>CM077012.1:2612500-3918750 GCA_039090855.1 Macrothele yani
TTACAACCCATTGTCTATAAAAAGAGATATCGTGAAAAACCGGATGAAAATTTTCCTAGATGGAACAAACCAAAGCATTTAATCGTCGTAAAATTTGCTCAGGCAAGCTGATTACAATTAAACCCAAAAGGACTCTTATACCATGTATAGAAGATCAAATATCAAAACAAACCCATATTTGAGTTCCCACCAACCAGCGAGAACATTGTGCTCCTAACATTGGATGAACACCGGACAAAATATTAGTCACTCCTAACAGAAATGACAGTAGAAAGTTACCGGTTGTACAAAGAGCGCCGTGATAGCACTGTTGGAAGATATATAGCACTGACGTGGTCTACAGGATCATTTGTGTCTCGTGCAGTGGTGAAGAGCAAAGTGTGTGTTGAATTTAGTCTGAACTATGGGTAGTAAGACAGATGTTACTGAGAGGCAAAACGGAGCCATCGTCTTTGACCGTGCCCGCGGATACAGAGTGAATGAAGACGCCCAATTTGTTGGTATGTAGAAGCGCAATGTCCAGAGGGTTTACAAACAGTGGTGTAGTTCGCAGTGAACTGAAAATCGGCGACGTAACTGTGTCCGAAAAACGATTATCACCTACAGGGACCGCCGCTTTGTTACATGCTTAATAACAGCAAATCGGTTTCAAACCAGGAAACAATTGCTCCAAACAGTCAATGAAAGTTCACTCCAACCAATTTCCGAATGGGCATTGCAAACGAGAACTGCATGCGATGGACATCTGGAGAAGAGTACCACAGAAGAAACCTCTGTTAACAGCAAGTCACAAAGTCGCACGTTATCAATGGGCTCAGAGGCACCAAAGCTTTACTGTGGAGGATTGGAAACGAGTAATTTGGTCTGATGAATCTTGTTTTTGTTTGTACTCCAAAGATGGGAGGCGACGCGACGAGTGCATCGCATGCCCAATGAAGATTTTAATCCTGATTGTGTCGAAGGTGTTGTTCAAGCTAGAGCGAGTTCCGTGATGTTTAGGGGATGTTTTTCGCACCACAAAATGGGCCCTCTTGTTACCGTGACGATGAATTTGAACCAGCATGTGTACCTCCGCATTCTTAATGACGAAGTGTTGCCGTTTGCCCTACATTTCCAGGAGCAGCATCACATGAATACACCTGCCTTCCAAGACGACAACTGCCGTGTGCACATGGCTAACCTTGTGTTTGAGTGGCACGACGAACAATCAGCAACATTCCCTTACTTCGACTGGCCCGCCAAATCCCCAGATTTAAATCCTATTGAAAATATGTGCGATCATTTAAAACAAAAAGTGAAACGCCGGAATAGACAACCACGTACTCTGGAGGAACTTCGAGACCGATTGATGCACAACTGGCTGCAAATCGATGTTCAATGCATACACAACCTCGTGAAGTATCTACCACACAGGATTCAGGCTGTTATCAAGGCAAGAGGCAACGTCACTCATTATTAGGTAAGTTCTGACAGGGGTGACTAATTTTTGTCCCCTGTGTTTATGTGATATGCTATTATGCTAGTTAAATATGTTGACGACATTCTAAATATTTGGCCACACAGTGTTTCTGAACTTATAACTTGACATTCTAATTATTTGGTATAAGTTCAGTGTTTCTGAACTTATACCAAATAATTAGAATGTCATCAACATAACTGTCGTTATGTTGACGACATTCTAATTATTTGGCCACACAGTCTTTCTGAACTTATAACTTTCATTGATGATTTTTCTGCGGTTTCTCCCTCAATCAACTTCACATATGAAATTGAACAAAACCATAAATTACCATATTTGGATATTCTAATCTCTCATTCATCTAATGATGATCATCTATTATCTTTCAGTGTTTATCGAAAACCGTCCAGCAACCTACATATGATTCCGTTTGCATCAGCCCACCCAATTAGTCAGAAATTAGGTTCTATCAGATTTCAAATTCGACGAGCTTACACTCACTCATCTGAAGGAAGACTTCGCCTTCAAGAAATTGAATATGTTTGTAATATTTCTGCTGATAATGGATACCCAACATACCTCGTTAACAAGGTGCATTCACAGGTTATACAAACTTATGCAATAACATTACAACGTGAATACCCCCAGAAACAGTATGTATCTTCATTTGACTATTACCCGGCCGTTACCGTCGCTTTAAGGAATATTTGTAAGCGTTTTAATTTAGGGTTTGGACTGCGTACTACTAATCTATTTACATTAATCAGAAAGGATAGGGAAAAAAACCCTCAGGAACAGAAATGGGGTATATATTATATTACACTTCTTGATAATACAGGACAATGTTCCTCAAGTTACATAGGATCTACAGTTTATAATGAATAAACGTTCTTACTGGTAGTTGTTGTAGTAATTATTATATCATGAATAAGCTTAACTGGTTGTTAATAGTAACACTTAATGAAAGAGGCCTAACAGCCAGACAGAGGTCTGACCAAACTATGAACTGAGAAAAACGTACTTACTAAGAAAACCTTTTATTAGGGAAACTCCTGGTATTCTCCACACACACTTCATAGGTCACACAACTACTCGATATCTGGCTCTCACATATAATGAAGTTCCTCTCACATAAACGAAGCTCTCTTTACACCAAACAAAGATCTCTTTACACATAAAACAAAGCTCTGTCACGTAACACAAAAGCTCTCTACGCACATAAACAAAAGCTCTCTTAGGTATCGTTGAACACGCCTATTTATACTGCCTACCACCACGTCATGACTACACTCGTTGCCACATATCATTCAGCGGGAGAAATAACATCTCGTTAAGTAAGAAGATATTTTACATAGGAAAATAAAATAACCAGAGATAGTAAAATCAAAAGGAAACTGAATCTAGAGTATACGTTACAAATTAGAAATATCAAGTGCCGTCTACGGGAACACAAATATTACGTGCAGACCGCACAACAAAATAATGTCTTATCACGTAATGCCTATAATGGAACTCATATTCCAGATTGGGACAAAGCAAAAATTATTACCACCCCAAGGTCTAAATCACTAATTCTTATGACCGAAAGCATTTTAATACTGAAACACCGAGACAACTGTTGCAATGACTATGTACCTTATGCCATACCTTCTACCTGGAAAAATTTATTATAAAGTTGTATATACTGGCGGAAAGTGAAAAAGAACACCAAGAAGGAATTGGCGGACGATCATGAAATATACATATGCTAATGGGGTCGAGTTTACGTCGGTGTGATGTTAATTTCGGGACCAACCGGTGAGCGCTTACGCCACAGCACGGCAGAATATGCAAATTATAATTATCGTCGGTGGTATTTAAGGAGTAAGGCGAAGTGAATGTAATCAGTCGTCGGCGTGCGGACCCGTGCGAAGACCCTGAAGAAGCTGCAATGCCTGGACATGGAAGACGTGTACGATTTCAGCAGTTAACGGACTTGGAGTGAGGTCGTCTAGTCGGACTCCGCGAGGCCGGGTGGTCGTATCGTCGTATTGCGGAGCGAATTCGACGGGAAGTATCGGTGGTGGTACGATGGTGGAGTAGATGGTCCGAGGAACATTCCCACACGAGAAGACGTAGAACCGGGAGTCACAGACGGCTTTTGAGCGGACCGATCGACGCATAAGAAGAGCGACGTTGTCAAGCAGAACATCCACTACGACGCAAATCCGAGCTGCCGTTGCACCTGAGGTGACTGTGCAAACAATCCGCAACCGTCTACTGCATGCAGGATTGCGTGCACGTGTGCCTCTGGCATGTGTACCTCTGACTCCAGCCTGCACCATCAGGAACGGCTGCAGTGGTGTCGCCAACGTCTGCACTGGATAACGCAATGGCGATCTGTCGTGTTCAGCGATGAAAGCAGATTCTGCTTGGGAGCCTCTGATGGCCGTATGCTTGTTCGCAGACGCACAGGGGAACGTCTCCACCCTTCTTGCATCCACCAGCGACACACAGGGCCTACACCTGGTCTCCTGGTGTGGGGAGCGATCAGCTATCACTCCCGTACACAACTAGTGTTTGTACCGGGTACGTTAAACAGCACCTCCTACATCAACAACATCATTAAGCGCGTTGTTGTGCCATTTGTAAAGTCGGTCCATCGTGGTGTTTTCCAGCAAGATAACGCACGCCCACACACGGCACGTGCAACGCAACATGCACTTCAGGGTGTGAGACAACTTCCATGGCCTGTACGTTCACCGGATTTGTCCCCCATTGAGCACGCGTGGGATTTTATGGGACAACGACTTATCCGGTATCCACGGCCAGCCACGACCATCCCCGATTTACGCGTCCAGGTTGAGGAAGCTTGGAACTCAATACCCTAAACTTACATCCAACATCTGTACGACAGACTCCATGCTAGAATTGCACAGTGTGACGCAATTCATGGCGGTTCAACCTCGTACTAACCATGTTACATGGAAATGTTATTTTTCAGTTTACCAGCAAATACAGCTGTATTTTGCCATAATGTTTTGATCACGTTATCCTCTGTATTCCGTTATTATGCTGTATAAATTTCGTTGGTATCAGACGTCTCCTTCTTGGTGTTCTTTTTTCACTTTCCGCCAGTGTATTATACCATGGTTACCACTGTCTACGTCACTTGGTCACGTAATTAACATTTTTTCCCACGATTCCCCACGTAACATGTTCTTGCACATATACAGTGCCGGCGTTCATATTTTTGTACTACATCTGATGATGGACTAAAGTAGTTCGAAAGTACTAATGTTTTTATCTTATGTATATAGCATTTTAATTAAAGTATATGAGGCATTATGCGCCTCACGTACATTTCGTAGAACGTGCAAAGACGGTTTTGTATTCAACTAGTATATGTTGTACGTATATCAAATTAGTTTCATGCTACTATGCTTCTGCTACCTGACGCGAAAGCTATTTTTGCAGTGTAGCAACATTAACTGCTTTTATAAGATAGGCAATGCGCTGCATTGCTTCCTGAAATTTGTTTTGCTACTATAGTCTTTTGATTCATGTATCTTGTTTTTGTGTTCGTACGAGCTCTTTTACGCACCCTGTGTTTCATTTGCGGAGCCGAACGATATTTCTTTTTGACCACAGTGAGGATGAGAAACGAAAGCATTTGAAAGTCTGCCAACGACATGCTCTCTCGTTGAGCAAACTTTGAGAGTTAATTTTCAGTGAAGACTCATTAGAGTCTTAGATAAGATTTTATGATACGAAAAAAGGCTATGGCACAGAAGTAAAACAAGTCACCGCTGCTATATCACGCAAGATATCTGGAGTGGCGTGATTCACATCTCCAGATATCTTGCGTTGGATTTTGATACTTTTCAGGATAGCTAAGAAGTGTAAAAGGATATATGTCATATGTAAGGCGATACTTTGTAAAAATGAACAGAGTGGGTAGCCAAAGTGTTTTATATTAGACTCTTTGAATCGATAATGAATGAAAAAAATGTAAATTTGTATTTGCACCTTCTAGAATAAAAACTGTACATCAGGAAATTTGAAAACTGTGAGGATAGCTTTTATCATGATTGATACCATGGCGATTGGATTACAAAAAGAATCCACATTCAAAAAATTAATTTTCGATATCATTAAGGTTATCATAACGGTAGGAGAGAGGGTAGCATCACCACGGACCATGTTTTCTTTATAGAAGTTGATTCATAAGTCTGGCACCACTCAAATATTTTTTTGACGTTTAACAGCACGTGAAAGTAACCATGTGCAATATACATTGGACCAAGTATTGCATTTATGATACACGTTATCCCACCCATCGGCCATATTGGGATCCGCCATATTGGATTCAACTTCAATTTTTCAAATGGCAATAAGGTCATGTGTCCACCCAAAGTTACGTAAACTTTTCTCAGAAAAACAGAGGTACCATTATTTTTTGCATATCTTTATTAGTTTTCGAGTTATTGTATGTTATTAATCGATGTTTGGTGTTTTTCTTGCATGTTGCGCATGAATGTTTCGACTTTGTTTTGCAGCGAAATGTGATGGAAGTAGCCAAAGAGGAGCGTATTGATATAATCCTCCATTATGGTGGACGGAGTTCAAGGGAGGTAGCAGCTGACTTCAACCGCCGACACCCAGAAAGACGGCCAATCACGCATAGTGCAGTGGTGAAGCTAATCCAGAAATTTAGGCAAACTGGCAGTGTGTGTGAGAAGCCAAAAGGTGATCAGCCCAAACTAACAACAAATGAGGAAACAAAAACCATGATGATTTTGGCGTCACTTGCCAAAAACCCAAAGAAGAGCAAGCGACGTTTAGCAGACGAATGTGACACCAATCAAAGCTTCATTGTTTGTGTTCTTTCAAAAATCAAATGACATCCTTATAAACTGCCACTGTTACACCATTTGAGTGTGGATAATCCTGATCGTCGTCTTCAATTTTGTGAGTGGGTCCCGCAGCAGCATTAGTATGTCCTAACATGTGCATCAAAGATTCTTTCCAGTGATGAGGCCACTTTCTACCTCAAAGGAGAGGTTAATCACCACAATACCCCGTATTGGTAGAAAAATGAAACAGAAAAATAAACTTATTAAGATTCCAATATGATGGCTGAGGTATTCTCCTCTCCGGTTGGATTCATTTTTTTTTATTTTCTTTAGTCGATGAAAGGATATATAGCACGAGGAAGCAATGCAGCTTACTGCATTTTTCAACTGCATCCATTTACAGTCAAGGCATTTTATTATACTAGCTATGGTTTGTCCTGCGTTTGCCTGAGTTATTTAGTTATTCTTTTATTTATGTCTCTATTTGTTTCTTAATTATCGATCTTTCGTATTTCCCTGTCTCCCGTGGCTAACCATTCTTACCGCTTTCGACCTGCAGCAGTCTCAGAACACTCCCTCTTGAAACATTGTGTGTCCACTTAAATTCGTTTTCTCGGACCATTCAGCTTTACGTTCCCCTTGTTCTGAAGAAAACAGCTAGGTGTAGGTTGTAAACTCATTATGCGCTGTCTAGGATCCTTTCGCTTTCCGTGCTGTCGTTATTTGAAGCCACAATTAAATGACTGCTGATTATCGGTGCTATAAACATTTTAGCTGTGAAAAATAATAAAGTTTTAATGCTTGCAGATTTATCTGTTTAAGGTTTTAATTCAACGTCAACTTAAACAAAACTTTCACTTGTTGACTTAATTTGATGAATCCTTATTATTCTGATTCGTTCTTTTTCTTGTTCGTAGCAGCTTCAGCCTTAATTAAACATTGATTCATTTCTAATTAGACATTTTCAAATCAGCGGCCAGGGTAATGTATGAAACAGCACTTAAAAGTCCGAAGTCCACTACATTATATCTTCCAGCACGTAAAGTATTCGTCACATCAATATGTCCCTGCAACAGAAACTGCAGCGCACTTCAATCTTCTATTTCGTAGCACTCTACGTTTGACAATTATCTCTCGCCATCATCAAATGTAAAACACAAATATAATGTTATATTACACATACAGTACCCCTCTCATAATACAGGGTGTCCACAAATATCTTTACAACTTTGCATATTTATTACGAACATCCTGTAGTACGTACGTTCAAGGTATTATCGTTTTCTGTTATAGGGCCCTGACTGACGTAGCAGGTGCTGTTCTATGAAAATGTGACCCCCACAAGAGAGAACGCTGTGCGTCGCTTGGTTCATCGAAACAAAATCTGTTACACGAACGCAAAGACATTTCCGGACTAAGTATGGTAAAGCCCCGACATCTCGTCCTAGTATCCGCCAATGGCACCAGAAATTCATGGAGACTGGGTCCGTGTTGGATCAAGATCATAGTGGCCGCCCACGAACATCGAATGAAGACATTGAACGTGTTCGTGAATCATTTTCACGAAGCCCGAAGAAGTCCATTCCTTCAGCTGTCAGAAAACTACAAATGCCCCGGTCCACGGTACACAAGGTGCTACATAGGCATCTGTGCTTATATGCATACAAAGTGCAACTGTTACAAGCACTTGAGGCGAAATATAGACCACGGCGAAAAGAATTCGCAGTAACGATGCTGGATAGACTGAGTGAAGATCCCGAGTTTCTTACACATGTTTGTTTTACGGATGAGACAACTTTTCATGTCTCTGGGCCGTTAAACACACACTATGTCAGGATTTGAGGGTCTGAAAATCCTCATGCCTTTATGGAACTTGCGAGAGACAATCCTAAAGTGAACGTGTGGTGCGGTATTATGCATAACCGAGTCCTTGGAACATTTTTCTTCGGTGAGAAGACATTGATGGCAGATGTTTTCCTGGATATTTTGTGTGAGTATGTTGTGTCACAGTTCGAGGACCTTCAATCAAGGGTGATATTCCATCAGGACGGTCCGCCACCACATTAGGGACGGCACGTTCGGGATTTTTTAAACACAACATTCCCGGGGGTTGGGGAGGGGGGTGGTGGATTGGACGAGATGGTTCAATTTTCATGGCCACCCCGTTCCCCTGACGTCACACTTCTGAACTTTTTTGTATGAGGATATGTGAAGGATATCATGTATCGGACAAAGGTGTAGGACATCGATGACCTGAAATCGAGGAATAACAATGACATTTCGACCATTACTTAGGACATGCTGCAGCGCACATGGTTAGAACTGAAGTTTCGGCTAGACGTTCTACGCGCAACAAATAGTGCTCTTATTAAGCTTTTGTTATGAGGTAGAAAAAACTTTAGCTCTTACTTATGTGCTCAACCACATTTGTCTATCTCATACAGTGCATCCGTAATAAATGTGCAAAGTTGTAAAGATACTTTGTGGGCACCCTGTATATCTCTCTGAACATCAGCTCTCAGTCTCTGAACATATCTGTAATCAAAGTCTTATCGAACTTCGTTTTATTTACCATTTTGATTGCACTTTGACCCAATGTCGTGCTGCCAACTTTAAAAAGCTTTTCGGCAGAAATTAGGTAGCATTCATTCAGAAAATATATAACGAGGAGAAACGAAATTTGCATGGGAACGCAGAAACTCGAGAAGAAGGTGAAATTATAGGTAGACGTCACAATTGTAAAATCCCCTGTAACCGACGATGCCCGAAAATTCTGGAAAACACTTTTGAACGGTCCCTAATGTTTATTAGCTTTGCTGGTGTGCCCTCAATGGCCGTTGCAAACTTCCCTTTTTAGCTGACTGTGAGATAGTGACAGAGCAACCTACTGTGTTATATTCTTCGTAGCAATGATTAGGAATACTCTACCGAGTTAAGACTTTGTAAATGACAAGATGTACGGGTAATTACTAATGGTTGCAGACTTGCAGATGCTGAGGGCAACGTGCAGTATTTTTATGGATTGTAAAAGTGAAAATGGAAAGATAAGAGAAACTGTCAAAGTGATAGAGGCTTCGAAGAAGGTCCACGAAGCAGGACTTTCTCTAGTAAGGACATGCGTTGGGGAGGAAAGAATGATACGTGGAGTGCTAATTTATACACATGGAACCAACGGAAAAGAGGAGTATAGAAAGTATGGAAAATGTGATAGAGGGATTGTTTAAGCAAAGGCATGGTGGATAATCTAAAGAGTAAAACTGCACAAGACAGAACTGTGAGGTGAAGAAAGATGCATAGCGATGTTCTTAGGTTACTGGAAGAATAATAGTGCTGAAAGAGAAGAACATCAGTCATGCTAACAGCTATCCGAAGGATAAACATTTTTCCACTAAAGCTCCCTTTTTTTAATACCTTTAATACGAAGAAACAGAGAAGTAGGAGATAGAATTTTGAATGAGAATATAGGATGACTCCACCTACAGAGGAAATTGTGTGTTTCGAAAATCAAAAATGTTATAACATATTCTTACCTGCACTGTTTAGAACAAAAAGTATAACAAAATTTCCATACCTCTCTGTTTCTTCGATTCAAAACTATTCAGAAGAACAAGAGAAATACACGTCATATTATGCGCCCTTAAAATCGAAGTTGTTAAAAATTCTGTGGAAGAAAAAGTTAACTCTTAAAAAAAAAGAGGAAAGCAAAATATATTTTCTTACGTTCAAAATTCGGAAGAGCCAAACCTTGAATCCTTCGTAATAACCTTTATTTAGTCAAGTACGCGGAGACGAAAGCCTTTATTGATTTACTGAGCAATGCATCATTTTTGTAGCGAAATTGTGTTTCTGCACCAAAAAGCAATTTATTTACTACATGCCTGAAGAGTTTTCCTTTTCGTTATAGTTGCTTTGTTGCTCGCAAACACTGCACGTAGCGGAGATAAAGGACGGAACACCGTAAAAACTGCGCACTTTTTCGCTTATCTTCCACCGATAAGATATTTCTTGCAGACACACAGTTAACATATTTATTGGAATTCTGATCGATAGCTCTCTTTATTCGAACAGGCGGACCGTGCCTCTTCCGACGTCCTTTCTCAAGAATCGTGTTGATATAATATTCAAAGATGGTGGACGTCTGTTTTCTCTTTGTTTTCTCTTCTGATGAGGTTTGGCACGGTTTACCCAGACGGATACGAAATTTCCGCTTCGCTGTGGCAACTGGAAGCAAAATTACACTTTAGGTGACTCAAAGACTGAAAAAAAGTAACTGCAGAGCCTGACTGCTTCTATTTATTTTTCTTTTCAACACTTGTGACATTTCTATAAATCATCTAAAAAAAGAGCCATGGAAGAAAGCGAAGAACTGCTGATGGAATAAAAAGACAACTTGAACTCAACTCAAGGGTGATCAGCGCAGAAAAAGAGCTGAATAAAAGAGGAATAATAAGTACAGAAAGGGGGAAAATAGTGGAAGAAAGCATATCAATATTTACATAATAGGAAGCACCTGTTTTACAAACATTACATTTGATTCAGGTTGTTTTTTTCGAAACAAGCTAAATGCAAATAGAGGGGAAGATCGAATGTGAAATGATTACGAAAGGTGTACCGCATAACTTTCGCTACTTTTCTTTTGTTTTCCCATTATTATTTGAAGAATCGAACTGATATATTATTCAAAGATAGTGGACCCCTTTTCACTTTATATTGGCATGTGAAGAACATTGGTTTGATTTACTTTCACGGATTCAAATTTATTGTTTTACTAGGTCAACAGGAAGCAAATTTACACTTTTACAGATTCAAGGCCTGTAACAGGAATTTCATTCACTTTTCTTTTTATTCCTTCTATTTTTCTTTGTACTTTTTAATATCGTGGTATTAAAAAAACACGCAAATTTGGATAAATTAAAAAACAATAAGGCAGAAAATAAAAGTCGTCTAACTGAGCTGAAGCGTGAGAAATACAAATAAAAAGTAAACAAATGTAACCATTTAAGAAGCAGAAAGATAATGGGTAGGGAAAATGCATAACCAATGTTTGCAAAACAGTTTTTTGAACATTAAATTTCGATCAGTTTCTCTTTTACTCAGTTTAACTCCGAATCAAGAAAAAATACCATATTCAGAATGATAAGGGAAAGGAAGATACAGTATTTCAAAAGGTAGCTGATTTTTTATCTTACAATTTTTCTATAGAACGATAGTGCTGATGAAATGTTCAAAAAGGCAGGCGTCGGAATTTCTTCCTGTTTACTTTCTGATCAGGTTTGCTTGCTTTTACGATGGAACGTAGGATATTATGAAAGAAAAACGTGGGCTTGCATTATTTTGAAGGAAAGCAAATGGCAATTTTTTGTTCTCTTCAACAAGAATGATATCGTTTTAAATCTTCCGAAGGAGATTACATGCAAGACAAATTTCAATAATTTCAGAACTGTACGAAGAGAAAATTATGCATTCAAAGAACACGACATATGGATTTTAGGAGCATCGCTTTAAAGTTTCACTTTTTAAACGAGTTTCTTTTTACAACTCCGCACATATAATTCGGATTCGAAAAGTTCTTGATTGCGCTGGATAACACTGATCAAAAAGATAATAATTCATGTGGATTCGAATTTTTCTGGTGGACAGTATTTTTTTCCTGGGAAGGGTAACCAAATTTTTTTGTTTCACATAATATCTGTTCCTTTAACCCTTTAACGACCATGACCAAAAAATCGTTTATCACTCCAAATGCCATAGCGCCAGAAACTTTCTGTTTGTTCACTTCTTTGTTTAATAACAGCAATAGTGACTGAGGGTGACTCCTGCTGATACCTCATAGGTCGAGAAAATTTGAAACACGGAAAAGGGTAGGAAATCTGACTCACTCTAGACAGGCGTTTCAGCCGGATATGGCAGTTTCTATGTACGGGCGTTTTGGGCATTATGGTCGTTAAAAGGTTAAGGCTCGAACTGAAAACACTCCTTTTGGTTCCAGCACCCAAAACTAGAAGATCGCTAAAAGTTTCAAGACAAAATAACGATTAATGCTATAGCACGTTTACTTTAACTATGTACCAAGTAATGTCATCCATCAGCAATGACACTCCACTAAGCGAATTTTCCACAGCTCAAATGCGTGCAACCATCCCTTCTAAAAGTGCTCTCTAAACTAAAAATAAAAAAAAATCTCAATAATAATTGACACGATCCCATTGTCTGACGAGAACTGTGGTTCTCGCAAACGTGTTTTTTGAGGTTAAATAATTAACAGAAATCTTACAGTGACAAATCAGGAGAATAGCAGGCAAATCATAAAGTTTGATGTGATTTACCTTCAAGAAACTGACCGTCTTCTTAGCTGTTGTTGGCGTTGGTGTATCTTTATGGATTCATATATAATTCTTTTGGTGGCTTGACGACATAGCAAAAGACTGTACAAGTTTTTATTTTAGTTTGCACAATAATGCATTGAACACCGCTGTGTATCATTTATAAAGGTTATTGGCTGGTTATCCTGCTCTGTGTTTTTTAAACTTCGTGAAATTGGGCGAAGCGAAAGGACAAACACTTTCCTAATGAATTTGTTTGTGTAAAATGATGGGCACTTCTGTTGTTTTTACCCTAAGGGTACCCTCTATTATTTCGCAAGTGCATCTTGAATCATCTCCCACCATCGTTTGTATGTAATTTACATTATTGGGAGTTACCGGTGGGCAACAACGCCCACAGATGACATTATTTCTCTGTGTTTTCGCCTTTGTAGAATTACTTAAATCACCAAGACACAGTTGATCGTGACAGAAAACCATCATGAAAGGCAGTCCACAAATGTTGTTCGCAATCACTTATCATATGGAAAGACTTTGGAGACGTAGAAAATCACTGAGAGAGACTGTGGTCTTCATACGTCCATGTTTATAAGGGTCGCCCAAATGAAAGTGAGACTCCTATAATAGCATCGTTGTATAATTACACAGAGCCGTTCATTTGCGCCGGTGATGGCGTGTTATGTCAGGAAGCACGCTGTTATCGGCGGCACAAGTCAGTGTGCTGTTTTCACGTGCGGAGGCAAGTTGACTACGTAGGGTCGTAACATGGATTCTTCCAAACATGACCAGTGGGCAGTTATGCAATTTTTGACGGCAGAAGGTGTTAATGGAACCGGAATTTATCGCCGTATGAAAGATGTGTATGGGAATTAGTGTCAGTCACGGTGTACATTGTTCCGCTGGTGTTATAAATTTCGTAAAGGACGTGTGAGCTCGGAGGACATGTCGAGACCTGGGCAAGCAGACCTGGGCAAGCACACGTGGCCATCACCATGAAATCAATTGCTGCGGTGGACAGCCTTGTGAAGGAGAATCGCCGAATCACCATCCGCGAGCATGCGGCAACATTGTCCGTCAGTTAAGGAACTGTTAACACCATTCTTCATCGCCGATTGGAATACAGCAAGGTTTGCGCACAATGGGTTCCAAGCATCTCCAGGAGGGGCAGAAGACTTGGCGAATGGGTGCTTGCCTGGAGCATCTGCATCGTTACCTCGCAGTGGGGGACAGTTTCTTTGCCAGATTGTGGCCGCGGATGAAACTTGGTGCCACTACTTCGATCCAGCCACAAAACTGATGAGTATGGAATGGCGGCATCCCAATTCTCCACGCCCCCAAAAAAGCTCGGTCCTCCTCAAGAGCTGCAAAAGTGATGCTGACGGTTTTCTTCGATCAAAATGCCCCATTTCTTTTGGATTGGCTGGGCGCAGGCAGTACGGTCAAGGCAACCACATACTGCAATATGTTACGCAACCTCAAAACGGCCATCAAGCGTATGCGACCCGGTATGTTGTCAAATGTGGTTATTCTGCTTTACGACAATGCACGCCCGCACGTGGCTACAGTGTGCCAAGATTTTTTGCGGAGCTTCCCCTTGGAGGTCCTCGACCATCCCCACTATAGCCCTGACCTGTCACCCTGCGACTACCACATCTTCAGGCCACTGATAGAAGCTCTCAAGGGCCGCCGGTTCGCTAACGGCGCTGTGGTCCGGGATGCTTTTGAAGACTGGTTCCACGGCTAACCACGGACGTTCTTCGCTCAGGGTATCCCCAATCTCGTGCCGCGCTGGGACACTTGTTTGAACCGACAAGGCGTCTATGTGTAGCAGGCACGTAACCCATGTATCACTCCTACTTCCTGTATTTTCGCATATTCAAACCTATAAACCCTTACAACAAAAACCGACAGTCTCAGTTTTGTTTGGGTAACACTTATACTTAGACTATCTGCGTTCCTGCAAGTGACTGCTAAACAAGACTTTGGAATAATTTGTAAGATCCTCGTTTAATCAACAAATTTCCACTCCTCCATTTGTACACTGTTGACAAAGCTTGACATAATACTTTTCCTACATCTCAGACACTTCAAATTTACTTCTGTATAATCAAACTTTTCCATGCATTACTATAGCTTTACGAGTTTCATAGTGGGCTGTACAGGAGAAGTAGGTGCGTACTTGTATTTTCCACGATACTTCCGCTTTAAAACCTGAAATGGAGAAAAACATTTTAGCGTCCGATGAGCGTAATTTTAAAAATCTTCATGCGTTTACCAACTTTTTCAAATGAAAATTTTTTTGCACTTGGTTCATATTTGGATTTACGTTCTTTACTGTTATTCACATGATTTGCATCTTTTCTGAGTTTCTAAATGCGCCGTTTGCTCTCTATCAGAGGAAAGGTATATTTCCTTTTGTCACTATATCTGCACTACGGGAAGTTCTATTTGAAAAAGTCCTTTATCATTGGATTGCAGTAGCTACGTTCATGGTTTTCTCGCTTTTTTTTTTTTTTTTTTTTTTTGGATTTTTTGATGCATATTTTTTCCTGTGGTCGGATTGTCGTTAAATATGATTTTTACTTAACTCCATTGTTTGCCTCTTCACATTCAACTGAAGACAATAGCACTTTACTAGGCGCTAGCTATACCTGTGATCAGTGTTTTTCACCAATTTTCTGACTTTATAAATGCATAACTTTTCCCTTTGATGGCGTACCAATATGCGCGCCCTTTACTCTATCTGCACCGTTACACTCTTTGAAGTACTTAGACACATTTCTGCTATGTTGGACTGATAATCTTCCCTAAACCATTCGCTGTTGTTCCTCGAGAATTTGGGGCAATAGTCAACTTTTTTATTACTTTACCATCTGCTGAATCGCGTTGGTATAACATACAACATTTTTCTCCAGTTATGCTTATCTGCATTGACTACATTCGTTTAGTTTCGCATTGCCGGATTAAAAATTTTAAGCATCGTTTCAAAATTATGGAACAAAAACATTAAGAAAGCTGAAACAGTAATTCTGTTTTCTTCGATTTTTATCTTTCTGTTTTTTCCAGATTGTTTTACCCATGAGTGGTGTTTCTAGAAATCCTTTGAAGAAGAATCCATGGGGAAAAGCAATAAAACCACCCATCAAAGAAGAACGATGTTTTCGAAATCAGAGCTCCACTGAGTAAATGGGAAAAGTTATACAGGAAGAAGTTCATATTGATATTATGAGAACATTGTGTACCCGATTTTTAAACATTACATAGAGTTGCTTTACCTTTTAATGGCGGGAAGTTGGCATAAAACTCAGAATAAATCCAAATAACGGAGGGAAATGAATGCTCTGAAAAGAAAACGCAGCGTGTCCCGAAAGCTAAAACTTCTTTTTATTTTGTTTTCTGAAGAATCGTATTAATATGATATTTAAAAGTAGTGTAAGTCTTTTATGTTCGGTTTGTTATTTCAGATGAGGTTTGCCCTTTTTCATCGTGAAGGATACAAAATGTTTTATTCCAGTATGGCAACTAGAAGCGATATTACACTTTAGATAACTAAAAAAAGCTAGAGTGTTAATGCCATTACATTATGGTTTTTTTTTTCACCATGAGCGATATTTTTATAAAATCATGTAATTTGATCAACGATCACAATAATAAGACACAAAATACTTGCAACTCCATAAATAAATAAGTTATAAACTTTAGTCGAGATGTTTATTTTATGAAAATTACGTTTCAGTTAATGTTTTCAGCTCCACTAGAATTTACAAGCAGATGTGAAATGTTACATTGCATACGGATTATTATAAATATCTTTCCAAAACTAAAACTAACTGCTGCATTAAATGCTGCTTCTTTTTAAATATGGCGTTTTATACGAATATATTTTTCAATGAATACCGCGCTCATTTATCATTATCTTTACGTCTTACATTTATATATTTATTTTTTGTAAAATTTCTGCTGTACAATATTATAGAAAAGTAATATAATACTCAGTAACAATACAATATGTGCCCCAATCATAAACTAATTGTACAAATAAAGTAAAAAAATTCACCAACGAAACTCACAAAATACGACAAATCACCAATGAAACTCACAAAACACGACAAATCACCAAAACTTCCACAATAAATACAAATTCTGCACAACAACAACAAAATTCATTCCATTAAAAATTTATATCAATTGTCAATATGAGTCAAATATTATATGATAGTAATAATGAAATGTTCAGTAAGAAGCCAGGGAAAAAGGCTGAAATACTGCCTGACAAGCCCCTGATCCCCTCTAAATAAAACCAAAATATTCCAGTCCAGTCAAAACAACGAAAGCAATTTTACATTACTTTTTTTTACAAATCGTAAACAAATAAATTCCAATATTCAATTTCCCGTCAAAAAACTCCTTAGCACTCGCTTAAATACCCGATAACGTGTCTCTAATCTAATAATCAACGGCAATCCATTCCACTCACGCAGTCCCAACGCATTGATATTATTAAGCATTATACCTATACGAGCCGACGGAACAGAAAAACCCGACTCACCACGAGCATCATTGGAGTAAGTTGTACGCCGTAATACAATCAAGTTGGAGTATCTTCCTGTAAAAATACGTTCATTGACCATCAGTAGCATTTTGTATTTATGTAGTTTCTCAATAGTTAATAACTGAAAATGACAAAAAAGAACCTCCGATCCAACCGAATAATTTAACAATCGGACAAACTTCCACTGCAACACAGATAAACGAAGTATGTTACGCCTTGTAGTCGCACCCCATATTAAAATGCAGTACGACAATACAGGAAAAATAAAAAGAATAGTATAACATTAACAGAATTCTTACTGACAAAAAAACAGAAATTCGCGAAATCATACCAATGCGAGATCTTAAACATAACGCAAGCTGATCCACCTGAGAATCCCATCTGAGAGATTCATGCAGAACTACACACACAAATTTCACTGTGGTCTGCAACTGTAATGCCGTATCATTTAAGTAAACATAACTCAAGTCACAAGGACGAGGCCTGATGTTGGAAAACAACACGCACCCCGTCTTAGTAAAATTTAACGTTAAAACATTACATGCAAACCAACGAAGGTACTCCCTAATTTCGAGATTTACTCGAGGAATCAACTCACTCAGGTTATTCCCCCTGAAAAATAAGCTTATATCATTAGCAAACAATACCAAATGAGCACCAAATGGAACCCAAAAATAAAATTTATATACACTGCTGGACACCCAAAATGCAACACCAAGAAGGAAGCATCCGATTGGCCTGAAATTCGCAGCATGCGTCGCCCGCGAGAGGACATGCAAACAATTAGCATTGCAGGGCATATGCAAATCATGTGCGCCCGGCACGCCACCGAGAAGCACTATAAGAAGGCTGCACAGAAGGCGGGGTGGTGTAAGTAGTGGAAGTGTGTTGTGCTGCCGGACCTGTGCGTAGGAAGCTTCCTGATGCCTCGTCGCAGAATACGGCAGTCATTCCAGCACATTTCGGAGTTCGACAGAGGACGAATACGGGCTTATCGTGACAGCGGTTTATCGTACCGAGACATCGGTGCCCGTGTGGGACGACATTCAGCCACAGTGAGGCGAGTATGTATTCGGTGGGTGCAGAAGGGACGGACGGACCGGCGTGAGCGATTGCCGCAGCCGCGGCACACCACCGTACGACAGGACCGGTATGTTGTGAGGCGGGCCTTGATGGCTCGCACCACCACATCTCGAGCGTTAGCGCAGAAATTAGGGTGTGTTGCGCAACAGCCTGTGTCAGCACGTACCGTTCGACGTCGTCTGCAGGAGCGGGGACTTGTCGCACGGCGCTCATCGCTCTGATTACCATTGACGTTTCACCACCGGCGAGCGCGGCAGCAGTCGGCCATTGAACGTCGCATCTGGACTACGTAATGGCACGATATTTTTTTATCCGACGAATTCCGCTTCTGCCTGCAACACCACGATGGTCGGATCCGCGTATGGCGGCACCGTGGCGAGTGACTGTATGACGCCTGCATTATGCATCGCCATACCGGTTCGTCGCCTGGCGTTATGGTTTGGGGCGCAATTGGATATGACACCCGCACCCCTCTGGTATGCATCCCCAGTACACTCAACAGCCACCCCTACATCTCCGACGTTTTGGAGCCTGTAGTCCTCCCTTACCTGCAGGACCTGCCAGCGGCTACGTTTCAACAGGACAATGCGCGCCCGCACGTGGCTCGCATCGTGCAACAATTCTTCACGGCTCACCAGGTGTCACTGCTGCCGTGGCCCGCCTGTTCTTCCGATATGTTGCCCATCGAACACGTCTGGTCTCTGATAGGCAACCGAGTGGCCCGGCAAGCACCATCTGAGGCTAAGCCTGATGAACTGTGGCAACGTGTGGAATCAACCTGGACCGACATACCCCAAGCCTACATCCAAAGCCTCTTTCGTTCGATGCTGCGGCGTGTAGCGGCCGTTATTGCCAGCCATGGGGGCCACACGAACTATTGATGTCTGCGTGTTCTGCAAGTCGCACGGGCCTGTAAGCTCAATCGTTTCATCTTGTATCTAAATCTGGCTTTTCCATCTCGTGTCCTTCTTGGTGTTGCATTTTGGGTGGCCAGCAATGTAGATCAAAAACAAAATAGGACCCAACACTGAACCCTGAGGAACTCCAAATGAAACAGACTCAACTCTAGAACAGTGATTATGGATCTGAACAAACTGCTTCCTGCCCAGTAAATACTTCTGAAGCATATTAAGTGCAACACCTCTAAACCCAATCTTCTCTAACTTAGTTAATAATATGTCATGGCATACAGTATCAAAAGCACTAGAGAGATCGCAAAAGAATCCAACAACACTATTTCCAGAATCTAATCCGTCCTCTAAATAATTTATAACATCTAGAACAGCAGTCTCATTTGAAAATACTTTACGGAAACCATGCTGATTGTGGCCTAGAATATCGTTACTATCCAGATATGAAATTAACCTATAAAAATAATGTAAGCCTCTCCCAGATTTTTGCAAACACCGAAATATTGGCAACTGGGTGATAATTTGCCACATCAGTTACCAAACCCTTTTTAAAGATAACACTAATTCGACTAAGGGTCATAGGAGAGGGAACGATACCAGTTTGGAAAATATTAAAAATATGAGTTAATGGAACAATCAGACTCAGGGAAACACATTTTATTACTTTTGGATGGACACCATCAGGACCAGGCCCCTTTGATGAATCCAGTCCATTTAGTACTTGCAAAAGATCATCCGCTACAGGTGTCAAAAAAAAAAAAGATGAAGACCAACGATCCGTTAAATAATCAGTATAGCAACCACCACTCAATGTAATGTTTGATATCAGTCTACCTGGTAGTTCCACAAAATAAGTATTAAATAAATCAACCATCTGAGGATCCGACTTCCCTAACACCATCATAATCATGCTGAATCGAATTAGTAGAAGTCCTGGATCTGCCCAATAAGTCATTAATAGACCGCCAGGTTCTCCTACAGTCCCTAGTAGTAGCAAACGTATTCAAATAATAATTTCTTTTTGCGTGCCGAACCTTTGAATTGAACCAATTTCGATATCTCCTACAACTTGCTAAATCAGCCATGTCTCTTAATCTTAAAAACACTTTAAATAATTTATTTGTCCTGTGTAGACACCAGCGAAGATTCCTTGAAAACCATGGCTTTCTACAACGAACCTCATAATGTCTCCAAAACATCGACAAAAAAATCATACGCATCCCCAGGATCAGTGCGAACCCACACTGGTGCCGAATCCACTACAGATGAAGCCAAACCGAATAACCAAAGATTTTCAGAACTAAAGTTTCGCATAGTAAAAGAACGTACAGATGGTAACTCATTATCAGCGAATGACCCCGATAAACAAAAAGATCGGCAAGTGATCGCTGATATTATAAGTAAGTACTCCCAAGCAACCGGACAAACTATTTGTTATACACAAATCCAATATTGTAGCAGATTAACCTTTCCTTATATTTTTTCTGTGTAAACACAATTCGGAATCGCGACTGAGAAGTAGCTTAGCACAAAATAGAATTAAGAGAGACAAAATGTTTACGTAGATATATTTTCTGTTTTGTTCTTGATGAACAGTTTTCAAGTTGATTTGTCTAAGTTCATATTTGTAATTGTAATGATATCTGTGTTTCTAGCAGGCAGACTTGAAACATTGATTGAATTGGATACACTACGATTTCCGAGATTTTCTGCGTTCTCTTTGCTTCTTCCAGTGTCCAGGGTATTATTTTATTTTAGTAAGGCGGGGAATCTGAATATTTGTACTAGAAATGTACCCTGCCTTGCTCGGACCGTGGGTAAATATTATGGTGTCCAATATATTTTTCTCCTCTCTCACACAGAAAATACGAGGGTTTTTTTTCTGCTTTTTTTGTATGAACATGCACCATTGATTTGCCCATATGCCGTCCCAGTGACTCAGTGGTCTTAGCAATGGCTTCTGATCATTCGTTTGATTTGTGTCAGGGTTCGAGTCCCGGTGAGGCATGGATTTTGCGTTTGTCTTACGTCTCTGGCTCTCTGTCTTCCCTGGAGCCAGTGGCCCTAAATTAGAGACGGGAGACTGCTTATAACCCATTGAGTTGCTTACGGTGGTCTTTAACCACCAATTAAAAAAAAAAAAAAAAAAAAAAACGATCTGCTTATGTGAAAGGCAAAGCTTTCAGTTTTACACAACTTACCAGAGTGAATTATAATGAGCCTCGTTTATTGACTGACATAGCAGGTGGTATAATTGTTATTTAAAGGCATTTTAATTCAAAGGAAATATTTCAAAATATTAAGGAGATGCGCGGAATGAAAGCACTTCCGTTTTTGCCTAACATGCAAATGTGGTGGCTTTTGTGAGGCCAGATTTCTGTTTTTTTGATGCAGCCTTGTGCTATCTCATAATATCTGTGACACAACATTTCTTAAAATTACTAAGGTATATCAAATTATCTCTGAAGAAACACTTAAGTAACAAATTATTAGAAAAACTAACCTAATGAAGTGTTGAGCCACGCTTGGCCTTTAAAACAGCATCGATCCAAAATGGCATGGATTCAATGAGCTGCTGATATCGTTCTACGGTTATGTTCGATCAAGCCGATTTGATGGCTTCCGTCAATTGCCGAATGTACTCTGGAGAAAGATCTCTGTTACGAATTGCTCTCTCAATCTTATTTCACAGACATTCCATTGGGTTAAGATCTAGGGACTGGGAAGGCAGCACTTTGATGTCACTGTCGTGCTCCTGGGGCTATTTAGTAAAGATCGAGCCTTATGGCGTCACGCATGATCCTGCAGGAAGTAGCCCCTTCATCAGAAAACACCATGTACCGTGCTTGCACGGATGTAGCTTGTCTGCAATGATGCAAACATACCGCATGGCATCCAAAGAGGTATTAAGGAACCCAATGCCATTCATGAAAATAGACTCCTGATCATTACACCGCCTCCACCTGCTGGAACAAATAATGCTAGGTAGATGGGATTAATTAATTCGTGTTGTTGACGGCCTACTTTGGCCTGTTCATCCATGTGTATGAAGTGAAAACGTGATTCACCTGACCAGCCGATCATTTTCCATTACTCAATGGTCCAGTTTTGGTGCTGTCGTACCCACTGCAGACGAATTGGCTGGTTTATATCAGGAATGAGCGGTACACGAAGGCTACTTTTGCCGTAGTGAAACATTTCATTCACGCCAATGTGCAGCGGACTATGTATGCTGAACATTTTTCTATGAATACCGCTGTTGTACTGGTCAAATACTTAACGCAATAGAACTCGTTTATTTTGTGCAATCCTTTCCAGCGGCCGTTACCCTGATATTTTTCCGTTATTGCACGCGTAGTTTGGGAGACCGTTCTTTCATTGATTCTTGTGCATTTTTTAGATCACTGACCTGCGTACTGCTACCGCGATTCCACTTTCAAACTTTGTTGTCGATGGCTTGTGACATATACTATATTGACAAAAGTCACCGGACACCTAGAAGAGAAACACAACACAGCATTTATTGACATACATTAGTACAGTGTCGGTCCACCTTTGGCCTACACGTATCTTCACGAGCTCCGTGTTTAAGTGCTTCACGTACGTGTTTTGTGTGTCCCATGAGTGCTCCTCTGTGTGTGTGCCAAAGTTAAAGGTCTGTGCTTTCGTTTAAGATCCCTCACGAGTTGGCGAGTGCTTATTTTTTTTTCATTATCAGTGTTTCAATTTCCACACCGAGCTGGTCGTTTTCTTCGTTAACCCTTGCCACTGATTATGGCATCGGCCGATGAGGGCGCTCGTCCCGCCTACATTGCTGACGCTCCTCGCGTCACCTCCTCGAAGTCAGTCGCAGCCGATCAAACATCTTCGCTTGCTAGTAGAGAGCCTCTTAATTTTCCTCCTGTCATCTGCACTTTTTCTCCTGTCCGGGTCTCCGACTCTGCCATTGAGAACGTGGATGTGACGTTCCTGGCCTCTGCTGGCGATAATAAATTCATGGACGTCTCTGACGGCGTCGCTAATCTGCCTTCTACAGTTTCTACTGCCTCTGCTCCCAGTACATTGTCTCATGCTGCGTCAGTGCCTTACAGAGGAAGCGCTTCTGCACGCACGTATTCTGCGGCTGCCTCCAGTATTCCACCGGCTTCCTCCTCGTCTCGTCTGCCCCCTATGGATTCTTACGTTACTCTCAACGGTGACACCATCTTATTAGACATTCCCGAGAACTCTCCAGCTGGTCAACGTCTTCATTCGACCCTCGAGTCGGCGGTTTGTTGTGATGCGCTGCCTAACATTCCTTTGAAGCAGTACAAATCCGCTCTCAAGAAGATGCTTCCTTCTGGTGCCATCACTCACCTCACCCAAAAGCCACGAACTGTGATTGTTTATTTTTCGAAGAAAGAATATGACGAGCTTGTCTTGTCTCGGGGCCTATCAATTAACGATCGTCACATCTTACCCGAATCCACCACCCAGCGTCCTGTTCTAGTCTCTCTACATCCGGTACCCCCGGAGATATGTAATGATATGTTGTGTGCTGCACTTAGTCGATGCGGAAGAGTAGTCGGCCCAGTGAAGACTCTCGCCTGTTCCCCCTCTGACCCCGATGGTAAACATATCTGTGGCTTCCGTAGAACTGCTCGCACCATCTTCCCGTTGAAAGAGCATCTCATAAAGTTTCCATGGTTCTTTGATGTTCGTTGTGGTAATGAACGCCGCCGGATTGAGCTTTTAACCTCTGCTCATTGCTCACGCTGCAAGGCTTACGGCCATCAGCAGACTCATTGCCCCCATGCAGAGCCACTGACTCCTGCAGCTCCAAGGCAGCATTCTAACTCTTCCTCCGTTTCTGCTGCCATGCCTCCTCCTGTGTATGCACCTCCTGGACCCAGTTCTGCCGGAAACCTGATTAAAGCCTTCGATGAACACGCGTCTTCCAATGTTGCTTTTACCACTCTGTCGGATTTTCCTCCGCTTAACTCCTCCTTACCTTCCCGTGTTTTCTCTCCATCAGAGGACATCACGGCTGATCCTCAAGCTTCATTCACCGTCGGCACTTTTGCTCCCGGCGATGGTGGACCTTTCCTCTGATTCCACATCTCATGTGTCATTGATCCACGGCAAACGTCCCTCTACTACCAGTACCGAGGCCCGGAGGAAAACGAAGACGTCACCTTCTCCGACTGGTTGCCCACATCGTTCCACCCGTCTAGAAGGATCCAAGTCTCCCCTGTCACGTTCTAGCTCTTCTTCTTCAAAGTCCAAGAGTCCTCTGCCGACATTTGAAGATTTCTCGACGCTGCTTACCAATGCCTATTGTCCTTCAGGACCTGTCTCCTTTGAAGATCTTTACGAGTTCCTCACTCATAAAACAAATCGGGAGGCTTCTCTCATCTTTTTGCAGCTGTTTCAAGAAGTTCTTCCCGAGGTCTTCGACCAAGCAACCCCCATCCTCAAATTCCTCCGGCATAATGCCAAGCAACCCGACTACGTCTTATGGTGTCGTGGTATCATCAATCGCCTCAACACATTCCAGAAAGCTTCCATTGCTGCCCTTCATCCGACGTCGGACTTACCCATTCAAGGTCGCCACTCTGAGTTGTAGGGGAGTGCTAACCCCCTCGATAACGCTCTCGTTCTGTCTATCTGAGTATCAGTCTGCCATCTCCGCAAGATCTCTCGCCCCTTAGGACCGACTTACTCCTTCTGCAAGAGACGAACTGCCACTCCTCGACACTTTTGCATAGATGACGCACTTGGGCATCAATCGCCTCAACACATTCCAGAAAGCTTCCATTGCTGCCCTTCATCCAACGTCGGACTTACCCATTCAAGGTCGCCACTCTGAGTTGTAGGGAGTGCTAACCCCCTCGATAACGCTCTCGTTCTGTCTATCTGAGTATCAGTCTGCCATCTCCGCAAGATCTCTCGCCCCTTAGGACCGACATACTCCTTCTGCAAGAGACGAACTGCCACTCCTCGACACTTTTGCATAGATGACGCACTTGGGACTTCACCGTTCAGCATGATTTCCGTTACTCTGTGCACGGTGGTACAGCAGGAGTATCAGTCTGCCATCTCCGCATGTCGTGAAAGCTTCTTCTATGCTACGTGGTCGCCAGTGACCCCGTTGTTCGCTGTTACACCAAGTCCGTTACATCACACAGTGAGTTAAGACTCTGCATTAACTTTTTGAAGTTCTTTTGCACTGCGGTGCCCCGCCTGTGATCATTTTGTTCTTCCTCAAGCATTGCTCTGTTTGCATCATCTTGTAAATCTGTCATTACTCATTCAATGTACATATAATCGATTTTATCAGTTTGTATCACTCCTGTTTGTTTTTTCTTTGAGACGATTCCATGTTTCTCGTCTCCTATGTTTTGTTACATTAAAGCACTTCTGAAACCACCTTTGGCCTTTATGCATGCACGGACCCTTCGAGACATGCTTTCGACAAGCTTTTGGAACACAGAGATAGGTATGCGCTTCCATTCAGTACATAATAATGGCGCTAACTATTGCTTAGTAGTAGGCTTTGGTTCCAAACTTCTTATATGGCACTCTTATTCATCCCATAGGTGCTATATGGGATTAAGATCAAGGCTGTGTGTTGGCTAGTCCACACACGATACGGAATTATCATCAAACCACGACGTAACAGACCTTGATTTATGGCTCGGTGCATTATCTTGCTGGTACCCACAAGGCTCGGTTCCATATAGTATTAACACAGAGTTGGTAAGGCATAACTGTCCAGAATATCGAGGTAGACGTGCTGGTTAACAGGTTTCTCCACGATAAACAATGGGCCGGGACCATACCACGAAAAACACCCCCACACGAGTAAACTTCCAGCTCCAAACTTGACCGCAGGAACAGTACACTGTGGTAAATAGCGTTCCGCCGGCTGACGCCATACCCACCCACACGGCCATCAGACTGATTGATCGTGTATCTGAATTCATCAGTCCATGGGACCCATTTCCATTGATCCACGGTCCACGATAAATGTTTTTTTACCATGCTAAACGACGAGTAGCATTCTGAGTGGAGATGAAAGGCTGTCGAGCAGCCGCACGACCACGGTAACACATGGAATGAAGTTATCTGCAAATGGTACGTGTACATACCGAGGTTCCAGCATTTTTACACTGAGGTCTTGTACAGTACTCCGTCGATTAGCTGTAACGACTCTACTAAGGCTTCGACGTCCTCTATCACTGATTTTCTTTGGTCTGCTGGTACGTTTTGCTGCTTCAGACACGCCATGTGTCTTCCACTTATTCCGTACATCCAAAACAGTTGAGTTGGGAATGTTTAAATGCCTCTCGGTTTCTCTTATGGACAACCCACTAATATAACACCCAACAATCTTTCCTTTCTCAAAGTCTGTTCTCTCCAGCCGTGACATTTTCACTCAACCTCACAGTGCGATATGATTGTGGCCAAGCTGCAGGCTTGTTTTTATACCGTTTGAAGCTGTACCGCGCATCTTAACAACTCAGCGGATCCGTTCATTTGCTTTTGAAGGGGTGTTCGGTGACTTTTGTCAATATATTGTATATCTCTAATTTAGCCTTTTTTTCTTAGTTTCTCTTTATATGGAATTTATGCTATGTAGCATAATACTTATTTTACAGATACGTTTGTAATTTATAGAAAGTATTACCCTAATGTTATGTTTGTTTCTGTGCAAGGCACTAATTATGGGATTGTTAGGCTTACTTTTGTTTTAGCTTCGTTGAACTCGGATAGTTTGAAATATTAGACGAGGCTTTAATTCTGAATTAAACATATAATAGCTAACTAAGATCCTCGTAGACAAAGGCGGAGTTCAATAAAAGATCGCGCTTACAAGGTTCTCTTCTTTTATTTAATTTCATCACTTGGCAAACACTTAACTTATTCATATAGCTTAGTCACAGAAAATAATCAAATAGGGCCAGTCCTCTTTATCTCAGTAATATACAACACTTATCTTGCTTCAGAACAAATCGTAAGTAGCTGCGCTCAAAACAGAATAATCGTAAAACCTAGTCAGCATCAAAAACAAGTGAGACACTAAAGTAGAGGAACGTAAACAGTGAGTGAGTAAGCGTCTACATAAGTCACAGTGATGCATTCGAAAACAGCAGTTCTCTTCCGCTTGAGCATATGTCATTACAATTTGATCAGTTGTAAGGATTGCCAAACACCAATTCGTCGAGAGAAAAATGTGTCATTCAGATGAAAAGCGTTTAACGACAATAAACCAAATTTACATTGCAAGACAGGAGCAAAAAAGGAAGGTTAAATTAGAATATACTTTGCAGCTACTTTTCCGTTCGATTTTCTTTCTGCGCGGCATGTCATTTCCCAGAATTCTTTATACTTTTTATCAAGGACTTACAGTGAGTCGAAGGTAAATAAGGAGCCATACAAAGTGTAAAAGTGTAGTGCATTGATGGTACACCGAAAGATGGTTTACTAATGGCACACATTTTGACGCATATTAGTTTGATGAGCAGTTATACGCTAAACAAGTTGTATCTACGAGATTGATATTGTGAATTAAGTCAACAAAGTTCTACTAATTGCCCCATGAAGAATTGGGACTACATCCTATAAATCTACAAGAAGGAAGCGAATAAACAAAGTTGTTGGCTTCAGGTTTGCTGTAACGATCTCTAAGACCGTTACTGGCCAGCTAAGGGTTGATCTAAGCATTTAGTGTTGTTTCAACACACGAATCTAAAACCTGTAAAAACGTTCACAAAATTATAGAGTACTGTATGAGAACTTTATGTCTTGACGTACTACAGAGGTGATGCACATGTCAAGAAGACAAGTAGCAGTGATAAGCCTTTGTCTGCGTAGCTTAATTGGGAAAGCATTCGGCTCCGGAGCAGAAGGATGTAGGTTCGTCACCGGCAAAATTTGGGTTTCACTTTGACTTCTAAACGTAAAAATGGATCTACTGGCCGTTATGCTCTTAGAAAAATGTGTGATGTTCCTTCTACACATCGTCTGGAATTAGTGAGGAGTCCTTCTACAAAGAATTGCTTCAAGCATGGCTTGCGGCGTAAACGAAACGTGCGATTTCTTGCCCCCGCATTCCTTAAGGGGGGATATATGTGGTGCACTACACAGATGACGCACATGTCAAGACGGCAAGTAGCATCGAAAAGCCCTTGCCGGCGTAGCTTAATTTGGAAAGCATTCGGCTCAAGAGTAGAAGGATTTAAGTTCGAGTTCCGCCACCGGCAAAATTCGGCTTTCACAATGCTCTTAGGTAATATGTCCACGTGGTGCGAATAAACGTAAGCGATTGCACTGCCATGCTGCATTTTAACTGAGTCGCGATACTAAAGTAATTTGGAGTATAAAATTCAGGAAACTTTGTGACTTGTTAACAACACATGTTCATTCACAGACAAGGAGCATTTCAGATTATACTGTTATTCCAAGATGTTTGATCTCAGATGTTTAATTTCAGTTGCTGACGGAGAAAGGGTGAAGGCAATTACATCTATGAGCCCACCCGCAACTTCACTGCGATTGATTTGACCTTGGGCTTATCGTGAATGTGTACCGACTGCTCATTGACTGTGTGTGGATCTTGAGTGAGATTGACGCCGTGGTTGCACACGACAACATGCTTAACATACAGGCAACATTTTCCGATGTTTCTTGAACATAAACAAAGTCCCCAGCAAATCTGAAAATTAGATCAAACCCTGAGTATTCTGCTGATTAAAAACAGCGAAATCGTGCCTGGTCTAAGTTCCTAGGATGTCCAGCGGATTCGAACCTCCTTACTTTTAAAGATGCAAAGTGCTTATGGTGTTTGGATGTAATTCAAAACGTTTTAAATTCTTGTGTGTTGAAATATCATTTAATGTTAAAACCACACTTATATCATCATTAAAGATCCAGAGCTCGATAAGCAAGAAATAAAAGAAATATAACTTACAACATTTTAATTGCTTCGGGATGTAGATGTACAGTAAAAATTTACATTTTCACAAAGATTTGTTGTCATTACAATTGCACACTCGAAGACAAGAAGACTTCAATGTATATACACGGTTGAGTCACATTATTTTGACCACCAGCTAATATCCAAATTAACCGCCGTGTGCAGCGCGGACAGCAGCCAAACAGGCTGGGAGGCACTCAGTAAGGTGCTCGAAGGTGTCCGCAACTATAAGGAGATATGCTGACTGCAGTGCATCTGACAGAAGCTAGAGGGTACGTGGTGGAGGGTCCATAGAGCGAACAACACGATCGAGGTGGTCCCACAAATGCTCAATTGGGTTTAAGTCCGGGAAATTGAGGGGTCAGCGAAGTACTTTGAAGTCTTCATCGTGCTCTTCCAATCCACTCTCGGGCATTTCGAACTGTGTGACACGTCGCATTGTCGTGTGGAAGATCCCATCCGCCCAAGGAAAGACAATCAGCATGAATGGATGTACGTGGTCTGCAAGGATAGATTCATATCGAATTCGGTCCATAGTGCCTTCTACAGGTATGAGTGGACCCAGATAATGCCAAGAAAATATTCCCCAGGCCATCACGCTGCCCCCACTAGCTTGTGTTCTTCCAGCAATGGTTGAAGAGTATTTGTTCTCTGATGTTTCTCGCCTTATTCGCTAACATCTATCAGTTCGATGAAGCAGAGAACGTGACTCATCGGAGAAGGCAATCCCTTGGCAATCAGTGGAGGTCCAATTCCGATACTGCCGTGTAAATGTAAGCCTTTTCTACCGATGCAGCTTCTTCAGAAAAGCTTCAGTGACCATCCGTCTGCATCGGAGCTGCATACACAGCAAGGTTTGCTGAACTGTCGTTTTAGACACACTTCTGGAAGCCCCCTGGTTCATTCGGCTAATGAGTTGTTCCACTGAAGCGTGTCGATCGGCCCTCACGTACCTTCGAAGCCGACGTTCAACTCTCAAATCAATATCACGTGGTGCTCCCCAGTTTCCACATCGATTATTCGCAATGGTACTATTTCTCCGATCACGATACACTTCAACCACAGCAGCACGCGGACAGTTCACAAACTACGCTGTTTCAGAATTACTGCTACCCTTCGCCCGAAAGCCGAAAATCATTCCTTTTTGCAAATCTGAAAATCGCTCCTTTTATCCATGATAGCAAGGAATGATGTGTTTTCAATATGACTACAGCATACCTTGTATACCCTCCAAGCCAGCTCACGACACGTGTCTTCTTTCATTAGCTGCGCGCTGTCGATGTCAAAAGTACACCACGATACCTAACTAATTTAACCCAGAAAATTACATCCAAACAAGATATAGTTAATGTTTTTTTTTTTTTGATTGGAGGTTTAACGACCACCGTGAGCAACTCAATGGGCTATAAGCAGTCGCCCGTCCCTAATTTAGGGTCACTGGTTCCAGGGAAGGGAGAGAGCCAGTGCCGTAAGATAAACATAACATCCATGCCTCACCGGAAATCGAACCCGGGCCCCTTACGGACGAATGATCAGAGGCCATCGCTTAGACCACTGCGCCACCGGGCGGCATATAGTGAATGAAATAAATTATTACTTTATATTAGCTCCAAAAATTCTTAAACAGCAAGTTTTACTTACAAATTCTCAATATCATCAGTACTTTCAGAATTCACACCAATCAAACACGTTTCACTTACTTAAAATTACACGGTCTGAACGTTTACACTTGTTGTTGCAAATTAATGTCAATAATGGACCTGGATATGATGAAATTTCACCATTGGTTATTAAACATGTGGCTCATATTATTGTGGAGCCACTTTTGTTGATCTGCAATTCTATATTTACTACAGGCATATTCCCAGATGCTCTAAAAATAACTAAAATCACTCCCAAATGCAAGAAAAGTTCGGTAAACGAAGCAAATAATTATCGGCCAATTACAAATTTGACTATATTTGCTAAATTGCTAGAAAAATTAATTTACATTAGATTACTTTCCTTTTTACAAAAATACAACATATTTAATCAATTTGTCGTTTTTGCCAAATAAATCAACAGAGCTTGCAATTTCATTTACACATAACTTAATCCAACAAAATGGTATAAAAAATCAATCAACAATTGCAATTTTCTTAGATTTATCTGAGGCTTTTGATACGCTAAACCATGATATTTTACTAACCAAATTATTTGCTATTGGAATTAGGGGTTCTATATATAGCTTATTCAAAGGTTATTTATCAGCTAGGAAGCAATATACTGTGATTGATATGATTCAATCCACAATGGGAAATATAACTTATGGAGTGCCGCAAGGTTCGGTTCTTGTTCCTATATTATTTCATTTGTATATTAATGATCTCTTTATTGTGGTAAAAGATAATGATTTAATTTTATTTGCTGATGATGCAACAATCTTATTCAAGGGTAACAATACATTAGATCTTACATCTAGAATAAATGCACAACTTGTGTTGGTGACAAATTGGTTAAATAGCAATGAATTGATTATTAATGTAAACAAGACCAAGGCTATGATATTTTCGAAACTACAAATACTGCAATCTATGATTGACGTGGTGGTCTTGAATGGAGATAAAATTGATTTTGTGAATAGTCATTCTTACTTGGGAGTATTGATTCGAAGTGATTTGAAATGGAATATGCATATTGACAACCTGACTAATATATTATCTAGAAACATTGGGATAGTTAGTAAGATTATGATAAATTTGTCCCCTAAAATAATGATATTTTTATACTACACACTAATACAAAAGCATATAAATTACTGTATGCTAACATGGGGGCAAACAACACAATATAACTTAAAAAAATGCATGTATTACAGAATAGATACATAAGATTAATAGACCTAAAAACTCTTAATAATTCTTTACCTAATCTTATCTTCAGGTCAGAAGTATATCCCAATAAATATAATATACTTACAATAAAACAATTATTTGACTATAATCTTGGTAAAATAATGTTCAGTAGAATTAAAAATGATTTATACCATGACTTAATATCATTAAGTATTCGTACTCATAGTTATGAAACCAGGAATCGATCAACACTCATACCTAATTTCCCTCGGACAGAAACAATTAAAATGAATATAAATTATTCGGGTCCAAAACTTTGGAACTCTTTGCCTTGTGACATAACATCTATTAACAATTTTTAATTATTTAAAAAAAATTCAAACACCACCTTATGAACAAGTCTCTCAATTAGTATGAAATTCAACTGAGCTGGTCGTTGGATTGATTTCACGGCTTATGGATAGACCTTGTATCTATATACAGTTATGTATTTATTTAATCTTTCAGTTATATTCAATATGCATTTGACTTGTCTTTTGTATTGTTCTTTGTTGTTTGTGTCTTTTTTTTTCTTTTTAGTACTAGGGGTGGGAGGGCAATGTCAGGCTTTACGGCCTTTTCCATCCTCCTCCCCTGGTTGCTACATTTTTTGTAATTGATTATATTGTTTGTATTTTGAACTGTAATATGTGGCAACTGAAAAATGAATAAATAAAAATGAAAAAAAAAGTAGGAGGTGGTCACAATAATATAACTCCACTGTGTATTAGCAATATACAGTGCATCAACATTTACACTCAATTAAGCAGCATTCGTCAACCTACTATCATCACATTCACTACTTCTACTCTCCACGTAGAATTTGTTCACCTTTGACCATCAGCCAGTGTTGCCCCTAAGGAGAAACTACCCTTTACTGCCTGTGGTGGGATTCGAACCTACAGCTTCCTATTCCTCAGCAGATGCTCTACCATTTGAACTGCGCTGGCAAGGCTTATCGTTTCAGCTCTCCGTTTCGACATGTGCGTTAGCTCTGTGGTAGGTAGGTCATAAATACCCCCCCTTCTCCACTTTGAGAAAGGCATCCGAGTGAAATCGAAAGTAACTGGTCAGCCGACCGACCATACTTGGAGGAGATCTCTGTAGAAGAAATTCTTATTAATTCCGGATGATGTGTGGAAGAAACATCATACATTTTTCTCGAACCTCATAACTAGGAGATTCAATTTTTGTGTCCGAACGTCAGTATATCTAAAATGCCCTTTTCTGCAGGGGATGAGTTTGAAACGCACATCTTCCTACTCCAGGGCGGCTGTTCTACCGATTATACTGCACTGGCAAGGCTTATAGCTGCCACTTGCCGTTTTGACTTGTGACTCACTTCTGTAGTAAATACACTCACGGACAATGAAATGGGGGCACCTAGAAGAAAACATGCTATTACCGCGAAACTTTGCAAATAACTAGAGTGCGTGCTGTTATGCAAATGATTCACGTTTGTTGCGAGTGCGCATGACCGCACGCCCTGTGGTGGCGCTGCAAGCGCGAGCCGGCAGCCTTATAAACCGGCAGCCTTATAAACCGGCAGCCTTATAAACCGGCGTGTAGTCGATGCCCCATGAAACTGAAAAGCGCCGGCCGACGCAAGCAAGAGTACAGAGTGACAAGGATCACGGGTAGACGCCATAGACGTAGATTTACGCAACTTACGGAGTTTGAGAGAGACCTGATCACCGGCTGAAAGCCCGCAGGGTGGTCGGCGTGCCATATGGTCCGACACGTGGATCGTTCTGACCATACCGTCAGACTGTGTTGGGAGCAGTGGACACATGACGGCACTGCCTCACGGTGGAGCGGCTCCGAACGGCCCAGGAGGACAACCGGTAGAGAGGACCGACGGATCGTGCACCAGGTACGAACGGATCCCACCGGGACCCGGTCCACTATACAGACAGATATAGCGGCTCCTGTGTGCCCACGAACAATTTCCCGAAGCCTCACGGGAGCGAATCTATGATCCCAGCGCCCTTTACGTGTGATGCCATTACGACCGGAACATTGATAGCTCCGTGTGCAGTGGTGCCAGGCCAGAGCGACGTGGAACGCAACAGACTGACGACGTGTGGTGTTTAGCAATGCGTGCCGTTTCGTTTTGGCGACAGATGATCACCGTGTCAAGGTCCCCTGGACAACGGCTCAATCCCAACCTCGCTATCGAGCGCCACACCTCCCCCGCTGCAAGCATTATAATCTGGGGAGCCATTGCCCACGATAGCCGATCATCTCCAGTAGTAGTACGTGGATCATTAACGGGCCAGCGGTATGTGAATGAGATCCTACTGCCTCATGTGCTCTCAGTCCTGGCCGGGATTCAAGGTGCGCTATACCAGCAGAATAATGCCCGCCCGCACACGGCTCGGGTTGCCCAGGACTGCCTACGTCATGCCTAGACACGTCGATGGCATGCCCACTTTCCGGGCATGTCCCCTATCGAGCATGTGTGAGACCAGTTGAAACGCTAGCTGCCGCCGTGACGCACTATCCGGGATTTGGAGCACGCCGTCTAACACGTGTGGGCCAGTTTGCCGCAGGACAACATCAGGCGTCCATTCGCTTCCATGTCGGACCGTATTGCAGCATGTATCGCCGCACGAGGCAGTGTGACGCGCTATTGAAGATGACCGGACTGCGTGCCACAGATCCCTCTGTAATTGTCCTGCAGCTCTGTTTTTGCCATCATGTGTATCATTCATTTGTATCATTACGTCCAAAAAATTTCAGTTCAATCCTATGCTTCCTTCTTGGTGCGCAAATTTCATTGTCCGTGAGTGTATGTCACGCCACAACGTATAAGGAAATTTGGGAAGTCATGAGTAGGGCAGTAATTCTGTTGCGGCGCGATTTTCCGCGATTTGTTTTGCGAATTTTAGGGGTTTTTCTGTAATTTCGCGAATATCAAATATATCCGCGAATTTCAGATTTTTTACCTACTTTTGCGTGATTTTTATTATATATATTTTTGCGCGATTTCTATTATATATATTTTTGATTACTCTATTTTTCATAATTAAATAATTTTAATACTGCTTTCGTTAGAATTTACGCGAAAAATATACCGCAAGATAATCCTACTCGAAAGTCCAAACCAGAGCTTGAAACCTTCAATTACCTCTCAAGATTATTCGTTACAAAGATACTCTTTCCGGACAAGCTTGACGGGTAATTTAAGGTCACATGCACTCTGCTGAAGAGTGCACACGTGGTCTTTTGTGACCCCCACCCCCCGCTACAGTAGAATGACCTTTGCGACTTGCCGGGCTAGTAAACCTTAAACCGGATGTCGTCAGTTGTGTTAGAAATTTTAGCTAGGAAAGCAGCTCACAGAAAAGAGTGATTCACAAAAGCTTAGCTTAAATATTTTGTGCTCTTGTGTGAGTAGTTTATGAAGTTTTTAGATATTGTTTTTTTAATTTTGAGAATGCGCCACGTTAGTAAGATGAGGCATCTGAAAGATGCAAGCAGTACAACAAGGGAATGTTTAATGTGAACAAAAATCTATTGTTCTGTTCGTGTTGCAACATATCACTGGATTGTTCGAGAAAGGACAGTTGTGAAAAGCATTTAGAAAGCAAGCTGCATAAAAAAGGGGAATGTCTGAACAGTCAACCGAAAATAATGCAGAAATGTGTTGATGAATTAGTTGAGAAAAGAACTGCACAAGAACAGCATCGCTCAATGGAACTTTCGAAATTAACTGGTACCTTTTGTGCAGCTAACATCCCACTTTCCAAACTGGATAACCCTACATAAAACAAATACTTGGAAAATTCGTTAAAAGATATTGGTGTTATTCCAAATGCAAATTAGATGCGGAAATGTTATTAGCCGAAAAGATATGATATTCAAAAGCAACAAGTGAAATATATTTTAAAATCGGTATCCGGTGTAAGCATCGTAGCAGACGAAACAACTGATTCCGGAGATAGATACATTTTGAATATGCTTGCTGTTCCATCAGCTGAACCGAATGTTGAAAGCTGCAATGATGAAACCTCTTTGAATGCAATCTTCCTTGAGTGCATCACTTTAGAATCCGTACATTTAAAAGCAGTCAGCGGGGCAATACTTCACTGCCCCAATAATTATGAAATACCTTTTGCTAATATAACCTCTTTTGTAACAGACAATGTATCTTACATGTCCAAAGTTTGGGAAAAGAGCCTGAAAGCCGTATTTTGGAATGATGTTCACGTCACCTGCAATGCGCATCTTTGAAATCTTTTGGGCGAAATTTGGCAGAATTAATTTGAAAATGTTAACTCTTTAGTAGTTGCTGTTAACCGTGCCTTCACAGCTTGTCTCTCCCATAAATGACGTTTTCGGCTATTTTTGCAAGAGAAGGACAAACTACCTTGCTTACCACCAGTCCCTGTGCAGACTAGGTGGAACAGTTGGTTCGAGGCCGTGCTTTTTAAGTGCAAACATTTAGAACAGTACGCAGAGTTTTTTGAAAATGAAAAAGACAACCGTAGCAGTTGTATTGTGAATAAAATCATTGGGTATTGTCAAGATCGAGATTTAAAAGAAAATATTTTCCGGACTGCTCACTTTATTTGAAAAACAGTAAATTTTCACGTACAAAATGTATAATGAAATATCAGACATCGCCAACAGTCTTCTTAGCAAGAGTCAAGACTGCGATCACGTCGCTGAAAAAAGAGCTCTATCCACTTGTTATGAAAAATTTAAGCATTATTTTTCTTAAGATAAAAAGCAGCGATTTTGTCAGCCAGTCGCAAATTTCTTCAAAGCATGTAAGGTGTTTGATCCCAATCAATTTAAGTCCTTGGACCTTTTAGACGATGAAGAAGATTTGCTTGTTTTCAGCCACATTCCTATGTTCGAAGATGAGGACCAACTAAAATGCGAATTTCGTTCATATAAAGCGACTGTAAAAGAATTTCGTGTCAGCGAAGGTTTGCTAGACTTCTGGAATACGAAAAATGGTCGTTTTCCTAAGCTACATAAGGTCGCCAACCGTTGTCTGTCAGTACCCACAAACAGTATCAATACTGAACGATGCTTTTCTAAATTTAAAAACGTGTTACAGGACAACATACACAGCATTAAAGAACAAAATCTGTGTATGTACAATATAATGTATCAAAATGCCGTCCACTTAAATGGAAATCTTGATCTCGTGTAACGGCGTTGATAACATTGCCAGAAAATGAATGGTTTATAAATGTAAGTATCAATTTTAAAAACGTATAAAGTTATAATGCTTATTTAGTTACGTACTAGTCATTTGTATTACCGCGTTATAACTTGGTAGACTTTCTTTTTTTTTTTTTTTTTGGAAATGTTAGTGTATATCATCGGCCCAGAACTTTTTTGCGAAATTTCATAATTTACCCCGCGATATCCCCGCAAATTTTGCCTTTTTTTCCCGCGACCGCCTCGCCAATTTTGCATTTTTTCCCGGGATAAAATTACTGCCCTAGTCATGAGTCGTCCAGAAGGATAAAATTTGAGAAGTTACGAAATTTGCATAAAAATAGAAACTGAAAAAGGATATTAAAACTGCAGATGTATGTCTATTGGTACGTCGGAGGAGGAAGATAAAATCTTAGGTTCGGTGCGCATCATCGATAAACACAAGCACTACTTTCAAAGACACTTGCGACAACATTCTCAAAATTCGAGGAAACAAAAGTTTTAAAGAGATATCTATATTAAAGAGTAACGGACGCACGTATGAAGGTGTCTCGGATATTGCAGATGATCTGAGGGCAGCATTTGTAGCTGTTTCCAGCGACAGTGCATTTCCGGCTAGATTTCATCGTGTGAAGGTAAAAGCAAACCCTCGGGAATTCTCTTTCCCACCCTATACGAAGACTCCCTATAATTATTCATCACTAGAGGTGGAACTGAGAGTGGCTCCGCATAGCTCCGTCTGTCAGGCCAGGTGACATCCACTACTTCATGCTACGGTATCTGCAGCAGTAATCTCTGGAGAATCTTTTTTCCTGTACAACCAGATTTGGTTTTAATCTGATTTCTCGAACTCTTTGTGGAAGGTATTTGTTCTTTCTTCCCAATTTCCCTCCAGTTATGGTACTATTACGCTCACTAGCTGTCTGTGCAAATTCTGGAGCACACGGCTAGCCACGCCGGTGGGTGCAGTGTCATTCGTGCGAGATGGATTCGAGTTCAAACCCCATGAGGCATGGATTTTCTCTTAGTCTTAAAGCAGTGGGTCTTTTCCTTCCGTGGAACCAGTGGCCCTAAATTAGGGACGAGTGACTGTTTATATCCCATTGAGTTGCTCACGGTGGTCGTTAAACCCTCAATCAAAAAAACAAAGAAACCAACGCACGGTTAATGTCCTGTTGGTCCATTACTTGGAAAATCCCAACATGCTTTCACCATCGCAAAACGTCTCCCGTTGGCAATGATTAGCTCATGATTATCTATTACGACTTGAAACGTCCGTGTGTGAGGCATTTTTACGATGACAGCACGTGGTATCCATCTTGTTTGATATTGGGAAAGCATATGATTGCACGTGCCGGCACGGTATTAACAAAATGATTTTCAGGAAAATCTCTCCACGTTCAAAGCTGGTTTTTATCGCGAAGGGTATTCCAGATGTTTTTTGACTACGAACCTACTGCACCTTTCTCTCAAACCAGAGCATCTTTCAAGGCTCCATATTATTAGCAACATTTTTCACTTTCGTATGTATTGTCTGCAACACAAACTTCCTGCTGCGATTTCGAGCACTGTTTATATAGATGATTTTTGTATCTTCTGCTTGTCTGCAGGTTTGCGTTTTCTTGGACGGCAGCTGCCTCGGCCATAGATTAGACTTCTAAATCGGAAACCGCTAAGTGCACTGTATTTTCTCCACATACGTTAATTTCTGTCGTAGGTATATCCTCTATCCGGAACCACGGGTGCGTTTGAGGGCCATAACGTACCAGTTTTGCCGGAGATAAGTGTTGCAAATCTTTCCGTCGACCGTGCGCTTATGTTCAGCGCTGACGTCCGACGGCTTCAAAATTCCTGTTTGTAGGCGTTTTCTACGCTGAAGGTTCTCTCTTTTTGTTCTGGTGGGAAGACAGGTTGTCATTGCTGAACAGCTACCATTTTGTGATTCGGTCAAAACTGAACTACAGCTGTGTAGTGTATGGCTCGGCGAACGGTCAGTCCTTCAGCCCCTAGACAGTATTCGTCATCAGGCCTTGCATTTGTCTAATGGAGTCCCATACACCTAATTTATAAAGGTAAACCCAAGATCCGCCACTGGATTTCCGTCTTCTTTAGCGGCAGTTCCCTCAGTTCTGCCTGTATGCTATCATCCAGCACAACTCCTATAAATGCAGTTTTAAATCCTGAATATGCCAGGCTGCTTGAGAATCGGCCCTCGTGAGTTCCAAACTTCATATGTCTGCTGTGGCACGTAATGTAAGACACGACTTCTCCTTGATCGGAGAGACCAAGGGTTTTAATGAACTTCTTTGGCGTTTTCATGGTGTCCAGATTGATATATTTTAAAAATCCTAAACGTTCTAATCCAGCCTAAGCAATCGAACCCTGCGTCGGTATATCAGCTGCTCTACGGTGAGCACCGGCTCTTTCACTCGGAATTTATCCCGATCTTTGCGAATGGTTCGAAACTGGGCGAAGTCGTGAAATTCCATGCTGTTTGTATCAATTATGTTTGTGTGGAGTGGATTCCAACTGAGGACACGACGTTATCAGCAGAGATGCACGCTATGTAGTTCACACTTCGTCACCTTTAGTCGCGATGTCATCGTTGTGCCGTAGTTTAAATTCCTTAAGTTTTTTTTCAGTGTTTCTTCCCTGCAGAGGATGGTGACCATCTTTCACTTTGTAAGGTGAGGCGCTTACTCTGTAACCTGTAGGAGGCCTGCTTTCAGGATCATTTCTTCTGAATTGCCAGCAATGTTAGGATCCAGGAAAACGAGTCTGCTGCTGCTGCGAGGTATATTTCTTCGTTTCGGTACACAGACGTGCTACCGTACCACCAGGACTTGTGTTCAGATGTTCGTCAGCATATCAAAAGTGTTGTAGCAGAATCTGTGGGACCAATATGCAGGAACTAAAATTCATCATGTAAAGCCAATTTTAGGAGTTAGGTCATCATGCTTCTCCCTCAACCATAGGAAGGATATTATACCAGCACGTGTCCTCATTGTAGATTGTAGTTTCATTCACAGCTCTTTTCTCTGTGGCGCCTTAAGAGTGATATGTGTAATGCACCTGTGACTGCTGTTCATGGTAGGGTGATCTATGGCTTAATGGGCGTGGGCGTCCCATTAACCTCTGCACGACCAAGCAAACATCTGCGAATAATTCAGGACTACTTTTCCTGAAGTCAAAGCTGCTAATGGAATGAGTTAAGACCGAACAAAGACGATTCTATCACAAGATCGTCTTTGATGGTTCGTTGGCTATCATTGACTACGGCTCAATTTCTGGTACACAGGTTCGCAAATCAAATTTCTGGTACACAGGTTCGCAAGATTAATCAGCTCAGGTGCTCAAGTACCTGCTCTTATGAGAGAGGCAGTTTCTTTTGTCCTAACAAAAAAGATTGGCGGAGAAGATCAGAGTGAACTTGTCTGTTACATCCTCTTAGCTCTGTCCGCAGTTAAGGGGCATTTTCCCTATTCAGCAAGTGATACTATCCTCATCTCCACTTATTCCTCTTTACAAGGAGCATATTCACAAAACATCCGTTCTCTGTTCAGCTGCCACATTAATTGCTTTTCCTACACATTCATTCTGGATTCATCAAAATTTCGAAATTTTTAACCTTTTTGTATCTTCCTAGAACTAAGTTGTTCTGCATATTTCTTTATTTTCTTGTTTTCTTGTCACAATTTATTAACGGACATTTGCTACGATACTAAACTTATCGCCAAAATGGAAATAGTATTTAAAACAATCTCGCTTTTTTTTTCAAATGTTGATTGCATAGTTTAAAATATATGAAAATGTCAAATCACTCACAAAATCGACCTCTAAAAAAAGTAAGAGATGATTTTTCAAATTCTCTGAATTTTTTCACAAAAATATTTTTATTTACCAGAAATCTTTAATTCTAACATTTTGTTTGAAAATTTATGCTTGTTCATTACTACAGAATTTTTCAGAGCGAAGATGTCCTCATTACCTCGGGAAATACGGTGACATTCTTTCCCTCCTACCCGCTTTTTTTTTATCTTGAATTATTTAATTCACATTTTTCTCTTTGAGAGCGGAGTTTGTATGAAGATCTTTTTAATCCGCTTACATATCTGTCTTTATCAAAAGAAACACTAAGAGAAAAGTAATCCATTTACGAATCTTCATGCGAAATGTAAGATTAATGCTGTTAGCCCCCTCCCCCTACCCTTGAAAAAAACCCAAATGGAATGTCGGATGAGACTTGAATTGCGTTTCCAGATAAATCAAGCACAGAAAAAGATAAAAGGCCACAAAGAAGCAAACTATTCCTTCTTTTTGGTTGCAGATATTTCGTGACTTATTTTCCGTAAACCAATTAACTAAACCATAAGTTTGCTTCAAGCGAGAACTCGTGGGAAGAACAAATCAAATAACTTAACTGCGTCTAAACAACAAAAATAGTGCGATTATATTTATTTCTATTCTGAAACCTCTGCGCGTACGAGTCAGCAGTTTTCTTCTGCTTTTGGTATTTTCCGTTTCATAAATATTTTCTTCAGAAATTTTGCATTAAACAAAATAGGGCGTTTTCAACCAATAAAATTATTGAAGGTGATGGAAATTGGGTTAAACACTAGCAATATGAAGGGATTACGAAAGAAGCTAATTTTATTCTGTCCACGCATTTTCAATACTTATGAAGAGCAAGGTGATCAATCTCCTCCCTCATTCCCGCTAAACACGGGTTCGTCATAACAAGGTGTTAAAACATTACATATTATTTCTTTTTGCCCAACGATTTACGGGAGAGAAGAATGATGACACAGAATTCTGAGATGTAATGAGTTGCATTTTGCCAAAATTTGGACAGTTAAAATCTTCAGCGGACTTCAATGTGTGCAATGCTTACAATCCTAAAAACCAAAGATTTACTGTATAACTCGTTTCTTTCAATTTCGAGTTCTAACGAAATCTCTCTCTACATTGATGAAATGTATTAATTCCACGTATTGTGAAATATGTGCCTAAAGATAGTCGGACAATGTCAGAAGAATTCACCCAACTCTAAGCCTAGCTGGCCTTGGATGTTTGACCTGTAACTTCAGTGAGCTGCTGAGTCTTCGTAATTGTAAGTACACTCAATAGACAAAACATTAGAGATACCTACCTAATAGTCTGCTGGTCCTCCTTTAGAGCAAATAACGGCCTGTACACGCCGAGTCATCGACTCCACCAGATGCCGAATGGTTTCTGGAAGTAATGTCAGCAATACTTATTGCAGCATTCTCCGAAATTCCGCCCGAGACGTCGGTCCAGGATCTATGCATCTGATGTTCCCTTCACGGTATCCCAGACAGCCTTCACAGGGTTTAAATCCAGGGACCTTGGGAGCCACTGGATGATTCCAAACTCAGATGAGTGTTTCTCGAACCACGCCTGGGTGGTTACGGTCCGGTGGGGCTGCGCATTGTCCTGCTGAAAAAGACCATTGGCAGCAGGATGCGCGAAGGCCATGAAAGCGTGTAGGTGATCAGCCAGCGCATTCTGGTAGCGCGCAGTGGTTAAGAACCTCTCCAGACAAATTACGAAACTAATGTGTCTCATGAGAAGGCTTCCCAAACCATCACAGAGCCACCACCGCCTTGAACAGAGCCGACTTGGCACGACGGGGCCATGGCCTCATGCTGCCGATGCAACACCCGGACTCTCCCGTCAGATAAGTACAGCTGAAAATGGGATTCATCTGACCACTAGACGCGGCGCCACCCTGCACATGTCCAGTTTGGATGTTCCCGGCACCAGACGAGGCGTAATGTCCGATGACGAGCAGTCAACAGTAGGACACGAGTAGGGCGTCGGGTCCTGTAGCTCAGGGTGTGCACTACCGTTCTCTCGCTGACGCTGTTTAGGCCTTCAACATTTAACATGGATATGATTTTCGCCGCCGTTGCCAAGCGGTCGGTCCGTACAAGACTGGATAGTCTACGTCGACCTTGGTCATGAATGTCGTGTGGTCGAGCACTGCTTGCTCTCTAGGTGCTGGTACGTTCGTCGACGGTATACTTGCTGTATACCCTTGATGCAGTTGCTTTCGGGAACCCTAGGGCTCTTAACACTTGGGCAATAGAATAACTCATCTGTCTTGCGCCGACAATGTGTCCACGATCAAGGTCGCTCAGATCACCACATTTACCCATGTTCGGTGATTGCGATAAACTGTTGGGAAGCCCTGGTACCCTCCTGTTTATCGCCTGCGTTCTGTTCCACTCTGAGCTGTGGATGCCCATCATTCCTATCCCTAATGTTTCGTCTACTGATTCAGTTGAACGAAAATTACTTTGTTTTGTTCAATAATGGCTTTCATCAGTATAGGCACTGCTGCAGTGGAAATAAATTACTATGAAATAGGACACATATTAAGCGAATTATCATGAATGTGAATGAAAAAAACGGAGCAGCTACTTTTTTTCCAAAATCATGTCTGAAAAGTGTAAAAAGACCAGCACTGTCCTCGAAAATCACCAAAGTAGAAAGGAAATTCGAAGAGGGTAAAGGTTTCTCTAGTTTTACATTAAATTTTAAGAGGGATTTAAAAAAAATTAGTCCAGGTATAATTCTTTTTTTTATTATGGAATGAAGGAAGATAGAAAAGAGGGTAGTGTCACGAGGGAAGCATTTTTATTTTCTCTTATGAAACAAACTGGAAAAAAGAAGTGTGGTTTAGAATGGTAACTCTTATTTATCTATTATTCTATTTTTTTATGAAAGAAACGGACTTGTAAAAGAATGTAGTTCCCGTCAGCCCAATTTTTTTTAAACGAAGAAGATAAGGGTGAATAATCCACAAAGGCACTCCATTTGTTTCTGAAATGAAGGACATTGTAAAATAGGGTGATTTACTTTTTGTTTTGCTCAAAATAAGGGTTTGTAAAAAAGATATTCCACGCAAACATTTTTTTTAACTTTCTATGAAACTGAGCAGCACATGTCGCGTTTTTTCTTTTCTTCATATCAAACGAAAAAAGCTTCTTAAAAATGGTGCTTCACGTTGCTACTATTTTTATAATCAAAACTTTAGACAATACTGCAACCCACGTGGACGTTGTCATTTTCTAAAACACCGAAGCAGAGGAGATAAAAAAATATCAAATTACATGTGATAGTTTTATTTAGCTTTGCTGAAGAAATGAAGGGAGTAAGTTTCGTGACGTCATAGCATGGTCATTTTTAGTAATATTTCTTACATAACCAAAAAGTAAACTTAACAAAAAGAATGTTGAAGGTTTTTCTGTAAATAATGATAGTGCTTAAAGACATCGCGCAGAAAGTATAGCACAGAATTATTTTCCAATACAAATTATGAACACGCTACTTATTTACAATTCTTTACTTTTTTTAGGTTCCATTAGCAGTGAAATCAATTATTTTATATTTTAAATTTCCATAGCATAAATTTTCCTCGTTATATGTTTTTTACATTATACATATAAACACCCAGATCTCTCTCTGTCTGTCATTCTCTCTCTCTCTCTGTCTGGATCGCTTGACGTCACAGCAACGTCTGCATTGTTGCGCCATCACATATCACGGGAAAATGGAATAATGACAAAATTATCTCTCAATAGGCGCCTCACTGGAGTTAATGTGGAGATAGGCTTCGGTTTCCGGAATTTTGTTAGAACCTTGTCTATAATGGAAGGCTTGTATCCTCGCTCTACTGCAACACGTTTAAGGAAATAAAGTTCTTTTTCCAAACTGTCTTTATCTGAACATATATGTATCGCGCGATATACGCAAGTGTAAAAGGCGCTGAGTTTTTGTTGATAAGGGTGATTGAACTTGGCATGTGGAGGTGAAAAAATAGCGAAAGGCTTCCGATAAATTGTGGTTGCGAGATATCCATTTAAGCGAGTTACCAGGACGTCAAGGAATGGTAGGCATCCGTTATTTCCACTTTCGTAGCTGCATTGAATGTGAGGATCAATGGAATTTATAAATTTGACTAATTCCGGAATTTCAGAATGCTTTCCCTTCCATAGAACGAAAGTATCGTCTACAATATCGAATCAATAAGTCAAATTTCACAAGTTTGAAAAGCTTTTCTTCAAATCGGCGCATGTAGATTTCACATAATATAAGGGACAGTGGGCTGCCCATGGCTAGACCTTACGTCTGTTCATAAAACGTTCCACGGAAAGTAAAACTGCTCTGTTTTATGCAGATATCCACTAGTCTTGTTATTTCTTCAACTTCAGGTTGGCTGTAATGATGCTCTACAAGATTTGATTTTAGGGATTCCAGAGCACCTTTTACTGGAACATTGGTGAACATACAAACCACATCAAAGGATAGCATTAGTTGATCTACGTAGGGGTGTAGTTTGAGTCGATTTGTATACTCAATGGAATTTTTCACAGATGTTTCGTTTGGAGTGGCCAATGTAGATAATTTTGAAGATAAGAACTTCGATAACTTATAAGCTGCTGTGCCGATATTACTTATTATAGGCCGGAAAGGAATTTCAGATTTATGTATTTTAGGGAGAGCATAGAATCTCGCACAACAGACGTATGAAGGTTTAAGTTTGTTTTTTATGTTTTGGTTCAGAGTTTCTGAGTTTTTTTTATTAATTTTTGTATTTCTTTAAATTATTTATCTGAAGGATCATTTTTTATTTCTTTGTAAGGTCCATCCAAAATAAGATTTTTTATTTTTTTATCATAATGGCTTTTGTCTAACACAACCACCTGACCTCCTTTGTCAGCTCTAGTGATGATTAAATTTGAATTTGGGCGCAATTCTTTAAGCGCATTCATTTCTTTGTTGGTTAAATTTGGTCTAGGTGATGTAGCGTGATTTGCGGTTACACATGCCAAGTCCAATCACCCTCATCAACAAAACCTCAGCACCTTTTACACTTGCGTATATCGCGCGATGCATACATGTTCAGATAAAGACAGTTTGGAAAAAGAACTTTATCTCCTTAAACGTGTTGCAGTAGAGCGAGGATACAAGCCTTCCATTATAGACAAGGCTCTAACAAAATTCCGGAAACCGAAGCCTATCTCCACATTAACTCCTGTGATGCGCCCATTGAGAGAGAATTTTGCCATTATTCCATTTTTCCGTGACATTGCCTTCAAAATTACAAAATTTCTCAAAACCTTTAATTTTAAGGTAATTTTTAAACCCATAAACAAAATGAGATTTTTAGGATCAAAGAACTATGTTGAAGATAAAAACACTCGTGGGGAATATATCAAATTCCATGTGAATGTGGCGCTTCGTATATAGGACAGACCCGTAGAGCCTTGCGTTTTTGATTGAAGGAGAACAAGACCTACATTCGGAATTGTGACCTAAAGAAGTCATCGATGGCTAAACCCTGTTACGAAAAGGACCATAAATTTTTCTTTGAAGAAGCAAAACTAATTGGCAAGCCAGATTCAACCACCAAACTTGATATTTTGGAAGCTTTCCATGTATATCAGAAGTCTTCACAACTTGTTAATGACATGGCATCCACGCCATTTCTATCAAGCGCGTGGAAGCATCTAACCAAAACACGTGACTGTAAACACCATTTATGATGTCATATACAATTTGAATATTTACGTGCTATTCGTCTTGATGAAGCTAGGCCAATACCCAGCGAAACCATGGTCGGCTTGAAAAAATAAATAATTGTGACAAACTACGTTGTATTACCTTAATATATATATAAGTGTCACAAGACTGTAGTCTTTGAGATCAAGAATCAAAGTAAAAGTTATTAAGGTAAATTTACACGAAAACAATTTTCCGAGTTTAGTGCTGATTATATTACACATTTTGCAAACTATCGATCTATTTAAACGCTCTAACCTACAACTGTTGAACAACAAATATTTTACAAAGAATGTTATTTAACGCGAGGTCTTTTGTAAAACGGAAATAAATAGCATATAATTTTAAATTTTAACATGAATGAGTTCTTCCCGTATAAGTTTTAACTATATAATTTTTTACTATATTTCCTTAAAGAAATCCGGCGTCTATTTGATTTGTTTTAAATCTGCTTTAATCTGCTTCCTCAAATATAAGACGAATCACTAGGGCTAGGAGTAGAAGACTCAGGGAAATGGTCACATTCTTTAGTTAAGAAAAATGCTTCCGAACAAAATGAATGCCATGGACATTGAACTGAGCTAGAGCATTTTCTTCTGACCAGTCGTGATGCAAATCAACCAAAGATACAGGAGCCTCAGTTCAGCACAGACGCTATAGAATAAATTAATCCCCAAGGTCCTTTTAAAAAACTTGAATTATTCAAGATATTGTTACCTTAAATTAAGTAGAAAAAAAGACAGCCTGTTTAACGGCCAGACCAAATTCTTTAGAATGGATTACCAATCTACTACTGCAAAACTAAAATGTAAATATAGCAGAGATATACTTACTAGGCAACATGTATTCAAATTTCACCCACCGACTGAAATCTCAATGAGAACATTTAAAATAATCAGCTCCTATATTTAACAACAAAATTATGTTATCTTGAATAATTAAAAACCACATGATTTGAAACCCATGGACATTTAACTCCTTAAGCGACCGATATGTCTGATACAAATGGTGCCCAATTTACTGTGCTGCCCAAACAGAAATGTTCATATAGCTGTCGGATTTGACGAAAGCTACTGCAAAACAGCTCCTTTCCCCTTCTCATCTCAGTAGTACCGACCATAAACCTACTACTGGTGATAAGCGGTCCCTTCTTGTCTGTTCTATGACCTATGGAATGAAGAAAAACGGCTTGTTCCTGATTAGAGTCATGGTGTTAGTGTCTAATCCCCTAGACACGGACATTATGCCGCTAGACACAGACAAGTGACTAAATTATTATTTCTCTCCTTTTTTTGGTTCGTCGCTGTTGTTATAGTCCTTTCAGCAGGCTTGATCAGAAAGATTACTACCAATTATTTCCCTAAATAACCACTTTGAATAACAAAGCTAAGGAGAAAGCAACACTTTCTGATGCGCAGATTCACTCCTTCCAGTAGTGTTCTACTCACTTCTTAGACAGATAATATATTCATTACAGCTGATTGCAAACCATTATGCAAGCTCCGAGTTAATTCGTTCCAGCCGGTAAAAGGGTTAAAGTTAAAAAAAAAGTATTTGCACTCCATACACTAAATAAAGTAGAACGCTTTATCCCCCTATTTTCTGTGATTGCTACCATACTTTATAAGTACTTAAACGATGGGTCCTTTTCAGAACAAACATGAAGACTCAGCCTGTTAATTATAACGCAATTTACACAAATCAGAACTATAATTTAATCTGCTATTGAAGGCAGTTATGCAGTTATCGATAACCTAATACTATAATAATAAAACAGATACCGCAGCACTACTTTACTTGAAGCCAACTCCAAAGAGGTCCTTTCTAGAGCATAAGCTAACATTAGTCTACGCTACATGAACAATACTGATGCTAACTGAAGATACAATTACAGATATACCAATAAATACTAAAATCTCCTCATAGCCTTTGTTTCCACTGGCAGACATGAGCAGAGGAGACTTAGGTAGATTAAGATTTCCCTAATGAATGATTTTGCGTAGAATCCTATAACATTCATATTTCCTCCCTTTGACTAAGTTTCTCCTCAGTTTACCTTACCCGTTCTCAATGTTCATGGCCTACGTCATCATAACGTTATCTCCGGTTGTCAGAACACTACCACAGGTACAGCCAACTGAACAGTTAATGGATATTGACGTTATGTTATCTATCAGTAATAAAATGTTTTTCCGCCTCTAATACAGTATCTGTTCCACTTATTCAGTCAGGTGCTGTTGAAAACTACCGGAAGTCATCCACGCCTTTCTATTTGCTGCATACTCAATAAAATAAGTGTTTTTCTGATAGTACAAAAAGTTTTTTCTTGTCAATTTCCATCATTTTCACACATTTTAAAGCCGTTGAACGATTCGCAGAGCTTTTGCACTCAATACAGTATTCTTGTTTGAATTTAACGTTTGTAACAAGTTTCATGTAACAAAAAAGGCCAGTTTCGTCTGCATTGTAGATGTCTTTTTCTTAGTACCCTTTCCCACACTCCACTCAAATATCTTCAGTCATGAACTTTTAGATTTTGTATCTGCTAACAAGTTACTTTACCATAGCAATGCTATGACACTTTTTGAGACGATGAAATCATCCATTGCTACGAGTGAAATTCGCTTGCCGTAACTGTTTTGCAAATTTTTCACTTGTACATTTATTAATGAGCCATCGATCGGGAATTCAGAATTTGTTTTATCCTTGAATCACACCAGCAGTGCTTGATCAGCATTATGAAAGTCACGTTTCTTCATTTTCTTGTTGCTTTCTTGCGCAGATAAAAAAATTTTCCACAAAGCTGAAACGTTTGATGACAACAAGAGGAGATTTTTTACACACACATTAACAATTGTTCCCCGCATTCTAACTCTAGAAAAATATCAATTATTTATTGAATGCAGAAACACTTCCGCGTATTTACGGCCATTTTGCTTTTTGCAAGACAAATTCTTTACAGATTTTTGTGGCCAACACTAGAAATTTTGCCTAAAATTGGGAGCAAATGATTTCCACGGTCCAGTTTCCTTTCCCCCCAGCTGAATCTTGTAAGATGGGAAGGGATCGGTAGAACATACGGCATTCGCGTGTGCCACGGTGCCGTCAGAATTTCTGGAGACGAAGAGATTCCACAACGCTGCTGTCAGAAGTCTCGCAGCGGTTCAGGTGACCAGCCCAGAGAAGTAATCGATAAGAGAGAAAATCCAGGTTATCTTTAGCTACAAACACGGTTGAAAAGGGCTGAATGCTACTGATGAAATAATACTGAGCGGCCGAAGTTTGTTCTATACATCCGTTATATCTGTTAAATTTTATACTTAAATGTGCAGGACGAAACTTTGAATTAGCATTTTCTCATTATAGCCGTGAACTCCTTGTATCAGTGCTGGTTATAAACAAATGCGACTGTATAATTTACTGCAAGCATTGCAGCCTAGGTGAACTTACTTAGTTTTCTTGACTTAGTTTCAATTTAATGCATTTTATTGAGGTTTTTAATCTAAAAACAAAATGAGAAACAGAAGTATCCCATATCGATCGCACTAAAATATTTCAAACTCTATTTTTTTTCGTTTTCTTTTCTCTTTTTTCTTCATGCGCGAGCAGTATTTTTCGAGAAAAAATCGGATTTTCCACTTCTCAACGGAAAAATTGTGCAGGTGCTACACAGTAAAAAATAAGTGATGAGAATTCATGGAAACTTTCTGAGAATAACGGGCAGCGGATTCGCCGGTAGTAACAAAATTTCAGGGGTTTTTTTAACTTCCGTATTTTCACAGATTTACCGCACTCAGAAATTCCGTTTATTTCAGAAAAGTCCGTTTCAGGATTTTTCGTGTTTATACAGAAATTTCTCACATACGCTGAAGTTTTTCAGCACTTACACCAGATAATTCTTTCGCAGCGGTGGGGATTGAACCGCCGTCGTTTGGGTTGTTTCAACAGATAACGCGCGTCTTAACTACTGGCCCAGAAAGACTCGGTGATTTGAGTCACGTTCATGGCAAAACTAATAGTGCGGTGATGATTTTTCTTGTCATTAATGCGAGTGATTTAATCATTTAATTTTCCGTTGGAGCTTATTATTTGTTTGATAAGGTTTGCTATAATTTAATTTGTTCTGTTGGAGAACTTATCACAACTCAAATATTTTTTTTCATCGTGATTTTTCGACGCAACAGAATGCTTTGGAACTTAAGATCTTTCTAAACTGACAATGACTTTCAATTATCTTTAAGAAAAGGTGAGATACGCTGTTTTATAATATTATCTCACAAAACTCTTAAATATAAAATTTACTCTTGATATCTATAATAGCTTTTGTCTTAAGGGGTCAAAAACTGATTCATAGACATCGTACAATCACCTGTATAATAGCCTAAGTACCCGATTTCTTAAAATAATAAAATGTATAATAGCTGATGCACAAAATGGAGGAGAGGGGAAGAAATATCCTGTGCCGCAGTAATCAAAATTCATGCGATATGCTATCCACAGAACTTCAAAATCAGACCTTTCGACAGACCATTGAAATTTAACAGTTAAACAAACCTCAAGTATTCCCACGAATCGCTCCTATTACCGGTCATTTCTAGTCATATGAATACGAAAAAAGTGAGAACGGAGTTTTTCCGTTAATATAAGAAAACAATTGTTCAAAGGTTTCTGAAAATTCAGAATTTTTTGTTAATACACTTTAAGAACGGCAATTTATCATCAATATGAAAGAAGAATTGCGGAAAGGTTTCTGAAAATTCAGAATTTTCCTGGCGTACAAAAAAATTCGTGAAATTCAGGTTTCATTCCGCCATTTCACGGAAAAGGTTGTATCAGAAATATGTTTCGTTACTTCACGAAAGGAATCACGGAAAATGGCTCGTCAATTTCAGAAAATATTTCACAGTGTAGGCTTCCCATGGTTGCAACAATTTGACGCAAAATAAATTAAAAATGCAACTTTTACAAATACAGACATAGTTTCAAATGAATGCATATTTTTACGCCCTTAGGAAAAATCTGAAGTCTTTTAGTAATTTTGGTCATCTTAAACTAGATGATCTTAAACGAATTTTTCCGATCCCCCTGAAAAATCTAGGATATCACCGGGAAAAAAAATATGTCCTTATCCTTTCAGCTGGAAAATTTTCCGCCACAAATGTTACGAATCAAATGGAAAATTATGACAATGGATATAACAAGCGGATACAAAAGGAATTTTTCAAATGAGCATTTCAAAAGCGGAGGTACAGAATTAAATTTCAATATACTAGGAAATTCCTTAGCATGAAAATAGCGCATGTGCAAAATGAAATAGAATATGGATTATACTGATCATGGTAAAAGTTTTGTTGAATACTTTTTGTAGTTATGTTAGAATACTTTTTTTAATTAGATATTTTAAAGTGGAAATATCGTCCAACTAAAGATCTACGCCACTTAGCGGGATCATTTTACGTCAAAGAAGACTACAAATGCATGAAACAGTTTCGTCGTATTTTGTGCTAACGGACGCTACACCAAAACACACAAAATATTTCACCTGTACAGGGGTGCGTTGTGCAATATACAAATTTTGAAATGCGCGAATCATTATCCTCATGGCGAGAACGCTATGTGGTGCGAGAAGAATTTTCAGTATCTGTAGAGTCATGTGCTGACAGCGGGATGGAGAAAGACATAGCCGGCTGGTCACATAATCAAAGTGATCCTACAAGCACAAATGCATTTTGTTTTTTCAGAGGACATGCTGAAAAAATCTCGTTGCCAGTAAGAAAACCTAATTCTTTCAAAATGAAGATTTTCCGAACAAAGTTCGGTTTTGGAAAAGAAGAGGGCTGTTTTTTCCAGTAGATTTCGAAAGTTCGACGAATCGCAGAAAAGAACTCCGAATATAGCATTCCATTTGTTTGTTCGAATATATTGAAGATTCGCGAGAGAGGAATGATAAGAATGTGCGTAATATCTTGAATAGGGAAACAAAATCGCTGTGAGTCGGCCACCTGGTTTCGGGTCATCAATATGCTGCCATGCCACCTTAAAGACGAGGATCGATCAAAATCATTCTGCAAAAGAAATCTCTACGAAAAATGGAAGTTAAAGAATATTGCATTTTCCCGGGTCTTGAGGTTGACCATTCTCTAGAAAAGATTTGGAAAGAAAATGGCAGGAGAAGCCAAAAATAAAGACAACATACATATAACTTAATGTGTGGTATATCTAGGCGTCATTCTTTAGCTAACATAAAATTTTGAGCTGTTTTCTTTCACGGGAAGAATTTTCCACAAGGGGAAGAATGTATAATGTACAGGGACCACGGTCAGATGCGCTTCTCTTCATTAAAACTTCAAAAAATTCCAAACTGTTCTTCTGACCTTGATTTAATGAGCTGGAAGTTTTAATATCCAGAGAAATCAACAACGTTATCGAAATAAAATTTTGATATAGCAGAAAAGAACGAGCGAACAAAGTGATTAGTGTAATACTTATTCTACAGGATACGGAGCGGGTGTTTTTAGATGCCCATTTTTGTTTTTATGCCGAAGAAATGTACAATAGTAAATATACGACTAAAGGGGGACAGTACGTTGTAGCAATGTCCTCCGGGGTGTTAATATTGGTTAAAGCTGGACATGACTGCCACCGCCTGCCTGAAGATAAAGTGTATGTAGGTTTTTATTGAATTCTGAATAATTAATCAAGAGATAATTGTTTTTTTTTCTGCACGGCATTGGGAAAGTTTTAAGATTAATTTTCGTACACGCTGCTTTCAAAGTGGAAACAATACAATAATATTGAGAGAACTTTAGGCTTATAAAGTGTGAATAGCTGTTCAGACGAAAAGTGTCGTTTAGTTGTAAAGAGGACTTCTTTTTATTTTTGCGTCAAGAGGTCTAGTAAACCAGACAAAAAAAAAGTAGTAAGATTTTCAATTTACGGGGGTACTTCGGAAATTCTACTGGGAACACTGATTGCATTGTCGGAACCCGATTTAACTTTACCTACACATTTTTTATTGTGAGATGTCAGTGAAATAAATTAATAAAGAAAAGAAAAAACTTCCTTTCAAGTTGTGAATCTGGTGTTGATTTCTTTCTTTTTTTCAGTAGAAGGAAAAATAAGTCTGAGTTTGCATTTTTTAACATCCACTCATTCGTTGTCGTTTGTTGCAAAATAGAAGTCCATATTTTTTATAGCAATCACTTCAAACCAATAAACAAAATAAATGGCAATCAGGTAAATTAAGGCAAAAATGAAGCACGTTGCTTTGTCGTTTAATTTGATCATGGTAGTAGACAGTAACTGCATATCTATTTATCGGTTAAGACAGAAACTAAATCATCTTGCTCTTTAACAATAGAAAGACATGTGGAGAATAAGCTGAATTTTACAGAAACAGAGACGCTGAGACATCCTGTGTGGAGCATTCAGAAAGAAAAGAATTGGGAATCAGAGCTTGAGAGCAATAGTGAAATGTGTCGAGAGTTCCAAAGCGAGATCGAAGAAACAAGTTCGATTTGGAATGGATTCAAAAGGTATTCTGGACGTACAGATATAAACACGGAATCTCTAGCAAAACGAAACAAAGGGGCACTTTAAACCAATGAAGGACATGAAAAAGAAGAACTTATAAGTCTGGCAACAAACACCAGCATTAAGTTTAATAGAAAGAATCTCAAAATAGACCACCCATAACTATAGGCCTCAAAATAGACCACCCATAACTATAGGCCTCAAAATAACGCAGGAAAGGAATCGAAATCGTATATAATGAAGTAGAGTTCGAAAAGTACACTAATGTTATGGGTAGCCTAACTGGTACTAAAATTTTACTTCCCTTTTGTATTATACTTTTGTGTGTGTGTTTTTTTATTGAAGGTTTAACGACCACCATGAGCAACTCAATGGGCTATAAGCAGTCCGCCTTTCCTTAATTTAGGGTCACTCCTTCCAGGGAAGGGAGAGAGCCAGCACCGTAAGACAAACACAACATCCATGCCTCACCGGGATTCGAAACCGGACCCAACTCGGACGAATGCTTATACTTTTGTATATACTTTTGTGTTCACCATTTAAATACAATTTGATATTGTGGTAATGATCGGTGTTAATTAATAACGGTAACTGATCATCCGATTTATTCATCACTGCCGCTGTTAAAATTTTCCAGCATCTGCAAAAGTGCATAATTCGTGGCCTCTTGTCAAATGGAGCCACATGGCTGCGAACAACCACCTCCGTGAGTTGGATTTATGGGAATTCCTTGATGCATTTCGCCTTCCCAAGAAAAGAGAGAACAGTCTGCATACCTACCCCAAATCATCTCGCGGGACTCCACAGAAGAAATATTCTGAAGGTGGAGTTCTGGGAATTGAAGTGGTAAATTCATCTTTAAGTGGCAAAAAGTATGGACTTGACGGGGACAAAGGAGAGAGAGCCTTTAGAAGGCAACAAACGGGCGCCCGCGCATTCGGTGACCGACAGTTTCGCTCGGAGCACGTGAAAAGAGAGGAACGTTGGATTTTGCGGAGAGGGGATGCCTCCGTTTGACCAACTAGTTAGCCTAAAAAGTAAAACACTTGTAATGGAGAAAACACAAAATACACCAAATGTACAGTGAGGGATATAATTAATCCGCTCGTAAAGGATGAAATCATACTGTCTCTTGGATATTGGGCATCTCGACTGATGTTCTCTGGATAAACAGTGAATGAGTGTGACATGCAGTCGGAAGAGTAAGGGCACGAACTGCTTCAGTGACTTCGATGTATTGTTTCACTCAAATCGAATAACATTATAACAAAGTACTACTGCATGTGATGTTCATGGAACATTTGGCACGGACTGACTCTCAGAAGACAAAACTGATGTACAATGCTTTTCCAAGAAATGAAGATATATCCATTGATAGGGAAACTCTAGAGACAACCGATACTATAATGAAGATATATCCACTGATAGGGAAACTCTAGAGACAACCGATACTATAATGAAGATATATCCACTGATAGGAATAATCTAGAGACAACACTTACCTTGGACAGCAGATATCAAGTGGGGTCACATTGGGGGAAAAATTAATTGGTGTATAAACTTGGTTGGAGAGCTTTTGAAAGAAACAGTACAATTTTTATGAGCAATGTGCCATTATGTCTTAAAAAAGTGTTTAATCAATGCATCCTTCCAGTGCTTACACATGCAGCGGAGACATGGACTTTAACTGAAAAAGACATACAAAGACTGCATACAACTGAAAGAAACATGCTTGGTGTAACCAAGAGAGATAAGAAGAGGAACTCGTGGATAAGAGAAATGACAAGAGTGGAAGGCATCATGATCGGAGTAAAATTCCTGAAATGACAATGAACTGGACATATTGCCAGAAGGACAGGCCACCTTTGGACAACTGAAATTTTAGACTGGATTCAAAGGGACAGGAAATGACCCAGAAGACCACGTGAGAGATGGGGATGAAATTCGAAAGCATGCGGGGGAAGCATGGAGAAGACTGGCTCAAGACAGACCAATGAGGAAACTTGGGGAGACCTTCATCCAGCAGTGGATTGATAATAGTGGATAATAATTATATATATTAATATATATATACATAAGTAAAAAGTAAAAAGAACGAATAACCAACCCAAGAACAGACACCATCAAACTATTCATCCCAAAAGGACACAAAGCCCCAAAACACCAACACACAATCTAATGGAATAAAAAACACAATGAAGCACGACATGAACCACGCAGCGCAAATATCAGCCTACAAATGGTCTGTCATAATATAAAAACACAAGTAACCAATATACCAAAAAGAACACCCAATCAACCAAAATCAAACAACCCAAAAAAACCACGCACATCAATAAAACCCAAAATACAACCTGAAATAAAAGAGAATAAGACTATCTTCCAAACCTTAAAACATGTAAAGTAGACTGCCCGACAAACCCGATAGGCCAAAAAGACCAAAAAACAAAAAACAAAAAAAACAGAGGACGCCGAATGCCAAGAACCACAGGCAAGAGTACTGAAATCATCAGGGGAAGCACCAGCACTCAAAAGAACATGGCTTTCCAAATGTTTACAATGGCTGGCACACACCAAACGCCAGAGAACTTTGCTCCCAAAGCCATGCAATAATCATCAGATGGACTGAATCCAAAAGAAAAACCTTGCAGGACAGAAGAAGAAAGTTTTACATTATCACTCACTAATGTTGAAATCAAAGTGGACCCCCCCCCCCAAGAACACTGATAAGACCCCAAATAAAAATCACGGTTAAGTGTGTAGAAGTACATGACTAGGTAAAGCTGTGTGAAATAAAAAGGAGGAGGTGAGAGGTTATTAGAAATCTTCAGCTGCAAGCAATCCAGCAAGGAACACTTAGCAACCTTACAAATTAAAATTGTTGGATTAAATATTAATAATATGTGCCAGCAAAATAGATGTATTTAAAGAAACCCGTTTAACTCATTTAATAGAACCCAATAATTGCAACAATATTTTTTTAAGAAATTGTACCGGAAAGTTATTATCAAGAAGTATCTGAAATAACCATCTTAGTAATAAAATGAAACCAAGGGAAGAGTTGGAAATCCTTAACAAACGATGGAATTGAGTGACAACAAGATTTCTATGAATCGATTTTGAAATATTTGACTCCCAACAAGCATAATAGTTAATAATGAAAGTTGAAGTGTTTCCTTTAGTCATATACCTCAGTTCAGTAGTTATCCTTTAGAGCTGTAATTCTAACATCCAAAAAACAAATGGAAACAATTCTCTTGCCAACGCAAGTAGGAAAAATCCTCGCCAGCCTCGAGCAGCGGAGGAATTGGAAAAAATTCGTAATACATTTTCTTTATTTTGTTTTTTATTCCTTTCTTTTTCGGCGTGGTTATCTGGTGCATTATTGCGCGCCATACACACTAAAATAAAACAGTGTCACAAAGGTAGCTTTTTGGTCTTTGGAATCACTGATTTTTAATCTCACAATAGCAGATTCGGAGACTTAATCGCGCTACAACTAAAAATGTAGGCTTAACCGCATATAATACCGAATCAGTTAGCAAAGCATTTACAAGAGAGATGATAGCATATTTGTTGAGACGTAATGAACTCTGACTTTGGCAAAGAGCCTAATCAGTTCGCATTTTAAGTGCATTGTCCCAGTATTTTTATGTGCACACGAGACTTTACTGGCTGCCAGTCATTGCCCCAAAAGAGAAAAGCAGTAGGGATTTTTTATGCTTTTGTTTCGGATTTAACGGCCACCATAAACAACTCTAAAGGCTGTAAGGAAACGAATGTCCTTAATTTAGGGCTATTGGTTCCAGAAAATGGACAAAGCCAGCGCTATCAGACAAGCCCACAATTCCCGCCGCATCGGGACACGAACCCGGGAGCACTTTGGACGAATGGTCAAACCTCATGGAAGTTCAGACGTAACTTTCAGTATGGAGAGCATATCGAGGGGCGACTGTAAAAGTCAACACAAACGGAAGAGTAGAATGGCATAGTACGTCACGTCATTCCCCCGCAATTGTTTTTACCTTTTTCATTCCCTAACAAAAGATTTAGAAGCTGGAATTCAGTTGAACAAACAGGAACCCAAAGGACCCGATACTTAGCTCTTGTGAGTTGTCTATTTACAAAATTGGTATATAATCTTAAGAATATATTGGAACCAGCCCTTGTAAGTAAATTTTGGTAAAAACATAGATGATAATCACAGTCACTTTGAATATGGTCCCACTCATACAATGTACTAGAATTGTGATAAATGTCTGTAAGCACAATCGCTTTGGAAATTATCCTTTAATGAGAATAAGAAATGGTTGAAAAGTTCCCTTGATGAACACAGTCCTCTCGTGAGTCTATAACGAAGTTAATTTCTCCGTCATTTCTGTCCACGCCGGGCCTTGAACCCAGGTCCCCTCATTCCGGAATAAGTCACTCTACCAATTGAGCTACGCGGACGTTCGTTCTGACTGCTATCTGCCTTTATGTCGTGTGCGTCCTGCTGGCAGGTACGTCACATCTCCCCCTCCCCCCACGAAAGAGGGCCGGGGCATGGCCCACGGGTCAGCCGTGACCATGAATCGTTGCAGGCAGCCATCCACTGTAGAACGTGCACTTGAGAACTCCCAGTCAATCTGTTGCGTGAAATACAACGTTACACACATTTATTTTTCGAAGCGCTGGAGAAGGGATTCCCTGATTTTTCCTATCTCGCGGTGTGGAAAGAACATCACACCATTGCGATATCTTGAACGGCCGGGTCATTCGGACTGTTCAGGTGCCATTATAACGAAGTAAATTTCTCCGTCATTTTTGTCCACGCCGGGGCTCGAACCCGGGTCCTCTCATTCCAGAATAAGTCACTCTACGAATTGAGCTACGCGGACGTTCGTTCTGACTGCTATCTGTCTTTATGTCGTGTGCGTCTTGCTGGCAGGTACATCAGAAGTCTATGAACGTCCATATGTTAGAGAATAAAAAAAGAAAGCAGAGAGTAAGCCTGGTGCTTTCATTCGCAGAAGAATAGAGGAAGTAACAAATGATATTCCCAGCGTGTGCAATACTGTTGTACATAAAAAAGCCGTCATTTTAATCCAATCGTAATTAAACCTTTCCACTAGATTAGCTTGTGAACGAACGGTAGGGAGTGATAAATAATGTTTGATGGAAAGTCTCTCTCACATCCGCGCTAAGATTTCACTAATGATTGTAGCTCCATTTTAAAAGACTATAGCAATAAGAACCTCATATTTACCAAAAATACTATCGACAAAATATTACAAATACTTTCAGCCTTAGCCGATTTTAAAGGAAAATATTTACTTGGAATATGTATCGGTAGTGATTGAAACGTAGCGACTGCGAGTCTTAAAAAATAAAGTATAACGTCCAAGTAAATCAAATGACAAAGCCTCAAATATACACTGGCTACAAGTAGAAATAAAGTGGCCTTCCGGCCTTCTTTACTGTAATTATAACGTTGGGAATCATCGCATGAGCGAACGTATATGGGAACGCTATCCTACAGACCAAGCCAATAGGTGAGGTTACGTATTTCCGTTTGGGTTTTATGCATGCCTGAATGGCAAGCAATAGGCTTATCGTATAATTCATTTAACAGTGCGAGGGCCAACGAACGTACGATGGCACGTCGAAATCCACCACGAGTGCAACTGCCTTTGTGTAATAGAGCAGCCAATAAATAATTTTAAATTCGAAATCTAAATCTTTGTCGTCCTCAGTATCATGAAATAAGTAGGGAGACATAGCCCCACAATCAGGATATTATCGTAAAGCTGAAATATTTTGCTCTTTTGAGGTTATTTTAGATATTTGAACTAAAGATTGTGGTTCATATTTGCGTTTATCTCATTCTTCCTCCCCTAAGTAATTTGATCGGGAAATGATTACCATTCCCATTTTGATAAAGATCAAAAATGTCGTATTTCTGTAATTTTAAGGCCCATTTCAAAAGTCTATAGTTGGCAAGTTTTTGGCAGTATCCAAATGCTACAGAGCTATATGTTCTGTCATAACTTCAAATTGCGACTCACTGAGATAGGAACGTAACTCGCATAATGCAAAAATGATGGCCAGGCATTCCCTTTCTGTTGCCGAATATTTTCGTTCAGTCTTACAAGGGGACCTTACAGCTGACCACCCGCGGATTTTGGTGAATTTTTTTTTAATGAAAGTAGAGGCAAAATGAGCATATATGTGTCCCGGCATTTGACCTAATGCCTCTTATTTTCGGAATAAAAAATCATAACGTTCCGAGGATATCATAACGAAATTCGTGGTTTCCTGTAAATGATACTTTACTGTAATGTCATGAGGTTCTGCAGCAGTGCATTATAGCATACATTTCCTGTTATGGTAGCTAATGTCGAAAAGCGGGGAATGAACAGTGAACTATCAGTAGCAGCAAAGAACGGAATGCCTGCATTTTCCCATCCTCCCTTAAAGCTCTCTCGTTCTCATTTTTCAGAATTCTGTAAGAAGTTACAACAATATTGTGTGATATAAGTAGATATAGAATGAAACGTATGTATTTCTGTGCAATATTTTCATGAGCTAGCTATGTCGTGAGCTGCATGTCTTGTAGTGATGTGGATCTTACACTTACATTGTATTGTGTCATTGTCAATGGCAATTCGGTTTAGTTTCACTAACAAATAATAAAAAACTTGTGGAAGTAATCGTTGAGTAATGGAGTTTAATGATAAATAGCACATATGGGGACAGAGAAATTGTTAGGAGAATCGAATTATCACATTTTAGCTTATAAAGTATAATTACGCACTTTCATTTGAAGACCTAGCATATATGTTGTTAGGTATCACTATCAGAGGTTTCGCTATCTCTTATTGGTACACAAAATTGCGGATGATAATTATCATAAAAACAATGAAAACATAACACTTCTCTACAACGCGAGCATTTGATAAAAGAACTGTTCGAGCACTTACATTTCGTTTGTCGAACATCGTCCGGAAAACACATTTCGTTCACATTTCCAAAAATATTTCTTTCATTTATTAACTTTACAGCAAACCAAACGTACTGCAGCATATTCTTGAAACTCGGGGCAGGAAGTTGATGATGTATAAATGAATGGATCTTCACGACATTTTCTCGCTTGTTTAAATGCCTATTTTCTTTTAAAAGTTCGACAGAGTTTTGTAATTTTTTAATAAAAATTTTTACTTGACGGAAAAGGTACACATCACAAGGTTGGCAGTATGGGTACAATGAGGGGAATGATTACATCAGTAGAAGAACAAGTGCCCTCGTCCTTTGTGAAGACACTACTAAAGAGTGCTCGATCTTTTTGACCTCCCTATGAATCAAATATCAATAGAAACTTCTCTTTTTCGCAAAATGGTCAGATAATGTTTTTCACGAAACTGCTGAAATACTCTTTCGTTAATTTTCCTGATTTTGACCATGTCACGAACACACAAGGGCGCCCATAGAGGGAGATGGAGCTCCTCCCCCCCCATCCCCCTTAGCCGTTGATATAGACAAATGTTTGATAAATTTAAAACACTAAAATAGACGAAACCTTTTTTAAAGCATTTTTAAAATAATAAGATATTAATGATTGATGGTAACAATTATTCTTGTTGTATTTTAGTATTTTATACATTTACTAAAATGTTTGACAGCCTTGAAGGAGTATGGATTTTTCTTAGCCCCCCCCCCCCCTAAAAGTACTCATATGGGCGCTACTGCGAATACATTTCCATATTCCGCCGTTAGTCCTTACACAATCTTGGAAACACGAGGTCCAAATTGTCCCTGAGGGTCCTGCATGCATAGAAAACCTTTTGGAAGTAATGCTGTAGAAGCGGTCAATGCATACGGCGCTGTGTAACTGTGCGTTACTTTGTTAAAATCTCCCAAGAATACCTCTGCTGTTTTTTTCTCCACGCACAGAAAGTATCCTGTTCACATCGATTCTATACTCACATCTTGTTTGATCAGAGTTAAAAGAACGTAATCCAATGGAAATTCTTTGATCAGTCGTGAAAGACGTTTTTGGAATTTCTTTGCTTCCGCGATAATAGTTAACAAATACAATTCATTTTGTGACCTGATGTAGCGCTTCACATTTCGCTGGCTGGTGCCATGAACCAGTTTGAATTTTTCAACCCACCCTTATGATGCCACAAAACGAAAATCGTCCGATTGATGTTGCACTGCTGCAGCAGAAGCCACACGAAAATCAAAATCGTACAGCTTGCTAAACAGCATCCAAAATAGAGTTTAAAAGCTCTACATCGACGACGATGTACTGCTTTACAACAAAAGGCATACCTGAAATATGGGAGCAAGAAATTGAACGGGAAGGTGGATTAAAGGGAAAATATGACATAATCAACAAATGAAACTCCGATCCATTTCGTGAAGCTCGAGAGGAAAGGCAGCCGGTAACCACCCGAATGATACAACAATGGGCTTCTGCTGCAGCGGTGCAACATCAATCGGACGATTGTTTTACGGCATCACAAGGGTGGGTTGAAAAAGTCAAACTGGTTCATGGCATCCGTCAGCGAAAAGTGACGCGTTACATCAGGACACAAAATGAATTGTATTTGTCAACTATTATCGTGGAAGCAGAGAAATTCCAAAAGTTCTTTCACGACTGATCAAAGAATTTCCATTGGATTACGTCCTTAATACTGATTAAACAAGATGTGAGTACAGAATCGATGTGAACAGAGGTATTCTTGGGAGATTTAAACAAAGTAACGCATAGTTACACTGCGCAGTATGCATTGACAGCTTCTAGAGCATTACTTCCAAATTTTTTTCTATGTATGCAGGGACAATTTGGACCTCTTGTTTCTAAGATTGTGTAAGGACTAACGGCGGAATATGAAAATGTATTCGTGACATCGTCAAAAGCAAGGAAATAAACAAAAGTGCGTTTCAGCAGTTTCATTAAAAATTTGATCTGACCATTTTGCGAAAAAGAGAAGTTTCTATTGATCTTGGATTCATAGGGAGGTCAAACAGATCCAGCACTCTTTAATAGTGTGTTCACAATGGACGAGGGCACTTGTTCTTCTACTGATGTAATAATTCCCCTCATTGTACCCATACTGTCAACCTTGTGATGTGTACCTTTTCCGTCAAGTAAAAATTTTTATTAAAAAATTACAAAACTCTATCGAACTTTAAAAAAAAAATAGGCATTTAAACAAGCGAGAAAATGTCGTGAAGATCCATTCACTTATACATCATCAACTTCCTGCGCCGATTTTCAAGAATATGTTGCAGTACGTTTGGTTTGCTGCAAAGTTAATAAATGAAAGACAGATTTTTGGAAATGTGAACGAAATGTGTTTTCCGGACGACGTTCGACAAACGAAATGTAAGTGCTCGAACAGTTATTTTATCAAATGCTCGCGTTGTAGAGAAGTGTTATGTTTTAATTGTTTTTTATGATAATTATCATCCGCAATTTTGTGTACCAATAAACGATAGCGAAACCTCCGATAGTGATACCTAACAACATGTATGTTAGGTCTTCAAATAAAAGTACGTAATTATACTTTATGAGCTAAAATTTGCTAATTCGATTCTCCTAACAATTTCTCTGTCCCCATATGCGCTATTTATTATTAAACTCCATTACTCAAAGATTACTTCTACAAGTTCTTTATTATTTGTTAGTGAAACTATACCGAATTGTCATTGACAATGACACAATACAATGCTAAGTGTAAGATCCACATCACTACAAGACCTGCAGCTCACGACATAGCTTGCTCATGCAAATATTGCACAGAAATACATATGTTTCATTTTATATCTACCTATATTACACAATATTGTTATAACTTCTTACAGAATTCTGAAAAGTGAGAAAGAGAGAACTTTAAGGAAGGATGGGAAAATGCAGGCATTCCGTTCTTTGCTGCTACTGATAGTTCACTGTTTATTCCCCGCTTTTCGACATTAGCTACCATAACAGGAAATGTATGCTATAATGCACTGCTGCAGAACCTTGTGACATTACAGTAAAGTATCATTTACAGGAAATAACGAATTTCGTTAGGATATTTCTTAGGATCATTATGATTTTTATTCCGAAAATAAAGTGCATTAGATCAAATGCCGGGACATATATATCCTCATTTCGCATCTACTTTCATTAAAAAGAAATGCACCGAAATCCTCGGGTGGTCAGCTGTAAGGTCCCCTTGTTAGACAGAGTTCCAGAAGCGTGTGCAACAGCGTTATTATTTTGCGCTGTTACAGTACTAAAATCGACATCCGAAGAGTCATGTACATTTGGAATGGTTGCATGCGCTCGTAGAACGCACGGAAGATCAAGATCAAGCCATAACTGCAATGTAGCGATGCATAAGTACATTTTTCTTCAATCGTTAACTGAATAATTGAAAACCAACCAGTGAGACAAAACATAATGGCCTTTTATCACTCACTACGTAATTTATATTAGGAAGAAACACTTATTAGTTTACTACCTAATAGTATTAACATTTATTAGATAATAAACGGCTTTTATGTTAAATAACATAAATCATCCAACTCAGCGATTCAAACATGTAAAGACAAGATTTCACGTGCCTTCCCAGAAAAGCTCCTAAATTTTGTTCAGTTTTACGGGGCAAGGGCTAATTTTGGCCAAAAGGCACCATGTAATAAAGATACTTTAAAAGGTTGGCTCAGACAGCGGAAATGTTAGCTCCTAATTGTCTGGAAAACCAGCTGCTTCGTGTGGTTGCAACTGAAAAAAAGGAGCAGAAACAATACAGAAAGGACTTACTGCTGAAGTCCAACTAACGATGATCCCCAAATTTTATACATGTATGATACGAATAAATCTATTTTTATGAATATGTGGGAAGGGAAATATTCCATAAGGTGTATGCGCTCAGAATTTAAATTACACGCTTCAAGTTACAACTTCGCAATAAAGGAACTACCATGCTAGAAAGTGCAAACACAATGTTAGAAACCGTTCATGAACTGTCTTTTATTGATGTAAACGTCAAAGCAACTAATTTAGAAGTAATTTTCCTAAGTATCTTACTCTGTGAAAATTTAATAACTGCAGTAGAACCAAAGAAAGAAGACTTTACATTTCATTTTTATAAGTGTAACTTTTCGTTAAGTTCCACGGTGAGAGAGATAGAAAACTAAGAACTACAAACAAATCGAACTGAGGCGATTCTAAAGCACGTTATATGAGGAAGAGTGTGCAGTACAAGCATCATAAAATGCTGTACGTTCTGTAACAGAAAAAATAAATCGTGAAAAAAATTATTAGTGTTACGAAAGGGCTAAATAAAGCCTAATTATTAAGCCACAAAAAATCAAATTCCAAATGTACAATTTTGCTGGAAGCAAAACGGAGTAAAATTGGAAGGTAAACAAAGTGAAATGAAGAGCAAAAATGAAAGAGGAAATGAAAAACTGGTTGAAAGCCGTAAACGAAACAAAGAACTGAACGTGCTAAGAAACAATGAGACATCCGCCTCTGATTTTTCCTATCTCGCGGTGTGGAAAGAACATCACACCATTGCGAGATCTTGAACGGCCGAGTCATCCGGGAAGTTCGGGTGCCATTATAACGAAGTAAATTTCTCCGTCATTTTTGTCCACGCCGGGGCTCGAACCCGGTTCCCCTCATTCCGGAATAAGTCACTCTACCAATTGAGCTACGCGGACGTTCGTTCTGACTGCTATCTTCCTTTATGTCGTGTGCGTCCTGCTGGCAGGTACGTCACAAACGATATCAGCATTTCGTTGAGTCTGTAGGACATAGAATCGTGGCTGTTTTGAAAGCCAAAGCAGCCCAACATGTTGTTCGGTAGGTATTCCTAATCATTTGGCACTTCAGTTTATAATGCAGATGCAAAGCTGTAAATGCGGACGGCTAGAGTTGTAACTGAAACATACAACCGGCGCTTGATTTCGAGGACTTGGCTGTGGTGTGAAAACAAGAATTTGTCGGTGGCAGCGATCGAACCTGCGTCTGTTCGCTCTGGCGTGAGTGGTTCTAACCAACTAAGCTATACCGACGGAATGTATCGCTGCAGATCTGTCGTCTTGACACCTGCTTCACCTCTGTAGTACGTCACATATATTGTGATTGAGAATGAACATTAATCAATTTTTTGTCCTACCCTAGACTGAGCTCTATCCTCACGCAAGAAGAACAGTTTCCTCTCTGGACGCTGGAGCGAACAGAACAGTTCGCCTTATTAACAACCTCCGAATCACTGATCCTCTCCTACCACAATCCCATGGGCGGACAGCACTGCTACCATGGGCCTTGAAGACAAGATGTGTCTTTGCTGCTTCCAGTTGCGCTGCAAAGAATGCGATCATCAAACCCTACTTGGTCTCTAGCTAAAATGTAAGCACACCAATCGCTCTACTATCATTCAAGCTCTATGAAAATTCAAGCTCTATGAAAATTCAAGCTCTATGAAAATTAAGAATTTCCGACCTGGTAAACACTCCCCCAAAAATTGCAGCAAATTTCCACTATTGAAACTAAAGACAGATAAACTGCATTTGAACGCTTGCACGTTTTTAAATAAAGAAACAAAGTTGAAGATTGTGCTATGCATTGGAAATTCCCTTTGCTAGCGCTAAAAATAGAAAATAGCAATCATGTTGCTTTGCATTCTAAGTTTTACTTTTCGTTATCAGTTTTGCGCAAAAGAAAAGAAAATCAGAAGTGTTTTGTGAAGTTTTCCAAATCGTTGAAATCATATTTTCAAGGTGATGCTGCCCTTTATTTCAAAACAAATATATTTCACAAAAATTTTTTTATTCACAATAGCTTAACAGGAAAAGTGTTCTTTCTTATTTGGAAAAGGTTTTAAATCTTTCTCATTTTTGTTTGGATTGCTTAAATAAACATCTGGTGGATTGTAGGCAGTCATTTTAAAAGTGCAAACATTCGGACAATCTTGACCTAAAACGTGTTCTATTTTAGGCTCAACTGCGGAACTTACGCAGATTTTCAGGAAAGCATTGAAGTGTTTGAGAGGAGTGTTTTTTTTTTGCTCTGAGGAAAATACTTCCGTGGAATGCATTAGATTTGTAGAACGTTGCGCAGAAATAACTGTGTAATATCTGACTGCGTTTTTTGTTTGTTACCATTTCTCCTGCTATGTCATAAAATGTTGAAAGGTTACGCTTTTTAAAAAAATTTGCTTCTCCCTGCAATTTTGAGTATGGCGTTTGAAGAGCTACTCTCAAAATTCTCTTTTCTGAGATGAAAGTAAGCTGTCATTTTGGAAAAAAATGTGTGCGAAGAATTTTATCAAGGAAAGTGTCAATCTAAGGGAAAGAAGAAAAACACACAGAGAAAGCACAGAAGACGAAGAAAGAGGAATAATACATAAGAAAGGAAAATGTTCACTCTACTTGAGTTGTTAGTATTTGTGAGAGAGCAGCAATTGAAGGCACTTCCGATTCGGTCGCGCTTGTCAAGGGAAATTTAATCTGAGCTTCCGGATGTTGGTTCCCTACGAAGTATTGATTTCAGATAACGCAGTCCTAGTCACCATGACAAGATTCACCGACCTGTCTCTTGACTCATCCAAATGACATGCCTTGTGAGCGAGCTGTACCTGCCCCAAAAATTATTATGTCAAAGGAATAAACTCTGAAATACAGGAATCGCTGCCTGTACGGACAACTTATGAATGCATTGACACCGTTTCGTTAACCAGAACAAATCAATAAATGATTCAATTATGTTTTTAACTCTTGTATCTCCAGGGTAACGACAGCTTTCTTCAAAACAAAACCGGAATCGTAACTTTCGTTTATCCGGATGCCCGTGAAATCGTGTTCGATTGCAACTTAATAATACTTCGTCAGTTGTGTTATTCAAAAGTGGCAAAAATGCTCGTGTAAAAATAAGTTACAGATATTTTAAGCAATTGGGAAAAGATGTTGTTGGAATAAAATATTTGGGTAACCGTTCTGAAGTCAACGGCTTGTTAACGGGAAACATTCTATTTACATAAAAAAAACTTGCCAACCCAACTAAAGCTTTCAGCAGTTTCTTATAAGCCTAACTTTGGCTAAGCCAGTTAATGAAGCTCAAGGGTGAATTGTGACGCCCATCCACAAGGAAGGTGTGGGTTTGGGTTGTGAACCACCCAAACCGTACGTTAACACCACGAACTAAAAAATATGAAGGCGTTTAGAGGGTTTCTCTGTAGACGTGTAGAGACACAGGATTCTGCTTGAAGTTTTTATCCATGTAGAATCAGCGAGTTCTACTGGAGCTCTCCGTTCTCGGCTGAGCGGAACTTCACTGGTGAACAGCGGTATATAAACTATATTGACAAAAGTCGCCGGACACCCCTTCAAAAGCATGAACGGATCCCTTGCGTTGTTAAGATGATCGGTACAGCTACAAACGGTATAAAAACAAGTCTGCAGCAAACCGCGATCATATCGAGGTTGAGTGAAAATGTCGCGGCGGAAGAAAACTGACTTTGAGAAAGGAAAGATTGTTGGGTGTTATATTAGTGGGTTCTCCATAAGAGAAACCGAGAAGCGTTTAAACATACCCAAGTCAACTCTTTTGGATGTACTGAATAAGTGGAAAGCCCATGGCGTGCCTGAAGTAGCAAAACGTACCGGCAGACCAAAGAAAATCAGTGATAGATGACGTTTAAGCCTCAGTAGAGTCGTTACAGCTAATTGACAGAGTACTGCACAAGATCTCAGTGTAAAGGTGAGTAAAAATGCTGGAACCTCGGTATGTACACGTGTCATTCGTAGAGAACTTCATTCCATGGGTTACGGTGGTCGTGGGGCTGCTCTTGAGCCTTTCATCTCCACTCGGAATGTTACTCGTCGTTTAGCATGGTGTAAAGAACATTTATCGAGGATCGTAGATCAATGGAAATGGGTCCTATGGACTGATGAATTCAGATACACGATCAATCAGTCTGATGGCCGTGTGGGTGGGTATAGCGTCAGCCGGCGGAACGCTATTTACCAGAGTGTACTGTTCCTACGGTCAAGTTTGGAGCTGGAAGTTTACTCGTGTGGGGGTGTTTTTCGTGGTATGGTCCTGGCCCATTGGTTATTGTGGAGAAACCTGTTAATCAGCACGTCTACCTCGATATTATGGACAGTTATGCCTTACCAACTCTGTGATAATACTATATGGAATCGAGCCTTGTTGGTACCAGCAAGATAATACACCGAGCCATAAATCAAGGTCTGTTTCGTCGTGTTGTGATGATAATTCCGTATCGTGTGTGGACAAGCCAACGCACAGCCTTGATCTTAATCCCATATAGCACCTATGGGATGAATATGAGTGCCATATTAAAAGTTTGGAACCGTTGCCTACTACTAAGCAATAGTTAGTGGCAGTATTATGTACTGAATGGAAGCGCATGCCTATCTCCGTGTTCCAAAACCTTGTCGAAAGCATACCTCGAAGGGTCAGTGCATGCATTAAGGCCAAAGGTGGTTTTAAAATATCTTTATTCAAGGTAGAAATCAGGAGACGAACTAATAAGGACGTTTTAATACAAGTAAAATACGATCAAAGATCGTTAAATCGCTAAAATGTATATACAAATATACAGCATAGAGCACAAGTTGAAAATGGAGCACACACACAGCTCGTGATCAATGATAAGCGACAAGAATGTCTGGGCATCTCCAAACAAACAGAACCAAATTAGGAAGGATTTTATCAAAACTGATTGCTCATAAGTGCATCGCTGTGCGATTAATAAATTTGTTCAAGAAAATATTAAGAGCTTCATGAGACAACACTTCTCTTGCAAAAAAGTACAATAAGACAGTGAGTTTTAACACACCATCGGTACAAGAATGTACAGTACAAAGCAATTGACAAACTGATCATAAGACAAATCAATGGAATGATGAAATTCAGGAGAAGAACGAACTTGGACTTCCTGATGTAAATAAATTATATTACCTGTTCGACAATATTAAAAAACAATGTACAAATATACAGCGCAGTGTAAACATGTTAGGAATCAAAATAGGACCGTATACAGGACTAGGCTGCCATCTGATGCTGACCTTGGCAACGTACAATGGACGCTCCCTATCTTCTGATTCAAGGCTTCTTGAATTGGAAGAGGAACTACAAAGGATCAAGTGGGACATCGTGGGGCTAAGTGAGGTAAGGAGAAAAGGAGAAGATCTCATCGAACTGAAAAGTGGACATCTCTTCTACTATCGTGGGACAGATACTGGCAGAACTAGTGGTGTTGGATTCATAATAAACAAGAAACTGAAGGATAAAGTTGTAGAAGTTGAAAGTTCCTCTGACAGAGCTGCACGGCTTGTTATCCAACTCTCGAAAAGATACCAGGCTCAGATTATTCAAACTTATGCACCCACCACAAGTCATCCTGAAGAAGAAATTGAAGAATTTTATGAGGAAATTTGTCATCTAAATAATAAAGGTAAGCAGCACTTGAAAATAATTATGGGAGATTTCAATGCAAAAATAGGGCAACGGCAACAGAATGAAACTTCAGTAGGTAAATTCGGTCACGGCAACAGAAACCAGCGTGGAAATACTCTCGTTGAGTTTGCAGAGGCAGAAGATTTTTTCATCTTGAACTCCTTCTTCAAGAAAAAGCCACAAAGGAAATGGACATGGAGACATCCAAATGGGACGACAAGTGAAATTGATTTTATTATGTGAAACAAAATATTCGTCATAGAAGACTGCAGTGTGCTAAACAAGTTCAACACAGGTAGTGACCATAGATTGGTGAGATGTAAGATGCACCTCAACACTAAACTTGAACGTGGCAAGCTCATAAGACAAACAAAATCTATTGACATAACCAACCTTAAAAAACACCATAATACCTTCAAGTTGGAACTGAAGAACAGGTTCCCTGCTTTAGAAGGCCTAGCATCGGAAGAAGTGGACATCTCTGAAGTTAACAGAAAAGTAACCAAAGCTCTTATGGAAACAGCAACAAAATTAGCTGAGTCTAAGAACAAGTTGCATGTAAATAAATTATAAGGAAAACGAAAATGTTGATGCAAAAAAGAAGAGAGATGAGGACAACTAAAAAAGATGTGACTTCCAAAGTGGAATATATAGAGCTATGCAAGACAATACGAAAAAGTATCACTGAAGACGTAAGAAAATTCAACTGTGAACTAGTGAGGAAAGCAATTGAAAACAACCAAAGCCTAAAGATAGCAAAGGGAGATCTCAGTAAGGGAATAAAACAGATTATGGCACTGAGAAAAGATGATGGTTCTGTAACAAGAAATAGAGGCGAAATTTTGACAAGAGTGAAAGATTTCTACTCCAAATTATATGAAAGAGATAATACATGCACTCCAGACATCATGAAAGATACCAGTGCCAGAGTTCCTCCAGTCCTTCCAGCAGAAGTTGCACATGCAATCAAGAACATGAAGCGGGGAAAAGCTCCAGGAGAAGATGGAATTACTGTAGACATCATACAAGAAGCAAGTGGAGAAATCGAAACAGTACTCGCCCAAATTTTCACTCGATGCCTTAATGAAGGAAAGATTCCTGAGGATTGGAACACCGCTACAATGATCCTGCTACATAAGAAAGGTGACATTGAGGATCTCGGAAACTACAGACCTATCAGCCTCCTATCAGTAGTTTATAAAATCTTCACTAAAGTTCTTTCACACCGCTTGAAGGTAACACTGGACATGGCTCAACCGAGAGAAAAAGCTGGATTCAGGAGTGGCTACAGCACAATAGATCATACCCATGTGCTGAGAGAACTAATTGAAAGAGCGAGGGAATATGAACTTCCATTGTGCATGGCTTTTATCGATTATGAAAAAGCCTTTGATTCGGTGAAACCATCAGCAGTTACAATGGCTCTGAAAACCTGCGGTATTGAAGATGCATACATTAATATTATTAATAACATCTATGAAAATGCAAGTGAAAAGATTAGGCTGTTTGAAAATACAACACACATAAAAATTGGAAAGGGAGTGAGACAAGGTGACACCATATCTCCGAAGCTCTTTAATGCCACATTGGAGGGTGTATTTCAGTCACTGGGCTGGGAAAACAAGGGGATAAAGATTAATGGAGATTATCTAACCCACCTTCGTTTTGCTGATGACGTAGTCATTTTTGCAACTAGCCCATCAGAGCTGCAGAGTATGATCCAGGAACTTGCTGACAAGAGTAAAGAAGTGGGATTAAAAATGAACTTTCAGAAGACAAAAGTGATGTTCAATGCTTTTACAAGAAATGAAGATTTATCGATCAATGGAGAAAAGCTGGAGATAACAGACACGTACGTTTATCTTGGACAGCAGATATCAAGTGAGGGTCACATTGATGAAGAAATTAATCGGCGTACAAAACTTGCCTGGAGAGCTTTTGGAAGAAACAGCATAATTTTCAAGAGCAACATGCCATTATGTCTTAAAAGAAAAGTGTTTGATCAATGCATCCTTCCAGTGCTTACGTATGGTGCAGAGACGTGGACCTTAACTAAAAGAGACATACAAAGGCTGCAGACAACTCAAAGTAGCATGGAGAGGTGCATACTTGGTGTAACCAGGAGAGATAAGAAGAGGAACACGTGGATCCGAAAAATGACAAGAGTGGAAGACATCATGATCAGAGTTAAATCCCTGAAATGGCAATGGGCTGGACATACTGCCAGAAGGACAGATCATCGATGGACAGCCGAAATTTTAGATTGGATTCCAAGGGACAGGAAAAGACCCAGAAGAAGACCACATGGGAGATGGGTGGATGAAATTCGAAAGTATGCATGGGTGACATGGAGGAGACTGGCACAAGACAGACCGTTGTGGAGGAAACTTGGGGAGACCTTCGTCCAGCAGTGGATTGATAATGGTTGACAATGATGATTATGATGATGATGATGATACAGAAATGTAACACTATTCTGTTGACCAGATAGAAAATTTAAGTAGAATAAGAAAACACACGATGAATAAAGCTTTGACGTATTTTCACTATCCATATTTAGTAATAGGAGAATGATAGTACAAAGCATCACCTCACACAAACGAACAAAATAGGTAAAGGTTTTTCACAATATATTACTCATGAGTACAACACCGCGCAATTGACTAACGTGTGCAAAAATAAATACAGTAAGAATCATGAGTCAACATGTCTCTTGAAAGAAGGTACAATATTTCAGTGAGTTTTAACACAACATATTTACAAGGATTTACAGTGCTATGCAATTGAAAAACTGATACAAATCAATAGAATGTTGGATAACAGGATACAACTAAATTTGGACATCCTGATGCAAATAAGATGGATTACTTGTTCCGCAATATTTTCAAAACTATGTACAATTATACAGCACAGTGCGAACATGTTCGGGAAACAAAATAGAACAAAATTACAAAAAGCAACACTATGCAATTAATGAAGTAGAGAAACGATATCAGGAAAATAAGCAAACTCTTGATTAGTATAGTTTGAACATTTTTACAATTGAAACACTAACAACATTAATCACTACTAGGACACTAACGACACTTAGTGTCTCCAAATAAAGGGTGCAAAACGATGGTTACAAATGACAGAAGTAATTTATATGTTTATACAGCACTATGCTAATGACTAACTGCAATTATTTATAATCAAAATGTAACCGAAAGACGAACTAAACTTGAACGTCAATTTAAGGAAAATAAAAGATGAGTGTCACAAAAAACAATTTACTGTGTAAACTCTTATAGCCCTTTATAATAAAAAAAACAGTGTGGTAAATTTCCTAGCTGAGCAAAGATCTTATAAACAGATTGTTGAGATAACATGTGCATTTCTGATTCAAAAAGGTCAAATATCAAATCTGCCGACCGTCAGGTGCCATGACGCTAGCGAGCTGGTAAACCATGAGGCAGCCGGTGACCAGGTGGAAAGGAACTGGCTCTGCCGACGCTGGGTAACTGCAACAGAATACTCTAGCCGAAGTCGAGATGTCAGGCGGTTGCGGAAGTGACATAATAATGCCGTAGAAGCTTCATGCACAGTCAGAGGAGTAGTCAAATATCCGCAGCGTTGATGAAACACGTAGATTACATGCTTCACCAAAATAAAAATATAGGCACAGACTGATGGAAGCTTGACTGGGGGAGAGTTCTGTGGCAGAAGAGTCCGATATTCATCAAATGTAAGATCTGCTGTAATGGAACATTGGGCGACAGTAAATGCCAAGTTCAGCATTGGGAGTAATATAACACAGTGTTGATAGACATGGGAGACATCAGCCTCCCGAGCACAGAAATGGCAAACAGGGGAAACGAGAAGCGACATTCGGAAAAGAACGGAGGGAACAGAAAGGCGACGATGGAGGAAAAGCCAATGGGTATTAATTTCTAAAGGAGCAGAAAGAGGAGACAGGGCGGCGGACCACACCGTAGTAGTGGCAGCGGGGGTAACATCAGGAATGGGGAGAGGAGGAGAAGAATGGGACATAGAGAGGAACCGATAAAGAGCTGATACCGAGAGAGAAGAAATGGGACGAGCTGAGCCAGAAGCAAGCAAGAAACGAGGAAAGGGGAGAGAAGCAGTAGGAACAAAGGAAAAACCTGAGTGGGAAGCAAGATGAGGAAATTGAGAAATGATAGATGAAAGAATAGAGTCGTAGATGTCACGAGAGGAGGAGGAGAGGAGAAGAGACGGAGGGAGGCTGGCGAAGGGTCGCCAGAAAAGGTCAGGGTTAGTGAGATCTTTAACTGTTACTACACCTGCACGGAGCCAGGAAGGATAGGCAAAGTAGGGAAGATGAGAGGGATGTAGAAGAATAAAAGAGGGTTTCAGCGAGGAGCTCAGTTGTGGAATCAAGTGTGGAACGAGAGAGATGGAGGGAACGAAGGAAAGTTAGAGCGTCATGGTAAACAGAGGGAAGTCGAATGAGGGTGAGGGGTCGGGGGTCCATGAGTAGTAAGGAGAGAAAGGAAAAGCTAGGGTTGCTCGAGGAGGTGATGACGTCCCTAGCTGAAACGGCATCGGGTACCGGCGACGTGAAGAGACGGAGAAAAGTAGTAATTCTAACCTCCTTGTAGTACTCCTGTGTATCAAATAGTCCGATGCCGCCGTGATCCGGAGGAAGGCAAAGCTTTGTGGCACTGGCCCAGTGGCGGCATGTCCATATCAGAGAAGTAAGACATCGGGTAATTTCATGAACGCGAAGTTGTAGAGACTTGACACAAAGCCAGGAGTGTGTGCACAAGGAGATTAGGTAAGTTCGACAGAGGCGAGCTTTCTGGAAGAATGATGAGCATAACTGGGCTCTCCTCCAGAGGCAGTTGACCTGAGCATACGTGGGTGGATAGCATTCCACGTGTAGAGGGGAGCAGCTTGCAAGGAACCAAGGTGAACTCCAAGAAAGCGCTGTGAGATGGACAACCAGCTTGCTCCCCAAGGGGTGTCTACACGATGTGCCCATGAGCCGCACCATAAACCAGTGCTTTTAGATGAGTTGAGCGCTGCACCTGAGCATGAGGCATAAACTGCGAATATACGTTGGGGACAAGGACACTGTGAGTCATGACGGATGCAGATGGTGACATCATCTGCGTATGCGACAGAGGTAGTGGCATGATATCTTGTGCAGGCAGAGAGTGGTGGCAGAACTGCTTTAAAGGATTGGTGTACAGAGCGGAGGAATGGTTCAATTGCGATTGCAAAGAGTTGTCCGGAGAGTGGGCAACCCTGCCGCACTCCCCGGCGGAAGGGAATGGGCGCTGTGAGAAAGGTGGGCAGCTTGACCTGGAGAACGGCGTCTTGATAGAGTGAGCAAAGAAGAGAGACGGAGGGAGGAGGAACCCCGAAGTGAAGAGTGCAGCCGATAGATAGGAATGTGAGATATTATCAAAAGCGGATTGTTGGTCAAGGGAGAGAAGGGCGAGGGGTTCGGAGCGAGATCGGCCAAGATGGGTTAGATCGTTAAGTAGATGGATATTATGAGAAAGTGAACGGCCGAGAACTGTGTAAGTTTGATTGGGGGAGAGAATGTGAATGATAATGGATTTAAGTAGTTGGAAAAGAAATTTAGTATAAAGTTTATAATCTAGATTTAAGAGGGGCGCTAATTCCCCAGGTCCAAGAGATCACCTTTCTTACGGAATAGGACCACATATGCTACTGTGAAACGCCTTGGTAGAGGGGAGTGATTGAAAGCAGCAGAAAGTGAAGAAAAGAGAAACGGTAGAAGGAGAGGTAGGAAGGTTTTATAGAAGAGGAAAGTGAAGCCGTACGGAGCCGGTGCGGTACTTGAGTTTAAAGAAGAAAACGTAGAAGAAAGTTCAGAGAACGTGGGAGGTAGGAGGAGGGAAGAGGCAAGATGGGGAGGAACTTGTGGTAGGTTAGAAAGAAGTGATGCCAAAGCTGAAGAGGATGGCGGAGGAAATTCACAGAACTTCTCTGTATAGTACTTTCGGACTTGGAAACATAGAGTGAGTGGATCATCAGACACCTCTCCAGATAGGAGGCGAAGGTGCCGAAGTGAATTCGATGCTGTTCGTGTTTTTTCCATGGATGTAAGGAACTTGTAATTGGATGTGTCTGGCGATACATGTTGTAGCCGGAGACGTCGTAGAGCTTGTTGAGCCAGAGGAAAGAGGATTGATCGCTGTTCTTCTTGATAGTGGCAGAAGAAAAGATCACTTAGGCTTAGGATGGAGAGCATGGAACGGACATGGTTGAGAGGCATTTCTGAAGCGTTTTTGCTTTAAAAGAAAGTTTGCGAACGTGGAGAACGAGTTGCTGTTTAATATCCAACCAAAGGGTTAGACCACAGGGAGCTGATTGAAGTTGACGTCGTTTGTCCTCAAGCAAAGAGCGTACTGAAGTACAGAAGTGTGGATCTGTAACAAGAGTGTCGTCAAGAGTCCATGGACGAATTGTACGGGGTTGTGCTGGAACATCTTGAACAATGAGAACGATGGCGCAATGGTCAGAAGAAACTGTAGGAGTGATACTAGATTCTGTCACAGCTGTACGAAAAGTAGACAAGGCGTATTATCTGTCAAGATGAGCAGTGTACGGATTTTGATTATGTTTCGAGCGCCAAGTATGTACAGTCGATGAAGAATGGAAGTGACAGTGAACATCAATGAATGAGTTGTCGGAGACCACTGACTGAAGAAGATTCACCAAGTTAACACGGCGTTCTCTGGTGGAAGGAGATTGGTCCAGGGTAGGATTCAGAGTGCAATTGAAATCCCCTCTAAAACATGATCTATGGGGGAATGCGAGACAAGGCACGACGAAGGAGAGTAAAAGGTATTGTCAAGTAGGTTGAAGAGCTTGCGATATAAATGTTAAAGATATGATAACATGTGGAAGCTATGGTGAATGATGCACACTGTAATAGGTCTCGACATAAGTTTCGAACAGAAAAAGAGGTGTTAATGGAGTTGAAAGTATGGTGGATAGATAGACCACTATGTGGTGACAGTTGGTAGGCATGGTGAAATGCGTAGTTCCACTGGCGCCATCGTGAGAATATCGTAGTGAATTGGCTATTTTTTCCTTGTAGTAAGAGAAGATCAGCTCCTAACGGAGTGAGGTCTTCATGTACCAAGGAATTAGAAAATGGGGATGCAAATTCCCTGCAATTAAGTGATACAATCTTGAAGACTTTTTTCCATTAATGCTTGCTGAAGAACCTTGGCAACAGGAGGAAAGGATTTGAGTCGATTAAAATAGGTTTTAGCCCACGGATGCTCCTTGCGTAGGCGGGAGAGGCATTGATTAAGGATTTGGATCTGATCAAGCACTAGAGGGAGAAACGATGCGTACTTTGAGAGTAAAGCATGCGTTGTGGAGTAATCTGTCTTATGTGACAGGTATTGATGTAAGTCTTTATATGAAATTGGCCCAGTTGGAACCGAGCCATCCTTATGGTATGCGACAAGATCCTCAAATTTGAGAGGAGGCTCTTCGTCGGCCTGGACTGAAGAGGCAGCAGCCTTCGATGGTGAATTCTCACGAGAGGCACCACCAGTACGGGGAGAGGTACGGGGTGATGCGGCAGTCTGCTTCTTCGGTGGGCGTCTTCGAGTGGATCCACGACGTTTCAGCGAAAGCTCAGTCGAGCTCTCATCAACCCGAGATTCGTCGGCAGAAAATCCGTCATCAGCAGATTTAGAAGTATCGATGATAAGGGCAGTGGATAAAACCCCTGAAGGGGACTCCACTACAGAATGACGACGCATGAGAAGCGAACAATTCGCCGCCCCGGTGGCGCAGTGGTCTAAGGCGTTGGCCTCTGATCATTTGTCCGTAAGGGGTCCGGGTTCGAATCCCGGTCAGGCATGGATGTTGTGTTTGTCTTACGGCACTGGCTCTCTCCCTTCCCTGGAACCAGTGACCCTAAATTAGGGACGGGCGACTGCTTATAGCCCATTGAGTTACTCACGGTGGTCGTTAAACCTCCAATCAAAAAAAAAAAAAAAGAAGCGAACAATTAAGTGAAGGAAATTCCAGTTGCTGGTCGAAGGAAGGAGCGTCCTTAGACACGCGTTGACCAACTCCTGCAGTCGACTTTTGTGAAAGTTTCGATTCCGAAGCTTTTTTGTGCAGTGGAAAAAGATGTTGCTCGGCTCAGAAGAGGGCCAGAAGTTGTAGGATAATTATTAGGAGCCTGTAATGCTAGATGTGGGCAATGCACATGTAGATGATTCTCTCCGTGGCGCAAAGTGCAGTGGAGGGAGGTAGTCCCTTCAATTCTCCTACGTTGCTGTCCACAACGAACTTTGGGCAGGCGAGCAAGTGTTCATCAGATGGAAAGATCACTCTTGCACTTCGACGAAATCCCCCTATGGATTTATCGTCTGAATTTTTCGGCGCAGCTGAAATAGTAGTAACGGTCTCTACAACTCGGCCGAACTTACTGAGTACAGTGCACAGCGCAACGTCTGATACCTCAGGTGGGACCGGATGAAATGTAACCTGGATGGGACGCTGAGAGACAGGTTCTGGTAGAAGATGGACGTCTTTGAGGGACAAACCTTCTGTCATGACAAGATTCGCATGCTCTTTAAGAGCAAAGTACACCAACACAGCTCGAGGTTTTCGAGCCATGTGAGTAATACCGGCTCCAGCTGAGAGTATCGGCTTGAGAGCCATACTATATTCTTTCAACTTTGTGTCTGGGAGCGCATCAAAAGACACTCCAAAGTCCATTGTAGAATAGAATTGTTTTACCGCTGGGGAATCATCGGGAATATCTATGGTGGCAGTAGTTCCATCAACACTGACGTACGAGTCTGGTAGGACTTCTGCAACAAACGTGGAAGGAGCTTTTGTTCCAGTAAGAGCGGCAAAGTATGCCCTAGAAGCAGGACTCAAGCGTGAGGGCTGCGACGCAACGCGGTTGTCTGCAACCTGTTGTTTGAACTGAGCTGAAGTAGAGGGTAAATTAGCAGCGCTGTCAGACACATCCATGTCTTCACTTAAAGCAACAGAGGGTTGTGCTGCATTGACGTCACTGGTCGAAGCAGGGCAAGAAACTTGAGCTGTAGTAGAGGAGTCACTTTCCAATTCTAGTGGTTGGGTGACGTCACCTTCAAGCATTGGAGGAAATTTATCTCGTATCGAGGAGGAGGAGGAGGAAGAGGCGGAAGGAAATGCTTCGCTGATATGGGCAGGGACATCGCTCTTATCAGCAGCCGCCGCCATTGTTAATGGTGAAGGCTACCTGAGAAATCGACCAGCTCGGTCGAGAATTCAAATGATGATAACAGAAAAAATAAACTGCTCACCAACTTGGGAGATGTATCAAAACCAAGCACAACCCTTCAACTTGAAGGAACACAAAAGGAAAATGATGAACCACACGATAAAATACACCAAATAGGCACAAAACACGGGGCTCAGAAAAGTGTTACTTACGCCAAAGGTGGACCGACACCGTGCAAACGTATGTCAACAAATGCGATGTTGTGTTTCTCTTCTAGATGTTCGATGACTTTTCTCAATATAGTGTATGTTGAAGAGGTACTGTTGGTCAGTACTTGAGCATTCTCTGTCAGTATATGGGAGAGTCTCCTATATTTTCTTGAGTTTCCTTATTTGATGTATACAGGGGTGTTTTACAATTTGTCAATGATCTGCAGATGCTGCCAGAGTATTTTTTGCGCCGCTGGCTGATACGTCGATGTTCTGAAAACAATGAGGCACAGTCAGTTCGTTGCCACATAACGTGCACACAAACCAGTGCAATGGTAAATGACAAGCTTCTTCAATGCACGGTGTGACGCCTTTCTTCTGTTCCGTGTTTTCAGGTTACCCATCACATCCAGTTGCATCTCAAGTTTCGCTGCTCCTCTACTACTGTGTCAAAAACTGTAGAATGGTTTGAGATATATTTTCTGCTGTTCAGCCCTTGGGTGCACATGTCCTAAATATTTTGATCTGGGTTCCTCCACAAAACTCAAGTGCTCTCCTTTAATTGTCTTAATTTGTTTCTTTCCGTACTAAACTAGTCACCTTTTCGCCTATAAAAATATAATGCGCGCAATGGATCTGTCTTTCCACGCTTTCTCTCCATCAGCTCATCACTCTTCCTCTGTTTCTTTGATTCCAATTAAATTTCTATCGAATATTTTAGACATCCGATTCATTCACCAGTCCGAAGTTTTTGCATGGTAGCTGTAGCAATCATAGCTCACGCGCTGTCTCACACAGGTGTAGATAGAGGTCTTTGCGATAATTCTGATCATTCAAGCACTGTCCAGTTTAAAATAGCTGCCCGTGTTTCATATGAGCTGTTTCTTAGCAAAGAACTTGATAATTCTGCTTGTCTGACAGTTTTCACCTTTCCAGTGCAGTAGATCTTTGTCTGACTTTCACCACCTTTTTATTCCTTGTTTTTCTGCAGTTTCTTCGTAGTCTTGTCATCAACAACGTCCTATTTCCATCTTCCTATCTGTCGTTTAGCATGTAAAAAGGGCCACTGAATTTCAAACACATTCCGGATGTCTTACACGTGCATTTCTCCCTGCTCCTGCACTTGCAACTGCAGATGTCAAATAGTGTGCTTGTCGCTCGTTACTTGTAAATTTCTTCAATTTCTCTGGTCTAGTGTCTTTCCCCATTGCATGATTCGCAGCAAGAAATTTGTCTTTGAATACTTTGATCATCTTCACAATGCGTGTGTGTCAGTGTTAGTAATGAAGCAACCTCCAATCTTTCTCAACATTAGCAGCTACAACACCAGTGATTTTCCTGACGGTAGGGCCAACATTACTATATTTAGATTTTAAGTCTTTTAGTGCAAAAAGATAATGTCTCATTATTTCGACGTAAGTAGGGAGCTAACTTTTGGAAAGTGCCCTCGGAAATATTGTCCGAAGGCTCACGCTCGGATGTCGTGTTTTTGTCCCTGCGGGAGACAAAAACATCGTGCAAATTTGACACTACCATCTTTCGTATGAAGCCACGAAAACGTGACTTCATACGAAAGAGTGCATTCATCTGGCATCTAATACTTCCCACAGGTAGTATTAGATGCCAGATGAATGCACACTGTATGACGCTGCGTGCATTGCGAGCTGTTATAGTTTCACGACGATAAAGATGAAGGGTACTGAATTGTTTTGTAAGCAGAATCTTATTAATTTGACCAACTCTTTGTGGCAATTTTCTGTAAAGTTTTAATTTCAGTCAAGCTATGTCCTTAATCTTACATTTATTTGAAAATTCCACATAAGGCCTACCTAGAAGGTAACATTATTGGAATGTAGACTGATTCGACTGATATTCTGAAGCGCTTTTCTCATCGACCGAGAGAAGGCATGAGAGAGGAGACTAGGTACGTTTGTATCGCAGATCCCTAAGTCCCAAAGCTTTTTCTCTCCTATCAGAGGGAAATTTAATTCAGGAATAACTCAGACGTCAGTAATGCTAGATAAGAAGGTAGCAGAGCAGTGGTCTTCGCCTTTACATAATTGGTGAAAACTGTATTTGCTTCGGGATACAATTACGAAGTGGCATTTATTTCCGCAGATACGCTTTACCCTAATAAATCATTTTATAGCCATGTTCATATGAAATACATTATCAGTAGAAAGGATGTTGGTATTGATTTCGCTGAACTTTGCATCCACCAGTAACTCATATAGATATTATCTAGTTAGTGGACACATTTTATTTGGCAAATCTTCAGGAAGGAACTGTCACAACTGAGCGCTACATCGATTGCATTTTTGAGTTTTATCAACCAGACAATGTTGTAAAATGTTTGCTTTTTCAGGAGTCCTAAAATAGGTACTTCGGATAAAAGCTGGGCCCAGTTTGTACAATTAGGATACGTGCAGCACTTGACCATATCCACAGAGTGCAGCTAAAAATAGTGATTATTTCTGCTACATTAGCTTCATACCATCATCTTTGAACCGCATAACTGAATTCTTAGAAACTCTTGATAATCAGATATCTGAGATTCTTCGTAAAGTATATCAAAATCAGGGATTATTTTAAGATGGAAGTTTGTAATTGAGATGAAACACGAAAGAAAAATACCTGAAACTCATAGAAATAGGGAAATATAAGATCCCACCCAGCAGAATTTCAGGTCAGTAAGAGTTATGGGAAAAGTGTAAGAAAATAATTACAGAATATGTTCTCATGAAAACAATACATAATATGAGATGGCAAACTAACTTTAATAAAGATATGCTACATGAAGTTATAACTGATGCGCTTAGCAAAGTGTTGGATATGGTTGGCGAAACACCATAAAAATTCATGCATTAAAATTGAAACAGACGTCATTATAAGTATCGATCACACAGAAACCAGATATACTATGGAAAAATTGAAATAATTTGTAATTGAAACTAATCACTACTATTGGATGATCTACGATCTGTTTTCAGCTTAACTTTAGGCGAAGTAGGAAGTGAATCAGGAAATAATTTTTCATCATATATCACTTGGGATTGAATCACCATTGATCCTAAATTTATTACAGGAGAAAACGAGAAGAAAATTTTATATCGCTGACTTCTAAAATAACTGCTATTTTATTTAAAAGTAGCTGTAATGCCAATTCAGTTCATAAACTGCCACTTGTGTCGGCACACAAAGATCATTTAGACTGCAACAGTAGCACAAGAACATGCAATTTTGGAAAAATGTTAAATCTATTTAAGAGATAAATGAACAATCCTTCGCCATGAAAAAGTCATGGAAGCGCTCAAAGGAATTCCATAATGCATTCAGAACAATCGAGAAATCATGAACGATATTGCTACTCAGTAAGGATTTTATAAAAACGCTATCAACCGTTCCCAAAGGAGAAAAGGGCAAATAAGCCAAAATTATCATTAAAATAGCATCTTCTTTAAAGTTGGTTGAAATCACTGAGACTAATCACCCAAATGCAAAGGCATTTAAAGTGTGGTATCGATAAAGAACTACTCATTTTTTCCAGCATGGAAACGGAATACCTTAAAAGTAACCCAGCACTGGCAATATCAAAATGCCTGCAGCTATTTTGTAAAAAGTTGCGGAAATCAACAAATCTTTGAAGCAGTCTTTTACAATTATTCATTCTAAGAAACGTAAATAGTTCGGACGTTCTGTATTTACTGCAGACAATGGAAGCATGGTTAGTACCCCTTTTAAAATTCAGCAAACTATTCTAGCAAAGTTATGTACTTATAAATCACCTGAAATTGTCCCATAGGTATGCAGAAGGTATTAAATATCCGGAGGAGTTCCTACATTAATTGAATTCCACATGAATGCTCTCATAGTGTTATATTAAACGTTAGTACACCAATTACATTTCATAGAAAATTGGTTTCCCTAAAATTGCCTTTAAAACTTTAAGACCTGATATTGGGTTGGAAAGGAAGCAATGTCTGCAAATGCAAGGCAACAGAAAAGTGCTAATAACCGTATATACAAGTACAAATCAGTCCAAAATGCAGTGCCATCGTTTGCCACGACCTGCTCCCATCTTCTGTACAGCTGTTGGATACCGTCCCTGTGAAATTGTGGTGGCTTAAAAAGCAGAGAAGTGAGTACGTGCGCTTTTGATATCGTCTCGGTTGGTGAACCGCTGTCGGTCCAGGAAATGTTGCAATTTCTGAAAAAATTCTGTTCTTGTTTGATATGCAACATGATCCCCTTACCATTTGAAAACAATTGACCTTGATGCAATATGGAGGATTTCAAGATAACGGCCATATTCCGGAAATAGCCTAAAAGATAAGCCCCCTCACCGATTCTTTGCTGGAGTATTCAGATATTTCATTTGTCCCTCCCGTTTCTGAAATACAATGGTGTCCTGCTACTTTGGATTCACCCTGTATATACTTTTACTTGGCCCGCTACATTTGGACATCATTGTATCATATCCATCGGAAGGAGCTCTTATATTTGTTACATCTTCTTAAATGACCAACTGCAGTCATTACATTAGCACACTTTTCATTTTATTATGAAGAAACAATGTTAATAAATATAATTATTTGTAACACTTCGTGCTCTACTTTAGTTTAACAAAGAACCCTGTTCCAGCTTCATCAGGACTACAGCGTGGAGATGTCTTGCGACGGCGGTTGTTCGTTTTACGTGTCATATGTCAATAATATAGCTATGGGTTTTGACGAATGTTTTTCAAGCACTCGAGACATATAGCGATGAGGTTGAATCATTCACCAGGGATGTCAATATTCATTTTTTTTTTTTTGATTGGAGGTTTAACGACCACCGTGAGCAACTCAATGGGCTATTAGCAGTCGCCCGTCCCTAATTTAGGGTCACTGGTTCCAGGGAAGGGAGAGAGCCAGTGCCGTAAGACAAACACAACATCCATGCCTCACCGGGATTCGAACCCGGACCCCTTACGGACAAATGATCAGAGGCCAACGCCTTAGACCACTGCGCCACCGGGGCGGCGTCAATATTCATCCTGGCATCCCTGATGAATGATTCAACCTAATATCTTGACACCAGAGATGTCAAGATTAAACTTGGTCTGGGTTTTTCTAACAATTTTGCGTCATCAAATAGACAAACAGAAATTTGTGTATCTTCCAAGTAGGGCTATATTATTGAGATCTAGGCCAACAGGGCAAGATTATTGGAAGATTTATTGAGTTAACACTTCTTAAGTTAGAATGTGTTAACTCAATAGATCTTCAAACTAACTGCTAAACGAGCTAGAATTACTATAAGTCTTCCTTTTCATTGGTATACCCTTAATATGAGGTGTATCCGGATAATTTGGCCAGGGATTGTATATTTCAATAACATGAATGATACAAAGATTCTTATTGAAAAATGTATACGGAGGAAGGAAAATGTGAAAGAAAGAAGGGAACAGCACATGAAAAATAGGTAGGTGTTGCGACTCATGCCAACTCTTCTGATTTTATGCAAGAACATCTTTAACATAAAAACATTGCTTGTGAGCGAATCGAAGTCTTGAATCTTTATTCTCCAGAAGCCAAACGGAAAGTCACCGAACACATGTGTACGTTAGACGCTTTTCACTGAATTCAAGGCGAATTCGCGTTCGTAGCAATGCATTTATATAAAATAAAAAAATTGGGAAGAAATCCAGTCACATCACGAAGAACGGGCTATGCGTTCAGCACTAGTAAAAGTACTGTCACACCAATATATCCCTGTCACATGTTCTGACGGCAGACATCTTTTATCCCCGCACGATTGATTCCCCGTCGCTCTAAACTAAGAAGAAAGTCATTTCCGCAGATTTCACAGAAAGAGAGAGAGAGAGAGAAAGAGAGAGAGAAAGGAATGCCTGCCGCACACACCTATTTTTCCACAGTTTTCCGATTTAGTACTGTCATGGAAGACGTTGGCTGTGTTTAGTGGAACAATGTTAAAAAAGGCTGGTATTTTTGAAAAAAAAACGATGATAGCGAGCAAACACTTTTATTTCTGCCATAATGCTCAGAGATAATTTACTAATAATTCATATTTACTCGCATAAGAAGCAACTTTTTCAGGTATACACTGCGTAATGACGTATTCTGCCGACTGCCAGCTTCAGTTATCGTACGTTGATTTGTCCCGCTTTTTATTCACAGAATTATTGGTGAAAAATGTCTTTGCATTCATCTTCTGTAATTCGTCACTTTCACGTTATATTGAGTGAGCATCGCTTCTCGGTGATTTCTTAGCGATCACAAAATATTCATTTCGAACCATTTATGGTTTCTCAGTGTTTCACAATGGCCGTTCTCAGCTTTGGTTTCTCTTGGCTATTGCATTATCAGAGTCCATCTACTGCTTCTTACATCTGTAACAATATTCACTTGTGATCGCCTAAAAGCTTTTACGTTATCCATGCATACCCCTTCTATGGTTATTCAAAGCTTTCGCCCTGCCATCGTGCTTCATAGCTTTCGTCTTTCACGTTATTCACTCACCGCTTTTGCATTGTGCATTCACTGCTGCTCTACGGTTTACCATAGCTTTTACATTATTCATTGACTGCACTTGTCTGATTTCTCCCAGCGTTCACAGGGTACATTCGCCATTTCTCACTGGTTTCTCTCAGCCGTCATATACTCGTTCACCAGTTCTCTGTGGTTTATCGCAGTCTTCATTTTATTCATTCACACGCACTCAGTATTTTTCTGCATCTTTTAAAATATGCATCGCTTCTTTTGTGATTCTTCACAGATTTGAATCCTTTTGTGCTTCGTCACTGGCCATTATTTATTCACTTACTCTGTTTGGTTTCCCATAGATTTCACATTAATAATGCACCCATTCTATTTTTATTCTCCCTCAGATTCATATTTCACACTATTATTTCACCAATTGCTTGCAGTTTCTCTCTGTTTCTCCACATCATTTGTCCACCGCTTTAACTCTTCCTATTGATGTTAATTTCAGCATTTGACTTTACTAAGGAATATGTGAACAACTGTGACTACATATGGTCTCTGCCTGTAAGACGTAGTCAAGAAAGTCAGAAGGAGAGTGGGTGTGGAAAAGAAAAAAGAAGAAGAAAGATATAAGTAGAATGAGGAATAGCAACATTACTTTTGTTGTTCATCTGAGAATTTATGATTTTCTAAAGTTCGTCTATGAGCTGAACTGAATTACCTCTTTCCCTAACAAAGGAAATGAGATCAAAAGTGTTAGGTGAAATTTCTCTTCTGTAGATGTACTTAGTACCTGACTTTCTCAAATGTCTCTGTAAATAACCCTTAATTTTGATTTGCCTGACAGAAAAAGTGTGCGAAAAAATATTTCCTGTAGTTCCCTTGATTATTTTGACTCTTATGTACTGCCGTGAACAAATTTCAAATCTTTCATTATCGGTCAAAGGAAATTATAGAAAGACGGATAATAACGTTTCTCCTACAATTCCTACCGTTAACATGAGGATCTATGACTTTTTGAAGTACGGATAATTTTTTTATTTTATCCTTATCTGTCAGAGGAAGGGACAGAGAAAGTGTATGTAGCCTTCCTTCTGTAGTTAATCTTAGTATTGATTACTTTCGTAATGCAACGGAGAAGGCATTTGAATTTAATCTTTTCCTGGCATAAAATGGGAGGATAGTAGCAACTCTTTTGTTGGCCTGAGGATCAACAACGCCACTTTAGATGTTTAGGGAAATGATTTGAAATTTTCCTTGACTCATATAGAAAGCGGCAGAAAAAGAATGTGTGTATAAAAATGTGGCAGAAAAAGGAAGTAGGAGTTCATCTGATATATCGAAATTTACTCTTTATTAGCTATAGCAAGCACTTTTTTCTCTCTATCAGTCAGAGGACACAGGAGGAAGATAGCGAGAGAGAGAGAGAGAGAGTATCGATTCTTTTGTAGTTGTTTTGATGATCCGTTATTTCCTTAAGTGCAGTAGTTATGACTACTGAATTTCCTGTTCGTCTTGAAGAAGTAAGGGCAAGAGCGATAACAATTCTGCGGTTGCCCTGCAGATTTTTGGCTTTTCTTTAACTGTGTCGATAAACAGATTTAGATCATACCTTTGCTAAGTAGAGGAACGTAGAGAACGGAGAGTGAGACGCAGTTCTATTGTTGGTCTAAAAATTCATGGCAGTCTTCATTTCTCCTGTAAAAAAAATCGAATGTCATCTTTGACGCTCAAAGTTCTTGAAAAACCAAGACTAACGTTTCTTTAGTAGCTAGCATGAGGTTTAGTGTCCTTCAACAGAGACTCAGTGAAAAACTCTGCATATTTTATTTGCCTTCCATAGATACAGCATTTACGTTGCAGCTGATGAGAATATCAATGAATTTCTTAAGGTCCTTAATGAACAGACATGAATTTTCTCTTTGCTTGTCAGAATAAATGCATGTGACAGAAATGGGTATCTTCTGTAATTTACCTGTAAATTTCCGGCATCTTTAAGGGCATAGGAGAATATCACCAAATTTAATCTTTACCTAGTAAAGGAAGTGAGAATAATACAGAGAATAGCATTTCTTCTGTACTTGGTTAGAGGTCCTGTCAGTTTCTTATGTGTCTTTTCAAAATGATTTGTAATTTTTCTTTACATTTAGAGGAAGTGGAAGACTGAGAAAGGACAGCATTTATTTTGTAGTTACCGGAGATTTTGTTGTTTATGAAACGGGGACAGCATCAAATATTCGCTTTTGCGTGACAGAGAGCATTAAATAGTGAGAGGGAAGCATTTCTTCCTTTTGTTGTCCTGATGATTTATTACTTACATAATTGCTTCTGTAAAAAGATGTGAATTCTCTCTTTGCCTGTGAAAGTTAGTGAGAAAATTAGATTGAGATTCGAGTTTATTTTCTTGCTGACTTGGGAATTTGTGATTTTTTAAATGCTTCAGTGAACATCTGTGAATTTTCTCTTTGCCTGGCAGAGGAAGGTACAGAGATAGAGAGAGAGAGAGAGAGAGAGACATTCATATTTCTCATGAATATTACTGAAGTTTTTGTCATGTTCTTACGTGACTGCGAAAACATATTTGAAGTTTCTCTTTAGTTTGGTTGGCAGAAAAAGGGAGGATGGGAAGGAAACAGAATTTCCATGTAAATATAATCCAAGTGTTTATCACATTCTTGTCATAGTACACTGATTTGAATTTCCTATTCGATTAGAATGCGAAGGCAGAGAAAGAAAGAGCAATTAGGATTTCACGTTTTGTTTACTTCAGGATTTATACCTAGGTACACATGCACGTGCTTCTGAGAACAGTTCACAACTTTCTTTTTGTCGTTTAAAAGAAGTGGAAGAGGGAGAGATGGCTGTCTTTCTTCTGTAGTTGATTTTTTAAGTGTAAATTGCTGCATATTTCCTGTTTCATTTGCAGCGAAATGAGAAAGAGCGTCAGTTTTCTGGAGTTCGATTCAATTTTTATCACTTACTGAAAAGCCTTGATAAAGAGATTTGAATTTCCTGTTTTCTTGTCAGAGAAAACTAGAGCATCTGATACTTCCTGAAGTACCGTAGTCAACAGTATTGTATATTTCATATGATTTCTAAGAAACTGAGAGAAAAAGATTAAATTTCTTTCCGCAGCTGAGGTGAGGATTTATGACTTTCTTAAGGGCGGCATTAAAACAATTTTTTATCTAACGTTTCCTTAAAGAAGTGAGAGACATTCTTCTGTAGTTTCCTTAAGGATTTATGACTGTCTCTCTTCTCGAACTACCTGTACGAAAAGCATTGAACTTTCTCTTAGTTTTGGAGAAAAATATTGAGAAACAAAGAGAGAAGATAACGTTTCTTTTGTAGTTGCGTTAAGGATTTATCGTTCTTTTAAGAGCCTCAAGGAGCAGATATGAATTTTGACTTTCCTCTCAAAGGAAGAAAGAGGATGGCAGATTTTCTGCAGCTGACTCAAATATTAATCATTATTTGAAGTGCCTTGTGAGCAGATGATTTTAATTTTTTTTTTTTTTTTTGCTTAGCAGCAGAAGAGAAAGAAAAGCAGAGAAGGAAAAAAGTCGCATTTCTAGTGTAGTGGACCTGGTGATTTGTAGCATTTTTCAATATTCTTTTGAAAGCTGATAATTTTTTCTGATCTTCTCGCAGGAAATGCGAGAAACATAAAGTCAGAGCAATAGAGAGGGAAAGAGAGAGAGAGAGGGGGAGAGGGAGGCCGGGGCATCAATCTTTCTGTAGTTGGCCTGAGGATTAGCAACTTTCCTGAGTGTCTCGATTAATTTTCTCTTTTAGCGGCAGAGCAGAGGACTTAGGCAGAGAAAGAGGTGTCATGATTTCTTCCATGATTAACAGGGAAATTATTATTTCTTTGGTTGCTGAGGTGAAATATTTCAAATTTCTCCTGTACATGAGTGTTCAAATTTCTCCTGTACATGAGTGATTTGTGACATCCTTAAGGTCCTCGGGAAACTGCATTCGATTTTTTTCGTTGTCTGGTAGGCGATATGAGAACACCAAGAAAAATTAGCCTTTGTCTTATAGTTCACCTTGCGACTTTCTTGAGGTCCTCAGAAAATTTCACCAAATTTTCTCTTTGCCTGGAAAAGGATATAACAGGAGAAATACAGAGAGGGTAGTTTTTTTTATGTGGTTGACTTGAGAATTTATGAGAAAGCGCAATTCTCTTAGCCTGGGAGGGTACGTTAGAGAAACAAAGAGGGAATAGCATTTTTTCTAAGATTGAGCTGAGGGTTACTACTCCGGTGGCGCAGTGGTTTAAGCGTTTGATTGTGGCCATTCGTACGAGATGAGTCCGGGTTCGAATTCCGGGGAGGCATGGATGTTATGTTTGCGTTTACGGCACTAGCTTTCTCTTTTCCCTTGAGCCAGTGGCCATAAATTAGCGACAGGCAACTACTTATAACCCACTGAGTTGCTCTTTGTGGTGGTTAAACAAATAAACAGACTTGAAAGTTAATGACTTTCGTTAAGTGCAACGGTAAGCAGTTAATCATTTTGTCTTTACCTTCCAGAGGGACTGATAGAAAAAAGAGACGGGGAGAAACTGGCCGACAAAGAAAGAACGAGTAGCATTTTATTTGAAACTTCCTTCTGTATTTTGACATTCTTTAGCGTCTGAGTGAACAGATTTAAATTTTCTTAATTCCTAGATGAGCAGGTTGGAGAAGCAGAGAGATACATAATAGCACTTTCGTAGCTTTTCCGAGTATTCATGACTTACATAAGTGCCTCATTGGACAGGTTTGTATTTTTATTCGTTGGCAAGGGGTGTGAAAGAAAGAGAAAATATCATTATCGTTGCTATTGATCTGAAAACCCGTAACATTTTTAAGTACCTAGAGGAACTTAATTCGACTAAAACTTCCGGGTTCTTGGAAAATTTCAGCTATCGCTTTTGAAATCAAGCAACCAAAATTAATCGAAATTTACCGATTTTCAACTAGGTTCAGACTTTTGCGTAGTGAGGGTTTATGAATATAGCTTATTGTTGGAGACATCAGTGCTGTTATGATCTAAACATGAATTAATATATTTCATGCGTTTTAATACTTCTTCGAAAAGTATTGACCTTGCTTAAATAATTTTACAGACCATTTGCTCAAATCTTCGTTAAAAATCCCAAAGCATATACAAACGATAAAATATGTGTTCACACAAATATGCTTTAATGGTTATTACTGTTCAATAAATACGTTTTCAGGATCTGGTAAATAGACAGTAATTTATTTGTAGAAATCAACTACAGTGAAAGATAGCCACATCATTCTTCTATTTATCAATAGAATAGTCTTCGATGTCTGGTCATCTATCCTACCGTCTTACCAATTTTTCGAACGATCGGTGAAGGTCGTGCTTTGTCCATACGGGAAACAGCACAACTTCTTCAACCTCTGTCTTGCTCCCAAAACGCCGCCCACTTTTCCGAATTGTCCTGAATCATTTCGTTCACCTGGATCACGTTGGTGTTTGCTCTAGCAATAGAGGGACGACCAGCTCATCATACATGCTCGTTCTTCCGTCGCTGAACATCTAACACTACAATCGCACTATTAGACACCACATCTACCCATAGACTCCCACTAGCCTAGCGAAGGTGCAACTTCCCAATAAGCCACATTTCCCCTCCTACCGAATAACTACTCGAGTTTCCTTCCTCAACGACGTCTCTGACAGTCAAACATTATGATTATAAAAATCAATTTCAAAACAATTCTAACACGAATGATCTCTAAAAAGTTAGAAACTTTCATAATTAGAAGTAGCGTCGTATTTCGCACAACTGTTTTTTGCCTACCATAAATGTGACATTCAAGCGGGCAAAACTAAGTGTCTGATACAGCATTTGATGCATTCTAATGAGGCTATCTTTAGGCAAGAAAGTTCCATCAGATGATGCATGACATTTTCAAGTTTCCTTTTCTTGATTTGCATTTACATTCTTTAAAGCAAAGAGGTATTAGAGGTGTGCCATGGTTTTTACTTTCGATGTGCATCTCATAAATGGAAATATATATATATTGCAATTCTTTTTCCTTTAATTGCTGTAAGCCTTATCAGTAAGCAAATCAAAGTCGGTTCACTTTTCTCCAAAGTTTCTTCATCCGACAGTGAATGAAACCTCTAGGGTTATTCCTTTTTCCAGGGCCACAGCAGTCGATTTGAAATCATTAAAATTTCGTTTTATCTTGGGCTGTGTCGTGAAAGTTGCCATGAGAGTTTCATCCGTTCACAGAGTTTTGTGTTTTTTATAAATCTGGAAAATATCGTCTTTTCCCCAATTACACATTTTTGGCGTTACTTTTTTAAGTAGTAACAAATGTTTCTTTCTTCGTTTTTCACTATTTTCTCGGATGATCAAGCAAGTAATTAATACAATGTGCATCCAGAGGCACACAAGTGAAAAGGAGAATAGGAAGGAACATCGTTTAAAGAAAAACACTTAACATTACATTCTTTGCTAAAGTTTTGTTATATGCGAAACATTCCCGAATGCGAGAAACACGTCGTTGGATAAATGTTGATCACACGTTAACTGAAATATGGTTGAAATTGGCATGTATTCATTATTTTTTTGCACTTATTACGAAACAGTTAGCATCTTTACGATTAATAATCTCCACGATCATAGCTCTTGATTACTTTCAATCTACTCCCTCATTTGGTATCTCCTCCTAGTAAATACAAGGTGTCAAACAACCCCTGTGACTACTTTTTGGGGGAAACTGTTCCTGAAGGATAGAAGCCTACGAACAGCATCGCCATCACTTAGTAATTAATGCCCCAAAGCCCTTTATTTACCTTTGATTTACATACCTGAAAGTTGAAATAGTGTGGAAAAGCGCAATTAGGTTAAGAATTCCAAAGTTTTAGTATTGCAGGAATAAATGAATGTGTTCCCACAGAGATTAGCACTACCCGGATTCAACTGCACATACACTGGCGGAAAGTGAAAAAAGAACACCAAGAACGAGACGTCTGATACCAACGAAATTTATACAGCATAATAGCGGGATACAGAGGATAACGTAATCAAAGCATTATGGCAAAATACAGGTGTATTTGCTGGTAAACTGAAAAATAACATTTCCATGTAACATGGTTAGTACGAGGTTGAACCGCCATGAACTGCGTCACACTGTGCAATTCTGGCATGGAGTCTGTCGTACAGATGTTGGATGTAAGTTTGGGGTATTGAGTTCCAAGCATCCTCAACCTGGACGCATAAATCGGGGATGGTCGTGGCTGGCCATGGAGACCGGATAAGTCGTTCCCCCATAAAATCCCACACGTGCTCAATGGGGGACAAATCCGGTGAACGTCCAGGCCATGGAAGTTCTCTCACACCCTGAAGTGCATGTTGCGTTGCACGTGCCGTGTGTGGGCGTGCGTTATCTTGCTGGAAAACACCACGATGGACCGACCTTACAAATGGCACAACAACGGGCTGAATGATGTTGTTGATGTAAGAGGTGCTGTTTTACGTACCCGGTACAAACACTAGTTGTGTACGGGAGTAATAGCTGATCGCTCCCCCACCAGGAGACCAGGTGTAGGCCCTGTGTGTCGCTGGCGGATGCAAGAAGGGTGGAGTCGCTCCCCTGTGCGTCTGCGAACACGCATACGGCCATCGGAGGCTCCCAAGCAGAATCTGCTTTCATCGCTGAACACGACAGATCGCCATTGCGTTCTCCAGTGCAGACGTTGGCGACACCACTTCAGCCGTTCGTGACGGGGGGTGGAGTCAGAGGTACACATGCCAGAGGCACAGGTGCACCTAGTCCTGCATCCAGTAGACGGTTGCGGATTGTTTGCACAGTCACCTCAGGTGCAACAGCAGCTCGGATTTGCGTCGCAGTGGATGTTCTGCTTGACGACGCCGCTCTTCTTATGCGTCGATCGGTCCGCTCATCAGTCCGTCTGTGACTCCCGGTTCTACGTCTTCTCGTGTGGGAATGTTCCTCGGACCATCTACGCCACCATCGTACCACCACCGATACTTCCTGTCTAATTCGCTTCGCAATACGGCGATACGACCACCCGGCCTCGCGGAGTCCGACTAGACGACCTCGCTCAAAGTCCGATAACTGCTGAAATAGTACACGTCGTCCATGTCCAGGCATTGCAGCTTCTTCAGGGTCTTCGCACGTGCCCGTACGCCGACGACTGATTACATTCACTTCGCCGTACTCCTTAAATACCACCGACGATAATTTGCATATTATGCCATGCTGTGGCGTAAGCGCTCACCGGTTGGTCCCGAAATTAACATCACACCTACGTAAACTCGACCCCATTATCATATGTAAATTTCATGATTGTCCGCCAATTCCTTGTTGGTGTTCTTTTTTCACTTTCCGGCAGTGTAAGTCAGTGTTACATGAAATTGTTTTGTATAATCATAAATGTGTGTTATCTGAAAATATTTCTTGCAGCCATTAATGAGTATTACAAGAAAATATTTCTTGAAGCCATAAATGAGAGTGTGACGTGCCTGCACCGCAGGACGCATATGAGGTAAAGGCAGATTGCAGTAAAAGCACATATCCGCGTAGCTCAGTTGGGAGAGCGACTTACTCCGGAGTGAGTGGACTGGGTTCGATGCCCGGAGCGGACAAACTTGTACTCTATATTGGCACCCGAACTACCAGGACGACCCGGCTTTTATGTTTCATGCAATGGCGTGATGTTCGTTGCACACGGCGAGATAGAAAAAATGAGAATCCCTTCTTCAGTGCTTCGAAAAATAAATCAGTGTGATGTTGCACGTTCCACACACCAAATTGTCTAGGATTTCTCAAATGCACGTTCTTCATGGGATGACTACCTTCAGCGACACATGGTCCGTGCTGACCCATGGGTCATGCTCCCGGCCCTCTTTCGGGGGGGGAGGGAGGTGTGACGTGCCTGCACCGCAGGACGCACATGAGGTAAAGGCAAATAGCAGTGAGAGCACATGTCCGCGTAGCTAAGTTGGGATAGCGACTTACTCCGGAGTGAGCGGGACCTAGATTCGATGCGCGGCGCGGAAAAACGTATACACTATAAGTGTGGCAAGAAAATGTTTCTCCTAGTCATGCAGTGCAAGAAAAACTTCGCAAGATTAAGCATGAATTAAAAGCTCTTTAGATCTGTGTCCATGAAGGTACATGTGTCGGATATCACTGCCTACCTGTAGAAAAAGAATGTAATGAAATCAGTTAGTACTGTGATATAAATCAGTCGAACTCCTTGTTGCGCAGCCTCAATATGTTTTACAATAATTCAACTTCACTTCTCAAATGCTATGATAGCAGTTGCTGTTTCCGAGCGTATAACAGAAATCTTGGATATTTTCGGGAAGATTTTGCTATGGAAGGTAAACTATATCTTATCAAAAGTAGTCGGACATTTGCCTGTTAACAAACTGCCTGTAATAGGAAAGGACTTTCCTTTTGGTGCTCTCACAGCCTCCCCTCTTCTGGGACGGCTTTCCTCTAAATTTTTGTATGTTGCTCCGGGAAATGTCTTCCATTCTGCCACAAGAGCATTAGTCAGGTAGGTCACCGATGTCGGATGGTTCGGATTGGCTCGCAATCAGCTTTCCAATTCAGTCCGTAAGTATTCCATTGGGTTGCGATCGGAGCTTTGCTCAGGCAAGTCAAGTTCTTTCGCACTCATCTCCTCAATTCATTCTTGCACAGACCTCGCTTTGTGAATGGGGCATTGTTCTGTTTGTAAAGGAAAGGGCCTTCGCTGAAATGTTGTCATAATGTTGAGAGCATAGAATTGTCAAGAATGTCATTATAGGTTGCAGCGTTAAGATTCCCTGGCAAGGAACTAAGGGAGCCTAAGCTGTGGGATCTCTATGTTGTGTTAAAACTGTCCCGATACCAACACCCTATGCATCGTAGATTTGAAAAGATTTAGTATAGTCAGGAAAATGCAAAACAAGAGGTGAAATGAGAGAGTTCCTTAGTTCTTGAAATGCATTGTCCACTGATGTGTCCAAAAAATATTTTTATACTTTCTTTTGAGAACACACAAGGGTTCGCATAAAGTTGCATAATTTGGCACAAGTTATTTTATTGATAACATCCTGTCATGCCCAGGAATCTTGACATTTCTTTTGTCCCTTATGGTCGCGAAATTTCTGAGATATCCCTTACTTTGCTATCACCAGTGATTACTTCTTGCGGTGTAAACTTATTTCCCTAATAGGCCAGCTGATTTCGACCGAAATTAGAATTTACTATATTATAAATTGAACCCATTATTGTGCAAGTGTTCGAGCTCTTTACCTAGAATTTTAAGATGTTCCCCATAATTCTCTAAGGTCACAAAAATGTCATCTAGACACGCATGTACTGTGCTTCTAAAACGAAAGGTAGAAGTTTACCCACTAGCCGTTTTAATATAACTGCTGCAGCAATGTGTCCATAAAGCATTCTAAGAAAGAAATATATTTCAAACAGGTTGACAAATCCCGTTTAATCGACCGAATCCGGATGAACGGTAATTTTCCAGCATCAGAGGATAAGTCAGTATTAGGAAGCCACTTAGTAAAAATCATATTTCGCAAGATGTCCCTAATTACTGGTAATGGGTAATTGACTGGCTTAGTGACTTCATCATGCTTCAGATAATAATCAGTGGCAAACGCTGACCGTCATCTCTTTCTAAGCGCCAGAAGTGTGGGTGCAGCACAAGCACTCGTAGATTCCTTGATGTTGACTTTTTTGAAGCATATGTGTAAATATATGCTTTTGAAATAAAACAAAATAACTATACTTATATACTTCAACACGTCGGATACTGGCTAGTTAAAGTATATTTTTACTCATTTCTTCTTTCTTATGCTGGGCATAGAGATAAGTCTTACTCTCAATAGACATAGTTCCCTAGATATCAGTAGCACGATAAAAAACCTGTGTAAAACCAGGCTTATTCGAAAAGTACAAGACATTTTTGTAATAGCTGTAAAAATTTCTTTCATTCTGAGTGTGTAATTCTGTCACTAAGAGCAGTGAGGTCTACCTGCTCTACCGGAATAGAATTTACTAGTTTCGCTATACTTATTATTCTTTCCTCAAAATTTAACGTTACGGAGAACTTTCTTAAAAAATCAAATTCCAACAGATACCTTACTGACAGATTATTGATAAGAAGAAAGGACACAGTTCAGGAGTGTCTCTAGCATCGTATGAGTCTAGAGACACTGTAAATAGTCTCAGACTCATACGAGTCTGGAGACACTTAAAATAGTCTCAGATTCATACGGGTCTAGAGACTGTATGAGTCTCAGATTATTTATAGTGTTTGTCTGGACTCTAGCGTGGGATGTGGTGGACCTACCACACTTGAGAAGGATGGTCCATTTTGTGAGTAATGAAGATGTGTTGCAGTTGTGTAATGTGAAGCAAAATGTTGTTTGCAAGATGTAGACTAACATGCTTCGATGGGTTGGCCATTTTGAAAGAATGAGTGATGAGATGCTTACCAAGAAAATGTTTTTAGCTTAAGTGGCAGGAAGGAAAGGCAGAGGAAGGCCAAGCAAGTCATGGGAGGATCAGATTCAGGAGTGTCTGCATGAGAAAAAGATTATCAGTATGAAGTATAGAAGATCTTTTGTACGACGTGTGATGGATATCAATGAAACCCGAGTTGTATGTCGAGATCGCTGTAAATGGACAAGTTTGATACGGCAACAGTAAGTAAAAATTATCTGGTAGTTTGTATCTCTATGTGGAGATAACCTCTGAATCTCAGAGAACAGCTTAGTGATGATGATGATGATGTACATAGGGTCCTATTTTGAAGTAAAGTTTCAAGAATAAACACATTTTGAATAAGGGAATTCCACAATCTATGCACTCTACCTGTCTCCAGTAAAAGGCAGTCGGACCTTTATTTGTGTTTTGCTTCCGGAAGAACAACTGTTGAGCAATTTCCATTCCTATTCAGTCCATATGCATATACTTCCAGGAAATCTGCTTTAAAGAGCTCATTCTTCGCAATTGGCGGTACCACTTTTTTGCAGAATCTCGGGCAGGTGCATGCTACCTGTAGTTCAAACTCCTAGGGAAGGTTACATAGAGCGCAGTGACTTCCCATATCTTCGGTAAATCTAGGGGAGCAGTGTTCCCATTAAATGTTATCGTACCAGCGTGTGGTGCGTAATGATTCAAGAGAAAAATCCTTGATGCCAAGGTAGGAGTAACGGTCTGTCGGCATTCGAACACTGGGGGACTATCTCCAAACTGACGAAGGTAACGACGCATCATATGCGTCGTCAAAAGAAAAACACAATCGATTAGCTACAGTCATTAGTTAGCTATTTGAAATTTCGGGCTGCAGTTATGTTGTTGTAATTAGCTTCCTATTGAACAGTCACTTGAATGCTAACGAAACGAATATAAAAGTTAGCAATAACACTAACGGACAGAGTTTATAAGTCGGAAAACAGCCACTTATCTAAACTTCACATATCTCTCTATTAGGTGTCACTTATCGATGTACACTCGATGAAATCCAGTTTCGTAAACGCACTTCGCTTCGAAAGATCTCCTCGTATAACAAAACAGCAAGGTATAACATATAATTGAATCGTCATTAAAATTCGTTCTTTACCTGTTTTACAGACTGCGTATATCACTGTCTACCCTTTCACACTGAGGGTATACTTATTTTATTTACCTTTCGACTAGCCGCCAGTTTTTGCCAAAACTTACGGAGATTCTGATGGGGCGTTCAGAATGAAAATATATGAAGGAGGTATCACATATAAATTCACACGAGAAAAAGAGCTCAAAAGGGAAGGTTAACCTAGAGATATACGTCACATAGTGTGACTTATAAACACTTAAAACCGTATGAAAGAAAGCCAGTAGCTTTTTACAAATTTTAGGTTATTTATCAAACTCTAAAATCCTGTGGATACGTTTTGGAGGGCGAATTATTTACGAACCTTATACACTGGCGTGCCAAAATTAAGGAAGAGACGAATTTTCGAATGTAACGTCTTGAAGAAGGGCTCCACATCGACTCAAATCATATCATAAGATCCCCAAGATGTAAGAAAATGGGACAAGTGAGCAAAACCGTCCAAACCAGGAATCCAAAGGATACAAAGGCACTTTATTGAAAAGGTAGCTTCGAGCACAACTGGACAGAAGACAGAAACGTCCATGTGACAGACGGCTGCCAAACAAAATCCAGTCTTTAGTAGAGGATATGATCACCCCTGACTGCGTTGCAGGATTTACAATGTCTGTCCATGCTGAGGACGAGGTTGTCAAGAAGCTGTTGAGGCATCGCGGCCCATTCCTCTTGCAGCGCCAATCGCAGCTGCGGAATCGTTGCTGGCGGCTGGTGACGTGCTGCCAAGCGTCTCCCGAGAAGGTCCCACACGTGTTCGACTGGATTTAGGTCCGGGGACATTGCGTGCCAATCCATGCGTTGAATATCTTCACTCTCCAACAGCTCTGCGACAGCCACTGTACGATGAGGTGTAGCGTTGTCGTCCATGAAGAGGAACTCAGGATCCACAGCACCTCTAATCAGACGCACGTGAGGCAGGAGAACCTCGGTAAAATAGCGGACACCAGTGACTGAACCTCCTTGGAAGATGTGGAGGTCAGTACAGCTACTAAGCATGATACCGCCCCAAACGAAAACTCCGCCACCTCCACACCGGTCTCTTTAGATGATGTTGGAGGTATGATTGCGTGTTCCCTGCTCTCTCCAGATGCGTATACGTCCAGAATCGCTCGTCAGACTAAATCGGGTCTCATCCGTAAAGAGAACTAGACCCCATTGCTGATGTGTCCAGTTCTTGTGTTCCTGGCACCACAAAAATCACCGTCTCCGATGAGCAGGCGTTAATAGCACACACCGTACTGGTTCTCGTGCAAATTGACTACCTTTGTGCAGCCTCCTGGCCATGGTAAAACGCGATAACGGACGTACAGTGTTCTGTTGCATGTGCCTTGCGATTCTTCCCGCTGTCTGCCGTCTGTCTATTCTTACCTGTAGGACAATATACCGGTCGTCCGCCGCCGTGGTTGCTCGTGGACGACCACTGCTAAACTCTCAGACAGCTGTTCCTGTCGTTTGAAACGCTCTCCAAGCTCGTGAAACGATGCTGTGAGCGATCCCGAACTCCTCCGCCACACTGGTCACACTTCGACCATCTTCACTCTTCCCAATGACGCGACCTCAGATAAAGTCATCCAGATGTCGTCTACTGGATTGCCTGTTGGCTATATCACACGGAGAAAGCAACTCGGCGTCGTTCAAATCGATGTACACCATGCAATAGCTTTCACCGAATTGCTGAGCGTACAACGCCCGTGTGCTTTATACATTTCCGACACTCCCCTCCCCTACGTCATGCTGCATATATGAGTATGCCCTACCGTACCGGACCCTAGTCTATCTCCTGAGTGGTCTTTCGGTCCGTTCTGCCTGCTCGTTCCGCTGTTATGCTAATTTCTCATCTTTGTTCTTAATTTTTGCACACCAGTGTATAAAGATGTACAAGAATTATTGCCACTATTAAAACAGTGTTTCAAATACCATAGTTTTTAATAAAGAATAAATCTTTGCATATACATGGAAATTCCCTTTACACCTTAGCATACTCGAATGGAAATCAGGAGATTAGGGTTCGATTCCTCCTCAAGGTTGAAGCAATTTTAAAATTTTCTGAAGAGGTAGCTACATGATTACAACAAAGACCTGCACTTCTACGCAAAAAGGTCATATGCTTATACGACTCTTACGTTATTTAATGCCCTCTCCCGTTTCAGAAAGGGAGAGGGTATTAAATTTCACGCTGAAAAGAAGTCTTTTCAAGTTCGAAAACGGAAGTGACATTAAATTAAAAATCTTGAAAAACCCGTGTTTTAGTTGCTGGGAAACTATCATCAGAGAAAGGAATGCATTTCTCGACATAAGAAAGTTGTTCGTCTCACTGCATTTACGTAATTAAGACAAAATTCAGTTGCGGCAATCAAGAAATCGATTGCTCTTTCTTTCAATAAGAAATCTCGGAATGCTGATGAGGAAAAATATGATCTCAGACATTCATGCTTATGGGGGAAGTTGTCTAATTACATACAAAGTATTATCGTTTGTCATTAAGCAAAGAAATGCTTAATCGTAACCCTGAAAAAGATGAAAATCGATTATCTCTTTACCAAATAAGATTCGTCGACAGAAGATCGTTTTAGCGTGGATTTTTCTTATGCATTTGCTTTTGACAACTATTCCAGAGGAGGAATTCAGTGTGAAAATGTTTAAGCTTTCGATAACATTCCATTCTGCAGATTAGCAAACAGTTTTTATAAACATGAAGAAGAAACGAAATTCTCGTAAGCTCGCGTTCGTGTGTGCGCGGAGGCATATGTATGCAGACTCTGGCCAGTTTATTGCACACACACACACACACAGACACACACACATGGTATTTTGGCATGACTTTCGTTGGCAATAATCATTTGGAAACTCCACATACATTTTTATTAAATTCCGACTACACATGTTCTACTCCTGTTCTGACTTCCAGTTGCGCGCTGCATTGTGAAAGGATGAGTATGCTTAAATGATACGTTTCATCCCCATCCCAAAAAAATAGTGGATGAGATTCGAGTCACATTTCTGGACAGGCCATAAAAAGTGCTTGAAACTTGTATTATTCTCATGGAACCAACTGTACACGATAAGAAAAGGATGGAAGGTAGATGATATCCTCCTAGAGCACGCAAACACTGTGGAGAGAAAATGATGCTTGTCAAAGAGGTACATATCCTCCGGAAAGTAAGACACGTGAAAAAAGGCACCCAGAACTTACTCCACGTTAGAACGTAAGCTTAGAGTCTTTCCTGACCGTTAACTCATTTCTCCCGGTAATATTCAGCAGAGGTGAATATTCCTCCCGGTAATTCCGTGATTTGATTCTGTATCGGAATGTCAGCGGTGGGCGGAGAAAACGTTGTATAACAAAGTAAATTTCGCCGTCATTTTTGTCCACGTCGGGGCTCGAACCCGGGTCCCCTCATTCCGGAATAAGTCGCTCTACCAATTGAGCTACGCGGACGTTCATTGTCGCTGCTCTCTGCCTTTATGCCGTGTTCGTCTTGCTGGGCAGGCACGTCACAATTGTTTTGTTCTTTTGTTGTGGGGCTTAACGGTCACCCTAAGCAACTCAAAAAGATATAAGCAGTCGTCCGTGCCTAGTTTAGGGACACTGGTACCAGAGAAAGGAGAGAACCAGTGCCGTAAGGCAAACACATCAGCCATGCCTCACCCAAGATTTGTGCCGTGATGTATAAAGGACAAACGGTTGGAAGATAGCTTATCGTACCTCTCAGTCACACGGGCGTCAAAAACTTTTGTACCTCTTTAAAGGTGAAACTGCACTAGCAGTTTTCCTTTCAGACATCGTAGATGACAGCATTTAATTCAGAGCAACGGATCGACTTTTTCACGCTACACTACATCTTTATCATATTCCCGAAAAATGCAGAAGTTCTCTACATTTTACAAAAAAGCTTTTAATGACAAAAGTACTAAAGGTTTTGCTGGATTCGTCGTCGCTACTACTTCTGCCTTCCTTATCTTCATCCATAGTGAATCGTACTCTTCTCGCCTGTTCTCGGTCCATGAAAAGTAACAGCAGTTCATAGTACCATAGATTTGGTGTGTGTACATCCTCAGCTGCGGCCTTGTTGTTTTTGGAATCTAAAACTGTTTTCATTTCTTTTCAAAAGGTTGACCTGTAGAAATTAATGTTCGGGTTACAAAATCCCCATTATCCGAGGAATGATTTCCTTGCACTTTTCAGAAAGTTTATCTTAGCATTCTGTTTCTAAATGTGTACACATGAATTTCTTCGATTTTATTTTCCAAAGAGTTGGCATAAATTTATGAAGTTCCAGAAATAATTCAATCAGTAGTGCCGTGGAAATTGTCGCACATCAACTGGCTTCACAATACTTCCCAATTCAACAGCTTCTAAAGCATTGCAAGTCGCTTGTTTCTGCTTTCATCATACCACTCGCTTCTTCAGTCCTGCTCTCTTTATCTAAAAACCGGACTGACTTCCCTAAAGGCGGAACTACACTCCCAGTTTTCATCTCCCTTCAGGAAAGTCGTAAGTGAAATTTACTGACATGACCATTGTTTAAAAAGGCGGTACATTTCCTTGATTATCTCTTCAAGTCGTCGGCGGCGGACACTATCAGTTTTCCCGTTGCAGTGATAACTGAGCAAGGAGCCTGTGCGGAAGCACTGTTAGTGTAGTTTTACCTTTAGCAAAAGAACGTAGCGTATCTCTTCTGCGTGTGAGCATGGCGTGTATTTCGGTTTTTAAGGTGATAAATACAAAATATAGGACAATGTTTTTGTACGTAACTAGAAGAAACATTTGTGACTTCAACTATGAGCATGCACATTTTTCTAATTTGTATAAAAATTACTCTGGTCCCTAAACATCAGTCAACTTTGTATAATTAATGCAATTTTTATTTATAGCAGTCCGTTTCCATTAGCATAAGATGAAAAGAGAGGAAAACCTTCCTATAACAGGCAACTTTTATTCATAGATAAACACTAGTAACAAAACCAGCTTATTTTTCAGATTTTTCAAAACAAATCGTCTCTTTCAATTCTGTTAAATTTCAAGTATCTTTATTACACGAAGAATCTTTATAAAACCAGAAACAACCCTACTTTAACTCATGGAGATCAAATAAAATCTTTATCCAGTCTTTAGTGGTAGAATTTCATTTTTGTTTCTTCAAAACACATTTTCATACAAACTAGAGAAAGAACATGCCAAGATAATTTTTCATGACGCTCTTGATCCCTGAAAGAATCTGTTTCCTGTTTAATAATAGCTGAGACTCTCTCCCAAAAGATATTCTTGATGGAAATATTAACGCAGTTTAATTTTTCTTTTTTACTGAGAGTCCTCTCTTGAGGTTCCTAACACCCATCGCAAGAGAAACTGAGAAAAATGTAGTTTCCTACATGCATTTCGAGTACAGACTATACTTGGTTCTTAGATATAAAGATAAATGCCTGTTTTAAATTTAACGGTGATTTTCCGACTACATAAAAGCAAGGCCGTCTAGAAAACATAAGGCCATGACATTATAAAGAGGAGTTCGCTCCGTTTGTGACGTCACACTCTCATATTATACTGACTGATATGACAGTGTCGAGTTTGACGTAGCACATGACAGCATTAAAAACCAATCGCAAACTCTGGTATCCCGGTGACGTCACTAAAAGAAGGAACTCATCTCTCTAATGTCATGGCGTAGTGTTTTCTACATGCCTCGATAAAAGGATGCGCTGGGGTTTTTTTAGTTTTTTTTGTGTTTCTTCAGGTCTGTGCGGTAACAGGGAAACGGTAGACAAGTTCGTAGATGGAGATCCGATATGCGAGAGACAAGTGGAAAAGCCAGGCAGCCAGAGTGCCGAAGTATCACTCGATACATCCGAGTCGGAACTCTCCGCTGTAGACACATCAGTAGCGATAGATATCACTGCTAACCCAGAAGGACCGTACGCTGTTGAAGAGGAGGAAAGGGATCACTATCCAGGACTGGAATGTGCGTCGGACGGAGAAACGGAGAGGTGGCGGTTGGCAAACAGTGGAAGAAGGGATGGTAGACGGACCCAAGTGATCGGCACAGGGATGCGAGCTGGAAGTAAGATCACGGCGTATAAACACACAGGAGGCAGTGGTGTGATCCGGTGTAAGACAGTGAGTACAACAGTGAGTGGTGAAAATCTTGAAACTGTAAGTACGTGAGCCGATCTCAACAGTAGCCTCTGTCGTGCAATCCGCCAAGGCTTTTTCAGTGGGAAAGACGACCAATAATTAATATGCAATCCGCCAAGGCTTTTTCAGTGGAAAAGGCTACCAATAATTAATATGCAATCCGCCAAGGCTTTTTCAGTGGAAAGACGACCAAGGCTTTTTCAGTGGGAAAGACGACTAATAAAATATTTGACGGCGAGTTCCCGTAGCATGTGCAAATCGAGTTCCGCGTAGAGCGTCAGAAAGGCAAAAGACTTTGCCAACAATTTTACAAACATGATTTACAAGGAGAGGAAACGCATTATCGGGCACTTCCTGTGCAACAGGATAGAACGTGATGGTCATGGAAAGAGGCGAAGGGATGAGATGATTTCTTCCAATCGAAAGTCCGTGTGCAAGAAAAAAGTCGGCATCCTCCTTGCGCTGGAACTGCACTGAGACCCCAAGAGATACGAGAAATTCAAGCAATAGATGCGGATGACGCATGATCTAAGAGGGCCTCCATGTAGCGTGGTAAAGGAGTATTCGGTAAGGCATGAAAGAGCACATCTTTATCCAAGAAATTATGGAACTCACGGCCAACCTGCGAATTTTCATCAACAGTTACCTTCATCTTGTGGTTAAATACCTGAATAATAGGTGCTGATTGCAAGAACCTATCAGCTTGAGCAGAAGCTGACGTAGAAGCAGCGCCTCGCTGCACTGTAGAGGCAAATTTTATCCTCGAAAGAGACGTCCGTGCCGAGCCTGTTGGCACAGAAGCAGTAAGGGAAGACGAGAAGAGGCACAAGGCAAGGCAGTAGACGCAGCAGTACCCAGGGCAGGCACCGAGGCAGAGACAGAAGCAGGAGGCGCAGCCAAGTCCAGAGAAGGCACCGTAGCAGGAGCACCAGGAAGACACATCTGAGGACGAGTGTATGTCAATTTCTATGGACGTGAGAAGTTCGACGTAACGTGCATCCGCCACGCCCAGAGATGATAAGGATAGACCAGAAGCCGCCATGTTGGCAGCTTCCAAACGTAAGCAAACGAGTAACGATATGAAAACGGAGGAATACGAAAAATACAAGCGTGAGATCGTCAGAAAAGCAGCTCAAAACATACAAAGTAGCTTTAAATAGGCAAGGCGCGCAGCAGGTGAGCGCGGGACGAAATATATTACACTAGAATGCATAAAATGTAGGAACAATCAACATAACATCTGTCAAGAACGAGCAATGGTTTTGGTAACTGTGGGCACCAAAGTGTCACCCAGTTTATTAATATAATGGAATCACAAACATAGGAGATATCACTGAATATTGAAGTACAAAAATTGAAAAGAGGAAAACACAAGTACATCACAATGCAACACTAACTGGAGAGCAAACAGAAAGAGTACATTACCTAGACGCAGTAACATCGGTATCAACAGAGACGGAATCAGTTGGATAACACCAACGCTAGAGAACAGTTCAGCGTGAAAGATACACATCAGGGATTTGTACATATGGTAAAAATACGATGCACACAAATAAGGAATAGCATAAAGGTATATATTTCGATACAAAGTAACACAAGTACAACATTATGAGCACATGTACAAGGGTATGATAGAACACCAACCGATTAAAACATAATGACGGTCAAAATGTGAGGCACAGTACAGGAATACACCAACTACATTATGTGAGCAAAGTTAACATTTGAAGCACTAGTATAAACCGCGACGGAGGAAAACACTAGTACAGCAAGGACATGCAATCACAGCAAAAGAAAAAGACAAGGCACAAGAACAAAATCAGGAAACAACATTGCAGTGCGAGAGTGATAGCATGAAGGGAACAACACACAATCATTGAAACAGTAAATCAAGAAACGCGAAACTAGAAAATTTCAGGCGACCACAAGGTGGAGAACGACGCCGGAGAGAACGAAAAGTGTTGAGTTGGAAAAGGGCGCTAAAGTTCATCGGCTTGAAGAAGTAAGGTATCACAAAATATTTTCTCAGCGAGGTCTTTCAAGGAGGAGAGATGGCGAGTTTATCGTCTCATGAAGACCTGGTACTTAGGATCTGTGACACTCAGAGATTTGAAAAATGACACATAAGCTTAAAATTGCATCACCGCTGCATACAGATCAAGATTAGGTGAGTGGAGAAATTCTTCAGTACAGACAACTGTACAAGCAGATTGGAAGAGGCGTAAGATTTGCTGTTTGGACAGTGGTCCAGCAACTAGAAGAAACTTATCAATGGCCTGTATAACCTCATCATCTGAGAGAGGAGTCACAGGACCAGAATGGAGATGCATACTGTTCGAGGATTCATCAGGCGAAAAAACATTGGAACAGGAAATATCGGGAACACTAGATGATGCCACAGAAGGAGTAGCAGAAAGATGTTTTACCTTTTTCTGTTTCACAGAACCTTTGGATGTTCCAGTTCGTTTTGAAGACGAAGTTGATGCGGATGAATCCATTGGCGGATCTGGAAAAACACCCGAAACGGGAGACGAGAACACAAGTTGCGCCGAGGAATCAGTATGTACCCGATCAGCATCGGTGGACACTGGAGCATCAGCCGAGGCAGCAGGAAGGTGCGGTAACGGGGAAGAGCAGACACGGTCGCAGTTGGAGATCTGATATGTGAGAGACACGGAGGAGAGCCAGTCGGTCGGAGTGTCGAAGCACCACTCGACACATCCGAATCAGAACACTCCGCTGGAGACACATCCGTAGTAGAAGACATCTCTGCTAACCCAGAAGGAAGATGTACTACCGTACAGTGCGGAAGATGAGGAAAGGCATTATTATCCTGGACTGGAATATGCTTCTGATGGAGAAGAGGAGTGGCCGCGTCAGGCAAACCAGTAGAAGAAGGGATGGTAGAAGGACCGCGGTGATCGGCATTGGGATACGAGGTGGGAGAAAGACCACGTAGACGCACACAGGAGGCAATGGTGTGATCCTGAGTAAGACAGTGAGTGCAGTAGTGGGTAGTGAAGAACTGGAAACTGTAGTACGTGAGCCAATTTCAACAGTAGCTTCTGAAGGACAATCCGCCAAGGCGTTCTCAGTGGGAAAGACGAAAAACAACTGACGGCGAGGTCCTGTAGCATGTGCAAATCGAGTTCCGCTTGGAGCGTCCGAGAAGCGACGGACCTCACCCACAATTTTACAAACATGTTTGACAAGGAGAGGAAGCGCAGTATCAGGCACTTCCTGTGAAACAGGATAGAATGTGGTGTTCACCAGACGCTTGGAAAGAGGCGAAGGTTTGAGATGATTTGTTCCAATCGAAAGTCCGTGTGCAAGAAAAAGTCAGCATCCTCCTTGCGCTGGAACTTCACTGAGATACCCCGAGGGGTACGAGAAATATCGGCGATAGACGCGGACGACACATGACCCGAGAGGGCCTTCATGTAGCGTGGCAAAGGAGTATTCGGTAAGGCATGAAAGAGCACACATCTATCCAGGAGATTATGGAACTCACGGCCAATCTGCGAATTTTCATCAATCGTTACCTTGACCTTGTGGTTGGAAACCTGAGTAATAAGTGTTGATTGCAAGAGACCATCAGGTTGAGAAGGAGTTGACGGAGAAGCAGAGCTTCGCTGCACTGTAGAGGCAAATGACCTCCTCGGTCTATGCTGAGCCGGCTGGCACAGAAGGTAGTGAGGGAAGAGGTGCACAGTCAAATGGGAAGACAGTAGTTCCAGCAGTTCCCAGAGAGGGCAGCGAGCAACGACAAAAGCAGAAGAAGGAGACGTAATTAAGTCAACTGAAGGCAGCGGAGCAGGAGTACCAAGCAGCTGGGAAGGCACCTGAGCTGTCACATATGAGCACGAGAGTACATTAACTTCCATGGATGTGGGAAGTGCGAAGTGACGTGCATCCGCCACGCCCAGAGATGATAAGAACAGACCAGAAGCCGCCATCTTGGCACCTTCCAAACGTAAACAAACGAGCTAACGATATGAAAACGGAGGTGTATGACAAATACAAGGAAAATATCACCAGAAAAGTAGCTCAAAACGTACACAGCACCTTTAAACAGGCAGAACACGCAACAGGTGAGTGCGGGACGAAGTATATCACACTAGAATGCATAAAATGCAGGAGCCACCAACACAACGTCTGTCAAGAACGAGCACTTGGCTGGATTTGTTCCCAGAAGAATGGACCACAGATGAACAAGTGACATTTTAGACTGGATTCCAAGGTACAGAGAAAGACCCAGAAGAAGAACACACGGGAGATGGATGGATAAAATTCGAAAGCATGCCAGAGTTACATGGAGGAGAGTAGCTCAAGACAGACAGTTGTCGAAGAAACTTGGGGAGACCTTCATCCAGCAGTGGATTGACAATGATGATGATGATGATGATGATATAATTTATGGCACATCAATTATATACACTGCTGGCCATCCAAAATGCAACACCAAGAAGGAAGCATCCGATTGGCCTGAAATTCGCAGCATGCGACGCCCGCGAGAGGCCATGCAAACGATTAGCATTGCAGGGCATATGCAAATCATGTGCGCCCGGCACGCCCCCGAGAAGCACTATAGGATGCACAGAAGGCGGGGTGTAAGTAGTGGAAATGTGTTGTGCTGCCGGACATGTGCGTGGGAAGCTTCCTGATGCCTCGTCGCAGAATACGGCAGTCATTCCAGCACGTTTCGGATTTCAACAGAGGACGAATAGTGGCTTATCGCGGCAGCAGTTTGTCTTACCGAGACATCGGCGCCCGTGTGGCACGGCATCCAGCCACAGCGAGGCGAGTATGGATTCGGTGGGTGCACGAGGGACGGACGGACCGACGTGAGCGATTGCTGCAGTCTCGGTACACCACCAAACGAAAGGACCAGCATGTTGTGCGGCGGGCATTGACGGCTCGCACCGCCACATCACGAACGTTGGCGCAGGAATTAGGGTGTGTTGCGCAACAACCAATGTCAGCACGTGCCGTTCGACGTCGTCTGCAGGAGCTGAGACTTGTCGAACGGTGCCCATTGCTCCGATTACCATTGACGTTACACCACCGGCGAGTGCGACGGCAGTGGGCCGTTGAACGCCGCACCTGGACTACGGAATGGCAGGACATTGTCTTCTCCGACGAATCCCGCTTCGTCCTGCAACACCACGATGGTCGGATCGGCGTGTGGCGGCACCGCGGCGAGAGACTGTATGACGCCTGCAATATGTTTTGCTATACCGGTCCGACGCCTGGCGTTATGGTTTGGGCCGCAATTGGATATGACACCCGCACCCCTCTAGTACCCATCGCCGGTACACTAAACAGCCACCGCTACATCTCCAACGTTTTGGAGCCTGTAGTCCTCCCTTACCTCCAGGACCTTCCAGCGGCCACGCTTCAACAGGACAATGCGCGCCCGCACGTGGCACGCATCGTGCAACAATTCTTCACGGACCACCAGGTGTCACTGCTGCTGTGGCCCGCCTGTTCTCCCGATATGTCGCCCAACGAACACGTCTGGTCGCTGATCGGCAACCGAGTGGCCCGGCAAGCACCACCCGCGATTACGCCTGATGAACTGTGGCAACGTGTGGAAGCAGCCTGGACCGACATACCCCAAGCCCACATCCAAAGCCTCTTTCGTTTGATGCCGCGGCGTGTAGCAGCCGTTATTGCCAGCCATGGGGGCCACACGAACTATTGATGTCTGCGTGTTCCGCAAGTCGCACGGGCCTGTAAGCTCAATCGTTTCATCTTTGTATCTGTTGTTATGTGTCCAGTAAATCTGGCTTTGCTATCTCGTGTCCTTCTTGGTGTTGCATTTTGGGTGGCCAGCAGTGTATAATTAAATATAAGCTCCTCAGATTTGATTACAATAAAATGTAATTACATAACTTATAGGCTCCTCAGATTTGATTATAATAATATATAATTATGTATAAGCTCCTCAGGTTTGATTATAATAATATATAATCATATATAAGCTCCTCAGATTTGCTTCGGAATTTCAAAAATTCTCAAAAGTTTTAATTTCAAAGTTACTTTCAAACCCATAAACAAGGTGAATTTTTACGGATAAAAAGACTACGTCGAAGATAAATTCCTGGGGAATTTATCAAGTACCTTGTGAATGTGGACTTTCATATACACTGCCTGACCGAGAAAATATTACACCACGAAGGCGGAAATGCAGCGCCATGCAAATTGCAGGGTGGATGCGTACCTACAAGTTATGCAAATGATTGCGCAGCCCCGGTGGCGCTGTGGTCTAAGCGATGGCCTCTGATCATTAGTCCGAATTGGGTCCGGGTTCGAATCCTGGTGAGGCATGGATGTTGTGTTTGTCTTATGACACTGGTTCTTTCCCTTCCCTGGAACCAGTGACCCTAAATTAGGGACGGGCGACAGCTTATATAGCCCATTGAGTTGTTCACGGTGGTCTTTAAACCTCCAATCAAAAAAAAAAAAAAAAAAAAAAAAAAAGATTGCTTTTGCAGACCAATCGCACGAACGGAGCGTGGAATATAGGCGGATAGCCAGCCCGTGAGGCCATCAGTCGAGACATGGTCACGGCCACGAGAAGTGAATTATTCTGCTGTAACCGTGTCTGGAGAACGAACAAGGGGTGCCAATGCCGTTAAGACGCCGTCTTGCGCGATTTCGTCAAACGGATGAGTTCACGAGAGGTGTCATCGTAGGCCTTCGTACCGCCGGTTGGCCCTTGCGTCGTATTGCGGAAGAAACGCAACGTAATGCCACAACCGTCAGTTGCATTTGGAGACAGTTATCCCAGGAAGGATCTGTGCGGCGTCGTATTGTGACCGGATCACGAAGACAGACTTCCGAGGGCGCCGATCGTCACATCCGACGTCATGGCGCAGCGGACCCACAGGCCACAACGGGCGACATTTTGCGGAGTGTACGGGGAGGCTTGGATGCTTTGATATCGACACGGACAGTGTCGCGCTGATTAGCTGCGTCGGGTTTGCTTTCCAGCCGTCCGTCGCGAAGGCTACCCTTAACAGCGAGCCATCATCTCCATCGCTTGGCCTGGTGTCGCTCCAAAGCTGCTTGGGGTGCCGAATGGAACAGTGTGGTATTCAGCGACGAATCGTGGTTCTGTCTCACCACGGATGATTGCCGTGTGAGAGTCTGGAGACGACGTGGCCAACTTCGAAATAATCTGTATGATACGATTTGACGTCGGTTGAGTACCCTCCCACCCCCACAAAATGAAGATGAACTGTAGACTCGGATCAACGCCACATGGTCTACAATACCCGAGGACTCTATTTGGACTCTCATTGCCTCAATGTCACGTCATATTCAACGCTGTATCGCCCACAATGGGGGGTACACTTTTTACTGATCATCCTGTGCATTCGGCCACTGAAGCGCAGTCTGTATGTGACAATTAAATCATTTGTTCAGGACTTACTTGGCTATCTGTTTGTGCAGTTTGCTCTGTTTTCGAGCATTCCTTCATGGTGTGGCATTTTCTCTGTGAGGTAGTGTATATAGGACAGACCCGCAGGGCTTTAAGTTCCTGTCTGAAGGAACACAAGACTTGCGTATAGAACTATGAACTGAATACGTCGTCTATAGCCCAACATTGTCAGGAAAATAACCATAAATTTTTGTTTGAAAACGCTGAGCTTATTGATGAACCTGGTTCGATTATCCGTCTTAATGTATTATAAGCTTTCTATATATGCCGTAACACTTCACGGCTTGTCAACGACATAATGTCTACTCCATTTCTTTCAAGCGCGTGGAAAGAACTCACCAAAATCCGTGAAAATCAGAACTTTAATGATTTCACAATGATTTGAATGTTTAAGCTCCATTCGTCCTGGTGATGCCGAGCCAAACGCTCTACGAAACTATAGTAGATGTTAAATACACATTTAATTGTGAACAAACGTTGCTACTTTTATTCTATCATATAGTCACTTGTCATAACATTATAACCACCTATGTGTTCGGGCGTTGGGCTGCCTTTCGCCGCGATAACCGCTTGTACCAGCCCGGATCAACATCCTGTACCATCTGAAGAGAATGAGGTCGCGGTTCGACAATAAAGGGGGACATTGGTATAAACATAGCATTCGATGGGATTCAATTCAGCAGAGTCTGGTAAACAAAGGAGCTCATATCGGCCAGTCGAGGCCGATATGAATAGTATCATATATAAAGTACGCACTTGGATATGATATTAGGGAAATCCCTTCATAATGCGGGCTTTGTGACGCGGGACTCTGTGACGCGGGACTTTGTTTTTCCATCCAGTGTTGTCTGAGTGCAAGGTCACTATGTCGGACAACAATTGGTCCGAGACAATGACTAGGAAAGATCTGGCGATGAAGGTGTGTTCAATGTGAATACGGCATCCAGTGATATTCATGAACATGATCCACATTTTCATGAATATCACTGGATGCTTAATACTGATTTTCCTTATGAGACCACCAACGGCGGCCTATTCCCATCCAATCCAGCATTCTAGTTGCGGAGGAAATGCTACGCTGTACTCTCTAGTGGTAGTCTGCTTTTAAGTGAAATTTCGTGAAACGGTGGTTGCCCCAACCAGCACATGCCAAAAGGCTTCACCTCAACTGTCAACTAATAGTGATTTTCCTTATGAGACACGTTGGATGGATCGATGAGTGCCCAAGGTTGAAGGCTAGAATGAGGATTACGGCGCTGGTTCTCTCCGTTTCCAGTAACCAATAGCACCAATGTAAGCGCGGGCGGCATCTTAATCCCTTAGAGTTGCTTATGATGGCCTGTGAACCTGAAACGAAAACAAATTATCCCTAAAGAAAGTTCTAACAATCCCGGTTACAATGTTATTCCTAAAAATAGCCCCTATAATTTTAACGCCATTCACTGCTGTCACTTTCCTTTCATATCTCATGATTTTCAAAGAGAATTCTGGGATATTTAGTGATTCATAAAAGTAATGCTTTATTTGACGTTGTCATTACTTCATTCGGGACAGCGTTGCGAAGCCAACGAACAACCACTCCTCCACAGCTTTGGGCATTTAGCTCAGGACAACCGGGAAGGGCGGAAGTGATGTGCTTGCCCTTACATTCCGCAGTATGAGCCAGATGCGATCTTGTAGACGCTCTGCTGATTTCGAGCAACAAATGCGCCACACCTAGTTTTTTGAAAGCATGACGTCGAACTTATAACGTTGCCTGTCAGTCCACTTAATCCGCGAATGACCGGCTGAGGCCTTTGTAGACGACATTTTTCTATTGGTGTTTGTTTTGTGCTGCTTGAATCCATTGGTGAAGGCTGTCAAATACATAGTGTGAATCCATTCGGTGCGCTGCGTAGCACGCTTCTTCTTTCATTCCAATATCATTTAGAAAGATCTGTGTTAGTCTCTCAGGAGTACTTCTCGGTACGTTCATAAACCATTACAGATCTTTACTTGTAATTTTGTAGATGGTTTTCGATATATGTACATTCCTAACCTCACCCGGTCATTCTGTTTATCTTAACGCATGGTGTTCTGTTTATTTTACGCGAACTAACACTTCGTTTCGAATGTCGGTATTCTCTGTTTTTATCTGTTTAGATGGTTCATATTTCTGCAGCATAAGTTAAAGTTAGAATTATAATGGAATTACAAAGTTTTAGTTTCAGCTGTTTAAAATGTTTATTGTTCTGCCAAATCTGAGCTGCTTCGAATATGACAAAACATTCGACTTTTGTCAGATTCAAGGCAGCTCACACGTCAGCGAATATTATGCCCAGATAGTTGAATATTCGGACTTGTTCCAAAATGAGACTATTCAGGGTTGCCACGGTGTTTTCTGGTGTCCTGCCCATTTTCATTCATTTTGTTTTTCTGTAGTTAATGATCATAATAAGGTAGGATTTCCAGGTTTATTCTGTTGATGAGGTTTTATAATTCGGTTTTGGTGTCTGCCACTACAGAGCTGAAACTCAAAAGTTAAGTTCACTTCGTTTAATCTGCAAAATACGAAACTATTTTCTTATGCCCACGTTTAGCTGTGAAGAGAGTTTGAACTTCAGAAATTGAAATTATAAATGCGTTAGAAAGCGTTATAAAGAAATCAGGTGTTGATCTCTATTCAAAATAGCTAAGTCAATCGCGTAGACGATATGGAAATATCAGTAAAGAATCTCATTACATTAGAGAAATGAATCAGAACCGGAAACCATAGGAAGCCTAAGGAAACTCGTGCGAATTAATATAGATGGAAATTTGCAGAAATCTATCAAGCAACTTAATTCTAATGATCCATTAAGTGGGCGTCGTTTACCGGCAAATAAAGCAAATCATGAATTGGTACACTCCACCGGTAGGATTTGTCATTTCAAGCTTCATCATACACTCCTTTAGAGAAAATCACTGGAGGCGAAAAACTTCAAAAGAAACGACTTAATGCATTGTGGCATCAAGTTAATGAATTATATTTGGACAAAGAAATTTTAATACCATGAAATAACACTATGTACACTGAAGTAGCAAATAATTAGGAACACCTACCTAACTAGGTGTTGTTTGTGCACCACTCAATGAACACCATCCGTACAGTTATTCTTTCATAGCCGAGAAGATTTTTTTTGTGAAGGTTTAACGACCACCGTGAGCAACCCGATGGTATATAAGTAATCATTCCCTAATTTATGGTCGCTAGCTCCAAGGGAAGGGGAGAGTCAATGCCATGAGACAAACACAACATCCATGCCTCACCGGGATTTCAACAAGGACCCATCTCGGACAAATGGTCAGAAGCCTACTGAGCCACCTGGGCGGTCCGGAAAGTTTGCCGATTCTGAGATGTGTATTTGTCGAGCAATGTGAACGCGCACCGTCATGATTCTTTCAAAGACCCTTAAGTTCAATCTTTCTCATATTGCATCTGTCTATGTTTCGTGCCTGTATGAATCCTTTGCAGTGAGCAGTTTATAAAGTCATCTCAACTTCATAGTTTAGTGCGCAAGGGAGGATAACTCGTGTCTGCTAATACTGCTGAAAGCTGAGAACCCGTGGCGGAGCCCTCCACTTGCTTATAAATTCGGTTATCAAATTTAAAGTATGAACGCTGTTTGACCAAACAAAGCGAGTTCATAATAGCGGACATTTCAGAAGTAGATACTTGGGACTCAGTGAGTTTGGCCTCTATAATGAGATGGGTGGCGTCAACAGATACATTAGGGTACAATGATACAACATCAAGGGAGGCAAGAATGAAAGGCTGAGAATGTGGCTGAAACCCCTTATTCTTTCAAGTGCAACAGTGGAACTCTTAACTGAATAGGGTGAGTTTGCAGCAAAATTTGCTAAATACTATGCAAGAGCTTTTTCAAGAGGTCGTGTCGAACTAACATAGCCCGCTACCAAAGGCCTAATAGGATGCCCCTCCTTTTGTAGTTTGAGACGCCCAAATATATCAGGCACACGACAGCCGGGCGCGGGGGAGTTAAAGCTTTAAAAAAACTTTCCGGGAAAGAATGAGCTTTTTTTAATCTAGATAGTGCCGAGCATGTGGCTTTGGTGGGATCCCGTTCTACCACGGTGTGCGGAATAGAGGAAATAATTTCATGTATCTTTTCTTGGTATATTATTCTGTTCAATAACACAGTTTGATGCGATTTGTCTGCTTCCAGAATGGAAATTTCGTCATTGTTTCGAATCAACCTCAACTGGCGTTTTTCTTCATTATATGATAGACTTAATTCAAAGTGCTGTTGTTTTTTGTTTTTTTGCAAGCATTTGACAATTTGTACTCTGGCATGGTCCCTTTCACCCTCTGGGAGATTTGTAATGATTGCTTCCGCTTGCCGGATAATATTGAAGGTGTTTGGGTTGTTCACAGGGTAGGCAACTTTTGTGCCTCTTTCGAGGGCTCTACGCTGAATGGGGTTCAGCAGCTGACTACTTAGGTTAACTATATTGGAAATAGGGTTGGTTTGACGATAATTTTCCTGTCTTTGTGTTGTTCTGTTGCTGACCTCATGGTCAACGAGTAGCCTTAGTTTCTTGACATGAGTTTTAACCAGTGAACAAATGACATGATCAGTTTGAACTTCCGTGATGATGAGAACACGGTCAATTAAAATGGGGGGCTCACAATGGGATAAGTTTTGGTAAGAAATATAGCACTTACGCTGAAGACGGTCAATAAAGGATTTCTTACTTTGGATGGCACATATTAACCTCTTCGTTTCGGCGTTTCGAAGTGTATGGTTATCTTGTCTCGATAATGGCGTAGCCCAAACTCGGATATGCTTCGGTATGACGTTTAGATCTCTGCAGTTGATGAGGAACCCAAGGTGGGAATACTCCCTTGCGAGCTTCACTCGAATGGATTGGAAAGTCCGTGCACCAATACTTCACATAATTGAATCTAAGTGCACAACACAACGATTCGATGCGGTGAAAAACCGTAAGTACAGGTGAAAATATTTCGTGCTATATAAAATACAATGAAGCACACCGTCTTTGCACGATGATTTTTATTGCTAAAAAATGACAGATATTTACAAATTAAAATCCCATAAGTACTTTCGGGGCGACAGATTTTCAAATTTTTAGATTCTCAGATTTTCAAATTTCTCGTAACCCTGAAACTTGTCTTATTCTGTTTATCGGGAACACACCGTCAGTAACAGTCTAATTCCATTTAGCTCTTCTCATCCATTACCACACAAGCTATCAGCAATTAACTTCCTAATCACATGAGCCTTTACACACTCTTCTACAGATCCTCTGTTCAAATCTGAGATAGATTGTATAGAATTCTTAATGATAGATCCATATGCTTGAGTAAAGACCAAAAAAACCACAATAAGTTTTGTTGGTACACTAGAACAGTACCCAATTATAACTAATGTATTATCACACTTTTGCAGAAAGTATCATGTTCAGTTTGGCATTAAATCAAGGAACCTTTTTTCATTTGTCAATAAACACCGTGACAGAACAGAACAGAAGTAGTGGCCAAAATTGTGGAAACCGTTTGGAAATAGTGTATTTTTGAGGTCTGATGGCTCATAACCCCACTTTTGTTTTCGAGTAATACCATAAAATTATATATCAGTGGACAAATAATTTCATCAAGAATAGAATGCAATAACGTTTATAAAGGATTTTGTATTAGAACAGCAGTTATAAAGAATAAAAGTGAAACACATAGAAAAAATGAGATATACCAAAATTCTCACCATGTCAGTTAATACTTAGTTGGGTAACTTTTAGCACTAATAACGGCCTTACAACGTCTTTCCCATGGAGTGAACTAAGTTTTTTTAGTTCTGAAGCTATTATAATCTGAAACCAAGATTGAATTATTGCTTCTATTAATTGGGTTTTATTGCTGGGTTGCTTCTGACTAACAAGTTTCTTTAGTCGGCTCCATACATTTTCGATGGGGTTAAGGTATGGGATATTCCCAAGCCATTCCAGCAGTGGAATATGATTATCTTGAAATCACGTTTTGCACACAGCAGCAACATGACATGGAGCTGAATCCTGTTGAAATATACAGTAAATGAAATATACATCTTGGAAAAGATCCCGTGCGGAAGGCTTCAACGTGGGCTCAAGTATTTCATTAATGTATTTTTGGCCATTTATATTGCCATTAATCACGCAAATTCTGCCCACACCTATTGATGTTATACAACTCCAGATCATAACACTAACTGGGTGTTTCACGGTACATGTAATGCAATCAGGATGCAAATCTTCTGCTATACTTCTCCTTACGTATTTTATGCCATCACTACCAAACAGGGAGATTTTGGTCTCATCACTGCAAATAAGACTGTGCCATTGTTCCGCTATCCAGTTAACATGGGTTTCCACCCAGTTTAATCTTTTCAACCTTTGTTTGAGAGATAAAAATGGCTTTTCTTTGTGGAATTTTAGCTTTTAGTCCAAGTCCCTGCAGTCTGCACCGAACAATCCTTGCACTCAACTTCACATTGCATTGCGCCGTTTCATCTTGTATACACACAGCTGATTTTCTTCTGTCACCTAGGCACAGTCTCGTAATTCTTCTATCATCACTTGCTGTTGTGCACATTTTCCTGCCTTTACCAGTCTGGTTTTGTAGTGACTGAGTCTCGTTATACCTCTTCAAAAATTTAGAAAATGCCACCTTTTGTTAAGTTTCCACCAACTTTTCTTCTAATTTCTTCATAACTGAAGCGTTGTTCACTTAATAGTACTATTTTACATCGCTTTTTGGGTGACCAGTCAACTCTTAGCCCCATTTCTTTCATTTTATTACGTTTTACAAGCTCACTAAATGAAAGAACATACAAAAACAAAAACAAAAAAAAACTTGATAGCAATCACATAACACACTGACAAATGTCCTCCTCTCGGTTCCAATACATGACATCAATAGCGGAATCCGACTGTGACCTGATTGGCGAATTGCCAAAACAAGATGACACCTGATTGGCTCTCTAAACACTCATGCTCGTTGGCTACATTAAAATGAAAGAAAGCTACTTCATAACAACCTAAGGAAGTTGTTCTTCCTTTTTCTCGTTATTTGACTATAACTTTTCATAGAATACAGATAATTGAACAACCTTTGTTGCATTACATTCTTGATGCAATTATCTGTCCATTGATACATAATTTTACGGTATTACTCCAAAAAAGTGGTGGTGTGAGCCATCAAACCTCAAAAATACACTTTTTCCAAAAGGTTTCCACAATTTTGGCCACTACTGTATATTAGCGCACCAAAGCAGCTATTACTCTTTTCCATCTGAAGATGGGTGCGACTGTTGCCCCGAAAGTACTTATGGGATTTTAATTTGTAAATATCTGTCATTTTTTAGCAGTAAAAATCATCGTGCAAAGACGTGGTGTTTCATTGTACTGTATATAGCACGAAATGTTTTCACCTGTACTTACTATTGCTTTCATTCCGACGTCTAAAATCAGAATTATCGGGCCGAACACAAGCAGAATTCACAAACACGATAATTCTGTGTTTAGCAGAATTATCGTGCCGAACTCGCCCTCGATTCATTTGTTCCTAAACAGCCGAGAAGGTTTATCGTTTCTGAAATGCTTGCACCTGCCAGCCTAGCGTCCATTATCACTCCTCTTTTAAATTCGCTTAAATCACGAATATTTGCCATATTGCGGCTATCAACGCTTCGTGCATGTCTGAATCCTTTGCAGTAATATGTTTATAAAGCCATCTCATCGTCAGAGTTGAAAGCGTAAGTCAGGATGGCACGTGTCTTATTGTTATCGGGTGTTCCTAACAATTTGCTACTTCAGTGAGTGTTTCAATGTACCTGCTGTATGGCGTAAATGTTATCCCTTCTTCTGCATTGGTCTCAAGTTATCTCTTCTACAAAACTAACCAGAAAAATTATTTTTACATGTGGCAACTCTTCTCATAATAAAGATCATCCGTGCGTCTTTTGAGTGTTCTGACGCACTATTTCTCGCTATATGGCAGAAGAGATGAATGCTATTCCTGTGCTCACGCTGGAATTTCAGTCCTACACCTTTGTGGTGTTAGAAATGCGTATATTTTAGTCAGCTTATTACTGTTTTATATCACCTCAGTTTACGTTCTTTTCCTGCATGTAATTTCCATACCGTACCTTCATACCATAATGAATATTTCTCTGTTCCGTTTCGTTGGTCCCTTCATGCTCCAAGATCTACATCCCACGTAGCCTTCCATTTTTCTGAATACAATGTTCATACAGCATAGCTTTCTTCATGGGCCTTCTTTGAAATCTCAGTCACCCGAGCCCACATCCATAACCTTATGCTTTCTGGTGAAGCATCGCTTCTACATCAACATCTTCGTTTTTTAGCACGTCTTTTGTGAAAAAAAAAAAAGATCGTGCTTATGTTATCGGTTTGTCCATCCGTCTGTGGACACCATATCTCTGCAACTGTTAGTTCGATTTAAAATATTCTTTTCGCATTGGGAAGATTGAAATATGCGAATGATGATCCTTCATTTGGTCCAGTTCTTCACTACACATTCGATTGAAAATGTTCGTTTACTTTTCGATTCCATTTATGTCGAACACTATATTAGGTATAGTCACTTTTTCAAGTTTTGCATAGATTTTCCGCTAGGGGGCGTAAAAGTAAATTGCGTTCTCCCCGATTCTCTACTTCTAAAACTCCGATTTGAAAAATGTTGTCTTCAGCGGTTACAGCTCCTCGTGGGAAATCTTTTGCATATAATTTCTAATGTTTGGTAAAGAATGTTTCGGCCAACAGGGGGCGTAAGTCTTAATTTCCGGTTCTGAAGTATTTGCAGCAAAAGCTGAGCTTCTAAAATCTCTATTGAAAAAATTGCTTACGGACCGATACTACTCACGTCCATAAACCTTTTCGAAATATATTCTTCTTAAAATAATGCATGGTTTTTCCGCCAGGGGGCGTAGATATATATCTTATTTTTGTCAATATCTCTACTTCTAAGAGTCCGATTCGAAAAATTATTTCTTTGTTGGATAGATAGCCTTCCGGTGCGAAATGTTTTCCGTATAATTTAAAGTTTTCAAGTAATTCATAGTCTTTCCGCAAGGTGGCGTTAAGGTAAATTGCGTTTCCCCCAATGTTTCTCCTTCTAAATCCGATTTGAAAAATTCTTCCTGTATCGCATACAGCTCCCGATGTGAAATGTTTTTCATATAATTTCTAATACTTGGTAAAGAATGGTTTGGCCACCAGAAGGCGTAAGTGTTAATTTGTGGTTCTGATGTATTTGCAGCAAAATCTGAGCTCCTGAAAACTCGACTGAAAAATTTCTTTCCTAGACCGATACCGCTCACATCGCAAAACCTTTTGAAACTACCTTCGTCTTAAAATAATGCATGTTTTTACCTCCAGGGGGCGTAGATGCGTATCTTATTTTTGTCAATGCCTCTACTTCTAAGAGTCCGATTTGAAAAATTCCTTTTTTGTTGGATAGCGTTTCCAGTGCGAAATGTTTTACATATAATTTCAAATCTTTCTTAACGCACAATTGTGCCACCAGAAGGCGTAAGTTCAAGTTTCCGTTTGCAGCAGTATCTGGGGGATTAACAACCTGATTGAAAAACTTCTTTCTCCAGTCAGATACTACTGTTTTCCATGCCAGTTCCATTGACTACGAATAGCTGTGATAAATCTAATTCGCGTCAGAACAGATTCAAAAGACGTGCTCATTGCACCCGAAAATTCGATGTAATCTTTCTTGTTCATCTTGCCGTCGGCTAAGTTTCACTGAGTGCTGTATTAAAGAAGGCTCCAGTGACAATGAAAACTGTGCTTTTATGTGCCCTGGCGTGTTATTCAATAGAATCACCTGGCAGTTTCCTCAGTTATTCAATCTCCCCTCCATTCGGGTACACTGTTCGTCCTTTTTTATCCCCATTTTAGTCCTTCGTAATCCAATCTTCTTACAGTTAAAGCACGTCTTTCTGAATATTAAAGTTATATTTGCTTTTCCACTGTTTGTCTTTAAACCACACATGCCGGGTGATAATTTTAAACCACAATTGAAAAAGTATTAAAAATATTTTGTGTGCTTTCTTTTTAAAAAGCCACACTGTACTTTATTAGGATTTTACTCGTCGTTGCAAATCTACCTTCAAATTCTTGTAGTGCTATATTCCAATTGTCTGTCCTTTCTTCTGCTACTTTGTGTGTGTGTGTGTGTGTGTTTTTGGCACAAAGCACAATCTAGAAACATTGTGATAATGATGGCTCTTCCCTCTCTCCAGCTTTTACCACATTCAGTATGACATGAAACAAAAATAAGCAGCCATACCATGGAGCACTCCAGATTTCACACCACATTTCGCTGCCTGCTTTATTCTACTTCAGAATTTTTTTGCAAGAAGAAGTAATACAATGGGTTTGAAGTCCTCTATTTCTGACAACTGTTGAGAATATCCTTAAAATTATTTTGGGAGACTAAGTACGTAGCGCTTGAGCAAGCGAGATGATCATTACTTCCAAGAGTTCGAATTCAGTGACATTAGCTCTTTTTTTTTTAATTTGTTTCTTTTTACTCTCTGTTAAACATCATTTTTACAGCGTTCGAAAGGTAGGGTTGAACAATTTAATTAAAATTTATTTTGACATTTCTCTTGGCGGTAATTACACTGCAGCATAACATAATGACAGATCATATCATAATTAAAGACAGTAGTTAGTGATAAGTGTGTTTTTCTTCTACCAGCTGAGTTGCTGTGTTCAGAGGGGAAATGAGTTTCACTTACGCTTCTTCGGGCGGTGTGGTGTGCACATGGCATGTAATCTAAATGATGTTGGGGGAATTTAATAGCATTTCGCTATCTTACGCTCATTTAACTGTGAAGAACAACAGATTAACCAAGACTTCTTGGATTAAGAATTCCGCTGGACCTGTTTGGAATTACTTAACACCAGATTTTTTACGTCTCTGTTCTCCTCTCTGAATTTTTCGCATGTATTGCTCAGGTTTATATGTATATTTTTCCTGATTTCATTTTAATTCTTAACGAGCGTATACAATTAGTTGATATCTGATTAACATAGTTTTCTGAGAATCTGCAAAGTTGGCCGACCTTTATCAGCTCAACATGATCAATGTAAAGCTACTCTTCGAAATTATCACTCGTTCTGATTTCTTAGCTGTACTGGAGCGTATAAAACAGTCCCTTAAATAATCTATGATTCAAAGTGCTCTGCTTTATTCAAACAAACCTATCGTTGAAAATGATAAGACCAAGTAAAATACTAAATTTTTCTGGCGAAATAAAGTACACTTTATTTTAAAGCTAATGAGATGCAGTGTGTGCAAAATTTATTTATTGATCTTTAAATTTCAAAATGGTATTCCGTCTGCTTTTCATACATTACGCAGCCGATCAAAAATTATTTTCTTCACAGCCTGGCATACCCTTTTCTGTCAGTCATCAATAGACACTGGTGTAATAAAAGTTTGGTTTTAATCCTGTGCAGATAAAAAAAAATGAAGGGAAACTTTGTTCGACCGAATTTTACCGGTTACATTACATGTTATGTTGTGTCGACCTAGAAAAAACGTTTGAAATAGTGAATTCGGAAAAGCTGATGGAAGTGCTAAGTAAAATAGGATTAGATTGGAGAGACCGGAAGTTAGTAGCTGAATTATACATAAAACAGACTGCCATAATAAAGGCAAAAGTAGAAAAAACGAAAAAATGTGTGATTGGCGGGGGTGTAAGACAAGGATGCTGTTCAATATTTTTGCAGAAGAAATAATAAAAGAATCATTTGATGAAGAGAAAAGAGGAATCACTATTGGAGGAGGAACAATACAGAGTATTAGATTTACAGATAAAAAAGCAATATTAGCTAATGCTGCAGATGAACTACAGCGTGTAAGGCAAAAAATTGAAAGTGATGCAAAAAATATGGTATGAAAATTAACACAAAAAAACAAAATCGATGAGAGTCTTCAAGAAACCAGGAAATATTAAGGTGATGATGAATGGAGGTAATGTAGAGCAGGTGAGACTGTGCAAATACCTCGGTAATATAATCCAAGAAAATGGAAAATGTGACATGGAAATAAAAGAAAGAATTAATAAAGGAAATTATGCATTTTATAACAAGAAAAATTGGTTTACTAATAAAAGGAATACAAATTTAAAGAAAAGGCTTATTTATGTGCTATATTTGGAGTATGCCTTTCACGGGGTAGAAACGTGGACAATTGGGAAGAAAGAAGATAAAATGTTGGAGGCATTTGAAATATGGTTACGGAGAAGAATGGAAAACATAAAGTGGATTGGAAAAAATTACCAATGATGAAAAGAGTTGAAGAAGAAACGAATTTACTAAAGACCATAAGAAAAAGAAAATATAACTAAATAGGACATGTGTTAAGAGGTGACAGCCTATTGAAAAGAATGGCACAAGGGAAAATTGAAGGAAAGCGACCAAGAGGAAGAAGACGACTAATGATGCTTGATGATACTGTATAATAGGCACAGGAAGCTATCAAGAATTGGAGGAGGAAGTACGGGGCAGAGGAAACTGGAGGAAGAGAACTTGCTGAGTTACCGCTGGACCTCTCAAGAGTTAGAACTCTAATGATGATGATGATTACATGTTAATGTGTCGCTATTTGTTATCTGCTGAAAAAACTGTAATTTGAACGGAAAGTGGAAAGAACCTTTCTTTGAACTCTCCAGACATGCTGACTGCGATGGAATGATTTCCTGACTAGTACGGCAGGTTCATGATTCTTTCTGCAGACAAAGTACTTCAACATGTACCCAACAATTGCCGCGCTCTTAGTTGGCAGCCCTAGACGTTTACAGATGCATTTCGAGCGTTTAAAACTTCTATGCTATTCGCTAATGGAGTGGCCAGTTGGAGGACTTTTCTCGTACTTCTGAAGTTTCACTAAGTGGTAATCACAGATTGAGCTGTATGATCTGGAAAGCCCTTAATAAAATCTGTAAGGCGAATGCTTTACTATGGAAATGTTGCAGACGACCCGAAACCGAAAAACCTTAGGTACCTAATATTTTTAAAACCCACTCTCTGAATTCGCACTTGTATTCCCTTACACAAAAGGTTAGTGCTACACTTTATCAAAGAATTGGGTGTAAGATTTAATCGGAATGCATCACATCAATGATTTAACCATTTGAGGTAGTCGTCGTGGATGATTAGTATTGTTTCCTGCCAAGGAAAAGCAACATAACACATGTCAGGTTAAAGGTCGTCGTGAATGACTGTGTATTAACATTACTTAGTGTCTAAAACCCAAGCAAATAAGGCCAGGGTCCAAATGAATGAAACATTCATGAAAACCTACGTTTCTTCATTACAACACGCAGATTTCCACTTAAGCTCACACAGGCGTTAATTATGAACAATAATGGTAAATCGTAGTGCAATTCGAAGACTGTAGATTGCAAGGTTGGTTAACAATAGCGTCTTTTAGTAGAGACAACAATCCACCAAAAAACATCTGAACTTTTCTTACAGTCCATATTATCATTTGTGTATTGTAACCTTTCAGCGTTGCCAAACGTAACAAACAAACTGGAAATTCATAACGTGACGTTCAGAAATGAAGAATGTAACCAACAAATACATAATACAACTTGTACATGAAAGAAAACTCAAAAGAAATTTCAGATCTCTTAGGTCGTTTGGGAAGTATGCGAACACTTTCATTGGCATACATTTCGGAAAACTGAAGTAGGAACACAGCCGATGTCTGCCGGTTGCGTAGTTCTTGCCTCGATCTCAGCTCGTGCCTACCGATCGTCTAGTGAAGTTGTAATAACGATGATGTACGTGAGATGATCGGTAACCGTAAAAGAACAGCGTGATTTTTCTTGAAGTTTTTTGTCTTATTGCAGTAAGAAGACGTGGCACAAATTCAGCGCACAGCAGTGTGTCAAAATGGCCTTTAGTAAACGGTGGTGCACAACTGGATGAAAGGATATAAGAGAGTAAGGACATGACCCAAAGATGTTCGAAGATGCGTTCTACCGATTACGACTTCCAAATAAGAAGCCAAACGACGCATCCAAGAGGTCTTATTGCAGTCTTTTAGGGTGGGTGTAAATGACATTTCCATACAGCTGAGTATCCTTCAAACAATGGTTTATATCGTGATGGCGGAAGATTTGAGCTAATGAGCAAATTGTCAACGTGTGTTCCGCACACACTGACCACGACACAGAAGGAATTTCTCTGCGAAATTGCACGGAGTAACAACCTTGTGTGGTATCGTTGCAATAAATTCTCACAATATTCCTCTGCTTAGATGAAAGTTGGGTGGAATTCTACACACCCAGGCAACGACATCTGTCATGGCCTGGGTCGAACCTGGTGACTACGTGACATCTTTAACCCTTACAGAAATGCATGAACGTAAAATCTCCCTAGTTGTCGGCATGGATGTTCGCGACGTGACGTTTTGGAAGGAGTATGATGAGAACATCACCATGACATCAGATCATTTCTATAGGCGCATATCCCGGCATGGGCACTGTGATATCATGTACAGCAGCCCGTCCTCATACACGACAATGTACGGCTGCACAAGGCCCGGACTGTTCAGCTGTTCATTGAACAAAACGATTGGGCTGAGCTGATCCTCCATAGTATTCACCGGATATGAATCCCTGTGATTTAATTTGTTTTGGCTACTTGGAAAGGTAGACGTCTGGTACTTGCTACAACGAAAAACAGGATTTGAATCTCTGAATCACAGACATTTTCCACAGACTTAATTGTGTTCGTGAACTTCCTACAGTTTGAAAATGTATTATTGATAATGAGGGGAACTACCAATACCTACATTCAAATATTTTGCTCATTTCTTTGCTGTTACAGGAATTATGGTAAGATGCCAGTTTTGTCTTACTTCTCAAATGATCTGATTGAAGTTTACATCACACGAACGAATAAACTCGAAAAGTGTTGAACGGCCGCCCTTGTGGACGAGTGGTCTGGGGCGTTGGCTTCTTGTCATTCGTACGAGATGATCCCGGATGAAACATGGGCGTTGCCCTTGTCAGATTCCGCTTGTTACATAAACATAAAAACAGCTGTGTTCCACTCCTGGACCCAGTTAACCTAAATTATTGTCGGGCGACTGCTTTTACCCCTTGGAGTTACTTATGGTAGTCGTTAACCCCCAAAACATAAAAAAAATAATTTCACGAAAAATATAAAAATATGTAAGGAAGTGCCTCATTCAGTTTTGTTAAAATTCCGTACAGTAGGAATACGTGCAACGGCCCTGAAATGATTCAGACGTAGCTATAAATAGTTCATGAGACATTTATTCGTCTAAATCTTGGTTAAAATTTTATTTGTCTTCATTTTCCTCATGTGGTATTTCTACAACATCGTGAGAGTTGTGGAATGGTACTCCTTTTGCTGCATTTGATTTTCATCTTTGTTTATTTTAACCGTGTATCTTATAGCTGTGGGACTTACCTGCAATATTTTCGTCATTAAAATTTATGATTCACAGAGAAAGTAATTTTTTCGTTACTTCATTGCCATAAATCTCTGTTACATATTCATGTTTCTTCCAAGGGGAAGTGACTGCAAAAAAAAAGAACAGAAAATCCTGTAGGCTAGCAGCTGAAGAAAGATAATGAAAGCGCAGAGAAGAGAAATCGTGGCATGCGTGGACCACGTTGCACGTCGTGAGAAAAGTAAGCCTTTCAGAAAAGCTTGATGAAAGGAAGAATAGAAGGAAAACTAAGACCAGTAAGACAACGCCAAATATCATTTAGCAAAGAAAAAGAATAGCTTGGTGGAAACTACGCACAATTTAGGATAAAAGCTGAAAATCAGACAAAGAGGCGATCTATAAATAGCTTACCTCCTTGGTGAAACAGCGCTCGCAACATATTGAGTGAGTGTTACAAGCCAGCTGCAGCATAAAATTCTCTCATGAAAACCAAATGCAAAGAAAAGCATACAAATTATCAAAATACATCTCATTTTTTTTGTTCCCTGAAATCATATTATTAGTTATAAGAATACGTATCGCACCAGTTTTTGACGAGAGAATTATAAACACCATTAGGACATACCATAACCTACGTATGCATCATTTGTGTATCTACAAATGAAAAAACTTTCCATCTTGTTCATTACAACATTGAGTTGTTTACCCTGAAATAACAAATTATGATATTAGGAATACCTAAAATAAATAACGTGTTGTTCTACTCTTGTCCTTCAAACCAGTATCCATTTGATATGGCATGGATTCAGAGAGGTGCTGATATCTTTCTGCAGGTCTGTTCACGCGTGCGTATTTGATGGCGTCCGTCAATTGCCGAATGTTTGCTTTCTAATGGATTTCTCAGTCTCATACCACAGATGTTCAACTGGGTTAAAATCTGGAGATTGTAAGAGCCATTTTTGTACATTGAAGTCACTGTCGTACTTCTTTTAAGCATCGTATGAATATCAAGTCTTGTTGCATGTTTCACTGTCCTGCTGGAAGTAGCCCTCACCATCAGAAGCACCATGCAAATGCACGGATGTGCCTGATCCTCAATGATGTTAAGATACCTCGTGGCATCAAATGTTCTTCGTGAGGTGTCAAGGAATCCAATGCTGGCAATGGAAACATACCCCAGACGACTACACATCCTGCACCAGTTGGTGCAGTTAACGCCAGGTAGCTGGGATTCATCGATTCGTACTGTTAACGCCATATTCGGGTCCGTCGATCGGCGTGTATTAACTGAAAGCGTGGTGCATCGGCCCAGGTGACCTTTTTGCAGTCCTCAAGGGTCCAGGTTTGGTACTATTGTTCTCACTGCAGACGAGTTTGGCTGTTGTTAGCAGAGACGAGTGGTACACGAAAAAGTCGTCTGGTTTTACAACACTTACACGCCAAAGTAGGGAAGCAGTGTACACAATACAGGGTTCAAAGGAAAGTCCTTATTCAGGACAATAACTGCGGAAAGAAGAGTCCGTGTGGTACACAAGTTAGGTATATGTATGGGAAAGAGACGATGACTGATCGGATGAAAGTGATTGGAGCGCTCCTAGCGACAAAGGTAAGAAGTTGGGAAACCTAACTCGCGAATAACGCGACATCGAAACGAACGTCCAATTACAAAGTTGTAGCGCAGCATCGAAGTAGTAGGAAACGACATAGTGGATGTGCTATAATGATAAAATGGCGATTTTTGTTTGTGGCTATGACTTACGTTGAACTTCGATCTATATAACTGCTTTTGGGTAGGGAGTGATTTCATACACATGTTTTTATTCTTTATTTTATTTACAATTGTTGTTATCATGATGTATGTTTCTGCTCGTCACTCCGAAAATGTCTCACTGAATTTTACTACATGTACTGATTTGTTCTAAATGGCTGGGTATGAAATCGCGGTGTTCTACAATTTGGTGACTTGAAACGTTCTCTAGAAACACAACCTTGTGGTTAAACTATATAAGTGTGTACTGTGTGTAAGTCCAACTTTAATGAATTTAAAAAAGCAAATTATCATCTGCACGACGTAACGGGAATTGGGTCAACAAGGATAACGGTTAGGTTAAGGAAAGGAATGACATAGATTTCTATTTTTTTTTCGATTGAAGGTTTAGCGACCACCGTGAGCAGCAGGATGGCAACAGTCACCAGTTCCTAATTTAGGGTCACTGGTTCCAGGGAAAGGAGAGATCCAGTCCCGTAAGGCAAACACAGTTTCCGTGCCTCACGGGATTCGAACCCGGACCGACCACGGAAGAATGATCAGAAGCCAGCGCTTAGACCACTGCACCACCTGAGCGAAACGGTAGATTTCAAGGTCAGAACTTGATATTTGAAGACTGGGCTTCAATTGGGGGTCCCATTCACTACGAATTTTTGGAAGCTGTGGACTTAATATTTAAAACTTCCTCCTTTTAGTGAGCCTGAAACTAATGATATTTTGGGACTCAGGTCAATTGTCTATGAATGGGGCGCACCTCTACTACGCAAAATGTTTTAGCGTGCGAACCCTTTTCCATGAAGATAAGCGATGCTTTCCATTTCACATGGTAAAATATTTTGCGTGTTTTACTCGTATGTTTTGTTTTGCTGCCATAAAAATGAAGATTTGTATTATGCGCAAAATTTGGAATCAGTAAGTATTGTAAACTCTTTAGACAGCGCAGATACGTTTGCCATATAAGATAAGCGATGCTTTCCATTTCACATGGTTTTGTTGAAGAAACAACTCGCTTCAAACAAAATCTCTCAATGAACGATACACAGTTTTCCTGCCTACCAGTGAGCATTACGAAGCTGGAATCTCATGCCACTCCATGAAGGCATGCAAGAGAAGAAATAAACAAAGCTGAAAATGACATTTCCATGGGTCCCGGTGAGATTGGAGAACAAATTAAACGGAAACTGAAGACTGTTTTAAATAAAAACTCTGCATTTCAGGAATTGAAAAAACTTAATTATTTTATCAACCGTGGTGGTTAAAATTGGCATCACAAGTTCCAGGAAAGAAAGCAAAACTCTATAGATGCTGGACAATAATGTCTATAAACGCAGAGAGAACCTTTTCTGCAATAAAAATGGTTTCGTATGAAAAACGACAAAACCTAACAGTTGAACGCTTAAAAAAATTTATTGTGGTTTACTGAAAAAAAATTTATGGTGTATCAAACTATATGATTTAAGGAGTTTTTAGTTTATTAATTATATCAGTTATAACTAATGGTAAGTTATTACATTTAAGAATAACATATTAATTTGTGTGTAGTTCATAAAACGCATATACAAAAAATCGTTTCTGGGTCCACAGCATTCATTTGAAGATAAATAGGCAAAAATTATAAATGCATATTTTACATTTTAAGTACATATTTCGTGTATTCTAAGCGCATATTTCTATGCATATTTTGCTGTGCATATAATCCGGTTTCTAGTGATTAACTTTGGTTTGCGTATATGTTTGGGAATATTAGTGGATTGTGAATTAGTATAGTTTGCTGAATTGCTATGACAAATACTGAGCGAATGGATCTTTAAGCCGTCCATTTCGTGCTTGTCAATATGTTATTTAACACTTTAAAATGTTGTGGTAATATTCACTGATCACCACGTGCTAATTGTTGAGCTCTTTTCTTCTCCTGTTGTCTTCCCCTGGTTCTTGGAAGACGGACTACTTGTGCATATTTTTAAAATGCAACCCTCTAGCAACCATAACGGCCGAAACGCCCATCTAGAGTGAGTAGGATTTCCTGTCTCCACCTGTCCTTTGAATTCACTCGGCCTCTGTGGGATTAGCAGAACTCACCCTCAGTAACTAGTTTTGTCGCTAAACAAATAAGTAAAGCAGACCCGGGGAGATATTATTTAATCTTATGACATCGCATGCAATCTCCGTAAAAGAATGCAGTGATCTCCTCAAGGGAAACATCTGAAATTCAATCCACATCAATACTACGCATTGGGCGATTCGCGTGGTGACCGAGCAGTAATCCTTCTTTTGCTAACTTGTAAAGGAAAGGAGAAGAATTCTGAAAGAAACAACAGACAGTTTCGCGCGTTATGGTGTTCTGAACAACACAAAATTCCAGGCCCTTGGTGGTTAAAGGGTTAAGAAAGAAGAAAATATATGTATATGATCCAAAAAAATATTCATGCTGGAGGAAGGAAGTTTTCCCCACAACTCTTTATTTTGATTGTATCATTTATTTCTAGCTGATTGCTCGATTGATTGCTTAGGTTTTGTGACGCAAATGCTAAAACTGAGCGAAATGTTTACGTGGACAAATGCTGAACAATAAACAGAAATGCATATACATCAAATCAATCGGAGGCATTTTCAGAATGTTATCTGATTTCTTCTAATCAACTGTGTGCCGTTTCTCTGTTTCGGGAGCCAACGTGCATATTGACATCCTCCTTTCACTAAATCCGATTAAACAGTCTAGTTTTCTGTCATACCACTAAACCTAACGCCAAATTTATCATGCGTGTTTTAAAAGTTGCAAGTTACAATTCTCTTGATGGATGGGATAAATGTGCATTAGTATTTGACAGAGGACAATTCACTCTCTAAGAGTAAGACTGAAATATTCTTGTTTGCCAATTAAATAGATATTGCCCTGATCAAGAATAATTTCCACGTTTTCTTATTATTATTGACCCTATGACTTACGAGGTGGGGTGAATATACAATGCCCTGATGCTATCGATATCCAGACACCTGCATGTCTACAAATAATCTTTATTAGCAGAAATTTAATGTTGTGTGCTGAAACCTCTGTTTCTAGTGAAAATCTTCCGAATACGTGGAGACAATGGGAATAGACAAAGTTATTTCTCTTTCCACATTTTCTTTAATTAGCACACAGCAACCAAAACATTGCTTTCTCGATAGCAATTCACCGCTCTCAGCGGTGTTCGGGTAGCAATTTTTCGGTTGCTGTGTGTTAATTAAAGAAAACGTGGAAAGAGCGATGACTTTGTGTATTCACCTCTGTCCCTTATGAATGCCTCTAGACTTCGTGGAATACCCTGCACCATTCTTTGTAAATATCCGCCGATATGTTCCGCAATCCGGCCTTCAAAGTATTGACCACTTCTTCTTTGTTTGTTAGGCAATCTCTTTTTTCAGGCATCCGACGATCCAATTCATCCTAGAGATTCTGTATAGGGTTTGCTCTAGGCTGGCTTGTCCAACTTTTCGACCCCCATGGCCTCAAACCAATCTGTAGCAACGCGAGCAGTTTCATGTTGATAGTGTTATGAGCCTTCCCCAAATTACTGGATCAACCTTGGTAGTGCATATTTGTCCAGGACATGTCCAAAATGAGCAATGGACCCAAGCCGAACTACGGAAAACAGCTCCATGCCATCACGCTGCCTCCGCCAAACTTTATGGTGTGGACGATACAGTCCTGAGGGTATCTTTCTCCCGAAATCGACCACACCCAGGAACGACCATCAGATTGGTAGATTGTGTACCATGACTCGGCGGCCCAAAGCACAAGTTTTCCATTGGTCTACTGTTATAAATCTGCGTTTCTTACAAAACGCTAATCGGCGTGTGATACTAGTCGAAATCACTATTGGCTTGTAGATTAATCTGATGTTAACATCAGTCTCAATAGTCGACATAAGGTTTGCGTAATTTGGAAAAATGTTAACTAGCATTCTGAGCGGGCAGTCCTTTTATGAGCTCTCCTGTCGCATCCTGTTGGTCTCGATGGTTTGCAGGGTCTTCGTTGGCAGATTCAGATCCTGTCCGCTTTCACATACATATAACATCATTAGCCAAGGGTTTTTCAATACCGCTGAAATGTTACGCACGAAACGATTGCTTATATGGCTCCCTATTATTAATCCTGTTAAATCCGCCGATCATGGCATTTTACGTTCACAGTCGTGATATTGTCTCATTTCAGCTCTACGAGTATACAGCAGTGGTCAAAATTTTGGAAACCTTTTGGAAAAAGTGTATTTTTGAGGTTTGATGGCTCATAACACCACTTTTTTCGGAGTAATACCATAAAATTATATAACAATGGACAGATAATTGTATCAAGAATGTAATGCCACAAAGGTTGTTTAGTCATCTGTATTCTATGAAACGTTATAGCCAAGTAACCAGAAAGAGGAAGCACAACTTGCTTAGGTTGATATAAAGTAGCTTTCCTTCATTCCAATGTAGCCAACGAGCATGAGTGTTTAGAGAGCCAATCAGGTGTCATCTTGTTTTGGCAATGCGCCAATCAGGTCACAGTCGGATTCCGCTATTGATGTCATGTATTGGAGCTGAGAGAAGGACGTTTGTCAGTGTGTTATATTATTGCTATCAAGTTGGGGGGGTTGTGTGTGTGTGTGTGTGTGTGTTCTTTCATTTAGTGAGATTGGAAAACGTAATAAAATTAAAGAAATGGCGCAAAGAGTTGACTGGTCACCCAGAAAGCGATATAAAATAGTACTATTAAGTGAACATGGCTTCAGTTATGAAGACATTAGAAGAAAAATTGGTACAAACTTAACCAAAGGTGGCATTTCTAAATTTTTGAAGAGGTATAAGGAGACTCAGTCACTTCAAAACCAGACTGGTAAAGGCAAAAAAAGGTGCACAACAGCAAGTGATGATAGAAGAATTACGAGACTGTGCCTAGGCGACAGAAGAAATCATCTGGGTGTACACAAGATGAAATGGTGCAATGCAATGTGAAGTTGAGTGTCAAGGACTGTTCGGCGCAGACTGCAGGACTTCCGTCTAAAACCTAGAATTTCAGGAAAAAAGCCATATCTCTAAAACAAAGGTTGAAAAGATTAAACTAGGCTAAATTCCATGTTAACTGGACACCAAAACAATGGGGCAGTGTTATTTGGAGTGATGAGACCAAAATCTCCCTGTTTGGTAATGATGGCATAAAATACGTAAGGAGAAGAATCAAAGATTTCCTTCCTGATTGCATTACATGTACCGGGAAGCACCCAGTTAGTGTTATGATCTGGGTTTGTATGACATCAAAAGGTGTGGGCAGAATCTGCGTGATTAATGTTAATATAAATGGCCAAAAATACAATAATGAAATACTTGAGCCCAAGCTGTACCCTTCCGCACGTGATCTTTTCCAAGATAATGAAGCATTTACTGTATATTTCAACAGGATTCAGCTCCATGTCATGTTGCTGCTGTGTGCAAAACGTGGTTTCAAGATAATCATATTCCACTGCTGGAATGGCCTGGGAATAGCCCAGACCTTAACCCCATCAAAAATCTATGGAGGTGACTAAAGAAACTTGTTAGTCAGAAGCAACCCAACAATAAAATCCAATTAATAGAAGCAATAATTCAATCTTGGTTTCAACTTACAACAGCTGTAGAACTTAAGCACTTGGTGCACTCCATGGGAAGGCGTTGTAAGGCCATAATTAACGCTAAAGGTTTTGTTTTTGTTTTTTTTAATTGGATGTTTAACGACCACCGTGAGCAACTCAATGGGCTGTAAGCAGTCGCCCGTCCCTAATTTAGGGTCACTGGTTCCAGGGAAGGGAGAGAGCCAGTGCCGTAAGACAAACACAACATCCATGCCTGACCGGGATTCGAACCCGGACCCCTTACGGACGAATGATCAGAGGCCAACGCCTTAGACCACTGCGCCACCGGGGCGGCAACGCTAAAGGTTACCCAACTAAGTATTAATTGACATGGTGAGATTTTTTGCATATCTAATTTTTCTATGTGTTTCACTTTTCTTCTTTATAACTGCTGTTCTAATACAAAATCCTCCATAAAAGTTATTGCATTACATTTTTAATAAAATTATCTTTCTATTGATATATAATTTAATGGTATTACTCCAAAAAAGTGGTGTTATGAGCCATCAGACCTCAAAAATACACTATTTGCAAAAGGTTTCCACAATTTTGGCCACTACTGTATTTTATGTAGGGTCTGTGACGTGGTGGTGGCATTAAACCCAATTCATTACAAACATAGGTGGTTCCAGATATAAATGGTAGAACAGTGTATATTTATAGTTCAAAATGTGCTCGCTTCCAGAAGATTGATAGCAAAGGACTTATTATTTCGTACTGCCCTGAAGATGTTTAGCCGCATGCCTTTCAGTTGTTTATTTTTCTTTTTACAAACGCATTTCCTGCTATCGCGGTAGTTTATGTTTGGTTCAAGAAGGAAAAAAATGTCTAAGACACATTCAATTTTTTTGTGCAACTGTTTATTAAAACTGCTTTACAATTGGATGCCCATCCTGGCTCTAACTTTTGATTAGGAATATTTACATACCTTTATGCTAACTCTCAGACATGTTGGTAAAATATGTGCACATTACCTTTGAAAATTCAGTTTTCTGCATTTTCTCCTGTTCAGTTGTGTCATGAAACCACGATGGCGGTTAATAAAAAAACGTACTCGTCTTATAACATTTAAAAAATAAAAAACCGATTTGTTACTTGAAGAGCTACGTCTGTTTGCGATATAATTTCTGGTGTTACCAGTCCTTCTCGAAATTCAATTGTTGTTTAACAGATTATTTGATGATACGTTTCATATACCTCAAATTATCAGTGAGCTCATTTTTGTTTTTCAGAGAAAGTAGAATAAGTCATTCCAAAGATATAGTATGCATCTTTTTACATTGAAAAAATATTTTCTATAGCCGAGTAACAGTATCGAAATATTCGATATTCTAGAATAAGCTGACTTTTGTTACACTTTGTACTCATGCTTTGCTTTTAAAACCTTGTTCAATCAAACTGTCATAGCATCAAGATGCTAGAAATAAGATACTTACGCCGCAGACAATCGACCTTACCACATGGTGACTGTGTAATCATGACAATATTGGGTTGGTACGAATGAAATGTCCAGCGCGAACAAGCAGTGGCGACAGGCCCCCGCCACAGCGGAATGGAACCATCCACAACTGTTGCGGGTATTACGTCACAAATTTACTATGAATAGCCAGCACGTGGGTGAAGAACAAAGTTCAGGCGTGGTTTGTTTGTACGTAACGTGGCTTGCAAAGGATACATGCAGATGTTGGATTTGAGACATCTTCCTGCATGAATTTAAATTCCGGCATTCTGCAGAAATTGCCGCTCGAAACGCTTACAAAGCGCTTGGGGAGAATACAGCCAACGATCGAACCATTCGGCGATTTTTTGTGAAGTTTCGGAGCGGAGATACGGGCCTGCAAAGCTAAGCCCGTGGTCACCGACCTGTTGCTGTTTCTGACAATGTTCTGTTACGTGTGTTTGAAGCGGAGATACGGACCTGCAAAACTAAGCACGTGGTCACCGACCTGTTGCTGTTTCTGACAATGTTCTGTTACGTGTGTTTGAAGCGGAGATACGGACCTGCAAAACTAAGCCCGTGGTCACCGACCTGTTGCTGTTTCTGACGATGTTCTGTTACGTGTGGTTGAAGCGGAGATACGGACCTGCAAAACTAAGCCCGTGGTCACCGACCTGTTGCTGTTTCTGACAATGTTCTGTTACGTGTGTTTGAAGCGGAGATACGGACCTGCAAAACTAAGCCCGTGGTCACCGACCTGTTGCTGTTTCTGACAATGTTCTGTTACGTGTGGTTGAAGCGGAGATACGGACCTGCAAAACTAAGCCCGTGGTCACCGACCTGTTGCTGTTTCTGACAATGTTCTGTTACGTGTGGTTGAAGCGGAGATACGGACCTGCAAAACTAAGCCCGTGGTCACCGACCTGTTGCTGTTTCTGACAATGTTCTGTTACGTGTGGTTGAAGCGGAGATACGGACCTGCAAAACGAAGCACGTGGTCACCGACCTGTTGCTGTTTCTGACAATGTTCTGTTACGTGTGGTTGAAGCGGAGATACGGACCTGCAAAACGAAGCACGTGGTCACCGACCTGTTGCTGTTTCTGACAATGTTCTGTTACGTGTGGTTGAAGCGGAGATACGGACCTGCAACACGAAGCACGTGGTCACCGACCTGTTGCTGTTTCTGACAATGTTCTGTTACGTGTGTTTGAAGCGGAGATACGGACCTGCAAAACGAAGCACGTGGTCACCGACTTGTTGCTGTTTCTGACGATGTTCTGTTACGTGTGGTTTGAAGCGGAGATACGGACCTGCAAAACGAAGCACGTGGTCACCGACCTGTTGCTGTTTCTGACAATGTTCTGTTACGTGTGTTTGAAGCGGAGATACGTACCTGCAAAACGAAGCACGTGGTCACCGACCTGTTGCTGTTTCTGACAATGTTATGTTACGTGTGTTTGAAGCGGAGATACGGACCTGCAAAACGAAGCACGTGGTCACCGACTTGTTGCTGTTTCTGACGATGTTCTGTTACGTGTGGTTGAAGCGGAGATACGGACCTGCAAAACTAAGCCCGTGGTCACCGACCTGTTGCTGTTTCTGACAATGTTCCGTTACGTGTGGTTGAAGCGGAGATACGGACCTGCAAAACGAAGCACGTGGTCACCATCCTGTTGCTGTTTCTGACAATGTTCTGTTACGTGTGTTTGAAGCGGAGATACGGACCTGCAAAACGAAGCACGTGGTCACCGACCTGTTGCTGTTTCTGACAATGTTCTGTTACGTGTGGTTGAAGCGGACCCCCGAAAAACATGTCGTGACTTAGCGACAGAGGTAGGTGAACACCACACGACAGTTGTTCGGCGTCTGGCTACGCTGGGTAAGGTGAAAAGGCTGGACATGTGGCTGCCGCATGAGTTGACAACTAACAACAAGAGTAGGCGTTAAGAAGTCTACTCGTCGGTGCTTTCCCGGAATAAACAGGAACCTTTACTGCATCGAATCGTCACCTGCAACGAGAAGTGGGTTCTTTATGATAATCGGAAACGATCTGCACAATGGTTAAGCAAGGCACAGCCTGCTGGACGACATCCTAAGCCACCCCTACACACCAAGAAGATGATGTTCCTTGTCTGGCGGTCCACAGCCGAGATAATTCATCGGAGTTTCTTAGCAAGAGGCCAAAATATCCCTGAAGAATGTTTTTGTGCTGAATCACACCAGATGCACCGGAAATTGCTGCAGAAACTACCGGCTTTGGTCAACAGACATGGTGTTCTTCTGCTCCAGGACAACGTCCACCCTCATGCCGCACAACGAACGATGCTGACACTAAGTGCCTTGGTCTATAAAGCACTGCCTCACCCTGCCTATTTCCCGGACATGTCTCCGACAGACTGTCATCTGTTTCGTCGTCTGGATCACTTCCTGTCCGGGAAACAGTTCACGACAGACAACGATGTTCAACGTGCAATTGATGACTTCTTCGGGTCCCAGCCACAAGAATATCATCTGTTTCGTCGCCTGGATCACTTCCTGTCCGGGAAACAGTTCACGACAGACAACGATGTTCAACGTGCAATTGATGACTTCTTCGGGTCCCAGCCACAAGAATATCATCTGTTTCGTCGCCTGGATCACTTCCTGTCCGGGAAACAGTTCACGACAGACAACGATGTTCAACGTGCAATTGATGACTTCTTCGGGTCCCAGCCACAAGAATATCATCTGTTTCGTCGCCTGGATCACTTCCTGTCCGGGAAACAGTTCACGATAGACAACGATGTTCAACGTGCAATTGATGACTTCTTCGGGTCCCAGCCACAAGACATTTTTAGTTCCGGGATCATGGCCTTGCCGGGAAGATGACAACTATGTGTCGATGCCGAGGAGAATTATTTAACCTAGGTAAGTTGTCCTACTTTTCCGTTCTCGCCGTCCACGTGTGCTGGTCCTTTGCCGGACATTTCATTCGCATCAACCCAATACATCATATGACAGCGGACAAAAAAGAAAAAAAAAAAAAAACAGGAGCTTTCTTGAGGTGTAGCCTACGTTCATCGTCCACTCCAGCGTGAGAAGAAAGTTAAACAGAATTGTCGAAAGCGAGAATGAAGCACATTTTCCTCTCCTCTCTCTTTATGCTGTTATATTGCTTTCTCTCTTACTGGTTCTTCGTTTCTAACACTTTTTCTCTTCTTCCCTGATTCGGTCTTTCTCTTCCTATTGCTTTTCCTCTCCAGTGTTTTCTCTCTCCTGTCCGCCACCTCTGTGGTTTTTCACCTTTACAGTTGTCTTTCCATCTTTCTGCCTCAGTGTGTTTTTCTCTGTCTCTAGAATTGTGTTTTCTCCCATAGCTCCATTTGGTTCTCCATTCTTTCTTTCTCACTCTATAGCACGTATTTCCTCCATACGTCCTGTCTTTCCCACACTTTTATCACTCTGACTTTTCACGGCCAATTCCCACATCTTTGTTAAAAAGGTTCATTCCCGTTACCTGCTTCTTTTAATGACAGTGATCCTCTACGTTCCTCTTCTTTCGCTGCTTCTTTCTCTTTCTCCTTTATCTCTGACTCACTTCCTTCGGTTTTCCCTCTTCTTTTCTCCTCTTTTGCACTGTTTGTTTTACTCTCTCCCTCTCTCTTTACTCATGGGCACACTTTTCACTGCGATATTAAATTTAAGAACCTAATATCAAGCCTATGATTTTTTATGAAGCACTGAATAATTACTTTTTATCTGCATAATTAGTACAGTTGAAATTCGTGCGAAAAATTAAAATCCAAATATATTTTAATATTATTTTATTTACATCAATAAATATCTGTACAAATTATATTATATTTATATACTTTATTTCAAATTTTCAGTACAAGCATCGTATCAAACGATGGACTTTTTGTCTTCCTTTTATTTTCATTTAAACACGGCTTAAAATGCAAATTTTATGGGTGAAATATACAAAAAAACATATCATTTCGGATCACAATACTACAATTATAAATTCTTCATCAAGAAGATATTTTTCACTTCATAAAATTTTCACATTATGTACAAATATCGATAAAATATAGATCAAAAGATCTTACATTTCACACAACGCAGCTTTAACATGCGTCATAAAATTATATAGCGCTAAATATCAAAAGCATTAGTAACATTGAAAATCCCCGACATATATTCATTAAAGCAGGGACGGGTAATCTTTTCAAAGCGTCAGATCATGATGTCTAGAAGAGAAGTGGACTTGGTAAATGCACATAGAAGACAGAAATATTACTCAAATATGACACCATTTCTCCTCCTTTCTTGCTTAACATAATTTTAGCGAGAAGTCATAAACCTTTTTCAGAGATTGATGGACTACATTATCGGAAAGTGAGGTGGTCACAAAAATCGCCAGTTCCGGAAACGAAAAAATTTCAATTCCGCCTTTAAATTCAAAATTTTAAAAGCAATACACGAAGCAGCAAACTCTACTAACAAACAAAAGCATTCGAAACTCCAAAGTCACTCAAACTTGGAAAGACTTGATCAAATCAAGATGACTCGGGCATTTCATCTCGGTGAGGACCAATGATTTGCATTGAGAATTTCGTTTTGTTGTTTTGCTTTTGCTCGGTCTTTGCCGTTGCAGTTCCTGATGTTTCTAAATGACACGATAAAAAGCACTCTGGATGAAAAGGCCTCTGGCCATCGATATAATGACAACCATTTAAAAGGGGATTAGACACCACAATTAATTAAAACATGCAGAATAACAGTGATAAATATTGATGCTGTTGCTCCCTCTCATATTTTTTATTCACTCGTGGTAGCGGTCTAGCGATTCCGAACTCATTTAAATGAGTTTCTCATTTATTTCCGTACTACACCATGTAAAAATACGTAGAAACCAATCAGTAACCTGTTGAAGCTTTTGACCACAGAAATTCTTAGAACTGTGGCAAAATATTATTTAGCATTGTTTAGAAACATAGGAAATATTTTGATACGAAAGTTTAGAATATTTAAATTTTGAAATTTAGAACTGTGCCGAAGTATTCACTATGGGGATTATGTTAAGAAAATACACGCACATACGCACAAATAGGGGTCAAGTTTTACGTCCAGGCCCTTGGTCTTCCAGAGAAATTATTCGTCCTAAAACTCGAGTTTTATATCTCAGAGGACAAAATTTATGGAACAGATGCATTGCAATTCCTGCACCCAGACTCCCTTTGTAGATGCAGTTTAAATCATAAGATGTTTTAGTTTTAAATCATTAGATATTTTTGGTTAAATCTTAGGAAATGCCTTTATTTTTTTATTTTTTTATTTTGTGAAATGCATGTCCACGTTGTGGCGCATACTGTATGAAGTGTCATTTTTTTTGAAAAGGTAAGGAAATGATATGGCTTACCAAAGTCTCTTCGATGTGCATACTAGTTATCCCGTACGCTTCCGGGTTTTCGTGAAGGATTTTCTGTGGCCATTTTTTTCTTTATTTTGCAAGCCATAAGCATAGCGTCTAAGATTTTATAGAGATTATTTAATTACGAGTAGAAATATGATCTGCAAAATCTTTCATTTGCATTTCTTCAGTAAGGTCTCTTTTCCCTTTCAAATATCTTTACCTTTAAACCAAACCTACGTGCAAAGTAACCTGTTTCATCGATTGAGAAACAAAAATACCATGACGTATTTCAAACAAACGCATTTCTACTTTGAAAGGAAATCCTCGTTTCTTTCAACAGGCACAGATTTCACCGCAATTAATAAAAGAATCCCTCGGACGCTAAAATTTTCTCCCAAAGAAAAACATTTCTAATCTTTTCAAATACCTATGGTGGAAAAAATTTTCACGGAATTTAAAATAGAAATCTAAGTGATTATGTTAACGAATGGGAAAGACAAAGAGTAAATAAAGTATGAGGACTCCAAAAGATTTTGCTTTTCCTAAGAAACTGCAAAAAATTGTGATTCGAGAACTCTGACCAGGAACAGTCATTAAAATTTATAAACTAGGTGTCTTTCTGCGTGCTTCCAATTACATTATGCATAATTTATATTCTGAGGAAACCTTTGTTATATTCATGAGTTAGATGTACAATTAATTCATAAGTTAGTAAAAGATAAACGTTTCGGTTGTAAAATATTTAATAAATCCTATTTAACTGCACGTGTAAGACAAGGTGTACATGATAAGTCGCAGCCATTTTTTGTTTGGGGATTCAAAGATCACTGTGAGCAACTCTAACGGCTGTGAGAAGTCGCGCATCCCTTATTTGAAGCCACTGGTTCGGGGGTGGGCAGAGAGTCAATGTATTAACACAAACACACCACTCGTGTCTGATCCGGAACTCGAATCTAGGGACACTCGTGCGAACGGACAGAAGCCAGCGCTTAGACCAGGGCGGTTCTCCCTTAACTATAGATCAGGAAAGTAAATTTACTAGAAATATCCCCTGAAAATTTTTACATTCAAATAAATTATGTCCTCTTTAAAACAAGTTTTGGAAGCTATACACTTGTCTAACAACTGGAGCTTCTGCTCTAGATGACATAACTCCTGCTGTACATTTACTCTCAAATTTTAGGGAAGCGATGTTGATATCGCGTTTTCATATAACTCCGGTTCCTGTGTCATTTAACTCTTCAAATTTTTCGCCTTCTTGGCCTTAATTTCCCATTACATCCATTTTGCATTTCATGTTTCTCTCTCCATTTACCTAAGTAGCTCGATTTACAACTTAATCCTCCAACTGTTTCATAATTTCTGTCGAAATGTTTTGCCTGAGACAGAGTTTGTGATTTAAGTTATGATTACTCTAATTCTGCTTATACAAACACATGGTTGAAATTTCTTTTCAAACACATGCCACATCAGATTAATGTTCGGTAATATTTAACAAGTATCTGGTAATGTCTGTTTTATACTGCGAAAGCACGATGCACTACTGACAAGCATTGTCCAACTCCATACGTAACTGCATCATAATGCTGCTTAGGATTCATTGAACGTTCTCTGCAAGAAAATAAATCACACATTCTCACATATATATTACATGAGTACAATGAAGTACTGCACACTACTTAAATTCCATTCAATGCAGAGGCGAGAATATTTTGCTACTCATGTTTAATGATTCACGTGCACTAAAACTCATATCTGGACGCGCGCTGGACTAGTTTGCCACCCTCGTTGAAGGTGATAATAATCTGAAATTCTGGGTTATCCTATAAAAAGCATCCTTTCTTTCTCTTGTTTTCCTCAAAAGACGTGAAAGACGTTCGGTACCTCTGTGCACTCCCCTTGTTTACGAACTATAGTTGTGACTTCACTTTCACATAAGCACAACAGCATTTGATGAAAAGCATTCAGGGAAAAGTAAGTGATTGCTACAGTTTGTCTGCATTTACCTGGTGAAATCGAATGAAGTAAAACTGAACGGCTGAAGTGTTCTACATTATAGACCCATTAAAATTTGCCGATAAGCGAACTAGTCCAGGTTATCGGACGTTTTAACGAAAGATAGTAAATCGAAGGGTATGCCATAAATGATGACAATGATTTCAAATAGTTTCTGTGCCGTATTATGGAAAAATTGAAGGTTTATTTCAAATAAATTGGTATAGGTTGTTTGCTATTACCAGAACAAAATACATTAGAGTGAAGGCAAAATTTTTTCAGCAGTGAATTTGTTTAGCTTCTGTACCATCTCAGATCAAAATTATACACTGCCCACAAATGAGCTTAAGCAAGTTGGATTCCATTACAGAATAAAAGTAAACTGGTGAATATACAAAGGCTGTTGATAAATGAAATCTTACAGTTGGTGTAACATATGGCAGGAAAACTAAGATTTATTTTACATTAATTGCCACCATTTGTGTGTCATTACTCGATTAAAGTACGAGTACAAAAACATAATCTTCTGGCATATGAATTGATAAAGTTATTATGCCACTTTTTGATGAAAGCTGGTAAACAGCTTATGATCCAATTGTTTGATTATAATATTATGTAATTAAATTCTACAAATTTCAAAGTTTTATTCGCAATACTTTCATTTATTCTCTACTGCAGTTTCGTTGTGCATAAAAGCTGTACCATGTATACAGCGAAGTTGAAGTAGACAATAACTAAATGAGTTCACATGTCATTCGGAAATCATAAATTTGTGAAAAGTAAATTTTGATACTGAGTGAATTTATACAGTTTGTTATGTCACACCTAGAGAAAAGTAAATTACTGAAAAAGTAAGGGCTGCTAATAAGTAATATGATATAGCCTTTTTATGCCATTACTGGACGAACGTGAATTACAAGATGATAAAGGCTGCCTAGACGTTAGCTGATGTGGCTTGTGCGCCATTACTAGAGCAATGTAAGTCAGAAGGAAAACAAAGGCTGTTCATAAGTGAATTGGTACAGCTTGTGTGCCATTATTAGAGGAACAAACTACATTTTCCTCGAAGTCGCATATCCCAGAAACGGGGTTAAAGAGCATGCCTTGTTTGCAATAATGAGAAAACTTCTTTCCTCGTACACATCTGTAGAATACGTGGCAGTGTCGAACATAATCAGGATAAAATCCATCGACTTTATCTTCGCAATCGAAGAAGAATCTTTCGGGTATTCCGTGTACATGCTTTAAAACAGAACTTTCATCTAGTCGACTAGATGGTTCTCCTGCGCTGATGTTTTCTTCTGCATTGCGTACTGGCTTCGGTTTCACAAGTTCCAGTTTCTGAGCTAAAGATTTTACCTGCAGGACACGTGAACCGAAATGGAAAATGTCCTAAACAGCCGATGTACTGGCGACAACCAGAGGAAAGGTCTGCAAAATACAGATTTCTTCTTCCTCTGCAATCAAAAATGTCGTCTTCTAAAGGCTCCGGTTTGCTACATAGTACATTCTCCGGGAGATCACAGTTCTTGGAATCAGGATTGAACAATAAAACGCTGGGGCAGCTATAAGTCTTTCGAATCGTCCGAAAGCAGATGTGGAACTTTTTGCACCCGCTATCGTAGTCTGCGTAAAATCCGGTGTCCCCGCTAGGACAGATAGATGACTGACTCACGTTTTGTGAAGTGACCGATTCCACCACCGGCTCAAAGGAAGGAAGATTTTCTATTAAGGGTACAGAATAAAGACCTTTCTGCAATTGTTCCGTTGTATTATACTCGTTTGTTTTTGTTGACGACTGATCTGTCTGATGGAGTGGTGGTATGGATTTTAAAGTGTGTTGGCGCTTGCTTGTGAAAATGTTCGGAATAAGATTTGGTGAGAGAGTACGATTTGCGCGAAAACTCGAATCTTCCTTTTCGTCCTTATGTTCAAAGTATGTAAAAAAAGCTTTTGCTTCTGCATTTGTTACTAGATGGTCAACGTAGTCGAGGTGTTCATGTTTGTAAATAACTTGAGAGACATTTCTTCCGTGATCAGAGTCCTGAGAAGTATGAAGTTCTTCCGAGTCCGTCTGATTCGTACTGACATCTGAAGCCACCAGGCATGCAACTTTAGACTCCTCGTCGCATACCATTTTTGTTGAACTAAATTTCTGTCCCTCGGGACAGTAAACCGTCACCGTTTTGCCTTCTTCGCAAACGTAGTAGCGACGACAATCTGCATCGATGTCAGAATACATGCCATCTTCCTGACCATCACATGAGAAGGCTATTGCAGCCACTTCTTGTTCTTCTTCGTTATCTAGGTGACAGTAAAAAATTTTCATTCCCTCATGCACGCAAGATCTGGTCTCTCTTTCAAATACGAAACTCGTAGGACAGCTAAAAGACAATGCACTACCCTGCGTGCAAATATGGAACACTCTACAATTTTCGTCCTCATGTATGCTGTCTTCTTTAGATGAACAATCATAACTTCCTTTTGTTAATTCCTGAATGAGCCCGAAAGCCGTCGACTGAACCTGAAAATATTCAGTGACACGAGAGCAATGCCCTGGGACACACCTTCCTTTGATACGGTCATAAATTTGACCAATGGGACAAGCGATAGTAAAACCCACTCCTCTCCAGCATTCATGCCACTGCGTGCATGTAGAGCTGCCATATATGCCCTCATCCGCAGGTAGACATTGAAAGGTTGCTGTTACTGATGGGGCAGAGCATACATCGGGTTCCACAGGGACACAAGTTTCCAGTTGCGGATCAAACCATTTTCCTTCCGGGCAGCTGTACCATTTTTGGCGTCCGTATGCACACACTACGTAATGTTTGCAGCGACTGGCGAAATCTGGAAATGTTCCGATTCTGCCTTCACACCTGTACGAATCTAATGGTCTTGCAATGAAACTCATTTCAGCGGGAGGGCGACATAGGACGAAACTCGATGGCAGGCATTTCCCTGTTGCAATGTCAAACAGATCATGTCCTCCACAATAGGAAGTGGAAATCCTTTTCTGGCCGAGGCACGTGTAATATGCGGAACATCCTGTCCCATAATCTGGGTATATTCCATCTTGATAACCGTCACAGTCTGGATCCTTAACTGGAGAACACACAACAAGTGTTCTCGGCTGGCACGTTTCGGTGACTGGATTCAAAGTTTTTCCTTGCGGGCAAGACCCGAAATGAGTTGCTATTCCATCCACGCAGACAAAGAAGTCCCTGCACTCAGAATCAAAATCAGGATGAATGCCGTTAGTCATGTTGCGACACCTAGTCGTCGATGGCTTGCTGCATTTTACAGATGGCTCGCAAGTCAGAGATAATGGATTGAATGTGGTGAGCGATGGACAGTTGAAAGTTTTGAGCTTCCCATTGATACACAGCCCGAAAGATTTACATCCACTCTGATAGTCGGGATAGTACCCGTCCGGAACTCCCAGACATTGGGTGTAGTCAGTTGAAGGACACCGAGTCCTCTCTGCTGCCGAGCATCTCACAGTTCTCTCATTAAAGATCCTTCCTTCGGGGCAGATGTGCTCTGTTGTATTGTTCAGGCGACATTCCACGTAGCGTCTACACCCACTATCGCGGTCGCTGTAAAATCCATCTTTTCTACCATGGCACGTAAGGGGATCGCAGAGGACGTCCTGGGATGGACGGCAGGATTTCGTTTTCCAGTCGAACCGAGTCTGTGCTGGACATGGAACTGTGTTTCTTCGGCCACCTACAAAAACAAGAGCTGTGTGAGATTTCATGCACAGAACAGGTACAAATAAATTTTTCTAAATAAAAACGTTATTCCGCAAAATTAACGGAATAAAAACATGAATAATATAATTATATGAGAAGTGTTTTAAAAGTCATTTGCAGCTAGTTTTAAGTCTGTAAATTTCACGTGTTTCTACGACACCTATAGCTGTATTGGTGAACAAAAGGTTTTTGTTTCGAACTTCCCGCCATTTAGTAGCTTACGGGAGCGCCATCCCCCTCCCCCACCCCCAGATGGCGTTTCGGAAACCCATACCTTACGTGTGTGCGAGATGGCGTCTGACGGTAAGGAGAAAGCTTTTTGTGTCTTCGAATTTCTTCAAAGTCGTACCATTTCTATTGCCCAGCGGCACTTCCACACGAACTTTAGGAAGAATCCGTCCTCCGACAATCCCATTCGCAGGTAGTTTTCCTCACTGTGTCTGTGTAAGGTAAAAAGCAGTGGGAGCCCCACCCTGTCACACGCAAAAGTGTAATAGATCAAAGAAGTCTACCTACGGAGCCCCCAAAAACGGAGAACAGTGATCACTTCATGCAACAACAAGACCCAGTCCCTTTTCATTTCAAACTGGAAGTTGGGACATTTTTAATGAAAACACTAAAATGAAATCATGATGAAGAAATAATATCAAAATATTTTGTGTCGGATTCGTGATCACAATAATGTGACTCGACTGTGAATTTAATTCACTGAATTGTTGATACTGTTAGTAGCAAAGCTTCATATGTCTCTGGGCATAGAAATGAATTTTCATTTTCACTAGCCAACTTTACTTGACTGGCCGCGCACATTAATCGCATGAAAAGATAATGTAGATATATTTTATTGCTTTGAGTGATGACATTGATTGAGGAAGGAAAACAATGAGTAAAAAGAAAGAAGCAGACATTTTATTGGCCGGTGTTTTGACGCTTCTTAAGAATAAACACGGTGAACGATATTACGCAAAAATTGGAACTTGTGATTCCATTAGTTACGCAGAAAACAATTTGCGAAATAATGTGGTAATACACTATCTACCAACAAGTAATTGGACATCTGGGATAGCAAAAGAAAATGAAGTTTATTCACCTTCAATAGTTGGTGGAGCCTCCACGAGCGGCTATTATAGCTGCGACCCTCCGGGGCATACTCTCAACCAGGCGTTGTACGACGGCTAGCGGTATTTTCTTCCACTCGGCTTGGAGAAGACAGGTCAGTTCCTTCACCGATTTCGGACGGTGGGGGCACCCCTTAAGTCGACGCTCCAACTGGTTCCAGAGGTGCTCGATAGGGTTAAGGTCCGGGCTCTGCGCAGGCCAGTCCATTCGATTAACCCCATTGTCACCATACCAAGCTATGGTGGACCTCGCAACATGACAGGTGGCATTGTCATCCTGAAAGAAACATGGGTCCACCCCGTAAAACTGCCACAACGTAGGAAGCGCATGGTCACCCAAAATGGTGCAGTAGGTCTCGGCGTTGAATCCACCAGGAATTGCGACCAAGGGTCCCGTGCCATACCAAGAAAACACCCCCATAGCATAATTCCACCACCGCCGAACTTCACAGTTGGCACAATACATTGCGGAAGGAGGCGTTCTCCAGGAAGACGCCAAACCTAGATCCCGCCATTCGAACGGTAGAGGGTGAACCTTGATTCTTCGCTCCAGAGAACCTGTTTCCACTGTTCAACGGTCCACTGTCGACGTTCTTTTGCACCACGTTAGCCGAGCAGCGCTATTGGACTTGGTGATCAAAGTCTTGTGAGCGGCAGCACGTCCATGACAACCGAGCAGATGGGCTTCCTTACGGATGGTATTAATCGAAAGAACACTCCCAGATGCCTGTTGAAACTCCTCGCGGATGTGGCCCATCGATTTGGTGCGGTTCTTCCGAATTTCTCTGGCAAGCACCCGTCGGCCTCTAACTCCCAGTTTTGTGGGTCTGTCCTGTCGGAGCACATTCCGACAGTCACCTCTCATCTTCCACTTGCCAATCACGTAGGCCACTGTCGATTTTGGGTACTTCAACTCGCTGGATATGTCACGTACGGATCGGCCATTTCTGTGATACCCGACGATTACACCTTTCTCGAAATCACAGAGCTCCGAACTGCGTGACATCTTGCATGTGACTGTTTTTGTTTCCCACACGATATTTAACGGCTGCGGCTATGAAGTGTATCAGGACCGCAGATATCGTCGATTGCAGGGGTGTCCAATTACTTGTTGGTAGATAGTGTAGTTTTTTGTACTGACCTCTAGTGAGCGTAGTTGAAAGATGAGGAAGAATAAAATGCATTTAATTTTGTTGAGTGCAGTTAATTTAGAAAGAAACATGCACCACCTTATTGAGTTTAGCACAGTCATCAGTTACGGATGAAGTGTTTTTTTTTTCGAGAGTGGAGTTTTAACAACCACTGTGAGCAACTCTAAGGTGTATACGCAGCCGCCCGTCCATAATTTAGATACACTCTTTCCGGGGAAGGGAGAGCCAGTGCCGTAAGACAAGTGCATCATCCATGCCTCGTCCGGGGTTCTAACTTGCTTGCGCCCACTTGGACGAATGGTCAGAAGCCAGCGCTTGGACCACTGCGACATTGGGGTGGCCAGGATAAAATATGATCAACCTTAATGTGTAGACTTTTAATTTCATTTAATCGAGTTACGTTATCGCTTAAGAAGAAATTATGGTGAGGCATTATATCAGTAAATTGGAAGAAAGTACGATGAATAGAGATGGATTTATTCAAACTGAGAAAGTTGCACATAAATTCTGCGCCGAATTCGCTTTGGGATGCCACAAGAACGAAGCAAAGTCCTAATCTTCTAATCAATTATTACTTTGATTCCGTTTCTTCCCGAATAAAATTTTGCTTTCTCATGGAATTGGAATCTCATTGTTGAAAGACGTCCCAGTGAGAACGCAGAGTAGCTAAAGCATTGGTTGCGCCTTAAGAGTGTGGTGAAGATAGAAGGGAGCCTGGTGTGCATCTGATTCTGATTGATCACTTGAGAATTTTGCGCTGCCTCTTTCTTTCCATGTCCCGGGCCACAGACGTGAAATCGAATTTTTACTGCTATGAGAGCGTAAGTATGGAATCACAACCTATTCCTTCATCTCATACAAATCATCTGATCCTCGAACGCAACAGTATAATGTTATTGTTATGCAATTGTATCGAACACAAACGCACGTGAGCAGCGTGGTCCCATTTTCTGTTCGGAAACAATACCTGAATCGTATCAGAAAAGCAATCCTACAACCCAATCCATTTTATTGGGATGTTTGCATATTTTTTGGAATCGCCCTTAAACCGGATGCTTGAAATATCACAAATTTTATTTTTCGCATCAATATTGTTTTCAAAGCATTCCATAACATTTGTTTGGTTCTCCGAGAAAAACTGGAAACGTTTTCAACTTTGAAATTGAAACAAAGTAATGATTTCGACCTTTGGAGCGTGCAGTCTTAACAACACAAAGTGCATTAAACGTGGAAAGGAAAACGTGTTAGGAAAAACATTGTTGTTTATTTTATTGAGTAGGCAATATTTTCAGGATTGAAAAGAGTAAAAGCAGCTACCATGAATTTGAACTATTATTCAGAATTGTTGAAAATCGGACTTACGTTGGTAGTTGATTCAATCCGCCTTTCTCTCAACCATGTATAGTTTTCCAGGCATTTTCAAAACAGTAGCAGTGAATCATGCTCGCATTTCCCTTGTTTATGTCAAGAATTCCGAAGAAGACTTGGTAACTCTGTCACAATGGAACAGTAGCCGAATCCTCATCTCTTTCATGTTAAGAATATCGCAAAACACTTGAAAAGATGTTTCGTACTAGAGCGTCAGCTGATCATCCACTTTTCATGTCTTTGCCGAAAATTCTCATAAATGTATCGAGCTGAAACTAGAAGCGAATTCGCATCTATCTCAATTAAGCTGAAAATTCACCAGAAAATTTGAAAACAGTGTCATGCTGAAACGAGAGAAGAGCTCTTATTTCTCTCATCCATGCGAAACATTCTGAAGAGAACTGTTACATTGTTAATTAGAAGTACTTGTTATCAGAAATACACTGATGGCCATAGAAAATGTCATACCAGGAAATATTCATCGAAGAGCCATGCAAATTTGTTGGTTATGTATCGATAGTTGGGTAATGTAAATAATTGCAGTCGCAAACCAATCACATGATAGGTGAGGAAGATAAAAGGGCAAAAAGGCGCTACGTCGCTAATTTGATCGTTCTCACCTGGACGCATGGACCACTGCATTGGAGCGATCTAGGTGGAGAAAGCACGAGTAACGAGTATAAATGCCTGGGCGTCGTAATAAAGATTCCTACCATCACACCGACATCTTTATCAGAGGCTTTAATCATAAAGCTACGCACGGCTGGTTTGTCTCTGCGTCGCATCGCGGCAAACACGCAGCGGCATACAACTGTCGGCCGAATGTTGCGACAGTGACTGGAGGAAAGTAACGTGCGTCGCCGTAGTGCGACTGGTGCATGTAGGCAGTTGTCTGAACATCTCGATCGCCGCATTCGACAGAAAGCTGTAACAGCCGCATACTCCATAAAGGTCGATATGCAACGAGGTGTGAATGCAGACATGGACACCCTCGTATCGAAACAAACTGTGAATCGCAGATTTGCAGAGGAAGGTTTGCGCTATCGCCAGCCATTGTGGCGACTGACACTCACCGTAGTACATCATCGTGCAATGTTGTAGTAATGCCGTATCATACATTCGTGATGTGGATGAATGGAACCATTGTCATATTCAGCGATGAGTCTCCTTTTTCTGTCTCAACGCTGATGACCGCTGATTGGGAGTCTGGAGACGTCGTGGTCACAGGATTACTGCTATCTGTAAGCGCCATACGGTTTCTCAGTCAGGTGTCTTTTTTGATGCTATCAGGTTCAACAGCCGTTCACCACTTGTATGCATGGGTCCAATGAAAACACGTCGATACGTCGATAAAGTACTATCCCCCGATTTATTACCGTATTTCGGTAGTTTCCCTGATACCCAATTTCAACAAGGTAATGCACATTTGCGCATCACCAGCATTTCTGTTTTAATCCCCTTGTTAGGACAACATCGATTCGTACATTCTGTATTTTTCTTGAAGCGCAATTTTCTAACGTAGTGCCACAAACGTGGCTTTCTATTTGAGACGATAGCTCTAAAAAATTGGTGACTTTATTTTCTGCTCCTTTTCTTCATCGAATGAAAAAAAAAACTGTCATGCATTCCGTCTTCGGTCAGAATTTTGGTTTAATCCAAAGTGGAGCACGTAGGATTATTGTGTGTGTACATTGTACTTCGCACAATAACACCACTTCTAAAAATTCGATTGATAACATTTTTTGTAACAACGACTGCAACCACCACCGAAATTCATCATGCACCTTTCATTTTTGTTGCGTTTTGTTTTCGCAAAATTTCCCATTGATTCGCATTTTTGTTTTGTGTAATTTCGGAAAATATCTAACTGCAAAAAGAAACTCCCATCGAATAGTCTCAACTATGCTCAGTATCATCAACGTACCTTTTGATTTTCGAAGTGAGCAATTTTCTGGCTCAGCTGCTTTATAGCATGTTTGTTTGAAAAATATTTTAGCATCAATTCTAGTCGCTGATTAAGAAAAAAATTACTTTTAAATTGTTCAGCTGATATCATGAGCAAGATTTTCCAATATTTTCCACCATTCTTTATGGTAAAAATTTCCTGGTGGATGACTTAGGTGCATGTTTGTATTCGTCACCACATCTCGTCTTACAGAAGTCGAATAAGAAAAACGCTCTAAAACATTTCATACAGTTCCCAGCATCCGATTCTTTTCTGTATCATATAAATGTATTTCCATTTCCCGCCACGTCTCTACTAACGCATGTCATTTTCTAGTCACAATTTTCTCATTTGTAGAGTTTAATTGCATACAAGCTTTTTTGCCGCGATATGCATCTAATAAAATAAGTGAAAAGGATATTTTTCTCGCACCTGGAATTATTACCAAAGATATCCACATATTTTCCTATTCTTCTTGTGAAGAATGTTTCAGCTACGAGACGCTTCAAACACGATTCCACGAACCAGTGTAAAGTTCAGGGAGAAATGGCAATACTAACCTTTCGGTGAAGGTATCCTTCTCTGAAATGAAACTTTCCGTCGTGTGATCTTTCAGTCAAATAAGCGATACTTCACTAACATAGACACACGAAGATATATTTAGTTACATACCTTTGCAAATATAAAAAGACGAGCATCCTGAAGAATAATCCGGATACACTCCATTTTCAATAGGACACGGCGATGTCAAATGTTGTGGCGTTGTGGAATCCGTGCAAGTGGTTCGATCTGGTGGCTCGCAGCGTCCAAGTGTGTCACTAAAAACAAATCCTTTTGTGCACCAAAACATCTTTCGCTGCCCTTTGTAAACAACGGAAAACATTCGACAAGCTTGAGTGAAGTCCGGGTAAATACCATCCTCCAAGAGGGAACTGTTACTCGCAGGTCCTGGCCTCACAGGAAAAGACTCCGAGGCTCTCTGAAAATCAATGGAGAAATATTTGGGAATTGAAAATAGTGACACACACACACACACACAACATTTGCATAACCTGTGTTCACGATTCATCATAACTTTTACTATTTTCGGTCTGAAATTTGCGTATTCGAGATTTCACTCCTTATCACACGCAACAATAAGGGATCCTCTCAGCAAATGACAATTATAGAGCGTATGTGTGTGCATCTTTAATCTTATTCTACCTGCATGAACCCACCCGTAGCCAACTACGTGCAGTATCACGATTCGGCAATGTTGTATTCAGTGCCGTGCTTAGATTTTTTATCCTCCGGGCAAGCGAATTCCCGTATTTTCTTGAAAAATATATCGTACCCACGTTTTTATTGATTTCCACTTTAGCACAATCAGAGAATTGCAAGACTGATAGCATCATAACTAAGTAATGCGACTTTAATTAGATGAACACTTCAGGCACTTGAAGCAAATAATCAAAAAATTTCAGGTTGCAATTGAAATAGAATTTATACATTTAAGGAAGCAAAATCACAATTGACATTTATTATGTTCGATTCGCCAAAGCGTAGGATTGGTTATCTGTTGATGGTGGCCGGTCGTTCTGATGCTGACTGGGTGAGAGTTCTCTGTGTGTGACTTGGTTGAGCAATACTGCACTGCTAAGCAGAACCGACGATTTCAACCGCGAGACGAGGTTTCATCCCGATCTCGCGATTTTTCTTTTAGAATAGGTGAACATTATGTTGCCTATTAATTAGAGCAGTGACGGGACTTAGAGAAAACGCCCTTGTAAGGGCGAAGTTCCGTTCAGCCCGCAGACTCTAGCATCAGATTCGGGTACGTCGACGTCGTTCCGGCCCCGCTGACGAAGGGACTCTTTGATCCCTTGTCAGCCCAAAGCCCGAGCGTCCGGATTCTAAGGTTAGACTTGAGTGGGAGAACCTCAGGGTGCCCACTCAGTACTTAGAAGAATTTTGTGATTTTTCATCTCTCTCACAAAGATGCCATCTACCCAGAAGGGTAAAGTGAATACTTAAGGGTCCGCCCCTAAACCGACCGGGTCTTCCCGGTCTGTGACGGTAGTGGCTGAAAGTGCGCCTAGCACTGTCGGTGGCACTAAGGGGCCTTGCCCCACTTCCGAGGCCAACCGGAAGGAAAAGCCTAGCCCCATGATGAGACCTTCAAAGACTCTTCCCGGGGCGAAGGGCTCTTTAGCCGCTACACCCACGAAGGGAGCCTCTCCTAAGGCTGAGCCCTCTCAGCCTGTCCGAGGTGTAAGCACGTCCTTCCCAGTTCCGGCCATGGAAAGGAAGGGTAAAACACCACCCCAGCCCGAACCCTCTCGGGCTCCTGAGGGGTCGTCCGCTGGCCCTCCAGAGACACCTTTGGAGGACTACCAGCATCCCAGGACACCCCCGGTGCTAACACCTGAGGCTTTCATGAGCCGCATTTTCACCCTCATTGGGGAAGTAGAGTCCGTTCTCATGGACTCGCGGGTCACTTCCTCAGGGAGAGAAAAGGTGAAAGCGGCCCTGAAGAGTATAAACAAGGCTTGTTACGCACAAGCTGATCGGGTGGCCTATATTGAAGGCAGGCTGTCCGTTCGGCAGGAGTCGAGCTGCAAAGCCGACGCCAAAGTGGTTTCCTACGCCGAAGTGGCTAGGAAAGGGGCTAACACGGCGAAAGGGTCTTCGCCCGCCCCGATAGGGAATAAAAATAAGACAAAGTCGGGAGACGGGAGACACGTGCTTTTGGTCTACCCGACAATCGAGAGTGCGTCCTCAGAGGACACGAAGAAGACTCTGAAAACTGCAGTCAACCCAACTAAACTGCAGATAGGGGTCAAGAGCATTCGGAGCATTAGGAAAGGTGGGATCGCGGTGGAGTGTTCCCATCCCGGGGAGCTCGACCGCTTTGCCCAGGAGTTAAGTAGCAATCCGTTGACCAAGGATTGCACACTCCCCACGGCCCCACGAAAGAGACACCCCCGTTTGATATTCTATGGGGTCGACGGGGTCTCTCAGGGAAAGAGTTCGAGGAGGCGGTTCGCGGGCAGAACCCAGAACTCGAGAACGGGTTTAAAGCCTGTTTCCCCATCAAGGGCAAGGGAGGTAGGGTCCACTGTGTGGCAGACGTGGAGCCCAAGGCCTTCAAGCACTTGGTGAGGCGGAAGACACTGAACTTGGGTTGGTCAGTGCTCCGTCTAAAGGAATTTTTGAGGGAGGTCAGGTGCTTTCGGTGTAATGGCTTCGGTCATTTCCGAGGCAACTGCTCCGAGTCAGAAGCAAGGTGCGGCAATTGTGGTGAAGTTGGGCACCAGCACCACCAGTGTGCAGCCGCACCGAAATGCAGCAACTGCACTGCTGCGAATGCCAAGTTCCACCTGAAGCTGGACGTCTCTCACTCCAGCTTCAGTAAGACATGCCCTAGTCTTATTAGGGAACTTGAGCAAAGGAAAAGCCGGGTCAACTATGGTTGACAGATGGTAGTACCCTCGGAGGTACGTTGCTCTCGATATTGAGCTTTTGGGTCTATTGATTAAGGTGTTTTTTGGTGACCCTGGCCCGGGGTCATCACCACAGCACTGGCTCTAGCGCAGTGGACAATGTAAATATTTTCAATGTGTGTGATGTTTAGTGTTTGAATATTGTGAGAGGGGTGCATGAGACCCTCATAGTGAAATGTGCATGTGTTTGTATTTTGCTAAGATACCAAATAAAGGACATTTGTCCCAAAAACTCGCGTTGGCGGGCGATCTCCAGGCTACGAGATATGATAATTTCTGAAAAAGTTGCTTGCCCCAACTGCCCATAGCACGTCGCACACACGGGTTGTGACAGAAGGGTGTAAGGTACCGGTCCCGTGGGGGAGGCAGAACCCCACAGGTCTCTAGGCCGAATCCGTCCGAGTGAAAGACTGTGGTTTTCGGTGACTGACGGGCTAGCTATCGCAGCGCCGTCAGGGATCCTATGAATCCCAAAATTTTCGAGAGAGTTTAACATTTCCCTGCGAAGTCAACACTTTGACGGTGCAGGTAAAGTCATCAGCTAGTATCTGTTGATTGTGAGACTCATCAATCAGTTTAGAGACGCATTTCTGCCATGATGCCAGAGTAACAGGTATCGTCAAAATATAATATTATTTTTTTACTTGTGATGGTAAAACATTCATTTGCCTTTAATCTGTATCCATTCTGTTTTGTAATGCGTGGTAAAACCCTGAGAAAATAATAGCGTGACCCAGCCCAAAATGTTACTTAGGTGTATGAATAATTTTCTTTATTTTTTTTAATTAAATGGAGTGAAGTCTGGGAATCTTTTCTGAAATGGGTAAAAGTCAAATGCAATACTTGAGCAGCGAATGAAGCGTATAAGGTGCCATACGAAATAAGACCCAAATGTACATCTTTAGAATCATTTTAGCAGGCAGTCGAAGTACCAGGACTGTATGCGACTCATAAGATCCTGGAGTAATGGCGTTCTCTCTCTCTTTCACATCCTGTTTCGCTATTATGGATGGAACAACCAGTGCAAATTGTAGAACAGTTGTAGCTGTTTTAAATGTTAGCAGCAAAATAAACATTCCTTCTCTCCAAATCACTTTTCTCGGCTTTAGGATCTCTGCGTAGGTGTTTCGTTCCCACATCCTTGGACTACAGTTATATTTACAGTTCATGCTGTGGGCAGCAAATAAGTGATCAACATCAGATATCGTTCATCAGGAACATCTGTCAAAAGGAGATCTTAGGGGATTTAGTCACACGTGATGCTGATTTTGGAACACAAGTGTGTGTGTGAAGGTTCTTTCAGCACAGTTCCCAAACTGAATGCATCGATCCTGTCACCACCAGCAAACTCTTTTGGCATTGATGTCGCTAAACTTCTGTGAGCATGTAACTGCCATTTCCATGTGTATTTCTCCCTTCCATGACCGCACTAGTTTCGTGGAAAGTAAACCCCTCGGGTACAGAAGATATTTTTGCAATCTATGCTATTTTTAAGTAATGTCTGTAAGAGCTGCGTCGACTTTTTCTTTCTTTTACAAGAGACATAAATTTTCAAATTTTCAAAATCTAATGATTTAAATAGAAAGATCTGAGCACCTAAAAGTCGTTTTACACCCTTAGAAGGGACAAGTAGAAGCTTTTCCTCAAAAAATTTTTTGTTTTGTTTTGTTTTGAGCTTAGTGTCGTTTAAAGAGCGCGTTTGTTGGTAGTATTGCTACAACAACTAAATGTAACACAGTGTTGTGTAGATAGGAAAAATGTGTATTAAATATATTGTAATCTACGCATAATAATTCAGTTTTAGTGTTACAAGTGCGCTAAATACATACGGCAACTCGATTGACAGAACATACCATATGCGATTTTCAGTTTTAGTAATACTTTGAAGTTGATAAAGCTGGAGAATGTGCGCTTCGCGGCCTTGATTTAAACTCCCAATCCAAGTTATTTACTATTTCGAAGAAAGTACGTATTCTACTCTGCTTCAGCCGGCGAGTACTCGGATTATGGAAGCACGTGAAAATCCCTCGGGGGGGGTCTCTTGTGACGGTGAAAGTGGGCTGCTGCACTCTTTTTTTTTCTGCATGTTTTTCAGCGCCACTTCGATTAGGAGGAGAGCTTGTGAGCGGCGCTTTGAGAGAAAGATATCTAGCTGTCAGTTGTACTTTTCGTTGTTCTCCTGCGCAGAAGACATACCAACAAATAACGAATGTGAGTGAACCGAACTGTTTGAAAAAAATCAAAACGCTGTTCCTTTAATTTAGTGTTTTGATGTGACTTTTGGGTATGAATTACAACGGCTGTTTTTGTTGTTGTTGTTTTGTTTTCTATTTTTCCGGGTGTCTTCAACAGAAGATAAGATGAAGGATTACAACAATTGATAGATTGTGGTTGCAAAAGGAAAAGAAACTAGCTAACATTTCTCAATCTGCGTTATCTCCTCAAAACATCACTGGATTAGATGAGCCGTCATTCCCTAATCACTAATAAGAGTGAAACCTCAATTTGAGACAGATATAGGGTGTTTGATAATTGCTCATTAATCATTTCCATCAATATTAGCTAGTGGATAAGCAAAACGTTATAAAATGAGCAATTTTGCGTAATAATACGCATGTGTTGTGACAAGAGTTCTTAATTAATGAAAGAAAAGGTAAAGAATCATAATTGAGGTGACCGAAAGTCATTTTCTCGGAGAACAGTCCTTGACTTTGATTTTGAGTATTCTATATTTATTAGGAGCAAAGCAGCGGTCCTTTGTGCTCTTTTATGCCCCTTTTTAAAAAACATCGGAAGCAGTGGATATTTCGGAAGTTAATAGAAAACTAACCAAGGCTCTTATGGTAGCGGCAACAAAAACAGGTAGTACTAAGAACAAGTTGCATATGAAGAAAATATCACGGAAAACAAAAATGCTGAGGCAAAAGAGAAGGGAGATGAGGGCAAGTAGAGATTATGTAACTTCCGAAGTGGAATATATAGAGCTACGGAAAACAGCACGAAAAAGTGTCATTGAAGACGTATTAAATAAATTCCATTGTGAACTAGTGAGAAAAGCAATTTTAAAAACCCAAAGCCTGAAGACAGCTAAATGACACCTCAGTAAAAGAAGAAAAACTATTGTGGCACTGAGAAGAGAAGATGGTACTGCAACAAGAAATAGTTGCGAAGCAATGCACAACCGAACGTATTACTAAACATTGTAGTCCATAGTCCCTGAAGTCAATTTAGGTCAGGGGACCTTGCGGGCCAATCCATGCGTTGAATATCTTCCCTCTCCAACAGCTCTGCGACAGCCACTGTACGATGAGGTGTAGCGTTGTCGTCCATGAAGAGGAACTCAGGACCCACAGCACCTCTAAACAGACGCACGTGAGGCAGGAGAACCTCGGTACAATAGCGGACACCAGTGACTTAACCTCCTTGGAAGATGTGGAGGTCATTACGGCTACTAAGCATGATACCGCCCCAAACGAGAACTCCGCAACCTCCAAACCGGTCCCTTTCGATGATGTTGGAGGTGTTATTGCGTGTTACCTGCTCTCTCCAGATGTGTATACGTCCAGAATCGCTCGTCAGACTAAATCGGCTCTCATCCGTAAAGAGAACTCGATCCCATTGCTGATGTGTCCAGTTCTTGTGTTCTTGGTACCACAGAAACCGCCGTCTCCGACGAGCAGGCGTTAATGGCACACACCGTTCTGGTCATCGTGCAAATAGACCAACTTTGTGAAGCCTCCTGGCCACAGTAAAACGCGATAACGGACGTCCAGTTGTCTGATGCATGTGCTTTGCGCTTTCTCCCGCTGTCTGCCGTCTGTCTCTTCTCGCCTGTAGGACAATATACCGGTCGTCCGCCACCATGGTTGCTCGTGGACGACCGCTGCAAAACTCTCGGACAGCTGTTCCTGTCGTTTGAAATGCTCTCCAAGCTCGTGAAACGATGCTGTGAGCGATTCCGAACTTCTCGGCCACATTAGTCACACTTCGACCTTCCTCCAACTTCCCAATGACGCGACTTCGGGTAAAGTCATCCAGATGTCGTCTACTGGATTGCCTGTTGGGCATATCACACGGTGGCAGCAACTCGACGTCCTTCAAACCGATGTACACCGTGCAATAGCTTTCACCGAACTGCTAAGCGTATACCGCCCGTGGGCTTTATACCCTTCTAATCCCCCCCACGTCATGCTGCATATATGCGCATGCCCTACCGTACCGGACCCTAGTCTATCTCCTGAGTGGTCTTTCGGTTCGTTCTGCCTCCTCGTTCAGCTGTTATGCCAATTTCTCCTCTTCGTCCTTAATCTTTGCACACCAGTGTAGAAACCTGCAATTAGATATCCATAAAATGTATACTTGCAGTACTGCTTGACCATTTTGAACTCAATCAATGCATCGTTGTTAGAGAAGTGCCTGCTGTTTCATATCTCAAATGGAAAGTTTAGAAGAAGCGAAAATATTCAGAGAACTTGACGGATTAGCATCCTGTCAGAAAAGCACGGCTTTGGCCAGATGTTTTAATGTCATCCATTTCGGGATCTCCATGTTGAGGCAAAAATATCAAACAAACCACTCAACAGGATGCCCTGAATGGTTTCATGATTTCATAGAGTTCAGACTGCCCAAAATGACTGCTATAATGGACTGCTATGAAAGAGGAAAAAGAGAGCAATTCTATCATGTCTACATGGTTACCTCACTGCAAACAACAGGGAGGCCGTGTCAGGAATCAACTGTGACCAAACGGCTAAACAGAGAAAGGTTATATGTTCCTTTAAACTCGATACACAGAGAAACAGCGTGTTTGTAAGGTTATCAAGTTTTGGCGTATTCACCGTCCCAGTCTGTTTTTGTATGTATTTTTCATACCTTTCGGCCGTATTTGGCAGATTATGACCATTGAGTCAGTTATTTTAAATGAAGAAACAAACAACAAAGTTGTTAAGATCATGAATCTGAGAACTTAAAAAGTGAGATAATGTCTTCTTCACCGATGTGCCCAGCTTTTCTCCAAAATATGAGGGAAGTCGTGTACTTCTCTGGAGAGGGGTGCAAATGAGCCGCAATCCCTAAACTATCTTAGAAAGAGAACTCAGTAAATCCCAAATGAATTGATACTAAGATAAATAAACAAAGAAAGAGAGCTATTGGGTTGGCCTGTTTCAAAACACTTTTAAGAATACAATTCCGTACTTAGTGGGTGAGTCTGTTGTACATTCGAAATAAAATATTACTTGTGTGTTCCTACTCTAAGATACATGTATGAAGTGGTGGACCCCTATGTCTGGACATACGCTGATAATGTTAATCACTGTTTAAGCTTACTGGATAATAATGCGCGTGAACAAACTAAGAAAGTCTAACAAAGAAGATCTAAAAGAAAAGGTAATCGAAAAAATGGTCCGTCTCGCATAAGCTACAGACCATGGTCCGGACTTATATCTGTAGAATATCATTAGAAGACATGTTTCCACAGTTCCACCGTGCTTCGAACTCTCCGAGACGCCAAGGCACTTGTTATATGTTAGTGGTAGTAATTGCTTTTGTATTTCCTGGATTATCTTACGAATGGTCTGAATCGACGTTGTAAAACCTGAATTTGTGCTAGATGAGGCCACATTCCTTACTGACTGTACTTGTACTTAATTTCAAATCTTCAACCTATTTTCAGGTACTAAGCTTGATGGTTTAGCTTTGGCTGTGTATTCAATTAATTTCGTGTATGTGTCCGTTCTTTACATTCACATGTGTGTTCATTATGAATAAATGTTTTCATACAGTTTTCGTTATCTGATTATTCTTGTGCACTAGCTTAATATTAGCTGCAAAAATTTGAGATTTCGTGTAATGTACTTGAAATTTATTAAATAACGGTGTTTTAGATACACTATCTACCAGCAAGTAATTGGACACCCCTGCAATCGACGATATCTTCGGTCCTGATACACGTCACGGCCGCCGCCGTTAAATATCGTGTGGGAAACAACAACGCAACCAGTCGCATGCAAGATGCCACGCAGTTCGGAGCTCTCTGATTTAGAGAAAGGCGTAATCGTCGGGTATCACAGAAATGGCCGACACATACGTGACATATCCAGTGAGTTGAATTACTCAAAATCGACAGTAGCCTACGTTATTGGCAAGTGGAGGATGAGAGGTGACTGTCGGAATGTGCCCCGACAGGACAGACCCACAAAACTGGGAGTTAGAGACCGACTGGTGCTTGCCAGAGAAAGTCGGAAGAACCGCACCAAATCGATAGGCCACATGCGCGAGGAGTTTCAACAGGCATCCGGGAGTGTTCTTTCGATGAATACCATCCGTAAGGAAGCCCATCTGCTCGGTTATCATGGACGTGCTACCGCCCACGAGACTTTGATCACCAAGTCCAATAGCGCTGCTCTGCTAACGTGGCACAAAGAACGTCGACAGTGGACCGTTGAACAGTGGAGACAGGTTCTCTGGAGCAACGAATCAAGGTTCACCCTCTACCGTTCAGATGGCAGGGTCTGGGTTTGGCGTCTGCCTGGAGAACGCCTCCTGCCGGAATGTATTGTGCCAACTATGAAGTTCGGCGGCGGTGGAATTATGCTATGGTATGGCACGGGACCCTTGGTCGCAATTCCTGGTAGACTCAATGCCGAGACCTACTGCACCATTTTGGATGACCATGCGCTTCCTACGTTGTGGCAGTTTTACAGGGTAGATCCATGTTACTTTCAGGATGGCAATGCCACCTGTCATGTTGCGATGTCCCCCATGTCTTGGTATGGTGACAATGGGGTTAATCGAATGGACTGGGCTGCGCAGAGCCCTGACCTTAACTCTATCGAGCACCTCTGGGACGACTTGGAGCGTCGACTTAAGGGGTGCCCCCACCGTCCGAAATCGGTGAAGGAACTGACCTGTCTTCTCCAAGCCGAGTGGAAGAAAACACCGCTAGCCGTCGTACAACGCCTGGTTGAGAGTATGTCCCGGAGGGTTGCAGCTCTAATCGCCGCTTGTGGAGGCTCCACCAACTATTGAAGTTGAATAAACTTCGTTTTCCTTTGCTATCACAGATGTCCAATTACTTGTTGTTAGATAGTGTGTTATATCAACGGCAACTTGTTTTCCGTTAATTTCTTCACGTCTAGTTTTTCTTTGAACTGTAATATTAACTATCAGCGCCCCTTTCCATAGACCTAATCATAGAATATATCTAATCAAGTGGCCAGTCAGTATATAGAAATTAAACAAAGTGGTTATCAACTTTTAATCAATCAAATCTACTCAGCTTCTTATGAGTCTGAATAAAGTTACTCAGACATTTGTTTTATCTCATACAAAAGGAAATAAGATTTCTTTCAGAGTTGATTCGCCAAAATTGGTTCCAATCTTTGTCTGCTTCGTCCAGTTGTTTATCAAATGGTTATGGTTAATAAAAATTCACTTGGAACTGTAGTATGAAATATAGCTTTGTTTTATTACCTGTGTTTCATACTCATATTATACTGTAGTTTGTAAAACTGTTTTGTTACTTATGTTCACCTACCTTTGCGTGTCGCAAATTTCCTTCTTTAATAGTATTGCACTTTAACATGTGTTTTCAAAAATATTTGTTTAATAAAATTTCATCGAAATTTATTGTCTGGAAAATGTTTTTTTCTTTAGATTTACGTAACTTTCTGACTTTTGAAGGATTGACCCGGACGCTACTTTGTGAATTTCAAAATTTTCAGAGGTGTCCTTCTAAAGCGTTTTATATTTCATTTTGCTGATGCTTACACAACAAATGAACAAAGTAATCTAATGTAACCTAGTTTATAGGACCAAGATTTCGAGAGTTTTACGCAATATCCGAAAAATAAAGGAATGGTCAATTTTCCGTCAGTCTTCTGACATGATATCACATCTCCTTTTTTGTAGATATGATATCCTTGTTTCTGTGTCAGACAGCTATCATTAAGACTAAAATTATCCCTATATATATATTTATTTTTATTTTTGTAGGGTACAATTTACTTGATGCCGCCGTGGTGGGCTAGAAGTCACAGGCGCAGGTTTACGGCTAATCATCGGATCTAGGCCCGACTGTGAGCCCTGAGTGAGGCTTGGGAGCTGTATTTGTCCTACGACTCTGTCTCTGTCCTTCTGGAATCAATGGCCCCAAATTAGAGGTGGGCGATTCCTTATATTCTTAGCCGCTCATGAGATCGTTAAACCCCGAAACAATCGAAAACATTTTATTTTCATTTAATTAACGCGTGCCAAAGCTATTGCAATTTTCTTTACCTCTCTGTCCCTCGGTTCATTTATTTTTCTCTAAAAATACCTCCAATTTGAATGCATGGAGAGGAAAATTTCTAGGGTTGCTATGGGAGAGAGAAGAGCATGTGTATTAATAAAAACTTCCTACAGATTTCAAGCACTGAGTTTTTTGGGTACGTAGTAATATCTCGTAGTATAGTCGAAAAAAAGGGAAAAAGATAGTGTTTATATTTTGACACAAGAGCTTTTATACCTTAAATCTTTGCAATTTTTATGGAATATTGTAGAACTTTTTTTTGTTGATCTCAAAGAAAATTTCTGTAGTGAGAGATCCTCGCAGTATCATTGGAATCCCAGGCTAACACAAAAATTTCTAACTTTGCGACTGATAATTTTACAATCAACTCCTACAAAACTGTCAATCCTACGGTTTGAAAATATCAGATTCATCTTTTCTTTCCTGCACTCTATGTTTTCCTGCTTCACAGTATACAAATTCTTTTCCTTGAAGACATTTCCTGCATATTTTTTATTCTTTATCTCTTTTTCATCTAAGATATCAATTCTAATAACTTCATATCCCACTTACCCAACGCTCCTTATCAGTACATGCCCAAAGTGGTATAGTCTTGCGTCTTGAGCGTGTTTTTCTTCTTTTTTCGAAGTCACGTCGCTTTAACGGCTGCTTTCACGTTGTCATTCCGAATTCTATCGTTTTCTAGTGGCCAATTTGTAGTCATCATCTTTATAACGTTTAACTTATTCTTCATAAATCTTGTCATTTTCTAAATCTCAGCACTGTACAATATTGACGGCTTTACTACATTCTTCAGCAGTTATGTTTTCACTCCCATCGGTTGGAAGAAATCATTATGTGTGTCTTTTTATCATAGATTACATTGGATGTTACCTTCAAAATTTTCCATCCTACGTGCATTCTGCTACTCCCCATTCCTTTTTTTACGCTTTCCAACGGTAGGTTGAAGAAACGTATTTGCTCCAGCTTTTTCCGTCGGCCCGTCCGTGTCAAAGGTCAGGACATAGGAGCGGGATGCATTCCATTGCCCTTATGCGTTATAACGTGCGTAAAAATGGTTCGATTTCGATGAAATTTTAGTACACTGCCGGACAATTGCTAAGTACGGATGACAATAGCAACGATAGCAACCATAAAATGGAAGGCAGGAAAATGTGGAAATTAGCATAAGTGCGGGATACAGTAAGACGTGTTGTGCGTATGCAAATTTTGTATTGCCGAACTTGTTCGTGACGTCAAAGCGCTGATAAGAGATATACAGGATTTGACGCGTATTGACCGTTGTTGTTCAAACGCAAAGTTGAAAGGGAAAGAATCAATTGACGAACTTGCAATTTTCAGTATGTCTTCCCGACATCACCTAGATGATTTTACGCGTGGCCGTATTACTGGCAAGATTGAAGAAGGGTGAAAAATAACAGATGTTGCCAGGCAGTTCGACGTCAGCCACAGTGTTGTTTCAAGGCTTTGGAAATCATTTCAAACAAATGGAGAGTGTAGCAAACGTCACGGGGGAGGTCGTGTTCGCAGTACGACACCTGCAGAAGATCGGTACATAGTGCTATCAACAAAATGACACCAGCGCAGCACAGCTAGTGAGGTAGCAAATCAGTTTATGGCTGCTACTGGCAAGCGGATCTCCCGAAAAACTGTCGCCAGACATTTGCATGAAGGAGGACTATACGCCCGCCGTCCTGTTGTGTGCATCCCATTGTCCAGACATCACCGTACCACCCGTTTGCAATGGTGCCATCAACATCGCAATTGGACTGATAACGACTGGTCTGCTGTCCTCATCTCAGATGAGAGTAGAAACAGTCTATCGTCTGATTGTCGACGACAACTGATCTGGCGTGATAGTGGTACTGCATATTGTCCAGCAAACATACAGGAAAGGGACCGATATCCGACATGTAGTGTCATGGTATGGGCTGTCATCATGATCAATGGCCGTACGTTCCTCTATGTGCTTCCAACTGGGACTATGACTGGCCAACGATACATTAATGATGTTCTGCTACCTCATGTTCGCATGTTCCGTGGTGCTGTCGGTGATAGATTCATTTTCATGGACGACAACGTAACATGTCATCGAACAGTCGCTGTCCAGGAGTGTCTTGAGAGCGAGGATATTCAACGCCTCGTATGGCCAGCACGTTCTCCAGATCTGAATCAAATTGAAAATGTGTGGGATGCTTTGGGGAGGAGTCTTGCTGGTCACCAATGCCCTCCAATAAACAAGGACACCCTCATCCGTGCACTGACAGAGGAATGGGATAAATTACCCCAACAGCTGCTTGATAATGTTGTGCAAAGCATGACACGACGTGTGGAATCTTGCATCGCCCTCCATGGTGGTCATATCCCGTATTGACATCCTACGCCGGAACGCCTGCGGACGGTAATTGCATTTTTTTTTTCACGTTTACGTATTCTGCACAAAATGGCCTGTTTGTCCCTTGAACACGTTCCAAAGCCTTCTGGATTTCAGAGCACAATAAATTGTCTTTCTTGTAATGTCCTGGCATTCTGACATTATTTTATTTCACTTGGCATCCAACCACACTTACTTTTTTATGTGCTATATAGCTGTTTATGATCCGTCCTTAGCAATTGTCCAGCAGTGTATATGGTATGGGACCACCTGAGAGAGGAACCCTATTGAAAATGGGACAAATGGGGTCAAAGGTCAGGACATAGGATCGGGATCCATTCCATCGGCCTTATCCCATAATATTAAGGTGGACGTCAAGTAATTTTGCTCCCTATATTTCCAATGGAAAAACTTTTCTACACAACTCCTTCACAATTAGTGTGTTCCCAAGGATGGAAATTTGAACATCGATTAAAATTACTTCATATTATAATTTGGTATACTTAACATTTTCTAAAACATAACCATAATTATATTGAAAAACAATAACGTTTCCTTTGGTGGTGTTGAAACCAGAAAAAAGATGGCGCGACCTGTACTTTGATGACGTCAGTAGACAAATAAGTGTTAAATTGCATATTTATGGTTATGTTTTAGAAAATGTAAAGTATTCGAAGTTATAAAATGAAGCTATTTTAATCGATGTTCAAATTTTCATCCTTGGGAACGCATTAATTGTGAAAAAAATGTGTAAGAAGTTTTTCCATTGGAAGCATAGGAAGCAAGATTACTTGACATCCACCTTAAAAGAGCAATTCTCGTATCTATGAAAATTTTATTTTGAAAACGGCTCTAAGGATTTTGATGAAAATCGTTAACCTAACGTTTTCTGGTACTAGAAATCGATTTAGCTTGATCTCGACTTTAGGAAAATTCGTTTATTGGGTTAAATAACCACCCCGAATTACTACGTTTTTAGTGTAGTGTCATGGCGTCGTCCCATTAGATGTTGGCGCGCGGTCACACCATCTCTCTCATTACGTCACGCGTTGTGTGTGGATCCTATTAAAGTTTGATGACGTCACACTCTTGCGAACAGATGGTCGCGATTCCCATCTTCCTCATTACATTACGCGTTGTGTGCGTATGACCGTCCGCACGATAACTCGCGTAACAATCGTTCGATTTCGATGAAATTTTAGCGTGCGGAAGGGGACCACCTGGAAAGGAACTCTATTGAAAGTGAACGAAATGGGGTCAAAGGTCAGGACATAGGAGCGGGATCCATTCCACTGCTCTTATGCGCTATAACTAACGTAAAAAAGGTTCGATTTCGATGACATTTTAGTATGTGGTAGGGGACAACCTGGGGACAAACCCTATTGAAAATGGGCGAAACGGGGTCAAAGGTCAGGACGTAGGAGTGAAATCACTTCCATCGCCATTATGCGTCATAACTTACGTAAAAATGCTTCGATTTGGATGAAATGTTAGTATGTTGTAGGGGCCTGCCTGGGGTCGAATCCTATTAAAAATGGGCGAAATGGGGTCAAAGTTAGGACACAGGAGCGGGATCTATTCTATAGATCTTATGCTTCATAACTTATGTAAAAATGCTTGTATTGCGACAAAAAGTCGTTGGACGTGCCCTCTCGAGCTCTTCACATTTTGCTTAGTTTGTTCGGTAAAAGTGCCTGTTGCTCCCGAATTTTGTGCTCCAATCGTGCATAAGGGTATGTGCTATCTTTCTCACAACCTTTCCTAACCGAACTGTGCATATTTACTTGATTTTCATAGTAACGTTACCTGCTGACCACGCCCTTCTGCGTTCTGAAGGGTGCGCCCTGTGTATACGTTCCAGTGCCTTCTGTTCCTCTCCTGTGCACCTCGCTCAAGTAATAAGCTGTCAGCAATCTTCCCAGCTACGTTTCCGCACTGGTAAGTGAATATTATAGCGATATTCTTTCATATTTCATCTCGGTGGGTTTGTTTACCATCTGGCCATCGTGACTCGCCTTGACTGTCTTCTATTATCCATCAGCGTTCCTATACGTTGCCTTCTATGCTTGTGTTCCTCAGCTTATCTACGCTTCTCCCGGTTACGTCATCTTCCATTAGTGGTCCTCCGGTGACGTCATCTTCCATTAGTGGTCCTCCGGTGACGTCATCTTCCATTAGTGGTCCTCCGGTGACGTCGTCTTCCATTAGTGGTCCTCAGGTGACGTCATGGTCTCACAGTTGTGACATCTCTCTTGCAGCTCTACTTGTGTCGTCATTGTTTGTCGCTCAGCTTTCGTTCACCTGTTCGTTGCGCCTTCCCCATTTGTCTTCCTAGCAATTGTACATTCTACCACCGCTCATGGCTTGTGCAATATCAACAGAATATCTTCCACCACTGACGCCTCCACCAGATGTTCTGCTTCAAGATAAACTTCAGCTCTCTTTGTGTGCCCCCACTACCACACATTCAACGCTTTTGCCGTCATGCCTGGGTTTCCTTGTTTCTCGTCAGGATTCAATTCTTACTCTTCATCTTCCTGAATCTGTTTAAGTCTCTGTTTAAGTCTCTGCTAGTCTCTTTAGCTTTAGGGGTGAAATATGTTGCCCTCCCCAATACAAAACTTACTGTGTACACATCCGCTCTGCATGAACTTCCTCCTCCAGATGCCATTACACATGTTGAACGTAAACCTCTCTCTGTGCTGATTTGTTTTTCCTCTCCCGCTCCTGTTGCACGAGTTATGTCTTCTCCCATCTTTGTTGGTGATCAAAGTCTGTTCTTCATTCCTCTCGCACAGTGCCCTATCCTTGTAAGCATGTCTCCTGTTCCACCGGAAATTTCTGATGATGTCCTCCTTGGTTTTCTTCCTCGTTGTGGACTTGTTATTGGTCCAATTCGTACCTTACCGGCAGCATCGGACGAGCAAGGAGCTCGTCCTTATCTTAGTTTCCGACGACAGGCTCTCGTCGTGTTTCCGGACGAAGCTTCGATTATTTCCTGTCCTACCACATTCCAAGTAGTCTGTGGTAGACATATCCGTGCTGTGAATGTTCATACTGCTCTTCATTGCTTCATGTATAAATCACCTACTCATTTCCGTGCTCCTTGTTCAGCTAAAAACGCTGCATTATCACCTGCACCTCTTGGCTCTTCTGCTCTCACTACGCCATCTGCCAAGCCTTTTCAGTCTGCACCTTTATTGCCTTATTCCACTGCATGTACTTTACACTCTGTACCAGGTGGGTTGTTCCATCCTCCTGTGTCACATTCACCACTCTCTGTGGCCTTGGACTTCAGCACTTCGACAAGTTCTTCCTTACTCTCATCATACCCAGCTTCTTTCCCTCGACCGCTGCTTTCCAGTTCGGGTTCACCTATTCCATCTGTGAAAACTGTTCCCCTGGCCTACCCATCTTCCACCACTGTGTTTCCTCAAGACTCATCAGCTCTTTCTCAGTTCAACAGTTTGCCGTCTCTACCTGTTCCTTTCATTGCACCGCTCCAGGACTATTCCAGTTTATTGCCTCCGCCTGATTCCTCCACCGTTTTGCACCAGGATTTTTCTACAATGCCTGCTTCATCTTTAGCTGCTACGATCTCCACTGTGCTCCTTGTGGACTCCCCGGCGTTTCTTCTGCAATCGCCCCTGGACTCGTCCCACTCTAGTGAGAGGACATCGGTGGTCTCCCCTCCGCCGAGTACGGAACCCATCACTGTCGGCCCGGACTTGGCTTCAGCCGTTGTTCCTTGGCACTGCTCTTCCGACCCGTCGTTACCAGCCTCTGGTTCTTCACCCATCATCTCCGCATCACTTGACGACAAACTAGTACGTTCATCATTGCCCGCCTTGTCTTCTCGCTCCGCCGGTTCTTCGAAACATTCTTCAACTGCTTCTTCCGCAGTTTCCTCGGACACTTCTTCAGCTACGGACTCAGGTTCTGATCCTACAGAGTACTCGGATACTTCTCTGTCTCCAAACTACTCAGCACATCTTTCTGCTTCCGAGTGTCAGCTTCTTTGTGCTAAGCACCCCCATGAGACTGCTCCGTCTGATATCAAGAAACCTCTCCATTATCTCACCTTAATTAAGGACCCTTGACCATTTCGTAAGAATTGTAGCTCTCGAATCACTTATAACAAAGCTCTAGACTCCTGGTGTTCTGCCAGATCGTACTTCAACCTCCCGTACACGGCAGATAGGGACTTGTCGATGGCTCGGCGATTTGATCATCTGCGTCCGTCCTCCAAGCACTCTGTCACGCCTTCGTCGACTGCATCTGCAGCTCCGTCCGTACCTATTTCCGTTTCCAACCGTCTCTGCGTCCCATTGTTGCACCACCTCCGTCCTCTGTTGTTCCACAATCTTCATCTCCTCTCGACCTGTCGTCTTCCGTTCAGCCGTCTATTTCGGCGCCCTTAACAGGGGCCATTCCAAAGAAACGTGCACGTCGCTCCTCTCAGCGCACGCGGAAACGTTGTGCCAAAATCAAAGTTTCTTCAGCGGTTCCTGTTGTGTCTGTACCATGTTCTCCACTTCCACCACAGCCATTTCCACAAGACTTTGCCAATGATGATGACTTCATTGACGCCTTCACTCTTTGGGAAGAACTACATTCGTCCGACCTTTACTATTAGTCTGACTTTGCTCCTGCCTAGGTGTTCTATGTACTATCGTTTTGGTTTTCGGATTTGTCCTACACCCATTATTTGAACTTCACGTGTATTATTCATCGTGTTTATTATCTTGTTGTATTGTGTTGCTCCTGTTCTGCGTGCCCACGTTGTATTGTATCTTCCTTATCTTCTGCATACTTCATGTTCTTCCTGTTATAGTGTTATAATCCCATGCTATGGCCTGTCGCTCACTATGTACTTGTATTATGCTGCCCCTGTTCTATGAGTGCGGCCTGCGTGCCCATGTTCTCATGTTTCTCCTTACTCTGTGCATACTCCATGTTATACCTGTGTATCGCCCGGTTTTGTATGTGCAATATTGGTTTCTCGATTTTGCTCTTACTTCTTCGTTTACTATAGTGACATCACCTGTAGTATATATGTGCCCGAATTATGTATACTCTTGTTGTTTTCCCTGCATTCATATGTACCATTTAGTGTATAATTCCTCGTGCTTTCCTATTGTTTTCTTGTTCGCCCTTGTTTCTTGAGAGTGGCCTGCGAGCCCACGCGTTTATTATGTATGCTTCTTTTCTCATGAATGCTCACGCAATTGCCTGTGACTCTTCCGTGCTATTGCCTTGATATTAGCTCCTGTTCTCAGCCCTGGTGTTATTGTATACACTCAGTATTTTATAATACAAGTGCTCACGATTTCTATTTCGTTATCTTTAGTTCTCCCCATGTATGCCCTATGTTTATTGCCTGTAATTTTGTCCGAGTGGCATATGTCCTTTGCTCATGTTTTTATGCCATATTTTATTGTATACTCCTAGTTGTACAATAAAGCGATTCTGAAAGACAAAACTTTATCATGTTATTTCGGAGGTATACTGAACCGGTTCGGTTGAATATCATCGAAATGGGATCAAAGGTCAGGGCACAGGAGCGAGATTTATTCCACAGCCATTATCCTCATAACTTGAGTAATAACTTGAGTAATTATTTCTAGTATGTTGGAAAGCGTATTATAATCAATGCATTGCATGATTTTACTAACTTGTTATAAACATTTCCAACCAACATTGATCCCAATTATTTACATCTTTTTACTCGTTTGATAATTGTTTCTAGAAAACTCCCGAAAAATTACTCATTCCGTCTCCTTTGTAACACATGCGCTCTGTTTGTTTGCAGATTTTAGTATATAGTGCATATGTTTACCATTAGCCCTATGTCTTTCAATAATCTTCTGCAAGTTTTATTCTATTTGTGGTTTATTCTTGGCATAAAGCAGTGAGTGACTGCTCAACAACATTGTGCACGTTGTTGCTTTTCTCTTTCCGGCTGTTAGCAAACACATAACAACACCTCTTATGCTACCACGTGCTTGACCCGTTCTTGTTTCGTCAACCACAACAGCTTTTCTGCCATTACGAGAAGCATAAGCTAGCACTCCCATAATTTTTTTAAATGAAGAAGAGATTCTGCGCTTTAATTTATGGATGTTTCCGAAAGATTTTTTCTTTTTAAATCTATCTTTGTAATATTGTTCGAAATCCTGAAAATATTTTATTGTTTTCAGCGGTTCTCTCTCTCTCTCTCTCTCTCTCTCTGCAATGTTATATTAGTTATAAACAAACAGAATATTTTCCAATAAATTTATACACTTACCGACACAGAGGTGCTTCCAGCAGCTCCAGTCGCTATCAAATAATGTACAACCACCCCTGCAAAAGAAAAACAAAATTATGGTACCTGGGTAAATGGTTCAGACTGAAAACTGTAAATGGCGACGTCAAACAACAGTTAAGCAAAGAAAAGGGATAAATATCAGGAATAAGTGATACATTGCCGAAAAAGAACGTTTTAAACTTATTCCGGAAGCTCTAATTTACATAAAAATGTGCCTGTAAAAGAGGATGTTAACATTCCCTGGAAGCACATGGTTTCTCAATGTCTCCAAGACTTTTTCACATACACAGGAAATCTCCCTGTGCCAAGTGATGAGGAAAATGCTATCGCTAGTGCTAAGCTTTGAGCCTTCTTTTTAATGGTTTAATAAAATTTCAGAAAGTCTTGCAGAAGAATATCGTGTATGGTTCTGAGCGATAACATAGATGTGTGATTTCGCTGAAGTAAATACTAAAATTGCAGTCTGTCTTACTAATCTTCCGACATCGAGCAAACCCTGTCAAAACAGTGTTGTAAAGTAATATTTTATTAGGCACTCTGCTGTGTCTACTGAGGCTGATCTTGTTCCTTACCATCTACTAGAACATTAATTCCAAGGAACTGTCGGAATGTTAGCGACCTGCAGAAACAGCTCCACTCCAGAACAATTGATTACCTATGACCTCGTGCGGAAACCTGTCGTTAGAGCGGCAGTATGTATACCGAACAGAATAATTATGAAAACGTTTAATTCTTCCGGAGTCATTTCAGTCGAGTGTAAGTGTGCAAATCAAAAGATGCATTTGTTGAAACAGTTAACACTCGTTAGAGAGTACAAAAGAAATCGATGCCGTCAAACTTTCGATATCCGTGATTCCTGTGCAATTGTCAGGATATTTTTAATATCCTGCAGAAACAGCTCCACTCCAGAACAATTGATTACCTATGACCTCGTGCGGAAACCTGTCGTTAGAGCGGCAGTATGTATACCGAACAGAATAATTATGAAAACGTTTAATTCTTCCGGAGTCATTTCAGTCGAGTGTAAGTGTGCAAATCAAAAGATACATTTGTTGAAACAGTTAACATTCGTTAGAAAGTACAAAAGAAATCGATGCCGTCAAACTTTCGATATCCGTGATTCCTGTGCAATTGTCAGGATATTTTTAATATCCTGACAATTGCACAGGAATCACGGATATCGAAATTTTGACAGCGTGGATGTGCAATTTGTCAGGATATTTTTAATATCTATACATAACATATTTTATGGAAATTTAACCTAAACTATTCAATTCTACTTGAAATTTTATTGCAACAAGAAAACACACAAAACAGGAAAACTCTTACGATTAGTGTATATTTTGGTTGGCACCAGTGCTCGCCATGACTGTTGAGATTAGAATGAGTCTCCCTTCTTTAATTTTATACCACTGATTCCAGAAAAGGGAGAAAACCAGTGTTCTGAGAACAAATCCAACAACCATTTTTTCCCAAGGTAAGAACCCGGTTCAAACAGTGCGAAGAGTTAAAAGGACTCGATCCAAACCAATGTTTCCCAGCCAGGGCAGCACAGATACCTAGTAAGGTACCTGACTTTATTCTAAAAATCCCTGACCTCAGATGTTTCACTCCTAGATTCTGTCAAAAAATGCCACTTATTTGGTTCTAAAAAATAAACGCAAATATTCATGACACGTTTTCTCAGAACTGCAGAGTAGTATATTTAGTGAAATGAAAACAAATCCTATCTGCCGCAGACATCTGTAAACAGCAAAGCTATTAAATACTACTTTTTATCATTTGAAGATATTCGTAACGAAAGTTCATGTATCCTTGGTCTTTCTTCACCAGCCTGAAATGATTTATTTTACTGGATGGATACAGACTCGTGTAAATGACAGCTGAGAGCTCCTAGAAATAAGATTTTTGTAGAAATTGCGTCTTGTATTCGCGGTAAGTACTAAGAACGATTTTTGTTTTCTGAGTATAAAACTACTTAACCTTTGCGTGCAGTTCTTCTCGAACTGTTTGCGCAAAGAAGGATTTCCGGCTAACACTTTTGAAAAAATTAATAGAAATCGATGTCATTTTATGGCACGTGGCATGAAAACTACTGGTGGCTTTTTTAAAACCCGTTGAATCCATGATCTGCGTCACTGATTGACATGGCTTATGCGTTGTGTTATTTCCACAAATATATTTAGCGACAAGTGCAAACCAGTGCTGTGCTCGTGGTCAGTTTTAAGAGCCCGAGTTCTAATTTTATATCGCAAAATTGGACCGAACCCGAAAAGTATGACGAACCTGTTCAGGCATTAATAGAAAAATGTCCTGTTCCAGACTCACACTCTCTCCCTCTCCCCGCTGTGATTAACCAATGTCCTCCGCAACTACGGAGTGGGGAAGGCATCTGTCTGTTTCTACAGTACTGCCATGCGATTTTCTTTGAATATCCGTTTCCCTCTGAGATCCTTTGTGCGGTTGGACATCCAGCAAAATCGGGAAGAGCTAATCTACATACATTACTCAATAAAATTAGCATGAAGCTGCAGCGTGGGGGCGTGGGGAGAGGGGCGAAATTTCGATCGCGTGGTATCTACTATTGACTATCTACAGACGCATGTGCTGCGGCGGGATGTCACGTGTTTAAACTAGTTCAAGTCGCGCACTGCAGTCAGTCGAAAGAGATATAAAGTGGTAGTCGTTGCTGCGAACAGCATTTCATGTCGTCGTTCTGTCTGTGGATGGGGCGCCTAAAAGTGAACAGTCACAACCGACTAATTAGGGAACATTCGCTTTACGAATTTGAACACGGCCATAACGTAACATGAAACATTCGTCATGCGAAAGGGGAAGGTTCCGTGGCTCACAGCACCGCAACCAGATGGTTCAAGAAGTTTCGCTCAGGTGACAGAAAACTCGACGATCAGCCAAGGTCAGGTAGGCCGCGAACCGTGGATTCGGAGGTCGTGCACCAGGCCGTAGAGACAAATCCGAAAACCAGCATTCGGAGATTATCAAGCGAGCTGAGCATATCACAGACCACCGTCGTTCGTCACCTTCAGAGCCTCGGGAAGGTCTACAGGGGCTACCGCATTGTCTCTGGTGAACTGACGTCAGCTGAAGCAAACCGCCTAGTGGAAGTGAGCACGAAACTCCTAGAAAACCCGTGCGATGTACGTTTCATCAAGAGAATTGTTACGTGCGATGAAACGAGGGTCTATTTCCGTAATTATAACACACAACAATGGTTTAGCCGGGCTAGCTTCCTGAACCTGTTGCCAAACGTGGACGCTTTAAGCACAAAGGGATGCTCTACGTCTGGTGGAATTTCGAGGGGATAATCCATTACACATTTATTGCAGACGGTCAGACCATCAACGCCAACCTCTACTCTGAACAGCTGGAGCGGATGTATGCCGTTCTAGAGGAGAAGTACCGGCACTGGTGAACAGAAAGCGCGCTCTCCTACAGCAGGAGAGTGCGCTTTCCTGCAGGGGAGCACCCTCAGCCTCATACCGCGCGAACGACCCTGGCAAAATTCCAGGAACTTGAGAACATGGAACTGATACAACACCTAGCATATAATCCGAACCTTGCCCCGTCGGATTATTGCTTGTTCCGGTCCATGGCCCACTTTCTTTATGGGCGGCACTTCAACAACCAGGAGGAGGTGGCAGCTGGGGTGAAGGAGTTCTTCGCCTCGAAGGACAAGAACTGGTACCGGCGCGGAATCGAAGAACTGGTAGACAGATGGCTAAAGACGGTGCAACACGATGGCCTATACTTTGAATGCTAGTCGGCTTTCGTCGTAAAGTTACGTATGAAGACATAAAGTGATCCAAATATTGCAAAACTTTAGACTCACCCTCTATGGTATCAAGAGTTCTTGAAGAAGCATTTTCTTCGCCGCAGAAATACATTAATTCGTGACCTATGACATTTGTCGCGGAAGCCAAGAATAAATAGTCATCTTTGTACCCAGTCCCCACCTAATTGTCAAAGAATTAACTTTACCAGGTAAGAAGTGTAATAAAAGTCTTGTATGCTAAATCATATAAAATCACAGTTTAAAAAAGGAATAATATTCAGAGCACGAGCCCTATCGATCCCTGTTAAAGCTCGGCTTGAGCTTAGCCAGTCTCAGCACTGGTACAAACACCATTGTTTTCTATACAGTGGATGCATTTATTCGAGATTTTGTAAGAAACTGGTATTGTATTATAGCTGCGAAACTGAATGACATTTCCTGAAAGCGGAGTTTGGAAGCTACTAAGAGTGCTCACAGTACTCAGTCTAAGTATTCCTGAGCATTTGGCACTGCTTCTCTCTCAAAGTAACACACTTCACTTCAGTGTGAGCAGGGTCGTTAGTATTCAAACTCCCTTCGTGTGAAACACCGTCTTTATCCGACAATGCAAAAGAGGCATTTTTCAAGAATTAGTACGAACACAGACACTATGTTAAAAAGACCGTTTTTGTTTCGGGGTTTAACAAACAACAGGAGTAACTTTGAGAGCTAGAAGCAGTAGCCCGTCTCTTCTCTGAGATCACTTGTTCCACGATAGGGAGAAAGCCAACGCCGTAGGACAAACACACCCGGGACTGGAACTCGGGTTGAAATCGGGCAACTAGCCAAAAACCAATTCCTTTGACCATGCGGCTACCGAGGCCGCAAAAAGACCCTTTCTCTTGCAACTAAATAGATTGATCTTGTTGTTTGTAAAGTTTTATTGGTTGAAAAGTCACATCTAGTGAAAGAGCTCCGTGGTCAGCAGGTATTTACAAAGCTCTACTCGGACCGTGGGGATGACAATCCTTAGTTATCTGGAAAGACCAGCTGCGTAACTTCGGTTAAACTGACTTGTGAAAGTGGCGTAGTGCATATCTCAGTTTAGAGCACTCAAGATGATCTATGTTACCAGTTTCATTACTTCTCAAATTTTTCCCATATTTAAGTATTAGGTGTACAAATAAGTTTTAGAGCGTTTTTTGCGTGACTTATACCGCGAAGTTACATATCCCATATTCCCCGCGTTGTTTTCACGTGACCGTAACTGGTCCAGAGTATAAAATATGACACAGAAGTTTGCTCAGCACTCAAACGCACTTGCACATCGGTAGGTAAAAGATGGCAAGCGATACTGTACTTATTCGACACTGCATTTGTTACGAATTTCATCAAGGAAAATCGTGCTGCAGAAGCATGAGCATCGATCTGTTCTGTTTTGTGGAGAATATTGTATCGGAAGGCACGTGTGAGTTTTAGTTTAGTGGTTTAAAGCAGGTGATTTTGATGTTAGCGATCGAGAACGTTGCGACGCCCCGCAGAAGGTTGCATATGAGGAACTGCAAGCATTGCTGGATGAAGATTCGTCTCAAACTCGAAAAGAACTAGCCGAACAACAGGGGGTTACTCAACAAACTATTTCCAATTGTTTACGCGCAATTGAAAATATTCAGAAAGACGGAAAATGTGTGCCACATGACCTGAGCCAGAAGAACAAGAATGAGCGTGTCATGAAGTGTTTGAATCTGTTGAATAAACAGCACAGAAAGTCTTTCCTGTGGAAAATCGTTACGGGTGAGGAAAAGTAGATATGGTACGATTATCCCAAACGCAAAAAACACTGGGTAGATCCCGGTGAAGCAACGACTTCGACACCGAAACGCAATATTCACTTCAAGAAAGTTCTGCTGTGCATCGGGTAGGATATGAAGGGTGTGCTCTATTATGAACGATTGGAGCAGAGTCAAACTGTTACTGCTGATCACTACGAGCAACAATTGCTGCGATTGAACCAGGAAACCTGCCGGAAACATCCATTCACAGGCAAAGGATTGCGTCCCGTGAAATTACTGCATGACGCTTGGCCGCATATCGCGAAATCGGTGAAGGAAACGTTATTAACGCTTGGCTGGGAAGTTTTGGAGCACCCGGCGTATAGTCCCAACATCGCCCTTTCAGACTATCATTTGTTCCAATCGATGCAACATGGTCTGTCTGCTGTACGGTTCCCGACATGTGACGAAGTGCAAAAACGGTTTGACGATTTCATCACGTCACACGACGAAGTATTTTTCATGACTGGAATCCGTCAGCTGCCCGATCGATAACGGAAGGTGTTAGATAATAACGGCGCATATTTTGATTCGTAAAGTTATTGTTGTTTTCTCTCAAGTTACATGTTGCATTGCCTTAAAACGCTTTAAAACTTATTTGTACACCTAATATATAATGCATGAGTAATAGTAGAATTATTTCGTTTTAATTTGAAATTTTAGTCCCTACTTATAAAAACATACAGCTCATGTTTCGCAAAACATATTATATTCCCCGTTCCCAGGTACGTAGATTAAGTCTCTGGCGCACCAAATCTGAAGACTGTTCACTTTTGTTTCATGGTTTAAAGACCCCATAAGGCATCTAAAGCTATAAGGAATCACCCATCCTAACTTTAATGTCCATAGTTTCAGGGAAGGAACAGAACCGGTGCTGTGAGATAAACATAACACCCACGAATCATCCGGAACTCAAACCTGGATCCAACTCGGACAGCTACAGCAAGCCCAAGCCTTTGCATCCTCAGACACTGGAGGAATGTGAAGATAGGAACAACTATATTAATCTGAATCTGTAATTTAGTTTATTTAGACTCGATATAACAAAAATGCATAATTTCTTGAAAAGTCGGCAGAGTTAGCAAGGTGTCTTAAGGAGTCCACGATATCAGAGTTTGAGAAATACTGCTCTCGACACGTAACTTCAGAACTCGCAGCATAATGAGTTCACAGAGTTCAAGTGAAAAGTGATGTCGCATACACAGCCCAATAGTAGGTCTTAAACTCGCCTATCGGGCAGGCCTGCCGCCCAAATTATTCTCGGCTGCATTTCTGCATTCTGGTTAGTACTTTGATAATATACCCAGGACATGACAACGTGACGGATATGATCACATAAGCAACTGGTGGATACAGAAAGCAAGAGAATCACGGAACTGAGTAAACCTGAGCCACTTGTGGAGTCTGTGTGCCTCATTAACGAGCTACGATATAAACACGTACTGTTCCTTTTTGCATCACTAAGACAAAGAACTCCTAATGCGACACAGGTATGGTCTAAAGGTTCAACGCCAAACTTTAGTGTAGAAAGTTAGTATTTCAACGAGAACGTCACTACCGACCTCTTTGTCATGGCAGCACATTCCAGCATGTCCTTCGAAGAGCCATTGATACAGCAATATCTACTCAAACCATAAGTTGTCGTTTGTATGACTAACAAGGAGACCTTACAACTCACCACCTGGCGATTTCTTGGATCTTTTTTTAATTACAGTACAGGCAAAATCAGGAAATATGTTTCCTGGCATTTGATCTAATGCGTCTTATTATCGGAATAGAAAATGATAATGATCGGTTGCGCACAGTCGCACCGTAGGAGCTGAAAACAGCAAACAAACAGTAAACCACTCGGTGGTTACGTGGTGAAGTTAGTAACAATACTTCGTTGACAATCGTATTTTGTGCAGATATTGAAATGAATAAAATTCGTGTTTATGTAGTCATTTGTGTATTACTGTTTTTGGGAGTAATACTTTCGAGGCGAACGTTTAATCTTTAATTGAACAGATACAAAAAGTTGAAATACTTATTGCTACATGAGTATAACGTTCATAAAAGATAGGGCGTACTCAACCTGTGCATGGGGTGAAATTACGTGGGTTTGTTAATTTGCATGAGTTGATGTTTTGTGGCATTTTTTCTTTTCTGTCATGTGTCACAAAGAAATCCTTGTTGGAGGTTTTCAAAAGCCTTACACTCGCCAAAGTTAAACTGGCTGAAAGGCGAGCACGCACAGGTATGCAAATGAATGCACGTCGCAGCTGTACAAAAGAACCAGTTACGTTCCTCCATGAGCGTTCCTTTTACCCGCTCCCCTGCAACGAATGTCAGTGTAATAAACGAATGTGACACAATAGCGTACGTTCTCGAAGGTAGTAGAAGTCGTTGTAAATAATTGTGGAATGAAGCATCATTATCCTTCGAGTTCTCGAACAACGTGGTTTTGCTTCGGGAAATCTCTGTGCAAAAAAATGTAGAAACATTACTACATCTTTCAGACGTATTGTGTGAAATAAGTATGGAAAGTGACAGTCTTCGATGGCGTCAACAAGTAGAATAAATCCTGACGTAGGCATTCCAAACTTCGCAGCCTCATATGAGCCGCAAGACATTGCAAATGCTGTGACAATTTGCAAGCTAATTTTAAAAGACATGAACGTTCTCCAAACGACATGAACGTTCTCCAAACGAACGAAACGGAGCATGTGTCCAAGACAGTAGTGTTGATGGGCTAATCTATGGCTGAAGCCATCATTTACGTGTTGAAGAACTTTGAAGTGGTGCATAGGGAGAAGCTGCTTTTAAGTGAGGAACCTTTACCAGCGACACCGTAAATATCTTTTGGAGCGTCAACATCACGAGTCATACAAGAAAACAGTCTCTCTTCCACTTCTTCTTCGGCTCTGGAGAGTGGGGACGAATATGAACCAGAGGATAAAAATCAAAATAGACTGCATTTCACTCGACACGAAAATTAAAATTAAACAGCTTGCTTGCTAAACAGCATCCAAAGTGGAGTTTAAAAACTCTACATCAACGAGGATGTGCTGCTTTACAACGGATGGCAGACCTGAAAAAATGGGAACGAGAAATTAAACTGGGAGGTGGATTAAAAGGAAAATATGACATAGTAAACAAATGGACCTTCGATCGATGAAGCTAGAGAGAAAAAGCAGCCGGTAACTACCCGAATGATACAGCAATGAGCTTCTGCTGCAAGGGTGCAACATCAATTGGACAATTTTCGTTTTACAGCATCACAAGGGTGAGTCGAAAAATTCAAACTGGTTCATGGCATTCGTCAAAGAAAAAGTGATACGTTACATCAAGTCACAAAATGAATTCCATTTGTCAACTATTGTCGCGGAAACATAGAAATTCCAAAACCGTCTTTCACGACTGATCAATGGCTTTCCTTTGAATTACGTCATTGACACTGATCAAACGGGATGTGAGTATAGAATCGATGTGCGCAGGACACTTTTTGTGCGTGGATTAAAAACAACAGAGGTATTAGTAGTAGAGAAAGGGTGCTTTAATGACAAAGGAAACTGCCCACTGCGGCTCACGTGCCTCCCTCGGCTTCCCACTGCGGCCAATGTGCTACCCCACGGCGCCCCACGTACCGATGTGGGTGTGGCACCATGCGTCACGGTGGTCGATTCCACCGCCATTTTTTCATCCCCACGTAGTCCTACCGACCGTCTTTTGTCCGCCATTTTTTCTTTGTGCCCAACCATGACATTTTGTCTGCCACGTGTTTTGGGTGAGTCCCTATGTTGTAAGGCATTACCGTGCTAGCAGGCAACAACATGACGTCCGTGATACAGTCATCATGGGGTTCGCATAGACGCTTGGGGTGACATCACGACGTTGGAGAAATTTTTCATACAAAGCAAATAAAACTGCTCCGATGGTCTTAGCGGGATTCTAACTAACATTCCATCATATAGAAAGCGAGCGCTCTAACCACTTGACCATCGGAGCATTTTCATTTGCTTTGTATGAAAAATTTCTCCAACGTTGTGATGTCACCCCAAGCGTCTTTGCGAAGCCCATCATGACTGTATCACTGACGTCATGGTGTTGCCTGCTAGCACAGCGAGGTCACCCAACATAGTGACTCACCCAAAACACGTGGCACACAAAATGTCATGGGTGGAAACAAAGAGGAAACAGCGGACAAAAGATGGTCGGTAAGACCACGTGGGGAGGGAAAAAATGGCGGGAAAAAGATGGCGGGAAGACACGTGGGAGAAACCAAAAACATGGCGGTGATATCAACCACCGTGACGCGTGGTGCCGCACCCAGATCGGTACATGGGGCGCCGTGGGGTAACACGTGGACCGCAGTGGGGAGCCGCGGGGAGCATGTGGGCCGCAGTGGGCCGTTTCGTTTGTCATTAAAAAACCCTTTTTCTACTACTCGTATTTTTGAAGATTTTACGGAAGTAAAGCATAGTTACACTACGCAGTATGCATTGACCGCTTCTAGAACATTGCTTCTGAAAGTTTTTCTATGTATGCAAGAGTCTCAAGGATGATTTGGGCCTCGTGTTTCCAAGATTGTGACCGGACTAACGGCGAAACATGGAAATGTATTCGTAACATCGTCGAAATTAGGGAAATTAACGAACAGCATTTCAGCAGTTTCGTGAAAAACATTATCCGACAATTTTGCGAAGAGGAAAGCTTCTATTGATCTTGGATTCATGGAGAGATCAAACAGATCCAGCACACTTTAATCGTGCCTTCGCAAAGTACGACGGCACCTGTTATTCTACTACTGAAATCATCACTCCTCATTGTACCCATACTGTCAACCTTGTGATGTGTGTACGTTTTTCGTAAAGTAAAAATATTTATTAAAAGTAACAAAACTCCGTTGAACTTTTAAAACCAATTAGCATTTAAACAAGCGAAGATGCCCTGAAGATCCATTCACTCATATATCAACTTTCTGCGCCGATTTTCAAGAATATGCCGCAGTACGCTTAGTTTGCTGCAAAGTTAATAAATAAAAGACAGTTTTTTTAAAATATGGACGAAACATGTTTCCTGGACAATATTTCATAAACGAAAGGTAAATGCTCGAACAATTCTTTTATCAAATTTTATCGTTGTAGAGAAGTGTTATGTTTTCATTGTTTTCATTGTTTTTATTGTAATTATCATCCGAAACTTTGTATACCAATAAACGATAGCGAAACCTTCGACAGTGATATCTAACAACATACACTGAAGTGCCAGAAAAACTGGTACACCAGTCTAATATTTGGTAGGAAAAACTGGTACTCCAGTTTAATATGTCGTATTTCTGCAGTACTGCAAAAACAAAAATACGGGGCATGGACTCCACTAACTTCTGGAAATATGCTGTAGGCAATGTACACCATACTTCTTGCAGAGCATTCCACGATTCGGGTGTATTCCGAGGTCTCGGATTCCTGTGTACGATAGCCCGTTGCATGGCATCCGAAATGTGTTCTATCACGTTCAGAACTGGGGACTTGGGTGGGAATGGCAACACCCCAAACTCAGATGAATGATTCTCTAAACATAATGTGGCGTACCGACACTTGTGTGCAGGTGCATTGTCTGTCGATCAGCATGAATGCAGGACATGAACGGGTGTACCTCGTCAGAAAGGATGCGCACATAGCGTTGGCCGGTCACAGACGTTTGTAGACGTACCAGAGATCCCAGGGAAGTCCAGCTAAACACACCCCATACCTTTACGGATAACCGGTATAGTTCCCTGTTGACAGGCGGGATCCATGGCTTCATGGCGTTTGCGCCGCACACGAATCCTTCCATCTGCCAGATACAGTTGGAAACGCGACTCGTCAGACCAGGCTACTTGTTTCCAGTCATCAAGTGTCCAGCGGCGGTGTTGCCGTGCCCAAGAGAGGCGCATAGCTCTGTGTCGTGCACCCATCAAGGGGACTCGAGTTGGGCGTCGGCTCCCAAAGCCCATATCGTGCAGGGTACGTTACACAGTCCGGATGCTGATGCTTGTTAAGGCTCCAGCATTGGATTCCGATTATACCTGCGAGAGTGTTGCACGCCTATCGCGTGAAACGATTCTTGACAGCCGACGATGGTCACGTTCACCCAATGTCTTTTTACGGCCACACTGGTATCATAGGTTGGAGGTTTTGCCGGAATTCTTGCAGTCACAGTACACCCTTGCAATGGTCGTCCGTGAAAATCCGAACTTCGTTTCTACCTCCGAAGTACTATAGCCCATCTCACGAGCGCCAACTATGACACCGCGTTGAAAATCGCTTATATCGTTATTACTTGTCATTCCATGGCGAATATAGCTCTGACAGCTGGCAAGGATTTCTATCTCTTTATATACGCACTGGCGGACGCAACCGAGTACGCACATAGGTGACGTTGCTATGTATTTTGCATAAGCTCGTCTGTACCAGTTTTTCTAGCACTTCAGTGTATATGTTAGGTCTTGAAATAAAAGTAATGATACATTATAAACAAAAATGTGATATCTCGATTCTCCTAATAATTCCTCCGTCCATATATGCGTTACTTATTATTAAACTCTATAACTCAACAAGTACTTCGACAGGTTCCTTATTATCTGTTAGTGAAACTACACCGAATTGTCATTGACATTGGCACAGTACCATGTGTTAAGTGTGTGGGCCACATCACTACAAGCGCTGCAGCTCAAGGCGTAGCTAGTTGATGCACATATTGCACAAAAATACGTATGTTTCATTCAGTATCTACCTGCATCACACAATGTAGTTGTAACTTCTTATTGAATTATGAAAAGTGAGAACAAGGGAGCTCTATGGGAGGATGGCAAAATGCAGGCATTCCGTGATTTTCTTCAATCTTCATTCCCAGTTTTTCCACATTAGCCAACGTAAACGAAAACCTATGCTATGACACACTGCTGCAGGACCTCGTGCCATTACAATTACAGTAAAGTATCATTTCCAGAAAATCACGAATTTCATTTATTTTCCCGTCCTCGTTTTCATTTTTTAGTCCGAAAATAAGACGCATCAGATCATATGCCGGGACACATATTTCCTCATTTTTCTCTACTTTCATTTAAAAAATAATCACAGAAATAGGCGGGTGGTCAACTCTAAGGTCCCTTTCAAAGACTCAAGGGAAAATAACTAGTGCATGGCGTTCCATTACAACCATACTACAAGATCTGATGCAGAAAGTGGTGCATAGTTCCCAGCTTGATGTTACTCAAAGCAGAAATGGGAAATCTTGTTATTTGTTCATGTGTACAAGTTCTGCTTAGGGCTCCACCGTGAAGGCATAGTTGTGTGGAGGATTTCTGAAAAGCGATATGACGCAGCTTTCGCTTTCGCAGATATCAAGGATCTTGCGACATCTAACTTAATGGCGTGAGGCAACATCAAGAGAAGAAGGCGAACAACTCTAGCAAATATTCATATGACTCTGATAGCCCACTGGTATACCAAATTCATCACAATTGTGCCTGGTGCTACATTGAAGTAGGATATTGTCAGTCGACATAGCGCTGGTGCAAAATACCTGTGATAACAGTACCTTTACTTTTTCTGATGCTTTCCGAACTTGTCTTCCGAGGAGCTGTTGTTGGGCCTAATGAGTCCCCAATTTGGCCAGTACTCTTCCCAATCCTACATGGGCCAGCTGTACGGCCATCATCTGTATGTGGCATAGAGTACCATACCATAAGGAGGAATTATCCGTCTTACCGATGGTATGATTCTAGATTTGAAGTCGCGTATCTCTTCCAGGATACAAAACCTCGCTACTAAACAAAGGCCAGTAAATATAAGTATTTGTTATTAAACCTAAATCATTTTCGTATATCAACTACTCTTTTGTGTGTTATGATTTACAGAGCTTTGGGCAATGGCATTTACAGTGATGTAATTTCAGTGGTGAGTAGTGTAAAAAATTAAATACTATGGAACTGAAAAAACAGCCAAGAACTAATCAATAATGCTGCAAATCTACTTGTTAAAGAGAGCCACTAAGAATTTCAGACGGAAAATGAAAAGCTATCATATCTACATCACAGTAAAAGAAATTCAGCATGTTCCCACTCAAGACATTACTTGTATTTGATTACTCTTAACTCTGGAATCCGCATGAATCGATTCAGCTGTTTATTAGACTCGCATGGACGGAGAATGCTCTTACTTATCGTCGTCTTTCAGCAGGCAGACTTCTTGGATCTAAGACTTAACTTCTTAATCGCGTTGAGAGCACTTGTTGAGATTTCTGGATCATTTAACCCGTAATGGAAACTTCTGCTTCGAAATCTCGATTTCCCTTCAGAAGAAACGAATTCTTCTTCTTTCAGTATGTAATTAACTGCGTAGTGACACGCATGATATTATTAGCGAATAAGTTCCTTTTTCGACCTGTGCGATTACATTTTACGAAAGAGCATTCGATCTATGTACGATCTGCTGCCACCGCTTCACAAAGTTGGCTTAGGAATGAAGCATCAACAAAGAGATAAAAAACGACTGGCAGCCTCCCGCGCTTTCTTATTAAATTCGGATCAAAAGGAACGCAGACTCTGCAGCAGCCGAAACCAGCGGCATGTGACTAATGTTCCGCAAATCTAGAAACACTGAAATAATGCGAATGATGACAAGGAATTCACGGATGTAAGGAGCACATCTTCAGAAAAAAAATCGCAAATTCATTAACGGTCATTAAAAATAAGGGAACGTACGCTCGTCTCCCCCTTTTTAACATCTGCTCTACAAGTAATTATTTATGATTATACACTCGCGTCCTAAATTAAAGTAACAAATGATAGGTTGGATATACACTATATTGACAAAAGTCACCGGACACCTAGAAGAGAAACACAACATAGCATTTATTGACTTAAATAAATGCTATGTACGGTGTCTGTTCACTTTTGGCTTTAATGTATGCACTGACCCTTCGAGACATGCTTTTGACAAGGTTTTGGAACACAGCGATAGGTATGCGCTTCCATTCAGTACATAATGCTGCCGCTAACTGTTGCTTAGTAGTAGGACTTGGTTCCAAACTTCGTATGCGACGCTTTAATTCATCCCATAGGTGCTCTATGGAATTAAGATCAGGGCTCTGTGCTGGCCAGTCCACACACAATACGCAATTATCGTCAAACCACGCCGTAACAGTCCTTGCGTTATGGTGCTCTGGACGTGTGTGCCTTTTCTCCGTGTTTTTGTGCCCTTCTGCGCTTATTCTGTTATTCCCGTCATCTGCCTTGTTGCGTGTGATGTTCATAAAGTTCTCGTCTTTCTTTTGAGATATCTCCCAATTCGGTGAGTGCTTGTTTGTTCCTATTATCCTCATTTTACTTCTAGACCAAGCTGGTCGTTCTACAAACTTTCTTCGCCATTGCAAATGGCGTCTTTCCCCGGATTCCATTAGGATGGGCCGAAAAAAACATGTTTTTTAATCTATTTTGGTATAGCGCGGAAAAGTTGCCTAATGCGTCAGTTAGAACCCACAAAAAATTTCATCAATTTTGCTCAATATCTAGCTGCGCCCTCCGGCATTGAAAAAGTAAAACAAGAAAGTTGACACCGAATTTTCAAGTGTGATAAGCACGTCTTTTGAATCCGTTCTGACGCAAATTAAATTTATCAAAGCTATTCAAAGTCAATAGAACCGGTATGGAAAACAATAGATCTGACCAAAGAAAGAAGATTTTCCATGCATTGTTTTAGGAAGAAAGTATTCTCAAAAGGTTTATCCGTATAAGCGGTATCGGTCGAAGAAAAAAATTAGTCAAATTTCCAGGAGCCCAGATTTTGCAACAAATACTTCAGAAGCAGAAATTAACACATAGGACCCCTTGTGGCTAAACCATTATTTATCAAATATTAGAAATTATGTGAAAAATATTTTCCATCTAGTCTTGTATGCGATACAGGAAGAATTTTTCAAATCAGAGCTTTAGGAGTAGAAATAACGCAGAAAACGCAATTTACCTCTGTGCCCCCTAGCGGAAAGTCTATGATTTACTTGAAAATTTTGAATTTATAGAAAAAACATTTTGCATCGGAAACACTATCCAACAAAGAAGGAATTTTTCAAATCGTACTTTTAGAAATAGAGATATTGACAAAAATAAGATAAAAATCTACGCCCCCTGGCGTAGAAACCATGCACTTTTTCAAGAAGAAAATTTTCCTAAAAGGTTTGTCGACATGAGTAGTATCGGTCAACAAACTACGTCTTTTTCAATCGAGAATTTAGAAGCTCATATTTTGCTGCAAATACAACAATAGCGGAAATTAAGATTTACCCCCCTGGTGGCCAAACTATTTTTTTACAAAAATTAGAACTTATGTGCAAACGATTTCCCGTCAAGAGCTGTATCCGCTGCAGAAAGAATTTTCGAAATCGGAGATTTAGAAGCAGAGATATGGAGGAAAAAGCAATTTACCGCTACGCCCCTAGCGGAAAGTCTATGAATTACTTGAAAATTTTGAAATTATATGAAAAACATGTCACACGGAAAACACTATTCAACAGAGAAGGAATTTTTCAAATCGGACTCCTAGAAGTAAAGATATTGACAAAAATAAGATGTACATCTACGCCCCTGGCGTAGAAACCATGCACTATTTTCAGAAGAAAATGTTTCTAAAGGTTTGTCGACATGAGTAGTATCGGTCAGCGAATGACGTTTTTTTTAATCGAGAATTTGGAAGCTCATATTTTGCTGCAAATACAACAGAAGCGGAAATTAAGATTTACGCCCCCTGGTGGCCAAACCCTTTTTTTACAAAAATTAGAAATTATGTCCAAACAATTTCCCATCAGGAGCTGTATCCGGTGCAGAAAGAATTTTTCAAATCGGAGATTTAGAAGCAGAGATATAGGGGGGAACGCAATTTACCGCTACGCCCCCTAGCGGAAAGTCTATGAATCACTTGAAAATTTTGAAATTATATGAAAAACATGTGACACGGAAAACACTATCCAACAAAGAAAGAATTTTTCAAATCGGACTCCTAGACGTAGAGATATTGACAAAAATAAGATGTACATCTACGCCCCCAGGCGGAGAAACTATGTAATATTTTAAGAAGAAAATATTCCGAAAAGGTTTATCGATTTGAGTGGCATCAGTCCACGAAAGAATTTTTTAATTGATATTTTAGAAGCTACGATTTTATGACAAATACATCGGAACAAAAATGAACACTTACGCCCCCTGGTGGCCAAAATATTCTTTACCAAAAATTTGAAATTATATGCAAACGATTTTCCGTCAAGAGATGTATCCGCTGAAGAAAAAAGTTTTCAAATCGGAGTTTTAGAAGAAGAGTTATCGGGGAAAATGTAATTTACTTTTACGCCCCATAGCGGAAAATCTATGCGTAATTTGAAGAAATAACTATATCTAAAATACTCTTTGACATAAATGGAATCGAACGATATAATTTTTTTCAATCGGATGTTTAGAACCAAATATGTGGAATAAAACGTATTTTTGAATTCGATATCATCTGCATTTACGCCCTCTACCGGCGAAATTGTACATCGTAAAAAAAACGAAATAAAGGATCATCATTTTCATATTTCAAGCTTCCCAATGCAAAAAGAATTTTTCAAATCTGACTAATAGTTGCAGAGATATCGTGGGTAGAGACGGACGGACGGACTGACGGGCGGACGGACGGACAAACCGATAACAGAAGCACGATCTTTTTTTACAAAAGACGTGCTAAAAAAAGACGAAAAATCGACTTTGAAGCCTTTTTCGGGAAATTTCTTTTTCGAAATCGATCTTGGGATAGCGCGGAAAAGTTGCTTAATGAATCAGTTAGAACCCAAACAAATTCGTCAATTTTGCTCAATATCTAGCCGCGACCCTCCGGCATTGAGAAAGTAAAAAAAGACGAAAAATTGACTTCGAAGCTTTTTTTCGGGAAATTTCTCTTCGGAATTTTTTTTTTTTTTCGAAATCGATCTTGACATAGCGTGGAAAAGTTGCTTAATGGGTCAGTTAGAGCCCAAAAAAAAAATGTCAATTTTGCTCAATACCTAAAAACGCCTCTCTTGCTTTCAAAATATATACGCGATTAATACCGCAAAATAACTGTTGTGTCATTTCCTTCCCTTCTCTCCCTCAACGCCAGGCGGCGCTGTGCAGTGTTTACCTGCACATTTCATTATCTTCGAAGGTCACTAGTATGTTTAGAAACACGTGCCTGCGCCGGTGTGTTAGACGTCTACGTTGTTTTACGATGGAGAAACAAGGAGCTAAGCAGAAGATGTCTCGGGCAAGCACAAGCTGTCCGTTATTTGGAACAGCAAAAGATTTATTTCCCCACGATGCACTTCTACTCCCAACTTACGAAGACATGATTAGATGTTACCAGAGCACCATTTTGCAGATAAAGGGAGAAGGAAGTAAGGAGCCTTTTTCTTAAAGCGTGGCGAATGTAGTTACCAGGAAAATTATTGACATCTGGGTACGTGCCTCCATTCCGGTTGTTTCTTTAAAACGCGTGATTGTCATGATTTTATTCTACAACCATAAATACAAGAATGTAATGAAACCTGTAAAAAGTAGATGTATACCATTCCTGAATTCTAAAATACAGAAATTTAAAATAGACGCTGGAAATTTATTCGACATTTGTGCCTGCAAGTGCCATGATCTAGCATTGTGTACCTACGAAAAAATATTCAACGTTCCGGACAGGGAATGGCAATTTTTAAATGACCAAAGGACTGTAAGACAAATGGCCATCGGAAATGTTGATATCGCAACAACACAGCAATTGCAAAGAAGGGAGGAAAGATTACGCCGAAAAACCAATAGATCTACTGTTCCGGATAAAAAGTCGCGTCCGAGTACGAGTGGACTTCAGAGAGACAAGGTCACTCCGGTTAAGGAAAATCTGAGGTGTCAGGACAATTTGGAAGCGACAACCAAAGACACTGAGCTTGAATCAGTAACGGAAACAGATGGAGACTTCCAGTGGACCTGTCCTTTAGAGAAAAGTTATAAGAAAGAATTCGGACCATCATCAAGTCAAATGAGGATTAGCATGTCTCGTACTACATTGGCTTCAGATTTAACGGGTGCCTCAAGTAGAGCCGTGGCCAAAATTACTACAGCAGTTCTTGCTGATTTCAGTCTAGTTTCACCAGAAAACCCAACGTATATAGTTGACAATAACAAGATCAGAAGTGAAGTAGGAAAAAAAGAAAACAAATCCGAGAAAATGAGTTGCGGGCAGTAAAAGATACCCCATTAATAGCTTGTTTTTTGCTGGGCGCAAAGGTCCGACTCTTAAGCTGATGACTGGTCGTCGAGAGATAAAATCTGAAGCGCACATAGCACTGATAGAGGAGCCCGAAGGTATAGGACATCTCTGGTTAAATTCTGATGGAAATGCGAAAGAAATAGTCAAAAGCATAATCGCCTTTACGGAAACGCATAATGTCGATCTCCGGAGCCTAATGATAACACTGATCTGCAATTTTTCAACCTTTTTTCGGTTGTTTTCAAATGAATAGGTGTATCTGAATAGATTTTTTGCGCAGATTCCGAAAATGACCTTCAAAATTGCGTATCACGTCAGGGTTTTTCACAAATGACGGAAATGTGAAAATTTAAAAAACCGTTATTTTTTAATGACATTGCTATATGGCAACGTTTGTAACGTGTGAAAATGTTCTCTGGAGGGGCGGAATGATTGTTTAAGGAATAGATAAACATAAATACATATTCAAAAGCAAACACCTAACATTCGCCACTGGGCTCCCCTTCAAACTTCCTCTTTTTGGATTGTCTTCGGTGTGCGTCCGTACAGTCTCTGTTCAACATCCAACAATAGTCGGCCATCATATGTACAGTCCACTTTCCTTGGTATCTCTTTTCCATCACTTATAACGAAGTGAATTTCTCCGTCATTTTTATCCGCGCCAGGATTCGAACCCGGGTCCCCTCATTCCGGAATAAGTTGCTCTACCAATTGACCTACGCGGACCTTTTATTCTGATTCCTATCTGCCTCTATGTCGTGTGCGTCCTTCTGGCAGGTACGTCACATCTCCTGGTACGTTACATCATCTCCCCCTTATTTTTTTTATTTTTTTTTGTCGAAGTGCTGGAGAAGGGGTTCTCTTATTTTATCTATCTCGCGGTGTGGAAATAACATCACACCAATGCGAGATTTTGAACGGTCGGGTCATCCGGATAGTTCGGGCGCCATTATAACGAAGTAAATTTCTCCGTCATTTTTATCCGCGCCAGGATTCGAACCAGGGTCCCCTCATTCCGGAATAAGTTGGTCTACCAATTGAGCTACGCGGACCTTTTATTCTGATTCCTATCTGCCTCTATGTCGTGTGCGTCCTTCTGGCAGGTACGTCACATCTCCTGGTACGTTACACACTTTAATATCCTGATGGAAGCGCTCGCCATGTTCTTCCGAAAAATCACCAAGATTGTTCGGAAAGTAATTTAGATGAGCATGAAGAAAGTGAACTTTGATGCTCATGTTGCAACCAAGCAGTTCATAAGATTCCAGCATGTCCTCGACTAAAGTGGTGTAATTTGAAACCTTCGTGTTCCCCAAAAAGTTGTGTACCACATTTCTGAATGCAGTCCACGCTTGCAATTCGCACTCACTCATGGTTTCCTCGAATATATGGTCTGCCATTAATTTTCGTATTTGAGGGCCTATGAAAATGCCAGCTTTAATTTTTTCAGACGTGACTGATGGAAACTTACCACCAAGATACTGAAAGCATTTACTGTCCCTGCTTAAAGCTATCACGAATTGCTTCATTAAGCCAAGTTTGATGTGTAAAGGTGGCAACAGTATTTTCGAGATATCAACCAATGGAAGTGAAACAATGTTTTTTTCGCCAGGTGTGAATGTGCTTTTGACTGGCCACTGCTGCCGAACCCAATGTTCTGTCCTTGCTCTGGAGTTCCATTCACACAAAAAACAAGGAAATTTGGTGTAGCCAGCTTGTTGGCCGAGCAATATTCCAACCACCTTGAAATCCCCTCACAAGGACCATTCATGAAACTTGTACTGCACACTTTCCAGCAGTAATTTAAGGTTCTCGTATGTCTCTTTCAAAGTCACAGAATGTGCTACTGGAGTGGATGGATGGATGTTAGTATTGTGGAATAAGACACCTTTTAAACTGGATTTGCTGGCATCTATGAACAACCTCCATTGTCCTGAATTGTAATTAATGTTGAAGTATTTCATGACCGCCGGAATGTCTCGACAATATACCAAAGCGCCTTCCTCAGCAAAAACGGAACGAATTCTGCTTCTCGGTGTCTGTACCAGGAGAATCTCGTATTAGGACATAGTAAATTCTTTTCCTGAAGTCGTGATCCTAAAAGCTCTGCTGCGTCTTTAGGTAAATTCAGATCACGAACCAAATCATTCAGTTCATGTTGGGTAAATGGCACTGGGGTTTCATCCTCCATGCTGTCCGGTTGGTACATCTCATCACTTGTATCACCGTCTGAATCGGTGTCTGTTGGGGGCTTTATATTGGACGGGGATGGCACAGGGATGGATTCACTATGGGGCACTGGTCTTATGGCAGATGGGATATTGGGATACACAATGTTACGCTTACTGCTTCTGGTATGGCCCACGATATTCACTGTGCAGAAGTAGCAGTCGTCACTGTGATTTTTGGCTCACGCCACACCATGGGTACACCGAACGGCATTGATGCCCTTTTTCCACTTTTCCAGTTCTTCAACCCCTCCACACATGCACGGCACACATTGTGGGGAGACCAAACTTTGTCCTGATCTGCTAGTTTAATGCCGAAGTATTGAAAATAATCATTTTTCACGAAAGGCGTAATATTTTGTCTCTGTTTTTTTCCTGTCGTATAACAGCCACATATATAGCAAAATATGTCTGGATGATTTACACAACCACGTGAAGCCATTGCACACGCCACAAAGAAACAGCCGAACGGGACCAGTCCTTTCTTTGCACTGACTAGTGTAACACGATCTGCCCCAAAAGGCGCCACATGTGACCAATAGAAAGAAGGGAGTAGTGGCGTGAGGTATGAGTCATACTGCCGTGCCAAGATAACATTCTCTCATGTTCCGCCTTTGTGAGTGGCGCAAATCGTGACGTCATACAGATAAAACAGTTGCATTTCCATTATCAGCTATATATTTATATTTATCTATTCCTTCAACAATCATTCCGCCCCTCCAGAGAACATTTTCACACGTTACAAACGTTGCCATATAACAATGTCATTAAAAAATAACGTTTTTTTTAATTTTCACATTTCCGTCATTCGTGAAAAAACTTGACGTGGTTTGAAGTTTATTTTCGGAATCTGCGCAAGAAATCCATTCAAATACACCTATTCATTTCAAAACAACAAAACCTTGCATATTAGTGTAATCGGATGCGATCGAACAAATGTTAATACGGGATGGAATGGTGGAGTAATACGTTTGCTTGAAACTCACTATGGAAGGCCTCTGCAATGGAGCATATGTTTGCTACATACCAATGCGTTGCCACTAAGGCATCTCATTCAGGAACTCGATGGCCACAAAAAAGGACCATATTGCTACTCTGGACTTGTTGGTTCACTTCTAAAAGATTGTGAAAACAAGACAGTGGTCAAATTTGACAAAATTGATACTACCCTTCCGCATTTGAACCCTGAAGATATCAGCAATCTAAGCACTGATCAGCAATACTTGTATCGCATATGCATTGCTGTTAAAGATGGCAGTTGTTCCCCAAATCTCGCTAACACCAATCCAGGCAAAATCAGTCATTCACACTGGCTGACGACCGCAAACCGTCTGTTACGATTATACATCAGTACCCAAAATCCATCCGATAGTCTTCGTATAATCGTAAAGTTTGTTTTTTTTTATTGGAGGTTTAACGACCACCGTGAGCAACTCAATGGGCTATAAGCAGTCGCCCGTCCCTAATTTAGGGTCACTGGTTCCAGGGAAGGGAGAGAGCCAGTGCCGTAAGACAAACACAACATCCATGCCTCACCGGGATTCGAACCCAGACCCCTTACAGACGAATGATCAGAGGTCATTGCTTAGACCACTGCGCCACCGGGACGGCCGTGAAGTTTGTGATGCTGGTTTATGCAACAATGTGGTTCGAGATAAAAATGAAACAACAGTGCCAAGATGGAGCCCGACATATCTGGAAGATGATTTCTCTCACAAGGCAGTTGCCTGACCATGTAAAGACACTTACCGACAAAGTAATTTCAAACAATGCAAACTTTGCGCATCCCGAAAACGTACTACTGACAATGCTAACGGATTCTCAAAGCCACATCCGGGAATTGGCAGTGAGGCGAATCCTGAACACCAGGAATAAGAAATCTGAAGGCATACGCTTTTTCAAACCTCCCGAACTCAACCTTAAAGACATTGATTACATTGATGTAATAAACTCATCGAACTGCACCATAGCAGAACCACCTCTTACAATGCATATAACAGATGAAGAGTTAAAAGATATGTGGAAACAAGAACAGGTTCCAGCACTAACTTTCTAGAAGTTTCCATGTCACACCCAATCAGTCGAGAGATGTGTTAAACTCATATCTGAAGCTGCAATGAAAGTTTGTGGTGATACTGCAAGAGACGGTTACATACGAGCTAAGATTCAAGCAAGATGAGAACTTCCCACCTTTGACAACAAGGGACAGTATTATTCTAAAGCCTAACTTTTGTAAATATTCCCCTTTTTTTGCATTATTATACTTCCAGTTTCTAGATTTCTGTATTGCAAGAAGTAATATGCTAGTAATTACACTTTTGACTTTTTTTTATTTTTTTGTATTGTTTATACTTTTTCAATGCTAGAGGGAGCGGCTATATATTGACCAAAATTGACTGAATTTTCTTTGGGTTCTAACTGGCCGATTAAGCAACTTTTCCGCTCTATGCCAAGATCGATTTCGAAAACAAAATTCCGAAAAAGGCTCCAAAGTGGATTTTTTGTCTTTTTTTGATTTTCTCAATGCCAGAGGGGTGCGGCTAGATATTGAGCAAAATTGATTAAATTTCTTGTGGGTTCTAACTGACGCATTAGGCAACTTTTCCGCGCTATACCAAGATCGATTTGGAAAAATAGTTTTTTTCGGCCCACGCTACTATCCATATCTCTGAGCCTCCTCCTTCTACTCTTCCTACAACTGACGTTCCTAGATGTTGCCATATCTTTGCCTATCTCTGATGGTGCCAAGGATGCCTCTTCTTCCCCGGCTGCGGCCTCTTCTGTCCTGCCTTCGCCATCTACGTCAGACAGTGTGATGGATACTTCATCTTCTCTTGTTGCTGCAGTTGCTGCTGTGCCCTCCAGCTGCGTTATAGCCTCGTTATTGCCTGCTCATGCTGCACCGGATGTTGCTACTCTTCCCTCACTTGGTGTTCCACCTCTCAGGATAGCCTCGCCTTCTTCGAGGACTCCAACAACTACCTTCACGTACTTATCTGTTGCCTCATCTACTTCTTCGGCGTCCTCGTCTTTCTCGGTAAGTGCTCTGGCTTCCTATGTTATTCTCCATGGCCATGAACTTTTTATAGATGTTCCTGAAGACTCTCCCGCTGGTCAACAGCTGCACACTGCTCTTGACCTCGTAGTTTCCTTCGAGGCCTTGCCTGACACTCTCCTGAAGAAATATTGTTCTGCTTCAAAGGCGGTACTCCCCCTCCCGGTGCCATAACTCACATGGCCAGAAGGCCTCGGTCTGTCACTGTGTATTTTGCTACTCAGAAGATTGCTGCTCAGGTTCTGACCCAGGGAATCTTCCTGGGCTCTCACCATCTGTTCCCGGAGCCCATTGCCCTCCGTCCAGTTTCTATATTTTTGTACCCTGTGCCTCCCGAGGTGTTACATGAGATGCTTCGTGTTGTCTTGAGCAGGTGAGGGAGTAGGGTGGGCTCCATCACCACGCTCTCAGCTGCTCCAAAAGATCCTGATAACAAGTACATCGGTGACCTTCGCCGCCAAGCTCGAGTTGTTTACTCTTCTGCTGCCCATCTCCGAGACTGCCCTAATGTTCTTATTGTCCGTTGTGGACATCAACAACGACGCATCGAAGTAACGCCTTTTCCTTCTTCTGCGGCTGGTCCATCGCCCTCTGGCAGTGCTCCACGTGTTGCTCCCGCTTCTTGACTTGTGTCCCTGCCTTCTGAACCTGAATCTCAGCAAAAGTCACTTACAGCCTCTGCTTAACGTGTGTCTTCGCTTCCGCATCTTTCTCGGCCCACCTTGCTGCAAAAGTCATTTACAGCCTCTGCTCAAAGCGTGTCTTCGCTTCCGCAGCCTTCTGGACTCGATTCTCTACAACAGTCTTTTACAGCCTCTGCAAAACGCGTGTCTTCGCATCCGCAGCCTTCTGCCTCTTCATCGGGCGCATCGGCCTCTGCTCAACGCGTGTCTTTGTTTCCGCCGCCTTCTGAACCTAATCCTCTATAACAGTCATCTACAGCCTCTTTTCAACGCGTGTCTTCGCATTCACAGCCTTGTAGGCCTGATTCTCTTCAAAAGTCAGTTACAGCCTTTGCTCAACGCGCGCCTTCTGCTCCACTGTAGCCAGTTCTTGCTTCTACTGATTTATGTTTCAGCACGCCTGCTGTGCTTGCTGGAGCGTCTACCTCTGCAGCTCTGCTTCTGTCGGAGGAATCGTCTGGCATTCATTACCCAGCGGTGTCCGAGGAGCCTCCCACCCAGTCCATGTCTACGCCAGACACGACTTCAGAAAGTGCCGCCCTCGACTCTACTGCATCCTCGCTGCTCGTTGCAATTTCGTCTCCAGCTGTTTGTCCGTTCCGGAGGCCGTCTTCGCCCTTGTTGGACTCTACTGCCACAAAGCTTTGCTCCTCATCCTCCTCTTTGACTGCCTGGACTTTACGCCCGCAAGCCAGCCCTCCTCTTTCGTTCGCTCAGATTCGGAAGATCATGAACCCGCACTGCGTACTGACTCATCCGCTGTCATTGAACGATGCCTATCACTTCTTTTTTGCCCCGTCGCATAGTAATTTAACTTGGCATCTTCTCTCTGCCAATGATAGCAAGCACTGGCACTCCATTTTAGTACAGCTTGGTCCGCATTATGACACCCTCGATGCGTTGCGGCCGATGACTCCTGCTCTTATCCCTTGGCTGGCTCATTCCACTCACCGGTTAAACATCCTTTTTCAGGCTGCATATTCCCACAAGGATGCTGTTACCTCTGATGAAAATTTCAACTCTTCTGACTCTCAGATTTCTTGCACGTCATTTACTGAAGGCCACTGGAGCCTGTCTGTGTGTGCTTCGAAATGACTAATGTTGCCGCCCTGTTCTCGCTGTATTTCTCCGGCTCGTGTGCACATTTCTGTACTGAACTTCTACTGATTGAGTCTTGCCTCGTGCTCCATGCTAATTTTTGTGTGTTCACGTTACTGTAATGCTTCCTCTTCTTTCGGTTTGTTATGCGCGGTTTTTGTATGTCTTGCCCTGTTTTATTGTATTGCTACGTTTTTCCGTTATTTCGATGTACCGCTCCCAGAGAACTATTAAAGCGATGCTGAAACCTTGCTTTATGGCTCGGTTCATTATCCTGCTGATACCAGCAAGGCTCGGTTCCACAGTATGGCCACAGAGTTGGTAGGGCATAATTGTCCAGAATATCGAGGTAGACGTGCTGGTTAACAGGTTTGTCCACGATAACCAATGGGCCGGGACCATACCACGAAAAACACTGACAGCTCCAAACTTGACCGTAGGAAAAGTACACTGTGGTAAATAGCGTTCCCCCGGCTGTCGCCATACTGATGGATCGTGTATCTGGATTCATCAGTCCATAGGATCCTTTTCCATTGATCTACGGTCCACGATAAATGTTCTTTACACCATGCTAAACGACGAGTACAATTTCAAGTGGAGATGAAAGGCTTATGAGCAGCCGCACAACCACGGTAACCCATGGACTGAAGTTCTCTGCGAATGGTACGTGTACAGACCGAGGTTCCAGCATTTTCACTCACCTGTATACTGAGGTCTTGTGTAGTACTCCGTCGATTAGCTGTAACGACTCCCCTAAGGCTTCGACGTCCTCTATAACTGTTTTTGTTTGGTCTGCCGGTACGTTTTGCTCCTTCAGGCGCGCCACGTGTGTTCCACTTTTTCAGTACATCCAAAACATTGATTTGGGTATGTTTAAACGCCTCTCGGTTTCTTTTATGGACAACCCACTATTAAAACGCCCAACAATCTTTCCTTTCTCAAAGTCAGTTCTCTCCCGCCGCGACATTTTCACTCAACCTCACAGTGCGATATGTGCGCCGTCAGCTCTACTCTTGTTTGTATACCGTTTGCAGCTGTACCGCACATTTTAATAACCCAGAGGATCCGTGCATTTTCTTTTGAAGTGGTGTCCGGTGACTTTTGTCAACATAGTGTATTTCAAATACGTTAATAATAATAGAAGCTAAAATATAGCAGATATATCCAGTGAGTCACGTACCCATTGATAAGGCAAATCCAATCATAATCGATTTGCAGGTTGTACAAAATGCAAATGATTCAGCATAAAAGTCATCGTGTGTTTGATTTGTTGGCGTTTTGTGTCCCAAGAGTTTTGAACAACAAAAATGAGCCAAGCACCACTGGAGAAATGAGAAAACATCACCAAAACAGAACAAAACGTGGACGCCACAATGTACAAAAAACACGACAGGAAGCGTCACAGCATGTCATATTGAATGACATCATGGCAAAGAGATGTGGGGCCAGTTTGTGTTCGCACAGGGCGGAAAACAATCAGCGGCTTCACTATATTAAATGAGGCCTGATATACAATATGCACTGACATTGGAAAGAGTGGCAAAGATTTCACCTAGATATTCCGCAATATCTGTGATATCCAAATATGTGCATCCGTCACTCTCGAGTACCGAGAATTGCTGAAAACTGTAGTTACCGCGGATCTGGTGAATCTTGTCCCAAATGACTGTGAAACTGATACTTTTGTAGATCGATGATTCGTACCTAACCCATGATTCCCCCTAGCTTCGTCGCCATACCAACCTAGCGTAGCACATTGCACCTTTAAAAGAAAAGAAAGCCGCCCCGGTGGCACAGTGGTCTAAGGTGCTGGCCTCTGATCATTCGTCCGTAAAGGGTCTGGGTTCGAATTCCGGTCAGGCATGGATGTTGTGTTTGTCTTACGGCACTGGCTCTCTCCCTTCCCTGGAACCAGTGACCCTAAATTAGGAACGGGCGACTGCTTATAGCCCATTGAGTTGCTCACGGTGGTCGTTAAACCTCCAATCAAAAAAAAAAAAAACCTCCAATCAAAAAAAAAAACCTCCAATCAAAAAAAAAAAAAAAAAACCTCCAATCAAATTTAAAAAGAAAAAACCTCCAATCAAAAAAAAAAAAAAAAAAACCCTCCAATCAAAAAAAAAAAAAAAAAAAAAAAAAGAAATTGGGTCAGTTGGGTACTGTCGAAACTTAAGCCAGGCAGAATTATTTTGAGTGCTTCTATCAGAGCTGTATGGGGTTTTCCAGTCGCCAGTTGGCGCAGTGGTCTGATCCCCGACTTCTGGCCGCTTGTCTGAGTGAGCGCTGTTCTAGTACAGTAGTTTGGAATGAGGCATGAGTGCTGTGCTTGTCTTACAGCACTGGGTCTTTCCCTTCCCTGAAACCAGTGGCCGTTTATTAGATCAGGTAACTGCTAACAGGCCTTTCAGTTGCTCGCAGTTTTCGTTAAACTCCGAAACAAAAAAGGGGGTTTTACCTATACTATGGACGTGCTGATAGCTACGTCGGGGACTTAGGAAGAAAACGATTTATAACATTTGCAACCGCCACTTCAAACGACTCTTGTGGCACCATGACAGAAGATAAGACAGCTGACTATATGAAGACATTGCATCTGGCTGACTCGTTTTCCAACGAGGGAGGCGAGAAGAAGATATGCTCTCATTCAACGGAAGAACGATGTGACAATGGTCTCGGCCATGAAGGTCGGGACACACCTTCCAGGACGAGTAGCCATGTACTACGATCTATTAATATGTCGATCGCAAAGTACTACGATCTATTAATATGTCAAATAGATCGCAATGAACTACGAGTGGGCTCGTGGAATGTTATGTCAGCACCGGTATCAAGAAGACACGAACAGGACAAGGACAGAAGGAATTCTATCCTACGACTTCTTGTATCACGGCTGACACTACCCCAGAAAGATTTATTGGCGTTAAAGTCAGACATATATGTATAGTAGGAATGATGGCAGATGTTCTGCTAGGCTCTCCAGATATACAACGCTAACTTTCTCGTCCGGTAGCAGATAGACACTGTAGAAAGTACAAAATAGAGGCACGGAAACACGAACCGCGACAGATAAAATCGGATAGATATTGGCACAGAAGTGACATGAACATTGAACAGTTCAAGAATCGCCACGACCCAGCACATAGTATCACTATACAGTGGCCCGTCAAAAATGGACTGTCGCTTCTACACTGACGGAAAAAAATTCCCAACACCAAGAAGGGGTTGTGTTAGATAAACGACAGTTGCTGGCGGTGAGAGTACATCTGTAAGATGACGTCTATGTAAATTTCGGGCTCGGCGCATACGTGTGGCGCTAGTAGCGCCCCTAGGAACATGCAAAGCAGGTTTGCTGTAAATACGCGCTGTAACCTTCGTGAGCGTTAGTTATCGTTGAGATTCGACGTAGTGTGTTGATATTAGTCAAGAATGCCTTTAAGAAGACGAAGAAGCCATTATCAACAGCTCACGGAGTTTGAACGAGGTCGTGTAATAGAGCTACGAGATGGTGGATTTTCTTTCCGCAATATTGCAGAACGACCAGGCAGGAATGTAGCCACTGTGCATGATTGTTGGCAGCGGTGATCAAGGGAAGGTACTGCCTCAAGAAGACCAGGTTCCGGCACGTGGCACTACTGAGAGGGAAGACCGCGTGTACGGCGTATGGCCGTGGCGCATTGTACCGCATCTGCGGCAGCAATTCGAGCTGCAGTTGCCACCACAGTGACACAACGAACTGTTGCAAATCGGTTACTTGAAGGACAGCTCCGAGCCAGACGCCCTGTAGCGTACATTCCACTTACTCCAAACCACTGCCGTTTGCGACGTCAGTGGTGTCAAGCTAGAGCTCATTGGAGGACGGAGTGGAGATCTGTTGTGTTTTCTGATGAAAGCCGGTTCTGCCTGGGTGCCAGTGATGGCCGTGTGTTGGTTAGAAGGAGGCCAGGTGAGCGCCTGCAACCAACCTGTCTGCGGCCGAGACACACTGGACCTACACCTGGAGTTATGGTCTGGGGAGCAATTTCCTATGACAGCAGGAGCACTCTCGTGGTTATCCCACGCATCCTGACGGCACAGTTGTACGTCGGTCTGGTGATTCAACCTGTTGTGCTGCCATTCATGAACAGCATTCCAGGGGATGTTTTGCAACAGGATAACGCTCGCCCGCATACCGCTGTTGTAACCCAACATGCTCTACAGAGTGTCGACATGTTGCCGTGGCCTGCTAGATCACCAGATCTTTCATCAATCGAGCACGTATGAGACATCATTAGACGACAACTCCAGAGCCACCCCCAACCAGCATTAACCATCCCGGTATTGACCGACCTAGTGCAACAGGCATGGAACTCCATCCCACAAACTGACATCCAGCACCTGTACGACACAATGCATGAACGTTTGCGTGCTTGCATTCAACATTCTGGCGGTTACACCGGTTATTAATGTACCAGCATTTCACATTTAAAATGGCTCTTCTCGCGCTTACAATAAGCTGTGATCTTGAAACCTTAATCGATTAAATATGTTACCTATACAAATGTATTGCCGCCATTTCATTCCTCTACAACTATTTTTTCGTGGTGTTGGGATTTTTTTCCGTCAGTGTATAATGAAAGCGAGTCCTGCAGACAAAAGCGCACTAAATAGTGCAACAAGAGGAAATTATTCAAGTAGTCAACGCGTGGTCACTCACAACTTACGAAAATTCCATTGAATGGACGCATAAAAAGACGCTAACGAAGGAACAGAGGGAAAGAAACTGGGAAGAAATAAACCCCTATAAACACTATGGATTCATAAGCAGTGGTAGTTGCTTTCCGCCCTTCAGCTGGAAGCGATTGGAAGTTAAAGCGGAAGTATATTTTGATCCCGACCATCGGACTCTCGAGTTTTGTGGGTAAGATTTTGAAAACAGTACACTTCGTTTTGTCTTGCCTTTCTGCCCATTCGCCTAAGCAGAAGCTTACGGCGCAGTCGAAGTAGTGACGAAAGAAGATGGCACACGCTTATGCGAAGCTGAAAGGAAAGTTCAAAATGAGTAGCCCGAGGCTTGAGAGTAACTAGGCCATCTTCAAAGATATCCTTGAGGAAGAAAGAACAGCCCACCGGGATAGCAGGCGTGTCCACCTTGGTTTTCATACAGACAGTCCTACATCGCAGTGGCATGGATGCGTCGACCCGACTGAACAGGAGTGATTCTTCTTCTGGAATCAGGATGGGATACATTTTTCACAGTCTTGAGGCGCTGAATATTTTTCTCTTCTTTCCATTTCGGGAGCTCCTTAGTCAAAGCTCAGTGCCAACGTCACAGGTGTGTAAATCATGTTCATTTACGCCACAGCACCAACAACGTGCAGTACTTGAAGAAACATTTTCGCAGAACATGACATAAATGTAAATTTTTCTTAGGCACGGTATCAGTGATGAACTGTGAAAATTATTTTTATCGTCCACGCACTTTGTACATTGTCCTGATGATAAATTTTGCTTTATCTCGGAAGAAGAGTATTTGGTTTACTAAGGTCTCTCTTTAAGTATGACTGAAAAAATTGGTTTTGCCTCGAGGAGCATCAGTTAGCTCATAATCATTTCGTCAAGGAAAATTCTCATTTTTTGAAGTCACTACTGATTGCATTTTTTATGTTGCTTTAAGGTATTTCCACCTAAAATCTCTGCCTTATGTTTCCAATGGTGAAACTTCTTTACATGTTTTCTTCGCAATTAATGTATTCCCAAGGATGAAAATTTGCACGCACATCGATAAAACTAACTTTAAGTTATAGAATAGGATACTTAATACTGGCTGAAACACAACCATAATTAAGAAATCCAACATTTGTTTGTCTACTGACGTAATCAATGTACAGGCCGCGCCATCTATCAGCAGGTCTGAACATTACTCAAAGAAAAATTATTGATTTTTGATATAATTATGTTATGTTTTAGCAAGTATTAAGTATCCCATGTTATAACTTAAAGTTAGTTTTATCGATAAATTTTCATCTTTGGGAATACAATAATTGCGAAGAAAATATGTAAAGAAAGTTTACCATTGGAAACATAAGGCAGAGATTTTAGGTGGAACCACCTTAAATATCTATGCATCTCTTTGGGAGAAACGTGTGTTCATTGTACTCTAAAATTTAGTATGATCTTCATTGATTAAAATAACACTTTAAAATATCTGGGCTATATTAATATTTCATATTTGTTTTATTAAACCTTGTTTTTACTTGAGTCAAGTTTGCGATAGTATTGTCATTATTTCAAATATTTTAAAACACCTTTTGGATATAAACTGTTACATTTCTTAAATGGGTTTCCGATTATAAGTTCCATAACGTTTTTAACACCAAAGGCGTTCTCACTTTCCTCCAGAATTTGGTAATTCCTTTTTGGTTTAAAATTACTTAATATGTGTACTGTCGAAACAAACTTCCATGCATTTTGAATTACCTTAGGTATCCTATCTATCATTATTTTTGTCCAAAGGTCGTGCTTACAGTTCTTAAAAATTCGGTGGCATTCCACTTCTGTAAGGTATCGCATGATGCGTTTCGTAGATATGTTCACTATTTTCTTTCAAACAATGTGCTCTCTGTACGCAAAAACTTGATGCCGCTATTTTTTAATTTGAAATGTTACCTTAAAATGCTTTCCAGATATTAAATATGATTGTTATTTTTACAAAATGCATGCAGTGCATCAAAGAATGTAATGGTCTCCATCATGTTAAAATACTTCTAATACCTTTCGGATAGGGACTTTTACATTTTTTCTTTCGCTTTGCCAAAAGACCAGAACATGGAATTCGGTCGCATCAAAAATGCCTGACATAGCTTTCTGCTACTAACCTTTTGAATTTGTGCCAAAATACATATTTCTTCAGCGAATTCAGTGCCGTCCTTTTTGTTTGTTCGTTAAATTAGGATTGGCTTTTATTTTGCAACAGGTTGTGTTCCACGAAATAAAACAGGGAAAGGCTAAGATTTGGCAAATCCGGGTCCAGTTGCGTATAGCGAACAAACAATTTCCACTTGATCTTGAGTTTTTCTCTTTATCTATCCATTTGAGAATAATTTCCGTCGTGCCACACGAAGTCGTGCTGCAGCCTGTGATTCCGGGAAGAAAACAGCGTGTGCGGGAGGATTTTACGATCTTATGGTGACTGTTAATCCACACGGGTCAAAGGTGAGATAGAACACCTCAAGGCGCAAGATTTTACTCTCTTCCCCCTTTCTTGTCCAGGTACCTCGGCAAAGTTGTGTCAAAGAGGTCACAATCTTTTACCTTTTCTGGATGATTTGCGAATTTTTTCAACATCCTTTTTGAGGTGAATTTGTGTGCACGTGCCCAACGAATTATTTTTTGTATTCCATAAATTCATATCAATAAAATAAGGTATTGGACCTTTAAGAGTAATTGGATTCCTTGACAGCTGATGGTTCGAACTCGCAAAAACGTTTTATCGAAGGTCATGACTTTCTAAGCAGCTGTTTTACTAGAACATTTAGAAGTGAATTGTATACTGCTGCGATTTAAATTCGTTTTATGAATTTTCTAGCATTAATGATGTACAGTTACCCTGCAGAAAAAGTATTTTTAAAATTTTATTACGACGTATCTCCTGCCAAAGGTCGTGTTATCTAAGTTGTTCTTTCATTCGGTAACTGAAATAGTGAATAAAATTTTGCGGTTTACCTTCCAGGAGTCATAAATATATTTCTGCGAAATGAAGTAAACGTTGCACTTGCGTGTGACAAGATGTCACTGATCCTAGAAGCTTGATTTCGAAAAACCACGCACACACAAAACTTAAGTCAGAGAGCTGTAGCTGTGACCTGAAGATTCCATTCATTTACTAGCTTTTCCTCATAAGAACTTTGCCGCTGACCGGCGTAATCTCGTCTACTTTTTGTTTTGCTTTGTTTACTTTTTTTTTTGGGGGGGGGGGTATTTTATTTTAACATTCGATGTAGGATTAAAAAAAGACGTTTAATCGGATATATGTATTCATAGCAACATTGTATATCAATCGCATTATTTTACACGTGAACACTTTTCCCGCTAAAAATAATAAAGGCATATTTCCATTTGGCACAATATTTTTGCTCTAGAAATCGGATTAGAGAACATTTTTGTAAAAGATTAACTGGCACCATGGTAATGGATATCAACATATTTCTCAACTCTTTGCGGCTAAGTTCTCTTCTGAGTGACATCAGTAGGCATTTGTGTTTCGTACGATGTCTACGCGTGTATACGTTGAGTTAGTAATATTCTTGTTTCACTTGAATTGGTTTGACATTAACCAAGATTTCTCTTCGTTTTTAAGTTTTTGTTCATGCAGAATTTTCTCTCTCGGTGGAATAATTTGCATTTCTAGCGATATTGCTGCTAGTAGAATCGGACTGGCATATTTTGGTCGCAGCTACAGCTCTCTGGCACATTCTGCATCATCGGATAGTCCCGAGAAGATTACGATTATCAGCAGGTCAAAATTTCTCTAAGGTGACATAAACGCATATTCACATTTGACTATTATATCTTTACTTCCAACAGTGGTAATGGTAACTTTTTTTCACATCCTAAAGCTACAACCCACAACCAAGATTAACCACAAACCTTTTTATTTTTTTATATACAGTTTCTCTTCTGCGAGGCATTAGTGCATATTTCCTTTTTAAAGCATATCGTCTTACTCAAAACAGAAAAATACTTCGGTATGTTTCGTTTACAGATTACTATAGGTCGCATGCCGAACGATCATAAAAGCCTCATACCAAAGAAACTCTGGAATCTTTTAAAATACTGAGGTTAATTTTTGCGGTGAACTTAATGCTATAACTGATCAACAGATGGTCCCATAAACTTAGCTGGCACATTTTATGAAGTACTGTCAGTTACATCTCATGCAGTGTGTGAAGATAATTTATGCCGCTTCTTGTTTAGATTAGTGGAAGATTTCCGCTAGCTATAAGTAGTTCGAGATTTTTTTATTCGAGGTTTAACGACCACCGTGAGCAACTCAGCGGGCTATAACAATTTAGGGCATCTCGTTCCAGGGAAGGGGAGAACCAGTGCGGTAAGACAAACACAACGTCCATGCCTCACCGGGATTCCAACCCGGACCCATCCCGGACGAATGGTCAGAAACCAGCTCTTAGACCACTGCGCCACTGAGAATTTGCAAAGCACTTGGGTGATAAGGAAAGTTGAAAGGCTATTTCCTCCCGTGGTCTCCATGTTATGGGTGGGACAATATTTGAAATAAGATAATTTTCAACTTATCCTATTATTCACGTGAAATTAAGTTGGGTGATTACCTCTATCACCCAACTTAATTTCACCTTTATAATTTCACCTTAATTTCCACAAAGTCCAGAGGAACGTCAATGAGAACCTACCATTGAAATCATATATTTCAAAAAATTCGTTGCAAAACATTTCCGAGAATAATAAAGTCTTCGTGTTCACATGTGCAGACAGGAGGAATGAGGCAGCAGGAAAAGAATCAGGACTGTCCAATGTCTCCAATAAAACAGAGTGCATGGGTTTATCAGCTGTAGGTGGGGATGCCATAACACTTTGTCCTTGTTCATTTCATACATATTCACTTCGTCCGTGTTCATTTCGTCCACATTCACTTCCTTCTACTGTTCACTCACTTACTCCATATTCATTTCATCCTCTATTATTCCATCTATTCCGCTGACGAAGTCATCACGGAAAAATAAACAGTGCACTAACTGAATAACGGATGAAGTGAAGCGTGGGTGAAATGTACCGGACGAAGTGAACGTGGACGAAATGAACACGCAAAACGTGATCCGTCAACTTCGATGGGTGTCTCGATACGTTCGTTCATGGTTAGGCATTGTGACAAACCATGGATCCTATAATGTTTAACTCAGGGTTGAATAGGTTATCTCAAGAGAATGGCAAACAGACTTATATGCAAGCATCCAAGTTTCTTTTAAGATTTCAGAGCGGCACACCACTTAATGAGTCAGATAAGAACTTCCAGTACAAGATGTGAATAATCACAAGAGAACATTTTCACAGCTTACAAACGAAAACACACGGTAATATCAGCATCGACCTAAACTCTAGCGAACAAACGTGACGAAATGACCGTCCCTAAGAGCTTCTCTGCCTCTAACATCTATCATACTATTTCAGACAAACATTCTAGTATTTATCTAAGTCTCCATGATATTAACTCTCTACCAGTGATATTCCAAGGAAATACAAACTTGGGAATTCTGACGTGACATTACACTGAAGTAGGACATTATTTGAAACACCTACCTAAAAACGATTTGGGCCTCGCTTAGCCTCCAAAGCACCTTAGATTCGATGGTAGGGATTCAACGAAGTGCTGATACTGTTTTACAGATATGTTCAACAAGACGGATGTGAAGGCGTTTGACAATTGCCGAACATTCGCTGGAATAAGATCTCTATTACAAATGGCGTCCTCAATCACATATCACAGGTGTTTAATTTGCTTACGATATGGTACCTGTGAGGGCCATTTTTGCACTTTAAAACCACTGTCGTGCTCCTGGAACCACTGTGTGACGATCTGAGCATTGTAGCGTGGCGCATTATGCTACTCGAAGTAGCCCTCTCCATCGGCAAACACCATGTTCGGGTGTGATTGGTCCGCAAAGATTTAAAATACTTCGTGGCATCCAAATGCTGTTCTAGTGTTATAAAGAAGCCCAATGCCCACTGTGAAAACTGACCACAGACCAGTACTCTGCCTTCACCAGCTTACACCGTTAACACTAGGCAGGTAAGATCCATCGATTCATGCTTTTGACGGAATATTCTAGCCCTTCTATAGGCGGGTATTAAGTAAAATACTGATTCATTGGACCAGACGTCTATTATCCAGTTCTACAGGGTCTAGGTTTGGTGCTCCCGTGTTCACTGCACACGAATTTGTCGGATTTTAGCAGAGACGAGTCGAACACGAAGGGGACGCCTGCCTTCGAACATTGACTCTTCGTGTCCAGCCACAGAAGACTGTTTGTGTGTGTGTGTGTGTGTGTGTGTGTGTGTGTGTGTGTGTGTGTGTGTGTGTGTGTGTGTTTTCTGCTTGTGCGCCACTCATTGTACATCTTCGGTACAGTTGTTCTTGCATAGCGGACAAGGTTTGCCATTTGTGATATGTTTGCACCAGCCCGCTTAAAGCCCATTGTCATGACACTTTGAAAGTCACTTGAATCAGGAGTCTTTTCTATATTGCCGCTATCTAAGTTTCGTACACATCTGAATCCTTTGCAGTGAGCTGCATATAAAGCCATCTCAACGTCATAGCTGGGTACGTAAGTAAGGACGGCATGCATCTGATTGTCATTGGATGTTCCTAATGATTTGCTACTTCTGTGTAAGTTCAAAATGTGTAACGAGAAGTAACCAAAATTGTCACAGCAAACAGAAACAGAAAATTAAATAGGAAATATCACATTCTTTTGAGTCTCCTAACAATGTTTTTGTTAAAGTGTTTGTCCATGCTTCGTGATTCATTATTTCGAAAGTACGGAGTGACGGAAGCCATTAAATTTTTTCAAACAGAAAAACTCATTTCTGAAAGATGACAACAAAACTTATGAAAATTGCTTTGAGATTTCATGCATGAGCCGTTCTTAAATATTTGGTTTCCTCAGCGTTCAGAAGCGCGAACATCCATGGAAAGAGAAGGGCGTTCTGGTCTCCCTTCAGCAAGAAACAGCGACATATTGTTACTTCAAGTCATGGGTTATATGTGATTTGATCGAATACTAACTGTTACAGAAAAATCCTAGTTACCTCGTCAAAGTACGCCCCATAACTGGCTTCTGTTTATGTTTATATGGATAAAACTTAAAAAAGAAAAAACACAACATAATCTGAACTCGGGATCTGTTTGGAATTCTCAAACGGAGAGGTACTTTCAGCAGTGAAAGAGGAACTGCAATAAATGTATAAGCCACGAAACTATTCCGAAGAGAATTAACATTTTATTGCTCTTCTAAATTAAATTGCACTTTCCGTAGCACCTGTCATGTTGCTTTTATACCTTGCATTCTTAGGTATGCTGCCCATGTCTTGTTTTCTGTGTTCTGTATGATACGTCTTTCGAAGAAGATCATGAAGAACGTTAGAGTGGAACGTGCGTCAGCACTTAAAGTAACATGTGGACACTTCGTTTTCTTTCAATATGTACTTGGTTTGCTGGAAGTATTGAAAATTAGTTCACCCGCACACAGACAATGGTCAAGTGGTGTGGAGTATTAGCGTTTTTATCTTGGTATTTCTGGGTCCGGACCAGGGTTCTTCCAACTTCTGGGTCCGGACCTATAGCTTTTCCTACTCCTGGGTCGTGTTTAGAATCGCCCAGAAAGACATGGATGTTGAATTTTGTTATTCCGGCTCAAGGTTTCCCCTTCCCTGAAACCACTGACTAAAATTCGGATGAGATATTGGGCTATGCTATTATTTGTGGTTTTAGATGCTTTTTGTTGTAGTCTCTAAAGCGTGAAACAATAAACAGTGTCTAGCACACAGAAATATTAAAGCAAATAAGAGGAAAAATTGGGTTTGTTCTCTCCCTTTATATTGAGAGATCTGCTAGATATAAACTGGTGAGCAAAATTAACGCGGCAAATACAAATTCGAGAATATGTCCAAAATGAGACGACCTATTATAAAGATTTTTCAGAGATATGTCAAGGGGAAACGCTAAGTCGATGTACGCATGCAAATATGCAAAGGACTACCGCACGTCGTCGAGCTCGCAAGCACGCGACTTTGATGAACGTTCTTCTCAGGAGAGTGGAACACTTGAAGCTTGAGTCGGAATGTTAGTGGAAGATTGGCTCCGCACCATCGCTTAAAAGACCCTTTACGGTGGAGAGAGATCGGTAGATTGGAAGCAGAGCAATCACAAGCTGGCTGAATGTTTCGAAGCAAGTAGTTTCCAATCTCTGGAGATAGTTCCAGGAAATGAAATCTATAACCAAAAGGCCTGGACAAGGGCGCCCACGAGCCACAACAAGTCAAGACGACCGGTATTGGTCTCTAACAGCTCGCAACCACACGGAGTTGACAGCCAATAATCTATAGCAGGAGTCCTCCTCTGCTACAGGAACCGCGATATTGAGGCGTGGAATCTTTTGTAAAGATTCCTCTCTGTGGTGGAATCTTGTTTTACAAAAGATTAAACGACAGAGGTTTGTATGCTAGAAGGCCAAGTATCTGTATCGCATTAGATCCATTGTACATCTGAATTGGGCCCGACAACATCACCACTCGACCCCTGAACAACGGGCCAGTGTTATCTTTATTGACAAGTAGCGGTACAGTATAAACACGGATTCTCGACGTGTGTACATTTGGAGCGAGGCAAAAGCCGAAATCTTCTCCCCAATATTAGGGAAATTGACCTCTATGGTGGTGGTGGACTCCTTGTTTGGGCTGACATCACGTTGGATGGATGTACTTCTAGAAGGCACTGCCAGGTTTCCCGTGCATGTACTTCCAGGAGGCACTATGAATGCTGCACGCTACAGGAATGACATCCTAGAGCCTTGTGTATGGCTTTTCAGGGGAGCTGTTGGCTCCCAGTTCCTTTTTATGGACGAAAATGTCAGTCTCCATAGGTCTCAGCTAGTCGACGAATTACTTGGAGAGTGAGGATATTCACAGGATGGAGTGACCCGAGAGATCTCCGTATCTGAACCCTATAGAGCATGTCTGGGATGTCCTGGTAAGTACAATTTCAAGCCGGCAGCACCTCTCAGAAGACGTACCGAACTCCTACGTATATTGGCGTAGAAGTGGCATTTATTTCCCCAAACTCTTATTCAGAGCCTCGTAAACAGCATGAGGTCTTGCAGTGCGAGCTGTATCTCTGTTCTGGGTAATCACACTCCCTATTAGCCCCTTGAAATCTGCGCCACTTTCTGCATCATTTTTGGATTGCCGTGCTGTAATACGCATGCTTCATCCTCATGCAGTGATGAAATTCCTTTTCTGTTGCGTATAGCTGCGTTATATACATATGTTTGTCTGTGCCAACTGTCATTAAACTCTGTTATGTGTATTTTGCACTATTCATGATTTTATGTTTGCCACGCTAATTTTGGACAGCACTGTATATGCAGTACTGTCAGCCAAAAATGCCCTTGTTCTACGAACGGTTTGAGGATCGTAACTAAGAAGTCCCATAGATGCTGATGGTGAACACTGACATTTATTTATATAAATGTATTAACAACGTTGCGAAACGCATTTGTGTGTTCAAAGGCGCGGAATTGCGGCTTCTGGTACTGATGGCCTCAGTACTGATTCCATGTAAGGTATGGATGTGTTTCGGTCTTTCAGACACTGGTCCTGTTGCTAGAGTTCCTAATTTAGAGTAAAGCAATTCTGCCTGGCTTCATCGGAGAACCATTAAACTCTAAAATGGAACATATACAAGAAAAAAATAAGAGTATCTGATTAGCGTTGACAGCAAAAACTGATCACTCTTGTACAAATGAGTACAACTTAACCACTTCAATTTATTCGCCGTAGTAGTAGATAGAAGTGAAGTAACTGCAGTCTTTGATAAGTGATCCAATAACTTACGAATGTTTCTTAAGTTCACCAGTTCAGAATTTTTACGATGATTTTGCTCTCTAGTACTTTCATTTCAAGCACCTTCGTAAGATAAGGGACAAGAAATAATCTTATTTTAAATTCTAATATATAACGTTGGATTGGATTCCAAGGGACAGGAAAAGACCCAGAAGAAGACCACATGGGAGATGGGTGGATGAAATTCGAAAGTATGCAGGGGTGACATGGAGGAGACTGGCACAAGACAGACCGTTGTGGAGGAAACTTGGGGAGACCTTCGTCCAGCAGTGGATTGATAATGGTTGACAATGATGATGATGATGACATAGAGAAGTTACACTTATTGTCATAAAAATCCGCGCACCCAGGAGGCGTCGGACTGAAATGAGATTTTAGTAGTGAGATGGCACATACCAAGGACAGAAGTGATTACAATATCACAGCAGCAGGACGATTTCCCGCGGACATACGGTACACATTTCGGTCAGTGTTAGTACTGCGTCGGACCGCCTCGTGCTGGGATACATGCGGTGATACGGTCCGGCATGGAGTAAAAGAGACGCCGTATGTTATCCTGGGACAGATTGGCCCACACTTCTTGCAAATGACGCTCTAAATCACGAACACTGGGACATAGAGAAAGCTGATATCCCATCTGGTACCACACATGCTTGATGATCGAGAGATCAGGCGATCTGGAAGGCCACGGAATATTCGAAGCGTGACGTAGACAGTCCTGGAAAACTCGAGCCATGTGCGGACGGGCATTATCTTGCTGAAAAATGGTCCCTGGCAGCCCCGCCAGGAAAGGCAGCACATGGGGCAACGGGATCTCCTGTACGTATCGCTGGGCTGTCAACGTCCCTCGGATCACTGCGAGGGAAGTCCGGCTGTCATACGCAATGGCTCCCCAGACCATCACTCCTGCAGTTCGGCACGTGTTCCGCTGTACAGTGAGGTTGGGATTGTAGCGCTCACCTGCGGTCCTCCACATTCTGACACGGTGGTAGTCCGGTCCCATACAGAAGCGGGATTCGTCGCTGAACATTATACGTCGTCAGTCAGTAGCATTCCGCGTTGCTCGCTGCTGACACCACGGCGATCGACGCCGACGATGGTCAGGTGTTAATGAAAGAAAACGTAAGAGCTGTCGATAGGGCAGATTCGCCTCTGCCAGGCGTCTGGAAATGGTTCTGACGAACACAGGAGTCCGTTGTACAGCCGCCACATGTCTCTGCATATTGGACAAGGACGTCGTTGCATCTGTGCATGCCGCTCTCACGATCCCACGGTCCTCTCGGCTGGTGGTGTGTCTGGGTCGCCCAGAACCAGTCCGCTGTGTATGGGTAACTTCACGTGTCTATTGCTCCCAACATGATCGCATCGTCCTGTCCGACCGGCCCAAATGGTGGCCGATACGGGCCGCCGGCCACCCTGCCTCTCTCATCCCGACGATACGGTCTCGTTCAAACTCTGTCAGTGGCCCGTACGCACATCTACAGCTGCTCCTCGGCATGTCTATCGATCAGGGATCTCACCTGACTCTTACCGTACACTTCGGCACGAGTGTGGATTCCTCTGCGCGGCTCCTTATAAGCCCCAAAGATTGCGATTGCAGCGCTGGTCTTGGACGCACGGGCACGCAGAATGGCCCGAAATTTTAATCATTTGCATGGCTGCTCTTTCCGCAGCTATTAGCCGAGTTTCACGTTAATCTTACGGTTTTTTCTTGGTGCGCAGATTTTTATGACAATGAGTGTATATGTGTGCGTGTTCAAAGTCATTTTGTTGGTGAGATGCTCGGTGGCTTTTTTTAAGGAAAGTGAAATACGAAAACCAGAATAACTAATTTACGAAATCGATGTCGATATTTTTACAATTTTGAAACACGTCACCACTCAAACGTCAAAAGTACTCGGCCTGGCCTGATTTACATTTCCTTTGTGTTTAATAAAATACACTATCTACCAACAAGTAATTGGACACCTGTGATAGCAAAGGAAAACGAAGTTTATTCACCTTCAATAGTTGGTGGAGCCTCCACGAGCATACTCTCAACTAGGCGTTGTACGACGGCTAGGGCTATTTTCTTCCACTCGGCTTGGAGAAGACAGGTCAGTTCCTTCACCGATTTTGGACGGTGGGGGCACCCCTTAAGTCGACGCTCCAACTCGTCCCAGAGGTACTCGATAGGGTTAAGGTCCGGGCTCTGCGCAGGCCAGTCCATTTGATTAACCCCATTGTCACCACACCAAGCCATGGTGGACCTCGCAACATGACAGGTGGCATTGTCATCCTGAAAGTAACATGGGTCCACCCCGCAAAACTGCCACAACGTAGGAAGCGCATGGTCATCCAAAATGGTGCAGTAGGTCTCGGCGTTGAGTCTACCAGGAATTGCGACCAAGGGTCCCGTGCCATACCAGGAGAAACACCCCCATAGCATAATTCCACCGCCTCCGAACTTCATAGTTGGCACAATTCATTTCGGCAGGAGGCGTTTTTCAGGCAGATGCCAAACCCAGACCCTGCCATCCGAACGGTAGAGGATGAACCTTGATTCGTCGCTCCAGAGAACCTGTTTCCACTGTTCAACGGTCCACTGTCGACGTTCTTTGCACCACGTTAGCCGAGCAGCGCTATTGGACTTGGTGATCAAAGGCTTGGCGGCAGCACGTCCATGATAACCGAGCAGATGCGCTTCCTTACGGATGGTATTCATCGAAAGAACACTCCCGGATGCCTGTTGAAACTCCTTGCTGATGTGGCCCATCGATTTGGTGCGGTTCTTCCGAATTTCTCTGGCCAGCACCCGTCGGTCTCTTTCTGCCAGTTTTGTGGGTCTGCCGTGTCGGGGAACATTCCGACAGTCACCTCTCATCTTCCACTTGCCAATCACGTAGGCCACTGTCGATCTTGGGTACTTCAACTCGCTGGATATGTTACGTATGGATCGGCCATTTCTGTAATACCCGATGATTACACCTTTCTCGAAATCAGAGAGCTCCGAACTGCGCGGCATCTTGCATGCGACTGGTTGCGTTGTTGTTTCCCATACGATATTTAATGGCGGCGGCCATGACATGTATCAGGACCGCAGATATCGTCGATTGCAGGGGTGTCCAATTACTTGTTGGTAGATAGTGTATATCCAGATTAGGAAGTTCGATGGTACAGAAGAGTACGTGCCAAAGCAATGGTATTCTACTTATTCACGTAAATACAAAACTAGTGTTATGAGAACAAGCTTCTTGTGTAGGGCATAAACTTTCAGAATTTGTCTCACGGGATGGAATCAATGGTATGCAGGGTAAATTTACACGAATACTCCCCCTGTCTTCCGGCGGCCTAAGAGAATGTGTCAGTGCGAGGTTGTTAGTCAGGAGAACTCCTCTTCTCTAAAAAGCATCAAGGTGAGAGCAGTTCTCTGCATCCGGGAGATTGTAACTTGCATAGAATCAAAGGGCACTTCCGTTAAAAACTATAGTCCATATCGAATGGAGAAAATATTTTTGAGGTTGATTTTACAACAGAAGACAAGTGTCTACGTGGAGACACGGCGGAAGAAATATCCAGATCCAGAGCAATTTTTTTTAATTTAGATTAGCGCTTCCATAGATTTGCAAATCTTAGTATATATTATGTATAAAGCAAAGGCCTCATAGGTAATCAACATAATCACTGATGGCTGTCGCCATAGGTGTTTGACCAAAACACCGGTCTAAATAAGTACACGAAGTTTCTACAAAAATTTCGCAGCACGTGGTTCTATGATGCAATCAGTTACTTAAATTTTACTCTGTTCGCCAGTGTCATTCAACTTAATTCTCATTTTACGAATATTTTGTGATTGTTTTAGATTGGCATATCCCTTATGAGCCTAATTAAACATGAGAAAAGATGTCTTAAAAAAAATCAGCAATTTGTCAACTACTGTTCAACTTGAAACTACAGCTATCAACCGAAGAAAGTCGCAATATCGTATTGCTGAAAAGGATATCGAAGAGCCTTTTAACTCCCTAGGCTGTTTATTGATAGTGACATGTGTTTCTCTTTAGCAATCTTAGAAGTGCGGTGCAAACTTCTGGTTTCTCTAAACCCATCTTCTGCGTTCGAATTCTTCTAATGTATGTTTTTTTTTTCTTTTACATTCCGAGGTTTTATCCTCCCTTACGTGTAATCAGTAGCTCTAAATTAGGTGTGGGTAACTCCTCTTCAATCCTTGAACGTACATGGTGGCGAAAAACTACTAAATCAAATGTTCTAACGGTTGTTTCTTCCTACCCCAACGAAATGAATTCCCATGTCCAAATAAAGCCAATTCCGAATTCCACGAAATTTTTCCATTTGGGGTAAAGTTTCTGGTGTTGCTCTTCCAAAAAGTGCTGTTGTAGGGGAAATGAGGTGGCTCGTCAAGCTGTTTTCCCCGAAAAAGGAAAATGATTGGTGATGGTTCACGAATTAGGCATAAAACTTAAGGGTTTTAATGGAAAACGATACATTCCCTTTAAACTGAATCATAAGGCATGAAAATAACAGCAGGAGAAACACATTTAGATTTATTGATTTATTCTTTTGACAAAAATATGTAAAGAATTTGTACAAATGGATCTTTTCGGAAATAACAATACCTTTATTTTCGATTTTTCTTTCGCAGAAGGGATGCTGTTTGAACGTTCGAATGTACTGGACGCATGGAATGTACAAAGAGCTGTTTTATGGAAAGCAGGCGTAATCTAGTGTCTGTGTTCAGTTAAGAAAGCCTGCTTCATGTGGTGTCTATTTCCAAGAGTAAATTAAAATTGCTTCTTCTTTCTACGTTGTTTCCGTTTGCTTTTGACAGATCCAGACATTTTCAAAAACGAAGCAGGAATTTAGTTTTTTTCTTAAGAAAAAATAAACAAATATATACATATATGTACATCGAGGTTTTCATTCTTCCCATTTTTATTTAGCAGGATCATTGCAGCATTGTTGCAATCATCAGGAGTCTTCTCTTTATTGAGACATCTACTGAAAACTTGGGCAAGTGTAATCTCTATTTCTCCACTAGCTTCTTGTATAACGCCCACGGTAATTCCACATCTTCCCCCTTTTCATGTTTTTAATGGCATGTGCATCATCTGCCGGAAGGAATGGAGGTACTTTCATGTACCAGTACCAAATTTCCTCCAGTCCTTCCGGCATAAGTTGCACTATAACGAAGTAAATTTCTCCTTCATTTTTGTCCACGCCGGGGCTAGAACCCGGATCCCCTCATTCCGGAATAAGTCACTCTACCAATTGAGCTACACGGACGTTTTATTCTGATTCCTATCTGCCTTTATGTCGTGTGCGTCCTTCTGGCAGGTACGTCACATCTCCTGGTACGTTACAGCATCTCCCCCTTATTATTATTTTTTTTTTCGAAGTGCTGGAGAAGGAATTCTCTTATTTTTCCTATCTCGCTGTGTGGAAAGAACATCACACCATTGCGAGATTTTGAACGGTCGGGTCATCCGGATGACCCGATTTTGAACGGTCGGGTCATCCGGATGACCCGATTTTGAACGGTCGGGTCAACGGTCGGGTCATCCGGATGACCCGACCGTTCAAAATCTCGCATTGGTGTGATGTTCTTTCCACACCGCGAGATAGGAAAAATAAGAGAATTCCTTCTCCAGAACTTCAAAAAAAAAAAAATAAGGGGGAGATGCTGTAACGTACCAGGAGATGTGACGTACCTGCCAGAAGGACGCACACGACATAAAGGCAGATAGGAATCAGAATAAAACGTCCGTGTAGCTCAATTGGTAGAGTGACTTATTCCGGAATGAAGGGACCCGGGTTCGAATCCTGGTGTGGACAGAAATGACGGAGAAATTTACTTCGTTATAGTACATACAATTAAGATGAAATTTGAAATAGCTCTAGGGGAAGATATTATAATATTACTGTAGGCATTACACACGAATCCAGTGGATATATATAAACTACACTTCCCATGCCCTTTTCACTAAATTTTTCAATGTAAGGAAGATTTTGTATGAGTGGAACATGCTACAGTGATCCTGCTACATAAAAAAGGGAACACTGAAGACCTTCAGAACTACAGATCCATCAGCCTCCTGTTACTCCTTTATAAAATCTTCACTACGGTACTCTCACATCGCTTAAGGGAAACACTAGATTTGGCTCAACCAAAAGAACATGCTGGATTCAGGAGCGGCTACAACACTATTGATCATATCCAGGTACTGAGAACAATAACTGAAAGAATGAATATGACCTGCCACTTATGTATGGCATTCGTTGATTATCAGCAGGATATCGATTCCGTGAAACCATCAGGGGTTTTAATGTCTTTGAAATTCTGCTGTATTGAAGATGTATACATCAACATTATTAATAACATCTACGGAATTACAAGAGCAACGACTCGGCTGTTAATGGAATGAAAGCTCAAAGATTCGACTGTAAAATTTGAAAAGGAAGTGAGACAAGGCAACACCATATCTCCGAAACTCTGCAGTGCCACATTGCAGAATATCTTTCAGTCATCGAACTTTAAAGACGAAGGGATAAAGTTTAATGGAGAGTATTTGAAACACCTTCGTTTTGCTGACGACATTGTAACTTCTGCAAGTACCTTCTGGGAGTTACAATGCTTTATCCAAGAACTTGCTGACAAGATCAAAGAAGTGGATTTAAAAATGAACTTATAGAAAACAAAATTGACGTGTGGCTTTTAAAAAACTGAAGATTCAGAAACTGAAAGAACATTAAAAGTGTAATGACATTTAGTCTTTCATCTGTCGTGGTTGCTCTTTGTGTTCCGCTCTGCGTGTAAAAACTGATATCACATATACACCGTACAACAGATGTATGACATTTGGCCAGAAATCGTTAAAAACTCGTGAAAGACATTCTACAGACCTCCTCTGAATGCTTGATCTTTTGATCTCCTCAAAACTTGAGCTACAAGCTTAAACTTTCCCGGAGCTCCGTGGGTGTACCACATAAACCAGTCTGACATATGGCAGCTGTAGTAGTTATTTCGTCGAAATCGGTATCTTCAATTTAAGGGACTGTAATATCAAAATGGCTGCATGATTCCATACTGTGCGAAACTGGTTAAAAATTTCTTCAGAAAATAATCCTGGAAACGTATGTACATATTCAGTCAATAATGTTCATTTGCAGTCAGAAAAGTGGGATTATCTTGATACGTTTGTCTCGACGTAACCCGGTGCACATTTACATCAACATTTTCACTGTCAGCCAGAGCAGTTGCTTTTCGTATGCCGAAATAATTTTCCCGAATTCCCATTCGATATACCAGGAGGAATTTTATGATCCTTTTAAATACCTTGAAGCACTTCTGTTTCTATAAAACTTTTAATCATCTCGAAGCACTTGTGTAAATCAGTAGTATGTATTTGTAACTCCCGCGCTACTGAAACTGTCAATTTAAATACACTGCTCGACACAGCAAATGCCACACCAGAAAGGATTTTCCTGAGCTCCGTGGGAATTGGTGGGTAATTGTCGACAGCTGGATTTTGTAAAGGGTTGCAGTTACAAAGGAATTACGTGACAGATGAGGGAGATAAAAAGGCAAATCGACTAAGAAAATTTAAGTTTGGTAGCCCTGTCCTGGGCGTGTGGACCACTGTATCCGAGTGATCTCTTTATAGAAAGCAATAAACAGAACGAGAATGTCTGGGCTTCGTCAGAAATCCTACCATTACACGGACAACTTTACCACAAGCTTCATCATGCGACTACATATGGCTGGTTAGTCCCTGCATCGCATGGCAGTGGAAATACATTGGCATGCAATAATTCTCGGCCGAATATTGCAACAGTGGTTAGATGAAGGTAACATGAGTCACCGTAGCAGCCCCACAATCCACAGAGGGCAACATTCAACGAGGTGTGCAGTCAGTCTGAACATCCCCGTATCGACACGGAGTGTGAATCACAGATTGCCTGTGGCAGGTTTGCGCTCTCGCCAGTTATTTCGGCGACTTCCACTAACCGCTGAACATCGCAGCGCAAGGTTGCAGCGATGCCATACCAGACATGCGAGACAGGACGAATGAAACCATGTCTTATTTAGCGAAGAATCTTGCTTCTTCGATCGAGAATCTGCAGGCAACGTGGTCGCCGGACTGATCTTGCTGTCATCTATGAGAGTCATACTGCTCCTTGGCCTAGAGTTATTGTTTTTGAAGCGCAATCAGTTTCAACAGCCATTCACGGCTCGTGCGCGTAGTGTGTGCAATGACAGCACGACGATACGTCGATGAGATGTTGCAACCCGTTTTGTGGCCGTATCTCCGTGGTATACCTGATATTCTGTTTCAACAAGAAAAATGCCCCCGCAGACTACCACCATCAGCAGACAGTACCTATAAGGTCTCCAGATGATGCCGTGGCCAGTGCAATCCCCAGATTTCTCCCCAATAGGGAACGTGCGGGACGCCATTGGCAGAAGACTTAACGCCTCTACAGGACCCCTCTCATGCTGGTGAACTGTGGACAACGATGCATTTTCAGTGATACCTCAAAACACCATTAGGAGACTTTTCCAATCAGTGCACGCCACGTTGCCAAATGTATAGACCAGCATTATGTCATACGACCTCTCCCATCGCATTGATACAATCACTCAGAAATTAAATCAGTACTTCCCCACTTATTTGTCTACATGTGTGGAAATTTTCGTCTCATTTCGTGCATTCCTTCATAATATGGCAGTTTCTAACATAGAAATTACATAAGAATAGACTTGAAATCTGAAGATTACAGAGTGTCAGGCAGTTAAAAGAGCTTACTAACATATGCACATGAGTGCAATATGACGTATGAAGGCATTTCGTGATGCACAGCTCGTACGCAAATTTTCTGTGAGCACATGAAAACAGCCGAGGGTTTATATAGGCAGCACACAGATCCGTGTCTCATATGAGTTCTGTCTGTTCTTCATGTGTTTCAGCAACACAGCGAACAACTGCGTAACTGAGGTAACAAAAGGATGTCTCGCAAACATGGTGTGGATGATTTTACCCGACGCCGAATTATCGACGATATCGAAGAAGGCTGGACTATGACCGATATCGGCAGAGAATTTGAAGTAAAGCCACTGTGGGACCAATGGAGTCAATGAGTCACGGCGTTGGTCAGCTATCAGAAAACACAGAACCTCTTCCATATGTTTGACTGAAAATCTTTCCCGCTATACGAACCAACGGGATAACCGTTACCTGGCTATTATGGTAATCTCATCCCGTTGGTGTTCACTTGGATAAACATCTTGAGATTATGAGGTCCACTTTCATACTTTGAAGTCAGTGCTGTCCCCCTAGCACTAGTATGTGACGAACCGAGCTGTGTGCAGCGGTCCATTATCCTTCTGAAAGTATTCGTCTCCATCAGGAAACTTACGCACGTGTACTGGTGTGCTTGGTCGGCAATGATGTTAAGTTAACTCGTGGATCCAAAGGTGGTTCCGAAGATATTAAATAGCACAGAGCTCGCTATTAAAACAGACCCCAGATCAGTACACCACCTTCACCATCTAGTAACGCTAACTCTAGGTAGCAGCGATCTACCTCCAGTCCTCATGGATCCAGTTTTGGTGTTCCCGCCATACTGGGGTCATTTGTGCACTTGTCGATATATTCTGACCCGATCAACGACGTGTATTCATAGATAAACGTGATTTATCTGCTGGCGATCTGTCTCTAGTCCTGAAGGATCTAGTTTTTGCATTCCCGTACCGACTGCAAACGAATTTCTCGGTTTTTAGCAGAGATGAGTCGCACACGAAGGGGGAACCAGCTGTTATAGCAGATTTGTGCCAATGTGTGGGCCAAGGTGCGGCTCTGTGTTTGCTGAAATTCTCATTTCGATACAACTGTTTTACTGCCGGGTTACTTGACTCAGTGGAGCTCGTCTGGTACCACGCAAACAGTTCTCCCCAGCCACCGTTGCCCTCAGACATTGACCAGCCATTTCCGCTCACAGGTTGGCACCACTCACCCTACACCCTGGAATCTGTTGTTATTGCATAACAGAAGTTTGCGGTTTCTTCGATGCTTTAACCTGTTAGCGTAGAGTCCACTATCATGCCTCTTTCAAAACTGCTTAAGTCGCGAGTTCTTCCCATATCGCCGCTTTTTACGCTTCCTACACATCTGAATCCTTTGCAGTGATCTGTGTATAAAACCCCAACTCATGGTCTTAGTAGCTTACGTGAATGAGGATGACACACGTCGGATTCCTATTGGCTGCTCCTAATGATTTGGTTTTTCAGTGTAAGACACGCGTTTATTCAACACTTCAGAGAATTAATTCTACATCTGAGGTAGTTCACCCAAGTCATCTCTAAAACTCTTTGATGCTGTATGCAAGAAAATAAATAGCATAATGAACAACCCGGAAGTAATTTATAGTGAAAGGAAATAAAATTTGGCAAGTACCCCTGTCGTGCGTTAATATGAATCTTACCACTAATTGTTTGGGTAAAATGCTGGTGGCTTGTGCGACGCTATATATGCTAATCCTTCACCTCGGACCATGTGACCCATGCTATCTACCTAATAACTCTATTTCTCTTGTATCATCGTTTCATTGCGGACAGTTGCTAGATATGCTGTCCTTTTCTTGAAATTCGCTCTTTATTTTATCCCAACCTTAAGTTCAATAAATTAGAGATATGCATTCCAGTTTTTCTGAAATTCATAGAAGATGATTCTTGACTCTTTTAGTTTCATCTCGGTAAAGATTCTAAAACATGCTGTATATTTTTTTCCATGTATCCTCCCATATTACTGGAGAAGATTATTTCATCGAATTAATTCGAAGAATATTTTGCAACATTTTTTCGAAAAAATAACAAGACCAAACTACTAAAGAAATAGGAAACCGTTTCAATGGAGAAGGTTTTATTTCAAAAATCCTAACATTTACAGCATGATGCGCAGAGACATTCCGTGTACTTCACAAATTACAGAACAGAGCATGTACATACTTTGCACTTAGCAATTTTCACAATAAATTGTAATAGAAGGAATACCGGAATGTTTAATTGGAATCTTAAAGTTCTTGCTAAAGAACATTAAAGATTATTTTTTCTTAATTTCATAATGATGCAGGGACGCGGAACAAAATCTGTCCTCAAGGATGTATCGCTTTTTACCTCTCGAACAAAAAATCTGTTTATCCTTTTTGACTAAATAAATATTTTGTCTTTCAGTCTTGAAATGGTTAAAACGCAAAATAAGTTGTTACATTTTAATAGGCTTTCTTTATTGTCATCGGAGCTATTTTACGTTTCATGTGGAGCTTCTTTATGGGTTTTAGCTTCTTTACTGGCGTAACACCGTTCATCTTGAAAGCTTGCGTTCAGAACAGAAGTCGTATAAAGTCATTCTCTTCTTTCCCCTTTTATTTCTCTTTCATTTTTCCGAGCCATGTACAATATATCAATGTTATCTGATGAATTGTGGAGCTCCATATTATTCTTGTCCTCAGATGTGTCATCAGTGATAGCTCGTAAACGAAGGAATCAATACATATCGGTATATATTACGATAAAGAAGTGTCATAATAGTTTTCTTTGTTTTACCATAGTGAAGGTCGCGTATTAGCGTTTTGTGTTCATCTAATATAGACATTCCTACAAAAAATCTGCGTTATAAACATGACTTTGGTTTCTTTTATAACGCATAGATTTCCAAAAAGGAATGGCCGATTTGTAAGTTTCGCTCTTAGAATCATATGCTTAGCAGTTTCTCTGTTAAATCAAAATGTATATATATTCGTCACCGAATGCTTTCAGTCGTTTAACTGAAAAACGATGGTGTTCATCAGTATATAAATCCCTTCCAAAGTCATGAGTAAGTTTGAGGAGAAAATCCATATTTCATTCGATGTAATATTTCAAACAAATGGCCTTGTTAAATTTTAACAGTCCTTGAATTTTTTGCAGCAATATAAAGCGAGGGTTACACTACTGCTTTAAACACTGGTATTTAAAATTCCATAATGTATTCGATTATAATGCCGTCCATTGTTTTGACTTTGTGCATTCCGGTAAGATACCTTCAAGTCCACTTATACAGTATACTGTATTATATCTTACAGATGAATCATCTGAAACATCATTGACATCTACTAGGCCATTTAAAACCGTTAATGGGTAAATATTCCCCAATGCCCTACCATTTGAATCATTTGCATCAAGATATGGGAGAGCGTTAGATGTTGTTTTAGGATTATACCGAGTTCTGTGAATATTTCCGTATAGTGCATTTATTTTGTATATATATTGACAAATGTACTTGCTCTAAACGTGACTCCATCGACTGGAGCATGGCAAACCTTTTCTCTCATCCCTATCTACGTAATCAACATATAGTCCGTTAGGAACTCTGTGAATATTTCCGTAAATTTCTACATTACTTTTCAGACAGTACAGATGAACATACTACTTCTTATAAGATCATCAGTTTTTTAACACAGTTTTCTGAAATTGTGTGTGTGAAGACATTGCACAAAAATAAAATGTCGATATTCATATAAAGGTCTGAGTGTTTTCCAGGCGTTTAATATCAAGTATCTTTCATACAGTTTTAGCATGACTATACTTATCGTCATTTATAGATTCAACAAAGTGCAAGAAGCATCTTAAGTGGAACAGAAGTTTAATCATTTTGCATAAGATAGTCATTTTAAGGATAAACTCCATTTTGAAGAATCCAGCGAAATGTATATATGTACATATATTGTACATTGCTTAGTGCCAACAAATCAATTTTAGATAGGTTTCTTCTGTATAACGCATCCAAACTTCTAGATATGAATTCATGTAAATCTATAAATCTATCCGTAAAAGCATCGTCCGTTTTTCCTGAAAGATATCTAATATATTTAATCATTGCCAGAAGAATTTAGGGGTTATAGAGGCATCATCATAACCTAACTTCTTAGTAAAAAATATATTAGTATCATAACAGTTGAGTATAGATTCCATATTTCGGGTGGAAAACATTTGCTTATTTAAAGATAATCAGTTAGATCAAGTGAAAATAAGGTTACTTGTTTAGGTCAGCCACAAATTCAGGTGGAAAACATTTGCTTATTTAAAGATAATCAATTCGTTCAAGTGAAAATAAGGTTAGTTGTTTAGGTCAGCCACACATTCAGGTGGTTATTAATAAAAAATATTGGTCTTCCGGAGAAAGCCAAATTCCATCACCTACGCCTTTGGTCGAATTTTGCATGAGGGCATGTTCTACAAACTAGTCAAGTTCAGGTGTCCTAAGTAGGTTGTAAAGATGACTGCCTGTAACCTTAAAAGTGGAACTTCCGAATATAATATCAACAAAAAGCGTTACCTGAGTATACCAATTACACCCGGAGTTCCGGAGAAAGCAGTTATGGTATCAAGCCTGTACCTGATGAATCTTCACAATCTTAATGTGCGGAGAGTGCAAAACTTTAGCTATATTCAAACGATAGAGCAATCGTTTAGAAAAGTGCATTCAAAAGGTGGACGAATGCTTACAGCATAGCTTCTAGTGGATAAAATGCATAGCTTCTGGTGGATAATCACAACATCGAAGATAAGGATAAAATCGGCCAGGAGCTTAGCGATATTTGTTCAAGGCATAGTAAAATTGATGTCCCTTTTGCTTGGCCTGTAATGATCTGTGGGGAGCATGGGAGTCAGAAATGAAGCAGTACTCACCTGGGAGAAACACGTTATTTAGTACTTAACAAGGGATGCCTATTTAAATGTGCCCTATGGCAGCCGCTTACTTGAAATATTCCTCGGGAAAATCACGATTAGAAGCGTTATTAAATATATATCACCGACGGTGATGACTTACGCAGATGCTACATGAGACTGTGCTGCGAGATCCCATTTCGTTAGGCACAAGTCTTGTCAAAATATATTTTAAGCTATCTGGTTATCAGTCATCTCTTGGAGAGCGAATTAGGTTCATGGCGCAATTTCCGACGATGGATACATTTTAAAAAGTGCGTTGATACACTGAAGATCGACATCATCGGAGCACTGAAACCGTATTCCCTTGGGCTTCTGGAGAACTTGAATTACAGCATATTGTTCAAATAGTAGCTTCGCTGTTTCTGTCATACACTGCTCAGTTTCCAGTAAAATGTTTCATTGTTTCCGTGCAAACAGCGATGAATTAAATCTACTTGGATGGATTATTTCTACTTCAGGTACGTAATTTCAGCACTAGCTACGTGGTCGAACGTCAGCATTTTGCTGAAAAGGAAATGCGTGGAGCTAAGCCTTTGAGCTCGAGCGTTTACTGCAGCAAGTGTCAGATGGAGAATGTTCCTGATCTCTTCTGGGACAAAATCCACCATTTTGTTGTATTACTTACCAAAATGTCTGATGTACTTAAGTGCCCTGCAACTGCTAGGCAAGCACCAACAACGCATATGAGATAGATCTTCTCGAATAGCTGCTGAACTATCAGAAAACCTACCTTTATTGCACCAAACAGCTAGGTGATATCCTGTAGGATTTCAGGGCTTCCTCAGACTTGGATTGAGACCACATTCTTTTATTTGGTCTGCTTACCTCTTCTTGTCTTCTACCAGCTGTGTATCTGTAATAGTCAATCACCCAGCCACCTTAACTCAGTAACTAATAGGGTTAGATGAATAATACTCGGGGATCCCTCTCAACAAACAGGCCTACCTGTAGCACTCTAAATGAGAAATGACCCCCAGGTTCGCAGTTACTGGAGTTAAACGCAGCGTGAGATGTCTGGGAAGAGGCACCAGTACTTTTCTTGGAATAAAATCCACCATTTTGGTTTACATACCTATCCATGAGTCCTGGTAGTCCATTACCTTGAACCTCAATGCAGATGCTATACAGTCGCTGTGTGTCATCCATAACATTTCCCTCTATGGCGGGTGAACCTACTTGCTGTGCGCAAAATGTCGCTCTGACATCATTGGAATACGAGGAATCATTTATAGTTGTCTGTAGACCAGTCCAGTGCTTGATAAAACTTACCTCCTTTGGTGTACTCCAATCAAACATCTACAACGGTAACCAGCCTTCTATACGTTTGAAGGAAGTACTCAGGCGTGGTGGACAGGATTATCGGGCTCCACTTACGTGGGAAAGCCTACTTGCAAAGCACTGAGACGGCGGGATGTTTTTAAGCAAGTGAAGGAATACTTAAACCTCCTGCATCACAAGAAGAGAACTAGTGTACTGAAAACTTGGTTACACGAATTAGGGGTATTTCAGGAAGTTGCTCTCTGGAGAGTGTCTGGTACTGAAAGTTTTTCAACCCAATTTTATCCCAAGGATCTGGAAGACTCACAGGTTACGATTCAAAGAATTTCTACTCGTGGGAAATCTCTGTTATTTTCCCTATTGAGACCACTGTAGGATGATTCGTTGCTGTGATCTACAATGGACTCTGGCATCCATTGTGATGCATCACCGGCTCCAAGGTATCCTGATGGCGTTAAGGAATCACCAGCGTCATCATGAACATCTAGTTCCGCTGCTTTCCTGAAGAAACAACTGGTATTGCAAGCGTCGGTCTCTTGTGCTGTGAAGGTTGTTTTCTTTGCATGGGCTTTTGTGCTGAATGAGGGTTTTGCAAAGCTTTCCATTACTGATTCCTTTGTTTCTTACCATTCGCTTCTTCTTTCATTCCTTTACCTCATTTCCAAACTTACTCGCAATTATACTTTCTGATATGGCGTCCGCAGATTCTTGACTTTGAATCATATGGTGCCATGGTGCTCTGTACTCTGTCACTTTAATGAAGTACCGACTATTACTACACTGGCGTGCAAGAATTAAGGACGAGACGGTTTTTCGAATGTAACTTCGTGCAGAAGTGCTCCACATCGACAAACATCATACCATAAGATCCCTAAAATGTAAGAATATGGGACAAGTGAGCAAAACCGTCCAAACAAGGAATCCAAAGGATACAAAGGCATTTTATTGAAAAGGTAGCTTCGAGCACAACTGGACAGAAGACAGAAACGTCCATGTTAGAGGCGGCTGCCAAGAAAAATCCAGTCTTTAGTAGAGGATATGATCACACCTGACTGCGTTGCAGGATTTACAACATCTGTGAGCTGTTGAGGCATCGCAGCACACTCCTCTTGTAGCGCCAATCGCAGCTGCAGAATCATTGCTGACGGCTGGTGACGTGCTGCCAAGCGTCTCCCGAGAAGGTCCCACGCGTGTTCGATTGGATATAGGTCCGGGGACTTTGCAGGCTAATCCATACGTTGAATATCTTCACTCTCCAACAGCTCTGCGACAGCCACTGTACGATGAGGTGTGGCGTTGTCGTTCATGAAAAGGAACTCAAGACCCACAGCACCTCTAAACAGACACACGTGAAGCAGGAAAACCTCGGTACAATAGCGGACACCAGTGACTGAACCTCCTTGGAAGATGTGGAGGTCAGCACGGCTACCAAGCATGATACCGCCCCAAACGAGAACTCCGCAACCTCCATACCGGTCCCTTTCGATGATGTTGGAGGTGTAATTGCGTGTTCCCTGCTCTCTCCAGATTTGTATACATCCAGAATCGCTCGTCAGACTAAATCGGCTCTCATCCGTAAAGAGAACTCGACCCCATTGCTGATGTGTCCAGTTCTTGTGTTCCTGGCACCACAGAAACCGCCGTCTCCGATGAGCAGACGTTAATGGCACACACCATACTGGTCATCGTGCAAATAGACCACCTTTGTGCAGCCTCCCGGCCACGGTAAAACGCGATAACGGACGTCCAGTTGTATGTTACATGTGCCTTGCGATTTCTCCCGCTGTCTGCCGTCTGTCTCTTCTCGCCTGTAGTACAATATACCGGTCGTCCGCCGCCGTGGTTGCTCGTGGATGACCACTGCTAAACTCTCGGACAGCTGTTCCTGTCGTTTGAAATGCTCTCCAAGCTCGTGAAACGATGCTGTGAGCGATCTCGAACTCCTCGGCCTCACTAGTCACACTTCGACCTTCTTCCAACTTCCCAATGGCGCGACCTCGGGTAAAGTCATCCAGATGTCGTCTACTGGATTGCCTGTTGGCCATATCACACGGTGGCAGCAACTCGACGTCCTTCAAACCGATGTACACCGTGCAATAGCTTTCACAGCATTGCTGAACGTACACCGCCCGTGTGCTTCATACCCTTCCGACACCCCCATGTCATGCTGCATATATGCGCATGCCCTACCGTACCGGACCCTAGTGTATCTCCTGAGTGGTCTTCCGGTTCGTTCTGCCTGCTCGTTCCGCTGTTATGCTAATTTCTCCTCTTCGTCCTTAATTTTTGCACACCAGTGTGTATCTTTTCATTCACTTCTTAGCTTTCTCTCAGCACTGAGTTTGTTCACTGCATTTCACTGCGAGATGCATAACGTTACCTCATTTTCACGCGTAAGTTAATGCGTTCAGTAAGTTGAAGCATGGGAGTTATAAGTTGAAGCACAGTGTTACAGGGTAAATATGATATAAAATAACTAAGAGTTAAAAATTCTGTTCATTAAGTTTTGATATGTTTAAAATTGGAAGTATATTTCTCTACACAGTATAATTATTTAAATTTTAATTTCTCTTTTAACCATTTTTATTGGAATATTTTGGCACAATTCGATTCACCGGGTGAAATTACGCAATCGTACAGATAACTGCAATTTCCTTTTAAAGAGGTTACTTACCTTTTTGATTTCCTTATCATTCAAATCCAAGAACATAGCTCATAAAAGCACGGGATATTCGCTTCTCTTTATGAATTTTATAATTTTGGGGCTAATTTTTCCCTACATAGGTATTTAATTAGTTGCTAAAATTTGGTGATACGCAGAATAAAGTTTTTCTCTAGGAGCATAATGTTCATCTTAGCAAGTAAAATGACGGTAATTAAATCACTTTTTGTTAATAAAATCTTCAAGAACTGAGCACTCAACAATGTTTTACCTCGAAATAATTATTTAGCGTACGAATCTTGTGAAAATCATTTATTATTTATATAGCTCTCTGGATAGAAATTTGTGCTATCATGTTTTGCAGTTTATTATTTTTTTAATTTTGTAAAACTTGTCTGTAATACGTTACCCTTATTAGAGTGTTAAAAGAATCCTAATATTAATATGCTAAGATGCAGAAAAAATTTTACTACTTTAAAAACATGACTTTGGTTTCTTTCCCTAAAAGTGCATCTATTTTTGCGTAAACAGTTTTTCAGAAATATTTCGAAAACTGTGCCAAAGAAAGGAACAAAGGAACATATTACCCATTGAATTAAAAAGATGTTCCACGTCGTCATTCAACATTGATGTATTTATGACATTAATTCTTCCAGAATAATTACTTTCTCTGCTGTTGATTGTTTTCACTTCGTCGAATTGCCAGAGAGAGAGAGAGAGAGAGAGAGATCAGGCTCACGCTTTAACAGGTAGGTAGAGGAAAATTAATGTTGCATGCACAATATAATCGTTGAACATATAATAGTACGTGCATTTTTATCAATTGTTTTTCAACCAATACCATTTATACAAGGTTTTTGCATTTGTGTTTTCACTGTATGTCTGATAAATGGTTCTGTAGATGAAACATGTGAAAATGCTGTTTCGGGGTGCATTTTGGCAAAGGAAATTTTGACTGTGCATGCTGTTTCGACAAAACTAAAAGTTTTCAAAGACAGTAAAATTTTTCAATTCACTTCTCTCAACAGAAAATGAAATTAATGAGGAGACTTTCAATTTATTTTTGTTACTATAATTTTCTGAAATCCCGTACACCTTCGATCTTTTGACCTCTACCCACCAGTATAAAATGTAGATCCCTCTATAGCATATTACTAATGCACCGAGCAGTGGCGTAGCCAGAAATTTCTTAAGGGGGGGGTCCATGGGTTTGGTTCATTGCTAAAAGTCTCGTACACATATATACACTGAAGTGCCAGAAAAACTGATACACCAGTCTAATACTTGGTAGGTCCCCCAAGGGAGGGCAGGACTGCAGAAATACGACGGGGCATGGACTCCATTAGCTTCTGGAAATATGCTGTAGGCAATGCACACTATACTTCCTGCAGAGCGTTCCACAATTCGGGTGTATTCCGAGGTCTCAGATTCCTGTGTTCGACAGCGCGTTTCATGGCATCCCAAATGAGTTCTATCCCGTTCAGATCTGGGGACTTGGGTGGGAATGGCAACACCCCAAACTCAGATTAATGCTCCTCTAACCATAATGGGGCGTCCGACACTTGTGTGGAGGTGCATTGTCCGTTGCAACAGGCCCAACTCATCAGCATGAATGCAGGACATGAACGGGTGTACCTCGTCAGAAAGAAGGCGCACATAGCGTTGGCCGGTCACAGACGTTTGTTGACATACCAGGGGTCACAGTGAAGTCCAGCTAAACACACCCCGTAGCATTACGGACCCCCACCAGCTGATACCATTCCCTGTTGACAGGCGGGATCCATGGCTTCATGGGGTTTGCGCCACACGCGAATCCTTCCATCTGCCCGATACAGTTGGAAACGCGACTTGTCAGACCCAGCTACTTGTTTCCAGTCATCAAGTGTCCAGTGGCGGTGTTGCCGTTCCCAAGCGAGGCGCATAGCTCTGTGTCGTGCACCCATCATGGGGGCTCTAATTGGGCGTCGGCTCCCAAAGCCCATATCATGCAGAGTACGTTGCACAGTCCGGACGCGGATCTTGTCGAGGCTCCAGCGTTGAATTCCGATGATAACTGCGAGAGTGTTGCACGCCTATCGCGTAAAACGATTCTTGACAGCCGACGGTGGTCACGTTCACCCAATGTCTTTTTACGGCCACACTGGTATCGTAGGTTGGAGATTTTTTCCGGAATTATTGTAGTCACGGTACACCCTTGCAATGGTCGTCCGTGAAAATCAGAACTTCGTTTCTACCTCCGAAATACTATGGCCCATCTCACGAGCTCCAACTATGACACCGTGTTGACAATCGCTTAAATCGTTATTCCTTGTCATTCTCATGCCGAAAACAGCTCTAACAGCTGGCAAGGATTTCTATCACTTTATATACGCACTGGCGGACGCAAACGAGTACGCGCGTAGGTGTCGTTGCTATGTATTTTGCATAAGCTCGTCTGTACCAGTTTATCTGGCACTTCAGTACATATCGCTTTAAATTCGGGCTCAGCCTCTCCTCGTGGGAGGGGTTTAAACCCCGAACCCCCCCTCCCTCTCTCTCTCTCTCTCTGGCTACGCCACTGTCACTGAGTATGATTACTAAAATCTTCTTTCATATTTGTACGAAGCTTTTAAAGTACTGACTCACTCAGCCACGGTAATGTCTAAGGTGTTTAGATATTCCAGAAATCATGTGTAATATTCCTTTTTTTCTCCTTCAACTGCTAAATTTACTTATGGAATCTTTTCTATACTTAGTTAGTATTACTTTAAAAGAACTAAAGGAATATCAAAAGCGTCATTTTCATGAAAATTTCTAAAACTGTCAAATGATTAAATGCAATGAATATGTGAATATCTTACATTTTAATGTTTTCTCTATTGGATGTTCTGTAAATTTGTATGTTGAATGTTAATAATGTTTGGGGCATGCAGATCCAAGCTACATCACGCACATGACGAGTTGGTAAAGCAGGACAAAAATCTGTTAAAAAATAACAGTGTAACCTTCCGTTCTCTGAAGCAGAGCATAGTTTCTCCTAACCACTTTACAAACTAGGGTGATCGACAAATCGCGCCCACAACATTAAAACTTAAGTTTTGAAAATTTCAGTGATAACAGAAACACGAAGACGATGTTAGTAATAGAACGAAATGTATTTTTACCAAATAAAAAAAATCTCTTGAACGTTATTACAGCAGGTGTTCAAAATGTCCTCCTTGCTCACGAATGCAACGCGAGCTCTTTTTCCCAGATTCGAAACCACTTTGAACAGAGTTAAAACACTGATTTTTTCAATATCCGCAGTAACGTCGGTCTTCAATTCATTCTTCGTATGTGTGCTGCTTTCATACACTATTCCTTTCAGATATCCTCAAAGAAAGAAATCCGGCATTGTTAAGTTTTTGGATCATGGGGGTCATAAACCTATGGAAATAAGCCTATCACCGAAAAACTCTCTAAGAAACATCATTGCGTCATTAGAGGGGTGGCGTGCTGCTCCATCCTGCTGAAACCAACAATACCTCTCGTCTTCTTCTAGCAAAGATACAAATTGTGTGACTATGTCCTTGTTTACAGTCCATTAACTGAACAGTCAAAAACATATCGGACCGATTACTCGACGACGAGACACAGTACACCTCATTCCGACTTGTTTTTTAGTGCAATGGGTTTTCGTGGAATATGTTTTGATTTGTGAATGACCAAGACCCTGAGTTCTGCGTGTTTACATACCCACTTACGTGGAACCACGCTTCGTCGGTGAAGAAGACATTATCAAGTTCACTTACTCCATTCTGGTCAACTAACTTGCGTAATCACCTGCAAAAATGTAAGCGTTTCTGAAAATCACATGGTTTCAATTATGCCACTGAGATGAGATTATATGCATGTAAGTGTAGTTGTTTTTACAGCTTTCTGAACACTATCATTAAATAATCCTGTCTGACCGAAAAGTTTCCGTAAACATTTAGTTGGAAAAAATATCATTTTAGTCAGCACATCTTGCATTTTTTCGTCAGTTAAAACAGACGGTCGTGCACTGCGCTTTCTAACGAGGAAACTTCCTGTTTCCCGAAAACGCTTTACAGGACAAGCGATAGTTCTCATATCAGATGGAGAAACATTCGGATATTGCTCAAGAAATGCTGCTGATACTTTTGCATATGATCGATGAACGAAATATTTCTCAATTGCGTACACACTCTGGCTTTGGGAAAACGGCATGGTACTCTCGCAAGAAACAAACGATAATGCCGTCAATTGGTACAACGAACGCTTTCAGAAAACAAATATACCTTTCAAGACAATGCAGTGATGCATCTGTCGAGTGAAAGAAGAAATAAATAATTTCACGAATTTATGCAGGGCTTTGAAGTTCGAGGGGCGCGAGTTTTCGATCACCCTATATTACTAGAATTTTTCCTGTTAAGGGAAAACTTGCCTTATTGAAATAAACATTCCTACAACATGAATGATATTAGTACTATATTACTTTTAAAATAATGTTCATAGAACATTTAAATTTTGTTATATGCGGTTGTGTCATTGTCTCAAATGTTAAAATGAGCAAAATTAATATTTTCTTTGTGTCTGACGACTCTTTATATTCTTCCTACCTAGCTGTTTGAATAACACCTTTCTGTGTTTTGGTTCTGGAAATGAATCTCGGAAGGTTACATTTCGAAACCTGATAATGAGAATTCAGATCTTTGCAGATTGAGGAAAGGGTTTTGCTTACAGTAAAGTCTATTTCGTGGGGGTAAGGTAGTCCGCTCCTTCTGGTTTTGAAAGAAAGTATTTGCCAGTTCCATACGGAACGCGATGGCGAATTCCATTATTCTTTTCGTAGAGTGGTTTTTAGTATCATTTCCCTTAGGTATTCGTTGCTTTGCACTACACGACCATTAAGGTATCTTCCAATGAACACGAGCTCATCCTCCGGTACATGTTTTGATGCTTCATCTGTGCGGTGTATAAACAGAGGAATTATTCACTCATGTCCTATTCTATGTAATTCTTTCACTTATTAGTCTATAATTTCTTTTCACTTCCAAGGTACTATCTTTTTGATCCTTTGACAGGATAATCGCCACTCCGCTTCTGCCCTAATCGTCGGCTGCACTGTGAAAGAGCTTGAAACAAACACCAGGCTCCCGTGCTTTGTTTTCTTTCCATCTTGTATAATGAATAAAGTTCTCCGCTGGACGTGTAGTGCAGGGAAGCTTACGTTAAGTCACGTTAGGGTTATTGGAAGGTTACTTGACGTAGCTAAAGTGTGCCTAATCTTCAAAGTGCTAGAGTTTGTTTAGGTAATTGCAGAATACTCTGTTTTAATCAGTATGCTTTTGATACGATTTAGCCCTGTGTTTTGTATTTTATTTGAAAGCAATATTTCTACTGCCTAAAGCTTTATGAAACTCCTAACAAATCATGGTATGCTGCCTTTCTTAAAAGAAAAATATGAGACGGTGTATTAATATTTTGTGATGCTGTTTTCTTCTTTGCTTGTGACTGTATAACAAATACAGTCACAAGCAAAGAAGAAATCCATGTCTAAATATGTGTACGAAACATTTACATGTAATCCTGAACAATAACTTAAATATCCCCCATATTTTGGTGAAAATAACTTATATCGTAGGCTGATGGGAAATATTTACCCTTTAAATTGTTCCACATGGTGTGTGATCCCACAAATGTGAATGTTGTTCCAGAATAATTGGCTATAGCATTTATTTTAGAAATGGTCCTGATGTACCGTACTGAACTGAATGTAAGTCTTGCCTTTTACACCTGAAATTTGTGCAGAATCATAACTGCAGACGACAATATGCTACAGAAATCTAAAGCAGTGTTTATCCCACTGTGTCCTGAACTTTAATAAGCCTGTTTGGTTGAAAAAATATTTTGAATTAAACGCACATTTTCTTTTAAGATCTGCTAAACTACTTTAGAATGGGCGTATCGACTTATTAATAGCATTATTTTTGGTATAAATTTGGAAAACACCGGAATGAGAGTGGATATCAGGTAGTGTATCAACAGAAGAACTGCGAAACAATTAATTGCCGAGCCCAGCTTTTATAGACGGACTATCTTCTGCAGAAAACTTAAACCATTCATGTAAAGTATCTCAACATTGGTAGGCCAATAATTTTAGGAATGTCTACATTGCATGTGTCGAAAACGCCCATGTATGACTTTCATTAAGCTTAAATGAATGTGACCGATAACAATATTAAACTGATGTACACAGACATCAGTTTCAGTCCTTTACCAACGAGATAGCGACTGATGACATCTTTCAGGATATGAAAGGGAATTTCAAGCGCTACTGGTACGACAGATTACTCTGCAAATTGTATGTATGGTATATTTCTCATCAAAGTAAATTCCGTGAAGAAAGGAAGAACAGAAGGGAAAGAAGATGATAGTTGAATTTGTGGGTCTTCGATCCGAGATTTGTGCTTCAACGACGGCGGGTGCTGCACTATTGTAAAATCTAAAAATCATGTAAAACTCGCCGTCAAAAACAAGATAGTATTCAATAAAAAGACGAAATATAATATACAACGTCCGTTCCACAAAAAAATGAGAGTAAAATCGCACAAACTGAAGAAATAAAAGTACAGCAAAATATGTTATTCTTTCTCAAAGTATCTTCCCTTGGATGATGTGTAACGGTCCCATCGTTTAGTCCACTCTTCAAAACATGTGGCGAAGGCATTTTGTGGAAGCTGCTTTAGCGACCCATGTACAGCTTGAATAACGTCAGCATCTGTGTTCAATGTTGCGCCACGAACGTCTCCTTCATTGTTGGAAAAAACCAGAAATCGCACGGGGCGAGGTCATGACTGTAGGCAGGCTGTGGCATGATTTCAATACTGCATTTCGTAAGAAACTGTTGAACACAAGCAGCCACATGTGGGCGGGCGTTATCATGGTGTAGGGTCCACTTGCTCACCAGGTCCGGTCGCTTAATCGATATGTGTCGTCGCAGACGCTTCAAGACTGAAATGTAATACTCAGTATTGACAGTAATTTGTGGAGGAACGGCATGCTGGTTGACTACACCTTTATGATCAAAGAAAATTATCATCATCATCTTCACAACTGAATTGGCTTGGCGAATTTTTATCGGAGGAGGCGAGCCTGTGTGTTTCCAGACATTCGTTGCGCACTTCGTGAAGGGGTCGAAACAGTGAACCCATGTTTCATCGGCAGTTACTACTGTGTTTAGAAGTTTGGATCCTTTACAATTATTCGTTTCATCTCATGACACACCTAAACTTTGACTAACAAGTGTTCGCTCGTCAGGTGATGAGGTACCCATCTGGAACACACACGATGCAGCAGTAATTTGTTTTGAAATGTTATTTGACGCCGCTGTTTCTTCACACTTCATCTAAGAGCAAATTCTGCTGACAAACGCCCTTTTTTGAAATCATGGTGCCATCTGAAATACGTTGACTCACCCAAACATTGATCTTTGAAAGCTTGTTTCATTAAAATCAATTGTTCCTGAGGCCGTTTTACCCAAACGACAGTAAAATTTTATCTCATAACGCATTTCACTTCTTAACTCTGAATCATTCACTTCCATAGCTGTATGGCGAAATGCAAACGTACCTTAAGCAACGACGCAATTACAAAACCAGAATCGTCTGCCACGGCTAATAACAGTTCCCATAAACTTCCTTAATTTAGTTAGTCATCTGCGTGGTTATTTTTCCCTTTCACACTGTTGCCACCTCAAAAACATTTTCTCTCAATTTTTATGGAAAGGCTTTTGTATTTAAAATGCCTGTCAGAGCCTACGGCTTTATACACTGCCGGACAATTGCTAAGGACGGATCACAATAGCAACGATAGCAACCATAAAATGGAAGGCAGGAAAATGTGGAAATTAGCATAAGTGCGGGATACAGTAAGACGTGTGGTGCGTATGCAAATTTTGGATTGCCGAACTTGTTCGTGACGTCATAGCGCTGATAAAAGATATAAAGGATTTGACGCGTATTGACCGTTGTTGTTCAAACGCAAAGTTGAAAGGGAAAGAATCAACTGACGAACTTGCAATTTTCAGTATGTCTTCCCGACATCACCTAGATGATTTTACGCGTGGCCGTATTATTGGCAAGATTGAAGAAGGGCGAAAAATAACAGATGTTGCCAGGGAGTCCGACGTCAGCCACAGTGTTGTTTCAAGGCTTTGGAAATCATTTCAAATAAATGGAGAGTGTAGCAAACGTCACGGGAGAGGTCGTGTTCGCAGTACGACACCTGCAGAAGATCGGTACATAGTGCTGTCAACAAAAAGACACCGGCGCAGCACAGCTAGTGAGGTAGCAAATCAGTTTATGGCTGCTACTGGCAAGCGGATCTCCCGAAAAACTGTCGCCAGACGTTTGCATGAAGGAGGAGGACAATGCGCCCGCCGTCCTGTTGTGTGCATCCCATTGTCCAGACGTCACCGTACCGCCCGTTTGCAATGGTGCCATCAACACCGCAATTGGACTGATAACGACTGGTCTGCTGTCCTCTTCTCAGATGAGAGTAGATACAGTCTATCGTCTGATTGTCGACGACAACTGATCTGGCGTGATAGTGGTACTGCATATTGTCCAGCAAACTACAGGAAAGGGACCGATATCCGACATGTAGTGTCATGGTATGGGCTGGCATCATGATCAATGGCCGTACGTTCCTCTATGTGCTTCCAACTGGGACTATGACTGGCCAACGATGCATTAATGATGTTATGCTACCTCATGTTCGCATGTTCCGTGGTGCTGTCGGTGATAAATTCATTTTCATGGACGACAACGCAACATGTCATCGAACAGTCGCTGTCCAGGAGTGTTTTGTGAGCGAGGATATTCAACGCCTCGTATGGCCAGCACGTTCTCCAGATCTGAATCCCATTGAAAATGTGTGGGATGCTTTGGGGAGGAGTCTTGCTGGTCGCCAATGCTCTCCAAAAAACAAGAACACCCTCATCCGTGCACTGACAGAAAAATGGGATAAATTACCCCAACAGCTGCTTGATAATGTTGTGCAAAGCATGAAACGACGTGTGGAATCTTGCATCGCCCTCCATGGTGGCCATATCCAGTATTGACATCTTACGCCGGAACGCCTGCGGACGGTAATTGCATTTTTTTCACGTTTACGTATTCTGCACAAAATGGCCTGTTTGTCCCTTGAACACGTTCCAAAACCTTCTGGATTTCAGAGCACAATAAATTGTCTTTCTTGTAATGTCCTGGCATTCTGACATTATTTTATTTCGCTTGGTATCCAACCACACTTACTTTTTTATGAGCTATATCGCCGTTTATGATCCGTCCTTAGCAATGGTCCAGCAGTGTATTACTGTATGAACCATATAAAGGGTGCAAAAAGTGTTTATTCTGTTAGAATTAATTAGGTAGCTTGCGAAACAACACGTTCTTCAGAACACACGTCTACCTAAAGGTATTATGAAACTATCTTATCAATTATTACACTGTTGTGCAAAACTTAACGACGAGCCAGAGTCTTGACCTGTAGACCAGCACACGAGCGGTTTGAATACATGAAATTCAAACCATAGGATCTCTATTACATACCGAGTCGATGACGGAAACAACACCGACATAACTGCAGGTACTAAATGATACAGTACAAACTTTATTCAGAATGGGCTGCATAGGACGCATAGGACTGGGTGGCATGGTACAGATGCATCATTACCAAAGACGGTATGAAGGGAAGAGAAGGTGCTAAGTTAGGGATATGATCATTCCTAACGTCGATACAGGATTTGCATCGTCTTTCTATACTTCACACTAGTTTGTTAATTAGTTATCGGGGTTACATCGCCCATTCTTCTTTCAGCGTCATCTTCAACTGTTGCACAGTTTCCAATGTGTGTTGACGTGCCGCAGTCCGTCTCTCCAGTGCGTCTGACGCGTGTTCTATGCGATTTATGTTGGGGGAACGTGCTGGTCAATTGATCCTGTAGATGTCTTCACTTTTGAACAGCTCATCAACAGCCACCGTACGATGGGGAGTGGCGTTATCGTCTATTAGCACGATTTGTGGGCCAATGGCACCTCGGAACAGACGAACATGGGGAAGGATTACCTCATTACAGTAGCGCGCACCGGTAACAGTACCACCTTTAAGTATCTGGAGCTCCATACATCCATCAATCAGAATGCTTCTCCATACGAGAACACCGCGGCCGTCATATCTATCCCTTTCGTCGATGTTTTTGGGAGATACGAGTGCCTACCTCATGCCAGGTTAGCTGACGTCCAGAATCGCTAGAGAGACTATATCTACTCTCATCAGTAAAGAGTACCGTACTCCACTGTTCTGCCATCCAGTTCTTATGTTTTCTGAACCGCTGTAAACTGTGTCTCCGGTGAGCAGTTGTTAATGGAACAGAGCAGGCTGGTCGTTGGACAAACAATCCATCTTTGTGTAGTTGCCTGACCCCTGGAAACTGCAATATTGTTCGTACTGTGCTCATGTTCAGTTGTTTTGCAAGGTTACTTGCTGTCTGGTGTCGATCCCTCTTGGCCTGTAGGACCAAATAGTGGTCCTCACTGGAGGTGGTATTTGGTGAACGACCACTACTGGTCTTTCGCACAACTGTACCTGGACTTCCGTTCAACCGATGCTATTGGACTTCGTGACCGCATTTTATTCTCACGTCACACAAACCACTCGCCATGCTTCATCATTACGCATGTGCTGTTGCTCCTGTTCCCAGATACGGTCCTGAGTTAATTTGTGTTTGGGACTGCTACTATTTACGGCGTTATTTCACTTTTTTCACTTCTTCCTTAAGTTTTGCACACGAGTGTATTATCTTGTCTAATGGTATTATGAAATTAAAAGTTCCATCATTAAAAGTATTCTTTAGCAAGAAATTTCAGATTCTAAGCAAATATTCCAGATATGAATTACATTTCATTGATAGACTGTTGGTACAGCTGATGTCCTGATTTTACTGATTTTAAATATTGACATAAAATTGCCATTTGCTCTGTCCTGTGATTTAATCAGAACGTGCAACATTTTCTTACAACGTGGGTGTAATTAAATTTGTAAAATATAGAGATTTGGAAATAGAACCATTTTTTTTTGTCGATTTTTTTCCCTTTTTTACGAATTTGTCTTGTTAATTTTTCAGAAAATCGTTGGAGAAAATAAAGTTGCTTAAAATTATTTTTTTATTTTTTTTATCTGCAGAAATTTTCTGTCTAACAAGACGGAAAGACAATTAAAAAATACAAACATGATTCAGAATCTTTTCCAAAACAAAACAAGTTGCTCAAAAAACACTGGGGTTATTGCAAAAACAAACAAACGAAAAAGATCGACAGCATGTAAAGCAATCGTGAGCGTTTAGTTGTGTACAACATAGTACGCAAAGCACAAAACAGACATGAAATGATCAGGGAAAAGTGCGGTGCAGTAATTTCAGAGTCCAAGCTAGAGAAAACCTCACTGATTCAGAGGAAATGAGAAGCACACGAGACTTACCTGGGTCGACCAATACGTTGTGTCACCTCCTCCGTTGTTCACAATCGATTGACACATCCATGGCATGCTGTAGATGGAATACTCAGTTGGTTTTGCGGTATTTCCGCACACAACGGGACAAAATGCCATAAAGTTGTGAAAGAGTAGTGGCCTGGTAATGTCTGTCTAATCTCCTCTGCAAATGCATCCCAAAGGAGTTCAGTGGGACTAATGTCGGAGACCTTGGAGGTAGAGTAAACTTCGAACTCATGGCCCAAGATGTAAGCTCAATGAGGTCGTGCATTATCATTTACAAAGATGATGCTATGATCTATCGCCCCGAGAAGTGTCACAGTAATCCTGATGATGTCGTGTCAGTACACGCTACCGGTCGTGTACTCTAGACAAAAACACAGATCTGTGCCAAAGCCATCAGTGAGCCGCTGCATAACTGATACAAGGGTTAGCACAAATGCCTACTGCCGCGTTTTCCTGGGGTTACCCAGAAATGAAGTTACTTGCAATCGGAATGTAAGTCAAACCTGGACTGAGCGCAGCACAGGATGCTTTGTCACTCTTTCTGCCATAATAGGTGTTGACGGGACCACTCACATCTTTTATGCAGGGTTGTAGCAAACATTGGTACAAATGGATGTCCCGACTATAGATCTTCTGACTGCAGTCAACTGCGTACAGCGTGATCAATTACCGTAACGTCAGTGGCACTTCTCAGAGTGTCTCAGACATAGGTGCCGGACATCGTGCGATTCCTGTCAGCATTCGTTCTGATATACTAATCTTGCCGGCCTGTAGTTTTTCTCAGACCACCACGTATCTGTTGGACAGCGTCATCCACTTGCACGCAAAAACGCGCTGGAGTCGACAATATTTCGGGATACATGAACTACTTCGTGTTCTGTGACTGCCAAATTCTTGTTCTGTATTGTTCACCGTCCGACATCTGCTTTTACAAAAGACTCCGTTAAGATACATCATAGCACTTTGCTTCAAAGCCCAATTATCCCCCTCTAACTTATTTTTGCGCCTCCGCGTGCATGAGAGCAATGCGGAACCTTAAATTGCATACCAGTGAGTTCGTACTCTGCTAGCTACCAAGCTAATTTAAAAACATCTGCATAAACACCCGCCTAGCGTTCGAAATGGTAATATTTCTCACTTTTTTTTAACAGTTTAGAATTGCAGCTAAATTATAGAAAATACTCATAGCAAAGCTATCTCTTAGTAAAATATGTTATGTTCCACTACCATTTAATGCATAAAAGTAACGGAATAAAAAATCATGAAGTTATATAAAAAATGCAAAAAAAGGAAGTAAATATTTGACTTAACAGGTATCAAAATTTAGAAGAAAGTAAATGACAACACATGTGAGAGGCATTCAAAATAGGAGAGAGGGTTATTTGGTCGCGAGCTGGAGTCTCTCAGCATGGATAACGTTACATGCAACAGCTCTACATTCCTAAAGCCTATCAGTTGTAATCGTAATGTTAACCAATGACACCTCAGTGGCCCAGAAACCTTGTTTTGGCACTACTCTTCCCGGTTCGCTGCATTCTCTTCACTTTTGCCTTCGGTAAATCATTCATTCCTGCAACATCCATACTCTTGAACATTTTCACTGAATTCCATAACTTTCTGCTATTTTGATCCGAAAGAAAAGCACAGTCTTTTTTTTTTTTTTTTTTGAGGGTCCGTGTATATTTATTTATTTATTTATTTATTTGAAGAAAAACGACAGCAATTCTGCACTTTGAAAATCAGTTTTCCAGATGACAGTTATTAAAAAAATATCTCTCAAATTTTTGGTTCAATTGTTTTAGTTCCGTGTATTAAGTGAACATAAATGCTCACCTTTCACTGATACAGTTATTTTTGTAACCTATTTTTCTAGCTGTCTAAAAGGTTGCATTGTATGTGCTAATGTACCGAAACTGACGCGTTCATTGCTAAGGTTTAAATGAATTCAAGCGATAAAAAGATTTTATTCTCTCTTCTCTCTGTATCGAGAACTTTATTGGATTTTTATACCGCTGTGACAGGCGAAGGTCACAGTTCATCAAACGTTCCATGTCGTACCAAACATTTGGTCCGCAATCCCCAGTGACATTCTGTAAAGGGTCTGCTGCCATTATAGAGACTGCCCTTCGGAAGGCGGGCAACCCTTAAGAAGCAGAGACCCCAATTGATCGACTGAGAGACTCGGTTCTGAAGTGGATCTGTACAGCATGCATTATTCAACTCTACGTAACAATGTACCTGCCCCATGAGTCTGACCAAATCACTGAGATTTCTATCGAGCGAGGAGCTCACGCTCTGGTTTGTCCGTGCGTGCGTGCATGAGTGTGTGTATGTGTGTGTGTGTAGGAGGGGGTATTGCTCGCAGATCTCCGATTGCTTGACAACCCACTACATTGACGGGTGAAGGAAGAGGATCCCAGCTCCATGTCTAAAGGGGGATATTGTGCTTATTTACAGAGCACCTGTAATCTTCAGGCAGTATTAAGTGGGTCAATTTTCTGCTTCGTTATAGGGCAATGGCTGTTTGCCGCAAGTGAACGGAGGATTTCTCGGGGATTTCTGTCAAACGAGAAGACTTAATGGAAAAGAACAACTTTTTTTGTTAGATGCCAGGGGTTTGCAAGTGTTTTGTAGCTACTTTCGCTTAACCATTAAAGACAAAAGCGAATTCTTGGGTGTAACGACCGCGTTGTTTGAGGGAAAATCTGTAGTTTTAAGAAGCGTAGTCAATTGTTATCTAAAACAATTCCTCTGTTTATATTGCATTCGCATGTTGTGCTAAATAACAGTATACACATGATCTAGCGTTAAATTTCTGTTTCCATAAACCGAAAAGTATTATGATGACCTTTGTTTTTATACTTACAGCTGTAGATACGAAAATATTTTTCCAGTCCGACTTCCTGAAATTGAGACACCACCTCAGCATAATCAAATAATAAACTTACTAGACGAAACCCGTGGGAATCGAAGGTTAGTTTTTTTTTTTTTTTTTTAGGAATAAACTCATATGAAACAACAAATGTGAACTTTATTTGACTGACAAATTCATTCAACCACTTCAGTAAAGTCTATAAGTCCAGATTCGTGATTTTTTTTCTTTTTTTTTATTGGAGGTTTAACGACCACCGTGAGCAACTCAATGGGCTATAAGCAGTCGCCCGTCCCTAATTTAGGGCCACTGGTTCCAGGAAAGGGACAGAGCCAGTGCCGAAAGACAAACACAAGATCCATGCCTCATCGGGATTTGGACCCGGAGCCTTCACGAACGAACCATCATAAGCCAGCGCTTAGACCACTGCGCCACCGAGGCGGCCAGGTTCGTAATGATCATCACGACTGCACCCTTTTTCAGTCGTAAAATGTGAGGCGGAAGTCCACTCATCTTGATCGTGTGCAAAACTTCAACTGGATAGCGCACTCTTTCACTCTCATCTTCAGTCACAACTGTGCTTGTAAATGTTGTTGGCATGAGATTCGCGTTGCGAATACTCTTACCCGTCGGAAACGACGGTTAGGTTTCCTTTTTCTTTATTTTTTTTTTTTTTTTTTTGAAGAGAATAAACTCATATGAAACAACAAATATAAACTTTATTTGATTGACAAATTCATTCAACCACTTCAGTAAAGACAATAGTCCAGGTTCGAGTTTTTTTTTTATTTTTATTTTTTTTGACTGAAGGTTTAACGACCACCGTGAGCAACTCAATGGGCTATAAGCAGTCGCCTGTAATATTTTATAATAAAATAATAATAATATATATATATATATATATATAATATTTTCACTAGCAATGGTCAACGGAATGTTTATTCACATCTTTACATAATGGGAAACGTCTGACTTACGTGAATAAACTGGATTAAATGAATGTTAAATTGTATAAATACATCACGCAGTCCAACGGCATAACCCAATCAGGTCTTCGAGAGTGTTCGCTGTTCCGATGAGAACTTTGATACCAATGCCTACTAGCGTTGTTTTGTGCAACGGTTTGTTCAGAAAAGAGAAGACTTCGGTCTTTGGACTATCTGAGTCTCTCCATGCCTCCGCCTTCAACAGCGGGTGAGTCAACAGCAGGCAATCGAATGTCAACCGCACGCTTCTTCAATAGACTTTACATGGGAACTTTGCCGCCCCACAACGCCCGAACGGTGGGCCCAATCTCATTTTCATTTTTCTCTTCGACTGGCACATCTACATAGTATGACCTTCTTTTTTATACCTCAACCATATCTTTACGTTCAGCCGTTCTCTCAAAATAAGACTCACAGTAAAAAAACTTATAGAATTTATATAAAAATGTTAGCTGGGTGCAAATCAGTGATTCGGAAGAAGGGAAGATAAGTAAAACAATACAGTGGAACCTCAGTTTTACATTTCTCTGTTATACGTTTTTCACTTGTATACATAATTCTGGGTTAGTTCCGACATTTTGCTGTAGTGTCTATCGCTTTTTTTAACTCGGTTGTACGTAATTAATTTATATGCTTTTTGCAATGACACGTTAAAATTTGAATTTCAGATTATCAATAATCCGCAGTTCTTTGATTCTTTTATAAGTAACCCAATAAGTTACAATTTTGAAAGAATTGAGGACAGCGTTGTTGTGTTCCTTCTTGGTGCCGCAAAAGTTGAAATTTGATCCCATCAGAGAATTGTTCGATGTTGTTTACTTCCGGTTTGGATGAAATAATGGTTTCGCATTTCATGACTCACATACACATGGCGTATTTAAAAATTGATAAGTCTCTAGGGCGGCTGCACTTTATCGTGGAGTAGTAGAATAGCATCCTAAATACATCATCAATATTCATCATTCTCGTTTCAAATGGATGCACTCAGGATCCGCAGAGAAAAAAAGGTGTTAATTCGTGAGTTTCATACTGAAGCATTGGTCACAGTTTGTTAGTTCTGAAGATTTCACTTAATTTAGAATCCGGATTTCAATAGACAGATAGAGACGTCAAAAAAAAGAGGTTTGATTTTCATTGACTTTATGGTTTTTGCAGTGTGATAGTATGTTTTATATATAGTTTGTAACGCTTGTTTTTTTCGTCGCCAATTCGACTTTAGATAAATCATTATTAAGGAACATCTTTTACTCCTTTAAAATATAAAATTTACAATAGTATTTAACAATTTGAAATTTCCATTATACGTTTTTTACATTTATACGCTTTTTAAGTCCATGCCATGTAAAACCACATAACCGATGTTTCACTGTACATGGAATATTATAAGGGTATTTTTCCAAATACAAATATACTCTTACTTCATCTAATGTTATGTGAACAGTGTGCATAAATCAAGAGACTGAAAGCCAAAGAAAAATCTTCACATTATTAGTAACAAACGTTACGCAAACTTCTGTTCTTCACGTTATTAAGGACTTTAGTTGCTGAGAGGAGCTGAATTATACAGTCATACTAAAATATTATTTTACAAATTAAAACTGAATAACAGATATTTCAAGACTTCTGCATGTTCAAAGTTCCTACCCTGTTGGTATGTTGTCCCGGAAGATTATACTGCTGTTATCCTTTCACCCAGCGATATTACGGCTCGGCGTTGAGTGCACTTGCACTAGATTTGATCCACATGCGAATATGTTGGCCAGCTATGCTTGAATGTTAAAATCTTCTCAGAACAGTTTTGAACGTAATGCCGACACAATCTTGAAGGTATACTGCATTAGACTTTAAGTTATAAGGATTACTCATTAAATAATAATAATAAAAAATATCAAATTCAAAGTTAGCTATGACGAGTACATTACAATGATGAGTCACAAAGACACGACACCAAAAGATCCACCGGGTGACACTTGAGCTTGCCTCACTTCCATTCCAGTCCGAGGTCTCAAACTCTGTACGGGTGGCGCATTGGTCTAAGCGCTGGCTTCTGATCTCTCGTCCGAAATGGGTCCGGGTTCGAATCCCGTTGAGGCACGGATGTTGTGTTTACCTTACGGCACTGGCTCTCTCCCTTCCCTGGAATCAGTGGCCATAAATTAAGGACGGGCGACTGCTTATAGCCCATTGAGTTCCTCACTGTGGTCATTAAACTCCCAATAAAAAAAATTACATTAATTTCGGCCCGATGCGTGGTTCTTTCGGAGTTGACCCTCGGCACACTAATGTTGAATTGTGCAGTGCCTTTTTGTCATTCTGTTCACTTGCACAATCCTCGTCACTCTCTTTTGATTCCTTGATCCGCCAGCTGCTTTCGTCTACAGGTCCGCTGATTACTGAAATGTTTTTGCGTCTCGCGCCATTCACAGTAAATGTTTGCTACAGTTGGGTGTGAGAAGCCCAGCGACTGTTTGGGAGTTGCTGCACACTGGCGTTAATCATCATGTCACGTTCAAATTAGCTGAGATCACTCGTTTTGCCATTCTGAACTATAATGGGACGTTAACTGATGCTCGAGGCCCTAGTCTGCATACTGCGCACATATATGCCGTCTTATGTGTTGGAATGGACCATTTATGTGACGGGCACAGGTGTATCGAATTAACTGGCACCTCAATGCAGTTATCCGGTGCGTAAATGCTGTTTCTACATGAAGAAAGATCGTGCGAAGAGCAAATATAAGTTAGTTAACACAGGCGTCCGTTTTAGTATATATAAGAGATTCATTTTAGTTATAAGGTGTTCCATCATTTTTTTCTCACTCAAAATCGAATCATTCTATTTCATGATACTGCTTTTAAAATTCAATTCGTTGACGGGATTTCCAAGAGATGTCAACATCATGTGCGTATCGTATAAATTATAACATTCCCTCTTGCTTTACCATATTTTGCAAGTATCTTCAAATCGCAAGAACAGCATGTGATTTTTCTATATTTACATCTCACTGGGAAAATCGACTGAAATTCATCGTGAAATGTTTATGTCTAAACTTTTAGCACCAGTTAACAAATTTTTTGTAAGGTAGGATTTTTCTACTGGAGAAATAATTCTGACAAATAGCAGGAGCATAAGAACTCTATTTACAGGAATTATGCCCATATATCTCATGGAAAGGCATGTTGGCTAAGTGTGTGATATTCAACTAATACAAATTCATTAATGGGAGTGCGCACCTTGGAGAAATGTGTCAAAGAATGTTATCTCAGTTAAATCGTTCTTTGCTTTATAAACATTAGCTCTGGCGGAGGAAGACCCAACTCTTCATTTTCCACAGAAAGAAAATTTTTGGCAAAATTATAAATGGCAATTTTCAGGAAAAAAGAAATAGAAATGGGTATTTCTTACTTCTTTTACTATTACCGGTAAATTACGAGCAGAGCAAAAGTGGAAAATACAAATGCTTTATTCATTCCTTGGGCAATGGACTCATTCTCTTCTTTATATAGCCTTGTACTTTCTCCAGGAAAAACGTATCACATTGCGGGTGCACACCATTTGCTGCAATGGGAACAATGTTTTCCCTAAGTAATGCCTCTTTTTGTAGGCAAAAAGAAAACAATTTACCGGATTCAAGTCAAAGAAATAAATGGAAGGGGTAGTACTTCAAAACAAAGTTCCTGAATTCTTGCAGACATCCCACGAGAACTGCAAAACACTTGCCAATAAGAATAATTCTTAGGAATTTTTGTCGAATCTCCAGAATATGGACCAGGAAATTGTTTTCCCTGAAGTACAGATTTTGTTTTTACAGTAAACTGATTTTCTAGGAAAGGAGATGTTTCTGTGACTTTTATTGTTGTTTTTTGTAGTGCAGCCTTTTGGGTACTGAAGTGCCACTTTTGCTGTTTTTCTTTCAGCCACCTACGTGAAATATTCCTGTTCTCTGGCTCCATTGATTGCCAAAAATATCAAATCTTTTTCAAGTAATGAGATACCTTGTATTTTTGATTTCATTCGCTAGAGAAGCTTAGCTGTAGTGCAAACAAAATAGTAATGACTAAAAGTCCGCACAAATATGTCACTTGTATTTGTCATAATTTATGTATTGAAGTATTGTCATAATTGCCCTTCAGTTAACAGCATGGCCAACTGAAACGGAAGGCAACACGTTCCATCTGTGTAGAACTGCTTTCATACTGAAATCAATAAATAACCTCCATTCTTCTGGAGTATGTGTCATGCTGAGGAATAGGAATAAACGGTCAACATTTTTAGAAGCAACCAGGTTAACTTCCATGGTAAAGAATAATTCCAGATCTTTATGGCTGGAGCTTATAATAGCCATTTATTTTCATATTTCTGTTGAAGGGATTCCACTGCTGCAGAACGTATCCTAGCAGTTGTGCAGTTCTCTTTGACAGCTCCAGATCTATAACAAGAACACTTAACTTGTAGTGCATTACTTTGTGTGGTGAATCCGGTGTTGTGAACTTGTAGTCCGAAATACAGATATTATTTTCAGTGTTTATTCATTCTCCTTCTATGTGTCTACATCGCAGTGTTCTGGTGACTCCAAGACGGGCATTTGTTTTCTATTTTGACACTGGATTGATGGCAGAAGGTATGTTGGGGTAGTTTATTGTCTGATTTTTCTTGTTGGTAATATCACTTCCCAATGGAGGTCTCATACAAAAGTAAAGGTCGTTTACGTGGTTGAACGACTCCCCCGTATCATGGTAATAGCAAATGGCATCGACTGCTCCTTGCCATTTACCCAGCTGCGAAGACGTGTTGGATAACTATTATATACTTCATTCAGAGTCCAGCTCCTCTGATGATCTCTAGTCTTTCACCAGAAGTAAAGGTGGTAGTCTTTTTCGTGACAGGCGTTATTTTACGCTTCTGTGACGCGAAAGTAACTTTCCTACAAGTGTAACAAAAATCGGCTGCATTGTTTTCAAAAGAACGAGGCATAAATGAGGCATAAATCACATACAGACCCCGCATACAATCAAGAAAGAACGATAAGATAAATGAGGATGAGTAACTCCCAAATGATGCAATAATTCCCATTCATTACATTGCCTAGAATGATGAAATAGCTCGCTGGTATTGTGTTACCCTGGCGCTTCGTACAACGCCCAAAGGACACAAATCAGTATGCACTGTATGTGGATGCAGCCCCTGTATTACAAAAACGAAGCCAATCAACAATGTTTTAGAACAGACAGGTATACATTGCAAATTAGACAGGTTTGTGCAGTTCATCAAAGATGGTTTTCAGAAGTGCAATAACTCCTGCACTAAAACGCGGAATGCTTGATGATGATGTGGCCGGTGAAGTTCCTGAGCAACGTGACGCTGTCACCCCTCTCGCTAGTGGACGAACCCACCGCTTGGCAGGCATGTAGGTAGGGAGACATCATTGCATGCACGCAGACGGTAGTTCGATGTCAGTGTGGATAAACGTCGTGAGTTAACAGAGTTTGGAAGAAGGATGCTAATGGATGTCCGACGCATGGGTCATTCTACCTCGGAAGTTGTACAATAACCCCACTGTCACAAGAGTACAAAGAGTGTATCGAATAATCGAATACGCCATTTCCGGAATAACAACACATCGTGGACAGTGCTGTGGACAAGGAAAGGTGGTGGATGAACGCGGCCGTCGATGACTGTCTCGCGTAATTGCAACCAGCCGGAGAGCAACAGTGGCATAAATCACCTCCGTCTTCAAAGATGGAGGTGCCAGAAACGTCTCCACTGAGACCATGAGGCGCTCATTATTCGTAATAGGTTATGGAAGCCGACGACCCACCAGTGTCTCATTGCTAACACCACATCATCGGACTCTACGCCTCAACTTCAAGAAACAACATCGGTACTGGACCTTGGATGATCGGAGACGGGTCTCCTGATCCGACGAGTCCCGTTTTCAGTTATTTCACGCACACGGGAAGGTACGGTTCTGGCTGAAACCGCACGAACAGATGAACCCGGCATATCAACTAATAACTGTTCAGGCTGGTACATGATCTGTTATGGTCTGGGGCGTGTTCCACAGACACACGTTTTTACCTCTGGTACTTCTAGACGCATCTCTGAACTGTCCACTGTACTATTCATTCTTGCAGATCATCTTCATCTGACTCAATGCGCCTCCCCATGGAGCGATAGAAACTAGAACATGGTTAGAAGTACGTTCCTCAGAATTTCCCACTCTGCAGTGTCCTCACCGTTCACCGGACAGGAACCCTTTGGAAAGTCTTTATAATCCTGCCGAAAGGTCCGTTTGAGCTTTAAATCCTTCACCCAGGAATACGAAGGAATTATTAATAGCGGCGCAGCAAGCATAGGTGGATATAGCTGTGGAACACTTTCGTGATCTGGTGGATTGAATGCCTCGCAGGACTGCCCTTATCTAGCCAAAAGGTGAACCAACCTGTAGGTATCCCATGATTTCTGTCCATTCAGTGTATTATAACAGACCGCAAATTTGATATTTTAATCTATGGGAATTTTGGGAAAGCAGTAATTCAACTAGATGACACTTTGTTTCTTTTCGACGAGGTACACAATTAATCTGAAGATGAAGTACTTTGTTTTCCCAATTTTTGTCAATGGAAATACTTGTTTTTCAAAGGAAAATAAAGTTTTTCAGAAATAAAAAGAAATTCCCACAAATTTCAGAATGTCAGTAGTGCTTTCTGCATTTTATTAATGCCTACTTCAAACTCTACAATTCACCAATGATTTTCTGTCCCTAAAAGAAGTCAACCCCATCTACGATCAACGATATGTCAAGAAAGACTAGAAAAGGTTAAGCATATTACCTATGAAAATGACTTTCCATCTAAACTTGATTTTAAATACGAGGTGTTTTTGGAATATTGCTGTGCTAAAATGAAAAACATACGAGACTATTGTAAAACAAATCCTAAGGAAAAAAGACTTAGTTTATAGATTTGGGTAAACCGTTTCTTAAATGATAGCGGAATATTCCTTTACCTCTAACTTAAGGTTACTGTGTTGCTCTCTTCCTCTAGATTCTATTTTTTTCTTTCCTTGGCAAAAGAATGTTTTTATGATAAAGGTATGTCGATAAAAAATCCACCCCCACCAACTCCAAAATACGAAAAAAAAAACCACAAAAATTAATTGGAAAACGTTTTACTGAAAACTGTCATCTTTGCTATTTTTCAGTAATTCACAGATTTATCAGACTAATATTAAGCTACCTTTTCCCGTTATTTAATGTAGAATACAGTGTTATTTAAGTAACTACTATTTACACTGAAGTTTGTTTGATGGCGTTTGACACGCATATATACTACACGGTTTCACACCTTTTCTGAAAAGTATTGTTCGTCTTCTGTGTGACACTTAAAGCGGGAAAATCGTTTGCCAATTTAGAAAATTAATTGCAGAATTTGTTACGAGAGAATTACATCACAAAGGAATCCGTCCCGGATTATGAAAGAACATAATCATGCTTTTCTTCTACAGGTGCGAATCGTTTCCAATGTGGCCATATCCTGAATATTAAACTTAGCCTATGGTTCCTATGTCATCAATAACATGCTAATGTATATCTTCAGAAAGCAATTTCCAGAAATTAGCTTACCGCATGAAAATCCATTAACGCTAGAAGTGGAAAATGTTTTTGAAACAGTGTGATTTCGTACATCACCTGAAACACATCATTCGTAACAATTGTAAGTAATGTTAGTACGACAGAAGAATCATGTTGAATCTTTTAATGTTAAACTGTGACACTAAAAATATTCAATCGAATGTCGAGTAGAAGACAGGAAGGTTTATGTTCGAGCGTGACCTTACAAAAGTTGATCTTCCTTACATCGTTGAAAGAAACTTCACTACAGTTAAAGGTTTCCACCAGTAAGAATGAAAATACGAAACGTGTTACTTTCTTACTTTCATGAATTGATTGTATTTCCAACGGCCATTCCATAAAACTGAGAGTAAAATCCCTCAAAATGAAGAAATATATGTACAGCAAAATATATGTTATCCTTTCTCAAAATATCTTCTCTCGGATGACATGCAACGGTTCTATCGTTCAGTCCACTTTTCAAAGAATATGGCAAAGACATTTTGTGGAAGTTGCTTTAGCGACCCATGTACAGCTTGAATAACGTCCCCATCTGTGTTGAATGTTGCGTCACGATCGTCTCCTTGATTGTTGGAAAAAACCTGAAATCGCACAGGGTGAGGTCAAGACTGTAGGCAGGCTGTGGCATGATTTCAATACTGCATTTCGTAAGAAACTGTTGAACACAAGCAGCCACATGTGGGCGGGCGTTATCATGGTGTAGGATCCATTTGCCCACCAGGTCCGGTCGCTTAACCGATATGTGTCGTCGCAGACGCTTCAAGACTGAAATGTTATACTCAGCATTGACAGTAATTTGTGGAAAAACGGCATGCTGGTAGACTACATCTTTATGATCAAAGAAAATTATCATCATCATCTTCCCAGCTGATTTGGTTTGGCGGACTTTTTTTCGCAGGAGGCGAGCCTGTGTATTTCCAGACACTCGTTGCGCGCTTCGTGAAGGGGTCGAAATAGTAGACCCATGTTTCATGGGTAGTTATTACTAAGGATTGCAAAGAATCTAAACTGGATAGGAGACCGATGTTTCATGGGTAGTCATATAAAGGATTGCAAAGGATCTAAAGTGTTTAAAAAGTTTAGATCCTTTGCAATCCTTTGTTTCCACTCATGACACATATGAACTCTGGCTAACAATCGTTTTCTCGACAGGTGATGTGGTACACATGGAACACACACGATGCAGCAGTTATTTGTCGCGTAGAATGCGGAGTGCCGACGTTTTTGAAATATTAGTTTACGCCGCTATGTCTCCACACGTCATTCGTCGATCTCCTTGCAGTTTTGCCTAAACAGTGTTAACAATACGCTCCGTAACAATACTTTCAGGTCGCCCAGGCCTATGAGCGAGTTCTACTGACAAACGCCCTTTTTTGAAATCATGCTGCCATCTAAATATCGTTGACTCAGCCAAACATTTATCTTTGTAAGCTTTTTTCATTAAATCAACTGTTTCTGGAGCCGTTTCCCTCAAACGATAGCAAACTTTTATATAACAACGCATTTCACTTCTTAACTCTGAATTACTCATCTCCATAGCTGTATGGCGAAATACAGACGTACCTTAAACAAGTGCGCAATAACAAAACCAGAATAGTCTGCCACTGCTAATAACTGTTGCCATCGATACTTCCTTAATTCAGTTAGTCGTCGGTGTGGTTATTTTTGCCCTTCGCACTGTTGCCAACTCAAAAAGAAATGCTCTCAGTTTTTATGGAACTGCCTTTGTATATAACATAATCGTCTGATTCTGACTAAAAATTTCTCATACTTCATGAAAACGCTTTCATCTCATAGATTTGCTGGAAAATTAGCCAGACTGCAGTTGCAAGTCCAGCATAAACATTCCGATCAAGTGTGAGCAAATGTTTCGACTTGCAGTATTTTTAAAAATATTTGAATTCTTGCTCTCATTATGTTAGAAAACGCAGTTGACTTTGCGAGAAGTCGAAAATCAGAACTATGAAATATATTCCCATTTGTGAGGGCCACGTCGAACTCGGTGATATATATATGTACTTAACTGGTGATAAACGTATAAAGAAAAAATTTACAGTATGCTGTTCCATAGTGAAAAAGCTCTACGCTCAAGCAGCAAAAGTGTTATCTTTAATCTATTTATGCAATGGGCACGACCAGCTGGGTTGCAAAGCGTTGAACTGCGATGTTGTGACCACTTCTCTTTGGGATGTGGGCAACGTTGTTAAAATTTTACTGCTGGAAAATCCAATTCTATTTTATTAATTGCAAGAGAAATCAGACTTTTCTTGCTGATTCTATGTCAAGCAACCTTTTAACAAGAAACCCCATTTTCTTCTTGATAAAACTTCTTTTCAAACTGTGCAAGTTTCACGTTTTTCCAGCACTAGAATATTGTTCCCACATTTGATTTGGGAACGTCAGTCAGTCCTAAGCATTTTTAATGTTGTATAGAACGGAGATGTGTGTCTACTTTACATCTCGGCACTCACAAATTCGGACAATGCAGTTCTGTAAATCGTGATCATTGCTCTCAGGAGTTATCAGCCATTGTCTCATCTTGTGCAGTTTTTCGTTGCATTTCAGAAACTACCACTCAAGAGAGCATTGTGTTTGGAGGTGAAGAAGTCTCGCAGAAATTTCGTGTTGACGGTTTTATCATTGCTACTACATCGTAATTTTGAAGTTTCGCGCATGGTTGTAGCTTTCCAGAAATCTGCAACATTCGGCTATTTAAAGTTAGTACAGATAAATTTCTTTTGAGGATGTCAATATATTTTGAAAAACGAAAAGTAAAAACAATCATGCTGTTTCACGTTTGAAATGGTTACAAAAACGGATTTCTTTCATCTATTTGATTTCTGTTGTCTCGGAGTCGAAGGCTGTTACGCAATCAACATACAAAGTTTATGCTGAATGGCATTCAAAATAAGAATAGGATTACATGGTTTTATATTTCAGAATCCATTGGGAAAGAACGATTTTGAAACTCCGTCATTTTTCAGCACTGGGTCTTTAGTGGTTTCCTAGTTATCAGGCGCCTGCAAGTCGACTTTGAAATAAATTCTAATACCTATTAATCCGGAAGATACGAAGAAAAGATACGCATTTTGAAGCCGGACATAACTTGACCTGCTGATCCCGACGTGCAACGCCATTCACATAAAAATTTTCCCTGTTACATCGTACGCCAAATAGCGTACGACAGGAGAGTCATGTGACCCCTCTGTCACGATCTTCGAAACATCCGTAAACGGTGGCAAACAGGAAGTAGAACAATTGTAGATCAGACCCCTAGGACGAGCAAAACAATGACCTCCGCGCGGCGGTGTGGTCTTCTTAAAAGAAAGTGATAAACTGTGGCTTTCTCAAACAGTTGAAGAACCAAACCCGGATCAGTACTCGTTATGCGTAAGAATTAATCGTGAGTAGCCCAAGCAATTAAATCCTTTTAGGCGTCCATTATTTTTATTAGAAATGACAGCTGTGATAACAGAACAAAGACGCATTTATTTTGTACTTATTTAATGTCATCCTATTATGTTTTCGCAAATATATACATTTCTGAAGGATAGGGGCAATGAAAAGCATAAGTAAATTTTCGGAATCAGAAATGCTCGACTATATCGAAACAAAGGTGCAACTGATTCCTCGATGTAGCGAACACTTCTTTTGATGAAAGAATGAAAGTTAGGGTTCTAAAGATTTTTAAGAGAATTTTAAGATGTGCAGTAAGTAAATTTTTTGAAAACTGAAAATTTCTTAGGCGTTTTACTTCGTTCTCGGATATCGTTCTGCAAGGAATTCAAATTTACATTAACGCTTCGTTTCTGCGTAATTCAACAGAATGGAAATCGTAAAAATATACATATGAAAATGAACTAAAGCCAGCTTATTAGGTTTCCATGCAGAAAACCTGGTAAAAAAACTAAGAAAATGTGTACGTGAAATCAGTCGAACATCTACAGAACACGAGCAGCTGGGTTAAAAAGATGCCTCCACGTTGAAACATGAATTCTTCCCTTAAACAGTGGTTACCAAACTTTTGGAGAGAAGTGCCAAATGGAAAATTGACTGAAGCTCGGGGGCTGGATTGAAGAAAAAAATGGCAAACCGAAGATCAATCAACGCAGATATTGTAAATTTTCAATGAATTAATATTTTTCAAGGTCTAACTAATTTTAGATGGTCTTTAATTTAACATGAAAGTTTTCAAATACATATTTAAAGATATTCATACACATCTAAAACAAATACAAAACTAAGCTTACTAAGGACTACAGTTTAGTTTTTGGTAAGTTGACGACATAAACAAATTGACTTTATGAAATTTAAAACTGAAAAAAGAAATCAATGAGAAAAATGGTATTGTTTCTGAATGATTTAGCGATATTTTTAATATTTAGTTTCAGGTTGGACAACCAGATTTTTAAAAAGTCTGACAAATGGTTGTCGGTCAATCGTGAACGAAGCTTTAATTTCAGGTATTTAATTTTGGAGAAAGCTTGTTCACATAACATATGTGCTACCAAACACTGAAAGCATTTCCCTGAAAAACCTTTTCAGATTTTTAAAACTATTTCTAGACAAAACAGAATAAAAGGATATCAAAATTCCACTTTTAAACAATGACTTCAAATTATTATTAGATTGCAAATATAACAGTTTCAAACGTAAATTCTCCTCGGCATCAGTAACCGCAAAATTAAATGGGTTCTGCAATAGCAGGAGTGAATTTTCTTGCTTGTAAAACTCACCAAAACGTTTTTTAAACTCAGCTTTTAACAAATTAATATTTGTGACAGATCGCTCAACATTTTTTTTATTGAAGGTTTAACGACCACCGTGAGCAACTCAATGGGCTATAAGCAGTTGCCCGTCTCTAATTTAGGGTCACTGGTTCCAGGGAAGGGGCAGGGCCTGTGCCGTAAGACAAACACAATATCCATGCCTCACCGGAATTCGATCCCGGACCATTCACGGACGAATGATCATGAGCCAGCGCTTAGTTTCAATATTCGCTTTTATTCACTTAAAAGAATTACAACAGAACATCCCCAACCTCACACGCAGTGTGAGAGAAGAGGAGAACTAAAACAAAATGTAGATATTTACAATGAAATGATAATTGTACAAATGAGCAATGACAGTCATTGCATTATTTTCTGTAAACAGCAGTAGCTCCGGGATAATTGTTCATTGAAGTCTTGGAACATCACTGGAGCGAATCAATTTACAGAAGTAATTTGCGGAGTTCTAGTGGCATGGGAATCACTGGTGGCAGAAAGTCACTGTGAGCATGAAGAGAACTGTGTACAAAAGGTGACATCAGCAGGAAGCAAACACAATCCAGGTCCAGGAAGAAACATGGTGAGGGAACAGTAAAAATAGAAAGTTCCGACGTAGGTTTAAGAGTATTAAAACAGCAGATGAACAGTCTGCGCACTAGAAAACCGAAACCAGGGACGACACCGCGACCATGTTTTGAAGAAGGCAATTAATTGTGCCGTATCATTCGCCAAGGAGTATTCCAGGGTGAGTCTGGCTTTAAACCTGTTCCGGTAGTGTGCAACCAAGGAGGTAGAGAATGTGTTAGGATCTGAATCTTGTAACTGTAGCAGGTGAGAGAAAATAATATATTTAGCTAGGATAAATAAATATGAACAAACTGGCAAAATAGAGGAGAAACTTGTAGAACTGTTGCCGAGGAAACGATAATCTTCTAGGGTGAGATCACTGGTACAAGAAGGATGTGCAAGTTGAAACATACTGTGAAATAGTGGGAGCAGCGTCGGACAGTAAACAAACATCTGTAAGACGTCTCCAACGACGTTACAAAAAGTACAGAGATCTGATGATACTATATTTCTCCGGAACAAAGTCGAAGGGACAGGCAGTCGATTGTGCAAAAACCTCCAGTGCACATTAAGTTCTGAGGAGAGGGCCGGTGAATGTTGGGCAGTAGACCAGTCCGAGGTTAGTGCAAAAGAAGGAACAGAGGGGATAGGGCAAGGTACCGCAGAAGAATAACGGAGAAAACGGTACAGGGTGCGGGTGAAAAGACTGTGGAGAGGGAGGAGGTCACCGGAAAAGGGAAGGAAGAACGAGAAAGGGAAAGAGGCAGAGGAATCGACTAGGGAAGGAAAAAGTGATTGAAGAGCATGTTTAAGTTGGACGAAATTATCAGAGAGTTCGGGCGAGGGTGGGAGGGTGGGAAAAAGGTCGGAAACGGGTTTCCATGAAAAATCGGGGAGGACCAGTTGGGAAACGGAGACTACACCAGCGTGTAGCCATGCGGGGAAAAAGAAAAAGTTGGCAGTAAGGGGATGGAGGACGGAGGAGAAAAAAGAGGCTCGTAAAGAAGATCAAGAGTGGAAGAGGGGGTTTACGAATGAGCGGTAAAGAACGAAGGAACTGAACAGCTTCATGGTAGACTAGAGGAAAACGGGGGGATGACAGTGTGAATATACATCTTGAGAAGAATATGGACGGTGAGGCAAGGATTAAGGGGAGAAGTCAGAACATTAAGCAGAAGAATGGAAGCGGAAGAGTCTGGTTGAACTATCAAACGGAGGAAATTGAAAATTCTTACAGCTTTATAACGTATGGTAAACTCTGACATATTGAGGCCACCACAAGTCGAAGGTAGAGATAATACTGAGGAAGATACCCAATGGTGGATGACCAAACAATGCTGAACATTGCTGATGTCGTTGCAGTTTGAACGTAGGCTGGTGGCGGTTGTGCAATCTTGGAATGATAAACTAACGAGAGGATGTGGGTGACAGCAAGCCGTGCACGGCTGTGGTAGGTCAAACAACACTTGAGCTTGGACCAGTAAGCAGCGGTGTGACGTAGTTTCCTGACGAGGGGTCTCCAGGTGGCAGCCGCGGCTGAGACCCGGCTGCCAATGTGCACCCCAAGTATCTTTTGACTGGTGGAAATCCAATGAGCGCTCCACGGTGCATCGAGGCAATGTCTCCAGTAGCCACACCACAAGCCTGTACACTTTGAAAGGTTTAACGAAGCGCTGTAAGCCGCAGCATACACTTGATACCATGCAAGAACAATTGTGAATTGCCATTCTTCTCGGATAAGAACTGTGAGATCATCGGCGTAGGCAGTAAGAACGATAGAATGGTGCCTGGTGCTATGCTGAATGGTGGAGGGGGAGGTTGTAGAAGAGAACGGATAGAGCAAAGAAAAGGCTCAAAGACTAGAGATAAAGGTTGTCCGGAAAGAGGACATCCTTGAAGGATGCCCTTAAGAAACGGAATGGGGGCTGTAAGGAAGGAGGCCGTCCGGATATGGACAACTGAGTCCTGGTACAGGGCAAGGAGGGCTGTAATGAAGACAGATGGGAAACCGAAGGCAGAGAGCACAGAGGCAAGCCACTGATGACTCGCGTTATCAAAGGCCTGCCTCTGATCAAGATTGAGAAAGGCTAAGGGTTCGGAGGAAAGGTGGGCAAGGCAATATGAGTCACGGAGGAGATTAATATTAGTATGAATGCTTCGGGCAGGGATAGTGTATGTTTGATCGGAATGTAGGACGTTGAGAAGGATAGGGTTCAATCGAAGAGAGAGTATTTTAGTATAAATCTTGTAGTCAACATTAAGGATGGATATAGGACGCCAGTTATCCAAGTCCAGCAGACACCTCTTCTTTGGAAGAAGAATGATGTGAGCTAGAGTAAAAGCGGGGCGAAGAACACATAAGGAAAAAGCAGCTGTAAAGCAAGGCAATAGGAGAGGGTGCAGGAAAGAGGAAAACGTGCGAAAGAAATTAACTGTCAACTCATCAGGACCAGGTGACGAGTGACAGTTAAATAAGGCAAGTGACTGTACTACTTCTGCTGGGGTGATAGGCATAGAAAGAGATGCAACAAGATGCGATGGAATATGTGGTAAGGCACGAAGAATCGAATCAGCATGCGGAGAACTTGACTGGAACTGAGCAAAACATGACTGGAAATATGTTCTAACACCGGAGCAAATGAGAGTGGGGTCATTAGTAACAGTTTTTTTTTTTTTTTTTTTTTTTTGATTGGAGGTTTAACGACCACCGTGAGCAACTCAATGGGCTATAAGCAGTCGCCCGTCCCTAATTTAGGGTCACTGGCTCCAGGGAAGGGAGAGAGCCAGTGCCGTAAGACAAACACAACATCCATGCCTGACCGGGATTCGAACCCGGACCCCTTACGGACGAATGATCAGAGGCCAGCGCCTTAGACCACTGCGCCACCGGAGCGGCCAGTAACAGTTCCATCGGGTAATTTCAAAATACGGAGGTGATGAGCAGAACGTTTGTGGAATTCCAGTTGTTGAACCTGTTCACATAGATAGTCATTTCGCTGGATATGAAGGAGCTTGAGGCGGTAAAGAGTTTGTTGGGAGACAGGAAGTAGCAAGGCACGAAGTTCAGCTTGGTAATGAGAAAACAGCGGAGAATCAAGATCTAGGGTGGAAAAAGTCGAGCGTGCAGCATCAATCTTCATAGACGCGGTAGTACCTTTTTCGTGGGAATATTGTTTGGTATAAAGAAGAATCCGGGATTTGACATGTGACCTGTGTTGCAAGGGACAAGAAGCAAATTGGAGCGTATATAAGGCTTGTTGGAGCTGCGATTGAATGGAATTTACGTAAATTGGATCAAGTAAAAGATCGTCATCAAGTGTCCAAGTACGGTAGTATTGCCGAGGAGATGTACTGGTGTGAAGACACATTACGACACAGCTGTGGTCGGAAGAAACTGTCGGTGTGTGAGAAAGGGAGATAACTGAAGGAAGAAGAATTGAAGAAACATAAAACCGGTCAAGTCGGGCAGTTGTAGGGGAGGAAGTGAAGTAGGAGCGCCAGGTGTACGAACGAAGAAATGGGTGCAGGTGTCGAAAGGAATCTTGGATTTGTCGCTGGTTGATGGCTGTAGAGAGTGCTCGGGTAAGAAAATACCTGGTATCCGCGGAACCGACCGATCTGTCGAGGGATGGGTCAAGGGTGCAGTTAAAATCACCACCTAAGATGACAATATCAGTGGCCGGAAAACCTTGAACACAGGAAACAAAATGCTCAAAAAGGCAGTCTGCATACTGTTGATTGCCGGAAACATAGATGTTGAAGATATGGTATCGGAAGTTGTGAAGTCGGACGGACAGTAGCTGCAGGAGGTCACGATAAATCGGTTTGACCGTGATATCAGTAATGAAGGATCGAAGACGAAAATGGATGGCCACCGCAAGTCCTGCGTGAAGACTAAGTCGATGGACATGGTAGAATTGAAATGGCCAGGTTCGCCACCGGTGGTATGGGGTGTTGGGATGACAGTTAGTCTCCTGTAGCAATAATATATCCGCATCATGCGGTGTAATATCTTCAAACACTAACGCATTGGTAGGAGGGACGGAGCATCCCTTACCGTTAAAAGAAAGTAATTTTAACATGAAAGAGGTTGTAGTGGTTGAATATTACTATCAGCACTTCTGTGAAGACTGGTCACACGTTTCTTTAAGTTAGATGTCAACGCATTAGTGACTGTGTCAATTTTCGGAAAAAGAGCAAGTAGATTTTGAAGTTGGGTGATAATAGTAGGAAGCTGAGCATTACGTGATTGAACGCAGTCTAGCTGCATGAGAGGACGTGACGGTTGATTGAGTATGATGAGAGCAAGATCAGATGGCGCCAGCGGCCCGTCTAATGCAGGGAAAGTTTCCAGATATTCTACGAAAGCTTTTTGATCCAACAATTTTGGAACAGCTGGGGACTTAAGTGATGTAGGAACTGCAGTTGGAGAGGAAGATTGTCGAATTGGCGAACGGGAATGAGAGCAGCGTGGAGAAGACGTCACCGGCGAGATTGAACTTTGCCTAGTACGTTTCAACGTGGGAACGCCGGGAGAAGCTGGTATGTGTAGGACAGTTAGATCGGACTCCACATTAGGGGATCTAAGGGAAGAAGATGAAGCAACACGACGGAGGGGTTGCCATTCCTTTTCGGAGATAATACCCTCCGAAGAACGTAGAGGTACCACAGCAGCAAGTAGGTCCAAGGATGGAGAGGTGACCAAAGTTCCCGTAGTAGAGATCGAAGACTTGGAGACTGCTGAAGAATCATCACTTGCTGGGGGAGAAGCCTCTGGAACAACAGTAGCAGGGATCAAGGACGTCTGTGGAGCCGAACTTGGTGTGGCTAGAGAAACTGGTGTTGAGGGTGGGGTGTTGACTTCGGGCGGTATGGAAATAGGTGGATTGGCAGATGCATGTAGACAACGTGATTGGATGTGGCCATATGCCATGCATTCAAAATAATGCAAGGCAGTAACGATATCGATCCTGAAAATCTGCTTCCCTACAACCACAGTGAGGTCAGTAGGGCAGTCAGCAAGGGCATCTTCAGTAGGAAATAGGATCCTTGCTTGGCGACGCAGAACTAAGATGTTCCTGTCATCTGGGTCTGTTGGTGAGGAAGACAGAGTGGAAATGGAACCAACAACCTTTCCACACCGGGAAAGGGCCGCCATTAAGTAATGGTTCTTGATTTCTGGTGGTACAGAGTAGCACGTAACAAGTACGGGGCGCTACGTGAGCGGGACTCCCAGTAAGGTATGATCCCCAACATGCAGTCCGTCAGATAAGACGCGCTCCGCAAACTGTGGCTTCGCAAAATAGATGAGAACAGTCCTAGATTTCTTCGCCATATGGGTAATCGCTCCATTAGGGAGGATTTGGCGAACGGCTAAGGAGTATTTCTTAAGGCTATCAAAACATAACATATGCCAAGTTTCTGTGTGCGTAAAACCTCTTGCCCAGCAGCTGAAGTTTCCGGAATTTCGATGCGTAATTTCTTGTTGTCTCTAGTGACAATCATATCAAGAGGCATTGTACATGGATTCTTCGCTGTAGAGGAAGATGAACTGGTATCCTTCATAACAGAAGCATAAGAAAGAGTTACCGTAGGAATAGGCGGAGATGGGGAAGGTCGAAACGCAGTGCTCGCAGGTGCAAATGAAGTACCAGAGGCAACGGATACTGAAGAAGTTAATGACGTCACTGTGGTGGAGAATGTCGGGAAATCAACATTCATAGAGTTGGAAGAAGAAGTGGTAACATCAGCTAACGCGGCTTGGAAACCAGCTGCGTGTGGTAATGGCGAAGACCTAACGTGGCTAGGTGGGGGCAGAGCTTTGCTATCAAGCTTCATACTTGGCCTATCAGATGCGGTCGCCGCCATTTGCAATGGCTGGCCTGTTAAACCCGACCCTGGGCAAAGCCAGGACAGAAAAAGATTCAGTACAAGTAAAGTTTTACTTACAGGGCGTCAAGGTCGGACTCAATCGACACAAAATTACGGCACATACACAAAAGAACACTAATAAACGCAGGTCAAACACGGAACACAGGTCAACACAACCTTTACAAAGCCAGCGCTTAAACCACTGCGCCACCGGGGCGACTTGCTCAACATCAAAAACAAACTTATCAGACATGTTGTTCCACATATATTTACAAGATGGAAAGTGTAAAAAATTTTGCTCTGCTAACTGTCGCTTTAACAGTTCCAGATTCGATTGGAATGACTTCAGATCAAAAAACAAGTCTGCGAGTTTATTTTTCCCTTGAAAATTCAAATTGAGTAGGCTGAGATGGTCAGTAATGTCTGTTAAAATACAAGGTCCCACAAGCAGGAAGCGTTACCTCTGGCCGGATCACAGTTTCACGCGGCCCAGATTTAGCTCACGGGTCGTAGTTTGGGGACCACTGCCTTAGATCATTGGTCATAAATTTGGTGTGATTAACTCCTAGCCATAGACTCCCATGATAGTCGTTAAACTCAGTAAACAATGTTACTGACATTTCTTGTCGTTTTGCATAAATTTCCTTATCTCTAAGTACAAGAAAGTGAAAAATTTCAACACTTAAATGTGAGGCAATGTAATAAATAATGACATAGTAAATCATAACTCACTTGACCTTAAATTCCTTGTTTGGAAAGCCAACAAAAAAACGGAAATAAGGAAAAAATTATTTTAATAAGGAAGAGTGGAGCTGCCATGAACGAGTTGCTTTTATGATGATTTATTAAGTACTATTTATTTCTCATCTTCACTGAAAATTTTCTAGTGAGTGTAGCACTTCCTTCATGAATTTCTTTCAGCCATATTCATTAAAAGATAAAAAGGAGAACTACGTCTAATTGAACATAAGCGATCTTTAAAACGTTGCGGTTTTTTTTCTTTTTTATATATTTCCCTATTTTTTCTCATGTAATTAAGCCAGTAGTGGGGAGAAAGCATGATATCTAGCGATAATGATTTCGGCGGTAGGTTTGTGGGTCATATTTCCTAGGATAATGACGTGTCTGAAATTTTTCATTATTAATAACTCATCAGAGCGATAAGAAACATTAGCTGCATGGTTTTGAAAAATATTGATCTCGACAGCAAGCGTATTACTTCTTCCGGTAAAACTTTCAACTACCAATTGTTTTTATCGAAAATTTCAAATAATTAAGGAAGCATAAGCGAAATATTTTGTTGTGGGTTCTCTATAAATTAAAGAAGAAGGAAGTTTCATTAGGAAGCATCGAATCATTAGTTCGGCTTCCGTTTCCTTTAGGAAGACAGCGACCTTTTCTCGCAGCTGAAAAAAAAAGAAGTGAAAATATTCAGCCACCTCACGCAACAAACACTGTGTTTAAAAATTAAGAAGGCTTGAGGTAATTGATTTTTATTTTTTTAATTCTTTATCAGGATCTCATGTAAAATCCACCGAAATGTCAAAATGGAGTTGTACATTTCATTATTCGAAGTAGAACGTGCTGAACCTAATATACAATTGATAATTCGCCCCACACTGTAAACGGGTGGGTGTAAATGCTTCTTTCCTCCTTTATGAGCTGTTTTTATTGGTGTATTTTCCCAGCAAATTAAGCTCCACAGATAAAGATAAAAAGTATCGGTTAAATTCCTTGAACGATTTTATTCCGCGCACTCTCTTCCTACATTCCCCTAACGGAAAGCGAGTAAACATCACTCGGCATTGTTTTCGTATTTAATAATCCCAAAATAATACTGTTCTTTGTGTGAGAAACTATGGCCAGAGCTATACATTTTTATTCGAACATATAATTCATATGTATTATAATTGAAGCAATTACATCTGTTTTAGAATTTCCGGTATTCGATAATATATTTCTTGACGTCAACAGACATGCCTTAGTACAATAGTTTAGGAACTACACGTTTATTACGTCGGCGACTAAGCATCAAACAATGCAGTTCATCTGATATGTTTGAATCTTTAGGTTGTACTAACAGTGTACACAGTAGACGTGCATACAATTACCAGAGTAATGTGTCATAGTATCAGTATGCAAGGGTACCCCCTTAAAATAGGACATACACATACAGAACAGTAGCGTATAATTGCCATTTTACTAAGGTCAAAGTATTTTAAAACTCTCAGTTATGTGCGTGTGTGGTTAAGGGTGTCTGGATATATTGAAGCAAAGTGTGGGTGGGATATTGATCTACAGATTTTTCCCTGATTTCATCATTGTAGTGTTGCAAAGACTTAATATTTTTCACCCTCAACATCCGCACTTTAATCCCTTAATAAAAAAAGTATGGCCATTCAAATCACATTTGGCCGCCCTAGTGGCCAGGTGGTCTGCAAGTTTCTCACCATTTGCCCGATATGGTTCCTGCGTCGAGCCTGGCATGGAAGATGTTCTTGTCAGACGGCCCTGTTCCCTACCTGTAACCAGTGGCCCAAAATTAAGGGTGGGCGACTTCATACAGCCCAAAGATTTGCTCATTGTGGTCATTAAACCCCAAAACAAAATAAAAATCACAGTTTGCGCTCAACAGAGTAAATGTCCTACTAATCATTTCATTTACCCTGGTGTGCAAAAATTAAAGACGAAGAGGAGAAATTAGCATAACAGCGGAACGAGCAGGCAGAACGAACCGAAAGACCACCAGGAGATAGACTAAGGTCCGGTACGGTAGAGCATGCGCATATATGCAGCATGACGTAGGGGGGAGTGTCGGAAGGGTATAAAGCACACAGGCGGTGAAAGCTATTGCACGGTGTACATCGGTTTGAAGGACGTCGAGTTGCTGCCACCGTGTGATATGGCCAACAGGCAATCCAGTAGACGACATCTGGATGACTTTACCCGAGGTCGCGCCATTGGGAAGTTGGAAGAAGGCCGAAGTGTGACTAGTGTGACTAGTGTATCCGAAGAGTTCGGGATCGCTCACAACATCGTTTCACGAGCTTGGAGAGCATTTCAAACGACAGGAACAGCTGTCCGAGAGTTTAGCAGTGGTCGTCCACGAGCAACCACGGCGGCGGACGACCGGTATATTGTCCTACAGGCGAGAAGAGACAGACGGCAGACAGCGGGAGAAATCGCAAGGCACATGCAACAGACAACTGCACGTCCGTTATTGCGTTTTACCGTGGCCAGGAGGCTACACAAAGGTGGTCTATTTGCACGACGACCAGTACGGTGTGTGCCATTAACGCCTGCTGCTTATCGGAGATGGTGGTTTCTGTGGTGCCAGGAACACAAGAACTGGACACATCAGCAATGGGGTCGAGTTCTCTTTACGGATGAGAGCCGATTTAGTCTGACGAGCGATTCTGGACGTATACACATTTGGAGAGAGCAGGGAACACGCAATCACACCTCCAACATCATCGAAGGGGACAGGTTTGGAGGTTGCAGAGTTCTCGTTTGGGGCGGTATCATGCTTGGTAGCCGTACTGACCTCCACATCTTCCAAGGAGGTTCAGTCACTGGTGTCCGCTATTGTACCGAGGTTCTCCTGCCTCACGTGCGTCTGTTTAGAGGTGCTGTGGGTCCTGAGTTCCTCTTCATGGACGACAACGCTACACCTCATCGTACAGTGGCTGTCGCAGATCTGTTGGAGAGTGAAGATATTCAACGCATGGATTGGCCCGACAGGTCCCCGGACCTAAATCCAATCGAACACGTGTGGGACCTTCTCGGGAGACGCTTGGCAGTACGTCACCAGCCGCCAGCAACGATTCCGCAACTGCGATTGGCGCTACAAGAGGAATGGGCCGCGATGCCTCAGCAGCTCCTTGACAACCTCGTCCTCAGCATGGACAGACGTTGTAAATCCTGCAACGCAGTCAGGGGGACCATATCCCCTACTAAAGACTGGATTTTTCTTGGCAGCCACCTGTCACGTGGACGTTTCTGTCTTCTGTCCAGTTGTGCTCGAAGTTGCCTTTTCAATAAAGTTCCTTTGTATCCTTTGGATTCCTTGTTTGGACGGTTTTGCTCACTTGTCCCATATTCTTACATCTTGGGGATCTTATGGTATGATTTGAGTCGATGTGGAGCACTTCTGCACGACGTTACATTCGAAAAACCGTCTCGTCCTTAATTTTTGCACGCCAGTGTATTTCTGCGTATTGAAACTAAAGTAACTTTTCGGATTGCATTTGTAACGTTTAGCCATTATACTCAAGCGCAATTTTTTTTCTTAAAAACATATATCACGTTTTCAAAACAATCAGTACTGCTCATGGCAGATTTGTCTATTGGTTCTGCTTTTCCTAATCAAATGTCCGTAAAAAGAAGGCAAAATACACTCGTATTTTATAAACTTTTACAAACACCGTGTGCAATGAACTACCAATTTGTGTTAATAAAGTGGGGTCCACAATTAACATGACAAATACAAATTCGAGAACATGTCCAAAACGAGACGACCGATTGTAAATAATTTGCAGACACATGAGTAAGGAGAAACGCTATGTTATGCTAGCTCCTATGACATATACCCAAGCATTATTCTGCTAGTTCCTATGGAAATATACAAATGACGACCTTACGTCATCGAGCTGGCACGCACACTACCTTGACAAACATTGTTCTGAGCGAAGTGCGGCAATTGAAACTTGAATTGGACTGAATCAATAACTACCATTTACAGTAGAAAAATACTGTTCTACACGTATTTATACTAACAATTTTAAGCATAAGTCAACAGGTTCCTGGTAATATTAACAAATAACAAACGACAAGCAGCACAATCAAAAGGACTTACCCCAACTTTGAAAAGTAGGCCTACCTACAATGTCGTCCGGCTTCCTCTGCTAGTGAATGTATATCAGCAGTCGAAAAGACATATATCACAACGAACAGTAAAAACTTCCTCTGCTAGTGAACGTATATCAGCAGTCGAAAGGACATATCACAACGAACGGTAAAATCGACAAATTGAGTAAAACATGAATGAAACAGAACAAAACCGAGTACGAAATGGAGAAATTCAAATGAAATGAGAGCATTAAAATCGATTGAAAAGTAAAACCAACAAAGTTAAAAGCTAAAAATGACAAAACCGCGGAACCTATTTACACTCTACCCATGCTACCAGCATACAAACATGTTTCGGCAAATATTATGCCTTTATCAGCGGATGAGTTCACAAGTGCCCAGTCCTCCGTAATCGACTCAGATGTAATATGACATGCCTGAATGAAAAGACAGTATTTTAACTTCGTCGCATAAGCTATGAACACCTATACCCTATCGCGCAGTTCTTGTATAGCACTATCTGTGAGGATTTCATCGACGTATTCGTCCTGCTTGATCAACCAAGCCAAGCAAGCAGAGTTTATCTAACTTCCGTTTAATATTACGTTGATTAGCAGAATGTAACAGGTATCTCCATGCGTGTGAAATATCGATAGGTGAATTGCTGTTACAACATTTCCCTTTATAGTTTTCAATAATTGGATCCTCAGAAGTGAGAATTTGTTTATGAGATCGAAGTGATGTTAGAATTTTGACATTTCCCCAATCGGTTACAGCATTGTGTTCGATGCAATATTGAATAAGTGCTGTTTTGGGTCTTTTCTTTTCCCAATCGTATACATGTCCTTTTAATCGAGTAATAAGGCGTCTCTTAGTATTGCCTATGTATATTGAATCTTGGTGATTAGGGTTAGTTATTTTCGGGATACAATATACGCCTGATTTATCGAAGATTGACATCCTGATATCACTGTAACTGGGGATTTTAAGAAGAGTCTTTTTCAAGCTGAGTTGATGTTATGTAAAAACAATAATGTTACACCCCGTTTTTTGAGAGTTAAAAGCAAGCTACTGAACTCTAAGAACACGAACATTGTCAACACTTGTGAGGTTAAAAGGCTTCGTGCTATTATTAGGGACAAAAGGAAGAACTTGAACATACTTAGTATTCAGAATTACAGATTGAATAATAAGTGCATGGCTCTGAATTTACAGGTGGATAGGCTAAATATACAGTTTATTAAAATTTATGCCACTATTGATAGTCTCATTTTACGACTTCGTGATAAACTTTCAAAAAAGTTTGAAAACCTACTTGAGGAGAAGAACAGAAATTGTCATAAAAACAACAAAATACCTATTCATAACAACATGTTTATTAATGAATCTAACTACGTATTTTTTGAGCTACAAGTGAAAGCTTTGAAAAGAGGAGTCAAGTTTGCATATAAAAGGCATAAACCAAAGCCAGAAATTATCCTTCCACTTATTGAAAACATTATACAGGAGTTACCAGCTAGTAAAAGAAATCCAGTAAGATATAAAATGGTGAGACATTACAATAAAATTAATGACCAACAACTCAATGCTCCTATTAAATATGAACGGAAGACGTTACTTGAACTTAGGAACAACCCTAATATTAAATGCATCATGGCTGACAAATGCAAACAACTTGTTATCTTGAATAAAGAAGACAATCAACAGTAAATGAAGACAGCTATAGAGGATTTAAGCGTGGTGAAAATTAATAAAGACCCTGTCGAGGGTATTATAAGGCAAGTAGCTACTTTTAAAAATCATAGTGACCTGCCTACTGAGATTAAACGTAAAGCCTACCTACCCATTGGTGCTTGTACTCCGAATATCTTCGGCAAAATTAAAACATAAAATAAATCAACCAGTTAGATTGATTGTGAACAAGAATGTCGCTCCAACTATCAATTTAGAAAGGGCTATTTATCAATACCTAAAGCCTTTATATAACAACCATGTTTACAATGTGTCTAATTCTGTAGAGATGATTGATAAAATTCAAGCTATTCAGGATTTCAACTTTACTATGTTTAGCCTTGATGCGGTAGCACTTTACCCGAGTACCCCCACAGATGAAGCAATTCATTTAATTAATCAGAAGTTGTCAACAGAGGGAATTGAAGACAAAGAAAGGAACAGCATTATCTCGTCTTTGAAATATATTACTAACAGCAATTATTTTTCATATGATGAGATAATTTATAAACAAACATTTGGAGCTCCCATGGAATCCCCACTCTCCTGCTTGTTGGCAGAAGTAGTATTACAGCATATTGAAAAAATAATCTTCCAACAACCTAACCTGGACTCACCTTGTTTATACCTACGCTACGTAGATAATGTTCTTCTCTTCTGGCAACATTCTAGAGAGAAACTTGATGAATTCATAAATGCATTTAACAGCATTTATTAGGACCACATTAGAAGAAGAAATTGGTAACAAACTAATTTTTTTGGATTTAAGTTTATTCCGCCACGATGATTCTATTGAATATAGTGTTTTTAGAAAGCAAACTTACGTTCCAGCGTTGATCCCATGCGATTCTTGGCATCCTTGGAAGTTCAAAACAGCTGCTTTTTCTTACTATATCAAAAGAGCAATTACACATTCCTCTTCCTGACAACCTGAACAGGCTGAGTTGCAGTGGATCAGGAATACTACAGAAGCATTTAGTTATAGTGGTAGATTGATTACTTCCATGTATAACAATATGAAAAATAACGTTCAGATTTTTCATAATAAAAAAGTGAATATAAATCTTCCTATTCAATTCCTTTTTACCACCTATTACCAATTTGTTAAAGAGAGAATGTGCAGAGCATCATATATTTTTGGCTGAAACTATCATCGATAATGGTGCCTTATTGACTTACAATGACAACAAGTCAATCTTCGATAAATCGGGCGTATATTGTATCCCGATAATAACTAACCCCAATCACAAAGATTCTATGTACATAGGCAGTACTAAGAGACGCCTTATTACTCGATTAAAAGAACATGTATGCGATTGGGAAAAGAAAAGACCCAAAACAGCACTCATTCAGTATTGCATCGAACACAATGCTGTAACCGATTGGGGAAATGTCAAAATTCTAACATCACTTCCATCTCATAAACACATTCTCCCTTCTGAGGCTCTAATTATTGAAAAATATAAGAGGAAATGTTGTAACAGCAATTCACCTATCGATATTCCACACGCATGGAGATACCTGTTACATTCTGCTAATCAACGTAATATTAAACGGAAGTTAGATAAACTCTGCTTGCTTGGCTTGGTTGATCAAGCAGGACGAATACGTCGATGAAATCCTCAGATAGTGCTGTACAAGAACTGCGCGATAGGGTATAGGTGTTCATAGCTTATGCGACGAAGTTAAAATACTGTCTTTTCATTCAGGCATGTCATATTACATCTGAGTCGATTACGGAGGACTGGGCACTTGTGAACTCTTCCACTGAATAAGGCATAATATTTGCCGAAACATGTTTGTATGCTGGTAGCATGGGTAGAGTGTAAATAGGTTCCACGAATGTGTCCTTTTTAGCTTTTAACTTTGTTGGTTTTACTCTTCAATCGATTTTAATGCTCTCATTTCATTTGAATTTCTCCATTTCGTACTCGGTTTTGTGCTGTTTCATTCATGTTTTACTCAATTTGTCGATTTTACCGTTCGTTGTGATATGTCATTTCGACTGCTGATATACGTTCACTAGCAGAAGACGTTTTTACTGTTCGTTGTGATATATGTCTTTTCGACTGCTGATATACATTCACTAGCAGAGGATGCCGGACGACAATGTAGATAGGCCTACTTTTCAAAGTTGGGGTAAGTCCTTTTGATTGTGCTGCTTGTCGTTTGCTTTTAGTTAATATTACCAGGAACCTGTTGACTTATGCTTAAAATTGCTAGTATAAGCACGTGTAGAAAAGTATTTTGCTACTGTAAATGGTAGTTATTGATTCATTTCCTTAGCCGCGTAGTATCCGCTAGTGCATTTATGCACTTGTGATTTTTTAGTTGAATTGGACTGTTAGTGGATGAATGGTTGCGCACCGAAGAAAAATTGGAAGGGCATTCGCAAGCTGAGGTAACAAGATGGCTGAATGTGTCAAGACAAGTGGCCTCCAATCCCTGAAGACAATTCAAGAATACCGGAACACTAACCAGGAGGCCAGAACGAGGACGTCCACGAGCTACAACAGTTCAGGACGACCGATTATTTTCTGTAACAGCCCGCCGCCATAAGGAGTCGACAGCCAGGGGACTCTCGCAGGAGCTATCGTCTACTATGGGAACCGCGATATCAAGCCAGACAGTTTACAGAAGACCATGAGAGAGGTCTGTATCCCACTCGCCACATCAAACAGTAGTGTTCGCCTGAATTGGGTCTGTCTGAATTGGGCCCACCCCTTGACCCCTGATCAATGGGCCTGGGTTCTCCTGGGTTGCGAATCGCGGTACAGCCTAAACACGGATTCTCTACATTTGAAGAGATGCCGGAAGCTGGAATCTTCCCTCCAGCATTAGGGAAATTGTCCACTATTGTAGTGGATGACACATAGTTTGAGCTGGCATCAGGTTGGATGAAGGCGCTCGCTGTACCTGTTTTCTGTAGGCATCCTGACTGTGCACGCTTTGGGGATGACATTTTAAAACCTTATGTACGGCTTTTTAAGGGAACTGTTTGCTTCCAGCTTCTTTTTATGGATGATAACGCCCGTCCCCATAGGGATGGGCTAGTCGACAAGTATTTGGAGAGTTAGGATATTTTCAGGATGAATTGGTCCTTGAGATCTCCGGACCAGAACCCGATGGAGCATATCTGGGATTTCCTGGGGAAGACCAATTGCAAGCCGGCAGCCTCCTCTCAGAACCCTCCCGAGACTCTGCCTCTCCTTGGTGGCGAAGTCTCATTCATAGATTTCTAAACAGCATAGAGGCTTGTTGTGTGAGCTAAATCGCTGTTTGGGTAAGCACAATCCCTATTAGCCCCTCGAAATCCGCACCACTTGCTGCGTCACTTTTGGATTGCCGTGCTGTAATGCACACGTTTCCTAGTCATACGGTGATGGCATTCCTTTTCTGTTGTGTATCGCTACGTTATGGATATATGTGTGTCTGTACCAACTGTCATTAAACTCTGTCGTGTAGATTTTACGTTATTCATATTTCTGTGTTGTTTGTCACGTCAATTTTGGACACCAGTGTAGGTGCTTGCTTTTCATTTTCTATCTCTCTTTCAAGGAAACTGGTTGGATAATTTGTTTTTCAATCGGGAAGACGTAAAACTGTAAGAGAGAGTTTTTCCCTTATTCTGAATTTCTTCGCTAAGTAGTGCGAATAGGTGTACATTTTTCTCACGTTATCTCCTTTTCTGAAAAAAAGAAATGTGAATTTTTTATTTTGATCAAGTATATTGATAATCATACTCAAAATTACCTATAAACTTTCCAGTTTTGTAGGTTAAAAAGTTTCCCCAGGTGACGAAAGAACGCGGATACTTTAATAATTTTTTTCTATATCAAGGTGTCTGTGATACTGAGAAGAGAGATCTGGCAAAATTTCTCGCTATATCGGATAGAGATGCACAAGGCCGTTTATTTTCCTTGGAATAACATTTTTGCTCTAGATGGCCGCAATTTAAAATATAACTGAAAAATAAACACAATATTGTATTACTGTAGACAGAGTGTCGCTGTGGTATTTTCTAGAAGGTTAAACGCGATAGTGGAATATTATAAAACATTCTAAATTGTAATTCACTTTGGAAAAGACGTGGTCATATTACCCTAGGCATCTGTGGCGTCCAGCTTTTTTTTTTTTTTTTCTAAATACAAGGCGTATTATATCACATATCGATAGCATTTGCAACAGCTAATTCATTCTTGTAAGTGTTGCCCAGTGCGCAGATTCGCACGATTTCGCCAGACACGTCGTCGTGCATTAAAATTGATAAAAATCGCCCACATTACGTTGTAAATCAATTGCCTCGAATTAAAATGATTGGCGTGAAAGTGGAAAGGAAACTGTTCGAGCTGAAAATCAAATGAAGAAAGCGAAGCGGATAATGTTTACGGATCCTCTGCATGTGACGGAGGGAAGGAAGAGAGGGGGTGACTGATCCGGTAGCGTTACAGGATGTGCTTCTGAGACAGTAGCGTCCGCCGCTGAGACGGATGTGTAGAGGGCGCCGTGGAGTACAACTATGTCAAGGATGGACGTTGACAAGAACCGGTCAGGGCAAGGTTTTCTGGACGCTGTTCCGGGTCATGCACAAAACAGAAGCTCCCGGCCGGTAAGGCACGTTTTCGCCCTTTGTCCTTTTTTTCCAATGGAAGGGGTAAGACCTATAACCCTTTCTCTAGGATTTACCCAGTCAGTAGTGACACGGAGTCCTGCAGAGGCCAGTTTCGGCTCTCATTTGGAAAGATATCAGTCAGGCATGAAGATGCTTTGTTATTCTGCTTGGAAAACATTACATTTGCGTCATCCATTGTGATTCAGAGAAAATGATCTCAAGGGGAGAGGGGGAAAAAGCCTCTTTCGTATTTTTCTAAAGTTTAAGCTATTTGCCTTGAATTATACTTTAGAACGGAATTAACCAAATCGGGTTTCTAAATAAGAAGATAGTGGCAATCTACAGTTCAACTCTCTTCTCCATCTAAGGAAATCACTCGGGGTATGCTTCAAAATCTACCTGTATTTTAACACGATTTAATCAAACTTGATCTGCTTCCAAACGAAAAGAGAGGTGAGAGAAGTCGTGTTAGAATATCTACCATGCTTATTTCATCTTTAATTCATCGTGGTTTTAGTTCTCCATTTCTTTCATGCCTTTCCTTTTTAAGTTAGACTTGGACATCTTCCTGAATTTTCCACTCTGTATCTTGAATTTGACTTTGGTATCCGAATACATTTTAAAATATCTTCAATTTGACTTTGGTATCCGAATACATTTCAAAATATCTTCGATTTGACTTTGGTATTCTTATATATTTTTGAAATAACTTAGTTAGACTTCTTTTTTTTATTGGAGATTTAACGACCACCGTGAGCAACTCAATGGCTATAAGCAGTCACCCGTCCCTAATTAGTTAGACTTAAAAAAGAGTGTAAGTAAATCTGCATCTTCAGGGAAAAAGTAGACACAAGGCTCGAGATGTGGAAAAATATTCACAGGGGATTTTCTATCTTTCACAACAATCATCATTTCCACTCTTGATGCTTTAATGTTCTTCTAAAACATTGAACAACAACCTTTAAACATGTGTGCGTGCGTGCGTGAGTGTGTGTGTGTGTGTGTGTTTGTTTGTTTGTTTGTTTTGGGGTTTTACGACAGCAACTCAGGGGCTATAAGCAGTCCCCGTCCACAATTTGGAGCCACAAGTTTCAAGAGAGGGAGATAACTAATTCCATAAGACAAAAGACACAACCCATGCCTCACCCGAGATTCGAACCTGAATGATTAGAAACCAGAGCCTCGTACCAGTCGGCCACCGGACAGCCATTTTTAAAATTATATTTAAAGGAAAATCTAAATAATTAGACCTAAAGTTGGAACAAGAAATAATTCATATTAAAACTACTAACTGTGGTTTTCCATCTTCGAAAATTAATTGCAAAACTAACTAAAAATGCTTTGGGATTATTCTCCACTTTCTTAGATTTCTGGTTAGACATCGATATCCTACCATATTTTAAAATGTTTAGAATTAGACTTCGAAGGGAATGTAAATCTGCTTTCAGATGAAACGAAAGAAACAGATGGAAGTTGTAAGAGGTTTCTTTTCACCATTATTTTACATTCCTGGAAATAATGCGTCTTTTTAAGTCTAAAGGTTTTGGTACCATTCTGCGTGTTGAAATATTTCGGATTCGATTGATTTTTATATCCTCTTACGATTGAAATCCTTTACACTGAACTTTCCCAAGTCTAACTAAATACATTTTCAAAACAAAAAGTACAGGATTAGTGGGGAAATATTAATGGAATTTTCCCAACTTTAAATATATTAATCCTGACTTTTATACTTTGGTTTGAAATTCTCCTGCAATTAGATTTCAAAAGATATCTAAATTAGCTTCCAAACGAGACCAGAAATTTTTCGTAAAAAAATATGGGCTGTCCGCGGCTTCTAAAATTAAATGTTATTTCTTCTCTTTAAATTCAGAATTATTAACTTTCAATTAGTCTTCCAAAGAGCTTAACTAAATCAATTTTTTAAATCATGAGCGAAAGGGAGAAGCAAAGAGAAGGAAGGTATGCAGCAATGTCTGATTTGCTTTGCAACGTAACGAATTAATCTTAATTTTCACGTTGTATCTGTATCTGATTTTTATATCTTGATTTGCCTTGTTGACTGCAAGAAACATAAATATTGGAATATTGGGCTACAGTTTGCAAATATCTACTGTAACTGGAGTGCGAATGACTGGAAACACAAATCAGCTGGTCTGACGAATCACGGGTTCAATTCCATCACGTCGATGGGAGTGTGTAGCATTAACCATACGAAGCGATGAATCCAACTTGCCAGTTTGATGTCATGCAGGTAGGTAGAGGCGGTGCGACAGTTTGGATTGCGTTAACATAAGCTTCCTTGGGGCCCCTCCTACCGATCGACACTTCCGTCTGCGCGGTACAAGGTAAGTGAACATCCTCAGCGACCATTCACACCCATTTGTAACGCTTCTGCTTCCGCACTATGACACCATCTATCGACTAAACAAAACCACAATTCATGCTTCACAAGTTGCGACCAACTGGCTCCAGGAGCATTCGAGGGAGTTTACCACACTCGAATGGCCCCCTTTGATTACTTGACCTCAACCTTATTGCGAATTTATGGGCGAATCGAAAATATCTGTTTGTGCCCGCCAACCCACACCGGCAACTGTGGATGCTGTACGACAGAGCGATCCATGTTTTATGGGAGGCAATACCACCTCCGTGTTTTCAAAACCTCATTGAGTCCTTTCCAAAACGTCTGCCTGTTGTTGTGGGGGCAAAAGGTGAAGCAACGCATTATTAGATAAATATATGTATATTAATTTATTCATTCAGGTTAACATCTTGCGGAATTTGTACCACCAATTTTCAATTAAATTTCAAAAAGGATCTAACCGAACCGTTCTTCCCGACTAGAAGAAGGAAAACAAAAGAGAGAAGTCCTGGAAAACTATCTCCAATGATTTTCGATTTCCGAAAATATTTTTTTCATCAATTCACACTGTTTTGATGCTATTTTATATTTTGACGTATCTACTATGAATCAAACTTCAGAAAAAATGAAATTTTGAAAATCTAGCACGGAGATGTCCAATCTTTATTACGTGTACTGAATTTTTGTCACAATTTTCTTTTGCCTTCAATGACAGTGGAAGTATATACTGTAGGACATCACACCGTTGCTGAATGCCATAAATTTCATAGCCTACCGTCTTCAGGGAATTTAGGAAAAATGAGGTACAGGAGATAGGTCTCATACTGTGATCTTCGTTTCAAATGCTTTGGTATGAACTGAAACAGAAATATCTTTTCAGCAGTTTCACGAATGGTCAGTCTTCCGCCATTTTGTGCCGTACTGCGCACTTTGTTAGGTATTCAAATTTTTTTAAACCGAGAGTTGGCTCTAAATCACTCGTCACTTTCTATTCATTTTCCTTTCTCTCTTTACGATGCGACAGCTATACCAAAGATCGTCACTCACTTTCTGTACATATTCTTTTCTGTAAGACGTGGGGCTGTACTCAGGACAGCTCTTAGAATTGAGCAAACCGGGAACCTGTCCCTGTCCCCGCCCTCAGGGGTCCCAACGCTTTGGAAGATGCCGCTTATCATAGGCACAAAAATTATTAAGAACAAAATGCATTATGCAGAATGAAACAAAATAATTATGAATGACCTGCACAACAAAGTGAATGTTATCTTATTTGTATGGGATATAGAAACGTCTGAATACATCAATATTAAGCTAGCCAATTGTTTTGGATTCGAGGGGGAAGGTCCGGATCGCGATAGTACCGGATCCCAGTATGTACTTTTTGTGTCTGTGTGTGTTCAGACTATAGCAAACAACAAAACAAGATGTAGTGGAATTTTTAATACGAAAATGATGTTATAAGTTTGTACCAACAAATGAAACAAGTTATACTTGATTTTATTCTCTAAAATTACAATTTTGATGTAGGCCTATCTTGTATATTTAATACAAAGTGATTACTATTTTAATTTCGAGAAATGTTTCTGAGAGTTTCAAAAATATAGAACATGAAATACGAAGACAATATAAACAGTTCATTCCCTGGTTTATTTGTACTGCGAACATAACAAATAACATGAAAAATGTACTTCGAATACATTAAAATTTTATTTTTTAGTCCTCCAGATAACCGAGAACGAGTGCAAGACGAGATCGAGGTAGAAATTGAAAATACGAAAGCGGTGCTCAGAAGAGAAAGAAAGCTGAAAAGAAACGAGAACTAGATCTGCAAAGAGGATGTCTCCTTAAATTTTTAAAAACTGAAAATCCTGAAATTGAGCAGACTCCTGTTGAGCATGAACCAAATTCTATAGACAACGAAGCTTTAATTTTTAGATCACAAAGATGAAAATGAAAATAAAACTTATTTTCATTGCATCCAGCATATTTGAATAACTCCGTTGAAATTCCTGCATCTTCATATTCTTTTGTAAATGAAGATTTAATTACATATAAGAATGAAAAAGAAAATAATTCGCATTAAATTGCAACTCAGAAACAGTAAATGCAACCTCGAGCTACGCGACAGATGATGATTCTGTACACATTGGTCAAAAATTTCGTCGATAGATAAGTATACATCACATGGACATATGAATTTTGTAATACATATTTTGTTCAAATTGCTTAAATAGACAAGTGCCCTACAAAAAGAATTAGCACGATTCCACAAACACCCTAGACGCGGCCCTGGCAGCACGAACACTATAATAGGTTAATTTTTCTTCTGCAAATTATTTTAACGCCATTTTATTTAGCCGAATAGCCCTCATCTCTATTTGGTTATATTTAATCGCAGATGTGAATTCATATAATCACTTTCCGAGCGTTTGCTGTACATTTCACTAAAACATGTAACGGTGGTAGTGTCGCCATAATGACGGTTCAAATGCGCAGTGTTTTGAAGATTCTACAACAGCCGTTCCATAAAAACTGAGAGTAAATTCACACAAAATGAAGAAATACAGGTACAGCAAAATATATGTTATTTTTTCTTAAAGTACCTACCCTCGGATGATATGCAACGGTCCCATCGTTCATTCCACTTTTCAAAGCATGTGGCGAAGGCATTTTGTTGAAAGTATTTAGCGACCCTGTACAGCTTGAATAACGTCAGCACCTGTGTTGAATGTTGCGCCATGGAACTTCTGCTTCATTGTTGGATTCAACCAGAAATCGCACGGGGTGAGTTCAGGACTGTAGGCAGGCTGGGGCATGATTTCAATACTGCATTTCGTAAGAAACTGTTGAACATAAGCAGCCACATGTGGGCGGGCGTTATCATGGTGTAGAGTCCACTTGCCCACCATTTCCGGTCGCTTAATCGATATTTTTCGTCACAGACGCTTCAAGACTGAAATGTAATACTCAGCACTGACAGTAATTTGTGGAGGAACGGCAAGCTGGCAGACTACAACTTTATGATCAAAGAAAATTATCATCATCACCTTCCCAGCTGATTTGGTTTGGCGGACGTTTTTCATAGGAGGCGAGTCTGTGTGTTTCCAGACACTCGTTGCGCGCTTCGTGAGGGGGTCGAAATAGTAGACCCATGTTACATGGGTAGTTATTACTCTGTTTAGAACGTTTAGATCCTTTGCAGTCCTTTATTTCCACTCATGACAAACATGAACCCTGGCTAACAATTGTTCTTATGTCAATTGATGAGGTACACATCTGGAACATACTCGATGCAGCAGTAATTTGTCGCGTAGAATGGGGAATGCCGACGTTTTTGAAATATTAGTTTACGCCGCTTTTTGTTCACACGTCATTCATCGATCTTCTTGCAGGATTGCCCAAACAGTGTTAACAATACGCTCCGTAAGAACACTTTCAGGTTGATGAAGCCTAGGATTGAGTTCTGCCGACAAACGTCCTATCTTGAAATCATGGTGCCATCTAAAACTTGTTTACTCACCCAAACATTTATCTTTGTACGCATTTTTCATTAAATCAACTGTTTCTGGAGCCGTTTTACCCAAACGATAGCAAAATGTTATCGCACAACGCATTTCACTTCTTAACTCCGAATCACTCACCTCCATAGCTGTATAGCGAATGCATAACAAAACCAGAATCGTCTGCTACGGCTAATAACTATTTTCATAGACACTTCCTTAATTCAGTTAGTCGTCTGCGTGGATATCTTTCCCTTCGCACTGTTGCCAACTCGAAAAATAATAACTCTCAGTTTTTATGGAACGGCCTTTGTAATTACGAATTCACTTCTTTGCCCTACAGTAACGTTAAATTACGCCAGAGGAAATGTCGTGTCCCTTTCAGTTAACTACAAGGGTTTATCAAAGTTATGAGGACACTTAATGTTTATGCAGAACTTTTTTATTAATAAGCTGTAGACCCACCTCGGGCTTTCAGAACAAAAACAGTTTGACTTTGAATAGACTTATACAAGTCATGCACATACACTAATGGAATCTCGAACAATTCTTCCTATAGTATATGTCTAAACTGTGCCAGTGTTGTTGGAGGTAGAATGCATGATGTGAACTTTGGTTCCGGATATTCCCAGAAATGTTCAATAATATTGTATCTGAAGATTGAGGTGGCCAGGGTAGCTAGTGCCCCTCATCCTCTGCAAACTACGACCTAACACGTAGCGCACAACACACGGGTGCATTATCTGCTTGAAACCAGGAACGGTCATTAGGGAACAGTGTAAGCAAAGTTGGATGCACGTGGTCCCCAAGTGTTAGTTTGTACGTTGCAGAATAACCAATTGTTCTAAGCAATGCCATGATATGGCATCCCATGGCCCCAGTGATCCATCTCCATGCTTCACAATCAGAATTAAACAGCCGAAGTGGTAAACCTCTGAAGGTTTACCACTTCCGGGGGGGGGTAACAATGTGATGAACGATTCATCGGACTAGATGGCACGTTGCCAGTTTTTGTCTTCCCAGTTTATATTGCTTAGCACCACCTTACACGTTTTGTTGCATTGATGTTGGTAATCAGAGGTTTGTGTATTGCAGCATAGCCATAAATACCAGCACGACGTAGTTCCCGACGAACTGTTATGGGGGGAACGGGATAATTCCGACTGGTGTTCAACTCTGCTGCTGTATGTGGTGCCATGGTTTTGAGCTTCCTTTTTACAATATGTGCTAACGTTCGCCTATCCCTATCTGACATGTTCTTATGGCGTCCTCAATTTGTACGTTTGAAGGCAAAGGCCGTGTCCTTTTTGACCTTTTTGATAGATAATCATAATCATAATCTTCGATATAGTTCCTCGTCTTACACCTACTATTTCTGCCGCTCTAATGAGTGAAGCACCTGCAAGACACGCATCATGCCTTTTTCAAGGTCACTGAGATTTGACATTGTCGATATTGACATTGGCATTTGACATTTTCATTCTCCACAATGGACGTATCATCTGTGATTGTAGTACTGCTACGTAATCGTTGACATCGTACTGCACCCCTTTGTATACCTTACATGGGATGTGACGCCGTCCCTATGATTTGAATACGGAGCATTGCGTGCATTTCAGTAGGTGTTCCCATTATTTTGATAAACCTCTGAATATTATACACCACCTAACGAGAACACTGTATACTAAAACAGCTGTGACGTACACTGAAGAGCAATTGAATTAGAGACAGTTGGCGTTATGCAAATCTGGCGCTGTGGGCGGCCCTGTAAACGGAAACGACATGACGTATGCAGCGATCCGACAATATAAGGAGTGATGCGACGGGAATCAGTAAGAGTCGGACACAGTATGGGTAAGACGAAGGATCTGAGCGTATTTGATCGTGGGCAAATTGTCTGGGCCCGATGAATGGATCACTCCATCTCGGAAGTCGTGCAGGCACCGGTATTTTCACGAGCCACTGTGTCACGGATGCACCGTGAGTACATCAAATGCGGTAAAACCATCCCTGCAAGGGCCAACTGCCGTGGACAACAGCGTGTGGATGAGCGGAGTCATCGTCGGCTAGCTCGCATTGTAACATCGGATAGACGGGCCACAGTGCAAGAAATCACTCGGCAATTTAACGATGGTGCACAAAAACGTGTAAGCAGCCACACCATCCAGAACCATCTCCTCGCTATGGAGTACAGAAGCCATCGTCCCACGAGGGTACCTCTGCTGACCACACATAACAGGGTGCAAAGATTAGCATGGGCGCGGGAACATCGCCACTGGACCCTAGACATGTGGGAAAATGTTGCCTGGACTGATGAGTCGATATTCACGTTGGTACATACGGATAGCAGGACCACATGAAGCGATGGATCCTTCTTGCCAGCAGGTTGCTCTTCAAGCTGGTTGGGGTGGCATTCTCGTCTGGGGACTGTTTACGTGGACTGAAATGGGACCCCTGGTACGTGTGTCATCGTCCCTCACAGGTCAACGTTACCGAGATATCCTGGACAACCATTTGCTCCCGTTTGTGCGTCTTCAACATCCCACTGGAGACCTCAACTTGCAACAAGACAATGCACCGTGCCATCGCTCCCGAATTGTATCCGAATGGTTGGATGAACACTTCACCGACGTGACTTCGCTTCCTTGGCCCTCTAGGTCACCTGACTTCAATTCCATCGAGCACATCTGGGATGCCATCGAGAGAGATGTTCGTGGCTCTGACCCCTCCATCAAATCTTCGTGAACTGTGGGAGCTTGTTCAGGGGTCGTGGATCCGTATGGCTTCACAACGCTTCCGGTGTCTTGTCGAGTCCATGCCGAGACGAATCGCCGCCGTCATCAGAGCGAAAGGTGGTGCTACACGTTACTAGACGGGTATCTCTAATTCAATTGCTCATCAGTGTATACTCTAATATTTAACCTGCCTTTTTAGTTCCTCTCCTGTTATGTAAATTTTGGTTTATTCTCTTTAAGAGTTTTTTTTTAAACTGAAAGCTACATTTCTTCTCACGACGAATTTTTGTTTTGTCAACCCTGGCAGCAAGTCAAAGTGCAATTACGTAATTGAAAGCAAAAGATAAGAACAAATGTGACCAGTCTTGAAAAAGGCAGCGTATCTTTTTATCTTAGAGGGAATGTGATCAGCCTTGAAAAGGCAATGTGTTTTTGTTATCTTAGAGGGAATGTGATCAGTCTTGAAAAAGGCAATGCAATTTTTTTATCTTAAAGGGAATAAGATTAGCCGTCTTCTGGACAATGTTATTTTAATGATCGGAAAGCAATCGTAACTCAGATGGTTTCATGTTTCCTATGCCGCCCGAGATCCCGGATTCTCTTCCTGGTTTTCTTTTCTTTTCTGGCCGCGTTGTTGGCCCCGTTCGCAATTTTTTGTATATGCTGCTTCCTCGGACTCTGATGGAAGGCCACATTTTAGCTCTCGTCGTCAAGTCCTTCTGATTTTTTCATCTTGCGATGACATCTTCCAAACACCTTTTATGTCCGCTTTTCTCGCCGTTTTTACAGCATCAACGTCGTTTCACTGTACCACTGCTACTCCTGCCTGTACTTGGGTCACCACCAAGCCTAATGCTCGTATCCTGGCATCTCCATGTCTTTTGCTGCAGTGAGCGCTGCATCTCTTAGCCTGTCGTCTGCACTACGTCCTTGGTTACTTCCTCGTCTGCTCACCCTCCAGCGATGACACCGCCCTGCTCTCCGCTGCCTGTATACCTGTGTGTGCCTTCTCTCCTCCGGCTGTCGCCCCGGCTGCTTCTACGACGTCCTCTGCTGTACTAGCGCAGGATCCTGTATTGACGTCTCCAAGCTCACCGACACCTACTTCCAGAGGTCTCTTCCCTCCACCTGATGCACAGTTCGGGGATCCCCTGCTGATCATCAGCGGTTGTCTTCCGTCCTCTCTGCTCTTGACTCCATCAGCTCCGGCGAGGATGGTGATTTGTCCCCGCCTTCCACTCTACTCCCTGCTGCTCGCCCTCTGGCTTCCTGTGCTGCACTGCTTCCTGCTTCTCCAACGCTGGCCACTCCGTCAGCCCCACCTCCTTCGGACATTCTTCAGCTGCTTCGTCTTCCGACCCTCCTGCTACTGCTCTTCCCGGCTCTCTCGATGCTGAATCTCCTCGTTCTTGAGCTGCTGCACCTCCTGGCTCCTGTGCTGCTGGTTTTCCTGGCTCTTCTATCTTCCTTGTTTCTTCGCCACCCGCTTCTTATACTATGTATAGCGTCTCTTGAGCGATTTACGATCTTTGCATAAATTTTTCTTGCACAACTCTATAAAGAAAAACAGATTTCTCAGAATGTCTGGTACAAACCACTAGAGAGCGACTTTTGCATTAGCAGCTAAACGAACGTAAGGAAGTAAAATACACTGGTGTCCAAACTTAAAAGTCCGATAGACTCTTGCAGGGATAAAGAGGAAAGCACGTAACAACACGTAGAGACCTCTGGCGTGTGAAGAGACACAATCATAAGGGTAATAAACATTTTATAACAACATGCATGCCGACTTGAAAAATGTCGAGCGTCGGGATGTGACAAACTCATGGAATGCGATTTAAACTGATGTTTAATTGGAAAATGATTTACACCGTTGAAAGGTGTACAGATGCTTGAAGAAGTGATAGTCCGTGTGAGACAGATTAGGCGAATAAGGCGGAAAAGAAAAGGTTTCGTTCGTGAACTGCTGCAGCTTCTGGATATCTAGCGTGCAACATGGGGATTTGCACTATCATGGAGAAGTACGAGTCCTCGGTTATTGACTAACTCCAGCTGTTTTGGGGTCAGTTTGACATGCATAATGTCAAGTTCTTGAAATTACCTGTCCGCCGTGATGGTTTAACAAAGGCCGTCTAGAAAACGCAAGGCCATGACATTAAAAAGACAAGTTCCCTCTTTTAGTGACGTCATGCGGAAATCAAGGCTTCCGATTGGTTTTCAAAGCTGTCGTATGTGACGTCAAATACAACAGCGACGTATCAGCACGTGTAACATGAAAGTGAGGCCACAAACGGAGGAAACTCATTTCTCTAATGTCATGGCCTTGTGTTTTCTAGACGGTCTTGGTTTAACCCAGTTTTAAGAAGAAGGAATTTATCACACTAACTGTGAACCACCACACATTGACTGTCGTCTTTCTTGAGGTGGAGTACCTGCTTCGGGATTTGTTTCAAGACTTCACCCTGGTTGAGCCAGAGCGCCAAACGTGGGCGTTTGTCATACAACATCCATTTCTCATCACACGTCACGAAGCGCCTCAAAATGGCGTCCGCTTTGTTGAGGATAAGCAGAGAAGAGCAGGCATTAAATCGTCGTGTTTTATTCTGTTACGTCAACTCATGTGAAACCAATTCTGCCTATGGCCATTAAATGTCGGAAAATAGTTATATAGTGTACTCTTAGTTTCTCGTCAAGATCTCGTAAAGTTTGATATGGATCGTATTTAATCGAGCATCATCGATATCTCTTTCTGGAATACTTTGCGGTGCATATTCGGGGCTCATATCGCCTGACTGAATGAAGCAAACCAACTTTGCATCTTAAGCTCACTAGTGCTGCTTTTCTCAAATACTGTATTTATGTTGTAATCTGTCTCTAATGCACGGTGTCCAAGTTCAGTCTCATATACAGAAATCGACACGAGTTTGTCTCTGATCCATGACCCTCTTCACTGTCGCATAATCCCCTTGGAACTGAAGCCACTGGCGAAATGACCAGTGCTTTATAGGCAGAAACCATGATGCTTTAAATTTACATATCACAAGCCACATCGCGTGATGTGTTAATTCCTAAATTCCCTGCCAACTACACGAGTCTGAAAAATCCAACATTTGATCTGCAACAACCTAATAAGTACAACTTTCAAAAGTCGATTGCTTTATAAAGTGCATTACAGCCCAAAACAAGAAACCGTGCTGCACTGGAGTTTATAATGATATTGAGAAATCTAAAAATCTGCATTCCAGAGGCTGTAGGCTTCCTTGTAGATGTACATAAAATGACAAGTACAGATGTGTCATCCTAGTCATTTCAAATACATGCTGCAGGATTGTAATGAGATCCGTTTGAACACCAGACTGTAGAAGAATGCTGGTTTCAACAGTTCAACACAGACAGGGTAAAGCAAATTATGAAATGGCATTACACCACATTCCCAGAAACGAAAAAAATAGGCTGAGGAATGATATTGATCTGGTTTCTGTCAAAAGGAGGAAAACTTAATGGAGATTGCTATGTTCAAAATCTTAGCAATCTTCGTTCTTGCGCTTCGCATCAAACGATCGAAAAAACCAATTGCCATATTTCATTATGACAACGCCCGGCCGCATATTGTACGTCTGATATTGATGACGATTTCCACCATTGAATCCACTAAAACAACCATATGTACGGTCTGCAATAATCTCAAAAGGAGTCAGTTTACTGCGAATGATGAGGCAGTCCACGAGGCATGCCTAGCTTGTTAAAAAGGAAACAGAAACAGCTAACCGCAGTTGAATTTTTAAGCTTGCATATCACTAGCAGAAATGCATGGATCAAACTGAAAATTTTGCGGAAAAGTGGAAAATCGTATTCATATAATTTTTATACTATTTGGATTTTACTCTCTAATATACACTGGCGGAAAGTGAAAAAAGAACACCCAGAAGGAATTGGTGGACGATCATGAAATTTACATATGTTAATGGGGTCGAGTTTACGTAGGTGTGATGCTAACTTCGGGACCAATCGGTGAGCCCTTACGCCACAGCACGGCATAATATGCAAATTACCGTCGGTGGTATTTAAGGAGTACGGCGAAGTGAATGTAATCAGTCGTCGGCGTACGGACACGTGCGAAGACCCTGAAGAACTGCAATGCCTGGACATCGAAGACGTATACAATTTCAGCAGTTATCGGACTTTGAGCGAGATCATATAGTCGGACTCCGCGAGGCCGGGTGGTCGTATCGTCGTATTGCGGAGCGAATTGGACGGGAAGTATCGGTGGTGATACGATGATGGCGTAGATGGTCTGATGAACATTCCCACACGACAAGACGTGGAACCGGGAGTCACAGACGGACTGATGAGCGGACCGATCGACGCATAAGAAGAGTGGCGTTGTCAAGCAGAACATCCACTGTGACGCAAATCCGAGCTGCCGTTGCACCTGAGGTGACTGTGCGAACAATCCGCAACCGTCTACTGGATGCAGGACTACGTGCACGTGTGCCTCAGGCATGTGTACTGTGACGTGCCTGCCAGCAGGACGCACACGACATAAAGGCAGATAGCAGTCAGAATGAACGTCTGCGTAGCTCAGTCGGTAGAGCAACTTGTTCCGGAATAAGCGGACTCGGGTTCGATTCCCGGCGTAGACCAAAAATGACGGAGAAATTTACTTCGTTATAATGGCGCCCGAACTATCCGGATGACCCGACCGTTCAAAATCTCGCAATGGTGTGTTGTTATTTCTACACCGCGAGATAGGAAAAATCAGAGAATCCTTTCTCCAGCGCTTCGAAAAATAAATGTGTGTGACGTTGCATTCCACACACCAGATTGAATGGGAGTTCTCAAGTGCACGTTCTACAGTGGATGGCTGCCTGCAACGATTTATGGTCACGGCTGACCCGTAGGCCATGCCCCCGGCCCTCTTTCGGGTGGGGGAGATGTGACGTACCTGCCAGCAGGACGCACACGACATAAAGGCAGATAGCAGTCAGAATGAACGTCTGCGTAACTCAGTTGGTAGAGCGACTTGTTCCGGAATAAGCGGACTCGGGTTCGATTCCCGGCGTAGACCAAAAATGACGGAGAAATTCACTTCGTTATAGTACCTCTGACTCCAGCCCACCGTCAGGAACGGTTGCAGTGGTGCCGCCAACGTCTGCACTGGAGAACGCAATGGTGATCTGTCGTGTTCAGCGATGAAAGCAGATTCTGCTTGGGAGTCTCCGATGGCCGTATGCGTGTTCGCAGACGCACAGGGGAGCGTCTCCACCCTTCTTGTATCCGCCAGCGACACACAGGGCCTACACCTGGTCTCCTGGTGTGGGGAGCGATCAGCTATCGCTCCCGTACGCAAGTAGTGTTTGTACCGGGTACGTTAAGCAGCACCTCCTACATCAACAACATCATTCAGCCCGTTGTTGTGCCATTTGTAAGGTCGGTCCATCGTGGTGTTTTCCAGCAAGATAACGCACGCCCATACATGGCACGTGCAACGCAACATGCACTTCAGGGTGTGAGACAACTTCCATGGCCTGCACGTTCACCGGATTTGTCCCCCATTGAGCACGTGTGGGATTTTATGGGACAACGACTTATCCGGTCTCCACGACCAGCCACGACCATCCCCGATTTACACGTCCAGGTTGAGGATGCTTGGAACTCAATACCCCAAACTTACATCCAACATCTGTACGACAGACTCCATGCCAGAATTGCACAGTGTGACGCAGTTCATGGCGGTTCAACCTCGTACTAACCATGTTACATGGAATTGTTTTTTTTTTCAGTTTACCAGCAAATACAGCTGTATTTTGCCATAATGTTTTGATCACGTTATCCTCTGTATTCCGTTATTATGCTGTATAAATTTCGTTGGTATCAGACGTCTCCTTCTTGGTGTTTTTTTTTTCACTATCCGCCAGTGTATGTTTTTCTTGTTTTAATATGCCTTTGATTTACAATTTTGAACTATGCGGGAATAAATGTTAGCGTGTTTAAATGGGCATTTGATCTTTAACTAAGCGACGATAAGATTTTATTGCTAAATGGAAATTAAAAAGAAAGCAGTTGGTAAAAAGTAACAAGAAAATCAGTTACAAAGAAATGAATCCGCACAAGCGCAGCGTAATTATTCAAGATTTTTCTTATCAATAGCATGCGCATTTCCTTTGGCATATTTACTGCAATGTAAAGCATATCAAGTGGCTGAAAGGCTTCATTTGAAACCTAAGGAAAAAACGAAGCATGTAAAAAAATTCTACTTTTCAAAAGTCAGGGGTTTAAAAAACACTTTACAAACGACTACCATAAAAGATAAAGAGGATATTTTTAGATTTACCTTTTGTTGTAAGAAATCAGGGAGACAAAATGTACGAATACTTCGTTAGAAAATAAAAGCAAGAAAAAAGTATCAGATTGGAGGGACGTTTCGTAATTCTTACACTTTTGATTTCCCTTCACGCAACAGATTTCTTCCTTTTTTCGATATCTGAGGAATTCTCATGCTGACTTAGCACTGTTCTACGGTAACAGCAAAATGAGCTCGTCAATCTTCTCTCCGCTAAGCACATTATTTTAACATAAGATTTCTCCAAAGGTAACAATAAAAAAAGAAACCTTTTTGTTAAAAAAATATTCGAAATTTAAAAACATTTTGTGTTCTAATATTTTGAATGCCGGAGCTTTCTTTCTCATCTCTGAATCATCTCTGCTTCATACTCTGTTCTTCTTTGACATTAAACTGATTTTCTTGATATTTTTGATTTGGTATGTACGATTGCTGTGATAAAAAGGGCATAAGGCAGCGCCAGAGGACATAGAGACAAATTTAGCAACTGAATAAAAAGAAATCATATCATTTGTGGCTGCAATCGAGCTGAACAAAATCCAAGGTGTCCAATCTGCTGAGATCTGAAATTACTAGAACGGTTTCAAACTGAAATGAAGAGGAAGCGGCTCATCGAGCCATCTGTACGTTAAAGGTCAAGAGTCAGGATCATTTTCTATTACGGAAAGAAATGAGTCAGGCAGGCAGCACTTCACGGCTGGAGTCGCTGCCTCAAGCAAGATATCATTCAGATTAATTGGAAATTACGGACTGAAGCGATTCGTTCTCATTTACTGTGGTAAAACATTAATGAACTTTGCAGATGTCATTGAAACAGATTAGTAATTAACAGCGCGAACAATTCAACGGCAAAGATGGAGTCCGCATTGATTCATAATCAAAGTGATGTCGCCCAGAAGAGCAGCACACGATGTTAAAGGTCGGGCGGTCAGCCGTAAAAGTTTATGACCTTCCCATTACGTCGGTCTTTGAGGACCGTAAACAAGACGCAAGATGACCCGGATTCCGCCTTGCCGTCCATCTATAACGAGCACTGCTGCCGTTAAGAGAAGAGAGGAGGGAGATGGAAAGAGGACCTTCAAGCGAGAGAGAGAGAGAGAGAGAGAGAGATCCCTCTGGGGTTTGCTGTAACCGACGATGCAGATTATAATCTCCTTGCTTTGATTTCAGTAAATATTTTCAGATTGGTGCTTAATACTTTAAAGGAGAAAACTAATTTTTAAGTATTAATATTAGGATGCTAAACTCACTGACCGCTGGTGTACTCTGTGCTGGGCATCTCGTAATTGATATTAAACAGGAGAGTAGTAAAAATATCAAACCTCTAAAGTGATTGGATTAACAATCGTTTATGTACACTGCACGAAGAAAATTTCCGCTGTACCAGATTCATGTGCTGACTGAAGAAGCCACTTGCCGGGCTCTACTTCGGCTGCCGTAAAAGACTTCCATAGACCAAATCCTCAAACTCTGGGGTCTCAAATATATAAGTATGTATGTGTATAAAGAATGATTTTGGTTTAACCAGCTTCGTGTAAGTTTTTCATTCCTCCACTGATGTCTTCATCATTTATTATGATCACGGCAACAGCTTTTCATCTGCATGTGAAGGAGAAAGTCGTAAGCCTCTAAATATCCAAAACTCCTTTAACATACAGTAAATTATAAATAAAATATGTTCGCGGTTTAAAATGAAGCCTTGGAGCCGCGAAATATTTGTTCTTGTGAGCAACATGTATTTTACTTCTTTAGTGAATATGGGTATACTACTTCAAAAGTCCCATGTACCAAAAATTGATTTAATGTGTGCTTAAATTGCGTTAAGTGTATATTTTATCCAATAAAATTGGCTTCAATAATAAGATACAGTAAATGAACAAAACAATAAGTACGCCAAGCTAAACCATTAAAACCACCTGAATGGACCGCCCTCTGGACGACTGGTCATGGAAGCGGGCTTCTGACTAGTCGTCCGAGGTGGAACCAAGCTCAATTCCCCGATGAGGCATTCTCACAGGCCTGTCTCCCCTCTCCCCGGAGCCAACGTCCCCAAATTTGGAACGGGAGACTCTCTAAAATGATAGATGCTCACAGAGGTGGTAAAAACCGAAACGAAAAGCAAACAAGAAAAATACACAGCTCGGTGGAAGATGCCCCACGTATACTTAAGTCGCTAAGTTGAAATATTTTAATATTGACAAAGCACAAGGACCTGATATGACAAACGTAGAACTTATTGATCGCACATGGTATGTTACCGGAATATTTTATTTGCAATTTTTCTAGAAGACTGAGTTTTTTATTTATATTTTGTGTTGTGCGAGAACAAAATAAGGAATGTTCTAAGATATCTTCGAAGTTTTCAAAACTACCGACTTCACACCTTAACATATGTTTTCTTTCTTCCTTTCTACATCAATCAGTCCATTTCAGCTGTTTTTCTTTCTTTATGTAACAAGACGAATTTGTGAATATCAATTGTGCATTGTGGGCGTCGCAATGTTAAACCTTCAAAGTTATTGCGTTCTATTCCCTCATCACAAGAAAACGCATCAATTCCTTAAAAGGACAGAAGTCTGATTACGCCGACAAGTTAAGAGGATTCTTTTCCCCTCTTTTTAAACTTAATTCTTTTGTTTGAGCCATTCCCCATCATCAAAATACGCTGGAGCAAAGGTAAAAGGCACAACGAAAAACAGGAAGAGAGGCAGAAAGTAAGAAAACGAGGAGACGAAGAGGAGAAGTTGAGTGCCCCTCACAGAGCAGAAGATTTAATGTTTCTCTGGGGAGAAGATAACTTGGAGAGCATAGAGTTTCAGTAGAAACCAGGTGTTTATTTCTGGAGCCAACGAATTTGAGAAGTTGCTGAGGAAGATACCCCAGAAATTTTTTATTGCCTTTTTTGGCTTCTAAAATAAAACAAAGATATTTTATTTTTACAGCACTTTAGAGAAAACTTTAGAGGAAAACCTATTAAATTTTAAGGTGGTGGAGTAAAGTAAAATGCACTAAGTCGTGATTATTTCGCCATTTTTCGAGGGTATTTCGAGGACAACCGTCAAATAATGAAAGACATCAATTTTTTGGCTTGAATTTTGTTGCCACTGGTTTGGAGCCGTCGAAAATACTGTTTTCATATTTTATATTGGATTGGCAAGTCCTCATAAAATACTGCTTAAATTCCCATTGTATAAATAATGCTACTTAAGAAACGACCTTGACTGGAATTTTTGAAAGATTTTGTTTCAGAAACTACTTTTAAACAGTTCAGTATTTTGATCAAATAAATAAATAAACAAATAAAAAAAGGCAGACCATCATTACGCCACGCACTGAATGCTTTGCTTTTCATGATATTCCTCTCAGGGGAAAACAATCAAACTTTTAGAGCAGGGTATGATTGAGAGATGCATTGAAGTTAAATAAATGCCGGTTAGTTTCGCTCAGCAGTACATTTGGTGGACAATTACTCAGCGAAGCAGCAGGAGACAACTAAATTCATTGTGCCTAAAAATATTTGGGTGTTCTCTCTCTCTCTCTCTCTCTCTTTAACTGCGCGATTTTATAGTCATCCAAATTTATCGACCTTTTGAAGTTCAGCTGCTACAAATTCAAAATTTCCCTTTCCTTCCCTTCCCTTCCCTCGTGACCCTTCAACAAGAAGTATCTCTTATTAGATTTTATGTCTTCTTCTCAGTCAGAATTCCACGCGATTTCAGTGCAGGGCTATTTTGTCTGAACTGCTGTTGACCATATTAGAATGATTTCTTGACTTTTTTCCTACTCGACTGTTTTCTAAATTTATTCAAGGTGCTTAAGGTACGGTGTTTACTCAGGCCTTATCAATTTTGTGGTATATTGTTACGATGGATATAATTTCTTGGTCTGCACTCTATTTATTCATTTATTTATTTATGTTCGGTTCCTACGAACTAATTTAAAATGATAATTAACAAATGAAATTTTTGGAGATCTAACGCGTGTTTTTATTATGAGTTTGAGTTATACTTACGTGCTGTGGTGGTGTTCGATTTGAGACCTATGTTGTTTTCGTGATTATTAAGTATATCCAACCATTATCTGTTATCTTCATAGTGTCCTTGTTCAGCCTTGGCGTTAATGAACACTATATATCGTACTGAGTTTGTGTAACGTCTGTTATAAACCTGCTTCATGGCTCAGTAGAAGAGTATTCATCCAGTTTAGGCTGATGTAGTATTTGAGAATGTTTAGTGGAGGGGCCACTTTCGGGATTTTCTCACAGCTGCGATTACATCCTAAGTGATTATAAAACAAGTTAGATTTTGTTTCTTTGATGTTTTTATCTTATGGAACCGAACCAAACTCTGACTATGTATTGTGACGTGCCTGACCCGCAGGACACTCACGACATAAAGACAGGTACCAGCGAGAACGAACGCCCGGATAGCTCAGTTGGTAGAGCGACTTGTTCCGGAATAAGAGGACTCGGGTTCGATCCCGGCGTGGACCAAAAATGACGGAGACATTTACTTCGTTATAATGGCGCCCGAACTTCCCGGATGACCCGGCTGTTAAAGATCTCGCAATGCTGTGATGTTCTTCCCACACCGCAAGACAGGAAAAAAGGAGAATCCCTTGTTCAGCGCTCGAAAAAAATGTGTGTGATGTTGCATTCCACACACCAGATTGCCTGGAGTTCTCATGTGCACGTTCTTCAGCGGATGGTTGCCTACAACGATACATGGTCCCGGCTGACCCGTGGACCATGCTCCCGGCCCTCTTTCAGGGGAGGTGACGTGCCTGCCCCGCACACGACATAAAGGCAGATAGCAGTGAGGACGAACGTCTGCGTAGCTCAGTTGGTAGAGCAACTTGTTCGGGAATAAGAGGAGTCGGGTTCGATCCCCGGCGTGGACCAAAAATCATGGAGAAATTTACTTCGTCAGTATACACTGAAGTAGCGTGTAATTAGGAGCACCTACATAATAACGCATTGGACTGCACTTGACCTTCTAAAGGTTCTTGATTCGGTGTGGCATGGATTCAAAGAGGTGCTGATATCGTTCTACAGGAATGTTCTGCCAAGCGGATGGGACAGAGTCTGTCAATTGCGAAATGTTCACTGGAGTAGGATGTCTGTAACGAATGACTCTCTCAATCTCATCCAATAAGTGTTACACTGGGTTAAGTTCTGTGAACTGTGTGAGTCCACTTTACCATTTCTGAAGTTACTATCGTGCACCTTGAACTACGGTGTGACGATCTCAGCCTTGTTGCATGGTGTATTATCTCCCTGGAAGTAGTCCTCTCCATCAGTAAACAACATGCACATGTACTTGATCTGCAATGATGGTACGATACCTCGTGGTATAAAAATGCTGTTCCAGAAGTATTTGGAAACCCCATGCCCGCTATGAAAACAGACCCTATACCATTACACTGACTCCAACAGCTTGTACAGTTACCTAACGCTACACAGCTATGATCCATCGATTCGTACTATTGAACGAATCGATAAATCATTACTGAACGAATCGATTCGTATTATTGAACAAATCGATGGATCATAGCAAATTCTGGGATTCCAGTGACGTGTGTCAACTGAAGACGTAATTTATCAGACCAGGCGACTTCTTTCCGAAATGAAAGTTTCAATTCAGCTGCCCGCGAGCCCACTATAGAAGCATTTGTCGGTTTTTAGCAGAGAAGAGTGATACACAAACAGACGACATGTTATAGCCCAGGAGCGGGGAATTGTGAATAACGAAATTCTCCTCTTGGTACTGCTGTTAGTTTACGCGGTTACCTTAAGCAATAAATCTCGTCTTTGGCTTTGTACAATCCTCTTCAGTCGCCGCTGCCATCGAACAACGACCAGTCTTTTCGGCTCAGAGGAAGATCGCAGACTATCTTCTTTGTTATAGAATAAATTATCAACGTTTATTCACAACAAAATGTTTATTTAACATGGAATATAGTTTTTCAGAGCGTTTGGCTCAGCATCATCAGGACGAATGCAGCGCAAACATTCAAGTCATTGTGACATTATCAGAGTTCTGACGGTCATGGACTTTTGTGAGTTGTTTCTACGCGCTTGAAAGAAATGGAGTAGACGTCATGTCATTTGCAAGCAGTGAAGAGTTCCTGTGTAGCATAGTTTAAAAAGCATAATGGGCAAGAATCAGCAAGAACATGAGTTAAGATTTTGGATTGAATACAGCACTTCAGATCATACTGAAGTGCTGAACTAACCGAAGGTCAAATGAATATGAACCAGCATTATACATAGCAAGTGTTGATATCTACAGAGGGTAAATATACATATGCCTCACCGGTGGCGCAGTGGTCTAAGCGATTGCCTCTTATCATTCGTCCGAAAGGGGTCCAGGCTCGATTCCCGGTGAGGCATGGATGTCGTGTTTGTCTTATGGCACAGGCTCTCTCCCTTCCCTGGAACCAGTGACCCTAAATTAGAGACGGGCGACTGCTTATAGCACATTGAGTTGCTCACGGTAGTCGTTAAACCTCCAATAAAAAAATACATCTTGAAAACATTGAACTACTATTTTAATATAAATTTCTATCTATTGTGGTATCGGGGAAAGGAATTACAGGCGTGTAACAATAGAATGGAGTACATTTCGGAGAATCAATATGTTCAGAATCAAACTGCTATTATGTCCCAAAAGGAAAGACTAACGTTCCGCCAGGTCTCTTTCTTGGATCACAGTTCGACCCTCCCTGAGAAAGATATGTAGAGAGAATATAAACACAAAAAAGCAGGAAGAGGGCAGCATGGCTTGAGCAACTATGAAGGAAAGAGAAAGAAAGTGTTGGGATAGAGAAATATGTAGGTCTCGGACATCATTAAATGTATGAATACATTGAAGGCGGAATGGACTGGAAGCGTTGCCAGACAATCAGAGCAACGCTGGAAAACCCAAAGAAATTTGTCCTATATCCCATAATGCCAAACACCTATATTGCGACATTAAGCGTTTCTACATGGAAAAGTACAGATTGCAATCTTAATGAATCTTAGATTCGGAATTCCCTTAAGTAAGGGGCATGCATGATAGTAAACAGCAGACTGTTTACGGAAGCAGTTTAGATAAAGTACTCCAAAGAACATAATCATTGAATTTCAAACTTCCCTGAAATATGCGTAATGCGATATTAGTAGCTGTTTAAGCGCATGTGTGTCGCCCCAGGTGGCAGAATGATCAGTGGCGCTTGTTTCTGATTAATATAAAATACGGCGCTGATTCATTCTCCTTCTTGGGAACAGTGACCCCTAATTAGAAACGGGAAACTGCTTGTAGCCCTGAGAGTTGCTCACGGTTGTTGTTAAACCCCGAAACAAGAAAAAAAGAAGCAAGTGTCTCAAACTGTTTAGCAGATCGCAGCTGCATTCCTGACGAATTTCAGCTTCAAGCTTTTCACGAAACTCAAGGTGGAATGCTGACATTTTGTATTTCTCCAAATAAAAACTGTATAGTGAATTAAAATTTTCAATCTGTTTGAATTTTTGTGGTGTTAAAATGAAAGGTTCAAACAGTGGTACGAAATCTTTTACTGGAATTTCTTCCTGTCATGCAGCACTTTGAACAAGCATGCTGTGTTTATATGAAAGGCTTAATATACACCTCAGAACTTTCACTCACCAGAGATACAGTAACTTTCAAGCAGTCAGTGATTCCAAGGCAATTTCAGTAATAATGAGTTTAGCAACATTCTTCATTTTCAACGGCCTTGTTTGTAATTACTCTTACGCTGTGTTGATACCAGCAGCTTGTTCAGCTAATGTCGCAAAGGTTGTTAACTTCCACAGCGTGTGTGTGTGTGTGTGTGTGTGTGTATCCTTGCCCGAACTCTTGTATGAAATCTGCTTTCCCGTGGGGGAGCAGAACGTTGTTTCATACGTTTTAAGATAAAGGTATGGGATGAAATTTTGCGGTAAGCGCCTTAAAAGAGGTCAAGTAAAGTTAAAGTTGTTATAAATAGCCTGTATTTCATAAATAATGCTCTCCTAGCTACAGTGTCTCGATAAAGACAGCCCTTCGAAAGCAGTATCAAGGATGTAGTTCACGACACTCGACTTAAAATATTGGGCATTGCTCTTACAGACAAGAATACTGATAAATATGAACTGCTGAAGGAGGACAAGACATTCATAAATTGAGAACAAAATAAAATTTTCAAATGCCTCAAAAACTGTTAGGATTGTTCACATGAAATATGAAGGAAACATAATTTAACACGCTCTTTCACATTATATGTAAAATATAAGAAAATTGATTATTAATTAAAGAACAAATAGCAAGTGAGCATAGCTGGTCATAAGGGCATGTTTAAAACGAGCTAACCAAAGTGAGTCAGTATGGAGTGTGGTCAACCCTCACAGCAATACGTGAATCACAACGACGTTTCATGCTCTTAACGAGCGTGTCCAGAAGCTGTTCGGGCAATAACAGCTATTGCTTCCCGAATGCGCTTCGAAGATCTTACATGTTTTGGAGATGGGTGAAGGTTTATTGGTAAAACATAAACAAGAAACAGCATTTTTACAAGATGTTCCAAAATCTTAGTTGGGAAGAAAGAAAAAAAAATGCAAATTTATAATACACTTAAACACAAAAGCTATATATATTTAAAAAAAAAAAAGTCAGGAGTTTGAGAAAAGGCACTAAAGACAGGATCAGAATATCCAGAAAATTTTAGGAGTCCACAAAGGCTATTACTTGTATGAGCATGATACTGGCCCAGTGGTGAAAACAACTACAAAATAATATCAGTATGCATTCCAGCATGGGACAGTACAGCTTGTAAAATCAGGAGGGCAAAAATGCACCAATTAAAGCAGAATAAAAATATGTTAACGAAAGCCACATTTTGATATTGATACACAGATAAAACAGTTACTTTTAATTTCAAGAACAGTTTTTTTTTTTTTCCTTTTTTTTTTTTTTTTTTTTTTGCAGTAATTTTGGAACGTCTTTTCATAAATAAATCACCATGATGACCTGTCATTACATCTACGACAGGAAAGGAAAATGCAGTTGTTTTCAATTTCATGAGCCAAAGCTACTTATAAAACATTTGACACATAAATTGGGCCTATACTTTTTTTCTTCTCCTTTTTATCAGTCAGACATGAATATAAGAAGTTTTGAAAAACACTATGAAAATTATGGGCATTTATTAACTAACTTTTATCAGCTTTCTTTTTTTTGAACAAAGCTAGATTCAGTGAAAAAAAAAACCCATCTGGGAACTAGTTTTAATGTGAGGTAAAGTATATCAGTACTTATTTAATTTTTGTGGCTAGATTTTTTTTCAATATTTTTCTATCAAATTCAGTAAGTTTTTTAACATATAATTGCTTAAATGCCAATGGTATTTTAAAGCTTATATAATAAGCATTTACAGGAATGAAAAGTTATTGTAAAACACTACCAAGAACCATTTTTTTCCCATTTTAGCAATTGAAATTTCTTTTTTTGGAGAATACCTATTTGACCGACAAATGAGGTTCTACTTGCATTGATCATTAAAGTTAACATAACTTTTAAAATGCCAGTATTACACTTACCAAAAATTATAAGTACTCTACAAAGAAGTATTATTTTTGAAATACAATTATCATTAACATTTTTGAAAGCCTTTATAATTAACATATATCTACATAACTTTAAGACTACATGGCTTAGGGCTGCAACACGTCTGCCTGAAGTGTCCCAAGCAGGCTCAGTAAAGTTCAGGTAAGAGAAACGATCTGGAAACTCAGTGTAGTTAAGGAATTAAAGGAAAGTTTAAATGCTTCGTTAGAAAATATTTATCATATCATTCGAGTGAAATAATTAAACATGAGCTGAGTAAACGCACGTCAAAGTGCTCATGGCTTTAGTGAAGAGAAAAATTAACTGGGATAGAACTCTGCTGTTTTCCAAATAAATATTTTTCATGAGATATGGTGACACGGTATCAAAACAGCGGTCAGGTGCTTCAAAACACAAAGACGGCTTCACCGAAGAAATTTCGCAGGCTACCGCTATGACAAAAAAATTATAGTGGTGTTGCTTTTGGACTACAAATGCATAACGTCAGCACTGGGTACCACGAACACGAAGTGCAAATGGTAGTTGCTATGAAAATACACTTGAACCTTGTGACGTATATGCTCCAATTCAACCTCCCATTTTGGCTCTCAGTTCTCATTTAAATTATGTTACTTCCCGTTGTCTTCTCTTTACTTAACGTTAGATCAACTAATAATCTACGCTTTCGACAATTTCTGCCAGACAGTTAAATCAGTAGGACGTAAGGAAAAGGACATTGCTTGAGCAATGGCTGTGGCATGCGTGATCCAACTGTGGAGCTACTGGTTGCTGTTTTGCCAACATACTGTTACTTCTTCAATGCCAGTTTACTGGTGTTCGCAAAGGATTTTTTTAATACATTTCCTTTAGCTAAATTGTTAATAGTTTTTCTAGTGTTCAACGTGTTACCTGTTTCTTTCTTCAAGAATACAAGCTTGGATTGGGCAAGGACAATAAAGAAAGTGCAAGTGATCATTACCTCATTCATTCTTTCTTGCCTTGTGTAAAGAGAAGATACGACCTAACCCCCGTTAAGACGCGATGACGTCATTTAAGAAACACCATTTAAAAATTATGAACCACAATTTTTATCAAAGTAGTTAGGGGCTTGTGCTTGATGATAATTCACATCCGCAAATTTCACATTTGGCCTAGGGGGAGCTCGTAGACATCGCTGCAGCTTTTTAAAAGTGCTAACTGTTGAGTAAAATCCTCGCTTCATGTGTGTTTGATGCATTTCAAACTTAAAAATATAAAACAATAGAATAGAACGTCATAACTGACTCAGAAATGAAACCATGCTTCGCAGTTACCCTAAATGACTGAAGTTGAGTCGTATCAAAGAAATGGGTGGTAAAATGTGAGCGACGTGAAAAATATCATTTCGTAAAGGAAATTGTACCAGAGATCAGCAGTACTCAGACACAGAGTAGTGGGAGTAATAGCAGTATTTTTCTATCTTTCTCCGCATTTTCAAAACTTACCTGTGCATTATTAACACTATTGAGATTTTTTACCCCTTGAAATTGCCATTAAAACTCTGTATGACCACCTGTCACTTCACTTCCGCACCGTACATCCGACCCTACAAAAAACATTTGGTAACATCCTAGTACAGAAAACATTGAATTTAATGTGCAATTATGTGAAGAGTTTATGATTGTGCATGATCCTAAAGAGTGAAAAAAACAATATCCGAAACGTAAGAATATCTTTCTTCCTGAATTCGTAAACCCCACAAAATAATGCAGCGAAATATGTATCAAATTGATCGTTATGGCAAAGAAATAAAAAATATTTAGCACTTATTTCTCTTCAAAATCAAGATAAAAAATTTTTTATAGTTTTTTTTCCGCAGTAATTCTAGTTTTCATTAATGACGTACAGAAAAACAAGAATTCAGTCTTTTCTGAATACGTGGCGTGAAATTAGGGACTATCAAAAGACACAAAAGAATTTGCAGATTTTTAATGTATTTCGGAATCGAGCGATAGCTGACAGAACTGAATAACGATTTTTTATTTAAGGGCTGTGATAAAAAGGAGATATTTTTTTTCATTAACCCAACAGGTCTTCTCCCCCAGTAGTTCGTTCCTTGTCAAGATCTGAGAAGATTGAAGATCTTCTCCCAAAGAGAGATTTTCCTTTTTTCTTCTCTCTTTCTCTCTTTTTTAAATTTTTTTATCCTTTTGCATGTGACCCGAACATTCTCAAAACACATTTCAATCTTGTTTTCTGAAAGAATTTTTCGCCAAGTGAAAGATGGCTTATATTTTTTCGTTCCTCCCCTTGCAAAATCCCAATTTTGAAGTGAACGCCTCCTTCGAAGACATTTCTTCAAGATGTGATGATATCTGAGGAGCATCAACACACGATGTCAGTCTCTCTCTCTCTCTTGCTTAGATCTCTTTTGGTCCCTGTAGTGCATTTGAGAGATCGGACTGCAGTTGTTGAACTCAGTCTGCCCTTTAAAATGGGGAACATGCTCCGATGCTGCTCAAAAACTGCTGTGCATGATCTGATTCGTTGTCTGAAAAATAATAGCGTCTCTCACTCACTTCCAGTTTATTTCTTCTTTTTTTCTAACTTCATTTCATTTGAATTTCCGGAAAGAACATCAGGATTATTCCAATGCAGACGCAGTGATATACTCAGTGCATGTTCGTATTTTATTGCTATACTTTTAAAAGAATTTCTAATAACCTCAACGTTGCTGCCCCGTAAATCAAGAGAAAAATAACAATTTCACACTGTGCGATGTACTTGAAAAATATGTGCCCAACGTTTCGTTTATTGCTTTATTAAAAGTATACCTCCAATTACTTTAAAATATGTGTGCTTGTTTGCACCTTTGACTGAGCATGCCATTTTTAAAACTCAAATTTTTTATTCAGAGATCTTATAGTGACAGGCAAACTCTGTAGCGGGTAGCACCATAATTATTTTTTTCCGAATTATGAAGTCGAGAACTGCTCACAATTACATTGTTTACTTTTGGTTTAACAGCTGTAGTCTTGAAACAGCTAAGATTTTTCAGAGTCTCGGTGCATCATGAAAGAACAATTTGGCAAAACAATTAAGATGCCCTTTAGCAAAATGGATACAAAATGGATATTGAGTAACTCTGAATAACATATTTTGTGGGAGGGATGAAGAAACAAAAAACTTCAGAGTGTAGAACAAAAGCTGAAAACTCTTGTAAGTGTTGTCCTATGTGGTACGAGTGAAAGATAATCAGAACTAGCTAAGCACTATTTTGGAAAACGGATTGAATGGAACCAGTAAGTGGGAAATTTTCAGTCATGCAGATTGTTCTTTTCTGCGCAGCACCAAGAAATGTTATTGTTGCCTAAGGACTTCTCAAAATTTGAGACCAAAACTGTAGAATTACAAGAACATATCGTTTATGTAGCATCAAAAAATGTGTGCCGATTAAAAGTATAGATCTGCTGGAGATTTGAAATCCTAGCTTTTCTGAAGCTGATTTAGCTTTAGAATACTTATCCCATCCTGTCTTGTCATATAGTCTCCTGACGAGGCAAGATGGAAGAATAATGCGTACCAAGAACAGACGGAGTTCGACTCCAAAATGGGCGGTTACCTGATATGGTAGAACGAGAAGAATATTCATCTCTTTCGTAGCACAAAGTGAGAAATAAAGAAGACGAAATCAATAAACGTATGTTCAGCTCATAGAAGTTCTTGAAGTTGTAAGATCTAGTCCAAAATGAAAAGCGTTCATTTTCAGTTTCTCAAACTTTTTTGTGTTCAATTCCACTATTATGTTACAGAATGTCTATAAATACATTATTTCATCCTTCGCCAACTGAAATGTCCGACATACATGGATTCGATTTATAATGAATAACAGTGATTAGAATTTGCCAAATAATGAAATTTATTGCGATAGATTTTTTTATTGAAGGTCTTTTTTTATCGGAGTTTTACGACCACCGTGAGCAACTCAATGGGCTATAAGCAGTCGCCCGCCCCTAATTTAGGGCCACTGGCTCCAGGGAAGGGAGAGAGCCAGGGCCGTATGACAAACACAACATCCATGCCTCACCGTAATTCGAACCCGGACATATCTTGGAAGAATGGTCAGAAGCCAGGGCTTAGACCAATGCGCTACCGGGACGGTTCCGGTGGTTCATGCTGCAGAGATTTAGTAAAGCATTGAATTCATTAAAAACGTGATTAGGTGTGCTTAGAAACAAATTCCCCCTGAGAGCGATTACTAACAATAAAAGGATCGCTCTCGTAAATTTTTCTGAGTTGTACTTCGTTATTCTGTTCTTCTATGATTGTCAAAATTTAAGTCTTTGAAAAAAGTACCTCCGTTTTTTATTACAACAGTCTCACATCATTCTTCTAGTATTGAAATTCGAAACCTAAAGAAACAGACGTAATTAAAGGGTACATGGGAGCACCTAAACTGAAATATTCGGGACAGGGAAAAGGTTGCTTTGTCCGATTAATTACGTCTTCAGTTAATACACTCCGATGGATTGGCCACATGATGATGACAATATCACAAATCCGCGGAACCCATCTGCCTAACGTTAACTGTACAAACTGGTGGAAGCGATGTAATGATCTGGGATCTAATTTCATGGCGGGCACTGGGTTCCTTAGCACCTCTAGAACATTATTTTGTTGCCATGCGGTATATTAACATAACCGCGTGATATATTCAGGCACACCTGTGCATGTACGTGGTGTTTCCTGGTGGAGTGGGCTACTTCTGACAGCACAATGCCCCATATCACAAGGCTCGGTCGTCACACGGTGGTTCTAGGAGCACGACAGTGACTTCAAAGTGCAAAAATGATCCCCACAGTCTATGGGACCATTTTTGCACAGTCTCTGTTACGAATGGCCTGAGAAAGCCATTCGTTGAATACATGCCACATTGAATCGTGGGGTTTTTAAGGCCAACTCTGGCCCAACATGCTATTAGGTAAGTGTTCTTAAAAAATTGCTACCTCAGTTTACGTTTCAATAATTATCGAATTTATCTCGAAAGCTTGTGTTATTATGTTGACCTGAAATCGCAAGGGTTTTTTCTCTCTTTTTCTTTCGTTTTCTCTTTTCTTTTTTTTTTTTTTTTCATTTTTTCGCGGAATGTTTTAATGGAAATACTAAGTAAATACATTTTTTTCTTGACTGATAAACTAACGTACAATGATATACACCGAAGAGTTTAAACATTATGACCACCTACCTAATATAATGTTGGTCCTCCAACTGCCGCCAAAACAGCTCTTACCCGGCGAGGCATAGTCACTACAAGATTTCTAAAGGCGTCTTGTGGTATCTTGCACCAACACGTTACCAGGAGATCATTTTACTCTTGTAAGGTACGTGATTTAGCCACCCCAGATCGGATTCGCTGTTTCAAACTAACCCACAGATGCTCGATTGAATTGGTGTCTGAAAAATGTGGAGGCCAAGGTAATATTTAGAAATCTTCCTCATTTTTCGCGAACCATTCTTAAACAATCCGGGTAGTGTGGCATGGAGTGTTACCCTTCTGAAAGAAGGCACTAATAGAGGGGGATACCGTTTTGTGCAAATTGTCATATCAGTGACTGCTATGTTACGTATAATCACGAAATGTGAGGGCTTTGTTCTCAAGGTAGCAAGAGAGCGCTTGAGTGGTAGAGTTGTTATATACACCCGCTTAACTGCCCTATACACTGAGTGGCCACTTTATTATGACCACCCCTCAGTACTTCTTGGGCCACCTTTTGCCTTTAATACTGCGTCGATTCTTCGTGGCATGGACTCCACGATATGTTAATAGGTGGTTTGTGGAATCTGAGACCATGCTTGATGAATAGCACTTTCAGGAGTGTGAGATTGCAGGGTTGTTGATCCAGCTGTCTGATGGCTCGTTCAACTTCATTCCACAAATTCTCAACGGGGATTATGGGGGACACCTAAGGAAAGTAAACTCACCGGCATGTTCCTGAGACTAGTCCTGTACAATACGAGCACTATGGCAGGACGCATTATCTTGTTGAAAGTAGCCATCGCCATTGGGATAAACCATCCACATGACAGGATGCACTTGGTCCGCAACGATGTTTAAATATGATGTGCCAGTCAGACGTAGCTCAACACGAATTAAAAGGCCCAAAGCATGTCAGCGTCAGCAAAACATTCCCCAAACCATAACGTTGCCTCCACCAGCTTGAAGACTTGTAGCAATGCATTTGGGGTCCATGCTTTGGTGCTGTTTCCGCCAAATTCTCACTCAGTCATCGGCATGGTGCAACTGAAAACGTGATTCATCGGACCACAGAATTTGTTTCCAATTATCGACTGTCCAATCCTTGCGCTCCTGTGCGAACTGGAGATGTTTTCTCTTGTTAACTGCAGACAGCAAAAGTGTTCGAACAGGCCTTCGGCTGCCATACCCAATCCGATGCAGTGTACGGCGAACAGTGCGTGCAGAGGTCATTTGAGGTGGATCCTTGATTAAGACGGTCTGTAATTTGCTGCACTGTTGCCCTTCTGTTGTCTGTTGCCAATCAGGACACTCTCTGTTCCGCCCGAACAGTCACTAGTCGATGACAACCACACGTTGCACGTAGAGACCCAGTTTTTTGGCTGACAGTCCAGCCTTTAAACACTTTAACAACAGCTGCTCTGGAACATTTCACGAATGTGGCGGTTTCGGTGATACTCGCTCCATGGCTCCGAGCTCCTACAATCATCCCACGTTGAAAGTCCGTTAAATCGCATTTTTTACCCATCTCGTCACCCAAAAATCACTTCTACTGTTGTCGGAAGCACTAAGCTTTCCCTTTTTATACTAGCCTCGCCCTCTGGCGGCAACAGCGTGCAGCCATAGCTCATTTGCTTAAAACTGTCAGGTGGTCATAATAAAGTTAGCCACTCAGTGTATATTGATTCCTTGTTACTTCATCCTGTAACGTCGTGAGGGTGGAAAGTTGATACATACAGATCGTATTGAAAATAATGCCTAATAGGGCTGTTACACACAAAAGAGTACCTGTATATTCATTTACTGTGTACTATCAGCAACTCTGCGGATAATAATGAACATGCTGTGTGAAAACACAAGTATGTCCGCGACGGACACCGAAGCCGTGCCCCCTCACTCCGGAGTAAGTCGCTTTCCCAACTGAGCTACGCAGACAGAATGTCTCGATGCAGATTTGCCGTCTTGACATATGTTTTCACCTTTGTAGTACGTCACAGCTGACATTTATCCGATACCAAAAAAAAAAAAAAAGACTTTTACACACCCATCTCTAGAAACTGGGATACTGTATGAAATAGAAATTTGCGCCTCCAAGAGCCAAAATTTTACTTGAAAATAGCCAACAGATACATGGGAAATTTCCTTCATGGTTTCAGCAGTCGGACATAATAAACATAACTTTTTCAAAATCCAAATATCGTACAAAATTCAGATGTACATGTAAGCCATCATTCAGAATGAAATATTTGGGTCACCTAACAAAACAAGTATTTACTATGCAAAACAGAAAATGTATGGAAACTTTTGTTCATTTGTTACAGCTATCCAATGCAAAAAGATTGCTTTTTCAAGCCAACCTTAGGAATTGAGACATCTTGCAAAACATAAAAATTATTTTACCTCACCTGTCAGGAGAACTAAGAATTAAGAAAATGAAGATACCAGGATTGATCTTTTCATAGTCAGAGCTACAAAACTTGTGATGTATATCTATAAATTAACCTTTCTTTTTGAGTTCCTGTTCTGATTTAAATTATATTATTTCTCCATTATACTTATTTCTGAACATGTCGAATCCTCCAAATTTCCTTCTGACATTTGGCAACGGCTAACTCTGAGTCAAAGGCAACTAAACTGATAAGGGACACTCGGTGCAGTGACTACGGTAGTGTGAAGGATATACTGCTGGAAATGAGATCGCATGTTATCTTAATGATCTGTACGCCGAATACGTTTGCGACGTTGATAATGTGATTCAGTGTACGAGGCTGCTTTAGTTGTTCAAAGAGGAACTGCATTTTTTCTAAATTGCGTCGTGATTCCTCAAAGTGGAATTGTAAGTCGGAAACCAGAAAGCCAAATTAATCAGTTCTTCGGATGTTATTTAATTTTAATCTCCTGTTGTATCGATCCCTCTTGCCGTTACTTGTGATTTTAGCGTTAATATTAAGCATTTATTATTTAAGTGACTTTTGTTTCAAAAAACAATCTAAAAAAAACAAAACCTGTGACGTATATCCCTAATTTAACCTACCTTTTGAGTTTCTGTGTTCTTATGCAAATTTGGTTCCTTCACGTTAAAAGTATTCTGACTCAATGGCACATTATTTTTCCCGATGAGTTTTCTTAGTTTGACATAACTGGCAGGCAATGAGTCAGCGATAAATATAATGTAATGACTGAATGTAAAGCGCAGGGCAGAGTTGAAATGTTAAAGGACGTGCAAAGTTGAGAGATTTCTTTTTAACGCTAAGTACAGATTTAAGATAAGATACATCCTGTTAACGCCAACTGCATTTTGGATTGAACCATATGATGTTGTGATTTAATTTGAAGTCAACAAGTTGAATTCCAACTAATGTGTTCAACTTGTGATGAAGTGCCATAGCAGCAAATAAACCAGTGGATTTATAGTAAGTGTATGTTAATTCATTCAGTACCCTTGTTCGTTAATGTGTTTTCTATAATTATATATTTTATAATATTGTGTTCACAAGTTTACAGCTTAAGCAACGTTGACAGTTAAGCAAGAACATTTTACAGGTTACACTTCAAAATTGCCTTTATTCTTCAGTAAAATAACATTTCTATGTACATGACAATGGAATTCTGCCAATAAATACAGTGGTATATACATCAGCTGGAAAGTTCCAGTGAAACGTAAAACAAAATATTGTTAAAATCATAAAATTATTTCGCCACGTAGGGCGAAGGAGAGGCAGACAATAAAGCACGAGCGATACAAATGAAAATGTTTACCTACAGCATTGTAGACAGGGAAAGACATGATTCTATTCTATGCACAAATTCCAATTAAGCATTACTACCATACTAAAGATTAAACATGCACAAGGTACTAATTCACATAAAAGACCATGGGTGAGAAGGAACTAACAGGTGCAACAGTATTTGGAGATATGACAGTAATGGTAGAAACAAATAAGCAGAAATACTAATCATATGTACAGAATTATGCAGTGACAAGAGAGAAATATTACAGTTTCAAGCTCGGCCGTAAACCTACGATTACAGTGAAAACAACTACTATCAAAGTTTAAACCTAAACCTAGCGTCGCACAAGTAACTTAGTTCTTCATAAATCTAAAACCTTAAAACATTGTAAACTCAAAAGGAATTGCCGAGTTCGTATTTGTAGTTTTTACAGATGGGCTAGCTGTAGACGTGGTATTCCGGTATCATTTTGATTTCTCTGCATCAGTTTAATTTTTCTAAATCAGTATGGACTGGACATATGATAACTCCCCATGCATTGGTCTTTTGCGCGAAAAGAAAAGGAAATAAATAAAATCAGTTTAGCTCAAACTTTTAAAATGCACAGCATCTTTTGGGTTTGAAAATGTTCCTAACGGCAGTTTGAACTAACTGTTCGACTTTTCCAAATCAAGAGTTTTGACGGGACAGTCGTATCAATAAAAAATTACGTTGGTCACGTAAAGGAATTAATGGCTTTACCATAAAACGTTTCAACCTTTGACTTCTTTCCTATTCCAAGGATTTGTTTTTTGCGGTTAATTGCAAGGGATTTTCCATTCTGAAACTAACGGCTTAATGAGGAAGATTATTAAATGGTAGAGAGTCGTAACTAGATCTTCTTCCATTTCTGAAACACACATCGAGCCGGTGCTTTTGTAGCACAAATGTTAACTAAGAAAAATTTTTATCTTTCAACTTATTTGAATATGCACCTATTTCTTTCGTGGCTGAGGTTTTTGAGAAATACTACAATTCCTTTTTGCAACTAGATGTCCTGGCATTATATTTACCAGAAATTTCCGTATATCGCGATATCGTTATTCCACATAAGAGAGCACACACAAGTTAGTCTTAGAACTTTTTAATATGCCCAAAACAGAAAATTTTACCGACTGAACAGATTCTCCAGCCCACATACTATGGATTTACGTCACTCTGCAAGAAGTACCGTCACTCAACATTTGTTTTGTGTCCTACTCAATAAGTATCGTGCTAATTACTTTGCCAAATTATTCTTTTCTAGGACACTGAAACTTTGGGGTTCATCAGGGCTGGGGGGAGCTACTTCTAAGTAATTCCATATTTTAATAAAAGAAAGTTTTTCGTGGAGCTTCGGAAAAAGACACTGTATTTCATGAACAAGTCTGCCTCTTAGATAAAAATCTTAGTAAACGTTCTTTCATCAAGGTAATCTTCGTTAATCAGAATGGTGAAACTCAATGAAGTAACGAGTTTTATCAATGTACTAGTCCCAAAAGACAAAAATAAATGCATTGAAAACTGTCTTTTTTTGAGATTGCCTATTGATTTCTTTTAAGATCATTGAAACAAAAATATGGAATCTGTGAAAACCGTTTACGTGTTCTTTTGGCTGAAGACGCCTTTTACTTTCAGTTACTTTTATATACCACCATCATCATCCTCAACCATTACCAATCCACTGCTGGACGAAGGTCTCCCCAAGTTTTTTTCACAACGTTCTGTCTTGAGGCAGTCTTCTCCATGTCACTCCCGCATGCTTTCGAATTTCATCCATCCATCTCCCATGTGATCTTCTTCTGGGTCTCTTTCTGTCCCTTGGAATCCAGTCTAAAATTTAGGTTGTCCATCGGTGGCCCGTTAATCTGGAAACATGTCCAGCCCTTTTCTATTTCAGGGATTTTATTCTGATCATGATGTCTTCCACTCTTGTCATTTCTCTTATCCACACGTTCCTCTTCTTATCTTTCCTTGTTACACCAAGCACGCATCTCTCCATGCTTCTTTCATTTGTTTGCAGTCTTTGTATGTTTTTTTTAGTTAAAGAATGCCATGTCTCCGCTCCTTATTGTATAAGCACTGGAAGGATTCATTGATTAAACACTTTTGTTTTAAGACATAAAATGTCTATTGCTCTTAAAATTTGTACTGTTTCTTCCAAAAGCTCTCCAACCAAGTTTTATGCGTCGATTAATTTCTTCATCAACGTGACCTTTGCTTGATATCTGCTGCCCAAGGTAAATGTAGGTATCGGTTATCTCCAGCTTTTCCCCATCAATCGATAAATTTTCATTTCTTGTAAAAGCATTGTACATCAATTTCGTCTTCTGAAAGTTTATTTTTAATCCCACTTCCTTACTGTTGTCAGCAAGTTCCTAGATCATAGTCTGCAGTTCTGAAGGGGCAGTTGCAAAAATGTCTGCCTTATCATAAGCAAAACGAAGGTCAGTTAAATAATCTCCATTAATCTTTATCCCTTTGTTTTATAAGTTCAGTGATTGAAATACATTTTGCAATGTGACATTGGAGAGTTTGGGAGATATGTCACCTTGTTCGGTTTTGCCACTTTCTGTTGTAAGCGCCAATAAAAAGTGTAATCACTGTTCCAGAAAAACAAAATGCAAAGATGTGAAAGGGCAAATGTTTGTGTCCTTTAACTGTGGTTGCGCTTCTCTTGTTCTTATTTTCTCCCCTCTTTCGAAACACTTGATGCATGTTGATGTTTTCGCTTTCCTTTTTTCTAACAGAAAAGCTTTTTCCATCCGAACATTTATAACTAAAGATTGATATAATAATATTTCGTGCTTTCTTTTCTATAGAAGTAAAAAACAATAACCTCAAACGAAACGTAATACAGATCGAACATTCACTAACCGAGGACCTTGCGGCCGAAGAGTTACGGAATTCGGAATTTTTTAGATTTGGGAATACTTGTAAGCGACGTCTACGTCTCACCTTTTTCCATTACCAGTAGCGTAGCTAGTAATGTATCTAGCAGAATCATGCAGTGGACGGCCCTTCTGTTCCGTAAGAACACTGTATGGTTATATCAAGTATGATTAGATGTATTGCTGCCCATTCACTTTACATACGGCATTTTCTTACATAATATACCTGTAGCTCATCATGCAATAGGAAGTATGGAATGCAAAATATAAGGTTCCCTACTCACACCAATATTCGAATGAGCACTAAATGAAGTATCACTTTCTTGTTTTCTGTTGCGCAAAGACCTCGATCATCTGGGAAACGTCGAATTTCCGTGCATGTTCATTTTCAATTGACGACAAAGAAAAGCCACTAAGCCGCTCTTCCGCCGTTGTGCTTCTTAAATACGTTTCGATGAGTTTTAGTTTTGAGAAAGAATGTCCGTCTGCGGCCACAGACACAGGAAGGAGTAGTGAAAAACAAAAGGTACGCAGAACATACTTTAGGGAAACTGCATGAAAGTGCATAGTTTTTAATCAACAACAGCTCTACAACTTCTTTTGTTGATACAGAGAAGCAACTCAATACTGAACGATATACGGTTACGCGGATATTTGTCATCAATACGGCAGCCAGTAGCTCACTGACTATGTAGCAGTCTACAACGTATTTCGGCATGTGAATGATCGAAGGAATAGAGCGTGAGAACGGAGCATCGTCTCAAACAGTCGGAAAGATTAAACGCGGCATGGCGTAAAAGGAGCCTTGTTGTAGAATACGGCTCAAACGAGGAAAAGAGGGAGAAACATAACATTCTTGAAGTCTTTTCGTAATGATGTAAATAACTGATTCAATCTGACGATCGGCTAGTGTTCAATGAGTGCAATAATGAATGATAATTATGTTACCGCTGTCTTCCATTGGCTTAACTGTGTGTTTCATCTTTGAGAATGTCATACAAAAGTCGTTCTGCAACCAGGCACAAATTGTATGGTTATTGTCTCGTATTATCATCAATTCTTGATTGCCACCTTTCGTTCTTTCCGTAGCTTATCGTTAGCCGGCAATGGCGACTGGGCCCTAGTGCAACTGCACCACCGCGTTTTATGACAGCTACGCCACTGTTCATTACATTATTGATCAGCATCCACGTGCGATGCTACTTTTTGAATAAGGTAAGTGGATTTCAATTTTTAGTTGCATTTCATATAAGGTTTAAAAAAATTAAGTTGAATTTCAACTCAATGTAAAGGAGTCCAGTCAAGTCACGATGTTGTTAAATCTCGTTTGGTCACAGTTAAAAAAAGATGCTGATAATTAGTTAAAAACTCCAAGTATGTGGTCGTTTTTCATCAGGTACTGAGTTGTGAAGGTTACAGTGAACATCTTATGTATTCAGTTCGGTTATAGAGTGTGCAGAGGTAATTATCTGATGTATTGAAAAATTTGTACCTTCGGTTGCGTTGTGCATTGAATGTTTGGTGACGTGTTGAAGTAGAGTTGACTTGTGCTTATACTTCCTTGTGCGTCTGCTTAATAGATGACGAAATAGTGTCGTCTGCTTGTTCACTCAGTGGATAAAATTCATCGAATTTTGTGCCGTTGTTGGGCTGTGGTGTTGCCTATGCGATTTGTTTCAGCGCAACTACTTGATCACCTATAACAATATACTACAATTTTGCCTTTATAGATTAAATTGGTGGTAAAATTTTATTACGATGACAAGAGTAAACTGCCAAAAGTGTGGTAAAGATCTGTCACTTGATAATGGTGTCAAATGTTATGGATATTGTGGAGGCATTCTTCACTATGAATGTTATTCATTAGCTGAAACTACATATAGAAGGATGTCCAGGGAAACGAAATTGAAATGGCATTGTGAAGACTGTAGACGTCGAGTTGTCCCTGCCTCTGCCGTTCCCACTTCTTTTTCAGGGCATACGGGAGTCCGAGAGCATTCATCGATGACGGACTCCAGTGATACTCGTGGTGGTATTGTTGAAGAGAAATTATTGGATACAGTGAACAAGAAACTTGATGTGATTGTGGAAATTAAGCCTGAGATTATAGAATTAAGAAAAGAAAATCTGTAGAGTTCTTGTCGATAAAATATGATGAAGTTCTGGATAAATTATGTAACACGGACAAGGCAATTGATATAGCACATGCTAAGATTATGTAGCTGGAGTCAAGGGTAAAGATGCAGGCCGCTGATATTGAGCTACTTCGTGAGAGATATAATAATCTAGAGCAATACACCAGAAATAAAAACTTGGAAATTCATGGAGTAAAGGAAGAAAAGAATGAGACTGAGGATGTCTTGCGTGACCTCATGTGTCGTATATCAGGTAAGTTGAATATGGATGATTTTGAGATCGAGACTATTCATAGATTACCTAGTAGGGGATCACAGGGGATATCTCCAATTATAGTACAGTTCAGGAAAAGAATAGTTCGTGATGCCTATTTAAAGAAAGGAAGGGCAGTAATAAAGATGTCGGACGTTGTGCCGGGATCTTTGTGTAACAATCGAATTTATGTAAACGAACATATGACGCCTTTAAACAGAGAATTATTTTGGCAGGCTAGAACTTTTTCAAGAACAAACAATATTAAATTTTGTTAGTTTAAAAACGGTCGTATACACTGTAGGAAGGCTGAGGGAACCAAAGTGGTTGTTATCAAGAGTAAGGTAGACCTTGATTTATGTCGTTTCAACTAGTTTTTTCCTTATATGTGTAATTAATTTGTTTATTTTTTCGTTGATTTTTTATGAACTGTTTTACTGATTTGGTATTGCTCCGAGATCTACACTGCTGGCCACCCAAAATGCAACACCAAGAAGGACACGAGATAGCAAAGCCAGATTTACTGGACACATAACAACAAATACAAAGATGAAAGGATTGAGCTTACAGGCCCGTGCGACTTGCGGAACACGCAGACATTAATAGTTCGTGGGGCCCCCATGGCTTGCAATAACGGCCGCTACACGCCGCAGCTTCGGACGAAAGAGGCTTTGGATGTGGGCTTGGGGTATGTCGGTCCAGGCTGCTTCCACACGTTGCCACAGTTCATCAGGAGTAGCAGCGGGTGGTGCTTGCCGGACCACTCGGTGGCCGATCAGCAACCAGACGTGTTCGATAGGCGACATATCGGGAGAACAGGCGGGCCACGGCAGCAGTGACACCTGGTGGCCCGTGAAGAATAGTTGCACGATGCGTGCCACATGCGGGCACGCATTGTCCTACTGAAACGTGGCCGCTGGCAGGTCCTGCAGGTAAGGGAGGACAACAGGCTCCAAAACGTCGGAGATGTAGCGGTGGCTGTTGAGTGTACCGGCGATGCGTAACAAAGGGGTGCGGGTGTCATATCCAATTGCGCCCCAAACCAAAACGCTAGGCGACGGACCGGTATGGCGATGCATAATGCAGGCGTCATACAGTGTCTCGCCGCGGTTCCGCCACACGCGGATCCGACCACCGTGGTGTTGCAGGCAGAAGCGGGATTCGTCGGAGAAAACAATGTCGTGCCATTCCGTAATCCAGGTGCGGCGTTTAACGACCCACTACCGCCGCACTCGCCGGTGGTGTAACGTCAATGGTAATCGGAGCAATGGGCGCCGTGCTACAAGTCCCCGCTCCTGCAGACGACGTCGAACGGTACGTGCCAACACAGGTTGTTGCGCAACACACCCAAATTCCTGCGCTAACGTTCGTGATGTGGCGGTGTGAGCCGTCAATGCCCGCCGCACAACATGTCGGTCCTCTCGTTCGGTGGTGTGCCGCGGCTGCGGCAATCGCTCACGTCGGTCCGTCCGTCCCACCTGCACCCACCGAATCCATAGTCGCCTCACTGTGGCTGGATGTCGTCTCACACGGGCGCCGATGTCTTGGTACGATAAACCGCTGTCGCGATAAGCCACTATTCGTCCTCTGTCGAACTCCGAAACGTGCTGGAATGACTTCCGTATTCTGCGACGAGACATCAGGAAGTTTCCCACGCACAGGTCCGGCACCACAACACACTTCCACTACTTACACCCCGCCTCCTGTGCACCCTTCTTATAGTGCTTCTCGGTGGCGTGCTGGGCGCACATGATTTGCATATGCCCTGCAATGCTAATCGTTTTCATGTCCTCTCGCGGGCGACGCATACTGCAAATTCCAGGCCAATCGGATGCTTCCTTCTTGGTGTTGCATTTTGGGTGTCCAGCAGTGTTTATAAATTTTATTTTTGGGTTCCATTTGGTGCTCATTTGGTATTGTTTGCTGATGATAGAAGATTATTTTTCAGGGGGAATAACCTGAGTGAGTTGATTCCTCGAGTAAATCTCGAAAATAGGGAGTACCTTCGTTGGTTTGCATGCAATGTTTTAACGTTAAATTTTACTAAGACGGGGTGCGTGTTGTTTTCCAGCATCAGGCTTCGTCCTTGTGACTTGAGTTATGTTTACTTAAATGATACGGCATTACAATTGCAGACCACAGTGAAATTTGTGTGTATAGTTCTGCATGAATCTCTCAGATGGGATTCTCAGATGGATCAGCTTGCGTTATGTTTAAGATCTCGCTTATAATAAGCTTTAAGAATTTAGATGTCAGGATGTCAGGCAATCGCTGACGGCCTGGAGGTAGACAGTAGAATTTAGAATAATATTTGTGAGCTCTTTTTATCGCCTAAATCTTATGTACTGGTGAAAAGAATTTATCCTGCAATTTAGCCAATCAAAACTAAGAAATTCTGACACTCATTAATTAGTCATGCAACTTCAGGACTGGCCCGAGACAACAAACATTTAATCAATTAACCACAAAATATGAGTATAATGATGAAGGCCTCTATATACAGAGGATTGTGAAGGAGGGGCGTCAAGTAGACTCGCCCCTTTCGGGATAGCTCTGAGGCTGAATTTATCATTAAAGTCAATGATTATTTGTTGGCCTATACAGTCCGGCTTCAAAAACAGTTCTCAGCCGACGAGAGTCTATTGGCTGACCGGAGCCAATCTAATCACAACTGGCATGCATACATAAGTTCTGTACTTACAGATATGCTGTTTCCTCAGGTATCCATGTTTGATGTATTTATATTCGAAGCGCACCTGTATGATGACACGCCCATTTCAGAGCGGGCACTATAACCATTGGAGAGGGGAGTCGAACCCCATCTCCCACTTTCTCTCGTTCACTGCATTCACCTGCATGAAATCATGGACACATTTATGCACACCAATGTCATGGCGGAACGAAGCCGCAGACGTGTAGAAGGATCCGTTCGTCTCTCCAACGGTGATTCTCGCATACATCACCGGTCGGCATCTCCGTCATTCGGGGCTGTAATTCCATCACATCGTGTGACCTCCGGGATACTGGCTTTCTCTTACGTGCAATCTAGCACCAGGAAAAGAGGTATAGTCCTCTCTCTCTCCTATTTCCTCGCGGTAATATCAACCGCTCGGCCACTCCCTGTATAGCTGGCCGGCATCTTCGGACAGAAGCTCTTTCTCCGAGCTGGATCCGCTTCACCGAGACTCGTTCGCTTCACGGCTCGGAACCAGACTATTCTTTTTCGCTTGTTTACATCATTCACAGATTCCTTGTTCTTCTTCTTAGGGGTCTGTTTAAACTCTCTTGTCAGCCTCAAAGCATTTTCCATGGTGAAGTGGTATGAAATACATGCCTCTGCATTCGGAATATGTGGTGGGTCCCACTTCCTGAAAGTACGGAAAACACATAACTTAACTAACACTCCTTTGTCCTGCCAAGGTTCGGAGTAGCAAACGCCATAAGTTTCCTGATCTGTTGACACTTTAATGGCTATCCGACTTGACCGACACCCACTAAGGGGGCGACGCATCGTGTTCCCCACACCAGGCTAAGATTTCTCCCTTCCAAGAAAAAGGGCTCTTATCTGTGTTCTCCTCTTTTGCAATGCGGGAAACTACTAGCTGTTAATTTTCACCCAATAATTAATGCTGTTCCCGCCTATTGCCAAACCTGCAAATCGAATTCATTTCAGTACCTAAAAGTCGTAACAATATCAATGCGTTGGGACTGCGTGAGTGGAATGGATTACTGTCGGTTATTAGATCAGAGGCACGTTATCCAGTATTTAAGCGAGTGCTAAGGAGTTTCTTGAAGAGAAATTGAATATTGGAATTTATTTCTTTGTGATTTGTAAAAAAAAAGTATTGTAAAATTGCTTTCGTTGTTTTGACTGGATTGGAATATTTTGGTTTTATTTAGAGGGGATCAGGGACTTGTCAGGCCGTATTTCAGCCTTTTTCGCTGGCCTCTTGTTGTACATTTCATTATTACTATTATATAATATTTTATGCATATTAACAATTGATATTAATTTTCAATGGAATGAGTTTTGTTGTTGTTGTGCAGAATTTGTGTTTTTTTGTGAAAGTTTTGGTGATTTGTCGTATTTTGTGAGTTTCATTGGTGAATTTGTTTACTTTATTTGTACAATTAGTTTATGATTGTGGAACATATTGTATTGTTACTGAGTATTATATTACTTTTCCATAATATTGTACAGCAGAAATTTACAAAATAAAAATAAAGTAAAATAGTATGTGAAGAAATCGCTCTAATTCAACTTTCCGTTTTGGTTCTCTGTCCTTATTTAAATTATGTTACTTATCGTAATTTGTTTTAAAGTCAGATCACCAAAGAGTTTACTTTTTCGGAATTCCTGGCAGACAATCAAGTCAGTAAGACGCAGATAAGGGTCATTACTTGAGAAGTGCATGAGTGACTCAGCTATCGAGCTAGTCTCCTGCCGCTCTTTTGCCAACATGGACTTTTTTTAAACTGTGTTATTGCTATTCGAAAAGCGTTCGTTACAATATTTATCTTGGCTCAGTTGTTCGCAGTGCTTCACTTAATTCATGTGTTGCATCTGCAGCTTCAAGTATACAAATTGGATTTAGGCAAGGACAATGAAGCAAGGTACTGTAAGTTCGACTTAGCTCATTTATTCTCTGTTGTTGTATGTAACAAGAGAGGTGTCAAGTAGAAGGAACATCAGAAGCTTTTGAGGAACTAAAAAGTGGATACTTAAGCAAAGATGTGCTGCCCTGGATGGCTTTCTTAAATCTTTCTACTAGAGCCATCTGCCTGATTTGCAATGGCTTTTGTTTTAAGTCTCTCTTTGATTTTAAAAACTGTCATGATGTTTTATTCCGCCATGAATGCACGCTTCGTTAATTCTTAATAAGTCCGTTACACGTCTTTAACTTGTCATGTATGAGCACTTATTCCGTTGTGTTAACATATCATCTACAACGCTATTATTATCATAAGGATCATATTAATTTGGAATAATTACAGCTATTTTCACCGTCACTCAATGAGTGGAATTCAACATTAGCGGTGTCGTGTCGGCCCTCGAAAAAAAAAGAATTTCAGAGTTTTTCTAATGAGAGATACTCAACCTGTAGCAATCGCTGGCTAATTCAAATTACTGAACCTGTAGCAATCGCTGGCTAATTCAAATTACAACCTGTAGCAATCGCTGGCTAATTCAAATTACTCAACCTGTAGCAATCGCTGGCTAATTCAAATTACTCAACCTGTGGCAATCGCTGGCTAATTCAAATTACTCAACCTGTAGCAATCGCTGGCTAATTCAAATTACTCAACCTGTAGCAAATGCTGGCTAATTCAAATTACTCAACCTGCAGCAATCGCTGGCTAATTCAAATTACTCAACCTGTAGCAATCGCTGGCTAATTCAAATTACTCAACCGGTAGCAATCGCTGGCTAATTCAAATTACATTAGATTATAAATATCTTTCTTTGTCGAGGTACAATGTTGGTCAATCATAATTGGTGTTACCAATACCAGCCATTCGGAACTGTGTCCCTAGATATCTGCGATAATTTTTATCTTTTGACCTACACTGAAGTGGCAAATTATTAGGAACACCCAAAAGCAATCAAGCACGTGCCATCGCCACTTACGCGAGCAAGTATGGATTTGAGATGGCTTTACAAATAGGGCACTGCAAAGTGGTAAAAGACAGAGGTTTTGCGAGAACATACCCGGTTTATTAAAAGAAATAGAAGAATACGTAAAATTGAGATATGTACAAGGCAATGCGCAAACTGGCAAGGAAGGAAATGGTACAGGCACTACGACAGGCAAGGATTATATTATCAGCAATGACATAGAACGGAAACTTTGCAACCGAAAAATATAGGCTCCACAAAATCGCAGTACGGTCGCTTGCCACAAAGTCGAAGGACAATCGCTAAGGCAACACGAAAACACAAAGCCGCAAATGAGACAAGCGTCAAGTGCATCACAACAGAAAAAAATGCAAAACAGAAAACAGTAGAATTGTAAAAGGGGTGCACTATACATCGGCAGAACGGTAATGGGAAAGAGGCAGACGGACACGAGCCATATGAGTCCAAAACCGGCGTCGAGAATCCGGGGAATCGTCCAAAATAAGGAAATAAGTCCAGTGTTCCAAGTAAAGGTAGAAATACGGACGCACATAGTCCAAAAACGTGGCGCGAGAAACGTGAACCAATGTGAGTGGGAGCTTGTGACGACAAATAGGAAGGGAGCAAGGCAAACCCGGCGAGGTCGTATCAGAGGTCTCACAAAATTCGTCCGTTCAACGACAATGACAAAGGGAAGACGCAAGATCCTCATCATATGCAAAGCCATATAGGCGTATTCAGACGTTTACGAAACGTAGACAGCGAAAATGGAAATGACTCTTGACTTAAGCAACTTTGAAAGAGACACAAAAGTGGGCTCTGGTCGGGAAGGTGCAAACAGCTCAGAAGCGGTAAACCTTCTCGGCTATGTTGGAACAACTGTATGGAGGGTATACAATGATTGGTGCAGAATGCATAAAACAAGAAGTAGCCGTCTTCCTGTAGGCGGAAACGACCGGTCGATGTCCGAGAGCAGCAGCGGCTGGAGAGGATTTAACGAGGTAACAGACGAGCTCCCCATCGCACCAAGTAAACGCATAGTACAAGAGCGGTATCGAGAGGAGAATTTCACTATACGCAGTCCCCCTGCACAAGGGCGCGAACTAGCTGCAACAGCAGACGTCCCCTTCGTGTACCACTCGCCTCAGCTAAAAACCCACAAATTCGTTTTCATGTGGCATGGGATGCGAGTACAAAACCTAGAGCTTTGAGAACTGAGAAAAGGTCATCTGGTTTTACGAATCACATTTTAAATTCATACAGGCCAATGAACTGACTAGAATATGGCGTCAACATCAAGAATCTATGGATCCCAGGTGCCTAGTGTTACTTGTTTAAGATGGTGGAGGCTATGTGATGTCGTGGGGTTTGTTTTCATGATGGGCACCGAGTTCCTTAAAACCTCTGGAACGGCATGTGGATGCCACTAGGTATCTTAGCATCACTACGGACCGGGCAGACCAATGCATAGTGCATAGTGTTTCCTGATGGAGAGGGCTACTTCAAGCAGGATTATGTGCCATGGTACCAGGCTCGGATCATTACACAGTGACTTCAACAGCACGACAGTGACTTCAAATTACTAAAATGACGCCCACATTCCCCAAAGCTTAACCAAATCTAACACCTGTGGGATGAGATTGAAAGAGCCATTCGCAACAGAGACCCTCCTGTAGCGAACATTTGGCAATTGACGAACTCCATCACATCTGCTTAGCTGAACGGACTTGTAAAACCATATCAGCACTTTGTTGAATCCATGCCACATTGAATCGTCGTTGATTTGAAGGTCAAATGCGCCAACATGTCATAGGTAGGTGCTCCTAATAACTTGCTACTTAATGTACACGGGCATTCAATTTTTTTAATTATCTTTAATAATTCATTGATACTAATCAAAGCACATTACTTTTCCTCTCCACTACTTGTAGACAATTAAGAACACCTTAAAAAGAGTTTTATGGATTCTTGATTTTAGTACGCATGAAAAAAGTCTTCATTACCCCAAAACGCAATTAATTTGTATGACATCAAGGGTCAAGAACTAACCAAAAAACGTGACTTGCACTTGTCTATGCGATTTTCCTCAGGTAATACCGTCGCCAATCTTGTTTAAGAGCAGCGGAAGTCCCGTACCTTATGATCATAAAATTCGAATATCAAGCCAGAAAGGGCGCTAATGATGCACCTGTTAATTATCTTTTAATAAATTAGTTAATTCACTTATTTGCTTTTCATGATTTTAATTATTTCTAAGTTCTTACGGTTCATTTGATTAAAAATGTCATAAATAAAAATTTTAATAAGGGTTTTTACATGGTGAAAGTCATACACCTTATGCATCCACAAGAATTTTCAGGTTACAGGTGTAGCGAATACCCAGTAAAGGTGTTTCAAATGATCTTCCGATTTGAGGGGGGGGGGAAAGTAAGAAATACACTGGCGTCCAATATGAACGTGACAAACACAAAGTCATGAATAACGCAAAATCCACAAGAGAGTTCAATGAGAGTCGGTACGGACATACATATATCGGTAACGCAGAAATACATAACAGAAAAGTAATGCAATCACCGCATGAGGAGGAAGATGCGCATTGCAGCATGACAGCCAAAACCTGATGCAGCAAATGGTCCTGATTTCGTGGGGCTAATAGCTGCAGTGTGATTAACGCGAACAGCGATACAGCACACACAACGAGCCTCCATGGAGTTTTCAACGCTGTGAATGATAGTTTTGGGGTAATGAGTACCAATTTTTCACTAAGGCGCGTCGGAGTCCAGGGAGGTTTCCGGATTGCAATTGGTTTTCCCAGACCATCCCAAATATGCTCTATGGGGTTCAGGTCCGCAGGGTTGCGGGCCACTCTATCCTGTGAATATCCTCATTCTCCAGGTATTCGTGGACTAGCCCAGCCCCGTGCAAACGGGCGGTATCATCTATAAAAAGAAACAAACTGTGCGTCAGCAGCTTCCCTCAAAAGCCGCACATAGGGCTGTATGATGTCATCCCTGTAGTGTGCAGCAGTCAGGGTGTCTCCTGGAAACCCCCGGCAGCTGTGTGCGTCCATCCAACTTGATGCCAACCCAAACTAGGGGTCTTCCATTACCGTATTGGTGAATTTACTTAATGCTAGAGGGAAGATCTCGGCTTCCCGCCACTCTCCGAATGTGCACACGTCGAGAATCCGTGTTTGGGTTGTACTTCCACTTGTCACTGAAGAGAACACAGGCCCATTGATCAAGGTTCCAGGGGTGGTGTTGTCAGGCCCAATTCAGATATACCCTTCTGAGCGATGCAGCGAGTGGGATACAGATCATTAGCCTTCTTTCATAGAGACCTGTCTCGCAGAGTCCCTTGTGAACTGTTTGCCTGGATATCACGGTTCCCGAAGCAAAGGAGGGATCCTGCGGTTGTTGCCTGGCTGTCGACTCCGTATGCTTCTAGACTTGTTTTGGCTAGTAGGCGTCCTTGTCCGGGTCTTCTGGTTATTGCTTCGGTTTCCAGGTACTGTCTCCATAGATTCGAGACCACTTTCCTTGACACATTCAGCCATCTTGTTACCTCAGCTTGCGATTGCCTTGCTTTTCATTTACCGATCGCTCTCCACGGTAAAAGTCTGCTACGCGATGTTGCTGAGCCTTTGTTTCACTAACAGTCCAACTCAAGCTTCAACTGACGCACCCCGCTCAGAAAAAGGTTTTTCAAGGTCACGTGGCTGTCAGCTCGATGGCGTACGGACCTCATTTGCATATTTCCGTAGGACCTAGTACAATGTTGCTTGGGTACCTTGACTTAAGTCTTTCTCCTAGCACGTGTCTCTGAAAAATCTTTACAATTGCTGCCTCAGCTTGCGATTCTTCCAATCTACCGATCGCTGTCCACCGTAAAGAGTCTTCTAAGACGTGGTGCCAAGCCATGCTTCAATTAAGAGTCCAAAGCAAGCTTCAATTACCGTACCCCGCTCAGAACAACTTTTTCCAAGGTCAGGTGCTTTCCTGCTCCATGACGTACGGCCGTCATTTGCATATTTCCATAGGACCTAGCACAGTGTTGCTTGGATACGTCGATTTAGCATTTTGCCTTGTAAATGTCTCTGAAAAATCTTTACAATCGGTCGTCTCGCTTTGAACATATCCTGGAATTTGTATTTGTCACTGTAATTTCTGACTCCGGTTTGTTACGCAAAATTAACGAAGACGAAAATTTTGTCATTTCTCTAAGGAAAAGCTGAAGCCATAATTACGCTATCGACGGTTTAAGCATATAGATGGCTCTTGCTGCCCAAGTTTAAAGTTTCAGGCTATGTGGTAATTCAAAATGTTTTTTTCTCAGATTGAGAAAACTCTTTGTGTTAATTTCGGACATTTTGTGTTAATTTTTTTATTGATGGTTTAACGACCACCCTGAGCAACGCAATGGGCTATAAGCAGTCTCCCGTCCTTAAGTTAGGGCTACTGGTACCAGGGAAGGGAGAGAACCAGTGCCATGAGACAATATTTTTTTTATTGGGGGTTTATCGACTACCGTGAGCTACTCATTGGGCTATAAGCAGTTGTCCGCCCCTAACTTAGGGCAACTGGTTCCAAGGAAAGGAGAGAGCCAGTGCCATAAGACAAACACAACATCCATGCTTCATCGGGATTCGGACACGGACCCATCTCGGACGAATGGTCAGAATTCATAGCTTAGACCACTGCTCCACCGGAGAGGCAGCGAAAGTTCTAAAGGACGAACGAGAACGATACACCAATTGTAAGTGCACATGTTCTTATAAGAAATCTAACTTTCAATGGATGAGCAAAATGCTGTTTCCTCCTGGTCGTGGTTCTGAGAAGAAACGCAAGTGTATCTGAAAGGCTACCAACGAAATATTACTCATATTGAATGAAACCCTGACTTGTTTTCAAGTCCATAATATTTAATGATGAGCCTTGGATAAGGTATTTTGACCCAGAATAAAGACAGACCTTTGACACAGAAGTGGAGCAAGCTGTTGCCGCTACTTTGTGTTAGATGTTTAGAAGTTTGTCTAAGAAATGCCTCAGAAAAATACATGGTATATGAAGAGTGTTGCTGTTTTAAAAGAAGCAATGCTATAACCTCAGGACTACGCAGATGCTACAAAGCGTAGATCGTCTCATTACTTTCAAATTGAGTCTAGGGAAAAAGGATTAAAGTGCGTAGGCGTCGGGATACATCTTTTTCTGTTGCTGTGCCATAACACCTAGAATGATCTGCTGACGTCTCGTGGTCTCGTGACTTAAATTTAGGCGTTACGAAGCATCATAAACTTTGGATCGATATTTTTGAAACTTTTGAAAACGACAGAATTCCTCATAAGTATACACACACACACACACACACAAAATGGGTGTGCAAGAGGGCTCACTGTCAAAACATTTCCTTTACCCGTAAGAAGAATTTAAGTACGGTTTTTACCACTAATTCGAAAATTCAAAATCGTAACGAGCCAGACCTCACGCTTTTCCAGGACTAATCATTTCCTCTTTTCCCAAGCGTAATACACAGTAGTACACCGAAACAGGAAAAATTTGCAACTATTCCTCACTTAAAACATGAAGTATTGTTCTGTTACTTGAGATTTTGTGTTGATGCATATTTCCTCAGGCTTCACCGTTCAGTTTTTCTCTAGGAAACCAACTAAAAAGTTAATAAGATGTCGTGTAGAATAACCTAGATTTCAGACAAGCATAGTTAACCTTACGTTTCAGTTTCGGGATAAGAACTGTTTCACCGCTTTTTACTTTACGGACTACAGCAGAAGATCATATTTGAGAAACACCGCTCAAGATTTATATCTTTGAAGCATTACTGTTGTTATCAGGAGCATCTAGGATAGAATAAGATAAAAGACATACATCGTTATTTACACGTGTGTAGGAATAAGAGAAGATTGCAACGTATTAACAGCACCATAAATGCGGTTTCAGTAAAAATTTAAACTTCAGATGAAATATTAAAATGTGAAGAACAGCGCAAGTGGATAAGAACATTATAGTAAAAGAAGGTGGTGACTCGTCATGGCAAGTGGGATTTTCTTCGTCAAGGTCACGTCGCCTCCAAGCGAAGTAATTGATCGTCAAAGGTGGAATAACAAGCAACTATTCTTTTTTGTGTTACATGTATTTTATTTGCTAACCTGCCGAACACAAAAAGCTGCTGCTCTTAGGAGTTTCAAAACTGCAATGAAATATTCTCATCTCCCATTGTTGACAAAAATGCAAACTGAATTTGGAAAAAATAATTTAACCTTTACGATATTGAAAAATAAAAGCAGTTACGTGTGTAGCTTCTAATGTTTATAAATCGCACCTAACCGACTGCACATTTTAACTAGAAGCACACACCAAGAGTTGTCTGAGAATAATCTGCACATGATATGTATGTAGATTTGTTGGTTCTAAAGAAATGCTCTGATTCCTAAAATTTCCGGTATTATAGACTATAAATCCTCGAAGCTGAATGTTCTGAAAAATACCAGCCAGGTGTACATCTTCTTTAACACGGGAATGGAGTTTTAAGTATGGAAATTTATTTGCTTTCGAAAAATTGCACATGATATTTGTGGAAAAATGAATGTATAAATCTAGCCTTCAAATGTTGAGAAATGGCAGAAAAGTGCCCACACCCCTTGGTTTTCGAAAAACGCCCTCGGTCCAAACACGTTGAATTTTGACATTATGCAACTTGGAAGCTAAAATTTTATAAAACGTATAACATATGAAAGGTATGGACATAAATCAAGCGGTTCTTCCATGCAACGTAGCCGCAGAAATTTTAAAATCTTAAATAAAATTTTCAAATTTCTGAATTTTTTTAAAAATTTAAATTTAAAAAAATGAAAAAAATTCCGACGATAAAATTTTCAAATTTCTGCAGTTACGTTACATGTAACAACAGATTGATTTATGTCCGTATTAATTATTCCATGTGTTTTCAACCTGATGTGAAAGATATTTTTGTTTTGTTTACGTATTATGCGTACCGAGTTTTTAAATTTCTCAGTTTCTTAATTTTCAAGAAAACAGTGTGGCCATAGCGATATTGAATGCAGTGAGTTACCGTTGGGAGAGACAGGCGTCATAGTGTAATGTTCAATGCATTAATGTGAGTCATTCCTGTTATTTTCAGACCGTTACTAATTAGAGCTCTGTCCTACAAAAAAGCAGTTGGAAATACGTTTTTGGCAGCCCGATAGCCCAGTGGTCTAAGCGCAGACTTCTGACTATTCATTCGAGATGGGACCGGGTTTGAATCCCGGTGAAGCATGGATGTTGTGTTTTTCTTATGGCACTGGATCTCCCCCTTCCCTGGAACCAGTGATCCTAAATTAGGGACAGGCAACTCTTATAGTGAGTCGCTCACGGTATTAAACCCACTGTAACGTACCAGGAGATGTGACGTACCTGCCAGCAGGACGCACGAGGCAGATAGGAATCAGAATACATGTCCGCGTAGCTCAATTGGTAGAGCAACTTATTCCGGAATGAGTGGACCCGGGTTCGAACCCGGCGCGGATAAAAATAACGGAGAAATTTACTTCGTTATAATGGCGCCCGAACTATCCGGATGACCCGACCGTTCAAAATCTCGCATTGGTGTGATGTTATTTCCACACCGCGAGATAGGAAAAATATGAACAGCACTTCGAAAGAAAAAAAAAAAAAAAAAAAGAGAGAAAAATAAGGGGGAGATGATGTAACGTACCAGGAGATGTGACGTACCTGCCAGCAGGACGCACGAGGCAGATAGGAATCAGAATACATGTCCGCGTAGCTTAATTGGTAGAGCAACTTATTCCGGAATGAGTGGAATCGGGTTCGAATCCTGGCACGGATAAAAATGACGGAGAAATTAACTTCGTTATACCCCATAAAAAAACCACTTTTGAAACTTGGAAGTAATTGAATTTTTTTGCTTGGTTTCAATCGCTGAAAGTCCCAATACAGGGACACTTTCTAAGAGCAAAGATAGGTATAACATGACCAGATTCAAAAGAAGAACTCTTTAAGTAGACGCTAGTACACTAAACCTGTTCAAAATACGGTTTATGCCGTAGCGAACTAGCTGTCAGAAGCGTCGGCTTCCGGACAACCGCTTGAGTTGGGTTCCAGTCCCCGATGATGCGTGGCAGTGGGTTCGCCCTACGCTGCTTTTGCTGTTCCTCCCCTGGATACAGTGGTCCTAATTCGGGATGGATCACTCCTTATAGCCTGAAATGCTCACGAAGGTCATTCAAACTTCAGACAAAAAAAGGCCGACATAATAACAAGATGAATTAATCACAATATTTTTTTGCTTTTGAAGCAAAGGTGCAATATTTTTTTTTTGCTTAGGAAGTACCAGGAGGGGGGGGGCTGAGTCAGATACTATGATCTTTAATTTTTCACCTCAGGTTAGAGAAACGAAACGCGACAAATGGCGACAGTTAGCGGCAAAGATGGAAAAGCAGTGCAGCTACTTCCGGTTGTTTGTTTTTCTAACGTTATTATGACGAAGAAAATTTCTCCATCATTTTTATACCAGGGGAGGGATCCGAATCCACAACTCTCGGCTCCGGGGCGCTATTCACTATACTACTCTGGCATGTGCTCTCACTGCTATCTGCCTTTACTTCATCTGTGTCCTGCGGGGCAGACACATCACATCCCCGAAGTCCGCAGTGACCATGTGTTGGGGGTAGGGGCCCACGGGTCCGCAATGACCATGTATCACTGTAAGCAGTCATCCCATAAAGAACGTGCATTTGAGAAATCCCAGACAATTTGGTGTGTGGAACGTAACATCACACTGATTTATTTTTTCGAAGCACTGTAGAAGGGATTCTTATTTTTCCTGTCTCGCGGTGTGTAAAGAACCCCACACCATTACGCGAAACTTAACGGTCAGGTCATCCTGGAAGTTCGGGCTCCAATATGACGAAGAACATTTCTCCATTATTTTTGTGCCAGGAGAGGGATTCAAACCTACAACTCTCGGCGGCTCCGGAGCTCCGCTATCCACTATACTGCACTGGCATGTGCTCTCACTGCTATCTGTCTTTATTTCATGTGTGTCTTGCGGGGCAGACACTTCACATTATGGAAATGCCCGAAGCTACACTGCTGGCCACCCAAAATGCAACACCAAGAAGGACACGAGATAGCAAAGCCAGATTTACTGGACACATAACAACAGATACAAAGATGAGACGATTGAGCTTACAGGCCAGTGCGACTTGCGGTACACCCAGACATCAATAGTTTGTGTGGCCCCCATGGCTGGCAGTAACGGCCGCTACACGCCGCGGCATCGAACGAAGGTGGCTTTGGATGTGGGCTTGGGGTATGTCGATCCAGGCTGCTTCCACACGTTGCCACAGTTCATCAGGCGTAGCCGCGGGTGGTGCTTGCCGGGCCACTGGGTTGCCGGTCAGCGACCAGACGTGTTCGATAGGCGACATATCGGGAGTACAGGCGGGCCACGGCAGTAGTGACACCTGGTGGGCCGTGAAGAATTGTTGCACGATGCGTGTCACGTGCGGGCGCGCATTGTCCTGTTGAAACGTGACCGCTGGCAGGTCCTGCAGGTAAGAGAGGACTACAGGCCCCAAAACGTCGGAGATGTAGCGGTGGCTGTTGAGTGTACCGGCGATGCGTACCAGAGGGGTGTGCGTGTCATATCTAATTGCGCCCCAAACCATAACGCCAGACGACGGACCGGTATGGCGATGCATAATGCAGGCGTCATACAGTGTCTCGCCGCGGTGCCGCCACACGCGGATCCGACCATCGTGGTGTTGCAGACAGAAGCGGGATTCGTCGGAGAAGACAATGTCGTGCCATTCCGTAGTCCAGGTGCGACGTTCAACGGCCCACTACCGCCGCACTCGCCGGTGGTGCAACGTCAATGGTAATCGAAGCAATGGGCGCCGTGCAAGTCCCCATCACAGGTTGTTGCGCAACACACCCTAATTACTGCGCTAACGTTCGTGATGTGGCGGTGTGAGCCGTCAATCCCCGCTGCACAACATGCTGGTCTTCTCGTTTGGTGGTGTGCCGCGGCTGCGGCAATCGCTCACGTCGGTCTGTCTGTCCCTCCTGCACCAACCGAATCCATACTCGCCTCACTGTGCCTGGATGTCGTCCCACACGGGCGCCGATGTCTCGGTACGATAAACCGCTGTCGCGATAAGCCACTATTCGTCCTCTGTAGAACTCCGAAACGTGCTGGAATGACTGCCGTATTCTGCGACGAGGCCTCAGGAAGCTTCCCACGCACAGGTCCGGTTGCACAACACACTTCCACTACTTACACCCCGCCTTCTGTGCAGCCTTCTTATAGTGCTTCTCGGTGGCGTGCCGGGCGCACATGATTTGCATATGCCCTGCAATGCTAATCGTTTACATGTCCTCTCGCGGGCGACGCATGCTGCGAATTTCAGGCCAATCGAATGCTTCCTTCTTGGTATTGCATTTTGGGTGGCCAGCAGTGTAAATTATTTCCTCTTGATTTGGATATGTAGTTGACAGTTGTCATATTCAGGGAACTATGGTCAAGCACAGAATTTCAGTCACTCCCAATTGGCTCTGGGTTCAAATTTCGGGCACGTTGTGGACGGTATGTTTATTCCACACACACACACACACCCACCCCCCAGGCAAGATAACTAGCCACCACAGCTGCCGTAGTTCTGAGTCTGAGTTAGAAATCCATGCAGTACTATCTACAAAGTGGCGCTTGTAGTAAATACATGTTGAAGATCCTGCGACATACGAATTTTAAAAACAATTCAAGGTTTCGATAAGTACAAATGCATTGACTGACTGAGAAGTCGAGGCTCTTGCGCCGATGAAAATAATGACTGTTGGTTGACACTGTTTCTTGTAACACGACGGCAAACTCTAACGTTATTTTAAATACGGTAATTCATCACATAACGTTCCACTAGCGGTCCTGAACACTTGAGCATTAAAACAAAGGAACATTTGGGAACGATATTTTTAATTCAAAATTACTAAACATTAAACAGCTTTTGTTTTTTCTATTCTCGTCTTAGACTTTATTTGGGTTCATTTTGCATTACCTCTGAATAGAATATGGGCTTACACACTTGCGTTTATGCGTTATCCCTTTAACCGGCTGGCGCAAAATAACTCGAGGTTAGCAAAATGGATTGAAATCAACTCAAATAAATATTTTGGCTGTCTAAGAAGTGGGCCGAACGCGGCTGTAACGAGTGAGCCTGCGCACCACCAAGCGTTGCTTTTCCCTTTGCTTTGTTATTCAAAGTGATCACTTAGGGGAATTATTGGCATTATTCCTTTCACACTGATTACCAGCTAAAAGAGGTATCGACGAACCAAAGAAAGGAGAGATGAGATGTTTTGGTCAGCTGTTTCTACCCGTTAGCATAACGCTTGTGTCAGGGTGACTAGCCCTTCAGCATCATGCATTGAGTCGTGGAGCAGAGAATAAAAAGCTAGAAGAAATAGTTTATCACTTGTGACAGGTTTATGGTCAGTACTGCTGAGATAAAAGGGGGAAGGAATTGTTTTTTCATAGCTTTCCTGAAACCCAGCCGCTATGTGTAAATTTCTATTTAGGGAGAGCAGAAAATAAAAATTGGGCGCTATTTGGTACAGGTACATGAACTCTTAAAGGGTTAATAAACTTTAATAGTGTGAGTCTGCTGCAATTTCGTGTTATTTGTATACACGTGACTCAATAGTTTTTTTAGTGTTAACTGGCTCAAGGGCCTCGATGGGCCAAAAGCTCAATAGCTTTGTGGCATGCACGGACCATTTTGTATATGCCTGGGAAAGACGTTCTAACATGAAAATTAATAACATTAAGTTTTATAATGTGAAAGAAAAAATGTAGGGATATTTTGACTAAAGTACCAGCCTACTGTGACAGAAAAAATGTGCCACACGAAGGTAAAGACATTTGTTTTTCTTTCGCTATGTTTCCAGTCTGGGAATTCTATCGATATTGCGATAACTCACACATAAAAGGAAATAAGCTAAATCTTCTCATAGAGGCAGATGAAGTACATTCGGCTGGATAAACCAGTTGCTGCTTTGAAAATAAAACGTTGATAGATAGCTGCTCTGAAATATCCTTGATGCTTTGCAAATTCCTAGACAAATAGCTGTTCTAAAAAAAAATCTGAAGATTTTATTTAAAAACGCCTTCTGTAGGAAATTACCTTAAAACGGCAAAAATAGGTAGGTACTTAAATTATCCTTGGTAGACAACTGCCTTAAAAATGCTCGGATGTATTGCTGCTTCAAAAGGTCCTTCAAGTTAACTTCTTCAACGAGCTATTTACGTAAAGTTCATTTAAAAATAAATTTAATGGAAAGCTGCTTTGTAAAGGTTTGAGATCAGCTGTTGTAAAAAACCGAGGACTGAAACCTTTTCTTCTAGAAAAACTTACTAGACTGCTACTTTGAAAATTCCTTATTGGAAAGCAGTTTCAGTAATTTTAGATGGATTGTTGTTTTAAGGAACCCTTGACGTATAGATGCCTTAAAAACCATTGATGGATGTCTTCTTCAAATATGTTTACAGGGAACTGCTTCAAAGAACATGTGATGTATAGCTGCCCTAAAAAAACAAAAAACCCTCTGAGAAGTGCTGTTTAATGGGGAGCTCTTTCATATTACTTTTGGTGCAATGTTTTTTAATCAACTTTAGATAGATAGCTGCTTTTAAGAAACTCTGATGTCAAGCTTCTTCTTAAAAATCCGAACGAAAGCGCGTTTTTCAAACTATTCCACTAATAACGCGCACAACTCTTGCCCAGAAACGTTGTCCACGTTAATACGAGGATATTTTGTTCTGTTCGAATTAAAATGTTTTAAAATGTTTCCTAATCCCGCTATTCCGAAAACACACAATGTGAGGGGCTTGTTGAGATCTTATTGTAGTGAGATAAGTTACGTTTTAAAACACTTTATGTCATGGTAGACCTGTTTATTTTCCCTAATCCCTCTGCTTGTAATGATAACCTTTACCTTTTCTCAATATGATATATTCATAAGTAATAATTTACAGTTTTTAAGAATAACGCATTTCTAAATTTGTTGCCAGTATTGAAAAGAAATGGAAGGAAATTATTTCCCTCTCAGTCAAGCAAAGGAGATCGCAAAAGCTTGTTTTACCTAAAATTATTCGACAGCATTCGTGCGAATCGTTGTTCCATAATTATCATAATTATTTGATAACTTGCAATTTAAACATTTTGGAAAAGTATTCATACAGAGCTTGTGTTCTTGAAATTAGTCTAATTTATGAACGATAGATAATAATATTCTTCGATTGCTAACCTCGAAGAATTTTTGTTTTTCTTTCGTACTGTGAAAAGCTCATCGTTTTAAAATGTGCGTAGGCCGGAAAAATCAAAGTAATAAAAATAATGATAATTATTTTCGGTCGGTTTTCTTCTCTGATGACTTTGCGACACTTTTAACTAGGCCAAGGGTGAAGAACAGCATTCAAACCGGATTCCTATCCAGGTGGGTTTTGAGAAAAATCGAACATTCCAAAGATGTGATCGTAGCTGAAACTTATTTACTACTAGCTTTTATTCTGTGAGAATTAATGCGCTTACTTTTTTCCTTCCTTCATCAAAAGAATTACCATCTGTATGATTATGACGAACCCCACAGATAATAATATCTCCAAAAAGTTCGTATTGCCAAAACGTCACGCAGGGTATTTTATTTGATTACAGGGAAGTAATCAGCGGTGAATGCTATTGCGGAAACCAATCAAAAGCCTGATTTCAATGCATTTGCTGCATAAGTTAGAAGTATTCCAAAAACTTTAGTTCGTACTGTAATTCCTTTAAGAAAAAAAAGTTCGAAAACTTATTATTTGGCATTAGCTATTTATTGTAAGACGTGGGTAATTATATAACCAATTTAAAATTAATTTAATAATTTTGTTTTTAAATTAAAAAATTCAGCCAGGTGGTTGAGTGGTTGGAGGCGTAATTTTCTAGCTAGTCATCTAAACAGGTCCTGGGTTGAGTCCATATATACATGGCTCTTATTGATTACGAAAAGGTTTTGTTTCCGTGAAACCATCAGCAGTTGCAGTGGCGTTGAAATATTGCGGTATTGAAGAAGCATACATTAGCATTATTAATAACATCTATGAAAATGTGCAAGGGAAACATTTCGGCTATTTTAGGATACAGCACCAATAAAAATTGGATAAAGAGTGACACAAGGTGACACCATATCTACCAAACGCTTCGATGCCACATTGCAAAGGGTCTTTCAATCATTGAACTCGAAAAACAAGGGGATACAGATTAATGGAGATCATTTAATTCACTTTCGTTCTACTGATGATGTAATCATTTTTGTAACTACCCCTTCAGAGCAGCAGATTATGATCCAGGAACTTGCTGACAAGAGTAAAGATGTGGGAGTAAAATTGAACTTTCGGAAGACAAAACCTGATGTACAATATTTCATAAGAAATGAAGATTTTGCAATTGAGGGGAAAATCTCGAAGTAAACGATGCCTACATTTACCTTGGGCAACAGATATCAAACAAGGTTCGCATTGATGAAGAAATCAATCAGCGAATAAAACTTGGCTGGAGAGCTTTTGGAAGAAACAGTACAATCTTCAAGAGAAATATGCGATTATGTCTTAAAAGAAAAGTGTTTAACCAATGCATCCCTCCAGTTCTTACTTATGGAGCAGACATGGATCTTAACTAAAACTAAAAAAAGACATACAAAGGCTTAAGACAACGGAAAGAAGCATGGAGATGCATGCTTGGCGTAACCAGGTAAGATAAAAAGAGGAACTCGTGGATAACGAAAGTGCAATAGTGCAAGATATCGTGATCTGAGTAAAATCCCTGAAATGGCAATGAGCTGGACATGTGGCCAGAAGAACGGGCACCTGATGGACAACCGAAATTTTAGACTGGATACCAAGGGACGAAAAAAAGACCCAGAAGAGCACTACATGGAAGATGATAGATAAAATTCGAAAGCCTGCAGGAGTAACATGGAGGAGACTGGCTCAAGGCAGACAGTTGTGGAATAAACTTGAGGAGACCTACATCTAGCAGTGGATTGATAATTGAAAATGATGATGATGATGATGCCTATATCTATGTATACATGCACTATATTGACAAACGTCACCGGACACCTAGAAGAGAAACAGAACATACCATTTATTGACATACATTAGTACGGTGTCGGCCCACCTTTGGTCTTAATGCATGCGCTGACCCTTCGAGACATGCTTTCGACAAGGTTTTGGAACACAGCGCTAGGTATGCGTTTCCTTCGGTACATAATGCTGCCGCTAACTGTTGCTTAGTAGTAGGCCTTTGTTCCAAACTTCTTATACGGCGCTCTAATTAATCCCATAGGTGATTTATGGGACTAAGATCAGGGCTCTGTGCTGGCCAGTCCACACACGGTACGGAATTATCGTCAAACCACGCCTTAACAGTCCTTGCTTTTTGGCTCTGTGCATTATCCTGCTGGTACCAACAAGGTTCGGTTCACAGAGTTGGTAGGACATAATTGTCCAGAATATCGATGTAGACATGCTGGTTAACAGGTTTGTCCACGATAACCAATGGGCCTGGACCATACCACGAAAAACACCCCCACACGAGTACACTGCCAGCTCCAAACTTAACCGCAGGAACAGTACACGGTGGTAAATAGCGTTCTCCCGGCTAATGCCATACCCACGCACGGCCATCAGACTGATGGATCGTATATCTGGATTCATCAGTCTATAGGACCCGTTTCCATTGATCTACGGTGCGCGATAAATGTTCGTTACACCATGCTAAACAATGAATAGCATTCCGAGTGAAGATGAAAGGGTTATGAGCAGCCGCACGACCACAGTAACCCATGGAATGTTCTCTGGAAATGGTACGTGTACATACCGAGGTTCCAGCATTTTTACTCACCTATACGCTGAGGTCTTGTGCAGTGCTCTGTCGATTAGCTGTAACGACTCTCCTGAGGCTTTGACGTCCTCTGTCACTGATTTTCCTTGGTCTGTTGGTACGTTTTTGCTGCTTCAGGCACGCCATGTGTCGTCCACTGATTCAGTACATCCGAAACAGTTGATTTGGGTATGTTTAAATGCCTCTCGGTTTCTCTTATGGATAACCCACTAATATAACAAGCGATAATCTTTCCTTTCTCAAAGTCAACTCTCTTCCGCCGCGATGTTTTCACTCAACCCACAGTGCGATATGATGGCGGTCAGCTGCAGGCTTGTTTTTATACCGTTTGCAACTGTACCGTGCATCTTAACAACACAGTGGAACATTTCATTTGCTTTTGAAGGGGTGTCCGGTAACTTTTGTCAATATAGTGTATATACGACGTATATGTATGATTTACAATTACTTGATCAACAGAGACTTTTTCTTCAGATCAAAACACTTCATTATTTTCATAGTGGTCAAAAACCATATGATTAAGGACAGAGGAAAACTTGTAGATACTCGAAGGCAAGTTATTGTCCAGTATGTTCTCTACTATCATTATATCTGCTGTTGTATGATTATTGTTCTACCGCAGAAAAATAAACGATCTAAAACTAGAATTAACGGAACTGTGTTCGGAAAATTATTGGCCTTGTACGAAGGGAAATCACAAAAACTAATAACTACGGTATAATAACTGAGCGATTATTTACTTGCTGGATGTCACATGTTGATAATTATATATTATGCAGTAATTCATCGATGAAAGTGAAACTGTAGAAATAAGTATGTGCATCCCTTGGTACATATATTTTAACTGGGTCGCAGAAGAAGCTAAAAGTAGTGTATAACCGCCTGGAGACGTAACTTGAAGACACTTCAAATTCTCTAATGCTCGTGCTAGCACATTAGCAAGTTGAAGTGTATTTATTCCATTCTGAATACTGTAATTATTTTGCTTTTTTTGTCACCAGCAGGCGGTTACTTTTTTAAACGTGCTAGTCTGTAGCCGACCGAAACGAAAGAAGTCAGGCGCTGCACGTGTGTAACCGGGATGGTCGAATTCCTTTGCAGATACCCTTACAGCTCATGCTTTCGTTCAAAGCCTGGTCAGACGGGTGATACGTTTCCCTGTCCTGCTGAAAGTAACTGGGAGTCACATCCCGGTCAGGCAATTGATTCACAAATTTTCGAAACATGTTGATATAGAGATCAGTATGGACGTTCATATCCGAGAAAAGACAGCCTATTATGTGGGTACATAGCAAAGCACATCCCAATCCAACATTATGGGCAGACTAGCAGCATATCGTGAACACCAGGAGGGTTTGTATCAGCTTACTTGCGTATAACATATGAACTGATCTATTCTGACCACTGAAGCAAAACTATGCTGGAAAGATCCAAGACCCAGCAAAAAGTCTTGGTGGGCCAGCACTGGGTCACTGCTGGCTGCCAGCACTACTGTATGTTGCCGTTACATGAACCGTCAATATAATGTCCCGGTGGCCACCACATGGGCCAGAAGTTCAGGCCAGCACCTGGCCAACACATGGCACCCCATCAGTTATCCATCACTGGCTATGGCTGCCACAAGCGGCCCTTAAGAGTCCCTGCAAGTACATGCCATAAATAATGGCTAGCCTAATGTGGTCCGTCAGTGTCCCGGCAGTGGCAACCGGCAGTCACGGGACGTAACTCATGGCTTGCCGAATCTTGTGTGTCAATTCCCCAGTAGTAGTAAAAAATGATAATAATAGATAACCATAGTTCACCAAAGACACATACCTACTTTTTTTCTCAACGAAACTCCCACATGATGTCCCGGCGCTGAGGAAATTTGCTCAACAAGTCCGTCAAATCGCCCGATGGATCTGACTGGCATCGACCCAAAGACTGCTTGGGTACGAAGCGAATACTCTAAGCACTACACTAGTTTGCCATGCGTTACCGTCCGCTTGGAAGTGAGCTTCTCAGCTGCGCGATGTGAAACTAAGGGTTCTCTTTTAATTTCGCAATATTGCAAGTTCGTTTTCGTAAATGTACGTTTCATATAATTCATAAATATATTTTTTCAACGTAACGATTTTTTTTATTTACTTTACGGGAACTACACTCACTTTTAACGAGTGTACTTACTTAAAGACGTTTTCCAAAGTTTTCTGCTGTCCTTGTCTTGAAAGGCGATTGTTTTTTTCTTGTATTTACACATTCATGTCACATTCTGTTTCATTTTTAACGTTGTATCTTTTTTTTCACGGTCCGAAGCTACGTTTTTTCTAAATTGGACTGATATTTTATTTTACTTCCGGTTATTTTCAGCAGCAAATTCCTCCAATCTTGTGTATTCAACGCATGGATGAGTACATTATATTCACATAGCGTTACTTTTTTCTTTTCCTTTTTTTCAAATACTAGACAATTTTGTAACGAAAATATCCATTTTGTGCTCTAATAATTCTTATTTTTTTCCTCCAACACAAAGATTTTTTAATGCCTTTAAGGGACTTCTTTTTGAAGGGGTTTAGGGAATGAAGATGAAGCAGAAATTATTTCGTGCTATTCATGGGAATGGAGTGAATGCGTTTCATGCCTGTTTTTATACTCAATTCTTCGTGTGTTAGTGCAGAAATTTTGCTACGAAATGAGTTTCTATAAATACATGAGGTTAATTGATTATTTCTTAGAGTTCACTAATTATTTATATAATTTTCTTACGACGGCAATCTTCGTCGACGCGGCATTTCATTAGGAAATTGATCCGCCTCTCTACATATGTTATTTTTTTAACATTCACTAAAGCAACAGTCTGGCGAGGGCGTCGTCTTCAACTAACTGGTACCACAAAAGACTGTACACGTGTTACTTCAGCGCATGCGCAGTCCCGCTGTTTCCACCTCCTGTTGGGGTTGCTTCGGTTGCCAGCTACGGGCTACTAGTGGCATTTGCGTGGAGGCCCGTAGTTCACGGCCATTGCGAAGGGCCATCAATGGCTGCCTAATGATGGCGCTTCCATCAACGGATCTTTACCGTACCGTGAGTGGCAGATTTCAGCTAGCCGTGACCCATTACTGCCATCTTGTGGCCAGCAGTTTCCCAAAACTTGTGTTTTTGCTGGGGACGTGAAGAACTTATTTCCGATTTAGTTTGATTTCGCCGCGATCTACCTGAAAATACTGCAAAAAACTGCTATAACATGGAGTCTGTTTACGGCTTTTTACGGTAAATAATGCTTGCATCATCTTTACAAAAATTTGAAACAAAGTCCAAATAAATAAATAAAGACGCGTTTAAAAATGGAAATTTAACATACCTCTCATCTATAAATTATTTTTATATGAAATAAATAATCGGCATTGCTTGTTACTGCACGGCGCGCTTTATCAAGTGGCAATTCTTCCACTGAAAAAATTTCATTGCGAAACATCTTATTTTTAAGGGTATGCTTACTATTTTTGCTGGCTCACCTATACCGAAGATCTAGATTTCGTACTGATGGGTCATTTAACGCTTTTCTGGGAAATCCACATATGAAGTTGCTCAGACAGAACAAGAACTTCAGTTGAGTTCATTATATCATTCTCTTGTCGGTATAAATTACGAGGAATATGTTAGCAAAATCCCATTGCTAATGAGAAATAGGAAGTCAGGGAGCATAAAATTCCCTAGAAATGAAGCCAAGTTTCGGATTAAATTCCAAAATTTCACAAAATTGGAGACAGCGAAGTCGCAGTGCAGCTGGAAAATCTGTATGACATGATTCCTCAGTAAGGGTATGTGTAAGACGCTGAAGAAGATAACAGTTCTTAAATTTAACTGGAACGCCCAAGTGTTTTTCATTTCCGCTTTCTGAGTAGATTTGAAGTAACTGTGATGTTTCAATTAAGTTCCAAAATAAAATCGACTATTGCAACTGTTTTATTAGCCTTTTAAGAACCTGACTTTTTATGTCCTTCCCTTCCCTTTCTCTTCGCTGAATAAATCTTTTTTTACTTTGTCCACTACATGATATTTGAACTTACCTGTCGATGCAAGCGGCTTAGCCTTTTTTGTCTATGGGGAAGACTGATATCATGAAGTCACAAGATCCAGCAATAGGTGATGTCAGAGTTTTGCTCAGATAAGCATAGGACTTGACTTTACGAGGATATTATGCAATACTAACTTATGACGTCAATGGTTCTTCTTTGAAGCCATGCGGACGTGACTGCATATTTACTTATGAAATCAGAGTTCAAGCAGATGTGCTTGCATAACACTTATAGTTTTTGACATCACGGAATAACGTAATGCTATGACGGCAGCCATATAAATGTTTTATTATACAAGAATTCATTATGAATTCATAAAATAATACGTTAAATGAGAAAAATGTTTAAGCATAATATGCTGTATGACAAGGTTTTGTACTCTATTCGAATTTCGAAAAAAAAATCATTTCTATTATTTATTTATAGGTAAAATGCAACGCTAAAAGTCAGTTCTCCGTACGAATGTATATCTTAAGAGATGAAAGTTCTCTTGAGGCATTATATTCCACGAAAGTTTCCACCGATCATAATAAGAAAACTAACAGCTTTATTCTTTCAGTTGTTGCCTGAAATAAACTTTCACTGCATACCATCATACAAAGGACTAAATGAGCAATTGTTGTAAAAACATCATTTCCAGAAAGTATGCATCTAAAGATTTCTATGAAGCGCCAGCAATAAAAATTTAAAAGCACATGTTGCGGGACTATCAGACTCTTTCAGTAGCGTTTTACCATTTTATTTAAGATCATATGACAGCCGTCCCGGTGGCATAGTGGCCTAAGCGCCGGCTTGTGACCATTCGTCCGAGACGGGTCTGAGTTCGAATTCCGGTGAGGCATGGATGTTGTGTTTGTTTTACGGCACTGGCTCTCTCCCTTCCCTGAAACCAGTGACCAAAATTAGGGACGAGCGACTTCTGCATTGTAAGGGTTTCCCGTTTTATGAACGCGGTCACCGCTTATTTCTTTAGCTTGCCTTGGATTGATACACATAAAAATTTTAGTCGTCACAAATGTGTAACAAGGTAACATATTTCAAATTTTTGATGTTGCATGAGAGAATGAGCTAACAAAGCAAGCAATGCAACACTCAATCAGCTGGACATACAATGTGTCCTAGTTTTATGTTGAACAAGGTCCGGCAATGCCATTGGTATAAGGGAGAACACCACTACCGTAAGACAAACACCAACCATGTCTCACCTGGAGTTTGAACCCCGATACATTTTGGACGAATGGTCAGAAGACCGCGCGTAAACCGCGGCGCTGCCGGTCCGGCTAATATGACCTACCTACAGTCTACGTATGTTAGTAATTGCAATGAAGCCCATAGTATGCATATTTCAAAGTGGCCTGATCCGGAAAACATCACATCGATTCCGAATCAGTGATTCCGAGTCCACGTTGGATCCTGACGTGTCCGGGAAGCTTTAGAAAATACAGGTACCTAGTCGGGTTCGGGTTGTACAGTTTTGACCCGATTGTCTCTCTGTCAACAGCGGCTAAAATTGATTCGTGTAACTGTCTGCGTCATCCGAACTGAGAATTTTCAAGATTCGAGTGATTTTTTTTTCTTTTTTTTGCAAATATATTTCTAGATTACAATAACCTTAACTTCATTTTCAAGACGAAGAATTGTTAATAAACCATTGCTACTGCAATGCGCATTTTTATGATATTCGGATGTTGCGAATATTAATTTTACTGCACTTAGACATCTAAAAATTCCTTCAGAACAACAGGCAGCGACATTTTAATTTATTTATGTAAAAATTCAAAGCACTTGAAAATAATAAGAAAGACTTTTTGTTTTAACCTGTTAGTATAACACAGAAATCAAATAAGGAAAGAAAACTGTGTTCTTTTATTAATTCTACATTTTATTGCTCGCTATTTCTTTTCTTTTTGTGAGCTTTCTACTTCCTGAAACATCAGTTCATTCTATAGGATGGAATTCTCTCCCAGTATATCATGTCAAAGTATGTTTTTTTCACTGAGAAAAAGAAAATCTCACAGTAAAAATCAAGTGAAATTTTTTCAGTTTCATTTTTGTATGCATTTTTTCATTTTACATTTTAATTTTTTCAGTTTCATTTTTCAGTGAATTTTTCATTTTTACGCTCTACAAATAAAATCAACATTAAGCATTTTGTTCTGTGCCTAGTGCATCCCGTATTCCTCGAAACACCACTTCCTAATATAAGCAAGTTCCCTGTGCATATGAATGCTATTAACATATTTTTGTTTCATGCAAACAGAATCAATCTTTAAAAAAAGTGAAGAGTGTTTTATTGTTCCCAGTTTTGTTTTTGCGATTTAAATTGTATGTATATTGCCATTTACCATACAAAAGTATTTCTTCAAATTTTTGATATATCTATACCATATTTGAAGCTGTACAAATTAAATTAATATTTATTTTGAAAAAGAAAGAAATATGAATCGATAAATTTCTATTCAATCTGTAATTTGTATTATTTTAAAGCATTTATAATGCAGCGAATGAAAATGCATGCACTCTTAGATCTTGAAAAAGGAAACTAAAAAAATGAAATCATTTTTCAGTGAATTTCTTAAGGATTTGCAGTTCCCTTTTACTTTTTTTCCTCAAGCAAAAATGCGTTGATTGGACTTTCCAGCTGTGAATTCCAACTTATATTTAAACAGTGATGTTATGAGAGTTATTGACATTCTTTGGTTTCGGAAGTTTTCGTGAAGTACTATTTCTTGCAACGCAAAAAAGTCGCAAAATTAATCAGATAAATTCTTCTCAATTTGCTTTTATTCGCATACTTCTTCTCCTTCAAATTTCTTTCCTCTCCTTCAATCCAGGTTTTCATCCGTCTTTGTTTTAAGTAATTTGCTTCTGTTGTGGATTTTTGATTATCCACATCAGCTCCATAAAGCACAGTTCTTTGAGCAAGAGCTTAAAGAAGAACAAAAGTAAAACAAGAAAGGCGATGCCGAATTTTGGGTTATGATGAGCATGTCTTTTGAATCTTTTCCGACACGAAATATATATTTCAAAGCAGTTTTGTATAAAATCTTAACATTCAGCAAAAAGAAAATTCTCTTGCACCATGTAGGGAGAAAATGCACATAATTTAAAATATGTCGTGTGAGTAAGGTTATTCATAGCAAACGGAGCCTGTTAAACAAACGGATTTCTACAATCAAAAATACGTCCAGGAATAAAAATAGCTACTTACTTCCACTAGCGGCTGAAAAGTTTGTTACCTAAATTAACAAACTGTTCATTATCAGAGAAAAAAGTGTTTTCAAATCGGACAGTTTGAAGAAGAGATAGAGAGAAAGGCATGATACTAATATAACTTGGCGCAACCTAGGAGAAAAGCTTTTTGTCACTTAAAAAAGAACGTGGGTTCAAAATACTCTTCATACCGAAGAGTATCCTACGAAAAAAGGAGATTTTTAGAATCAAATTAATTCTCTCAAATAGAAATATACACTTCCGCGACCTTGTGGCAGAATTTTAAATAATGGAAAAGTAGAAGACATGCTAAAAGTATTCTTCACAGCAAAAGCTATAATAAGGAAAAATAATTTTACAAATAAGTTTCTTGGAAGAAGAGGTAACGAGAAAAAGATTTTGGCATTTACCTCCCCTCCCCCTCCCCGAGCGGGAAAAAAAAAGAACTGCGAACTGAAAACACACGAGTGTATGCGAAGTGCTCCACGTGGTGAATGGCATCCGGTGTTAAGAAAATATTTGAAATCGAACTTTTAGAAGCAGATATATCGAGAAAAACAAATTAGACATTTGCGCCTCCTACCGGGGAAATTGTGCATTAGTTTGGGCAGGAAATGCACACCAAATAATTTCGTAATCAGTAGTATTAGGCCACAAAAGAATTTTTTTATCCGGTGTTTAGCCGCGCAGATATGGCTGCAAACCCAAAGGTAAAACTTATTCTAGCGACGAACTTGTGCATTTATTAAGACATTTCGACATTATATACAAAGCGTTCCACGCCAAAACCGCTCTCCGACAAAGAAATAATTTTTCAAATCGGACGGTTAGAAGCAGCGATAATGGGAAAAGTAAGATATAAAACTACGCCTCCAGGCGGAAAAACTGAGCATTATTTTAAGCAGCAGGTATTTTCAAAAGGTTTGTCGTGGTGAGAGGTATCTGATCACAAAAGTCGTTTTTGAATCGAGTTTTTAGACGCCGAGATATTGCTACAGGTACGTCAAAAATACAAATATACACTTACGCCCCTAGTGGGAAAAACCGTTATTTTCCAAACATTATGCAGGGTAAATAGACGATGTCACCGCTCACATATGCACGGTCGTATCAGAATAATATGACCAAGTACTTAATAATGGGAATAACCACCCTTGGCCCGGATGACAGCGGCGAGACGGCGTGGCATGGACGCAATGAGAACCTTGAAGGTTGTCCGAGGCACACGTGCCCATTCGGACTGCCACAGAGCACGGAAGTCCTGGGGATGACGCGGTTGTGGGTAGGCACGTCAAACCTGTCCATCCAAATAGTCCCACAAGTGCTCTATGTCGGGCGATTTCGCCGGCCAAGGGAAAACGGAGACATCGCTGTCGTGTCCCTGAAATTAGTCACGCACCCCCTTAGCAACGTGGTACGGCGCATTGTCCTGTTGATGGACATCATCACCACCAAGGTTAATGTCCAACATGGAGGGATGAATGTGGTCAGTGAGGATGGACAGGTAGCCATTGTTGTTCAGGGACCCATCGAGTGGTACCAGCGGTCACAAGTCATACCAACCAAACATCCCCCAGACATGCACAATATCACCGACGGCCTATTCTTGACCGACAAACGTGTTCGGGTGTTGGTTATCCAGTGTCACACGCCGTATCCGCCACTGCCTGTCACTTCTGTGGAGTAGAAATCTCCATTCGTGGGGGAAGGCAACCTTTTCCCATTCTTTCACTCTACAATGTCGGTAGTCTCATGAGAACTGCCGGCGTCGTTGCCGATAGACATGGGTTAACATCAGCGCCTTGACGCAGCGTCGACCCATGCGTAACAGGGTTCGCTCTACTATTATCAGGAACACATACCTGTCTGCCCCAGCGTTCATTTGCGTGGTCAATTGCTGTACTGTTGCGCCTCAATTGCTCTTCACCAGTCGACGGAGGCGACGTTCTCCTCTGGGGTCGATGGGCTATGGGGCTCCACAGGTATGACGTCGGTAGGTGCTCGGTGTGCTAGCGGTCCATTCTTGGTACACTCTTACTACAGCACTTCGCGAACAGACCAAGAAGTCTGCTGTTTCTGAGATGCTCCCAGCCTTGGCGCGGTAGCCGATTATCATTCCTTTTTTAACGTCCGTCAAATCACTACCTCTGCCCATTGTGCTCACGTGACGCACTAGGGCTCATATGTCCTGGCCGGCCATTTGTATGTCAATGTTGTCGACCTTGTCACGTGCACTCTGTGACGCCCCTGGTCGGGTACACTGCGATTCCGGGGGTGGTCATATTATTCTGATATGACCGTGTATATTATATGCAAAACGTTTCTCACCAGGTGTTCTGTCCGATGCAAAAAGAATTTTTCAACTTGGACTTTTAGACGCAGAGAAATCGGGAAAATAGCAGTTTTCTTTTCGTACCCTAGCGGAAAAACTGTGTACTACTTGAAAAAGAAACTGTACCCAGGAGCAATAATATGGAATAAAATGTTATTTAAATTCGTCAGCGTCTGCCCTTAGGCACCCTAGCGGCGATATTATGCTTCGAAAAAATAACGGGAAGGCAAGGATCGTCGTTCTCACATTTCAGGCTTCCCAATGCAAAAATACTTTTCCAGATCGCTCTATTAGTTGCAGAGATCTCTGCGTCAAAAGGTCTAACTTATCCCCACACGGACAGATAAACAAAGTGATAACTTAAGTACGCACTTTTTTAACGAAAGACATGCTAAACAAAGCGCGCATTCATATACCTTCATATAAACCGGGGATTTCCTTAACATTGTAACCAGAGTTTATTTTCTCAGCGGTTAGTCGTAGACATATGCTTCCAAATGGTGACGCACACAAAATTTCTTCAAGGTGGTGGTTCAACATGTATATATCAATCGGGTGTACATGTTGGACCACCCAAACAGGTACAAGCGATCGATATACATATGCAGCAATATCTGCGCATCTAACTTTAGCTGCAGAGCTATGCCATTCACTGTTTGCTTTTTAGCGAGTCACGAACCTGAGGTAGTTTTTCCCAAATTTCCTTTACATTAGTGTTTTTATTTATTTATTTATTAAATTTAGAAAAGTATTTTCTGCTATTGCTCTTCAAACTCTAAATTCGAGCTACAGAAAATTGAACACTTATTAATGCTCTATACTCGCCCAAGACTCTACTAACGGGCTGCAAATACAGATTTCGCTTGAAGCTTTGCTTAAAACCGACCCCTCAGGCGTTCATTTCCGGGAAAATGGCATAGGAACTGGTAGAGAATAAGATAATGTGGGACTCGGGGTACCCCACCAAACATTGCGGGGTCGCACTACAGCCCCCCACATGAAGGTTTACCATTGTCATTCAACTAGACCTAATGAATTATCTAGGTGGTAAAAGATCATTCTTTGACAAATATCACAGTTTGGCTAGCTCGTTTCAGTCTTCACAAAAATATAGACGGGATGGCAATTGCCCGATTAAAAAAACATTAAAACTATAAAATTTTGTTCAGAAAGATTTTTCTTTTTTTTTTTAATTTGACCGTAATCGGAATAAGATATTTTGAAAAAACGTCATTGTTTCCTTCATCGCAGGAATGAAGAAAAAGGTGATTCTTGGGGAAGGGGGAACCTTTCAAACGAAAGCATACACTACCCTGTTTAAACAGTTGTCTTTCATTAACATGAATCGATATGTTCAACCTACCATATTTCTCCATAGATTTTCGAAAAAATACTTTCTAGCCTTGCAATAAGGTTTCTGTTAAAGTTGAAGAAATCTACGGGTACTTAGATTACTACCAGCTTTATCACGTAACGTTTGCTATACTTATCAAATATTTCCCTAACAATGAAAACAGCAGTGCTTCGGGTGCCCAAATAGTCAGAGGCTCGAACTTCTGGTTTATCATCAGAAGTGGGCCCAAGTTCAAGTTCCACATGAAGCATGAGTTTTATGTTTGTCCTACTGTGCTTGTTCTCTCCCTTTCCCGGTACCAGTGGCCCAGAATTAGGAACATGGTGGATCTTGATGCTTAAGATACTTCGAATTAAAAAACACACTGTGTTAATAGCCATACTTCCCAAAGCATCATTCAAGGTACGGTATCATAGACTGGTGTGCGAAACTTAAGGACAAGCCAGGTTTTGATCTGTAGCGTCGCACAGGAGCGGCCTGGATATATGAAATTCGAACCATAGGAACTCCTTTACTTACCAAATGATGACGGTAACAATACCGACACAACTGCTGATGCTAAAGGATATAGTGGAAATTTATTCAGAATTAGCTGCATAGCATTGGGTGCTGTGGTACATATGCATCATTGCCAAAGACGGTACGAAGGCAAGAGCAGGTCGCGAGTAGGAGATATGATCAGCCTTAACGTCGATGCTTAGTTTGCACCGTCTGTCCATACTTTGCACTAGGTTGTTGAGTTCTTGCGGTAACATCCCCCATTCTTCCGTCAGCGTCGTAGGTCTTTCGCATAGCTGTACCTGTAATCCTGAAGGCCGACCACTCACACGATACAATGCTATGGGCGATACCAAACTTTTGGGCAACACCCATCACAGTTGTTCCCTCCTAGAGCCTCCCAATTATTCGACCAGGAGTAAAATCCTCATATGGTTCATTTCGTCGTCTTTAGCACACAACAAACACAATCGAATGTCTGTAACACTTATGCACACCGTTCGGTGACTTTAGTTCAGCTGATGCTATTGGACTGCGTGAGCGCTCTTTGTTCTCACGTCATGCAAACCACACCTCATGCTCCATTATTACGCTTGTGCCGTTGATCATGTTCCCAGCCACGATCCTGAGTTAATTTATGTTTGGGTGCTGCTGCTATTTACGGCGTTATTTTACTTTTTCCATTTCGTCCTTAAGTTTTGCACAGCAGTGTATAGCGTTTCCATCGTATGAAAATCATCCTGATTTTCTTTCTTACATTTCGACACTTTCCCAGAATCGTGAACTTGTCATCAGTGCAAAATTGCACCTCAATAAATCCATACTGCTCTTCTGAGTTACTATATCCTTTTTCTACTTCGTTTTCAATGCTCTATCGAATCATATTGCTTTTGGAATTGCTACACAAATCATTCTGTTGACAGAGCAAAGTTCGAGGTGTCGTTTTTTTAAATATCGATGTGCAGTGTGCAACCTTCAATTCTCGCAGTATTCCTTCCCCATTTGGAATGCTTCTAATTTTTCTGGTGATCAAGAGACGATTTTTTTTCATAATACTTAAAGATTTCTACAATATTGCTTGGTGGAAAATAATTGAATAAAATGTACAATTCCTAGGATATCCATTTTTTTCAGTTTAAATGGATAATGATGAGGAATATGATAAAGAATTAAGTGCTAGTTTTATGTTCTTAGAGCATGCAGACTTTTCGAGAACATGTGATGAGGATTTAGAACTGGTGAAAGATGAAAAGATAGAGGAGATATAAAACTCAAAGGATAAATGAATCTTAGGAAAAGAAAGAGAATAAACTGACAAGAGAAGTATCGCATGACTAACACATAGCAACAGTATGAAACTTTACATGTTTAAGAGCGCAATATACCAGAAAAATTTGTGCTGCTAGTTAATTCCTCCTTCAGCAACATAACATAATTATGTGTGTGCATATACATGTACACTGAAGTAGCAAATTATAAGAAACACCAAATAGCAATCAGGCCGTGCCATCCTCACTTACGTATGCAACTGTGACGTTAATATAGCTTTGTGACCAGCTCACTGTAAAGTATTCAGAGGTGTGCGGAGCATAAGTAGCATGAATATGGTAAAGACTCGTGATTTAAACGAATTTGAAGAGGCATGATAGGGGGCGCTTGGAGACCAGTTGCAAACATGTAAGAAACGGTAAACCCTCTCGGTTATACCACAACAATGGTACAGATGATTTACAATGAGTGGTACACAAACAACAAAACAAGCACTCAATGGTCCCTTATGGGCGGAATCGACTAGTCGATGCTCGAGTGCAACTATAGATGGAGAGGATTGTACGAGATAACAGACGAGCTTCATTGTGTAAAGTAAGCTGACCGTGTAATAGCGGTGTCGAGAATAGAATTGCAGTATACACGACTCGCCGCGCATTAGCGTGAATGGGATATGATAGTAGATGTCCCATTTGTGGAATGCTCGTCTCTGCTAAACTTCAACAAATTCATCTACACTTGACACGGGTCCACCACACTTGGATCTTTCAGAACTGCAGCAAGGTCGCCTTGTCCGATGAATGAAATTTTTAGTTCATACATTCCGATGGACGGGCTACAAAATCGCTTTAACAGCACGATTTGATTAATCCCAGCTGCTTAGCGTTAACTGTACAAACTGGTAAAAGTGCTATAATGATCTAGGATCTGTTTTCATGGCGGGCATTGAGTTCCTTCATACCTCTGGAACAGCATTCGGATGGCACAAGGTATCATAACATCACTGTGCATGGTGTTTCTTTATGAAAAGTGTTACTCCCAGCAGGACAATGAGCCATGTTTTTCTAGAAGCACGACAGTGACTTCAAAATGCTAAAATGCCCCCATAGTACCTAGATCTTAACCTAATTGAACATATTTGGAATGATATGGAGAAAGCGATTCGTAACAGAGATAGATCCTCCTCCAGCGAACATGCGGTAACTGATGCACGTCATCACATCCCCTTGGCTAAAACGTTCTAGTAGAACGATATCAGCACATTGCTAAATGCATGCCAAGTTGAATTGAAGCTATTTTGATTTTGAAATCCAAGGGTGTATTAAACGGTGTTCCTAAAACTTTGCTGCTTCAGTTAATACGTATACGCATGCGTTAGTGACAGAAGTAGTGTGGGGACTCAAGGGATACAAAGATCAAAGTAAAACCTTTTTGAAAAATGTGTAGGCCCACCTTTATACTATATAACAGTAATTAGTCTACTTTTTAAGCTTTCCGTCTGTTTCTGACAAATTTTTATCGCGAATTCGCCCCCACTTTAGCTGCAGAACTATCTTAAGATCTGACCGTGATATTGATTTCCAGGGACGATTTTGCATATCCTTCAAATGTTCAATCGGGTTTATATCAGAACCTTTAGAGAACTAGTTTATTAAATACATCCTTTTGTCTTAAAACCATGGTACATTAAACTTCCCTCTGCGATAGGTGGTAGCATTATCACTTTGACACTCACATATGACTCTGCATTGAGCCATTCCATAAGCTCAGTACCGTCCCCGTCGCGCAGTGGTCTAAGTGCTGGCTTCTGACTATTACTCCGAGATGGGTTGCGGCTCAAATCCCTAGGAGACATGGACGTTGTATTTGTCTTATGACAGTGGCTGTCTCCTTTCCCTGTAAACAGTAGCCCTAACTTAGGGACTGGCGACTACTTATAGCCCATCAAGTTGCTTATTGGGATCGTTAAACACCCAACCAAAAAAAAAAAAGGAATCACTAAGTTCAGTGAGTGCAACACGATGCAGAATTTCGTGGTACAACTCTTCGTTCATCTTCTACCGGTAGAAGCGTTGAAACAATTCGATACCACAAAAGCCACAGTAAACCCATGTGCTTTCTCACTATGTTTTTAAGCTTGAGCAACAAAATCTTGTTCGCTGTTTGTACCGGAATGCCCCACCCCCATCTCTGTATGTGTGTGTGAGTCTTCTTATCCCAAGAAACCGTATGTAATACAGCGGGCTCTGGGTCCAGGCATTTCGGCTGTTATGCCCAATCCTTGCGGTTCTTTTTTACGGTGCATGTCCTTGGTTGAAAGATCCTCATGATCCAGTCAATATGATGCCCAATCATTTATTACACTTATGACTAACGGTATTTTCATACACATATTTTATAGGTTATAGCCATGTAAAGTAAAAAGCAACGTTCTTTATCTTTGTGTGCAACCTTTCTCTGTCTGTGTCTCCCTCTTCCGCGAACCCGTCGTGTATCCGCTCCCTTGACACTTCGTTAAGAGATGTCGCTTAGTCCAGCCTTCATGCATGTAGAAGGCTAACCGAACATATCTATGCAAGTGAAGACAACTATCTTTAAAAAGTACGACACAACATGGCTTCCTTTAGAACCGTCTTTCAAAGATGGCGAGCAGTCTTTCAAAAGGATAGATTTTCCTTTCACATATAATGTGCATTACTACTAACACAGAAAAAATACATCTTCATCACTGTAACCGAAATTTAAATAATATATGAAATAAAAGCAATACATAAATACTACTGTATTTAAATATTAATTGAAGTATCTATTCCACTGAGATCCTCACACCGTATCTTAGCTAAATTCATCGATCGAAGTACCCGGATATAGTTATCCACAGCTCAGAATATATAATTCTAGTATTACTCAAACTCTCACTGATCATAAACTCTTTTTATCAGAAAATGGTGGGACGAAGTTATACTAAGCAAATTCAGTGCGAGCAACGCTGTACTCACTGTTCGCATAGTAGCACTAACTCCTACATTCATTTAAATTTGCTGCACGTTTGCTCTGAAACTATATTAGCAATGCTGCTTGACAGCACGTGCTATGATTACCCTTCCCATGAAACTTCTTCGTCTCACATGTCGAAAGTTTAGTTTGGTATTTCCGTTTAATATCCTTTTTTGTACACTGTGTGTTCCAGACTTTTATTCTGACCCTTTTGTTTGACAACTCTCGTGCTGAGCCCTTCGGTAATGGAACTTTCATGTTAGCTGTTCAATATTATAACAAGCGACAACCGGTTGACGTTCAAAGTCGTTAAGATGCTTATGACGAAGTTAATTTCTCCATCATTTTTGTCCACGCCGGGCATCGAAGCCGGTCCCCTCACTCCGGAGTAAGTCAATCTCCCAACTGAGCTACACGGACGTATGCTCTCGCTGCTGTCTGCCTTTATCCCATGTGCGTCTTGCGGTGCAGGCACGTCACATGCTCTGTGTACAGTTTCAATCAAAAGTGAACGACGAGTTCAGTGATGTTATCCTTACATACGTACTTCTCTAGCACATCTACATCATTCACAGTGTTTTTATTTGCATAATATTTGTATCGTGTACGCTTCTGCTACGATGTTTCGGTAGCGTAAATAGATTATTTCAATCCAGTGAAGGTTATCCGATTTATCGTTGAGGTACGTGGCAAAAACATTGTAATCAAAAGTAAGCGTAAACCGTCAAAAAACACCTAACGTGAGTCTCACAACATGAAATCATGAAAGAATAAATGAGCACGAAGGTCACGACAGAGGTGATTTCACCTGTGTTCGCTGAGGTCGAGAAAAAATTCTTCGAAAGAGAAATGCGGCTTTTTGACGCTATGGCTCTCAGCGTTTGGGTCATGACCTTCTAAAGGGTGGGGAGTAGTTCTAACAGATAATGCGAAATTCCGTAGAATTATTTTGTGTGGAAGAGATTTTCCCACCAAACGTACAGACGTTAAGTGAAATTAATTTCGGGGAAGATGCAATATGCGTCTTAAATCTTCCTTTTTCAACGGAAAAAAATTCTACCAGTCATAATTTTCAATTTTTCCGTGTGGAATTCAAACATTATGTCTGCTGCTAATTTAAAGAACGTCCGAGGCCTCATATGAAATAGGATATAACTCAGAACAGTGGAATTCAACAGTATGTGTTCCAATTTCACTTTGAAAAACAAATTGTTAGACAGACCTCTTCCTAAATATTTAACACGTTTTTTAATATAAATACTGTACATATCTATCCAGAAAAATGACGGTCTTATATTATGATATTGTGCATCCATCTATGATTGCGATGCCACTCAGCCATTTTTCTCTTTAGTGATGCTACACGAACATCAAAAGTCAGGACGTGCCACCTGTCCCTAATTAAGAGTCACTTTTTTCAGAGCCAGGGAAGGGAAATAGTTAATGACGTTTGAAAGCAAAAAGCATTCACATTTTTCAGTCAGACCCGCCAGAATTATAAAAATATATTTATATAAATGTATCAGAAGCAATTAATCTACTGCTGGAATAAGGTCTCCTCAAATCACTTCCACAACTTTCTGTCTTGAGACAGTCTCCACCATGTCACTCCCTCGTGCTTCTGCATTTCATCCTCCCATCTCCCACGTGATCTTCTCCAGGATATTTTCTTGACCCTTGGAATCCGGTATAGTGTTTCAATTGCCCAGCGGTGGGCAAGTCTTCTACAGCAATATGTCTAGAGCATTTTACGTTTTCTACCTTGATCACGATGTCATCAGCTCTTATCATTTTCCTGATCCATGAGTTGCTTTTCAAATCGTTTCTGATTACGCCATGTGACGTACGACAGAGGTGAAGCACGTGTCAAGACGACAGATCTGCAGCGATACATTCCGCTGGTGTAGTTTAATCGGTTCCGAAGTGAGGAGGCGCGGTTTCTATACCCGTCATCGACAAATCTGTGAATTTCATATTGACACCCGATTGTGGAAAATGGATCTAATAGGCTTTGGGTTTTTCGAAATATGTGTGATGTTCGTTCCATACATCTCTGGAATTAATGTCGGTGTAGTTTAGTCGGTTAGAATAACTGGCTCCGGAGCGAGGAGGAGTGAATTCAAATTCATCACCGACAAATACACTATCTATAAACAAGTAATTGGACACCCCTGCAATCGACGATATCTGCGGTCCTGATACACGTCACGGCCGCCGCCGTTAAATATCGTGTGGGAAGCAACAACGCAACCAGTCGCATGCAAGATGCCACGTAGTTCGGGGCTCTCTGATTTCGAGAAAGGTGTAATCGTCGGGTATCACATAAATGGCCAATCCATAGGTGACATATCCAACGAGTTGAAGTACCGAAAATCGACAGTGGCCTACGTGATTGGCAAGTGGAAGATGATAGGTGACTGTCGGAATGTGCCCCGACCCGGCAGACCCACAAAACTGGGAGTTAGAGACCGACGGGTGCTGGCCAGAGAAATTCGGAAGAACCGCACCAAATCGATGGGCCACATCCGCGAGGAGTTTCAACAGGCATCCGGGAGTATTCTTTCGATGAATACCATCCGTAAGGAAGCCCATCTGCTCTGTTATCATGGACGTGCTGCCGCCCACAAGCCTTTGATCACCAAGTCCAATAGTGCTGCTCGGCTAACGTGGTGCAAAGAACGTCGACAGTGGACCGTTGAACAGTGGAAACAGGTTCGTTCTCTGGAGCGACGAATCAAGGTTCACCCTCTACCGTTAGGATGGCGGGGTCTGGGTTTGGCGTCTGCCTGGATAACGCCTCCTGCCGGAATGTATTGTGCCAACTGTGAAGTTCGGCGGCGGTGGAATTATGCTATGGGGGTGTTTCTCCTGGTATGGCACAGGACTCTTGGTCGCAATTCCTGGTAGACTCAACGCCGAGACCTACTGCACCATTTTGGATGACCATGCGCTTCCTACGTTGTGGCAGTTTTACAGGGTGGACCCATGTTACTTTCAGGATGACAATGCCACCTGTCATGTTGCGAGGTCCACCCTGTCTTGGTATGGTGACAATGGGGTTAATCGAATGGACTGGCCTGCGCAGAGCCCGGACCTGAACCCTGTCGAGCACCTCTGGGACAAGTTGGAGCGTCGACTTAAGGGGTGCCCCCACCGTCCGAAATCGGTGAAGGAACTGACCTGTCTTCTCCAAGCCGAGTGGAAGAAAATACCGCTAGTCATCGTACAACGCCTGGTTCAGAGTATGCCTCGGAGGGTCGCAGCTGTAATCGCCGCTCGTGGAGGCTCCACCAACTATTGAAGGTGAATAAACTTCGTATTCCTTTGCTATCACAGGTGTCCAATTACTTGTTGGTAGATAGTGTATATGAATTTCACAACCGGTCATGTATCTCTCCATGCTCCTTTCAGTTGTCTGCACCACTGTATGTTTTTTTTTAGTTAAGGTTTGTCTCTGATCCATAAATGAGAACTGGGAAGATACTTTGATTAAACACTTACTTTTCTTTTAAGACATAATACTAAATTGCTCTAACAAATTGTACTGTTTCTTCCAAATGCTCTCTAACCAAGTTTTGTACGCCTATTAATTGCTTTTTTGCTTTGACCCTGGCTTGATATCTGTTGTCCAAGGTAAATGTTAAGCATAGGTTACTTCCTGATTTGCCCCATAAGCGTCTACATCTTCAAATCTTGTAAAAGCATTGTGCATCAGTATAAATATATACAGAGAGAGATTACTGTTAGATACGTATTTCTTTTTCGCAGTTTACCGAGGTGCGTGAGTAACTGAAGCTAAGAAAAATCGCGAAGCCCTGACTTAGCGCCGCTTTCTTTCCAAGAAAGAGAGAGAAACATTGCGCAAGTATAAACACTATGTAATTAGAAAAAAAAAACATTTTGTGTTTCATATGGCTTAAAACAAGGTTAAACGTTAAATTCGTGGCTTTTGATTTCTCAGTGTGTACCAGAATGAGAAAATCGAAGAAAACGGGATAAAAATAATACCGAAAACTCTCTTGTTTTTTATCACCCAAAAAGTACGATTTAACATCTACTGAAGATGGAAAAGTTGTATCTGAAATGAACATTCCAATAAGGTTTATAAACAGTTTTAGGACGCCCTAATGTATTTACACACCATTTATTAGATACACTGTGTCTATGGAAAGGAGTTAGTCATTTGACACTTTAAATAACGTGTAAAGTACACTCTAGTTTAACTTTCCTTTTTGGTTCCCGTTATCTTATGTACATTTTGGTTTATTCTCTTTAAGCAGTTTCTAATCTTAACGCTACATTTTCTTTCTCGCTGAATGTTGGTTTGGCAACATGACGATGCGACAAAAGTAAATGACGTATGTGATAAAAACTCTTAAGAGTGATGTTTACGATTTTATCAGAGCTCTCGTGAGGATTAGTTTAGAGATTCATTAGAAATCCGCTAGAGCGTGAACTCGTTGTAATTGCTTTGGAGAGAGGTTGTTGAGATAGCTCAGACTACTTTGATGCCATACGATTAACGTTTGACCTTACATAATTTGATGAGTTCTTTCACATTAAATATCACGCTTGTTTGATCACTGAAGTCAATTTGTTGTTGTGCAGTAAGACCTGAAGAGTACTCTGTGTTAAGAGAGTGTTGCGTTTGGATATTGAAGCAAACGATTGTTTGAATGCCAAATTGGAATTGTACTCCACATGTGAGATTGTGCTGACATTTAGGTGCCTAAAGTGATTAAATAAATAAATTGGTTACTGTAAGTACATGACCACTTATTTACTTGGCCGTTAGTGCCATTTAGTGCCTTTATAACTTAATTGAAACAAATTAAGTGCTTAATGTGTTTCAATTAAGTTATGCGGAACACGAATTTGTACTTTACAGTGAAGCCAAGTTTGCAGTAAGATTACGTTTAAATCAGGAAGTGCTTTCCAGTGAAGTATATTGATGTTTTGGTGTAACGTAAACAAATAACAAAATCCTTCACAACCATTTAAACACCAAAAACACTACAAATAGTTTGTCCAAAACGAATGCACTGAGGACAAGTTGAACTTGACACAACCTATGGAATGTGCCGAAATATGGCATTTGTTTGTATTAAACGGCAAGAATATGGCACGTCTCAGACTTTGAGACAAATATCTCAAAGACGGGGATTTTTTTCTCTCGTGCTTCTCGTTAACGCTTTAATAACATGTATTCCAACTACTCCTTGATTGCTTTGAATTCATAAAACGACTTGGAATGAGACATATAACAGATTTATTACATTTGGTTTGGCATTTTCGTTAAACATCATCAATAAGTGATGATTACTTTTCGTAGATATCGTCTGGTACATCATTACATTGCAGGAAACTATTAATTTCAATAACCACACCGCCGTGAATGTTCCTTTCCATAAATATAATATGAAAGCGGATTTTATAAAGACGGCAAACATCTGAAAAACGTATATGCAGAAAGGAAAATTATTAAATGAAGAAGGAAAAATTAATCATGCTTCAGTGAAAGGAATAAAAAACATGAATTTTTCTTTATTATTGAGAAGTAGCGATTTAAAATTCTGGTGCATTTTAGAGAATGTAAAATTGAATCTTAAATAAATATTCCGAAGACACACTCTTTAATTTTATAAGAGAGAAGCCAACATAAAACCTCACAGGATTACGTTTTTGTTTTGTTTTGCATATTGACATTTCGGTTAGTTCAATCTCGTCTAGCAAAGAAGCTTAAAATTCAGTGGAATCAGTTAAAAGCTAGGGGGGGGAGAAGCTGTTTGAAAACAAGCAGCAGCAAAATTGAATTTGCCGATAAATAAATTAAGATAATGGGAATCAATAATGCACACAGATTTACAAACTTCAGAACAAACTGATTGAATAGGCAAACGAAAGAATAATGAAATGCAAGACACAGGAATTTCCCTATATGTAAACTGAATCTTTTTTTTTTTTACCTGTTTGAAATTATTTCAGTTGCTCTTGCATGTAAATCCCGTAGTTTAACAAAAAAATTGAATGACAGAAAATAAACAATATGTCATTTCTTTCGGAATGAATAATTGCGTTTGGTAAAAAAGAGTAAGAGTTCTTTTTTCTTCCTTTTTTCAACTCACCAACAAAAATTATTAAACTCGAGTATATAATTTTTTTCACAGCATTATTTTATTTTTGCATTATGAAACAAAAAGAGTATTACGTCAAATAAAAGAATACTAATATTGCGAAAAAAAGCTGTTTTTATATCACTGTAAACTAGATATATGAACACCAAACATTAATGAATTAAATGCAATAGTAATTAAATAAGAGAAATCATATGTTTCTCTTACGAATAATTGTTGGAGTCGATAAAACGTAATCGACATAATAAAAATTATCTGGTGAATTCAGAAACCTTAGTAGAAAATCTCGTATACGGCTTCAATATTCGGAACACAGTCCACAAGAAAAAAAAATGTGTGTTCAGTAAAAACAAAAGGCGACAGTAAAATATACCTGATGTTTTTTTGTTCTGTGATCGCTCTGAATATAAATATGGAACTTCAAAAGGAATAAAATAGATGTACTCACTTTCAAATAAATGTGTGAGGGATAATGAGCACACTTCTTTTGTTGATGCAAAATTTATCACAAAAAGAAAGATGTAGTGTAAAGATCATTTGCAATTATCAACATTGTTTACCTTCATTAAAATGTGGAATTTTTCACTTTTGGCCTTGGCTTTGTAGTTAATGCTCAGCGATAGTGTAACCAGGGAGGATATTCACAATTTTGATATGTAGTAATGAATATGTTGGAAAAGGGATTTGTGCGGCACTTTTCCATATAGACACCAAATGAGTGGCCGTGTTTCTTGCACTTCGACAAAAAACAGCGTGATGTAGGACCAGAATTTTCACACCGCAACACAGCTAGCTGTGAAACTGCACAGCTGTGTGAAACGCACTGTATAGAGTCGCTGAGTACCAAGTTGTTCATTAAGGGAGTTTCTTTCTCTGGGCTTCCGTATAACGTTGAAACTGTATGCACGAAGTTCGAGAAAGTACAGAAAACCCAAATTTCGATCTCGCCTTCTAATTGGCCATCATATCCCCTTCACCCTGAGTTCGAAGATTTTGCCAAACAAAATCTCGTCTTCTGAGACACTGTTAAGTAATTCCTGTAATTTCTATACAGAGTCCAGAATGTCTACCGAAAATCTGATCTCCCTGCGATATTAGAAATGCAGTACAAAAACAGTGTAAACCGATTTCCAAGAGAACGTACCACTTCATTTATCTCTGGGGCTCTGCAATGAAGCATTTTCAGTATTACGCGAAAAGATATTGACAAAATTCTTATGGACATCCTAAACTTTCATTTTCTTACACAGGATTTTGTCCACATTGTAGGTCGTGAACTCACTTGTACGTCTGTTCTTTTCGTAAAGAACCTTTTCCAAGGGCTGTTTGTAATAATCCATGAATTTCTGAAGCTATTTTAGCAAACTTGGAATGAAGAACATCTATCCCGCGTCGTGTAGTACATCTATCCCGCAATGTTTGGGTAATGACTGACGCAGCATAAAAAGGGTTGTTACGGTAGTTCGTTCACAAAGACAAGTTCTAACGATTTCTGCCGACAGAAAGGGGAATTAGTGTAAACAGTGTTTTTACATGAGCGTTCCTGTTACTTCTGTGTGGTTCGGCAAACCCGTATTAAGTTAAACAATATATAACGAAGTAAATTTCTCCGTCATTTTTGGTCTACGCCGGAATTCGAACCCGGATCCCCTCGTTCCGGAATAAGTCACTCTACCAATTAAGCTACGCGGACGTTTTATTCTGATTCCTATCTGCCTTTATGTCGTGTGCGTCCTTCTGGCAGGTACGTCACATCTCCTGGTACGTTACATCATCTCCCCCTTATTTTTTTTTTATTTTTTTCGAAGTGCTGGAGAAGGGATTCTCTTATTTTTCCTATCTCGCGGTGTGGAAATAACATCACACCATTGCGAGATTTTGAACGATCGGGTCATCCGGATATTTCGGGCGCCATTATAACGAAGTAAATTTCTCCGTCATTTTTGGTCTACGCCGGAATTCGAACCCGGATCCCCTCATTCCGGAATAAGACACTCTACCAATTGAGCTACGCGGACGTTTTATTCTGATTCCTATCTGCCTTTATGTCGTGTGCGTCCTTCTGGCAGGTACGTCACATCTCCTGGTACGTTACAAAGAGTGCAAAATATTTTTGCTACTTCCTATTTCTGAAAATTCATAGTTTGCGTTTTGATCTCAGAGATGGGCACCTTGATTTCTCAAACGATTTGACAGAAAACCTGTTCCATTTTCCTGTATCGGGCTTTCATAGTTCCGTTTGTTTTCGTTTTTTCTGTTTGCTTTTCTGTTTTTCAATGACGCAAATTTTTACGAAGCATTAAAAAAAATGAGTCACTTCATATACGCCTTGTGAAATAAAGCGTAATATGAAGAAATTTTTAGTGGACGATTAGTCAACAAAGGCATTCCTGTAGTACATGCAAAACCTCGTTGCCAATCTTTGTTTTCACATTTAAAAATGTGCAACAACTCAAAAGTACTTTTTGCCTTTGATTTAACTATCTGAAGATTTTAATTTTACCAGAAGATATAACTAGGTAAGGAAATCTAAATTTTCATTGCAATATGAATGAATGTTGTTTTGGCAAGCAATTAGTGCATCAGACGGACACAAAATGGCCGTTGGGTGATCGTGCTATTTGCAATGCTACGAAAAATTGCAGGAGGCGCAAACGAAATCCTAAAACACGTGAGAGCCATAAAAGATATGCAGTACTTATATTATTTGTCTGTGGGTAAGAGACAAAACTTCTAGAATCAGTGGATCGCTGGTTGTTAGCGAGTCTCTATGGAACCATAATGCCAGCTTTTTTTTTTTTTTTTTTTAATTTTCGGAAATAAAAAGTAAATTTAATGAAAGATAGAAAACGGGCATTATAAACTCTCGCAAACTTTAATTCTGAAGCAAAAGGGTATTTTTCCAAGCGGAATAGAGGGCGTGGTGCCCCGGTCACCGACTGGTCTGAAGCGCTGGACTCGGACCGTTCACCCGAGAAGGGTCCGGGTTCGAACTACGGATGAGGCCTAATTGGTGTCTTTTTTGCGATGGTGGAAGCTCTGTCCGTTTCCTGGAACCAAATCAGAAATGAGCGACTGTTTATAACTTTAAGTGTTGCTCGGGATGATGGTTAAATCTAGGGCCGGATAAGGGCCTTAGTTGGCCCCTAGACTAAAACGTCTAAGTGACCCCCAAAGAACTGAAGATTATGAGAACTGATTGTTATGAAGTAAATTAAAACACGAAACTGCAGCCATATGCATTGGATTTGTGTTAGTTAAGTAAACTAATAAATTATCTTGCACAGTTTTCATACCAATAAGCCCATTCCCACTGTTCTCATCAGAACAAAACTTGAAAGCTTAAAATTCCTAGATTTTGTTGCTTATACAATATTTGAATTACCTAACATTGTATACTTTAGCTGGTGCATCGTTTTTGTCATGAAAATTACAAATTTTTTTAGATATCAATGAAAACCAATCCCCTCTCAGTAAATAATTCTTCATAGAAACATGGAAGGCATATATACAAATAGCATTATGGGCACAAAGAAGCCATATTTTCAGAAAAACTTGAAATTGACTTCTTCAGCTTGTATAAAAGCTGTGCATTATTTGTGGTGCAGTGGCATCTCCTGGGCCCTTGATAATGGTGGGTTCCTAGGCTATAGCCCCATTAAACCTCCCCTTAATTTGGCCCTGATTAAACCCCGAAACAAAATAAACAAAGGGTATTAGCACAATGCTCTTAATTTTAAATAACGATTTAGTGTATTCTAGAAATGATAAAAGACCCATGGCCGGAAGATTCTTATTCTCAGTTATTAAGAGTGACGAAATATATGGCCAAAATAATCTTGTCCTTGATTATTAAGACTCATGAAATACTCTTGAGCTTCCAGGGTACTCCAATTTTCCAAGACTGCCGCAAAATAGGAGTTGCAACAAAGCTGGTAGATTCGATGAGATATAAGCAACAGAAATTTTATTTAAATTTAAAATGATTTTGAACCTTTCAAAAGGTAAAATCTGAATGAATATTCATTTTCAAAGTAAATGCGTTGCTTCTGTTAATTATTTATTATAATATATGCTGATGTTCCTTAAAATGAAAAAGTAAATGCAGACTGTAAGTTTGTTTCGTTAAATAAATGAAGAACAAGAGTTACATTTATTGGTATGAAGTAAATAACTGAATGTAGTTTTTCTCTGTCATTCACCTATTTTTCTTTAAATGAATGATTAAACAAATAATATAAAATGCAACTGGTTATGTTAAACAAAACAAGGAAATACTCTTATTTCTGGTAAAGTAAAATATAAAACAGCAACACCTTCCTTTAGTGGCAAAGTGAAAATCTTCTATTATTCTAAAAGTAAAAAAAAATGCAGAAATAATTTTACTTGCATAAACTATTTCAGTGAGTGCTATTATTTCACTAGCTTTTTGACAAGAAGTAAATAGAAGAGCCTGCATTTAGTTATGTAAAGTGTGTAATTAAATGCAGTTTCTGTTAGTTATATTTCCTAAACAAATAAAGCAATATTTAGTTCATGCAATTTGAATAAAAAAGATATATATATATCGAAAAGTGAATATCGTACATTTGCTTTGGGAATGAATATTTCTTTTGTGAAAAGAGAACAAAGCATGGGTAAAAAACGGAAAAGCAATGGAAAAACAAAATTTGCTAATTTCTTAATATTAACTTCTTTTTCTTTTCGAAAAAGCAAATTATGTTTCGATAAGCATTAAAATGATTAGCGACTTGATTTTACGGAAAATCCAGTAGAATACTTCATAAGCCTTTAATTTTAATGTGTCGTCCGCGTTAAATGCTTTCATTTAGGTTCAAAACAGAAGGACATTCAGGGCTTTAAACAAAACACAGAATTGAAGAAGAGAAAAAGAAAATGGACTCTGCTGCTTTATAGTACTGAAAACTCACATTTCTTTTTACTTTCTTTTTGCACGCACTAGAAAAAGAACACCAAAACTGCAAACCAATATTCGAGTAATCACAGCCTTGAATTTACATTTGGCACACGAAGCAAAATAGTCTTTAAAATGTGTTAGAAATCTTAGAAATCAGCAAAACTTTGTAAAAAGAAAAATACCCAACGTATCTCACAACACAAGGTCAAGAACATATAAAGTAGTTAAAATTGATTAACGAGAATGATGTATTTTGGTTTCCAAATATGAACTATGTAGAACAGAAAACGAATTCATAAAATAAAGAGGGAAGGGAAAAGAAAAAATATATATATATATCATTGAAAACTATGAATCTACATTTTGGATTACGTTACAAAACGCAAATTGGTGTGTCTTAAAGGAAACAAAAATTTGGAAGACATTTTTCACGGACCGTTAATCCTTCGTTTTTTAGGCATTCAAAGTTCAGTTACGTTCGTTCTTCTCCGTTGAATCAGGAAGAACATGAAGTGAAATTAAAACTGTTCGAAAAGCAACAGCATAAAATAAATCCCCATAACAAAATTAAAAAATCCATTTTACATTCGCGAAAACTTTGAAATTCTATTTTGAAATGCATTAAGAAAGAAAAAGTTTTAAAAAATTCCCAAACTTCATCGGTTCAATGTGACAGAGAGAAGTCTCATTCACTGGCTATTAATTATTCTTGTTTTGCGCATTGGCGATTCCGTTATGTTCCCTTTCCGTTAACCAGCCAGTCGTAATATGAAATGAAATTAAAACTGGAAATAAAGAGCATGAAATAAAGCCTGATAAAAGAACAACGTACTCACTGAAAAATAGGTGTTTCCGATGCAATAACAGGTACCGGTTGCGTGTCTGAAGCATCCTTAAGTGGAACATGTTGTTGGGAGATGAACACGGGAAAGACTAAATTCACCTAAAAAAGTCAACTTCCTTTTCTCTGAGCGACTAGCTCTTCGAAACGTGCACCGGTTTTCACCTTCGTTCTCTCTCTCTCTCTCTCTCTCGCTCGTTCAATCCATCTAACTATCTATCTATCTTTTCGAGGCACTTTCCCTTTTCACGGAGGGGGCTGCACACCTGGTCACGTGGCCATTATTTGGGACGAGGGGGTGACCGGCTAGTAGGTTGTGCGGGTGGGATGCGAAGGGCAGGTCGCAAATGCTAAGGCAGCCAATAGCATTGTCAGGAAAATAGGAACAAAAAGGGTTGGTAGCTTCTTCGTCGAGAAACGCAATCACAATAATCGCCCAAGAAACCAAAACAAGTTTGGATAATTTCAAAAGGTGAAAATGATTGCCATTCTTTTGCATTCTTAGAGGCAAATCTGATATTATGTTTGGCCACGAGCTTGAACTATTAGGAAAACCTTGGAAATGGGAAAAGCCTTATTGCAGACATACATAGCAGCATCTCCCATCCCCTCGTTTTTTGTGTTGCCACCTGTTACAACTTGCCGTATATGTCACGGAAACCACCTCTAAAATATTAGCATGCAAAAACAGTGCTCCTTAAATTTTCCGTTCACAGTGGCAGAACTACAAGTCTCGTACATACAAATATTATATGCCCTTTAGATGATCAGCACGTTATTTGTATCGTGTGTATGCGTACATCTGAATGTACTTTAAAATTTATATCGTACGTGCTTATTTTATCGTTCTGAATGTTTCTCAGTCGATATACTCGCCTCTCAAGTGCCATGGGAATATTTTATTTTGCACCGCACAGGTGCTACAAACATTACAAAACTTCTGATTCAGATTTACATGGCTAAAAGTCACCTTGGACTTATTTTATTTACGTAAAACAACTAAGACTTTTTGACTTAGGACTTCGTATATCCCGTTATTATGACACAGTGCAGGTTTCATTGTCAGTGGCGCCTCAAAAATTTCTGAATGAGAGGGGTTTGGGGGGGGAAACTATTTGGCAGAAAAGGTGCTAAGGGATTTATCTTGAAACACCGTTTGCATTGCGATTTAATTGTTTCACTGAGATTATACATTGGAAATAGCAAATTATTAGGAACAGCCAGAGCTGTCAGACACGTTCCATCCCCCACAACTATGACATTCAGACGTATAACGAAGTAAATTTCTCCGTCATTTTTATCCGCGCCAGGATTCGAACCCGGGTCCCCTCATTCCGGAATAAGTCGCTCTACCAATTGAGCTACGCGGACGTTTTATTCTGATTCCTATCTGCCTTTATGTCGTGTGCGTCCTTCTGGCAGGTACGTCACATCTCCTGGTACGTTACATCATCTCCCCCTTATTTTTTTTTATTTTTTTTTTTCGAAGTGCTGGAGAAAGGATTCTCTTATTTTTCCTATCTCGCGGTGTGGAAATAACATCACACCAATGCGAGATTTTGAACGGTCGGGTCATCCGGATAGTTCGGACGCCATTATAACGAAGTAAATTTCTCCGTCATTTTTATCCGCGCCAGGATTCGAACCCGGGTCCCCTCATTCCGGAATAAGTTGCTCTACCAATTGAGCTACGCGGACGTTTTATTCTGATTCCTATCTGCCTTTATGTCGTGTGCGTCCTTCTGGCAGGTACGTCACATCTCCTGGTACGTTACAGACGGCTTTATGAACAGCTCACTGCAAAGGATTCAGAGGTGCAGAAAGCATAGATCGCAGCAATTTGGGAAAGATCGTGATTTAAGCCACTCTGAAAGAGGCGGGATAAAGAGCGTTAGGCGATCAGGTGTAAACGTCTCAGAAATGGAAAACCTACTCGGCTATACAAAAACAACTGCATCAAGAGCGTACAACGAGTGGTGCAAAAATAACGTAACAAGCATTCTGCGTTCTTCCTCAGGCCGGAAAAGTCTGGTCGATATCGGAAGGCAACAGCCTGCAAAACGGTGGCCACTCGGCGATGCATCGATGGGATGAGGTGGCGATAGCTATCCTGGTGTATCTGGTATCATAATGTCAACAGCAGGTCGTCCAGTTTCTGTACATTTCGGGGTGGTAATGATTTACCGCTAACCCGCTTTTCCAAATCGAACCACAAATGTTCCATTGGGTTCATGTCTGCGAATTTGGAGGCCAGGGAGTCAGGAAGTCATCAGCATGTTCCTCGAGCCATTCCTTGACGATTCTGGCAGTGTGGCATGGCCATCACCAGCAGAGTACACGGTTGCCATGAATGGGTGAACTTGGTCCGCAACGATGCTCAGATACCTGACGTCTGTCATGGATTATGCTGTTGGGAAAATGGGGCCTAAAGTGTCCCAAGAAAACATCACCCACAGCATACAACCGCCACCGCAGGCCTGTTTCCGCCAAACAGTGCATCCAGGTACCATATCTTCCGTTGGTAATCGGCGTATCCGCGCTCGGCCGTCTACGTGATACACCGGGAATCTTGATTCGCCAGACCAGGCCACTTTCTTCCAATCATCCAATGTCCAATCTCGATTATCTTGAGCCCATTTCATGCGTTGTTGGTGATGACGCGCCGTGAGCATTTGGACCCGGCTGGGTCTCCGGCTACGCAGGCCCATGCGCAGAAGGCTGAGATAAATTGTGTGCTGTGACACATTGCCCTGATCACCACTGTTAAAGCGGCGGGTGATTTGTCGCACTGTGGCCTTGTGGTTGCTCTGAACAAAGTGCGACAGTCTCCGCTCCCCTCTGGCATCAATGAGACGACGGTTCGTAGTATGGCCATCTGTGCACCACTTTTGATACGTAATCACTACAGCGGCACGTGAACAACCACTAAGCCGCGCCGTTTCCGAGATCGTAGTTCCGAGGCGCCGTGCTATCACACTTTGTCTTTTATCAAACTTCGATAAATCAGCAGCTTTTCCCATTCTGAGTCCGAACTCTCTACTAACCGAAAGCCTGTCCTCGGGATGTATATATATATTGCTCTGTGAATTTCAATTGCGCCACCGTTCGGTCTCCAGGCACTGATTTCTCTAGGCTGGGGTGATCATAACGTAATGGCTATTCGGTGTATGTCCTTTATTGTCGTATGTATTTATACACTATCTGACAATAAATAATTGGACACCTGTGATAGCGAAAGAAAACGAAGTTTATTCACCTTCAATAGTTGGTGGAGACTCCGCGAGCGGCAATTACAGCTGCGACCCTCCGAGGCATACTCTCAATCAGGCGTTGTACGACGGCTAGCGGTATTTTCTTCCACTCGGCTTGGAGAAGACAGGTCAGTTCCTTCACCGATTTCGGACGGTGGAGGCACCCCTTAAGTCGACGCTCCAACTCGTCCCACAGGTGCTCGATAGGGTTATGGTCCGGGCTCTGCGCAGGCCAGTCCATTCGATTAACCCCATTGTCACCATACCAAGCCATGGTGGACCTCGCAACTTGACAGGTGGCATTGTCATCCTGAAAGTAACATGGGTCTAGCCCGTAAAACTGCCACAACGTAGGAAGCGCATGGTCATCCAAAATGGTGCAGTAGGTATCGGCGTTGAATCTACCAAGAATTGCGACCAAGGGTCCCGTGCCATACCAGGAGAAACACCCCCATAACACAATTCCACCGTCGCCGAACTTCACAGTTGGCACAATACATTCTGGCAGGAGGCGTTATCCAGGCAGACGCCAAACCCAGACCCCGCCATCAGAACGGTAGAGGGTGAACCTTGATTCGTCGCTCCAGAGAACCTGTTTCCACTGTTCAACGGTCCACTGTCGACGTTCTTTGCACCACGTTAGCCGAGCAGCGCTATTGGACTTGGTGATCAAAGGCTTGTGGGCGGCAGCACGTCCATGATAACCGAGCAGATGGGCTTCTTTACGGATGGTATTCATCGAAAGAACACCCCAGGATGCCTATTGAAACTCCTCGCGGATGTGGCCCATCGATTTGGTGCGGTTCTTCCGAATTTCTCTGGCCAGCACCCGTCGGTCCCTAACTCCCAGTTTTGTGGGTCTGCCGGGTCGGGGCACATTCCGACAGTCACCTCTCATCTTCCACTTGCCAATCACGTAGGCCACTGTCGATTTTCGGTACTTCAACTCGCTGGATATGTCACGTAAGGATCGGCCATTTCTGTGATACCCGACGATTACACCTTTCTCGAAATCACAGAGCTCCGAACTGCGTGGCATCTTACATGCGACTGGTTGCGTTGTTGTTTCGCCACACGATATTTAACGGCGGCGGCCGTGACGTGTATCAGGACCGCAGATATCGTCGATTGCAGGGGTGTCCAATTACTTGTTGGTATATAGTGTATATGTATATGCAGTTAATAATCGTTCTTATATGGTGATACTAGTTACGAATTCCAGATTGTAAATACAGTTTTCATTACATGAATTATCGGGGTTATTGTGGATGAATGAAGCAGAAACGTGTTGTAAAGAAGAACTAAAAATCAGTTATGTATTTTATTTCCAGTACTTTTACCGCCAGTGTGAAAACCACGTATGCTATTTTAGATCACAGTTTTAGCCATGTTTTGTGGAATAACATTTGGTTGGCGGAAGACCGCCACAGGAAAACTACCACATGTTTTTCATTAAGGGGCTGGGCATAAATTGCTGTTCCTCCGAGGAACACTTTGAATGTGTGGCACTTTTTCAAGTTTCCGAATTATGTGTGGCAGTTTTCCAAGTTTCCGAATTATGTATGGATGGTTGTTTTCCAAGGTGCCTAACGACGGGAAGGAGCTGTTTTGTTTGTCTGAATTTTCAAGCCGGTTCATACTTAGGGCCACAGGCCACAGAAGTTCAAGCGAAGAGGGGGAAAGGTTGCTGTTTCTTGGCCTATATTGAGAATTGAATTGGGAACTCCAAACAAATTTCGGGAAAGCGTTCTATGTAAGCCACGCGAGAATTATTGTGTTCAGAAAGGACGATATGGTGGGATCTTTTAATAACGCTGCACTTCCTACTTAGGCACTAAATATTAATTCACAGGCCCTAGGCTTAGGCCTTTTTACCAGTTTTTATTCTATCAATATCATATTCACAACGTTTAGGGAGCAAATCAAGTTAATAATATTGGGCGTTTACTTAGGTACGAAATATTAATTTTAGGCCGTTGGCCTAGGTCCTTTTTAATAGTTTTTACTCCACCGATGTCATATTCAAAACGTTTACACATCAAATAAAGTTAATAATACTGCGCTTTTACTTAGGCACAAAATATTATTTCACAGGTCTTTTTGACAGTTTTTAATCCGTCGACTCCATATTCATAACGTTTACTTTTCAACTCCAGTTAATAGCATTACGCTTTTACTTAGGCGCGAAATAATAATTCATAGGCTCTAGACCTAGACCTTATCGACGGTTTTTAATCCGTCGACTTCATATTCATAACGTTTGCATAACACATCAAATTATTAATATTTCAGTATTACTCAGGCAGAAAATAATATTAAGACTAACGTTTAGGCCCTTCTAAAAGTTTCCATTCCGTCATTCCCATATTCATAAAATTTACATAACAAGTATTGTTAATAATACTGCGCTTCTACTTATGAACCATATATCAATTAATAGCCTTTTCAACACTTTTTTCTTCGCTTATGTGATAATCGTAAAGTTTACAAAAAAGCAAGTAAAAAGCCTTGCGCGTTTACTTAGGCATTCAATATTAATTACTAGATTTTAGGCCTAGGGCCAATGAATTAATAATTAGTGTCTGATTAAAATCACAATATGATTAACTTCAGTTAATGCATAAACGTTATGAATATAACATCGTTAGAATAAAAACTGTTAAAAATGCCAAGGCCTAGGGCCTATGACTTAATATTTACTGCCTAAGTAAAGGCGTAATGATATTAACTTGACTTGATACGTAAACATTATGAATATGAAGTCGAAGAATTAAAAACCGTCGAAAAGGCCTAGGTCTAGGGCCTATGAATTATTATTTCGTGCCTAAATAAAAGCGCAATGCTATTAACTTGAGTTGATGTGTAAACGTTGTGAATATGACATCGGTGGAGCAAAAACAAATAGAAAGGCCTAGGCCTATGGCCTAAAAATTAATATTTCGTGCCTAAGTAAAAGCGCAATATTATTAACTTGATTTGATGTGTAAACGTTGCGAATTTGGTACTGATAGAATAAAAACTGTTAAAAAGCCTCGGCCTGGGGCCTATGATTTTAATATTTAGTGCCTAAGTAAAAGCGCAATTCTGTTGACTTGATTTGATACGTAAACATTATGAATATGAAGTCGGCGGATTGAAAAGGCGAAGGTGTAAGGCCTGTGAATTAATTAAGTAAAAGAAAAATATTACAAACTGGACATGTTATGTAAATATTTAGTGCATAAGTAAAAGGGCATCGTTATTAAAAAATCCCACCTTAGGGTCCTTTTCTGAACATAGCATGAATCATGCTGTAATTCTCGCTTGGCTTACATATAACGTTTTCTCGAAATTTGTTTGGAGCTCCCAATTCAATTCTCAATATAGGCCAAAAAAGGGTAATATTTATATACTCCCCCCCCCCCGCCACGCCCATAAGCTTTTGTGGCCAGTTTCCCTGAACTCGTATGAACCGAAACAAAAATCCAGACAAACAATTGAGCTCCTTCCCGTCGTCAGACACCTTGGATTTGGATTGGAGGTTTAACGACTACCGTGAGCAACTCAATGGGCTCAAAGCAGTCGCCCGTCCCTAATTTAGGGTCACTGGTTCCAGGGAAGGGAGAGAGTCAGTGCCGTAAGACAAACACAACATCCATGCCTGGCCGGGATTCGAACCCGGATCCCTTACGGACGAATGATCATAGGCCAGCGCCTTAGACCACTGCGCCACTGGGGCGGCTCAGACACCTTGAAAAACTGCCACACATAATTCGGAAACTTGGAAAACTGCCACCCATTCAGAGTGCTCCTCGGAAGAACAGGAATTTGTAGCCGGCCCCTTGATGAAAATTATGTGGCAGTTTTCCTGTGGGCAATCTTTCGGTGTGGCAGTTTTCATGTGTCGCAATCTTCCGGTGTGGCAGTTTTCCTGTGTGGCGGTTTACAGTGAACCTAACTTTAATTCTCAGAAACGCTGCAAGTTGTGAAAAGACCTGAGACGTTGAATCACTTCTACGCAAAATCCTGTTGTTTAATATATGTATTTGGCTCATAAGTTACTGATGACCATGAATGAGAGAAATGTCCCCCAACTCTATCATAAATGGAATTCGGGGACATGTCAATGGTTTGAACCTCCCAGATACGAAGGGAACAAAAGAGAGAATCATCCGAGCGTCAGCAACGTTGTGTGTTAGTTGACAGTGAGAGAGAAAGTTCTCATAAAACGAGAGAGAGAGAGGGGGGAGAGAGAGAGGAGGGAAGAGAGCAAAAATTAGTGTGGCACTCCCCGAGGAAAAAAACAGGACAAAAGAGAAAGCGGAAGTCCCAAAACCATGGGGTACAAATGCAAAACATATGCCGCTAAAATTTTCACGCATCCTGGAGCCAATCTAGAGCGCCTAAATTTCTGCGAGCTCCTATATAGGACTACTTATATTATTTTAAATTTAAAAAAATTGTGAATAATTAAGGTACATTACAAGTTGCATTGATGAAAAATTGTTAACACGTTCAAGGTTTGATGATCTATATCTTTCGCACTAATATTAAATTTAGCAGTATAACAACGCTGAATTTCGGTATTTTCGATAGATTTTGCTGTGTTCTAAAACTTTTGCTCAGTGCAGTTTTTTAAAGTTTTATGCAAAAATATTATACACTATCTACCAACAAGTAATTGGACACCCCTGCAATCGACGATATTTGCGGTCCTGATACACGTCACGGCCGCCGCCGTTAAATATCGTGTAGGAAACAACAACGCAACCAGTCGCATGCAAGATGCCACGCAGTTCGGAGCTCTGTGATTTCGAGAAAGGTGTAATCGTCGGGTATCACATAAATGGCCGATCCATAGGTGACATATCCAGCGAGTTGAAGTACGGAAAATCGACAGTGGCCTACGTGATTGGCAAATGGAAGATGAGAGGTGACTGTCAATATGTGCCCCGACCCGGCAGACCCACAAAACTGGGAGTTAGAGACCGACGGGTGCTGGCCAGAGAAATTCGGAAGAACCGCACCAAATCGATGGGCCACATCCGCGAGGAGTTTCAACAGGCATCCGGAAGTATTTTTTCCGATGAATACTATCCGTAAGAAAGCCCATCTGCTCTGTTATCATGGACGTGCTGCCGCCCACAAGCGTTTGATCACCAAGTCCAATAGCGCTGCTCGGCTAACGTGGTGCAAAGAACGTCGACAGTGGACCGTTGAACAGTGGAAACAGGTTCGTTCTCTGGAGCGACGAATCAAGGTTCACCCTCTACCGTTAGGATGGCGGGGTTTGGGTTTAGCGCCTGCCTGGATAACGCCTCCTGCCGGAATGTATTGTGCCAACTGTGAAGTTCGGCGGCGGTGGAATTGTGCTATGGGGGTGTTTCTCCTGGTATGGCACGGGACCTTTGGTCGCAATTCTTGGTAGACTCAACGCCGAGACCTACTGCACCATTTTGGATGACCATGTGCTTCCTACGTTGTGGCAGTTTTACGGGCTGGACCCATGTTACTTTCAGGATGACAATGCCACCTCTCATGTTGCGAGGTCCACCGTGGCTTGGTATGGTGACAGTGGGGTTAATCGAATGGACTGGCCTGCGCAGAGCCGGGACCTTAACCCTATCGAGCACCTGTGGGACGAGTTGGAGCGTCAACTTAAGGGGTGCCCCCACCGTCCGAAATCGGTAAAGGAACTGACCTGTCTTCTCTAAGCCGAAAGCAAGAGAATACCGCTAGCCGTCGTACAACGCCTATTTGAGAGTATGCCCCGGAGGGTCGCAGCTGTAATCGCCGCTCGTGGAGGCTCCACCAACTATTGAAAGTGAATAAACTTCGTTTTCCTTTGCTAGTACAGTTGTCCAATTACTTGTTGGTATATAGTGTAGTTTTCGAGGCAAAGTTTCCTTTCGTTCCTTAATATATGGAAGCACGTGTGTCAATCAGATAGGGAAAAGTCTTTCTGTATCGTGTAGCTATGGAACTGTGATAATAATTATACATGCTTAGTCATCATCCTGATACATTATTTCCTGCTTACGTAAACATTTGCATTTGCTATAAAATCTCTGTTCCTTAAAAGTGGAAACGGAAAAAAATAGCGCTTGCATATTATCACAGAATTTAATTTTAAAAGTACATGGCACACATTCACACATCGGCCAATAAATTAGAAACCTTTATGTAGATGCACGTCACTTACGTAGCGTACATGCAAAATACGTGCATGGTAACGTACATCATCACGTGATCTAGGTAATTATTTAAGACTTGTGCTCGTCAGCAATCGTCAGTAGTCTTGATCACGATGGGGGCATACAAAGGGTCTTTCGGAGTTCGATAAAGAGCTCATTGGGTGTACCCGTCTGGCTACAGCTTTGAAAACAGAAAAGCTGACCAGTTTCTCAAAAGATGAGTAATCCTTAATCTTTAATCAATGGAAAAATAACCCACATTGCTTGTCTTACAGATGAGGCATGGTTCCACCTGATCGGGTATATCAACAGCCAAAACACTCGTCTGTGGGGTACTGAAAATTCCCGCGAATTTAAGGAAGCACCTCTTCACAACTAGAAGGCCAGTGTTTAGTGTGCCATGACTCGTACGCGCATTATTGGACCCATTTTCTTCAGTGAAACCATTAATTCAGAATGGTACCGTGCTCGGATTATCGAACCATTCATATCCGAACTCACGGAACGGGAAATCAACGAAGGATGGTTCGCGGATAAAAATGACGGAGAAATTCACTTCGTTATAATGGCGCCCGAACTATCCGGATGACACGACCGTTCACAATCTCGCGGATAAAAATGACGGAGAAATTCACTTCGTTATAATGGCGCCCGAACTATCCGGATGACCCGACCGTTCACAATCTCGCAATGGTGTGATGTTATTTCCACACCGCGAGATAGGAAAAATAAGAGCAGCACTTCGAAAAAAAAAAAAATAAATAAATAAATAAGGGGGAGATGATGTAACGTACCAGGAGATGTGACGTACCAGCCAGAAGGACGCACACGACATAAAGGCAGATAGGAATCAGAATAAAATGTCCGCGTAGCTCAATTGGTAGAGCAACTTATTCCGGAATGAGGGGACCCGGGTTCGAATCCCGGTGCGGACAGAAATGACGGAGAAATTTGCTTCGTTATATATCTTGCTGTTGGGAAGAAAGTTTTTACTGCCCTCATAGAGTGAGAGAAAGCTTACGACCGAGTGCTGATAGTAGAGTGAGAGAAAGCTTACGACATGTATGCTGATAGTAGAGCTTGTGTACGAGTGAATGGTGTTTTATCAAAGTGGTTTTCCATTGGTGCAGGAGTTAGACAAAGTTGTGTAATGTCCCTATGGCTGTTTAATATATTTATGGACGCATGCATGCGTGATGCCAAAATAAATAATAGTGGTTTATGTCTTGGTGATATCCGTGTGTGCAGATTGCTGTATGCTGATGACACTGTCCTGTTGGCAGAGAGCAAAAGTGAGTTGTAGAGTATTTTGACTCGGATGCACGAAGTTTGCATGAAATTCCAACTGAGTATAAATAAGGGAAAACCCAAAGTTATGGTGTTTGAGAGAGGAACGGGTAGCACTGAATGTAATGTAAGTATAAATGGCACTGTGTTTGACCAGGTGAGGGAGTTTGTGTATTTAGGAAGCATGTTTGACAGAGAGAACAAGTTGGATGGTGAAATCAGTAGGCGAGTGAATTCTTCTTTGAAAGTCACAGCTGCTCTGGGAGGTTTTCACAGGAATGATGGGTTCTCTAGAGAGTCCCGCATGGCTGTGTATGAAACTGTAATTTTTCCTACTCTGATGTATGGCAGTGAAACCTGGGTACTGCAGAAGAAACATAGGAGTCGTTTGTGTGCTGTAGAAATGCGTTACTTACGTGGGGTTTGTGGCAAGACACGATCTGATTGTGTGAGGAATGAAGATGTATTGCAGTTGCGTGATGTGAAGCAAAATGTTGTTAGCAAGGTGGAAACCAATATGCTTCGGTGGTTTGGTCATGTTGAAAGAATGAGTGATGAAATGCTTACTAAGAAAATCTTTGCAGCCCAAGTGGCTGGAAGGAAAGGCAGAGGAAGGCCAAGGAAGACACGAGTGGATCAGATTCAGGAGTGTCTGCATGAGAAAAAAGATTATGAGTATGAAGTATAAAAGATCTTGTGTACGGCGTGTAATGGATATCAGTGAAGCACGAGTTGTATGTCCAAGATCGCTGTAAATGGAGAAGTTTGATACGACAACAATAAATGAAAATATCTAGAAGTTTGTATTTCTTTTTGGAGCTAACCTCTGAATCTCAGAAAACAGCTTAGTGATATGTATGGATGTTAAGAACGTTGAGATGGAGACACACTGAATTGCCAAACGTCATGGGATACGTACCTAGTATCGTGTAGGACCTCCTCTAGCCCGGCGAAGTGCATCAATTCGACATGACATCGATTCCACAAGTGGCCGGAAGACTTCTGGAGAGATGTTGTGTGTACAGCGGCCCACAGTTCCCTGGTATTTGTAAGTACAGGACTTTGGGTGCGAATGGACCTTTCCACCACGTCCCATACGGGCTCTATTGGGTTCATGTCGGGCAAACGTGGCGGCCACACCGTCCGTCGGAAGTGTCCAGAATGCTCCTTGAACCAATTTCGGACAACTTGGGTCAGATGACATTGTGCATTGCCCGCCTGGAAAAACCCATCGTTCTTAGCGTACGTGAAGTTCATGAAGGGCTGAAAACGGTCACCCAGCAGAGTAACAAAGCGATTATCAGTTAATGACGTGTTTACGAGGACTAGAGTACCCAAACCGTGCCACGTAATGGCACCCCACACATCTATGGAGCCACCACCAGCTTGCACAGTGCCTTGTTGACAGCTTGGGTCCATGGCCTCATGGGGTCTGCGCCTCACCCGAACCCTACCATCAGCTCGCAACAACTGGTAGCGTGACTCATCGGACCACGCCACATGTTGCTAGACTTCCAGGGTCCAATTACCGTGTTCACAGCCCAGGCGAGGCGCTGTGTCTGATGTCGTGGCGTTAAAAAACGCATTCTGGTGGGTCTTCTGCTCCCAGACATCATGGACGCTAAATTACGCTGCACTGACCTGATGGATATGTCTTTGGCACCTCCTACATTGAATGTGGATGTTATTTGAGCCAGTGTCTTTTGTCTGTTAGCATGGACAATCCTGGTCAGACGCCGCTGGCCACGGTCGTTCAACACCCGTGGTCGGCCACTGCGTTGTCCACGTTGGGCGGTAATGTCTTCCATGTGGTATTCTCGGTACACACGTAACACCGTGGATCGATGAATGTTGAATGTTCGCACAACTTCGGAAAGTGAATGTCCCATCCATCTGGCTCCCATTACCATGTCTTTACTTAAGGTACAAGTTTTTATACTTAAGGTACAATTTGTTTATTTTATTGAAATGCATTAAATAACAAAATATGGGTCAAATTTTTATTTTCCTTTCACTTGGTCAATAAGGCGTGTCAAATAACACCGAACAAGTCTTTTGGTTCAAAATAAATTTAAAATTTATTTTTGAAATTTTTTTTCGAATCATTTCAACCATGATACAGTTTGATTCTGTTGCTAAGGAAATATTGCTTTGACATAACTAATGCATTTTATTATCTCCTTACTGAAGTAATTTTTGGTCGTCTAATTGTGTGCTTTCAAGTGTAGTCAAATATACGAAAGGAAAACCCCGGTGGAGGTTCCGAGCAACTCCGAGGATTTTACTTGGCTTTGCTCGGAACATCAACTTCCCCATTGGGGTTTTGGCTGCATATATTATTTCTTAATTAAATCCGTTATTAATTTCGGATTTAATTCACGTCGAAATTGTATTCATGATATTTAACCGGCACCGTCCAGTTTCGAAGAGAATAATTAGCATTTAGATTTGGTTTTCCTGTGTCCAGCATCAAACAGTCTCAGTTTTAATCAATATCTTTTTTAAAGTTACTGGCAAATAAATTAAATGATAAATACATGTGTATAAGAAGTGGCAGTACGTGAAGTTACTTTTACAGCGAATGTGCTGTGAATTCTTGGCTGACATCCATTTTTAGCATCCTTCTGACTTTCTGTTTTGCTTGCAGCAAAGCGAAACCCTCAGAATCAGAACAAGGCCCGAAAGTAGGCTAAAACAGCATAAAATAAAAAAGACTTACGTAAAGTAGGTTACTGTGTTAGGCAAGTTCAACAGACACATTGCTGAACGCATCAGAAAAACATTTCTCCTAGAACGTTGTCACGCGAGAGATGCTGTTTTATTGTGAATTATTTTGAGGAACGCCCCTTAAGTATTTTTCATTATACCGGATCTTAGAAGAGGTGAGGAATCACAAATGTCAGTGTTCTTCTAACACTGCATTATGTTGCTGTTATAGGAACAACACGAAACCAGAATTTTGGGCCGCGTTTATCTCAGTGATACAGAAAGATGAATTCAAATATATTCTACCTAATATTTCCCGAAATTTCCCCATTGCCGTCCATAAAATTTATACTGAAATTCCGTACTTACGGATTCTACTTTTCTCTCGCATTTGAGGAATATTTGCTTCACCAGTCTTACGTCGGTTTTATTTCTAAAATGTTTAAATAATGTTAAGTCCATTTATTTCTGTTATTTAATCACCCACTTTTTCTCTATTCTGAGGGTCAAAGGTATGCAGTAAGTAATAAATGACCATCCTCTACCTTAACTGGAATTTTCAAAGCTGATATTTCTACACCAGAGATCGTCTTCGTTCAAATCAATGAATACAATATATTTCGGCCTACATCTGTTTTAAATACTGCTATGGAAAGGTTTGGTAAAAGTCAAATAGGTACACTTGATATTGCAAAGGTTCATGGTAAATTCTGGAATGAAAATTTTCAAATACCAAATCTTAAGAGAGAGCCACTGAAAAGATAGTAACTGGAAAACCTGGTGAAAGCAAAAGCTGAAACTTTAAATATACTGAATGTGTACGTTTATTGAAATAGAGCTTCACACATCTACATACAAGAAACTGAAAAGGTATGTTTAAAAAGAGTGCTTTAAAAAAAGAACGTACCATACCTTTGCAGTATAATGACACCTCGCAAAAAGAGAAACAGAAATACGTGGAAAATCGGATTCGACAATGTCAATTGGGGAATATGATCCGCCCCGGAGACAACATGGGTTTCGCATGCTGGTGCATGCATCTAAGAGTTGACGAGGAAATAAAGACTTCTGTTTCTGCAAAATACTTTTCATTTCGTAGATGCGAGAAAGGATTGCTGGAGAAAGGCAGCACGTCTCTCTCAGCAGGAGTCTTCAACCAATATCCTGCGGGTCATTAGTGGGCTCCGGAGATCTTTTTTGTGGCAGGCGCAGTGGCGGATTTCCAACTAGGCGCACGCGTAGGGCCCCACAACTTAAGGGGCCCCGAAAACGCATAATTTCATTGCCAGTACCGATTTGGTTTTCACAGACCAAAACAAAAAAATGCGGACCTTCTTAATTTTCTTATGAAAACAATAACAAAAAATGATTTCAAGAAACTCTTCACATTCTCGCTTTCCTGCAGTGACTGATGAAATTCTTACTGTCCACCTTTCCTGGTCCATGGCATTCGTCTATGTCAAAACTCCTCCACGAAAAGTCATCCATCCTTTTCAAGTGAAGCACTGTGCATAAAATGAATTTTACTCGTGTTTTCTAAGTGGATGACTCTTCCGGTTGCCAATGTCTTCCGGTATTTTATTTTTGCTTGATACTATGCTCGTTTCCTACTTTGGCTCAAAATGTAAAAAAACAAGATGATTTTCCAAAGCTGAAGCAATGGAAAGAGCACGTTTTATAATTGAAATGCATTCCAATTTTATAAATTTTTATGACAATTTACACGCAATGTGCGAAATTTCATTTTCAGCGCTCTTAGCGATAAATTCGCCAAGAAACTTGCAACTGAAAAGGTGTTAAAAGTAATCAATTTTGCCTAACGTGTGAAACTGAAAAAGAACGTTTGCTGTAACTGAAATAATCTCTTCGTAGTGCAAAGCGAAAATTTACGAAATTTCCACATTGTGAACTCCTAGCGGGAAATTTATGAACTAGCAATGAAATTTAAAATGGGAAAATTTTAATGAATTTTTATGTCCGATCATTTGCAAAAATAATTTTTGAAAAATCTGTGAAAATCAAATTTTTTGGCCTTTAGCGAGAAATTAACGAAGCAATTGGAAAATTTAAATATTTGAGAAGGAAGAATTAAGCCTAATCTGAGAGGCACGAAATAATATTTTCCTGTAAGTTAAATAGTTTCTTCACAACAGAACTTGATTTTTTTTTAATTTTCGACTTAACAGCCCATAGCGTTATTTAAAGTGCCGAACTTAATATCCTTAGATTTCCTATTAGTCGCAAAAATAATTTTTGAAATATCTCTAAAAACAATAAATTCGATGTGCACGGGTAGACAGAGGGATTACACTAGCACTTATTCTTACAAAACGTTCCAATAGTAGGAAGAAAAAATAGGAATTTTTAAAAGCGTAAAACTTTCTTTCGTTGGCTTTTTTTTCTTTTCTTTTTTGACTAATCCGACAGATGAAAATTTCTGAGGCAATAAGAAGGGGGAAAGGGCCCGTTGAAACGTTTAGCGCCTAGGGCTCCAAAATGTCTAAAATCGCCTCTGGGCAGGCGAGACCTATTCCACATAAATTTTAGGAAGGCAAAAATAATGTAAAAAATGTAATTTTTTTCATTCATTTATTTCCAAGTAGTATATCGTTTTACATTAATTTGGATTACAGATTGAGTAATAAATCGTATATTTCTGTATTACTCCATTATTTCACCTGTATGCTCCAAATTTATTTTATATACCTGTTCAAGTTTTGAATACGGTAATTTCAGTTGATACCTTTAATCCATGGACTTCAAATTTCCAAATGTGAAATGAGCTATGTTAGGATAAATTATTTATCTTACATTTTTAAGGAGCTCTCAAAGTTTAGTCATATCAGGTAACATCTTCACGGTTCTTTGTAACATACTTATCATCTTAACTTCATTGTGACAACTAGTAACACAACATCGCAGTTCTTTGTAACATACTTCTCATCTTAAATGCATGGTAACAACTAGTAATACAACTTCGCAGTTCTTTGTAACATACTTATCATCTTAACTTCATGGTAGCGACTAGTAACATGACTTCGCAGTTCTTTGTAACGTACTTATCATCTTAACTTCATGATAACAACTAGTAATACAACTTCGAAGTTCTTTGTAACATAATTATCATCTTAACTTCATGGTGACAACTAGTAATACAACTTCGCAGTTATTTGTAACATACTTATCATCTTAACTTCATGCTGACAACTAGTAGCACAACATCGCAGTTCTTTGTAACATACTTCTCATCTTAACTGCATGGTAACAACTGGTAACACAACTTCGCAGTTCCTTGTAACATACTTATCATCTTAACTTCATGGTAGCGACTAGTAACATAACTTCGCAGTTCTTTGTAACGTACTTATCATCTTAACTTCAGGGAAATAACTAGTAATACAACTTCGAAGTTCTTTGTAACATAATTATCATCTTAACTTCATGGTGACAACTAGTAATACAACTTCGCAGTTATTTGTAACATACTTATCATCTTAACTTCATGGTGACAACTAGTAGCACAACATCGCAGTTCTTTGTAACATACTTCTCATCTTAACTGCATGGTAACAACTGGTAACACAACTTCGCAGTTCCTTGTAACATACTTATCATCTTAACTTCATGGTAACAACTAGTAACACAACTTCGCAGTTCCTTGTAACATACTTATCATCTTAACTTCACTATTTAACTTAATCACTTATCATCTTAATTTCACTTCTTGGTTCAGAACATCTAAAAAAACATCAAATAATCGATATTCATAATAAAGAACTACATTTTTGCTCTTCTGTTCAATATGGAACTCCAGTCCTATTCATTTTTTCTTGGGATACTGGAAGGGTCGTGCAGGAATGCTGTGCCATGAGGAAATGACGCAGTCGCGCAGTTGTTGGAAATTGGACTGCGACAGTTTCGCAGCTAACAGCCAGTTCCATCTCATCCCAGAGATTCTGGATGAGTTTTATAATCGGAGTCTGTGGAGGCCACTGATGTAAGGAAACCTCGTTGACATCTGCCTGGAACCATTCCATGATAATACTAGCCTTATGAGATGATGCGTTGTCCTGCTTGGGATGTTCGTCTGCTTGAGGATAAACCGTAGCTGTGAAGATTTATTTACCCCAAGCAGATGAATTTTGTAGGCAAAGATGTTCAGACATGTCGCAGCGTTCAGATGCCCTCCAATGTGTATGACGGGTTTTAATGCTTTCCAGGAAACATTTTCTATACCAGCAGACCTCCACCACCGGCCTATACTGTTGAGACCCTAGAGGCTGACTCCATGGCCTCATGCTGCTTGCGCCAAATCCGGATACTGCCATCTGCATGATGCAGAAGGAACTTTGATGCATCTGTCCAGGCGACCTTTTTTCAGTTCTCAAAGGTCCAGTATCGATGCTCCAAAGCCCACTGGAAGCCCTCTTTTGTGTTCTGCACTGACAACATCGGCACTCGACATGGTTGCCAATAGTTGTAGCCCATTAACGGCATGATCGGACACGCGGTGGGTTCGGAGATGACTCTTGGCATACAAGTGTTGTACTCTGCAGGGACTTGTCGGGTTTTGTCCTGTCCGTCCGCTTGCACAAATTCTCGCCAGCAGTCTCTTTTGACCCCTCTGATCCATCAGCTGTTCTTGTTCTGAAGGATCGTCGATTCCAGAAATATTTTTGCTTGTCGCACCATTCTCGGTAAACCCTTGGTACGGTTGTGTATGAGGTGCCCAGGGACTGCCATTTGGGATATGCTCGAAACGGCACACCTGGAGTCAACTATCATGTCACATTCAGAGTCTCTCAGATCACTCGTTTTTCCCATTCTGACCCTCAGTCGAACGCTAACTTTTGCTTTACAAGCTGGTCGGCCTGATTTATGTGCACATCTAGCTTACGTGGAGTGATCCATTTATGTGACATGGGCAGGTGTACCTAATAAACTGGCATCTCAGTTATGTAGGATACGATATAACTGCTTTGGCATCGTACGTTTTCAATTGTATCGCCAAAATCTTTTGTTAATGGGGTCCGGTTAAAGTTATCTTAGAATGAAAGTGACTAATCTAGTAAATTTTCAGAAACAATTTCTTCATAAAAATTGTGTAGTTTCTTAGAATTTATCGGGGAACTTAATGATGAAGATTTATAGCTTTTGACATCGAAAGAAAATTTCTGCTCACAATGGATATTAGGACTAAAAATGTGCCATCAAATGCACAGGTGTAATATGCGTATCTTTCGACAAAAGTCTACACCTGAAAGATACTTTAAGCATTTTGTAGTGTTTTGTCAGTAATTTGTTTCCCAAATCCCAATGTTTCTAAGACAACATTTATATAAATATATATATACACTATCTACCAACATGTAATTGGACACGCCTGCAATCGACGATATCTGTGGTCCTGATACACGTCACGGCCGCCGCCGTTAAATATCGTGTGGGAAACAACAACGCAACCAGTCGCATGCAAGATGTCACGCAGTTCGGAGCTCTCTGATTTCGAGAAAGGTGTAATCGTCGAGTATCACAGAAATGGCCGATCCATACGTGATATATCCAGCGAGTTGAAGTACCCGAAATCGACAGTGGCCTACATGATTGGCAAGTGGAAGATGAGAGGTGACTGTCGGAATGTGCCCCGACCCGGCAGACCCACAAAACTGGCAGTTAGAGACCGACGGGTGCTGGCCAGAGAAATTCGGAAGAACCGCACCAAATCGATGGGCCACATCAGCAATTAGTTTCAACAGGCATCCGGGAGTGTTCTTTCGATGAATACCATCCGTAAGGAAGCGCATCTGCTCGGTTATCATGGACGTGCTGCCGCCCACAAGCCTTTGATCACCAAGTCCAATAGCGCTGCTCGGCTAACGTGGTGCAAAGAACGTCGACAGTGGACCGTTGAACTGTGGAACCAGGTTCTCTGGAGCGACGAATCAAGGTTCACCCTCTACCGTTCGGATGGCAAGGTCTGGGTTTGGCGTCTGCCTGGAGAACGCCTCCTGCTGGAATGTATTGTGCCAACTGTGAAGTTCGGCGGCGGTGGAATTATGCTATGGGGGTGTTTCTCCTGGTATGGCACGTGACCCTTGGTCGCAATTCTTGGTAGACTCAACGCCGAGACCTACTGCACCATTTTGGATGACCATGCGCTTCCTACGTTGTGGCAGTTTTACGGGCTGGACCCATGTTACTTTCAAGATGACAATGCCACCTGTCATGTTGCGAGGTCCACCATGGCTTGGTATGGTGACAATGGGGTTAATCGAATGGACTGGCCTGCGCAGAGCCCGGACCTTAACCCTATCGAGCACCTGTGGGACGAGTTGGAGCGTCGACTTAAGGGGTGCCTCCACCGTCCGAAATCGGTGAAGGAACTGACCTGTCTTCTCCAAGCCGAGTGGAAGAAAATACCGCTAGCCGTCGTATAACGCCTGTTTGAGAGTATGCCCGGAAGGTCGCAGCTGTAATCCCCGCTCGTGGAGGCTCCGCCAACTATTGAAGGTAAATAAACTTCGTTTTCCTTTGCTATCAGAGGTGTACAATTACTTGTTGGTAGATAGTGTATATTAACAAATTACAAATCAGAAACTGAAACAAAAATAATAATTTTACAAGGACAAAAAATACAAATTAAAACTCAATACCAAACAGGCAGTTGTAATGAATAAATTAATAGCAACACCAGAATGCAGAAAGTGTCGAGAATGCCGAGCCTTGGCTTTATCAAGGACCAGCAAAACTGCATTTTCTCACTTCCACAAAGACCTAGTTGGAAATGGGTTTCTGCAAAGTCATAGATGCAAATATTAATCCCAAAATAATTTTTCATAAATATTATAACCGCCTCCAATGGTGCGGGAAAATAATTTAGCTAAAGTTTTTGTATACATCTATAACTTTCCTGGCCCAACCCATACTCTCATCTGTCACAAAAAACAGAAAATCGTTTTCAAAAAAACTCACAAGTTGTGAGAAGGCTTAAGCAAATCTACTGAATAATTCAGTAAAAGCACGTGGTTGAGCAACCATACCTCCAAAGAGATGTTCCAAACATGAAATAACGTACTAAAAGCACTAAAATAATGTCATCTTTTGGGGTAAAAAAGAGCTTTCCGAAAATACAATAAAAATAAGAATAAAAGAATAAAAATTACCACAGAGACAAGTAAATAAAAGGAACTTTTGCACATACAGCTTCCACAAAAAACAGAAGCCATATGAACAAAAAACTGAAAGTATACTTTGGAAAAAATTACTTAAAGTAACAAATAGTTGCAATATTTACAAAATATTCCAGGAGTGCTTTAAGCGTATATAAAGGGAGAAATTTTGCACCAACCAACTACGACAATACATCGTTGACCGCTAGGTCGAGCAAACAACATACTGCTCTAACAAAGATCACTGAAAACGCGCACAATTTTCAATATTAAGAGAAAGAAAATCTCAAAAGGTTAGAAAAACATTTTGCACCATAGCCTAATAAGAAAAAATATATATTTACCACTTTTAACGCGCAAAAAGGGAGAAAAATAGCTCAAGTACATTGGCAAGAGCCAACACACAATGCTGTTACTTTCTATAAAGAACATAAAATGGCCGACCAACTCTGCAGTAGCTTCCATGTAGGAGGGGAGAGGGTCCAATGGCTGCCCCGCATAAAATGACGGTACACGCGAAAATCCTCCAAAATAAATTACATACCTTAGAATACAGACTGCTTGTCCAGTAAGAGTAGAATATCTCTCCAGATTACACGAAAATTATTATCAAATATACTCGTAGTGTATTTAATAATTTTTACCTGTATTTAAATACCTTAGTGCACTTCTACAGATACAACCAGTAACCTATTTATTTTAACGTACGTTTTACCATTTTTAGTTTAACTATTCTAGAGAGAATACCTATTTTATTTTTTATATATTTTTTATATAGTTTTTAGTCAAATTATAAACTTTTTTGTGTGATTTTGTTTGTATTATTTTTATTTCTATTTTTAATAGGACTGTCCTAACCATAGCACTAAAGGTTCCAGTTTTTAGTTAATATGCATCCTCCAGACCAACTTCCAAGAAAACTTTCATTGGCCAGATTCATTTTATTAACTGTGAAAAAATTATAACAGATCTGCTAACCTAACTCTATTATTCAGAACGATTTTTCTTAATACTCTTTTAATAAAAAGAGCTGGAATCTTGCTATCTAGAAAACTGTTTATTAAAATACTTATGTGGTTATTGAAATCCAAATTGTCACTGCAAATTCTGCAAATTCTTAGTACCTGAGAAATAAGAACATTTTCAATTACTTTGGTTGATATGTTATTGTACCAGTGCAAATATTTTATTACCTTGAAAGGACAATTTACTCTTTTATCAAAAAGACTGATGGATGGGTTACCTCCATTAAGTTTAATGCTTAAGTCTAAGAAATCAAGTTCTTGATTATTTTGGTTAGTTTTACACAATTTAAGAGAGCTGGGGTAGATATTAGCAAAATCACTTTCTATAACTTCAGAATTATTTATACAAAGCAAATCGTCTATATACCTATAAGTGTATAAATAGTTATCTGAGCTTGAGGATCTATTTTTAATGAACTTATATTCCTTGAAGAACAAGAATAGGTTACTTATGCTTGTTGAATGAGACCCTCCTATTGGAATCCCTTTTACTTGCTTATAGAGAGTGTTATTGTATAAAATATGGTTATTATTTATGCAACAATTATGATAAGAGTTCCAAGCATTTACATTAACAAATTGGTTAAGCTTAAATTCCACATACAGTTCTTTAAAGGTGTTAATGATATCTGAAAGAGGCAGATTAGTATACAGGTTCTCGAAATCATAACTATTAATATCTATGGGATTTATGATGAGTATAGTGGATATCACTTCGGAATTATTATTTATTATCCAAAAATCTCTGTACTGCAAATTGGTACAGTTACGAATGAGTTTCAAGACCCTCTTTAAGAGTTCTTCGAATGCCTGATCAATTTTCTTTTTAAGACTCCTCTAGCTATGAACCTAAATTTTACCGAATCTTTATGAAACTTAACAGTTGCAAAAGAAAGGGAAACTCAGGTTCATATCTCCTAAATTGTGGAATTTTAAGCTTCTTGAAGAAGGCCTTAAAACGATTTTCAAGCTGTTTGGTACAATAACTTTCTGGCTCGTAGGTTACTCTATTATTAAGTTCTAGATTTAACAATTCAAAATAGAATTTCTAACAGATAATTGCAAGGTAAAAAGTTTGGTAAATTATAGGGTGTAAATTTTGTCCTTAACTCTTCTTTTATATCATCATCATCATCATTGTCAACCATTATCAATCCACTGCTGGACGAAGGTCTCCCCAAGTTTCCTCCACTACGGTCTGTCTTGTGCCAGTCTCCTAAATGTCACTCCCGCATACTTTCGAATTTCATCCACCCATCTTCCATGTGGTCTTCTTCTGGGTCTTTTCCTGTCCCTTGGAATCCAATCTAAAATTTCGGCTGTCCATCGATGGTCTGTTCTTCTGGCAGTATGTCCAGCCCCTTGCCATTTCAGGGATTTAACTCTGATCATGATGTCTTCCACTCTTGTCATTTTTCGGATCCACGTGTTCCTCTTCTTATCTCTCCTGGTTACACCAAGCATGCACCTCTCCATGCTTATTTGAGTTGTCTGCAGCCTTTGTATGTCTCTTTTAGCTAAGGTCCACGTCTCTGCACCATATGTAAGCACTGAAAGGATGCATTGATCAAACACTTTTCTTTTAAGACATAATGGCATATTGCTCTTGAAAATTATGCTGTTTCTTCCAAAAGCTCTCCAGGCAAGTTTTGTACGCCGATTAATTTCTTCACCAATGTGACCCTCACTTGATATCTGCTGTCCAAGATAAACGTACGTGTCTGTTATCTCCAGCTTTTCTCCATCAATCGATAAATCTTCATTTCTTGTAAAAGCATTGAACATCACTTTTGTCTTCTGAAAGTTCATTTTTAATCCCACTTCTTTACTCTTGTCAGCAAGTTCTTGGATCATACTCTGCAGCTCTGATGGGGTAGTTGCAAAAATGACTATGTCATCAGCAAAACGAAGGTGGGTTAGATAATCTCCATTAACCTTTATCAGTTTGTTTTCCCAGTTCAGTGATTGAAAGACATTTTCCAATGTGGCGTTAAAGAGCTTCGGAGATATGGTGTCACCTTGTCTCACTTCTTTTCCAATTTTTATGTGTGTTGTATTTTCAAACAGCCGAATCTTTGCACTTGCATTTTCATAGATGTTATTAATAATATTAATGTATGCATCTTCAATACCGCAGGATTTCAGAGCCATTGTAACTGCTGATGGTTTCACCGAATCAAAGGCCCTTTCATAATCAATAAAAGCCATGCACAATGGAAGTTCATATTCCCTCGCTCTTTCAGTTAGTTCTCTCAGTACGTGGATATGATGTGTTGTGCTGTAGCCACTCCTGAATCCAGCTTGTTCTCTCGGTTGAGCCATGTCCAGTGTTACCTTCAAACGATGTGAAAGAAATTTAGTGAAGATTTATAAACCACTGATAGGAGGCTGATAGGTCAGTAGTTCCCGAGATCCTCAATGTCACCTTTTTTTATGTAGCAGGATCATTATAGCGTTGTTCCAATCCTCAGGAATCTTCCATTCATTAAGGCATCGAGTGAAAATTTGGGCGAGTACTGTTTCGATTTCTCTACTTGCTTCTTGTATGATGTCTACAGTAATTCCATCTTCTCCTGGAGCTTTTCCCCGCTTCATGTTCTTGATTGCATGTGCAACTTCTGCTGGGAGGACTGGAAGAACTCTGGTACTGGTACCTTCCATGATGTCTGGAGTACATGCATCATCCCTTTCATATAACTTGTAGTAGAAGTATTTCACTCTTGTCAAAATTTTGCCTCTATTTCTTGTTACAGAACCATCTTCTTTTCTCAGTGCCATAATCTGTTTTCTTCCCTTACTGAGATGTCCCTTTGCTATCTTTAGGCTTTGGTTGTTTTTAATTGCTTTCCTCACTAGTTCACAGTTGAATTTCCTTACGTCTTCAGTGATACTTTTTCGTACTGTCTTGCATAGCTCTACGTATTCCACTTTGGAAGTCACATCTTCTTACGTTGTCCTCATCTCTCTCCTTTTTTGCATCAACATTTTGGTTTTTCCTGATAATTTGTTCACATGCAACTTGTTCTTAGACCCAGCTAATTTTGTTGCTGTTTCCATAAGAGCTTTGGTTACTTTTCTGTTAACTTCAGGAATATCCACTTCTTCCGATGTTAGGCCTTCTGAAGCAGAGAATCTGTTCTTCAGTTCCAACTTGAAGGTATTATGGTGTTTTTTAAGGTTGGTTATGTCAATACATTTTGTTTGTCTTATGAGCTTGCCATGTTCGAGTTTAGTGTTGAGGTGCATCTTACATGTCACCAATCTATGGTCACTATCTGTGTTGAACTTGTTTAGCACACTGCAGTCTTCTATGACGAATTTTTTGTTACACATAATAAAATCAATTTCACTTGTCGTCCCATTTGGATGTCTCCATGTATATTTCCTGCGCGGCGTTTTCTTGAAAAAGGAGTTTAAGATGAAAAACGCTTCTGCCTCTGCAAACTCAACGAGAGTATTTCCACGCTGGTTTCTTTTGCCGTGACCGAATTTACCTACTGAAGTTTCATTCTGTTGCCGTTGCCCTATTTTTGCATTGAAATCTCCCATAATTATCTTCAAGTGCTGCTTACCTTTATTATTTAGATGACGAATTTCCTCATAAAATTCTTCAATTTCTTCTTCAGGAGGACTTGTGGTGGGTGCATAAGTTTGAATAATCTAAGCCTGGTATCTTCTCGAGAGTTGGATAACTAGTCGTGCAGCTCTGTCAGAGGAACTTTCAACTTCTACAACTTTATTCTGCAGTTTCTTGTTTATTATAAATCCAACACCACTAGTTCTGCCCGTATCTGTCCCACGATAGTACAAGAGATGTCCACTTTTCAGTTCAATGAGATCTTCTCCTTTTCTCCTTACCTCACTTAGCCCGACGATGCACTCAACAACTTAAATCTTGGCCCTCAGTCTCCGGCAGCTGGAATGTACCTGGCCGAGGCAGCTGCCAGTGCGACATGAAGGCAGAGGGTGCTAAGAATCCCCGGAGGACCGGACTAGGCTGCCATCTGATGCTGACCTTGGCTACGTATAATGGACGCTCCCTATCTTCTGATTCAAGGCTTCTTGAATTGGAAGAGGAACTACAAAGGATCAAGTGGGATATATATATATCCCTATGTGAGCACTGGAAGGATGCATTGATTAAACACTTTTCTTTTAATACGTAATGGATAAATCATTAAACACTTTCTTTTAAGACCTTTTGAAAATTGTACTGTTTCTTCCAAAACTCTCCAGCCAAGTTTTATGCGCTGATTAATTTCTTCATCAATGTGATCCTTTGTTGATATCTGTTGTCCCAGGTAAATGTAGGTATTGGTTACCTAGAGATTTCCTCCATCAATCACAAAATCTTCATTTCTTGTAAAAGCATTGTACGTCAATTTTATCTTCTGAAAGTTCATTTTTAATCCCACTTCTTTACTCTTGTCAGCAAGTTCCTGTATTATAGTCTACAGTTCTGAAGTGGCAGTTGCAAAACTGACTAAGTCATCAACAAAATGAAGGTGAGTTAAATAATCTTCATTAATCTTTATCGCTTTGTTTCCCAGTTCAATGATTGAAACACGTGGGTTTAGGTTACAACAATTTATTAGTACGGTGTAGGGCCTTCTTTGGAGGCCAATACAGCTGCAATTCGTCCTGAGAAGGACCGATACAAGTCCTGTACAGTAGCCAAAGAGATTTGAAGCCGTTCATCTTGCAGAAAAGTGACTAGTTTACGACGTGATGCTTGTAGAGGAAAACGTTTCTAGACTCGCTCCTCTAGAACACCCCAGAGTGGCTCAATAATGTTCACGTCGGGTGACTGTGCAGAGCATGACAGATGTTCGACCTCACTTTCATGCTCAGTAAACCACTCTTCCACCAGTTTGGCTCTGTGTATCGGTGCATTATCATCCTAATACACGGCACCACCGGCAAGGTACATTGTTTGAACCATTGCGTGGATCTGATCCTCCAGAATTGTCCGATAGTCCTTGGCAGTGATGTGCCCCTCAAGAACAAACAGCGGGCAGACAGACTGCCACGATATTGCGGTCCAAACCATCACCAGCCACCTCCGTGCTTCACTGTGGGCAATAAACAGTCCGGGTGGTAAGCCTGCGAGGGATGTTTCCACACGTAACCTCTCCCGGTTGTGGGAAAGACAGTGACGGACGATTCATTGGAGAACAATACACGTTTCACGTTGTCCAACGTCCCCAATTTGCGCTGCTGGCACCATTGCAACCGACGTTTGGCATTCACACTGGTGATCCATGGTTTGGCGATAGCAACACGACTGTGAATATTTACCCGGTGAAGCTCCCGAAGAACAGTATTGATGGAAACAGGTGAGTCGCAGTGCGTATTCAACTCTGCGGTGAGTTGGTCAGCTGTGGTTTTATGTTTTTTGGCTGCCATCCGTGTTAGCACCCGGCCGCCCCCTGTCAGACAGCTTTCTCTCACCTCGACAGTTACACCTATTGGATGTGGTTCTTCTCTCTTGCTGGTGTGCCGACATTACCCTGAATTTCGTGGCTCGCGATGCACCACAAACAGGTGCGCTGGCCAGACGCGCACCAACAATCTGTTCTCTTTGAACTCGGATATGTCTCCCATTATGTTGTGTGGATCTCACTTTTTGACGTCCAGCTGTGCTACTGTTCTGTTAATGCAACCTTCACATTCCGCCCTCGTTGATCGACTGCGAAATGGATACTGGCTGGCCACCAGGTAGCGCGTACAGTGGCGTGGCACGTGAGCTGCTATTTGCACAGGTGTTTCAGTTTCGTCGTCCGCCCCCTGTATGTGTCCTATTCAGGAAAAAAATTTCTACAGTGAAGTAGAAAATTATTAAGAGCACACCTATAAAATAACGTGTTGGGCTACCCTTCAAGACACCCTCGATGCGATGTGGCATGGATTCAGCGAGATGTTGATATCGTTCTACGGGTATGTTCGTCCAAGCGGATTTTCTGGTGTCCTTCAACTGGCGAATGTTCGCTGAAGGACGACCTCAGTTAAGAATGGATCTCTCAATCTCATCACTCAGGTGTTCAGTTGGGTTCAGATAAGTTACAGCTGAAAGATGCAGAAAACCTGTTTCTAATGTCCCTTCTTTATAGGTGGAACTGTCGTGCATACTGCAGATATGTATGCATATACATTACCTCGCAGAAACGTATATTTTATCCAGCTAACGGAATAGCTGCTCAGCTTGCAAAATAGGAAATGCATGAATAGTTTTTCATGTAGTTCAGCCATCCAATGGAACGTAAATTGTATTCGTTTTTTTCGAAGTGTAAATATCATTCAAAAATACATACACTGAAAAAATTTATTTAGGCCACAAGGAATTAAATTGCTTTGCTTCAAGGACATTCTTCTCAAGGACCCAAGTCAAAATAATTTTTCTAGTATGACCTATCAATAAAAAGATCTGTCCTAAGGGTAAGAATAGAAATGATATTATCAGTACTACATTTTTCACATATGTTCGATTCTCTACACAAGCACGAAGAAAGGTAATCCAGGCTTGAAGCACGAGTAAAAGCAATCCAGGCTTGAAGCACGAGTAAAAGCAGTCCAGGCTTCAATTAACATAATGAAAATCTCTAAAAACATACATCTTTTACCGATTTGTCTGCAATGGCAGAAATATGAAATCGTTTTCTTTAAACCAGTATACCGTTCAGTTTTCAAAACAGCGTAAAAAGTTACCACTTAGTGTATATCTTTATAACTTAAAGAAGATCTCCTGTACAGAATTAAATGCAGATTACGATGAGCACGTTATGGAGTGCGTTCAGAAACAATGGCTTAGTTAAATCTGTTTAAAATTGCCCTGTTAATTTCGGATTGTGTGCGGAATGTTAATTAATCGCTGTAATTAAAGGTGAGAGAAAACCGGATAATTTGTAACTCTGTTTGATTAGTGGTCACCTAAATTAGTTACTAGTAAGGGAACTTCGAACGCATGTGATAATGATCCCTGTAAAACGTTGCTGGAAAATTCAGGCTACCAAACATTTCGGAAAGCAATTTCCCATGTCAGGGCGTGCAGCTAAAGAGGGTTATGCAGCACACGCTAAAATAAAGCGGTATCGTTAAAGTCGACTCACACGGTGAAGCTGCTAAAGTAGGAAAACATCAATATCTTCGATTATTTGTAACAGGCCAAATAATGCTACATTAAGCTGAATGCAAACTTTTAACACGCTTCGAAAGAAAACTGAAGTCCAGCCGTATTCGGGACCATATGTCGCTTCTAATAGCTAACGCATTTTTCAATTAGAATAAGTGAAGTGATTTCAATCTATGGTAAAGATTGCATTCCTCCGTATGAGACATGCTTTCAGGAAAATGATGGATAATTTTTTAAACATCAATTTAATCAATAAAAACAGCAAATTTATGATTACTTGTCTTTTATACGAACCGGAGCAGTCAAAATTGCTTCCACTTAACCTCATACATTTTCTTTGTTTGATCCTGCAACTAATACATCACGTGTGAAGTCAAAGTTTTGAAAAATCCCCTACCCTCCAGATACTGCATATTTTCACAGTAAAGTTGTAAAGTTCCAATTTTTTCTTTTCAGTTGCTGCTCAGTATTTGAAATAACGAGGTTTTACTTTGTTGTATATACTCTTGCACAGACTGTGACGTATACCTCCAATGTAACCTTTCTTTTGAATTTTTGCGTTCTTAAGCAGATTTGGTTTTTCTTGTCAAACGCTTTCTTACTTAACAACGCATTACTTCCCCGACAAGTTCTCTAAGGTTGGTATCACTGGCAGTGGGTCAGGGGTCAATGAAACGTAATCACTGAATGTAGTAAGACGGCATAGAGTTTGAGATAACGGTTTGTTAGAAGAGCAGTTTGTGGTAATGAATTGATTGTTGAGCAGAGAGCGGAGTTAAGGTATCTTCTTGATATTGTTAATTTCTGAGATAACGACTTGGTAGATAGAAGTGCTTTTTATAGAAGCATTTGGTGTGATATCATTTGAAGCCGACGTTGTTCTGTGATGATGTACCAATGAAGAACGAATAAATCGTGGTCGGTGAAACGTAAGTCACTTCATGCTGATTCCTTGCCTTAGACCGTTAGTGTTTTTCTGCACTTACGAGTGTCCAATATTGATATTCACAAGTTCATAAAGCAATAAAACTAACAGCTTACAGCTATTAGAAACAATATTTAAGCTTAATCTTAAGTCTTCAGCAAGTATCAATTTAATCTTTAGTAAGTAACATTAAATCTTCATAAGTGACTTAAGTCTCCATAGGTCCCTTAAGAGCATTTCGCTGCAAAGCTTTTACTGTTTGTGATACGAAACATCTATAGGCACAGTTCGTTCTTCTGGCTGCATTCTCTTTTTTTGTTGTTTGGTTGGTTGGGTGGATGCTTTCAATTCAAATGACCCTTGCGAGCATCTGTACCTGTAAGAAGTAGTTAGCCCCAAATTTAGGACCAATGGCTCCAGGAAAGAGATTCATACAAAGCCCAAGCCTCACCGAGACTGGAACAAGTGTCCAGCTCGAGAGATTACTCGGACGGCAGTGACTCTACCCATTTAGCTCTTAGGATGCTTAGTTGCATTGTTCTACTTGTTTTGAAATATCGATAATTTGTACAACGTTTACCATTTTTGAAATTTAAAGAAAAATTCCCACTCTCGTTTGTTATTATTATTATTATTGTGGACATTATATTCCATGTAAACTAGCACTACCGTTATCTCTTCCGTCAAAAAATCAGCATGAAGAATTTAAAACTATATAAAACTCGGGTCTGGTAAGATTCGTGCAAAGACGATTGGTCCAATGCCGATTCGTCCAATGGAAAATTGGTCCTGTAACGTACCAGGTGATGTGACGTACCTGCCCGAAGGACGCACACGACATAAAAGCAGATAGGAATCAGAATAAAACGTCCGCGTAGCTCAATTGGTAGAGTGACTTATTCAGGAATGAGGGGATCCGGGTTCGAATCCTGGCGTGGACAGAAATGATGGAGAAATTTACTTCGTTATAATGGCGCCCGAACTATCCGGATGACCCGACCGTTCAAAATCTCGCATTGGTGTGATGTTCTTTCCACACCGCGAGACAGGAAAAATCAGAGAATCCCTTCTCCAGCACTTCGAAAAAAAAAAAATAAGGGGGAGGTGATGTAACGTACCAGGAGATGTGACGTACCTGCCAGAAGGACGCACACGACATAAAGGCAGATAGGAATCAGAATAAAACGTCCGCGTAGCTCAATTGGTAGAGTGACTTATTCCGGAATGAGGGATCCGGGTTCAAATCCTGGCGCGGATAAAAATGACGGAGAAATTCACTTCGTTATAGTCCAAATGTACGATTCGTCCAATGGTAAGATTGTTCCAATGCCAATTCATCCAATGGTACGATTCGTCCAATGGTAAGATTGTTCCAATGCCAATTCATCCAATGGTACGATTCGTCCAATGGTAAGATTGTTCCAATGCCAATTCATCCAATGGTACGATTAGTCCACTTCCGTCTGATCTTGTGCGAAACAAATGTCATCCGTTCGGATTCTGTCTTCGATGCTGTATGTAAGTACCAGTAGTCCAAATAATGTAAAATAATGATACATTTCATTCGTAATATTGCGGTTATATATTTGTTTTTCGTCAGAATCGCTTTTTCTTGTTATGCTGTCCTCGCTGCTGTATGAAGTTACTGATGTAGGAGCCATTCAATTAACTTCGATGTTTCTCTCGTGCATTATATAATAGAAAAGACTAGTTTCTCGTTGGACCTAGGCCTTTTTAACAGTTTTTATTCTACCAATGATTCATAACGTTTACATATCAAGTCATTGGACGAATTATCCGGTACCGGTAAAACTCCGATATTGGAAACGTAGAACTTCAAATTTAAATCGCGTCAAAATATTTTCGATTTTCCCGCAAATTCAAAATAAAATGTCTCCAAACAAAACAGTTTGATGCACTTTCTGTTTACTTTTAGTCTTGAATTTGCATTTTACAGCGTCTCTGCAAATATTTTGTATTACATTATTGTAAAAATTCCCTTAGTAATTAAAAGATGTATTCGTATAAGCACTAGAAATTGCATCAAAACTTTGTCGGATTGGTTAACGAAGTTCATTGGCGCAAAAGCCTCAAATGCTGCACTTTGCATTAACTTTCAGTGAATTGCATAAATTTCTTTGATGATTTTTCCTTTGTACTTGATAGCATCCAAGTTAAGTCAAGCAGTCAAGCATCTGACATGTTTAGAAAGAGCTAAAGTTCATACTCCCTTCTCCCCCTCTCCCAGTCAGGAGTACAGATCACCTCCAGAGTTGGAAACGAGTCAAAAGTTCGGGACGCGGACGTCACATAAAATTGGATCCGACTCGGGTCTGACCAGGATAAATCTGCTTTGGACTAGAAATTGGAAACTCAATTTATAATTATAAATAATCATGCATGTATATATATACACACAGAGCGTTCAAAAAGTTTCACTGTATTCTGTATACTAGGTTATATGGTTGTAGGTTATATAGAAATCATGCAAATGTATTTCGGAAACGTATGATTTACTCACTTACAGAAAGTGTTTAAACTCTCGTTCTTCACATGACCTAACTGTTTTACACATGTTTTCAAGCCATCTGCAACAGTCAAAAGGTCCCTCTGCAGTAATGTTAAGGCTGTTGTTCCACTTAATTTTGATGGTGCTACAGTCAAAACTCTTGAATTAAGTAACTTGCTGTACGTTTAATTTCAGTTTTTGCTGTTTTTTTATAACATATCAAGTTTCAGAATATGTTTCACAGCAACACCAATTTCCACAAGCATGTGATGAGTTGAAAGTTTCCAAAATATAGACGTTGATTTCATCATTGCCCTTCGGAAGGAAGGAACACTCATGAAATCAACATTCACATTTTGAAAACTTTCAACTCATCACAAGCTGTGGAAATTGGTTTTGCTGTGAAACATATTCTGGTTTCTTAATGTGGCGAAACAACTTCCAGCATTCGGTCTTCCCCTTTTTGTTTTCAACAAGATCGTATTTGTTGGCTTCGACGTCTGTTCCGTTTTGTTTTCAACAAGATCGTATTTGTTGGCTTCGACGTCTTTTCCTTTTTGTTTTCAACAAGATCGTATTTGTTGGCTTCGACGTCTTTTCCTTTTTGTTTTCAACTAGATCGTATTTGTTGGCTTCGACGTCTTTTTCAATCTCCGTAATATTAAATTCGTCCATATTAATAAATGAGGAATTAATTCCGACACGACAGGTGATGGAACGGGATGTTAGCACGTCAACCGAAACCTTTGAATGCTCAACGCAAAAGATGCGTTGTGAAAAGTAACTCTCACTCTTACAATGTGACACGCGGGGTGTGTTGAGAATGAGTCACCAGAGAAGCAGGCAACAGGCGTTTGCCTGTATCATGCTCTGGACAATCGTACTGAAACTGAAAACAAACGCAAATGATGTATCGTTTTACGATATGGTATCGTCAACCGGTGGAAATCTTTGCTTCAAGAAAAAGACGGCAATATTTTTGTATGGCAAATCATTTTTCTCTCCGCTGACACCAGCATCGAGCACAAAATTCCACAGTACGCATTTTGCTTTGAAATATTGTTTTCTTTTCAAACATAAAGGAGAAATAAAACCGGGTCGAAATCGGGTCAGGAACACCTTGACCCGACCTGTTTAACCCGCAAGATATTGTCGACCTGTTGACCCCCTGATCCGTGATCCGTTTCCATTTCTGATCACTTCCAGTAGTGGATCACGGAAATTTATCAATCACAGAAGGCCGCCCTTGTGGAGCAGTGGTCTAAACGCTGGCTTCTGACCTTTCGTACGAGATGGGTCCGGGTTTGAATTCCGGTGAGGCATGGATGTTGCGTTGGTCTTAGGGCACTGGCTCTCTCTCTCTCTTCCCTGGAAATAGTGACCTTAAATTCGGGACCGACGACTGCTTACAGCCCATCTAATTGCTCACGGTTGTCGTTAAACCCTCAAACAAAGAAAAAAAGGTCAGAGAAGTGAATAGATACACCAATGAGCCATTGCATTATGACCGCCTACCTAATAAGCTGTAGGACCCCCTTTTGACCGCAAAACAGCCGACCCTAGGCGAAGCATCGATTCGATGAGGTGGCGATAGGTATGCTGAGCTGTTTGGTACCGGTACCATAGTGTCAACACCAGGTCTTCCAGTTCCCGTACATTTCGGGGTGGTGATGATTTAGGGCGAACCCACTTTTCCAAGTTGAACCGCAATTGTTCGTTTGGGTTCATGTTAGGTGAATTTGGAAGCCAGAGCATTAACAGAAAATCACCAGCATGTTTCTCGACAACTCCTTGACGATTCCGTGTGGCATGGCGCATTATGCTCTTGGTAATGCCCATCACCAGCAGGGAACACAGTTGCCATGAATGGGGAGCTTGGTCCGCAAGGATGTTCGGATACCTGACAGCTGTCGGGGATTGTGCTATTGGGAAAATGGGTCCTAAAGTGTCCCAAGAAAACATCACCCACAGTGTAACACCGCCGCCGCCTGCCCGTTTCCGCCCAACAGTGCATCCAGGTACCATAGCCTTCGTAGGTAATTGGCGTATTTGCGCTTGGCCGTCTACGTGATTCACAAGGAATCCTGACTGGTCAGACCAAGCAACTTTCTTTCACTCATCCACGGTCCAATCTTGATGATCTTCGGCGCTTTCATACGCTGTCGCCGATGACATGCAGTAAGCATGAGCCCCCTGTTGCATCTTCGGCTACGCAGGCCCATGCTCAGAAGGCTGCGATGAACTATGTGCTGTGGCACATTGCCCTGATCACCACTGTTGTAGCTGCGGGTGATTTGTCACACTATAGCCTTGCGGTCTCTGTGAACAATACGCGACAGTCTCCTCTCCCCTATGGCATCAATGAGCTGCGGACGTCACACGGCTGGACGACGGTTCGTCGTTTGGCCATCTGCGCACCACTTTAGATACGTACTCACTACAGCGGCACGTGAACAACCGACAAGCCACGCCGTTTCCGAGATCGCAGTCCCGAGTCGCAGTGCCATCACAATGTGTCCTTTAGCAAAATCCGATAAATCGGCAGCTTTTCCTTTTCTGACTCGGAACACCGTACTAACAGAAATCCGGTCCTCGGGTTGTATATAATCTTCTCTGTGAACTTCACCTGTGCCACCGTTCGGTCTCCAGGCACGTTCATTTCTCTAGCCTGGGGGTGGTCATAATGTAATGGCTCACCGGTGTATTGCCAGATAGCAACACAAAACTTAAAAAAAATGAATAATACAATAACACCATCTTTCTAAAATTGCATTGGGTGAGATAGTTCATGAGTGAATTTCTAAAATTTTAGATCATTTAATGCTGTAAGCAAATCCTGTTTTAGGGGTTTGATGCGTTTTTGTTTAAAATTACCCTGTGTTTTCTAATTAGTATAGCGCATCATATTAAGGCTAAAGTCAAAATAAACAAATAGTTTTTTTTTTCAAATATATTCGAATACATTGAAGATACAGGTTTTCATATACACCGGCGGAAAGTGAAAAAAGAACACCAAGAAGGAGACGTCTGATACCAACGAAATTTATACAGTATAATAACGGAATACAGAGGATAACGTGATCAAAACATTATGGCAAAATACAGCTGTATTTGCTGGTAAACTGAAAAATAACATTTCCATGTAACATGGTTTGTACGAGGTTGAACCGCCATGAACTGCGTCACACTGTGCAATTCTGGCATGGAGTCTGTCGTACAGATGTTGGATGTAAGTTTGGGGTATTGAGTTCCAAGCATCCTCAACCTGGACGCGTAAATCGGGGATGGTCGTGACTGGCCATGGAGACCGGATAAGTCGTTGTCCCATAAAATCCCACACGTACTCAATGGGGGACAAATCCGGTGAACGTGCAGGCCATGGAAGTTGTCTCACACCCTGAAGTGCATGTTGCGTTGCACGTTCCGTGTGTGGGCGTGCGTTATCTTGCTGGAAAACACCACGATGGACCGACCTTACAAATGGCACAACAACGGGCTGAATGATGTTGTTGATGTAGGAGGTGCTGTTTAGCGTACCCGGTACAAACACTAGTTGTGTACGGGAGTGATAGCTGATCGCTCCCCACACCAGGAGACCAGGTGTAGGCCCTGTGTGTGGCTGGCGGATGCAAGAAGGGTGGAGACGCTCCCCTGTGCGTCTGCGAACACGCATACGGCCATCGGAGGCTCCCAAGCAGAATCTGCTTTCATCGCTGAACACGACAGATCGCCATTGCGTTCTCCAGTGCAGATGCTGGCGACACCACTGCAGCCGTTCCTGATGGTGGGCTGGAGTCAGAGGTACACATGCCAGAGGCACAGGTGCACGTAGTCCTGCATCCAGTAGACGGTTGCAGATTGTTCGCACAGTCACCTCAGGTGCAACGGCAGCTCGGATTTGCGTCGCAGTGGATGTTCTGCTTGACGACGCCGCTCTTCTTATGCGTCGATCGGTCCGCTCATCAGTCCGTCTGTGACTCCCGGTTCCACGTCTTCTCGTGTAGGAATGTTCCTCGGACCATCGACGCCACCATCGTACCACCACCGATACTTCCCGTCCAATTCGCTCCGCAATACGGAGTCCGACTAGACGACCTCGCTCAAAGTTCGATAACTGCTGAAATCGTACACGTCTTCCATGTCCAGGCATTGCGGCTTCTTCAGGGTCTTTGCACGTGTCCGTACGCCGACGACTGATTACATTCACTTCGCCGTACTCCTTAAATACCACCGACGATAATTTGCATATTATGTCGTGCTGTGGCGTAAGCGCTCACCGGTTGGTCCCGAAATTAACATCACACCTACGTAAACTCGACCCCATTTACATATGAAAATTTCATGATCGTCCGCCAATTCCTTCTTGGTGTTCTGTTTTCACTTTCCGCCAGTGTATATCGAATGGCTAAGCATTTCAGAAATTCTAGGCTCATGCAATTAAATATACAGGGCTTTTCTACGTGTGGGCGGTGCAGAATTGATTTTGAACTTCAGCTGAAATAAGTAGTTTTTTTTTTAACTTAGTTAAGTCTTTAAAACCAAATTATGATATATATGGAGTACACGCCACATTATGCAAATGTGGTGAAGTCTATGCTGGTCAAACTCTTAGACATTTAGTCGTTCGTATGGGTGAACATGCACTTGCGTTAAAATATGGAAACATCTCCAGATCGGCAAACGTTGAATACTGAACTGGCGTCGATCACATCAAGAGGAACAGTACAAATTTTCTTATGTTTCTCATTTTATACTTTAGAACTTGTGATGCGTACTATCTACTTTTCTTTATATTTCATTTGTTGTCCCTTATGTGAAATTTGGTTGTTCCTCTTTCTGCTTTCCAAACTGAACGTCATGTCTGAATTTCTAGGATTCTTTTCTATGCAACATTGACAGGAGAAGTCAGGCAAGCTAGATGCATACAACATGTACGAAGTGATAGGAGTTTGTGAATTTCTGCTACTACGTAGGAATTTTTGATACAGCTTGCTACATCCTTGAGACTGTTAATCTACGGCACTATCTTGCTGTTAACTTAAAATTCGTCGTTGGCTAATCAATAATCTCTGCATGGTCTTTCGAAGTTAAGAGTTGAAAGTTTAATCACTTGTGTTAGTGCCTTCTGTGTTTCGATTAATCCAAGTGTCAAGCTATCGTCGTTGTGTTTTCCGGGATGGTGTACGAGCGTACTTGTCCAGAGAGCCAGTAAAAGATTTGAAGAGGAGAACTTGTAAGCCATTTTTTACGCATTGCAACCGTAGATTGAAGAAGCGTATATGCTCCAGCTTTGTCAGTCTGTCTGTCCGCACGGTAACTCAAGTAAAAACCGTTCGATTTTCAATGAAATTTTAGTATGTGGTAGGAGACCACCTGGGGACAAACCCTGTTGAAAATGGGCGAAATCGGATCAAAGATCGGGACATAGGAGCGGGATCCATTCCATTGTACTTATGCGTCATAACTTACGTAAAAATGCTTCTATTGAGACAAAACTTTAGTATGTTGTTCCGGAGATATACTAAACCTGTTCTGTTGAATATCATCGAAATGGGGTCAAATGTCAGGGCACAGGAGCGAGACTTATTCCACAGCCATTATCCTCATTACTTGAATAAGGATTCCTGGTATGTCGGAAAGCGTATCATAATCAATGCATTGCATGATTTCACTAACTTGTTTATTTTACTTTCAGATCATTTCCTAGGTTTTGAAACCCTTATGCTTAGTTACAACATTACAAACAATACGGCCACATCAATTAAAACAGAAGAAATCCCTCTATTTTCCCAATCTTAGAACAGCAACAACATGATTATATCAGTTGAAACACCCCAAATCTTCTTTTGTTTCTGATCTTAGGCATCACAACAACATGATTACATTACCTATAACAACAAAATTCTTTCGCTTTACTCACTTTAAACGTTAAACAGTGTGTGAAATTTTTAATCATAAAACATCGGTTCCTAAATCACGATTAATGCCCAACAACAAATATATTCTTTGCCAAAAAAAAAAAAAAAAAAAAACACAAGAAAAACAACACCCCGAGGAAGTCGTTCGATCCTGATGAAACTCCGAATGCAAGTGCCGCTGGGCCGAATGCGTGAACGATTAAAAATAACGACTAATGACTAAATACTGGCCCGCCATAGCGCATGGCAACCGCGCAAGGAGGGTATACCAAGGGAAAACCTCGCACGCAGGAAAAGTTGTGACGTGGCAGCGGATTGCGGTTGTATTAACCTTCACGGACTGTGAGGACACCTCGACGTCGGATCCGTGCACAATACGAGTAGTTGAGCGAGTTTGAGATAGGACGTATAATTTGGCTTAGAGAGGCTGGTTGGTCAAGTCGCCGTATCGCCAAGTATTTGGGTCGGAGCGACGCGGCAAACGGACGATGTTGGCGCTAATGGATCGAGGAGGGCACAATCCAGCGGCACTCAGGCAATGGACGGCCTAGGACAACGACAGAACGCGAGGATCAAGCGATTATGAGAACGGTGCGAACAGAACCGAATTCGTCGCTCTCCACCATCCGTGGCCATCTTGCGCAGTCTACAGGTAAGAACATCGGAACCGTTGCCAGATGGCTTGCGGTACTGAGACTACATTTGAGGAGGCCACGACGTATCCTACCACTGACCAGCGAACATCGCCGGCACCGATTACAGTCGTGTCGGGCCCGATTAACGTGGGATAGTGATCAGTGGCGACGTGTTGTCTTCAGTGATGAGTCATGGTTTGCTCTTGGTGACAATGACCAGCACATACGTGTTTGGAGACGACCCGGCCAGTGCACTGATCCTGCCTTTACCGTGGAACAGCACACGGCTCGCATACCGGCAGTGACTGTCTGGGGAGCCATTTCCTACGATAGATGGAAACCATTGGTTGTCCTCCGTACAACCCTTACGGCTCAACGGTACGTCAACGACATTTTACGACCCGTTGTGTTGTCATTCCTGTAGCAGTATCACCAAGCAATTTTCCAACAAAATGATTCCGGCCTCCGTAATGTCGACACCCACCCAAGGCCAGCCCGATCACCCGAATTTTTACCGATCGAACATGTTCATTTTATTTATATAATTTGCCATGTTACACGCAGTTAACTACAAATCATTAATACTAAAACAAAATAAAAGAACCGAAATGAAAATCACAGCATATACTATTAAAGAACTTATTGAAACATTCATAGCAACATAGCAGGGAACAAGGGGAAAAAGCTAATGTTAGCCTGACAAGCCCCTGTCCCCTAAAGTAAGAAAAATGTCAAGTAATTACATATTTTGCAACTTATATGCACATAATCGCAATATAATATGACTGAAATTAATCAAATTTAAATATTAACATAACATTCCTTTAGTGCTTTTCTAAACAATACAAAACTGGCAAGTGATTTTATATGAATCGGCAACCCGTTTCAGAGCCGGGAGCAATGAGTATTAATATTGAAATACAACACATTAGTTCAAGCCCTAGGAATTAAAAAGTTATCATACCCACGAGTTTAATAACTGTGTGAAGGATAACATAAATTTATTAAATTTTGATGTTTGTTTGTATAAACACACTCACGCATTATCAGTCGATAACTGTATAATCTCTCAAAGATCAATAATTTATAGCGACTGAACAGGATTTCCACATTTTCCAGTGGATTCAAGAACAAACGAAGATTATTATTTTTTTATTTTTTTTTTTTGTAAAGAAGAAATTCTATTTTAGGGTTATTTATAGGGAAAAAATGTTTAGGACATAATAGGACGTCACCTACGCCCATCTTGGAATGTCGGCAAACTGGCCCGCGATTTGGACATCATCTGGCAGGCTATACCTCAGGAGAGTATCCGTGAATTGTATGTGTCTATGCCATATAACGAAGTAAATTTCTCCGTCATTTTTGGTCTACGCCGGGATTCGAACCCGGGTCCACTCATTCCGGAATAAGTTGCTCTACCAATTGAGCTACGCGGACATTTTATTCCGATTCCTATGTGCCTTTATGTCGTGTGCGTCCTTCTGGCAGGTACGTCACATCTCCTGGTACGTTACATCATCTCCCCCTTATTTTTTTTTTTTTTTTCGAAGTGCTGCTCTTATTTTTCCTATCTCGCGGTGTGGAAATAACATCACACCATTGCGAGATTGTGAACGGTCGGGTCATCCGGATAGTTCGGGCGCCATTATAACGAAGTAAATTTCTCCGTCATTTCTATCCGCGCCAGGATTCGAACCCGGGTCCACTCATTCCGGAATAAGTTGCTCTACCAATTGAGCTACGCGGACATTTTATTCTGATTCCTATCTGCCTTTATGTCGTGTGCGTCCTTCTGGCAGGTACGTCACATCTCCTCGTACGTTACATCATCTCCCCCTTATTATTATTTTTTTTTTTTTCGAAGTGCTGGAGAAGGGATTCTCTTATTTTTCCTATCTCGCGGTGTGGAAATAACATCACACCATTGCGAGATTTTGAACGGTCGGGTCATCCGGATAGTTCGGGCGCCATTGTAACGAAGTAAATTTCTCCGTCATTTTTGGTCTACGCCGGGATTCGAACCCGGGTCCACTCATTCCGGAATAAGTTGCTCTACCAATTGAGCTACGCGGACGTTTTATTCTGATTCCTATGTGCCTTTATGTCGTGTGCGTCCTTCTGGCAGGTACGTCACATCTCCTGGTACGTTACAGCCACGCTAGGTAACTGCTTGTATCTGAGCCAGAGGTGGCGCTACAACGTACTGCTGACTTGTTCCGCGCGTGTAGCTGTTTCATCCGAATAAATCGCCGAACTGCTCTCGAGCTGCAATCATGTTTTTGTACATTTGCACATACCAATTTTTACCTTGATTGGATGATTCCTTCTGGGTACTTCGTTTTTTTTTTTTTGTTTTTTTTTTTTTTTGGCAAAGAGTGTATTTTGTAGTTTTGAAAACTTGCCATCATCTGTTTAACGCATTTTCCGAATGATTCGGTCCCCTATGCTGTTTTTCTTCATATAACAAACATTACACTGTTACTTAACAATTATCTGCGGCTTCTCTGTTATAATAGCACCAGCATTTAAGTCTTTCTTATCCAGGCTGGAGAACGAGTTTTCATAAGAAAATTTAATTATTTTAGGTGTTTCTGTTTTTTTGTTTTTTTTTGTATAACGTACATTGTCCTCTTTCTCTTTTTATACAACGTGCGGAAGTGTATTTAAAAGTTTAAATTCAGTAAATGTCACATTCTGTTCAAAATACTCTCAATAAAGAAAAGGGCAAATCATGTGCGCGTAATCAGCCAAAAGTTAACGCTTTACAGTTGCAATTAACTGAAGAAGGAAGAAAATCCGATTTTTTTATATGCTCATAGATATCTAGAAACCTAGAGTGGACGTGTAAAAGAAGGAAACTGTCAAACCCTGTATTAGTCCAATTTCAAAACAGGATGAATACATAACGATTAAAGGAAGTGAATTAGAAAATCGGAGAGAAAACAAAGGCTACGACTCTTAAAGAGCTGGGGGAAATAGTCCAATTAGATGCAAACGCATCAAAGCAACAAAACGCTTCCTTTCAAATGTTTAAAAACAACTGTAATTCCAACAACATAGTTACACACCAGTACTAAACTACCTGTTCTCACTGCTACATAAAACTATTTACTATTTTTTAAGTCGAATTCATTTTCTGCCTTTATTCATTGCACAAAACTGCTGAATTATTCAAGGAACCCTTGATTTGGGGGGGGGGGGGGGTTGAGAAACTCACATATATCAAGAATTTGATTTGTTGTCCCACAGAAAAGCATTATCAGCTTTTAAAGAACATAACATTTTTCAGTCAAATATGTCCAGTGAATTTATTGTTCAAGACAACATGACTGAACACTGTGGTGATATACAGGTGATGATATTCTTTTTTCTTTTCTATCGCCACTAAAGGATCCTCATGAGCATCTAAGGCTACAAGGAGTGACCCGACCCTATTAGGGCCCACTGTTTCCAAGACAGGGAGAGAACCAGCGCTGAAGGGACACCCGAGCTGAGCTGGGACGATACGGTCATCTGGGACACCCGAGTCTCAGCTGGGACGATACGGTCATCTGGGACACCCAAGCTGATGATGCTACACTTTTCCAAAACATAGTTTTTAATTAGTGGAAATAACTGAAGAGTGATTCTGAAACACTTAAAAACATCAAACGGCGATTTTTCAACTCAGTTGGTTTTATGAAACCGTCTTTTCAAAGATTTCATTCTACTGAAGGATGTATTCGAATCGTAGTGTTTACGAAAGGAAAGTTTTCGGAAAACTTGAATCCTCAGAAGCATTGAACACCTAAGATTTGCATGGTATTTTGAAACTGGTACGATTTTCGAAACGTTGAGTTTTAAGAAAGGGTGTTCTGGAAAAATGAATGTTGCTGAAGAATTGTTCTGAAAAAATTCGTTTTAACTTTGAAGAGTTTACTTTTGACTTCGATGAAATTCGTAAAGTCAATTTTAGAGAAAAGACTAAAAATCATGAAATTACTGTTGAACTTAAATTTAGTCAAAAACTTTCCCTGAATAAATTCTTAATGGCTTAGCTTAAGTGCGATATTTGCTCTTAGCCATGCCCAATTCAAGAATGTAATATTTATGTTTCTTATCTGGTATACACGAGAGTTCTCAACTCAAAACCTGGCGATAAATATAGTAAGTGAAGAAAGAAAGAAACAGATTTTCTCTGGAGAATCTTAGTCGAGATACCCAAAGAGTGCTGCAATTTTCTAGGGTATCTGGTAGAGCCCTGAATCTGAGAAAACAATGATTCCGAGAATGTTGAATATGTTTTTCCAAGTACTTCAACTCACTCATCAAACTACCATGCTATTCAACATACACACTAATAAAAATGCGAAAATACAGTATATACATATAAGAAAACTAAAATATTACATTCCCCATTCAGAGAAAAAAAATGAAAAAGATGCTTCTCTGAAATAACTGCAAGGCGAAAAATAATAACTGAAGGTAAAGTACGTGCTACTATGTAAAACAGCGACAAACCCCAGCACACACTACAGCTATCTATTCCTGTTTCAAAATCCACTCCTCCCCACACCGTCATGCTACGAAAGAAAAAGTTTCTGCTATTTCCTCCTCCTGTTGTGGTTGTGAGTGTGTGTAACTTCACGATGACTGAGATATTTCCTTTCTTCCATTTAGACCGAGCTCCACCAAGGCAACATAAGCCTTGAGCGATCCGGAGTAATTATTTTAGGTCAACTTCTATAAGAACTCCTCAGTGATAAATGATGTTAAGTTTCCACTTACTTCGACGAAAGCTTTTACGATTCTTGGGTCCAGCTAAGGCAAAGGCTTCATCAAAATTGAAGTTCCACTTCTCTTCTGTTGTGATAATCTAACAACCTTGCTCTAGATGACTGCTTGGCATTGAATAAGGAGGTAAATGATGTCCACAACAGTTGTAAACATTTTAGAGATTTTTCTCTACCGCACATTTGATGATGTCAGCTGAGATGAAAAATATATCCTACTGAGGCTTATTATGTTCAAAAGAGAGTTTTCTGGAAGATGAGACTATAATGCTATGCCAGAGCGAACTATAAACGCCTTAACGTATATCAAATTGTTATCAAGTTAATAAAATCAAACACTATCAAAATTTCAGAACGGCCAGAAATAATTGTGAATTGTTAAATTCACGCACGTTTTCGTATTCAGAACTCAAGCATCGAAAGTATCGATTTTCCCCATTAAGTATTTAAAGGTCTGACATCCGTAGTTATTAGTAATGAGCTTTTGCACGCATTTTTTTTTCTTTTTTAATTAGAGGTTAAACGACCCCCGTAAGATTAGGGACGGACGACTACGCATACTCATTGGGGTATGAGCAGTCGTTCGTCCCTAATTTAGGCCAATCGCCCCGGTGGCGCAGTGGTCTAAGCGTTGGGTTATGACCGTTCGTCCTAGTGGGTCCGGGTTCGAATTCCGGCGAGGCATAGGTATTATATTTGTCTTACGGCACTGGCTCTCACCCTTCCCTGGAACCAGTGCCCCTAAATTAAGGACGGTCGACTGCTTATAGCGCGTTGAGTTGCTCACGGTGGTCGTTCAACCCTCAACTTAAAAAAGAAAAACTAATGTAGGGCCACTGGTTCCAGGGAAGGGAGAGAGCTAGTGCCGCAAAACAAATACAACATCCACACTTCACCGGGATTTGATCCCGGAGCCATTTCGGACGAATGGTAACAAGCCAGTGCTACCACTGCTCCACCGGGGGCGGCTTGCACTCATTGATGCGAACGTGAGCCCTTACGGTATATACCAGATTTCACCAATTTTTTTCTACCAAAATAAATATCATGAATCGGAAAACTTTGTGAAGAATTGCCTATTCGGTAAATCGCATCAGTGGATGCAGTAGTGAACAGAAGTCTAAGCGGAACGGGCCAGACCGGGTCAGGTTTAAAACTCAGCACTTTGCTCCTAGTAAACAATATATCGTCTGGGAAAATGATAACTGACTTCTGGCATAAACGGTTATTTCTTATACTAACAACCGCCCTGTGCTACTGATTCGAGCTACTAAACAAAACGAAACCAAATATTGTTTCGCAAAAGGAAAAAAAATATAATTTCATTTACAACCAAAATGCACCGATTAGCCATTACATTATGACCACTAGAAAAATGAGCGCGCCTGGAGATCGAACGGTGGCGCAGGTGAAGTTCACAGGGCAGTATATATAGAACCCGAGGACCGGCTTTCGGTTAGTAGAGTGTTCGGAATCAAAATTAGAAAAGCTGCCGATTTATCGGAGTTTGATAAAAGACAAATTATGATGGCACGGCGCCTTGGAACTACGATCTCGGAAACGGCGCGGCTTGTGGGTTGTCCACGTGCCGCTGTAGTAAGTACGTATCAAAAGTGGTGCACAGATGCCCAAACGACGAACCGTCGTCCAGCTGTGTGTCGTCCGCAGCTCATTGATGCAAGAAGTGAGCGGAGACTGTCGCGCATTGTTCACAGCGACCGCAAGGCCACAGTGCGACAAATCACCCGCAGCTACAACAGTGGTGACCGGGTCCCCATGCTCACGGCGTGTCATCGCCAACAACGCATGAAATGGGCCCAAGATCATCGAAATTGGACAGTGGATAATTGGAAGAAAGTGGCCAGATCAGACGAATCAAGATTCCTTGTGCATCACGTAGACGGCCGAGTGCGAATATGCCGATTACCAACGGAGGCTATGATACCTGGATGCACTGTTGGGCGGAAACAGGCCGGCGGCGGCAGTGTTATGCTGTGGGCGATGTTTTCTTGGGACACTTTAGGCCCCATTTTCCCAATAGCACAATCCTTGACAGCTGTCAGGTATCTAAACATCATTGCGGACCACGTCCACCCATTCATGACAACTGTGTACCCTGTTGGTTATGGCTGTTACCAGAAGCATAATGCGCCATGCCACACTGCCAGAATCGTTAAGGAGTGGTTCGTGGAACATGCTGGTGATTTTCTGTTAATGCCCTGGCCTCTAAATTAACCTAACATGAACCCAATGGAACATTTGTTGTTCGACTTGGAAAAGCAGGTTCGCGCTAAATCACCACCACCCTGAAATGTACTGGAATTGAAGGACCTGCTGTTGACATTATGGTACTAGATACCCTAGCCTGACGCCACCTCATCGAATCGATGCCTTACCGAATGGGCGCTGTTTTGCTTGCTAAATGGGGTCCTACAGCTATTAAGTAGGTGGTCATAATATAATGGCTCATCAGTATAGATATACACTGAAATAGCATATATTTAGGAACGACCGATGGCAATGAGACGCGAGCCATCCTCACTCACGTACGCTACTACGATATTGTGATGGTTTTATAAACAGCTTACTGTAAAGGCTTCAGACGTGTACGAAGCGTAGACAGCACCAATATGGGAAAGATTCGTGATTGAAGCGACTTTGAAACAGGTCTGATGATGGATGTCAGAGGGCAGCTGCAAGCATCTCACATTAGAAACGGCAATCTTTTTCTTCTATGTGAGAACAACTGTATCGAGTGTTTTCAATGAGTGGTGTACAAACAACAAAACAAGCACTCAGCGATTTTCCTGCGGATGGAAAGGACTGGTTGGTGTTCGAGGCCAACGGCGGCTGAAGAGGATTGCACGAGGTAACAGACAGCGATATTGAAAGGATGATTTCAGCATATATATTCCACACATCACACACTGATTTGAACGGACAATAATAGCAGACGCCCCCTTGATGTACAACTCGTATCTGTAAAAAACTGGCAAATTCATCTGCAGTGATCATGGAAGCACCAAAACTGGAACCTTGAGGACAGAAAAAAGTCGTCTGATTCGATGAATTACGTTTTCAGTGAATATACGCCGACAGACGGGCAAGAATATAGCGTTTGTAGCACGAATTGATAGATCTCAGCTGCTTAGAATTAAATGTACAACACACGAAAAGGTGTAATTACGTCGCAGCAAGAAGCGGAACTATTGCCGACAGATCTGTGAGGTCAGGCTGCTCAGTTTCCACAGTTGGGCAATTTGATATGTTTCCTGATTCAGTATCATCACACTCTGGAAAATATGCATCAATTGTTATCGGGATATTAATATTTTGATTATGCTTTTTAGGGACAATTCTTTGATTTAAGTCACACACACAGAGTACCGACAGCATTGATCAACGTGTGCAGATATAATCGTGCCATCTCTTTTTTTCAAGGCAACATTCTTTCTACCACTGGAATAGCATAGTTGGTCAAGTCACTTAGTGGGAGGCGGACGTTTCTGACGGGTGTTTGAATCCCGGTCCTGCCAGCCATCTAGTCTACGGATTTTTCGGAGTTTTCTGCCGACTCCCTGTGTTTGGCGACGCAAATGCTTGGATGGTTCCCTGTGAAGTCTGCCCCAGACGCACTTTGTCCTTTGATCCTCCATGTTGGGGGGTGGGAGTGAGGCTAACGACTCCACGTCCTCAAAATTCTCTCGTTACGAAATCTGATGAAAAAATTCTGTGAGAAGGCCAGGACCCACACTGGGCTGTTGAGTCATTGAAGAAGAGGAACAACATTATTTCCATGCAGACGCATTACTTCAATGCGGGTGCCAAACAAGGAGGAAAACTTTCCAGCTAATGTATGGGCAACTGATGACTGGAAATGAATTCCTATGAGTGCAAGATCACTAGTCTGTAAGTCTGGTTCCCGACAACGGGGATCATAATCACGTGGTTTTGCGTCATGTGCTTTCATCCTGGCCTGATGTGCCTTGCCTGCTAAATCTTTAAATGTGGTGGCTGTTGGCCTCTGACGACCTGCATCAACATTACGGTTAAGCTTTCAATTATTTTTAGGGAGGGCTTTTTGAAGTTTCTGTAAATTAGAGATCGAATATATATATATATATATCATCATAATCATCATCATCAACCACTATCAATACACTGCTGGACGACGGTCTGTCCTCCACAACGGTCTGTCTTGTGCCAGTCTCCTCCATGTCACTCCCGCATACTTTCGAATTTCATCCACACATCTCCCATGTGGTCTCCTTCTGGGTCTTTTCCTGTCCCTTGGAATCCAATCTAAAATTTCGGCTGTCCATCGATGGTCTGTCCTTCTGGCAGTATGTCCAGCCCATTGCCATTTCAGGAATTTTACTCTGATAATGATGTCTTCCACTCTTGTCATTTTTCTGATATACGAGTTCCTCTTCTTATCTCTCCTGGTTACACAAAACATGCACCTCTCCGTGCCTCTTTGAGTTGTCTGCAGCCTTTGTATGTCTCTTTTAGTTAAGGTCCACGTCTTTGCACCATACGTAAGCATTGAAAGGATGCATTGATCAAACACTTTTCTTTTACGACATAATGGCTTATTGCTCTTGAAAATTATGCTGTTTCTTCCAAAAGCTCTCCAGGCAAGTTTTGTACGCCGATTAATTTCTTCATCAATGTGACCCTCACTTGATATCTGCTGCCCAAAATAAACGTATGTGTCTGTTATCTCCAGCTTTTCTCCATCGATCGATAAATCTTCATTTCTTGTAAATGCATTGAACATCCCCCAGTAGCACACTGACATTGGCCAACGGTTGGCCCAATGATATTTTTGCGTCGTCAGCGTTGGGAGAAGGTTGCGTTGTTTATCGAAGATTGGCCAACGGTTTTTCCAACCACACATGACCAACTATTTATCAACAAATGACCACTTAACGGTTGTCCGATGGTTGTCCAACAACACATGACCAACCATGGTTGTCGAAGAACACATAATCACATTGGAAAACTGTTTGCAACAGTTTTCCAATGTGGGTCCAACCGTTGAACCAACACATGTCCAATTGTTGGCCGCCGAGTTGCCTCGTCGCTGGGCCGACCGTTGAAAGTCCACGGTTGGTCCAACATAATATTGCTACCTTGGTCGCTTTTGTCTTCTGAAAGTTCCTTTTTAATCCCACTTCTTTACTCTTGTCAGCAAGTTCCTGCATCACACTCTGCAGCTCTGATGGGGTAGTTGCAAAAATGACTACGTCATCAGCAAAACGAAGGTGGGTTAGGTAATCTCCATTAATCTTTATCCCCTTGGTTTCCCAGCTGAGCAACTGAAAGATACCCTCCAATGTGGCATAAAAGATCTTCGGAGATATGATGTCACCTTGTCTCACGCCCTTTCCAATTTTTATGTGTGTTGTATTTTCAAACAGCCGAATCTTTGCACTTGCATTTTCATAGATGTTATTAATAATATTAATGAATGCATCTTCAATACGGCAGGATTTCAGAGCCATTGTAACTGCTGATGGTTTCACTGAATCACAGGCTTTTTCATAATCGATAAAACCCATGCACAATGGAAGTTCATATTGCCTCGCTCTTTCAATTAGTTCTTTCAGTACGTGGATATCATCTATTGTGCTGTAGCCACCCCTGAATCCAGCTTGTTCTCTCGGTTGAGCCATGTCCAGTGTGACCTTCAAGCGGTGTGAAAGAACTTTAGTGAACATTTTATAAACCGCTGATAGGTCTGTAGTTCCTTAGATCCTCAATGTCACCTTTTTTATGTAGCAGGATCATTGTAGCGTTGTTACAATCCTCAAGAATCTTCCCTTCATTAAGGCATCGAGTGAAAATTTGGGCGAGTACTGTTTCGATTTCTCCACTTGCTTCCTGTATGATGTCTACAGTAATTCCATCTTCTCCTGGAGCTTTTCCCCGCTTCATGTTCTTGATTGCATGTGCAACTTCTGCTGGGAGGACTGGAAGAACTCTGGTGCTGGTACCTTTCATGATGTCTGGAGTACATGTATCATCCCTTTCATATAATTTGGCGTAGAAATCTTTCACTCTTGTCAAACGTTCACCTCTATTTCTTGTTACAGAACCATCTTCTTTTCTCAGTGCCATAATCTGTTTTCTCCCCTTACTGAGATGTCCCTTTGCTATCTTTAGGCTTTGGTTGTTCTTAATTGCTTTCCTCACTAGTTCACAGTTGAATTTCCTTACGTCTTCAGTGATACTTTTTCGTACTGTCTTGCATAGCTCTACATATTCCACTTTGGAAGTCACATCTTCTTAAGTTGTCCTCATCTCTCTTCTTTTTTGCATCAACATTTTGGTTTTTCCTGATAATTTGTTCACATGCAACTTGTTGTTAGAGCCAGCTAATTTTGTTGCTGTTTCCATAAAAGCTTTGGTTACTTTTCTGTTAACTTCAGAAATATCCACCTCTTCCAATGTTAGGCCTTCTAAAGCAGAGAATCTGTTCTTCAGTTCCAACTTGAAGGTATTATGGTGTTTTTTAAATTTGGTTATCTCAATACATTTTGTTTGTCTTATGAGCTTGCCACGTTCGAGTTTAGTGTTGAGGTGCATCTTACATCTCACCAATCTATGGTCACTACCTGTGCTGAACTTGTTTAGCACACTGCAGTCTTCTATGACGAATTTTTTGTTACACATAATAAAATCAATTTTACCTGCCGTTCCATTTCGATGTCTATATGTCCATTTCCTGTGTGGCTTTTTCTTGAAAACGGAGTTCAAGATGAAAGACCCTTCTGCCTCTGCAAACTCAACGAGAGCATTTCCACGCTGGTTTCTGTCGCCGTGACCGAATTTACCTACTGAAGTTTTCATTCTGTTGCCGTTGCCCCATTTTTGCATTGAAATATCCCATAATTATCTTCAAGTGCGGCTTACCCTTATTATTTAGATGACGAATTTCCTCATAAAATTCTTCAATTAATTTCTTCTTCAGGATGACTTGTGGTGGGTGCATAAGTTTGAATAATCTGAGCCTTGTATCTTCTCGAGAGTTGGATAACGAGTCGTGCAGCTCTGTCAGCGGAACTTTGAACTTCTACAACTTTATCCTTCGGTTTCTTGTTTATTACAAATCGAATACCACTAGTTCTGCCAGTATCTGTCCCACGATAGTAGAAGAGATGTCCACTTTTCAGTTCAATGAGATCTTCTCCTTTTCTCCTTACCTCACTTAGCCGGACGATGTCCCACTTGATTCTTTGTAGTTCCTCTTCCAATTCAAAAAGCCTTGAATCAGAAGATAAGGAGCGTCCATTATACGTAGCCAAGGTCAGCATCACATGGCAGCCTAGTCCGGTCCTTCGGGGATTCTTAGCAGCATCTGCCTTCATGTCGCACTGGCCGCTGCCTTGGCCAGGTACATTCCAGCTGCCGGAGACTGAGGGCCAAGATTTAAGTTATGGAGTCATTTTGGAGGGGTTCGGCCATAACTGACCACGCTGGCCAAGCGGGTTTGTGAGTGTAGGGTAGCATTTCCTCTAATCCCGATGGTATAGTTATACCCCTATTGGCGGTCGTCAGAGCCCCTTTAGTGGGAACAGGATGCACCATGAGATGGCTGGGTTGACATTTGACCAGGAGATGCTGTGATGTTACGCATCACCTGAACTTACATCTCACTAAAGGGGCTCTGACGACCGTCAACATAACGGACGTGGGGTCTTCAAAACAATTATTTGTACATAATGATATAGGGCACTTGTATTTCGCTTTCTCGAACCAGAAAACCGGTTCGCTGTTAAATTTGAAGCTGGGGTTTGGCTGAATTTATTTCTCCTGAAAATTACTTCTACAGTTCTCGTAGGATTAACTGCAATTTTCCATCAAGCAAAATAAATTCGAGAATTTTGTTGAATGTTTTAGCAAGGGAATTTAAATTATTAGAGGAATACATAATGGCAGCCTCATCGATTCATAAGGCTATTTGGATTCCAAGTTGCTGCAGAATATCTGTGATAATATAGAAGATAGAGAGTGATATCCGCAAAACTGAGCCCAAGGAGACACCCACAAAAATGAACTTTCAGGTGGATTTCGCTGTGTCTAATTTTTACGGAGAATTTCCTATTTGTTAAGAAGGAGTTTCAGCCTGAAAATCAGCCTGAAATATAATTTGATTAATTTTTGAATTAGTTTCGTATGCTAAAATTTGTTGAAGGCCTTCTCGACGTCTAAGAAAACTGATCCAGTACTTTGGTTTAAATTGTAGGTTTATAAGTTTTATCAGTGGCACGGGAGACCTGCCGTATTAGAAGTGTCCGAGTCTGAATCGAAGCTGAATTTGGGGGATGAAATTAAATTTTTTGCGGACTTTTAAAGTTCTTTTAAAAGTACTCTTCCTAGGTCTTTACTAATTGAAGGAAGAAGGAAATTAGTCGTAACTTCTGGAAAAAAGTGGGATGCGTGGCTTATTGATTGGAATTACATCAACGATTTTCAAAGTAATTAGTGACTCCGGTTATCACTGTGATGTAAAACTTGGGAAAAAGTTTTAGAATATTTTTGGAAATACCATCTCCGTCGGGAGCATATTTCATGCGTTTTTATTTCTGCGGCAGATCTCAGGAAAGGATTTTCGATGTGAGCACGCTTCAACATTTTTAATGTGGAGATTGCTTCAAAGCTTAGATTTAGACCCAATTGCCATAGTGTGAGGAAATATTTGCGTCGGGTGTCAGAACAGGAGTGAAACAGACTGCGAGTTGTGGAACCCTGTTAAGAGGGTCGGGAGGATGGAGAAGCCCCGCAAGTGACAGGGAGGTACTGACTACTGAACTTATTTTTAACCGGAGTGCTTATCACTGGTCCTTCAGCTTAACGCGCTCTCAGAGGCAAAGTGGATTTTCGGGGCTAGCAATAGCAGCGGTCGGTTTCGAACTCACAAGCATCACGTTAGCATTTGATTGCTCTAACCATACGAAGTGTTCGAGTCTGAATCGAAGCTGAATTTGGGGGATGAACCATTAGAAGTGTCCGAGTCTGAATCGAAGCTGAATTTGAGGGATGAAATTAAATTTTTTGCGGACTTTTAAAGTTCTTTTAAAAGTACTCTTCCTAGGTCTTTACTAATTGAAGGAAGAAGGGAAATTAGTCGTAACTTCTGGAAAAAGTGGGATGCGTGGCTTATTGATTGGAATTACATCAACGATTTTCAAAGTAATTAGTGACTCCGGTTATCACTGTGATGTAAAACTTGGGAAAAAGTTTTAGAATATTTTTGGAAATACCATCTCCGTCGGGAGCATATTTCATGCGTTTTTATTTCTGCGGCAGATCTCAGGAAAGGATTTTCGATGTGAGCACGCTTCAACATTTTTAATGTGGAGATTGCTTCAAAGCTTAGATTTAGACCCAATTGCCATAGTGTGAGGAAATATTTGCGTCGGGTGTCAGAACAGGAGTGAAACAGACTGCGAGTTGTGGAACCCTGTTAAGAGGGTCGGGAGGATGGAGAAGCCCCGCAAGTGACAGGGAGGTACTGACTACTGAACTTATTTTTAACCGGAGTGCTTATCACTGGTCCTTCAGCTTAACATGCTCTCAGAGGCAAAGTGGATTTTCGGGGCTAGCAATAGCAGCGATCGGTTTCGAACTCACAAGCATCACGTTAGCATTTGATTGCTCTAACCATACGGCTATTCACAGTTCTCTTCAAGCTGAGTAGTTGTCTCATTCTTAGGTGCTCGAAAAGCACTCGTGGTATTCAGATTGGTTCGAAGATAGCTTTCTGCACTTTCTTTGACCATATATGTTCGATCTTTCGTGCTGAAATACTTACTTATAGAGCATTGCTTGATGAGAGATTCTGTGAGAGTATTTCAGCTTTATCTTCGTCGGAGTATTCAGTTCTGTTTTTTGATTTTCTAAGAGGGGGAATATCTTTTCGTACATTTTAAAAATCATATGGAAAATCCCACACAATACGATTCGTGCAGTTTGAAGGAATTTCATCTACATTGGCGAGAGCTGTATCCCAAGTGAAATTATGATGACTTCTAGCGTAATGGGTATTTTTGCAATTTAATCTGTAGTAAATATTTTTCGTCTTCAATGGGTGTTTCCATTTTTGCCCAACACTGTTTTATTTGGTGATTTTACTCTAGATCTATCATGGGAGAAAGCAAGGTTTTTCTTTGTTTCGTTTTGTTTTTAATGTTTTCATGGAAATTGGGAGTTTATAGTAATTCTGTTCACCTAGTTTTATAATTTATTTACTCCGTCTTTAAGATCAGCGAAGTTATTGCACGGACCGAAGATGGGGAGTCTTGGAGATTTTTAATAAGAAGATCCCAATTTATTGCCATATGGGAGATGAACATTTAAACCAACGGAATTAAATTTAAGATGAACTGGTAGGTGGTCAGAGTTTAATTTGTGAAGAGTATGGATTTCGTACAGGAAGTTAATATCTTTGAGAATGGAAAGATCCAGGGAATTAGCATTTGCATGGGATCGATAAATCGGGGTTCGATGTGGGGAAAAGCACTTTCAAGACCTCGTCGAAGGATAAATTCTGTAACACTCTTTCACCTTTATTAGTTCGTCGGCTATTCCAAGTAGGGAGGGCGGTATTAAAAGGGCCACCAATAGTGGTGGGAATGATGTCGGGAATCAAGGATTTTAAATCGTCGTTGGAATCTGTAATTTTAGAGTGATTTCCTTTTTAATTCCATCACGACTTTCGACAACTACTGCGTTAGTTTCGATTTGTTAAAACTCATTTTTAAGGGGAATTAGGGATGTTTAATTGGATCGTTCACTAAAATGAGGACATCACGTCGCGTTTTGCCAATTCTGTCATTTCGATAAATGCAGCAATCTAAAACCAAGAATTTGCTGTCTGGCTTAAGGTTACTTCCGCTGTATATCAATTTTTTCGGCAAAAAAATAACTGAATTGGAGCGTTTTACTTTTAGTACCGTTCGCATTCCAGATGATAACATTAAATTAACAGTGTTTGTTGAATTTCATTTTTGAAGAAAACAAAGAAAACGTGAATTTCGGAAAAATCAATACTTTTTGTCACTTTTGGAGACATCTCGGAATCTTTGTTTGTGGAATTGATGTTCGGACTTAAAGAATTCCCTCGCGAGGGGGAGAATATCGTCGAATTACTGAAGAAAGAATTCTTGGAAACAAAATTTTCATTTATCGAGCAAAAATGAGAATTCGTAGAGTGCCTAATTTTTGACGAATTATTGTGAATTGTGGAAGCAATATAGGTGGACTTTTTACTAGGAGTTTGAGAATTTTCCTCAGAGTGGAATTGGAGAATTTTTAATAAGAGGAGTTCATGCAAATTTTATTTTTATTTTGCAGAAAATGCGTAGAGGGAGTTTAAGGTGTAACTTTTGCAGTGTTGCTCATTTCTGAATTTTTGGAGGAGTCTCTAGATGTTCTAGTTCTTTGTTGCTTTCGTGACTTCTTATTTGTGCTTAAGTTTTCATCATGAGTTACGGAAAATCAGTGTGTTTGTATGGAATACGAACAAATAATTTGATTGGAACTCAGCATCAGGAATGACGGAGAAAGTGGAGCTACTTCTTGTTGAAGTATAGTGAAAAGGGCCTTTTTTTTCTTTATACAACATAAGTAATCTTCGAAGACCCTAAAATAAGTTTAATGTACTTCAATCTCTCTTAGAAGAGGGAAGAAAAAAAGGAATAGATGCTGGAACAGAATGCTCTCATAGGAAAGATCCAAACCAAAAAGCAAGGAAATATTAGAGTTTCAAGGAGAATACCGTTTCCCGTTAAGTAACGAAGCTGTAAGTTGCCCTAACATGCTTACATGACTGTAAACTGCAGCCACACTAGCACCACATCAGAACTGGAAAAGGAGGTACAAGGAGATGCATAAAATAAAAGAGAACATCGAAAAATACTACGCAAAAAACACTGTTTTTCACAGTCGGCCCTTAAATGAGCCTTTTTTTTCACTTTCAATAATTTTGCTTGCCATGTGCGAAAATGTATTTGTGGATATTATGCCACCAGAAATTTTCTAAGTTTTGGACTTCAAAATGTTTTCAGCATTTTCTTTACACAAACATTTTTTTTTATTATTGTATTTTCTTTAAACAACAAAAAGTTTTCTTTATTATTTTTTCCGTTTGTTAGTAGATGAAATTACTAAGAATTTTAATCCCAGTTAGCTGCTGGGTTTCGGGGCCTAGTTCTAAGTGAATTTTTTTCTGGCATAATTACCAAAATATGCTTTGGCTTTAAAAACATAATTAAGGGCCTCCTTTACCAAAAAATGTGGGTGGTCCTTGTCTTTTTCTTAATACCTTTTTGCTAATTCATACATAATATGGCTAGTTAAATTTATATTGAGTAAATTTCTAATTTCATGGTTACAGGTACTACCATCAAAACCCGTCCTTGTCATCTACGGCTCGTTTACGGGTACATTATTTCCGAAAGATGCCAGTTTTTTCTTGTTCTGATATAGTCCTGATACACACGTGCGACGTTCGACGCGGAAATTCCAGACATTCTGCGGTTACGGAGATGTTGCTCCCCATTTTCCTCGCACCAACTATCTGCCCCAGATCCAACTCCCTAAGGCATTTTCTTTACACAAACATTTTTTTTTATTATTGTATTTTCTTTAAACAACAAAAAGTTTTCTTTATTATTTTTTCCGTTTGTTAGTAGATGAAATTACTAAGAATTTTAATCCCAGTTAGCTGCTGGGTTTCGGGGCCTAGTTCTAAGTGAATTTTTTTCTGGCATAATTACCAAAATATGCTTTGGCTTTAAAAACATAATTAAGGGCCTCCTTTACCAAAAAATGTGGGTGGTCCTTGTCTTTTTCTTAATACCTTTTTGCTAATTCATACATAATATGGCTAGTTAAATTTATATTGAGTAAATTTCTAATTTCATGGTTACAGGTACTACCATCAAAACCCGTCCTTGTCATCTACGGCTCGTTTACGGGTACATTATTTCCGAAAGATGCCAGTTTTTTCTTGTTCTGATATAGTCCTGATACACACGTGCGACGTTCGACGCGGAAATTCCAGACATTCTGCGGTTACGGAGATGTTGCTCCCCATTTTCCTCGCACCAACTATCTGCCCCAGATCCAACTCCCTAAGGTTGCAGTGTTCACCCTTCATCGCCGTCGCGGGCACACAGTACAACAGGTAGGACCTATTCATATCTCGTACCGGGATTTCGACTTTCGCGTTATTGGATCGGGTAGTGCAGGTTTGTGGGTAGGTGCGGTGTGTATAACAAATTGTATTTTTTTTGTGTATTAATAGCACACACAGTTTTGCTGAGCTTTCGCATTTCGTCTATAGCACGGCCAGCTCGTATTCTGCCAATGTCGGAAATAAGCCAGAAACATTTCTTCCAATATTTCAGTTTCCTTCGAATTTAGTTGAATCTCCAGAATATCTGCTTCAAATCTGCTTCCACTACAGTACAGACTTCTACATTTCAGGTTTTTCCAAGAGAAATCCCCATTTTGACCGCTTTTGGCATTTCTTTATGTGAAGTATTTTAGATACTGTATGACGAAGTAAATTTCTCCATCATCTTTGTCCACGACGGGCATCGTAACCGGAACCCCTCATTTCGGAGTAAGTCGCTCTCCCAACTGGGCTACATGTATGCTCTCCCTGCTACCTGCCTTTATCTCATGTGTGTCCAACAGTTCAGGCATGTCACAACTGCATTGAAAGTCAATTTTTTCGAAACTTAAATGATCGTTCAGTACTCTCTTCGTCTTCCGCAGAAGTTTGATCACCTTAAAGCCATGAAAACTACTAATGTATTTGTGCGTTTGGTAGGATATCTTCTCCAAAGGCATTTTGCAATGTGTCATGTGTTCTAAACTGGCTTACCAAGCTTAAAATAAAACTGATACAAATCTTTTGCTCTTTCGAATCACTGGTTAATAAATCGTCCATGTCGCAGTACAAGTCCTTCTTTTGTCAGTACTGCTTGAAAAGTAGCTAACGCAGCATAACGCGGCCGAAGATACTGGAGTTTGTTGAAAATAGTACATTCTGGTGCCAGAAAGAGGAAGCACATTCAAACACCAGCTTTCTTCTGAATTTTTTCTTGATTAGATAACTAACTTCATTATTGAATAAACATTCATTCCTACGTATATATCAAATTTAGGATCAACAAGTTATTGTGGATGATTATGTTGCTTTATTTTTTTTATTGTTCTGTACTCTAGAAAATATTCCCTTTTTCTGTGGCTTCAAGCATATGTGTATAGCCATAGTTTCATCTGTAATTAATATCATTGTTTGTTTTTCACTTCTGATTTTCATTTGGCATTACTTGCAATGTACAAAGTGATTATTTCTATGTAACACTGTATAAATAAAAGAAAACATTGGTTTTCTCCACTTTCTAGATAGCATTGTCCATAACGGATATTTTGCACGTCTTTTCCCAACAGCAAAGGTACACATGTTCGTATTATTTAGCTTTGTTTAGTGGAAGATGCACGTATGGTTAGGAAGATAGTTCAGGGGGATGATAGAGTTGAGGGCTGAAAAAGATCCATCCCAACGAAAAAAGCAAAGCTTAAAAAATATTTTCAATTGCATACGTAAGCTGTATGTGCGGTAAAGCAAATTCGTAAACTTTTTGAACTTAGTAATTTCAAATATTTCATCGTGCCGCATAAAGGAGATATCGTCGGTACAATCGATTGAAGGTTTCTTCTTTTTTCGTTTGTTTGTGATTGAAATAAATTTACGCAAAAACATAATCGCGAATAGCAGTCATAATGTCATAGCCCACAAATATCTTGATATAGTACAAAAAGAAGTAGTATTCATTAACAAACCGCAACTCAATGGAATAGACAGACAGTGAAAGTAATGTGTATCATTTTAAGTATAATCAGCCATCGCTCTCAAGAGTTGTTCTTTGTTTTTAGCACCTGAAGTTTTTCCTATAATTAAAATAACAGCTGTCGCCCAATAACCATTTTGTGTCCGGTTGATTAAGTGCCGCAGTAAATTGTTCTCCCAAGGCATTCACTCCTGGCACATTGAAATTTTGTAATTCCTTACAACTGACCTTTTTATCCTTCTACTATACTTAAATTAAGGACAAATAAATTACTTTCGAGCCGTTACGTTTCAACACATGAAAACAAAGAATGGCAATGGGGCTTCGCTCTAAAGACTTTTTGCCTTCTCCTAAGTGATTTGGGTCCGACTCTACTTTCATTAATACTTACGTACAACTGCAATTTATTTCATTTCATGGGATATGTCTTTACTGTTGTTTAGCGTGTGTGCAAGGGGGGGCGAAATGCCATGAAGAAGGCTTTAATCTTATTTTGCCTCAATTGAATGGACAACACATTTCATGTAAACATTCTCTGAAAACAATGTGTCTTGAAGGAAACGTGCTCTATTACCAATGGAAAAAAAACTTAAGGACGATATAATTCCAGAATCACGAGGAATGGATCCAGTCTTGGCGAGAGAAAAAAAAAAGGTCCTCCAGTAAGCACAAAAGTGCACTTTGATAAAGCCATTACCTAAGTAAGGGATTATTGTGTGGGTAGAGATTAAATAGCCTTTTGTTTCTAAACCAGGAAATCATCTTCCAGCCACTAATCCTTTTGCTCTTTTCCTCTAATGTTTGAGCGTTTCCTCAATCTCAAAAGTATTTCGAAATGATTTTTCCTTACCAAAAAATGAAAGATTGCAATAATGTGAAGTCAGGATTCACAAATTCGTAAACAAGCAAATCAAATTGTTCTAACGTGAAAAAATTCACGTGATGTACAATTCACATTGAAACGTTATTTCATGTGCCTTGACAATACTAAACTTAGGTTACACTGTTAAATTTGATTGAACGTGGGTCAAATCTCTGGGAGGTGGGGTATTCGTAAGAGCAATTCCGGTTTAGCTATTATGGATTTCTTCATCAATTTCTTCTTCCTCTCTCCCTCTCTCTCGCTCTCATCATCATAAATATACTCAACCCCAGGACCGGCTTTCGATTAGCAGAGTGTTCGGAGTCAGAATGAGAAAAACTGCCGATTTATCGGACTTTGATAAAAGACAAATTGTGGTGGCACTACGCCTCCGATCCACGATCTCGAAAACGGCGCTGCTTGTGGGTTGTTCACTTGCCGCTGTAGTGAGTACGTATCAAAAGTGGTGCACAGATGGCCAAACGACAAACCGTCGTCCAGCCATGTGTCGTCCGGAGCTCAATGATGCCAGAAGTGAGCGGAGACTGTCGCACATCGTTCACAGCGACCGCAGGGTCACAGAGCGACAAATCCCCCACAGTTACAACAGTGGTGATCAGGGCAATGTGTCACAGCACACAGTTCATCGCAGCCATCTGCGCATGAAATGCGTCGCCGAAGACCCAGCCGGGTCCTCATGCTCACTGCACGTCATCGCCAACAACGCATGAAATGGGCACAAGATTATCGAGATTGGACCGTGGATGATTGGAAGAAAGTGGACTGGTCTGCCAAATCAAGATTCCTGGTGCATCACGTAGACTTCTGAGCGCGGATACTCTAATTACCAACAGAGGATATGGCACTTGGATGCACTTTTGGGTGGAAACAGGCCGGCGGCGGAAGTGTTATGCTGTGGGCGATGCTTTCTTGGGACGCTTTAGGCCCCATTATCCCAATAGAACAATCCCTGACAGCTGTCAGGTATCTGAACATCGTTGCGTTCCAAGTTCACCCATTCATCGCAACTGTGTTCCCTGCTGGTCATGGCCATTACCAACAGAATGATGCGCCATGCCACACTGCCAGAATCGTCAAGGCGTGGTTCGAAGACTTTCTGTTAATGCCTTAGCCTCCAAATTTACCTGACATGAACCCAATTAAGCATTTGTGGTTCGACTTAGAAATGCAGCTTCGCGCTAAATCACCATCACCTCGAAATGTACGGGAACTGGAGGACCTGCTGTTAACATTACGGTAAAAGATACCCCAGGAAATCTATTGCCACCTTATCGAATCGATGCCTCGCCGAGTGGCCGATGTTTTGCTGGCTAAAGGGGGTTGTGACGAATATTCTAATTTAATTTTCGTTTTTAGTTTTTTTTCCTATATAAATTTGAGTTTTTTCTCTTTTTGCACTTTCCAAACTTAAAGTGATATCTTCTCTGTCACCTGAATGAGGTTGGCAATACTTTTGAAGTCAGAGAGAGTGACGTTATAACGAAGTGAATTTCTCCGTCATTTCTGTCCATGCCAGGATTCGAACCCGGGTCCCCTCATTCCGGAATAAGTCGCTCTACCAATTGAGCTACGCGGACGTTTTATTCTGATTCCTATCTGCCTTTATGTCGTGTGCGTCCTTCGGGCAGGTACGTCACATCTCCTGGTACGTTACATCATCTCCCCCTTATTTTTTTTATTTTTTTTTTCGAAGTGCTGGAGAAGGGATTCTCTTATTTTTTCTATCTCGCGGTGTGGAAATAACATCACACCAATGCGAGATTTTGAACGGTCGGGTCATCCGGATAGTTCGGGCGCCATTATAACGAAGTGAATTTCTCCGTCATTTCTGTCCGCGCCAGGATTCGAACCCGGGTCCCCTCATTCCGGAATAAGTCGCTCTACCAATTGAGCTATTATTCTGATTCCTATCTGCCTTTATGTCGTGTGCGTCCTTCGGGCAGGTACGTCACATCTCCTGGTACGTTACAACGTATGAATGTGATAAGAATGTTAGATAAAAAAGACGATGCAGCAGTTGTTTAGTGTGTGTGTGTGTGTGTGTGTGTGATATAGATTATACGACAGATAATTCAGGTATTATATGGGAAGTGTAAAACTCGCAGTGCCATATTTTGGATTTCATCAAATGTTGCTGGACCAATAAAAGGTTATCGTAAGTTTGACTTCTGTATATGTTTCGTCTGGCCGTAAAACCTTAATTGGAACTATTGCATCGTACTCTCATTTAGTTCAACATTTCGTTAGTCATGGTTTTAGACATAGCGTAATACTAATCTCGCATACGAAAAAGGCTTACGTTAAAGGTTCCTACAGCTTATTAGGTAGGTGGTCATAATGTAATATCTCATCGGTTTATATATATAATATAGAAAATAATAGGAGGCCAAAGAATTGAAACTGGCAACAGCGTATTGGATGGACACAAAAGAAACATTTGCTGTAGTTAAATATCATCTGCTAAGAGAATGGCACACGTAAACAAGGTGTGGATAGATGGTTATGTATTTGCTATTTTCGAAGAGAAATATTCGTATTCTGAAATTAAAAAACACTGTGAAAATCATGGAATTAGTACATCTAAATGTAAAATAAGAAGTATTATTAATAATAGAAGGAAACATTATCAAGCATTGCTTTTAACAAGAAAAAGAACACCAAACGAATATCCAAACAAGGTATATACTTTTACGAGTATTTCAAAAGTAAAGAAAATCCACCGACCCGAAGAGCAATCGCTCAGCCGTTAAATATTTCTGTAACAGCTGCAAGCAAGGTAATAAGCAAAGATTTGAATCTGGAAAAAAAAAGAACCATAATGCTCACCACCTTTTTTTTTGCCTTGGTACGAGATTAAGCGCAGAACACGGTATAGACTTCTTTATGAAAATCACTTAGCCGGAGACAGATGGAAACTTCTTGCGACTATTGATGAAGCATGGATCTACCTAAACTTGACTGTAACAAAACAAAAGGACGATTTACTCCCGCAGAAAAACAGAAAAAGGTTTTAGCAAAGGATACATGATTATTCCTGGTTTCTTGTGCAATGAAAAATTCAAGTTATGAAAAATTGAAAAGAATGTTAAAATCAATTTTACATATCACCAAAATAATGTTTTAACTCCTATTTTTAAAGAGGAAATACCATTCCTTTATCCACAGAGCCTTCAAAGAGTAGAACTCTATCAGGATGAGGCTACCAGTCATGCGTCCAACTCTACCACTCTATTAAATAGGCTGCAATGGAATACCATCTGAGCACGATTTATTTTAAAAGATGAAACACTATGTACAGGTTAAAACAAACATTAGCACTTTCGAAGTGACACTCACTTCATTTTCAGATGTACTGATAAAAACGCCAACTCAATATCATATATATACACTTGTGCCCCATGGGTACCCTTCTACCTGGTCGCGTGACATGACGTGGCTGTTGTGAACTTCGTACGCAAATCATGATGAAGATGATTTATGAGTACGAGATTATGTCAGAATTAAAACATGTCATACTACTTGATACAATAATATGTCACGTAATACATGAATAAGTTGCTCCCAATCTCCAGATAATCACCCTTACAAGACATGACACAAGAGACAACTGGAAATTTGTAGGCCCAATTAAATACATACCGTACATCTGTAATGTACTATCTCGCTTGTGTTTTAAACATAACCTAAGACTTGGGGTTAGTACTAAATGTATGTCTGTGTACGTTAGAAAAGGCCGATGCAAAACCGACATGCCGCAAAAATGGGGAGTGTACAATATTCCTATGCTAGATCCACGATCAGGTGACACCATCAGTAACTACCAAGGATCTACAAAAAGACAAATAGGCTTGCGCTTACAGGAGCATAAAAACAGTTTTAAAGCAAACCTACACACCACAGTATTGGCTGGGAATGTTAATTCTGGTGATATGCACCCAGACTGGGAAAATACCAAACTACTAGCAACCCCCGCCTCTACCCACTCACTACTATGCATGGAGAGCGTATATATCACAGCCTTTGGAGACCAATGCTGCAATGATTACACCCCTGTTGAGTTATCTGGAGATTGGTAACAACTTAGTCATGTATTACGTGACAAATTATTGTATCAAGTAGTATGACATGTTTTAATTCTGACATAATCTCGTACTCATAAATCATCTTCATCATGATTTGCGTACGAAGTTCACAACAGCCACGTCATGTCACGCGACCAGGTGGAAGGGTACCCATGGGGCACAAGTGTATATATATGATATTGAGTTGGCGTTTATATCAGTACATCTGAAGATGAAGTGAGTGTCACTTCGAAAGTAGTGCTAATGTATGCTTTAACCTGTACATAGTGTTTCATCTTTTAAAATAAATCGTGCTAAGACGGTATTCCATTGCAGCCTATTTAATTCTGTTGCACGAAGTCTTTCAACTTGTATATTGATCCTACCACTCTATTTCTTGAAAAAATGAATAAAAGGAGACGGGTATCAAGTCTATACCTGTTGCTCATATTCCTTCAAAGTCCCCTGATGTGTCACCAATGGATTATATTGGTACAAGCCATATTGGTATGTGATCAGGTGGTCGAGTGACCTCGGTAAAATATGAATATTGCACTCATTTTTAAGACGCAGGAATCAGTTTCCCTGAGTTAATGAAGGACGATTGCCAGAGCTTTGCATGCTCACGACGAGAATTGTAAACAAACCGACCATTGAATTAGAAAATTAGAAACTAGAGGTGAGACGAATCCTAAATTTTCTCGAATCCGAATCCTAAAAGGTTCTCGAATCTCTCGAATCCTTCGTATAAGAATAATTATAAGAAAAAAAAGGGAAAGAAAAGACTTCTACTTAAAATTAAAAGTTTTTAAGTGAAGCAAAATTTGAAATCTGTGTTTAATGAAAAACAAATTAAAGAATACAGTTTTCAAAAAATATGCCCATACTTATTAAGAAGATACAAATGAAATTTAATTAATTTATAATTTACATTTACTAAATGAAGTACATAACGCTTGAGTCTTGAGGTTCATTTCCATTTTCTGAACATAATTTGACAAAAAAATATTTGAGTAACAATTCACATTTTTGACATTTTTTTATTTACAGGCACAAGATAAATCGCTCCTAAATATGCGTAAATGCTGTGGTTAGCGATAGAAACTACGTAGGAATAAAAACAATGAAGCTTGAGAAACGCTGAGATTGAGAGAAAAAATACAGATCGAATAACGCCTAGCGTATACTGATAGCGTGTACAAGTGAGACGCTGCAGAGAGTTGAGAACTAGAAACGCTGAGCTGTAGACATAGTAGAGTAACATGAGAAATGTGAGCGACGCGGCTCAAGACTCCCCTCCGTTCTCACGCTCGTTACCACGGTAACAGCTGCCGGGAAAGAGATAAAATATGGCTAAGTCACTTTTCCCACTATACTTTAGGTATGGTGGCAAAGGCACTGTCCGATGGGAGACGCCAGTCGCTTTGGCGGTTGCTCTCTGTGTTTGGCAGAACAATTCCTTCACTGTTGCATACAGTTTGGAAGTAACGTGCTATTGCAAATAGCTGTGTACACACTGTATACGATCTTCTTCGATTGTTTTTCAATGTCACAACTCGTCATGCTGACAAAAATTCGAATAAATACCGCTCTGGAACAAACACCAAACGCCAATCTTTTTTAGGTTAAGATTCGAATGAAGAGAAAAGCGCGAAGATTCGAATTTTCGAATCTCGAATCTTTTTCAAGATTCTCGAGATTCGAGGATTCGAATCCCCCATCCCTATTAGAAACCTTTATGCAGATGTACAGAAGAGTTGCTTACGCAGCTTATATGCAAAATACGTGATCTCGTGCGTTACCACGTGATCTAGGTAACTATTTAAGACTTCTGCTCGTCAACAGTCGTCAGTAGTGTTGATCACAATGGAAAAAGCAAGGGATCTTTCGGAGTTCGAGAAAGGTTTACTGTGGATTCCTGTTTGGCTCGAACGAAGATTTTGAAAACGGCAGAATTGACTGGTTTCTTAAGAGGTGAGATATCCCGGGTCTTTAATCAGTGGAAAAATAACCAACGTTGTTCGTCTAAGAGGCGTAAGTGTGGCGCGACGACAATCTGTCAGGAACGAGATCGCCGTCGTCTGAGAAGACTTGTACGGAAAAACAGGACTTACTGTGCGCAGCAGTTGACCGAAGCAATTTTTTATTGGAGGTTTAACGACCACCGTGAGCAACTCAATGGGCTATAAGCAGTCACCCGTCCCTAATTTAGGGTCACTGGTTCCTGGGAAGGGAGAGAGCCAGTGCCGAAAGACAAACACAACATCCATGCCTCACGAGAATCGAACCCGGACCCCTTTCGGACGAATAATCAGAGGCCATCGCTTAGACCACTGCGCCACCGGGCGGCTCCCAAAGCATTCAATGAAGACTGTTCCTGACCCATATCTCAGGGAAGTATGCACAAGGAATTGTGGAGATCGGTATTGGAAGTCACATGCCTATACGGAAACTACTGATTTCTGCATAGAACCAGAAAGTTCGTCTTCAGTTCACCGTTACTAGACACTAAAAGACTGGGAAAAAGTCATGTCGTCTGACGAGTTGCCGTACACCTTGTTCTGTACCGACGGCAGCCAGAGAGTTTGGCTGGACAGCCATGCAGCAATGGACCCAGCTTGCCTTGTAAACACAACTTAAGGTTCTGGAGGTGGTGTCATGGTGTAGGCCACGTTCTGTTATTAAGGAACGGGTTCCCTGGTGTTGAAGGAAAGTCGAGTTTTGTCCAAGGATTATATGGACATTGTCGCCAATAAAGTCCATCCTGCAATGTTGATTTTTTATCTAGCAGGTAACGGCTGTTTCATTGACAACAGTGCTACTGTCCATCGCGCAAACTGTGTTCACTAGTTGTCCAGCGAGCACGACACGACTTCCACCATTTCCCCTGGCTACCAAAAAGCCGTATATGAACCCCGTTGGAGAATTACGGGACATGTTAGAAAAACAAATCCAGGAGCAAAGTTCTCTTCCGAAAAATTGGAGCCAGTTGAAGAATAGATGTACTCCAACATCTTGTAGAATCCATGCCAAACCGCATACTTGCTGTAATTCGGTTTAAATGGAGTCCAATCCGGTATTAAATAAAAGTTTCTGATTCAGTATCTGGTATGTGTATTTCATCAAAACAAGTTGTAGTGGACATAAAAGTGTTTAGCTCGTCATTCTTGTTTGATGCCTATTTATTGATCATGATCAAAGAAGTTCTATAACACCTACACTGAAGTAGCAAGATATTAAAAAGGCCTACTTAACAACGTATTGGGCTGCCCTTGGTCTTCAAAACAATCTCGTTTCGATTTGACATGGATTCAGTGACCTGCTGCTATCGTTCGACAAGTATGTTTCGCCAATCAGATGTGATATCGTCCGTCAATTGAAATGTTTGCAGGAGGAGAATTTCTGTTACGAATGACTCTCTCAATCTCATTCCACGTGTTCAGTTGGGTAAAATATTTGGACTGTGAAAAGCATTTCACAATTTTGAAATAACCGTCGTGTAACTTGAACTACTGTGTGAAGACGAGCCTTGTGACATGGCGCATTATTCTAGTGGAGTAGCCCTCTCCATCAGGAAACACCATGAACATGTACGGGTGGGTATAGTCCGCAATGGTGTGAACATACCTCTTGCCATTCAAATGTTGTTCTGAAGGTATTAAAAAACCTAATGCTTCCGATACAGTCAGAAACCGGACCATTACACCACCTCCTCTTGCTTGTGCAGTTAACAGTAGGTAGCTGGAATTCATTGATTCGTGCTGTTGACTCTATATTCGGGCGCATACGTCGGTGTGGATCAACTGAAAACGTGGTTCATGGGACAGAAAATATTTTCCAGGCACCAAGTGTCCAGCTCTGCTTCTCCCGTGTTTACTACAGACGAATTTGTCGGGCTTTGGCAGAGGCGAGTAGTACAGGCTGCTGTTATAGCCCATACGCACCAATGTACAGCTGGATGCGTAAGCTGAAATTCCCCTTTGGAGACCATGGTTACTTGATTCAATGGCACTCGTCTGTCACTTCGTATAATCTGTCCCAGTTGCCGTTGGCCTCTAACACCGACCCGTCTTTTCCCCCATAGAAATATCACTGACTGTTTGTTTTATTGTTTGTGCACCACTCGTTGTACACCCCCGATACAATTGTTCTTGCATAGCCGAGAAGGTCTGCCGTTTTTTAGATACTTGCAGCTCCCCGCCTTGCGCCCAGTATCATGCCTTTTTTAAAGTAGCTTAAATCACTAGTTTTTCCCATGTTACCGGTTTCTATGCTTCATACACGTCTGAATGATCTTCGGTGAGCTATTTATCAAGCCATCTCAGTGTTATAGTTGCGTACCTAAATGAGGATGACACATGTCTGATTGATATTCGGTGATCCTAATAATTTGCTACTTCAGTGTATATGCAAAAGCTATAAACGATACCATTCACGGAAGAAGAGAACGTGGAACAACACAATTTCGCGGGAAGACTTAAATAAATTGCAAATATTCTGCATTTTTAGTAAAAATCCAATGGAAATATTTCATTTGAAAATTGTTTTTCAAAGATTTTTTTTTCATTATACATAGGAGTGATGGCCAGTTGATATGGACATCCCCCGAGAGGAGTGGAACAGACTCAAACACAACGCAGGCGATAATTAGGCAGACATCAGGGCTTCCCAACAGAGGGCCTCGGATGGTCTAGTGGTTAACGTTCATGACTGCCTCGGAGAAGACTTCGAGTTAAATCCCAGGCAGATACAATCGCTCGAACCACTAAACTATCCGCCGTGCGTCGAATGGACACGTTAAGCCGTCGGACTCCGGGTACTAGCCCCTGGTAGTAAATAAGGGCGTCTTCTACCTCGCTTCCGTGTGACTTTCCTATCGGGCACTCTGGCCCAAATCTCCTAGCTTCCTATTCCTAAGGGTTGTTTAAGACCTGGGGTCAGACACTCCCTTCCTAAAATCCTCTACATGTAATCCGATCTGATCTCCTCAACAGTGTATCGCCCTCGACGAACATGAGTAAACATGGTAATCTGAAGTACTTTGATCGTGGACGCATTGTCGACGCAAGACAGATGGGTCATACTATCGCCCAACTGTATCAAGAGGGTACTGCGAGTAAACCATCGACGGACGTACAAGCGCCCAGAGAGCAAGCGGTTGCCGACCACGTGGCATGGATGACCGGGGTCGATGTAGATTATCCAGGCTCGTACAGACCGTCCGCTTGGCAACGACGGTGCAAATTACATCCAGGTTAAATGTCGGAGGCCCAAGCAGAGCGAACAGTACGTCACACATACTCTGGGCTACGGGAGTCGACGTCCTACTCATGTGCCACTGTTGCCTGGAACATCAAAACTGGACCACATATATATATATATATATATATATATATATATATATATATATATATATATATATATATATATATACACTGACGGAAAAAAAATCCCAACACCACGAAAAATAGTTGTAGATGAATGAAATGGCGGCAATACATTTGTATAGGTAACATATTTAATTGATTAAGGTTTCAAGATCACAGCTTATTGTAAGCGCGAGAAGAGCCATTTTAAATGTGAAATGCTGGTACATTAATAACCGGTGTAACCGCCAGAATGTTGAATGCAAGCACGCAAACGTTCATGCATTGTGTCGTACAGGTGCTGGATGTCAATTTGTGGGATGGAGTTCCATGCTTGTTGCACTTGGTCGGTCAATACCGGGACGGTTAATGCTGGTTGGGGGTGACGCTGGAGTTGTCGTCCAATGATAACGCATACGTGCTCGATTGGTGAAAGATCTGGTGATCTAGCAAACAACGGCAACATGTCGACACTCTGTAGAGCATGTTGGGTTACAATAGCGGTATGCGGGCGAGCGTTATCCTGTTGGAAAACACCCTATGGAATGCTGTTCATGAATGGCAGCACAACAGGTTGAATCACCAGACCAACGTACAACTGTGCCGTCAGGGTGTGTGGGATAACCACGAGAGTGCTCCTGCTGTCATAGGAAATTGCTCCCCAGACCATAACTCCAGGTGTAGGTCCAGTGTGTCTCGGCCGCAGACAGGTTGGTTGCAGGCGCTCACCTGGCTTCCTTCTAACCAACACACGGCCATCACTGACACCCAGGCAGAAGCGGCTTTCATCAGAAAACACAACAGATCTCCACGCCGTCCTCTAATGAGCTCTAGCTTGACACCACTGACGTCCCAAACGGCAGTGGTTTGGAGTAAGTGGAATGCACGCTACAGGGCGTCTGGCTCGGAGCTGTCCTTCAAATAACCGATTTGCAACAGTTCGTTGTGTCACTGTGGTGGCAACTGCAGCTCGAATTGCTGCCGTCGACGCAGTACGATGCGCCACGGCCATACGCCGTACACGGCGGTCTTCCCTCTCAGTAGTGCCACGTGGCTGGCCGGAACCTGGTCTTCTTGAGGCAGTACCTTCCCTTGACCACCGCTGCCAACAATCATGAACAGTGGCTACATTCCTGCCAAGTCGTTCTGCAAAATTGCGGAAAGAAAATTCACCTACTCGTAGCCCTATTACACGACCTCGTTCAAACTCCGTGAGCTCTTGATAATGGCTTCTTCGTCTTCTTAAAGGCATTCTTGACTAACATCAGCACCCTACGTCGAATCTCAACGATAACTAACGCTCACGAACGTTACAGCGCGTATTTACAGCAAACCTGCTTTGCATGTTCCGAGGGGAGCTACTAACGCCGCACGTATGCGCCGAGCGCGAAATTTGCATAGACGTCATCTTACAGATGTACTCTCACCGCCTACCAACTGTTGTTTATCTAACACAACCCTTTCTTGGTGTTGGGATTTTTTTCCGTCAGTGTATATATATGTATACCATCATCATCATCATCATTGTCAACCATTACAATCCACTGCTGGACGAAGGTCTCCCCAAGTTTCCTCCACAACGGTCTGTCTTGTGCCAGTCTCCTCCATGTCACTCCCGCATACTTTCGAATTTCATCCACCCATCTTCCATGCGGTCTTCTTCTGCATCTTTTCCTGTCCCTTGGAATCCAATCTAAAATTTCGGCTGTCCATCGATGGTCTGTCCTTCTGGCAGTATGTCCAGCCCATTGCCATTTCAGGGATTTAACTCTGATCATGATGTCTTCCACTCTTGTCATTTTTCGGATCCACGTGTTCCTCTTCTTATCTCTCCTGGTTACACCAAGCATGCACCTCTCCATGCTTCTTTGAGTTGTCTGCAGCCTTTGTATGTCTCTTTTAGCTAAGGTCCACGTCTCTGCACCATACGGAAGCACTGGAAGGATGCATTGATCAAACACTTTTCTTTTAAGACATAATGGCATATACTGAAAATTATGCTGTTTCTTCCAAAAGCTCTCCAGGCAAGTTTTGTACGCCGATTAATTTCTTCATCAATGTGACCCTCACTTGATATCTGCTGTCCAAGATAAACGTACGTGTCTGTTATCTCCAGCTTTTCTCCATCAATCGATAAATCTTCATTTCTTGTAAAAGCATTGTACATCACTTTTGTCTTCTGAAAGTTCATTTTTAATCCCACTTCTTTACTCTTGTCAGCAAGTTCCTGGATCATACGATGGGGTAGTTGCAAAAATGACTATGTCATCAGCAAAACGAAGGTGGGTTAGATAATCTCCATTAATCTTTATCCCTTTGTTTTCCCAGTTCAGTTATTGAAAGACATTTTCCAATGTGGCATTAAAGAGCTTCGGAGATATGGTGTCACCTTGTCTCACTCCTTTTCCAATTTTTATGTGTGTTGTATTTTCAAACAGCCGAATCTTTGCACTTGCATTTTCATAGATGTTATTAATAATATTAATGCATGCATCTTCAATACCGCAGGATTTCAGAGCCATTGCAACTGCTGAAGGTTTCACCGAATCAAAGGCTTTTTCATAATCGATAAAAGCCATGCACAATGGAAGTTCATATTCCCTCGCTCTTTCAATTAGTTCTCTCTGTACGTGGATATGATCTATTGTGCTGTAGCCACTCCTGAATCCAGCTTGTTCTCTCGGCTGAGCCATGTCCAGTGTCACCTTCAAGCGGTGTGAAAGAACTTTAGTGAAGATTTTATAAACCACTGATAGGAGGCTGATAGGTCTGTAGTTCCTGAGATCCTCAATGTCACCTTTTTTATGTAGCAAGATCATTGTAGCGTTGTTCCAATCCTCAGGAATTTTCCCTTCATTAAGGCATCGAGTGAAAATTTGGGCGAGTACTGTTTCGATTTCTCCACTTGCTTCTTGTATGATGTCTACAGTAATTCCATCTTCTCCTGGAGCTTTTCCCCGCTTCATGTTCTTGATTGCATGTGCAACTTCTGCTGGGAGGACTGGAAGAACTCTGGTACTGGTACCTTTCATGATGCCTGGAGTACATGTATCATCCCTTTCATATAATTTGGAGTAGAAATCTTTCACTCTTGTCAAAATTTCGCCTCTATTTCTTGTTACAGAACCATCTTCTTTTCTCAGTGCCATAATCTGTTTTTTTCCCTTACTGAGATGTCCCTTTGCTATCTTTAGGCTTTGGTTGTTTTCAATTGCTTTCCTTACTAGTTCACAGTTGAATTTCCTTACGTCTTCAGTGATACTTTTTCGTACTGTCTTGCATAGCTCTATATATTCCACTTTGGAAGTCACATCTTCTTTAGTTGTCCTCATCACTCTTCTTTTTTTCATCAACATTTTGGTTTTTCCTGATAATTTGTTCACATGCAATTTGTTCTTAGACCCAGCTAATTTTGTTGCTGTTTCCATAAGAGCTTTGGTTACTTTTCTGTTAACTTCAGAAATATCCACTTCTTTTGATGTTAGGCCTTCTAAAGCAGAGAACCTGTTCTTCAGTTCCAATTTGAAGGTATTATGGTGTTTTTTAAGGTTGGTTATGTCAATACATTTTGTTTGTCTTATGAGCTTGCTACGTTCGAGTTTAGTGTTGAGGTGCATCTTACATCTCACCAATCTATGGTCACTGCCTGTGTTGAACTTGTTTAGCACACTGCAGTCTTCTATAACGAATTTTTTGTTACACATAATAAAATCAATTTCACTTGTCGTCCCATTTGGATGTCTCCATGTCCATTTCCTGTGTGGCTTTTTCTTGAAAAAGGAGTTCAAGATGAAAAACCCTTCTGCCTCTGCAAACTCTACGAGAGTATTTCCACGCTGGTTTCTGTTGCCGTGACCGAATTTACCTACTGAAGTTTCATTCTGTTGCTGTTGCCCTATTTTTGCATTGAAATCTCCCATAATTATCTTCAAGTGCTGCTTACCTTTATTATTTAGATGACGAATTTCCTCATAAAATTCTTTAATTTCTTCTTCAGCATGACTTGTGGTGGGTGCATGAGTTTGAATAATCTGAGCCTGGTATCTTCTCGAGAGTTGGATAACGAGTCGTGCAGCTCTGTCAGAGGAACTTTCAACTTCTACAACTTTATCCTTCAGTTTCTTGTTTATTATAAATCCAACACCACTAGTTCTGCCAGTATCTGTCCCACGATAGTAGAAGAGATGTCCACTTTTCAGTTCAATGAGATCTTCTCCTTTTCTCCTTACCTCACTTAGCCCGACGATGTCCCACTTGATCCTTTGTAGTTCCTCTTCCAATTCAAGAAGCCTTTGAATCAGAAGATAGGGAGCGTCCGTTATATGTAGCCAAGGTCAGCATCAGATGGCAGCCTAGTCCGGTCCTCCGGGGATTCTTAGCACCAACTGCCTTCATGTCGCACTGGCCGCTGCCTTGGCCAGGTACATTCCAGCTGCCGGAGACTGAGGGCCAAGATTTAAGTTGTGGAGTCATTTTGGAATGGTTTGGCCATAACTCACCACGCTGGCCAAGCGGGTTGGTGAGTGTGGGATAGCATTTCCTCTAATCCCGATGGTATAGTATAACGCTATTGGCGGTCGTCAGAGCCCCTTTAGTGGGAACAGGATGTACCACGAGAAGGCGGGGTTGACATTTGTCAAGGAGACTCTGTGATGTTACGCATCACCTGACCTTACATCCCTATATGTATATATATATAGTTATATATCATCATCAAAAGCAACCATTATCAATCCCTGCTGAATGAAGGTCTCCATCCAAATTTCTTCCACAATTGTCTGTTTTGGACCTATATCCTCCATGTCACTCCAGCATACTTTGGAATTTTTTTTTTTTTTTTTTTTTTTGTTTGGAAGTTTAACGACCACCGTGAGCAACTCAATGGGCTATAAGCAGTCGCCCGTCCCTAATTTAGGGTCACTGGTTCCAGGGAAGGGAGAGAGCCAGTGCCTTAAGACAAACACAACATCCATGCCTGACCGGGATTCGAACCCGGACCCCTTACGGACGAATGATCAGAGGCCAGCGCCTTAGACCACTGCGCCACCGGGGCGGCCTTTCGAATTTCATCGTTCCATTTCCCATGGGGTCTTGTTCTGGGTCTTTTCCTGTCCCTCGGAATCCAGTCTAAGATTTCGGTTGTCCATCGGTGGTCCGTTCTTCTGGCAACATGTCCAGCCCATTGCCATTTCAGTGATTTCACTTTGGTCATGATGTCGTCCACTCCTGTCATTTTGCTTATTATAATGAAGTACATTTCTCCGTCATTTTTGGTCTACGACATGATTCGAACCCGAGTCCGCTTCTTCCGGAACAAGTCGCTCTACCAACTGAGCTACGCAGACGTTCATTCTGACTGCTATCTGTCTTTATGTCGTGTGCGTCCTGCTGGCAGGTACGTCACATCCCCCCGAAAGAGGGCAAGGGGCATGGCCCACGGGTCAGCCGTGACCATGAATAGTTGCAGGCAGCCATCCACTGTAGAACGTGCACTTAAGAACTCCCAGTCAATCTAGTGTGTGGAATGCAACGTCACACACTTTTATTTTTCGAAGCGCTGGAGAACGGATTCTCTGATTATTTTTTTTTATCTCGCGGTGTGGAATAATAAAAGTGTGTGACAACATCACACCATTGCGAGATTTTGAACGGTCGGGTCATCCGGAAAGTTCGGGTGCCATTATAACGAAGTAAATTTCTCCGTCATTTCTGGTCTACGCCAGGATTCGAACCCGAGTCCGCTTATTCCGGAACAAGTCGCTCTACCAACTGAGCTACGCAGACGTTCATTCTGACTCCTATCTGCTTGCTGGCAGGTACGTCACAAGAGGCAGAAGGGTTTTTCATCTTGAACTCCGTTTTCAAGAAAAAGCCGCACAGGAAATGGACATGGAGACATCCAAATGGGACGACAAGTGAAATTGATTAATTTTAATGTGTAACAAAAAATTCGTCATAGAAGACTGCAGTGTGCTAAACAAGAACACAGGTAGTGACCATAGATTGGTGAGATGTGAGATGCACCTCAACACTAAACTCGAACGTGGCAAGCTGATAAGACAAACAAAATGTATTGACATAACCAACCTTAAAAAACGCCATAATACCTTCAAGTTGGAACTGAAGAACAGATTCTCTGCTTTAGAAGACTTAACATTGGAAGAAGTTGATATTTCTGAAGTTAACAGAAAAGTAACCAAAGCTCTTATGGAAACAGCAAAAAAATTAGCTGGGTCTAAGAACAAGTTGCATGTGAACAAATTATCAAGAAAAACCAAAATGTTGATGCAAAAAAGAAGAGAGATGAGGACAACTAAAGAGATGTGACTTCTAAAGTGGAATACATAGAGCTATGCAAGACAGTACGAAAAAGTATCACTGAAGACGTAAGGAAATTCAACTGTGAACTAGTGAGGAAAGCAATTGAAACCAACCAAAGCCCAAAGATAACAAAGGGACATCTCAGTAAGGGAAGAAAACAGATTATGGCACTGAGAAAAGAAGATGGTTCTGTAACAAGAAATAGAGGCGAAATTTTGACAAGAGTGAAAGATTTCTACTCCAAGTTATATGAAAGGGATGATGCATGTACTCCAGACATCATGGAAGGTACCAGTACCAGACTTCTTCCAGTCCTCCCAGCAGAAGTTGCACATGCAATCAAGAACATGAAGCGGGGAAAAGCTCCAGGAGAAGATGGAATTACTGTAGACATCATACAAGAAGCAAGTGGAGAAATCGAAACAGCACTCGCCCAAATTTTCACTCGATGCCTTAATGAAGGGAAGATTCCTGAGGATTGGAACAACGCTATAATGATCCTGCAACATAAAAAACGTGACATTGAGGATCTCAGGAACTACAGACCTATCAGCCTCTTATCAGTGGTTTATAAAATCTATAACGAAGTAAATTTCTCCGTCATTTTTGGTCTACGCCGGGATTCGAACCCGGGTCCACTCATTCCGGAATAAGTTGCTCTACCAATTGAGCTACGCGGACATGTATTTTGATTCCTATCTGCCTTTATGTCGTGTGCGTCCTTCTGGCAGGTACGTCACATCTCCTGGTACGTTACAAATCTTCACTAAAGTTCTTTCACACCGTTTGAAGGAAACGCTGGACATGGCTCAACCGAGAGAACAAGCTGGATTCAGGGGTGGCTACAGCACAATAGATCATATCCACGTACTGAGAGAACTAATTGAAAGAGCGAGGGAATATGGACTTCCATTGTGCATGGCTTTTATCGATTATGAAAAAGCCTTTGATTCGGTGGAACCATCAGCAGTTACAATGGCTCTGAAATCCTGCGGTATTGAAGATGCGTACATTAATATTATTAATAACATCTATGAAAATGCAAGTGCAAAGATTCGGCTGTTTGAAAATACAACACACATAAATATTGGAAAGGGAGTGAGACAAGGTGACACCATATCTCCGAAGCTCTTTAACGCCACATTGGAAATTGTCGTTTAATCACTGAACTGGGAAAACAAAGGGATAAAGATTAATGGAGATTATCTAACCCACCTTCGTTTTGCTGATGACATAGTCATTTCTGCAACTACCCCATCAGAGCTGCAGAGTATGATCCAGGAACTTGCTGACAAGAGTAAAGAAGTGGGTTTAAAAATGAACTTTCAGAAGACAAAAGAGATGTACAATGCTTTTGCAAGAAATGAAGATTTATCGATTGATGGAGAAATGCTGGAGATAACAGATGCGTACGTTTATCTTGGACAGCAGATATCAAGTGAGGGTCACATTGATGAAGAAATTAATCGGCGTACAAACTTGCCTGGAGGGCTTTTGGAAGAAACAGCATAATTTTCAAGGGTAATATGCCATTATGTTTTAGAAGAAAAGTGTTTGATCAATGCATCCTTCCAGTGCTTACGTATGGTGCAGAGACGTGGACCTTAACTAAAAGAGACATACAAAAGCTGCAGACAACTCAAAGAAGCGTGGAGAGGTGCATGCTTGGTGTAACCAAGAGAGATAAGAAGAGAAACTCGTGGGTCCGAAAAATGACAAGAGTGGAGGACATCATGATCGGAGTTGAATCCCTGAAATGGCAATGGGCTGGGCATACTGCCAGAAGAACAGACCATCGATGGATAGGTGAAATTTTAGATTGGATTCCAAGGGACAGGAAAAGACCCAGAAGAAGACCACATGGGAGATGGGTGGATGAAATTCGAAAGTATGCGGGAGTGACATGGAGGAAACTGGCACAAGACAGACCGTTGTGGAGGAAACTTGGGGAGACCTTCGTCCAGCAGTGGATTGATAATGGTTGACAATGATGATGATATATAACAGTCTAATGTTTAGTTTTTAGTTGTTGTTTTTTTGTTTAAATCCTATGTTTGAAGTCAATTATTGTAACTACAAAATGTATGCACGTATCTCTTCATTTCTATCTCCTACAAATTTCGCAGATATTGCATAGTTTCGAATCATTTCAATATGCACAAGATCAGTGAAAATATCAATATCTACTGTTTTAGCAACCCATGTTAATATTTCTTTGCCAGGGACGCATTTAGATATGCGGCGGTCGTTAAACCTCCTCCATTTAGATATGAGAGATAAAAAATAGGAACAGCACAAAACAAATAACCGTGAGTAGTTCTGGAAAAAAATTTATAGTTTAACCGTTCTTAAGTACCATATAAAATATTCAGCAGTTTTCCATGACTTCAAGTTTATCATTTTTAATCCCAGATTTAAAGCCCAAATATTTCACTATGAAATTGTTCAGCTTTCGAAAACCTTGCTTTCATCCAACACCTTCTTTTTTTTTTTTTTCAATCACCCCTCCAATTTGAAATCACTAGATAAACCCTAGTTAACATTTTCTGATTCGGAATATCTAACAGTGATGTGTGTGGTCTTAAATTGAAAAAGGAGAGAGTGAGAAGTGAAGGGCTTTGAGGTTTGGAAGGAAAGACTAAATGGCATCTATTTCAGTTTATGTCTGCAACTGCTGCATCTAAATAGAAACTTAAAATACTGTGAATCATTTATATCTTTTTAATATTGGAATATTTAAAAAATATATAGTTACTTTGGTAATTTCATATGAATTTAAAGAAACTGTGGTGAGGTAGACATAGGAGTGAAGGGATTCCGTTGGAAGAAAAAAAGTTTTTTGCTTGCTTTTTGCTTTTGAGTTGCAAAGTGTTGCTGTGACTTGAGTCAGCTAGTCTCATCTCAACTTTAATTGAAGAAAACTTTTCCATCAAGCTGAGATTTGACACTTTTCAAGCGTCGGCCGGACCTTTCCTTCGCTCAGCTCTTCCGTCCAAAGAGCATTCGCAGCGGGGTGACTCAGAATACGGAGAACGTGTGTAGTACAGCAGGAGCCGGCACATCCGCCTTCCTTGTGGGCCGTGTCTGAAGTTATTTATGGACCGGATCCGGCATCGGCCGCCTATCTTGGGGGCGCATCAACTGGATGGGACGGGCACGACCTCTAACCCTGGCTCGTGCTCCGATGGGCACGAGCGCGTGCCGGAGGTTCCACCCTCCCCACAGAGCACCTGTCATTAGTATGAACGGTCAAGCTTTATTGATGGCCACGCTGTGCCCGGGGTCAAAGGTCGCTTGCGACCGATGCCATACTTCACGTATCTCTCGCTAGGAAGAGGTCAAAGGGATACACTAGAAGAAAAAAAAAGAAGGAAAGAAAAAAACGAGGCAGGTCAGTTCCTGGATTGGGTGAAGGCTGAGAAGGATTAAGGTAAACCTGTGGGTGTCAGACGACCATTATTACCACCATTCTCCTTCGCTGCCCATTAAGATCACCCACAATTTAGTGCTGTTTCCGTCTAATTTGTTTCCAAAAAATTTGGGAAACAATTCTAAAGCAGGGTTTGAAACATCACTGTTTGAACATTTTGCTCTGCACACCTATGTCCTTGTTTACACTCCCTGTTCGCTTCAAAAAGGGATTCCAGGAAATTCGGTAAAGTACACCACGATGTTGTTTGCTGAATGCAATTTGCTGACTGAATCACTGAAGACATCCGGTATGGTTTACAACCAGGATCTCTCGCTCTTTATTTTTTTTCATTTAGCCGCTTTCTCCCTCTCCCCTCCCTCCCTCAAGCGAGAAAAACACATTGCCTTACGTGGCGCAAAATGAACCTTAGAAAGGTGACTGAGATATTAGCATAAGTACAAATCAAATAAACTAAACTACATTTGCAATGGTATACACAATACCAGTTCCACTTTAAAATGTACCAATTTTTTCTCTAACAAGTAATATACAGGAAGAACATTAGAGCGTAAAAATTACACTCCCGTTTTCTCTGTCTGTCCTTGATCGCAGTAGTTTCCCGAAGTTTTCTTGGTAGAAAGACATGGTTTCTATTGCTAAATCTTCCTCGAAACAGCTTGAAACTCTTTTTCCAGATGAGCAATACTTTTCCTCGGCGCAACTTTTAACCTTACATAAGTCACAAGTTTTTCCCAGACTGAAGTATTGCTCCAACGTTTTGGGTAGTTCCAGGCGCAGATGCAAAGAAGGGCCCTGCGGCCCTTAATTGCATCTGCGCCTGGAACTGATTTAATTTTGTGCCAAAACAGCATTTCTAAGCAAAGAAAAATGTCACATCCAACATAAAATTAAAGAAAAAAGTTGAGTGTTCTTCTGGTGCACAATGTACGTAACATTTACTTAGGTACAAAGTTTGATCTGTACTAAGCCCTCTAGCCCACTATCTTAAGGGCTGTACAGACATGTACACGTACAACAGACACCCAGGAAAAGATCTTACAATATAAGAATGCTAAGCTTCCCTTTTGTTGACCCTGCTAGATTGCGTTTTTGCTCTACGTACGACAGCCATTTCATAACAGTGAGAGAAAAATGAAAGAAGACAAAAATCATGTAAGTCATGCTATCAATCACAGAGGCAAAAACATGGGGAGGGTGATATTTTCAAAAATTAGAGCACTAATAAAGAGAATCCCATATAAATCCCAGGGCTCATTTAACAACTGTAAGACGTTTGTAATGTTTCCTTTGTCTTTAATCAAAATGAAATGAATCAGACGTACTTTCGTTCGTGTGATAATACTAAATTAACTGAAAAAAGGAGAAAAAACTGTTACAGAGAGTGAGTCGAAAGTTTTGCAATATTTGGATCACTTTATGTCTTCATAAGTAACTTTCCGATGAAATCTGACTAGCATTCAATGTATAGGTCATCGTGTTGCACCGTCTTTAGCCATCTGTCTGCCAGTTCTTCGAATCCTCGGCGGTACCAGTTCTTGTCCTTCGAGGAGAAGAACTCCTTTACCCCAGCTATCACCTCTTCCTGGTTGGTGAAGTTCCGTCCGCAAAGAAAGTGGGCTAGGGACCCAAACAAGTAATAATCCGACGGGGCAAGATACGGACTATATGCTGGATGTAGCATCGGCTCGATGCTCTGAAGTTCCTAAAGTTTTGTCCGGGTCGTTCGCGCGGTATGAGGCCGAGCGTTGTCTTGCTGTACGAGAGCGCGCTTTCTGTTCACCAGTGTCGGATACTTCTCCAAAACGGCATACATCCGCTCCAGCTGTTCAGAGTAGAGGTTGGCGTTGATGGTCCGACCGTCTGGAACAAATTCGTAATGGATTATCCCCTCGAAATTCCCCCAAACGCAGAGCATCACCTTCTGCTCGAAGAGTGCCCAAGTTTGGCAACAGGTTCTGGAAGCTGGTTCGGGCTCAACCACTGCCGTTGTGTGTTAGGATTACGGAAATAAACCCGCTTTTCATCGCACATAATTTCCTTGATGAAACATACATCGCGCGGATTTTCTAGAAATTTCGTGCACACTTCCACTAGGCGGTTTGCTTCAGCTGGCGTCAGTTCGTGAGGGACAATGCGTCAGCCCCTGTACACCTTGCCGAGATCCTGAAGGTGAGGAACCACGGTGGTCTGTGATGTGCCTAGCTCGCCTGATAATCTCCGAGAGCTGGTTGTTGGATTTGCCTCTACGGCCTGGCGCACGGCCTCCGAATTCACGGTTAGCCGCCTACCTGACCTTGGCTGATCGTCGAGGTTTTTGTCACCTAAGCGAAATTTTTTCAACCATCTGTTTGCTGTGCTGGGGTCCGCGGAACCTTCCCCTTTCGCATGACAAATGTTTCGAGTTGCTTGAGCAGCGTTATGGCCAAATTCAAACTCGTAAAGCAAAAGTTCCCTAATTAGCCGTTGTGGATGTTCAGCTTTTAAGCAACCCAACCACAGACAGAACGACGACATGCAATGCTGTTCAAAGCAACGACTACCTCTTTATACCCCTTTCGACTGACTGCAGTGCGCGACTTGAACTAGTTTAAACACGTGACATACCCACCGCAGCACATGCCTTTATGTAAATATTGCAAAAATTTCGACTCACCCTCTGTATTTTGATCTGTGTAAGTCTCATTGTTTTTCCTCGTTCGTGTTATTCTTTCTGTTCGTATTCTATTACACACGTAAACTAAAAATGTTACCAAACGAAAGGGAAGCAGCCTAGATTGCTTATGAAGAACTTGTATAACTGTTTCAACATTGTGTAATTTGGAATTTGTTGTCTGTTGTACGTGCACGTATATGTACGACCTTTGAAACAGTCGGCCAGAGGATGCAATACAGACCAAACTTTGTAACCGAATAAATATTACGTGCATTGTATACTAGAAAAACATTCAACTTTTTCTTTAATTTCCTGTTATGGGTGACAGTTTATCTTTTATTAGAACAGCTGACAAAATATAAATACATAAATTGTCGCAGGTAATAGACAGACTCCGTTTTGTGCAAATAAACTTGCCAAGATGCGGGGCTCCCTTGTCAAACATTTCAGGGTCCGCCACTGGACAGTGCTCTCTTATCAACTCCAAGACTTCTTGATGCTGATGGAAAATGTGAGTTCGCTCGATCAATATCCTGATATTCAATTTTTAGCTTCAACTCTCTTCCTGTAGACAGGTAGTGGCAGCTGATCGTGTCCTTCACGAGCAGTAATATAGAGTTTTTAGCCGTTTCTCCAGGTTTTGAAATTTTCAGTGACACTAAAAAAAACATCGTCATTGAACATCCATTTTGCGTCTAGCTGGGAAACACCAGTTACTTGTACTTTGCAAAATCCTTCAAAACCGGCTCACCAGCAGTTTGAAATTCGTGATTGGGCTGCATTTTTCGTTTTCATTTAAAAAATATGGGATTGCTTATGTAATCAGCACCTCTGCCATTTAAGTTAAGAAAACAAAATTTATCATGGCGCTCAGCTTTCTAAGTTCTGACTTCCGTGATCAATTCTCAAAAAAGGAGATAAAATGCAGAAGATAAATCATTCAGTTCTATTTTCCTTTCTTGAGCAATGCACCAATTCAAAGATGTAACAAAGTTGGGTGCCTTCTAAAAAGATAGCGATTTTAGTCACATGTGTCAGTTCGCGATCGAAATGAGAAGTGTTCCGAATTTCAAGGCGAAATGACATTTCGGATGGAAACACAGCAGCACGTTTCCTTTTTCGTAGGCAAAATGCTACCTAACATGTCTTCCGCGGTATGGATTTTCGTGACTCGAATTTAAATGAAGTAAAGGGAATTGCATTCATCCGAAGATTTACACAAGAGCTGAGGTGTGGTTTAAAAACTCCTTAAAAATTTCCCTGCTATAAAAATTCCCCTGCTATTCTTCATATCAGCGATGAAAAGATCGTGAAACTAAGTCAAAATGTTATACAGATAGCCTCGCTGGAGGAAAACGTTGGGGGAAAGTAAAGGGAATCATTAGTAATTTCAAATGGCTTTCGCTCCTAAAGCGAAATATACTACATGGATTTCAGTGTGTTAAGCATCAACTTCCGATACATCAGTCAGAAATTTTTACTCGAAGTAATGAAGTGTGCTGAATTTTGACGTGAAATTAATTTTATATTTAAAAAATGTTTGTCAAGAATAGGAATTTGTTCCAACGTTCACGTTTGCAACCGTCTTAACCTCAATATTAATGGACCAACCAAAATGCTGTTAGAAAGTATTTGGTTATTTACAGCTAGTCTTAATTAGATATACCCAACTAAAACGCTTCCATAATTTCCTAAATTTCTACGCCCCCCCCCTTAAATGTCCATTACTCGCTCTGTTTGTTTCGGAGTTTAAGGATCGATTGCATGAAAGAATGCCCACGGAAAAAACGCCCACGGAAAAAACGCCCACGGAAAAATCGCCCACGGAAAAAACGCCCACGGAAAAAACGCCCACTTTTCAAAAGTAAGAAAAAACGCCCACGGAAAAATCGCCCACAGACAAAATGCTCACGGGAAAAATTTGTGTTTGACTGATAAGTTTTTATGTCTGTTATAAACGGTGTTCGGACAACTAGTCACAGACTGCTGGCCAAAAAACCGTTAGGGGTCATATAAAAATTGCGGTTTCTAGGCCACCTCACCTACATAACGCGAATATGGGAATGACGGAATGAAAACTTTTAGAAGGGCCTGAACGTTAGTACTAATATTATTTTCTGCCTGAGTAATACCGCAATATTAATAATTTGATGTGTAAAATATTTTCTGCAAACCTTACAAATACGAGAGGAAAGTTCGGATTGCACTGATGGACTGTAGAGGTTGTATGGTGTTGGCCTGAAAGCCGTGGTAGTCTTATGCAACAGTTATTTAAAAACATACTAATGATTCACCGTTGTCTTCAAGCCAACTGCTGTACAATATTTTTCTAGAAACTACAAATAAAAAAATTGTCTGCGAGTATGTGCAAACCCAGGGAATTTGTCTGGGGAGGGGGGTGCTTAAAATCTAAAATATGAAATATAAAGCATTTCTGGTCCGATCGGGAGATTTCCAGCGTTTACAAGCTACAACACGTCGAATTATCTGAGGGTATCTGCTGCCTCAGGAAGCTAGTCGGGGTGGGGGGGGGGGGGGGAGGTAATACCAAAATCGTAAAATATCAAGATTTCTCTTCCGATCTGGAGATCTTCAGCATTTAGAAACTGCAACTCGACAAATTTTCTTAGCGCATGTCACTCTCTGGAAACCTGTCGGCGAAGAGGGGGGGGGTAATACCAAAAGTGTAAAATATGAACAATTTCTCGTCCGATCGAGAGATTCTCGGCAATTAGCAGCTACAACTCGACACATTATCTGAAGGCATGTGAATGATGAAAATCTCCGGGTCGGACAAGAAATTCTATATAATTCACAATTATCATATAACCACCCCACCCCACCCCACCCCCCAGGTTTGCTGAGTAGGCACGTGCCCTCAAATAATCTGTCCAGCTGTAGCTTGTAAATGCTGAAAATCTCCCGATGGGACGATACATTTTTCAAATCTTACAGTTTTGATATTACCCCCCCCCCCCCCCGACAGGTTTCCTGAGTCAGCACATGCGCTCAGATAATTTGCAGACTTGTAGTTTGAAAACCCTTAAATCTTTTGCTCAGATGTAGATCATAAACATTTCTTATAAAGAATTACATTAATTATCGCAATTAAGAAAAGACGAAATTACGGAAACTATATATGACTCTGATTACCAACCTCTGGGGGTTGTGGGCACGAAGCGGTCAAAAACGTTATTTTTATACGGCCTCTTAAAATTTTTGTGGCCAGTTCTCCGGTGGCCAGTTCTCCTACACCCGTCATGTAGAAATTAACTGTTTTAGTTGTCCTTTGGAAAACTCCCAGGAAGCTATGAGTGCGTATTTTTTTCTTTACACTGGGAAGAAAAGAAGTATGCCTGTAACTTGAGATTATACTACTCACGGGGAAGACACACCCCGACCGGTGGCCAACCGATAAATTTAAATGAAATATATCACTTGTTATTTGAGGTGCGGTCGCTAGCAAACGTTCAAGCTGCAGCTGCAAAGTACCACTTTGACGAAAGACAGATGTCCCCCCCCTTCCGCTCGCCGTACTCAACAGACAACAGTGGAAAGAAAGCACATTACACAAAGTTATATCAGTACACTGCGGCTTTTACGAAAATCGCTTTTACAATTAAATGCATTAAACTTTAAAAGTATTTATAAATAAAATAATCTGACGTTTAATGATTTCTTTTTTAATTGATATAGTTAAATAATAAACATGCATAGTTTTATAAAAATTAAGACCTTACTTTAAAAAATAAGAATAGTCACAAATTTATTATAGTACAGCCGAACTGGAATTTTTTAAGAAAGTAGCTACTCTACAGTAGGAAGTTGAAAGTTAACAATCTTATTTGGTTCTTCACTAGGCCACCCGCGGCCCTTAAGTCATAAGTCCTAGGCCTTGGCCTATTTAACAGTTTTTATTCTAACGATGTTATATTCATAACGTTTACGTAACACATCAAATTATTAATATTGCGGTATTACTCAGGCACAAAATAATATTAGGACTAACGTTTAGGACCTTCTAAAAGTTTTCGTTCCGTCATTCCCATATTCGTAAAATTTACATAACAAGTATACAAGTATTGTCAATAATCAAACAAAAGTCATCGCTCTTTTTTTTTTTTTTTTTTTTTTTGATTGGAGGTTTAACGACCACCGTGAGCAACTCAATGGGCTATAAGCAGTCGCCCGTCCCTAATTTAGTGTCACTGGTTCCAGGGAAGGGAAAGAGCCAGTGCCGTAAGACAAACACAACATCCATGCCTGACCGGGATTCGAACCCGGACCCCTTACGGACGAATGATCAGAGGCCAACGCCTTAGACCACTGCGCCACCGGGGCGGCAAGTCATCGCTCTTTCCACGTTTATAAGTGAGTCACTGAAAAATTCTCAGTGGCCGCCTCCAGGAATCGAACTCAGGGTCTTCCAGTTACGCGCCGGATATGCTTCCACGGCACCACAGCTATTCCTATTCCACGTCAAATGTCTGTATTAATTGTCAATAATATTGCGCTTCTACTTATGCACCATACATTCAATCCATACATTAATTAATAGGCCGTAGGCCTAAGCCAATTCAACACTTTTTTCTTCGCCTGTGAATTAATTAAGTGCCGCCCCGGTGGCGCTGGCCTCTGATCATTCGTCCGTAAGGGTCAGGGTTCGAATCCCGGTGAGGCATGGATGTTGTGTTTGTCTTACGGCACTGGCTCTCTCCCTTCCCTGGAACCAGTGACCCTAAATTAGGGACGGGCGACTGCTTATAGCCCATTGAGTTGCTCACGGTGGTCGTTAAACCTCCAATCAAAAAAAAAAAAAAAAAAAAAAAGAATTAATTAAGTAAAAGAAAAATATTGCAAACTTGGCATGTTATGTAAATATTTAGTACCTACGTAAAAGTGCAGCGTTATTAAAAAATCCCACCCCTTAGGGTCCTTTTCCGAATATACATGAATTATGCTGTAATTCTCGCTTGGCTTACATAGAACGTTTTCTCGAAATTTGTTTGGAGTTCCTAATTCAATTCTCAATGTAGGCCAAAAATCGATAATACTTACCCCCCCCCCCCCCCGCACACACACCCTTGAACTTTTGTGGCCAATTCTCCTACACCCATTTTCGTTATGTAGGTGAGGTGGCTAAGAAACCGCAATTTTTATATGACCCCTAACGATTTTTTGGCCAGCAGTCTGTGACCAGTTGTCCTGTCACCGTTTATAACAGACATATAAACTTATCAGTCGATCACATATTTTTCCCGTGAGCATTTTGTCTGTGGGCGATTTTTCCGTGGGCGTTTTTTCCTACTTTCGAGAAGTGGGCGTTTTTTCCGTGGGCGATTTTTCCGTGGGCGTTTTTTCCGTGGGCATTCTTTCCTCATACCTAAGGATCATATGGTCCCTATCACTTTGTCCAAGTTCATTTCATCCACCGTTCACTTTGTCCACATTCATTTCGTCCTCAGAATGGATCGAATACTGTGAAAATTTTCTGTTTTGATGCACAAATTTTTCTGTTTTGATTTGTTACTAGGTAGAAAAAAATGGTCTGGGGATATTGCTTACATGCGAACTTTTTTCCTGTTAAAGTTTTTTGATTGAAATATAACGATTTTAAATCTTATTTAACTTAAAACGAGAAGATATTTAAAAAAAAGATCTTTAAAACTCTTTTGTATGGTACAATGTCAATCGCTATGACATAAATCAGAGTTTATTACAATGGCCATAAATTTGTTGGATTGAAGAAGAGAATTTTAGACCCGCTTTCTCCTTTATGTAAAAAGTATCTATTTTCTTTCTTTCGTGCAGCAAATTGATAGCAAATATCAATCTAAACTTTTTTTTCACCATTATGTTTTTATGGATTTTTTTCTCACGTTAAACAGCTATGACAAATATAGAGAGCATTATAGTTCATTCGTATGAAAATTAGTAATACGGAAATTATAAACAATAATCAAATTAAAAAATAAATATACTGAAAAGCTAAGAATTATATATAATCAATATACAAGATGTATTTCAAAACACTAAAAGAGTTTTGTAAAAATTTTGATTTATGACATAGTGATTCACATCGTACTACACGAAAGAGTTAGAAAGCTGTTCTAAGTTCAGTTCCTCGTTTTACTTTGGGTGACATTTAAAATTGTTGTATTTTAATCGAAAATCTGAAACAGGAAAATAATTGCATGTAAGTAATGACCACTGAACTTTTTTCTGCCTAGTAAAAAATCCCATCAAAACACAAAATTTCCACTCTATTCCATCCATACTGAGGCCTAAATAAGTGTGGGCAAAGTGAACGGTGAACGAAATGAACAGTGCACTAAATGAACAGCTGACAAAGTGAACGGTGGACGAAATGAATAGTGGACTAAATAAATAGTAGATTAAATGAACAACGGACTAAATGAATAGTGAATTAAATGAACAACGGACTAAATGAATAATGGACTAAATGAATAGTGGACTAAATGAATAGTGGACTAAATGAATAGTGGACTAAAAGAATAATGGACTAAATGAATGGCGAACTAAATGAATGGCGGACAAAGTGAATGGCAGACAAAGGGAATGGTGGACAAAGTGAACGGTAGACAAAACGAATAGTGGACTAAATGAATAGCGGACAAAATGAATAGTGGACTAAGTGAGTATTGGACTAAATGAATAGTGGACTAAATGAATAGTGGACTAAAGAACAGAAGACAAAGTGAGCAGTGGACAAAGCAAAAGGTGGATTAAATGAAAAGCGGACTAAATGAATAATGGACTAAATGTATAATGGACTAAATGTATAATGGACTAAATGAAGAGAGGAAAAGTGAACGGCGGACAAAGTGAACGGCGGACGAAATGAATAGTAGACTAAATGAACAGCTGACAAAGTGAACGCTGGACGAAATGAATAGTGGACTAAATAAATAGTGGATTAAATGAACAACGGACTAAATGAATAGTGGACTAAATGAATAGTGGACTAAATGAATAGTGGACTAAAAGAATAGTGGACTAAATGAATAGTGGACTAAGTGAGTATTGGACTAAATGAATAGTGGACTAAATGAATAGTGGACTAAAGAACAGAAAACAAAGTGAACAGTGGACAAAGCAAAAGGTGGATTAAATGAAAAGTGGACTAAATGAATAATGGACTAAATGAATAATGGACTAAATGAATAATGGACTAAATGAAGAGAGGAAAAGTGAACGGCGGACAAAGTGAACGGTGGACGAAATGAATAGTAGACTAAATGAATAATGGACTAAATGAATAATGAACTAAATGAAGAGAGGAAAAGTGAACGGTGGACAAAGTGACCGGGGACGAAATGAATAGTAGACCAAATGAACAGCGGACAAAAGGAACGGTGGACGAAATAAATAGTGGACTAAATGAATAGTGGACAATGTGAACGGTGGAAGAAATGAATAGTGGACAATGTGAACTGTGGAAGAAATGAATAGTGGACTAAATGAACAGCGGACAAAGTGAACGGTGGACAAAGTGAACCATGGACGAAATAAACTGGACCAAGTGAAAGTGGGCGAAATGAACGTGGACAAAGTGATCCATCACTAAGAACCAGTTGGGGCTACAAGAGGTCGACTGTCCCCAAATTCAGGCTATTGGTTCCGGAGGGGGAAATGGGCCGCCGCCCATGACATCATTTCAGACGAAAAATCAGAAGCCAGCGCCTTAGACCACTCGCCCACCTGTGCAGTCTCATTACACTCCCAGTATCGTCTATTGTAATGCGACGCACGTGAAATTCACGGTACCTACACCAATGCTGTATGACGCAGATTGGTGGATTTTGTTGTCGTCAAGATAGACTGTTTGTTTGCGGTGTGTGTGTGTGTGTGTAATGTTACCAGAAAAATATCAGAACTTTATTACATAATACATACCAACACTTTTCGACCAATAAAAGTAAGAAACTATAGTTAAGAATCAACACACTGTAATCGATAAAATGTGTCAGATTCAGGTTAAGTAATTCGATACTATGGTAGTACTATTAAATTAGTCACCTTAAATTTAATTTGGTAATGTAGTCTTACAAATCTATGCCATTCCATGACTTCAAACCAAAGTATTGAATTTACACACTTAAATTAACCAAGAATTCTTTGTCATGAATTAACACAGTTTTCAGGTTACGGTGATATTCCAAAATTAAGCATTCAAAAGCTGATACAATATTAAAGCACGTCATGCTGCTACATGAAATTAAGCTAACTCAGCTCTTAATATCCTAATTGCAACTTAATTAAGTTACAAAGTTTCCAGCAAAATAAGAGAAAATTAATGAGTTCAAAATAATTTCTCGTTTTCCGTCATCTCTTTCTGGTGTTATAGAGGACGTCAAGGAAGTGACACTGCGACAAATTCGTGAGCTGCCACCTCATCCCTGGATAAGCGATTTCTTTTTCTCTCGATACGCTTTCTCTACATCGAATTTTTTACTTCGCTAACGCTTCAACTGTTCCCTTTGAGACTGTTCAGTTTTTTCCTACTACAGCGCGTGTTGGCTTAAACTCGCTAGAAATAATCAATGATTTTAAGGGAAGGAGAAACCTTTGGACAATTATTTCAAAGACCAACGGTAATTGAAATATAAGATAGAGGAGAGCAGGGGTGGTACTTGGTTTATTGTGATCCAGGTGCAAAGCCATGAATGAGGCTCTCTCCACATGAAATAAGAAAAAACTATTGAAATATTTGAACATGGTGCATCTAGATAGAAATCTTTACACCTTCAATCGTAAATTGTATATTTATTACGTATATGTTAGGGGGATGTTAGAAATCATAAAATACGGAGATTTTAAGAAATCATAGGCTTCCAGGAATAGTAGGAAAATTCTCCTTTTTCAGTCAGCATGAGAAAACTTCGACGGCATCTTTAAAATGTTTTCTGTCAAGACTGCAATAAGAATTAGTAAGGGTTGTAAAAACTCAGTACGTGGAGTCAAAAGGGGTTGAAGAGAACAATTGGCGCGGTTGGACATGGAAACTCAGAAGTTTGGGCGATGAGAGAAGAACAAGATCGGTGCTCGTATGGGAGCGCGATAGAGAACGAAATGGTGCGGGGGAAATGAATATGGTGAGGAATAGGGAATAAGCAAGTAGAGATATAGTTGATGCTGAAAGTTAAGGTAATCGTCAAATAAATCACAACACTAAGGTAATGCAAGGAAAAACCAATAGCGAAAATTAGATAGTAATGAAGAACAGCTAATTAAATAGGCAATGTACACAACTAATATCTTATGAATGCGCAATTTTTGTTTTGTTTATCCATTACATAATTGTTATTATGCGTCAAAAAACCACACAACACTCCCTTACACAAGTGCCCATTGGTTACTCATCAGTTATCACATGAAATTTTTGAAGTCATTTAAATGACAGAGTAATAATTAATGAGAATATTTTGTCCGTTGGTTATCCATGGGTTATGAGTATTTCGGCCTCATTGAAATTCCACAGTAAGCAAATTGCAGTTGTTTCCGCTAAAAATGAGGACATAAATAGTTCTTCAAAAATAGAAATTGATAAATTTAAAAATAGAAATTGATGAATTCAATTCTTCAAAAACAGAAATTGATAAATTCAATTCTTCAAAAATGGAAATTGATAAATTCAAAATTAGAAATTGATAAATTCAAAAATAGAAATTGATAAATTCAAAAATAGAAATTGATAAATTCAAAAACTGAAATTGATAAATTCAAAAATAGAAATTGATAAATTCAACTAGCACCGGATATCGCAGTTGGTTAAGTTGCTGTGTGGGAGGCGAAAGTTTCTGACGGGTGTTCGAATCCCGATCCATCCGGCCATCTAGTCTGAGGTTTTTCCGGGGTTTTCTGCAGACTCATTGTGTTTGGGGATGCGAATGCGTAGATGATTCCCTGTAAAGTCGGCCGCAGACGCACTTTTTCTTTAGTCGGGACCCTTACCCATATGTAGCAGAGGATTGGTAATCCGGAGGCATTAATTTGCCAGTAATCGTCAAAGCTCGCATTGTCGTCTTAGCGGAAATGGGCGGACGAGATAAAGAAATGCAAATGTCTTTTGCAGAAGAATATGGGAAAAAAACTAACAATCCAGTTTTGTTTTATGAAATTAATTTTTTCGGTAAATGCACATCAATAATTTTATTTCTTTATTCTAGATTCATTTCTTTATTACGGAATCAAAATCTCACTTCTTAGTTTCTTCACTTACTGTGTTTAATGTCGCTAAAGATGATAAACGATCTTGGGTCATGGCTGATTTTAAATGCAGTAGTGGCCAAAATTGTGGAAACCTTTTGGAAATAGTGTATTTTTGAGGTTTGACGGCTCATAACACCACTTTTTTTTTTTTTTTTTGGAGTAATACCATAAAATTATATATTCAATGGAAAGATCATTTTATCAAGAATGTACTGCAATAACTTTTATAAAGGATTTTGTATTAGAACAGCAGTTATAAATAAAAGTGAAACACATAGAAGAAATGAGATACACAAAAATTCTCATCATGTCAGTTGATACTTTAGCGTTAATTACGGCCTTACAACGCCTTCCCATGGAGTGAACCAAGTTTTTTAGTTCTGCAGCTGTTATAATTTTAAACCAAGTTTGAATTATTGCTTCTATTAATTGGGTTTTACTGCTATGTTGCTTCTTACTAACAAGTTTCTTTAGTCGGCTCCATTGATTTTCTATGGGGTTAAGGTCTGGGCCATTCGCAAGTCATTCCAGCAGTGGAATATGATTATCTTGAAACTACTTTTTGCACACAGCAGCAACATGACATGGAGCTGAATTCTGTTGAAAGATAAACGCTTCATTTTCTTGGAAAATATCACATGCAGAAGGCTTCAGTTTGGACTCAAGTATTTCATTAATGCAATTTTGGCCATTTATATTCCCATTAATCAAGAAAATTCTGCCCACACCCTTTGATGTCATACAACCCCAGATCATAACACTAACTGGGTGTGTCACGGTACATGTAATGCAATCAGGATGCAAATCTTCTCCGGTTCTTCTTCTTACGTACTAGTATTTTATGCCATCACTACCAAACAGGGAGATTTTAGTCTCATCACTCCAAATAACACTGTCCCATTGTTTCGCTGTCCAGTTAACATGGGTTTCTGACCAGTTTAATCTTTTCCACATTTGTTTGAGAGATAAAATGGCTTTTCTTCGTGGAATTCTAGTTTTTAGTCCAAATCCCTGCAGTCTGCGTCGAACAGTCCTTGCACTCAACTTCACATTGCATTGCACCATTTCATCTTGTAAACACCCAGATGATTTTCTTCTATCACCTAGGCACAGTCTCTTAATTCATCTATCATCACTTGCTGTTGTGCACCCTTTCCTGCCTTTACCAGTCTGGTTTTGTAGTGACTGAGTCTCCTTATACCTCTTCAAAAATTTAGAAATGCCACCTTTGGTTAAGTTTTCACCAATTTTTCTTCTAATTTCTTCATAACTGAAGCCTTGTTCACTTAATAGTACTATTTTACATTGCTTTCTGGGTGACTAGTCAACTCTTTGCGCCATTTCTTTAATTTTATTACGTTTTACAAGCTCACTAAATGAAAGAACACACACACACACAAAAAAAAAAAAACTTGATAGCATTCACATAACACACTGACAATTGTCCTCCTCTCAGCTCCAATACAGGACATCAAGCGCTGAATCCTACTGTGACCTGATTGGCTCATTGCCAAAACAAGATGACACCTGATTGGCTCTCTAAACACTCATGCTCATTGGCTACATTCAAATGAAGGAAAGCTGCTTCATGTCAACCTAAGCAAGTTGTGTTTCCTTTTTCTGGTTATTTGGCTATAACGTTTCATAGAATACAGATAATTGAACAAACGTTGTTGCATTAACATTCATGACATGATGAAATTATCTTTCCATTGATATATAATTTTATGGTATTACTCCAAAATACAGTGGTGTTATGAGCCATCAAACCTCAAAAATACACTTTTTCCAAAAAGGTTTCCACAATTTTGGCCACTACTGTATGTTTTAATAATTTAAAATAGACCTTGATTTATTTTTGTCCGCCCAGAAGAGTTTTCATAATTTGTAACTCATCTAAAATATCATCTGAGACGACGTCACTGAATTTAATGAATTATCTGACTGAGCAAGTATTGAATTTGCATAATTCACATGGGCAGTCCAGCAAAAATGACACCGTTTAGTTTGGTTTTAGGTACTAACTCGCAACAACTGAATTTTTACAGTTTTGGTCAATCCAACTGCATGTGTGTTTCTGTCTCTTCTTTTTTATAAACAAGTTTTCCATAGATGATTTAGGTAATACTTTAGAATTGTGGGTCCCCTTAGCAGTGAGGCCCCAATACGTTGTATCCTCTGCCCTCCCCTTCACTGCTCCTGGAGAAGAACGTCGGACGTGTTCTTAAACTCCGGAGAACGTGGACAAACGCAGTGTAAGACACCACATCTCTCTGTAATGAATTTTGTCTGGCTGCCTGCCCAAATCTACGTAAATGCGACGTATTCCCAAATGAAATACATATATCCCTCGTATCATGTGGCTAATTGGTTCGGAGATAGCGCCGCGTGAAATGAATTGATTTCAGCTTTGATAAAACACGGATCCGTTTCAAAATTGAAAAAAAAATCCGTATGTCAAATTTTTTAAGGAATGCATATGTTCGTTGTTGTTTTTTCAGTTATTACGCAAATGCTGTAATTGATTTAATCCGATTTAGAAATGAACACCTTCTTAACTGTTCCTCTCTGAGTTCAAATTCCCGGGGTGAGAAGTTTTTGTCCTTTTGATACTGCATAACATCGATGAGAACTGAATATGCTCATTTATTACGATAATTACTATATACAACTAGCGTATAGGCCGTTCTACGACAGTTGTTTTTAAGCTTTGAATAAATATTAATGTATAGGGGATGTTGCCCGTCCTATGACGCAGTGAAAGTTTTAATTGAAGCAGATTGAAAACAAATCGCCGGATTTCTGTAAGGAAATATAGGAAGAACTTACATAGTAAGAACTCATTCATGTTAGAACTGAAAATTATATGCTATTTATTTCTGTTTTTTAAAAGCCCTCGCAATAAATAACATTCTGTGTAAAATATTCGTTGTGGTTTAACAATTGTAGATTAGAGCGTTTAGATAGATCGATATTTTGCAAAATGTGTAATATAAACAGCACTAAACTCAGAAAGTTGTTTTCGTGCAAACTTACCTTAATAACTTTTACTTTGATTTTTCGGGGAAAATTATATTTTCTCCGACACACTTGTTATTCCCTTCGCGGCTTGTTTTAGACTGTCCTATTCGACGGTTACTTTGAAACTTCATAACGAACCTTTTTCTACAAAATAATGTGACATCTGGTATTACAAATCGGAACTATGTAAATTATCCACAACACGCTATTGGGGCGACATCTACTTTTAAATTCAATCTTGCTCACTTTGACATCTCAAGATTTTAGTTTTTATTACAGGTTATAGCGTTTAGATAGATCGATATTTTGTAAAATGTTTAATGTAATCAGCAATAAACTCGGAAAGTTAGTTAAGTTAAAAAGTAAAAAATAATTAAAGCGTACAAATTAATATTCGAATTGTGCTAAATTAAATTAATATACAAACGCAACTTGCCGTGATATTAAGATTTTAGTTAGAAGTTTGTAAATCGGATAAGTAGAACTCGAGTCATTGATAATCCAGTGTTTTTTAATTAGCACGCGATCATCTTGACATTTCAATGTGATCTCGTGAAAACTCAACTTGCTGTGATATTACGAATTAAATTCGAATTTTGTAGATCGGAAAAACAGAACTCGAATCATTAATAATCCAATGTTTTTAAATTAGTACGCGATCACCTTGACATCTAAAAGTGATCGCGTGCTATTATATAGCGGGCAATCATTTTGACATCACGAGAGCACACACGAATTGATCAATAAGTGATAGCACAACAATGCGCACGTTGTGTGACATCAAGCGTTCCAGAGAGACAGATAGATCTGGGTGTTTATATTATTAATTAGGTAGGAAAACAGTTAGTGAATTCCAATTGCTTTCAGTATTTGTCAGCTGCGTAATTAAGAAAAACGAAACTCCTTCAGCTGACACGTAATCTGCTCTTTGTGATAGACATTTTTAGCTGAATTATACATTTATTAGGTTTCAGTTTTTATTCATTGTAATATTTTTTTATGTATGTGCATATAAAAGAACACAGACATATAAAATGAATATGTGTGTGTGTGTGAGAGAGAGAGACACACACTTTCACCACTGTAAAGCACACGTGCCAAAACGACAATCTGCAGCGATACATTCCGTTGGTATAACTTTATCGGTTAGAACTCACTCCGGGGCGAGGCGATGCGGATTCTATCGTCGTCACCGACAAATTCCTGTTTTCACACGGTGTCATCGCAAAATACTGCCCTGTGTGATCTTGCTCAGGCTGCAATAGTTGTGAGCGGACATCATGACCTTTACCGTTTGCTGCTGTACGGCATGGCCAGCGTGTGATTCGCTATTCCCAGTTCCTCTCTGTCGTACCTCGGTACCGCACGTTTAGTAATTTAATGTGAGCATGCAAGTCATACATTGAAGCAAGAAGCATTTCCTTACGATTATAGGTAAATGAAAACCACTGTTATTCTGCGGTGCTTCAAACTGAAAGCCATTGCTTTTATTTTGCGTTCAGTTTAATCTTTACATATGTGTTCTCACCTTTACTTCTTCACACAAAAATGAAGCATAAATTCTACGACAATTATGCGAGGAATTATAGTACCTACTGTGTACCGCTAAATTGAGGATGAGAGCACGCGGTGGCTTGTGTTGTAGATTTGGCATGAGGAACGAGCCAACTCCATTCATAATTTTCAGCGTTATCTATAATGATAAAATGGGCTGTTTGTCGGCAACCTACAAAAAGAATTACTGAGAGTAGAGGTCTGAAATTTGGTATAAAGTCGCAGTACTCGTATGTATGCACCTCGGATCCCTTCCCCTTTTTTTTCTTTTTCGAAATTCATATTTCTAAAATTCAAATTCAATTTTAGGTAATACTTTTATGAAGTATTGCAGAATTCTAACAGCCACCGATAGATGGTAGCACATTGACTCTTCAGAAAGCGAACTTAATTTGTTACCAGCTTTTTCAATACTTACAAACTAACCGAGGTCAATTATGCCCGAGAGAAGCTTATGATTACTATTATTATTTGCCTATTTTAAGAAATAACAAGATATGCACGTAAATCTAAACAAAAATAGTCTATTACCATATAAAATAATATATTCTAACGTAAAGGCGTTGCCATTCTAGAAGAGGCGTGTCTACGAGCGCCAATCACAATTGGAGTTACATAATTCCATTAAAGTTGTGTAAGTAGCAGCGTAGTTTGTTTGTTGTTCTGACCTATTTGCCTGGTAACCTGGCATTTTTGTGTGTGTATTGAAAAACGTGCTGATGTCAATAAGAACACCAGTATTTCCCAGTTAAGGAGCATGAATCGAAGGCAGGGTTCTTTAACTATTTGTGGGATTTCCTGGGCATTTCATTTTAAAAGGCCTATAATTTGTCAAGGAAATAATCCTCACGAATTCCACCTATCGGAGCTCCATAGGTGAGGAGGTGGACGAAAATCATTTTCCATAGAAGAATTTGATTTTGCAGCTACAGCTTCTAGTTTTTCTTTAAAATCTCGTTAATTAAAAATAGTTTTAAAACGTTTTGGACGCTATAGTTTGTTTGATTTTGTTTCTTTTTTTCATGAGGGCCTCAAAATATTTTTTTGTCAGGAACGATTCCAAAATATTTGGCATTTTTACCACAGGTGATGAGTTCGCAATTTATAATCAAGTAGAAAATTGTTAGGAACACTTACCTATTTAACGTGGTGGGCAACACTTGGCCTTCCAAACAGCCTTGATTCGCTGTGGCCTCGACTCAACGAGGTGCTGATATCGTTCTTCAGTTACGCTCACCCAAGCGGATGTGATGGCGTTCATCAGATGCAGAATATTCGCTGGTGGATGATCTCGGCTATGAATGGTTCTCTCAACCTCATCCCACATGTGTTCAAATGGGTACACATATGGAGACTGTGTGTGCCGGTTCCGTTTTGGCACTTTGAAGTCCCTGTCGTTATCTTGAATCCACTGTACAACGCTCCGAACCTTGTGGAAAGGCTTATTATTCTGCGTGCAGTAGTCCTTCCCATCAGGAAACACCATGCACATGTACAGATGTTTCTGGTCAGCAGTGATACTAAGATACCTCTTGGCTCTGAAATGTTGTTTCAGAGACATTAGGGAACCCAATGCCCAACATGACCACAGACCACTGCATCGCCTCCACCAGCTTGTAGGCAGCTGGGATCTATCAATTCATGCTGTTGACGTTCTGTTCTGGTCCGCCCATTGGCGTGTATTTACAGAAAATTTGATTCATTGGACCAATCAACAGTTTTCCAGTCCTCAAGGGTTCAGCTTTAGTGCTCTGTGCCTACTGCAGCCGAATTTGCCGCTTTATAGCAGGGACGAGTGGTACCAAAAACCCCTGGAGAGCAAGCCCCAGCGCGCAAACTGCGAAGGGATGTGACGTTACGGTCAGAGGGCCATCGCAATCCCTCTCTCCAGAGAGGTCAATGGGCAAACGTAAGGGGAATGCCAATATTAGCTGCGCGTTCATGCCACATTGGTCAGTATTGAGCTTTCGGTAGTCGTGCACGTGAGTTAGCGTTTTTATGCAACATGCCTGAAAAATATTGAGTGCCTTTATGTAGATCTAATTACAAAGCACATCCGAAAGCCACTGTTTTCAGCTTTACTGAAGGTGAAAGCCTTCGTAGAAGATGGATTTCTACCGTACGAATAGAGTTTTGAACCCACCGTGAATTCAAAGGTTAGTTAAGCCTGATTGTTCTCATGATAGCATGTTCTGCTTTCGTTGTAAATACAACTATAATTTAGTTAATTGTCAGTCGTTATTTTGATTGATGGAGTAAAATTTAAGGACTAGCCTTCCGATTATCAGCTCATTTTTTGTTGTGGTTTAAATAATGATATTACTTACCTTTCAACATTTCATTTCTATAAAATAAATGTTATTTTTGCTTTACAAAATTCGTAGTAAGTAGTGTTCAAATTGAAAAAAAAAAGAAAAAAAAATGATGTACAGATATTATCAGCGCATCAAGTACAAAAGTTAACCAGGCAAAGAAATTGGCAATAAATAATTACGTTATTTATAAAATCATTTCATTTCCGTAAAACGAATGTCATTTTTCTTCACAAAATTGCTGTGTATCAGTGTCCTAATTACAACAAGAATTCGCACGAAATGTACAGAACTACTTGATGCGCTGATAATTTTGAAGGCTAGCCCAAAGAAAAGTTTATTGGAATGCCTAACAAATGTATCTGAAAGTTTGGAATGTGTCCGAAAGAATTCACTTATATCGTTAAACTTCAGCGCCATCCCTGAAATTTACTGGCTGATAAGTTAAAATGTATGTATGTACATATATTCATGGGCTTACAATTTTTTTAAGTTAGTGAATGTACAATTTAATTTAAATTAAGTTGTATTACATATTGAGGTTCGGATTAGAGAACTTTGAACTTGAATTGTCTACACTGGACTCTTTTGCAAAGCAGCACTTTCATTCCCAGTTATATTCGTAGTCTCGTGTATAAGGATAGTTTCAGAAATATTGGTAGTGAAACGTTCCTCCCTGCAAGAAGAACATCGTGTAAAAAAGAAAGTGCTTATGCATAATAAAGGAACACATTTATTGATGTATGTGTTTTCCGCTTTTTAGGGAGTCTGTTAATGTGTTAATTAATATCTTCAATATCGTTACAGGTATTGAAAAATGGGAAAAAAATGTGACATTCAGATTTTCCAGCATAAAATTTGCAGTGTTATGTGCATAAATTCGAAGATATCCGAATTAATACATTCCATGCTCATTTGACAAAGAAATTTTTCCTAAATGATTCTAATTTATAATTAATTTTTTACCTTCTAGAAGTATTTGCGAGATTTGCGCACACATCTTACCGTATTTTCAGTAAATATACTCACTAAATCGGAAATTTTGCTTTCGCGTTCGTTACGTAATTAAGGAAAAACCTTTTTTTTTCTTTCATTTTAGTGAATCGAACGCGAAGGGAATTTCTAAAAGCTTTAAGTGAAATGATTATGTTCATACAGTCCTACCAATTTGCCATTAACGCACTTAAAAAAATGGTAGTTGCAAAACTGATTAACGTAAAATGCTGGGCTTTTCAAACGTTATGCGTGAAAAAACTTACGTTTGTGCTCCTTTAGCCAAATTGCAAACAAAAGGAAAAATTTCCTGAAATATTTAGTTTTAAGACCCGTACATGAAATCATTTCCCAGCACAAGAGCAAAACTTTTGAATTCCCCGATTTACAGGTATCATTGCTGTAAACTGAGAAAAAAAATGAAAGCTAAAGAAGTAATCTTTCGATGTTATCTAAGGATAAAAATTGCAGAGAAAAAAAACATGGTCAATTTATTGCTGTGTGCGCAAATTGTCTATGCTCGAGTCGATCGGCCCACTAGCTGTGACTTCCCAGACCAGTTCGGAGGCTTTCTTAATCTTCAGGGGGTTTTGGTGGTACACAAAGTGTATGTCTGTAGGTATAGCACATTTGCTACAATATGCAGCGGGCTGTGTGTGCTGAAATCCTTCTCTCGATACCGCTGCTGTGCTCCTATAATCCTCTCCAGCCACCGTTGCCCTCCAATATCGACTAATCGTTTCTTCCCACAGGAAGATCCTTGACTGCTTCTTTTGTTGGCTGGGCACTACTCACGGTATACCATCGATTCAGCGGAGAAGGTTTACCGATTCTGAAATGCTTGCTCCAGCCCGTCTAGCGTCCACTATCATGCCTCTATCGCTTAAACCACGAGCCATTCTTATATTGCCGCTATCTACGGTTCGAACACTTCCGAATCCTTTGCAGTGATCTGTTTTTAAAGCGATCTGAACATCATAGTTGCGTACGTATAGGTGAAGATGGCATGTGTCTGATTGGTATTGGGTGTTCCTAATAATTTATTACTTTAACGCATGTCGAAGTATTCTGTTATGGAAAGAGCAGATTCTCCTTTTAAGATACGGACCACAGTGTGCCCAAAGAGGTACAGCTTATTCTTAAATTGGTCTAAAGCACAGATGTTTATTTTTAAAACTCTGCGAATTATTTTTCTCAGCTGAGCTCTGAGGGTTTCTCTTAAGTTTCTGCCATTTTCTAGTAATTTGTGTATGTGTGGAACTCATTTTGAATTTTTATCCATAATTAATTCCAAGTACAAAGAATGGTCAAACTCTTTTAGAATAATTTTCCAGCAATATAATTAATGTTGTTATTGGCATATTTTCACTGTATTCCATGCAACCACTTCCTTCAGAAAACTTGAAAACTTTCATCGTCCTGGAATGGGAATCGAACCCACACCTCCCGATTTCCGGTCGAGCATGCTAATCATTACACTACCCAGGACAAGGAAATTCCAAGCAACTGAACATAGATATCTGAGAACTTTCAAATTTGCGCAAATCGAAGCTATTCCCGCTCCAGGACGATGCAAATGTTCAAGTTTTCTGAAAGGAAGTGGTTACACTGAATACAGTGAAAATATGCCAATAATGCCTACCATGTATTTATGAAGAATTATTTCTTCGGGGAAATTCCTTTCCCAATTGTATATGAAATATAAATAATGTTTAAAATAAAATTACTTCTTTCTTAAATGTTCTATCTGATAGCCCTTTCTCTGGACTATGAACTTACGTCTAGATATCCAAGATAAGAGGGCATTTATTAAAATTGGTACAGGTATTTTATTTCACTCCTCTTCTACTGCTTTCCATAGTGCAATTATAGTTTTAGGTCTGCGTTTAGAAAGCGCTCTCTTTAGCAGTTCGAACGCACAATAATCCATTGGTGACACGTCAGGGGCTTTGAAGGAATATGAGCAAAAGGTACAGACCTGATACCGGTCTCTTTTTTCATTTTTTCAGGAAATAGTGAGATTTGGATGTATGTATCTGTGTGACTGGTAGCCTTATCCTGATGGAGTTCTGCTCTTTGAAGGCTCTGTGGATAAAGGAACGGTATTTCCTTTTAAAATATGGGAGTTAAAACATTATTTTGATAATATGTAAAATTGATTACTTAAAACATTATTTCGGTAATATGTAGAATTGATTAATTAAAATATTATTACGGTAATGTGTAGAATTGATTTTCCATTTATTTCAATTTTTCTTAACCTGAATTTCGTATTGTAGGAGAAACCAGCAATAATCATGAATCCTTTACTGAAACTTTCTTTGGGTTCTTGGAACCAGGTTCGTAAGTCTTTTGCTGTTCTTTTGCTATAGTAATTCGACTTTTTCCTGTTACAGTCGTTCAGGTAGATCCATGATTCATCAATAGTCACAATAAATTTCCATCTTTCAACTCTCAGCCATGTGCTTAGTGTGACTTGCCTGCCTCGCAGGACGCACGTCAGATATAGGCAGATAGCAGTGAGGCACATGCCAGTGTAGTATAGTGGATAGCATTCGGAGCATCGGAGCCGAGAGTTGTGGGTTCGAATCCCTCCCCTGGCATAAAAATGATGGAAAAATTTACTTCGTCATATTGGCGCCCGAACTTCAATGATTACCTGGCTGATAGGTTTCTCGCAATGGTGTGATGTTCTTTCCACACAGCAAGACAGGAAAAATGAGAATTCCTTCTTCAGTGCTTCGAAAGAATAATTCAGTGTAATGTTACGTTCCACACACCAAATTGTCTGGGATATCTCAAATGCACATTCTTCGTCGGATGACTGCCTACAGCGACACATTGACCCGTGGAACCGGCCTTTTTTTTTGGGGGGGGGGGGTAGGCGGAGGAGATGTGACGTGCCTGTCCCCGCAGGACGCACATATGAGCACATACTAGTGTAGTACAGTGGATATCACTCGGAGCTCCGGAGCCGAGAGTTGTGAGTTCAGATAAATTTACTTCGTCATACTAGGCAAAAGGCAGTGAGCATTATCTTATTTTTCTTTCAGATTCAAGTCTTTCTTTATTACCTTGTTTACAATTGACACAGAGGTTTTTAACAACTTAGTGATTACTCTTTGGGGCGGTGGATTTTCTTTTAAGACCAAAGACCTTACTTTTGAAATAGTCGTAAAAGTACATACCTTCCTTCAATATTCGTTTGGTGTTTTTTATTTTTTTCCTGTTAGAAGCAATGCTTGACGATTTCCCCCTCTATTACCAATGACTAGCTTTCCTACCCAGCTTTGCCCGGGATTTAGGCTTATTAATTTCATAGTCCCTTATATGTCACTGAAAACATCGGGAAAAAAATTGATGCTTGCAAGAAAGAAAAAAGCTGATTTCACAAATTCGGTCATTACAAATTATCTTATATATAAAACACAAAACATCTGTTTGTCTGAAGCAGCAAAAACTCTTGTACGCCGAACTGTGGCATCATGAAATTTGCATAGCTTATTAATACTGGAATTTGTAGGTCAACGCAATTATTTTAAGATCTCTACGTTGTTCTGTTCGCGAGTTATGGATTAATTCATAAGCTAATCAATAAAGTCAGCGTCGTTTGATACGTCATCGTTATAATGTTCCAAATCTGAAAGCACGTGACCGCATTCATCGCCACGGCACATCCACAGGTGTTTCCATTCTTTGAGAACTGTGCATAAAAAATGCAAAAACGAACTTTGCGAAATCTTAACGAAACGGGCTGAAATTTTTATTAACACCATGAATAGGTGATAAAAAGAATCCTTCAAAATTTCACCGGAATCCGGTCAAAGCTTTTTAAAATAAGTATGGAATTTTTAATTCGTCGGTAAGCAGAAATATATACACAGAAACGGTAAATAAAATTTTAACGGCTAATTTAAAAAGTTATGTGCCGATTCAGGCGAAATTTGGAGGTCATGTTCCTATTAACGATTTATGGTGTTCATTAAAATTTCAGCAAGTTTCATAAAATATTCGCAAAGATACGTTTTTAACTTTTTTATCCCAGAGATTAGCCCCTCAAAGACGTCTGAAAATGAAAGCACGTGATGCATTTGATCGTCGATAACAAATTGTTAATGAATTTTGTTCAGTCAGTGTTCTAATGCCGTGTCTCCTGGACGCGTGTTAAATAATTCGTAACGTTTTTGGGTCGTTTGATTCTACAGACAGCTGTATGTTGGAATATCAAGAGCAAATGATCCAACAAAATTATATATTGTCGAAGATGAAGGAGAAACCAAAAATGTTGTGAGTGGCCAAATGCTGAAATAATCACACTATGAATAAATTATTTGTAATGTCCGAATTTGTGAAATCAGCTTTTTTCTTTCTTTCAAGCAGCAATATTTTTCCCCGATTTTTTTCAGTGACATATAAGGGAATATGAAATTAATAAGCCTAAATCCCGCGCAAACCCGGGTAGTAAAGATAGTTTATTCATAGTGTGATTATTTCAGCATTTGGCCACTCAAAACATTTTTGGTTTCTCCTTCATCATCGACAATATATAATTTTGTTGGATCATTTGCTCTTGATATTCCAACATACAGCTGTCTGTAGAATCAAAACGACCCAAAAACGTTACGAATTATTTAACACGCGTCCAGGAGGAGACACAGCATCAGAACACTGACTGAACAAAATTCGTTAGCAATTTGTTATCGACGATCAAATGCATCCCGTGCTTTCAGTTTCAGACGTCTTTGAGGGGCGAATCTCTGGGATAAAAAAGTTAAACACGTATCTTTGCGAATATTTTATGAAACTGGCTGAAATCCTTACTGAACACCATAAATCGTTAGTAGGAGCACAACCTCCAAATTTTGCCTGAATCGGTAAATAACTTTTTTAATTAGCTGTCAAAATTTTATTAACCGTTTCTGCGTATTTATTTCTGTTTACCGATGAAATAAAAATTCCATGCCTATTTTTAAAAGTTTTGACTGGATTCCGGTGAAATTTTGAGGGGCTCCTCTTACTACCAATTCACGGTGTTGATAAAAATTTCAGCCCGTTTCGTTAAGATTTCGTCAAGTTCGTTTTTGCATTTTTTTATGCACAGTTGTCAAAGAATAGAAACACCTGTGGATATGCTGCGGCGATGAATGCAGTCACGTGCTTTCAAATTTGGAACAGGATAACGATGACGTAGCAAACGACGCTTACTTTATTGATTAGCTTATTTATTAATTCATAACTCGCGAACGGAACAACGTAGAGATCTCAAAATATTTGTGTTGCTCTAGAAATTCCAGTATTAATAAGCTATGCAAATTTAACGGTACCACAGTCCGGCGTTCGAGAGTTTTTGCTGCTTCAGACAAACAGATGTTTTGTGTTTTATATATAAGATATTGCTTATTCACATTTAGAAATGCTAATTCCATGACTTTTCACAGCGTTTTTTGATTACAGAATACGAATATTTCTCTTCGTAATGAAGAAAAACATAAACTCCTATTCACAGCTTGTTTACGTGCCTCATTTTCTTAGCAAACGATATTTAACCGCAGCAGATATTTCTTTTTTGTTCATCTAACACTCCGTTGCCAGTTTTAATCTTTGAACTTCTTTTATTTTCTGTGATTTCTTATCAAAAACGTTTTAAAAATGTGTGACTATCCTCTGTATTTTTCGTTGATTATCTAGGGCATTTCTTCTTAAGAGAATTTTAGCAGCTCAGTCGGATTAAATGATTTAGTTCTAGAGAACACTATTGCTTGTGTTTTTTTGAGATTCATTATAATTTTCCAGGACTTTTCTACCAATTCCAGAAAATATCCAAAATATCCTTGCAATATTTTAATAATTAGTTTTTGATTTCTGGGTTGTCTGTGAACCGCTGTATCATCAAAATGCATTGTTACACCAATATGGGAAAAATCACTAAAGTAAATAAATGTTAAACAGAAACAAGTCTATTGTCGATCTCTGTTGGACCTCTGCGCGTATTTTCCTTATGCCCGTCCTGCATGCTGCTCAGTTCACAGTAAACGTTCTGTTCGTCAGGTTGTAATTTAAGATGCAGATTATCCAATCGGGAGAATTTATTTTCAAATAATTTATTAATAAACCCCTTAATATAGACCTTATATATCGAAGCGTTTGGCTCAGTCTAGAAAGAGTACACCTGTAGTCTTTTGGATTTCTGAACGATTTTGGGGGAATTCAGAATCATTGACTGCCTGTTGAGCTATTGAGTGGCCAAGCAAAAATCGAAACTGAACTTTAATTGTAACAATTTTAAATTTTGCCACTATAATATTTTCTAGGATTTTGCCAGAGAAAAATTGCAGAAATATAAGCCTGTGATTTTCCTTTTTAGGGAGATCACTGAAAAGTTTGGGAAATTGGAATGGTATCAGCTATATTTCCATTTATCAGGAAAATAGCGTGACTTTAATGCATTGTTATATTTACTTATATTGCAGTAAACTACTTTTGGAAATTTTGTGGTAGCATTTTTAAAATTCTGTTGTTGATACCATCTTTCCCTGGTGCTTCTTCATTTTCTAGGTTTTTAATTGACCTCCACTTCTTATATTAATTCTTCGTATACATTACCCTTTTAGGTACCGTACACAAGAAATATGCAAAATTCCTTTCCTTCTAGTTTTCAGGGTCATCAGAGAACAGCTATCTACAATTTTAGTTGCGGTTGAGGAAGCATTGGAGAGCCTTGTGACGTTTCCAATGTTTTGTGCACTTACGTTATTTAAACTATTTTTCACATATTTAATGAATGCAGGGTAATTTACCTCAACTTTGACCCAGAATGAGTTTTCAAAGGCTCTGCTTTCTCCTGATCAGAGTAAGCAATACCCTTTTCTGTTTGAATCGGTGGAAATGGAGGTGTTTTTTATCTTTGGTAGTTTTCGCAAGTTTGCGAATATGGCTTGGGTCCTGAAGATTTACTTTTTCAAGTAATTTTTCTCGACGCTTTTAGTTAAATGTCTTGTCTTTCCATTGGGCATCTGTTTTCTATAGTTGTAGGTGCACTTCTCTAAATGTTTGTACCATCGCGGACTACAAGACTTTTCTTAACTTGTTCCTCTTTTTCAGGTGGTCATTAATGTATCAATAACTACCATTTACAGTAGCAAAATAGTGTTCCACACATATTTATACTAGCAATTGTAAACAGAAGTCAACAGGTTCCTGGTAATATTAACTAAAAGCAAACGACAAGCAGCACAATCAAAAGGATTTACCCCAACTTTGAAAAATAGGCCTACATCCATTGTCGTCCGGCTTCCTCTGCTAATGAATGTATATCAGCAGTCGAAAAGACATATCACAACGAACAGTAAAAACTTCCTCTGCTAGTAAACGTATATCAGGAATCGAAAGGACATATCACAACGAACGGTAAAATCGACAAATGAGTAAAACATGAATGAAACAGCACAAAACCGAGTACGAAATGGCGAAATTCAAATGAAATGAGAACATTAAAATCGATTGAAAAGTAAAACCAACAAAATTAAAAGCTGAAAATGACAAAACCACGGAACCTATTTACACTCTACCCATGCTACCAGCATCCAAACATGTTTCGGCAAATATTATGCCTTCATCAGTGGAAGAGTTCACAAGTGCCCAGTCCTCCGTAATCGACTCAGGTGTAATAAGACATGCCTGAATGAAAAGACAGTGTGTTAACTTCGTCGCATAAGCTATGAACACCTATACCCTATCGCGCAGTTCTTGTATAGCGCCATCTGTGGGGATTTCGCCGACGTATTCGTCCTGCTTATCAACCAAGCCAAGCAAGCAGAGTTTACCTAACTTCCGTTCAGTGGCATCGGAACCACGGGGGCAGAGGAGGCAACTGCCCCCGCGCTCATTTGCGTGTAGGGGCGAAACATCACATTTGCCCCCTCACTTTTCTTAGTCAGAAATCGGATTAACGCTTGTTTTTTGTTTGTTTTTTTCATTTCCCGCCATTTAAAATTCCTTCCGATAAAACAAAATATTTTTTTCTATTTTAAATAATAATTAGAACTCTGAATTCCTGAGACGTCGAGAACTCTAAATTCTCTGAATTCCGTCGAAAACTCTGAATTCGTGAGACGCAAGACGCGTATTAAACTTTCTCCCCTTGCCCAATATGATTGCTAAGACGCAGATTACTCTCCTCCCTTGTTCAGTATGCGAAAAGAGAATTACTAAAAACGGCTATCCTAAAATTCCTGAAAATTATTGTGTTCTTATATAAAAAGAAAAAAAGCAGGAGAGTTTTCTATACACTGAGTGGCCACTTTATTATGACCACCTGACAGTTTTAAGCAAATGAGCTATGGCTGCACGCTGTTGCCGCCAGAAGGCGAGGCTAGTATAAAAAGGGAAAGCTTAGTGCTTGCGACAGTAGTAAAGTGATTTTTGGGTGACGAGATGGGTAACAAAATGTGATTTGACGGACTTTCAACGTGGGATGATTGTGGGAGCTCGGAGCCATGGAGCGAGTATCACCGAAACCGTCGCATTCGTGAAATGTTCCAGAGCAGCTGTTGTTTAAGTGTTTAAAGAATGGACTGTCAGCCAAAAAACTGGGTCTCTACGCGCAACGTGTGGTCGTCATCGACTAGTGACTGCTCGGACGGAACGGAGAGTGTCCAGACTAGTAACAGACAACAGAAGGACAACAGTGCAGCAAATTACAGACCATCTTAATCAAATTATCTCTGCATGCACTGTTCGCCGTACACTGCATCGGATGGGATATGGCAGCCGAAGACCAGTTCGAACACCTTTGCTGTCTGCAGTTAACAAGAGAAAACGTCTCCAGTTCGCACAGGAGCACAAGGATTGGACAGTCGATAATTGGAAACAAATTATGTGGTCCGATGAATCACGTTTTTAGTTGCACCATGCCGATGGCCGAGTGAGAATTTGGCGGAAACAGCACGAAAGCATGGACTCCAAATGCATTGCTACAACCCTTCAAGCTGGTGGAGGCAACGTTATTGTTTGGGGAATGTTTTCCTGGCATGCTTTGGGCCCTTTAATTCGTGTTGATCAACGTCTGACTGGCACATCATATCTAAACATCGTTGCGGACCAAGTGCATCCTGTCATGTGAATGGTTTATCCCAATGGCGATGGCTACTTTCAACAAGATAATGCGTCCTGCCATAGTGCTCGTATTGTACAGGATTGGTTTCAGGAACATGCCGGTGAGTTTACTTTGCTTAGGTGGCCCCCACAATCTCCAGATCTCAACCCCATTGAGAATTTGTGGGATGAAGTTGAACGAGCCATCAGACAGCTGGATCCACAACCCTGCAATCTCACACTCCTGGAAAGTGCTATTCATCAAGCATGATCTTAGATTCCACAAACCACCTATCAACATCTCGTGGAGTCTATGCCACGAAGAATCGACGCAGTATTAAAGGCAAAAGGTGGCCCAACGAAGTACTGAGGGAGTGGTCATAATAAAGTGGCCACTCAGTGTATTTTAAGTATAATAAAAGCAGTATTTCTTTAAGAAAGAAAATGAAAGATGGAGAAATGAATTAGATATATTCTTACGTTGTTTGATGAATAACACAAAGGCTACGGTTCTTGTGGAATTTACCTGTGTGGAGGTGTTCAAATCGATCAGTTTTACATCGCTTATAATAGATATCGGTAAAACGCTCTACATCAAAATACACTGTAATACAGATGTAAAATTCAAAGTTTATACAGTGTAACTTGGATAATTCGAAGCTGAAGGGACCACAAAAATAATTTCGAATTAGGCAAGTTTGAATATGGGCACATTCAGGTACTGTAAAAAACAACATATTTATGCATAACATACAAAAAAAAGTACAGTACGGTAAATTTGCAAATTTTTTGTAAAATAAAAACGTGAACTTTTGGCCTGTTTCTTAGAATTTATGTTATGGGTAAGTATAAATTCCTCAAGTTTCTCGAGTGAATGAAATGCAGAGTCACTTACATTCTGCTGTCCCTCAACAACCTTCCTTAACTGTTGGAAGTGAACCAAGGCCTCTACTGAATTTGGAAGGCGTTCTTCAGGAAATTCTGGCCGTTCCAGTTTCTCATCTGAAGATACATAGCAGGTCTTCTTATTCATAACATCAGCCAAGATCTGATCATCTGTGAGCTCACCACAAACAGCTAAATTGTCATCAAATCTCACAAAGGCTTCATACGGTACATCACGGCTTACGTCTTCCCAGTACTCCACATTGGGTATGATCTCCTCGCCACCATTACCTTGATGTAGTTGAGACTCATCATCGGAGTGCTGGGAACCTGCTTTTCCGATGCTGTTGGCTATAGTTTTAGGTTTAACTTGTTGCTTCATCCAGAACAGTACGTACCCATTTTAAAAGGTAATTGTTGAAAATACGAAAATGGGGTTTTCTTCGAATCAAAATGGGGTTTTCTTCGAATCAAACCAGAAAAAAGTTCGACTTAAAGGGGTTTTCTTAATATTATTTATATAGAAAATTCAAGGGACCAAATGCAAAATTCGAATTAACCAAGAATTGGAATTAAAAACGTTCGAATTGGACAAGTTACACTGTATTAATTAAGATTTTATCGATATAATTGTTATATCTGTAGTATGTTGACGTCATCACGTCCTGTTTTACGGCAGCGAAATAAGTTTTACGATTTGTCCCAAAACTGCATATGCTGATATCTTGCCCCGTGGGCGAAAAACAGTTCCGACGCCCATGCTTCCGTTTAATATTACGTTGATTAGCAGAATGTAACAGGTATCTCCATGCGTGAGGAATATCGATAGGTGAATTACTGTTACAACATTTCCTTTTATATTTTTCAGTAATTAGAGCTTCAGAAGTGAGAATTTCTTTATGAGATCGAAGTGATGTTAGAATTTTGACATTTTCCCAACCGGGTACAGCATTGTGTTCGATGCAATATTGAATCAGTGCTGTTTTGGATCTTTTCTTTTCCCAATCGTATAGATATTCTTTTAATCGAGTAATAAGGCGTCTCTTAGTGCTGCCTATGTACATAGAATCTTTGTGATTGGGGTTAGTTATTATCGGGATACAATATGCGCCCAATTTATCGAAGATTGACTTGTTGTCATTGATAGTCAATAAGGCACCATTATCTATGATAGTTTCAGCCAAAAATATTTGATGCTCTGCACATTCTCTCTTTAACAAATTGGTAATAGGTGGTAAAAAAGAAATTGATAAGTAAGCTTCATATTCACTTTTTTTTATTATGCAAAATATGAACGTTATTTTTGATATTGTTATAAATGGAAGTAATCAATCTACCACTATAACCAAATGCTTCTGCGGTATTCCTGATCCACTGCAACTCAGCCTGTTCAGATTGTGAGGAAGAGGAATGTGTAATTGCTCTTTTGATATAGTAAGAAAAAGCAGCTGTTTTGAACTTCCAAGGATGCCAAGAATCGCATGGGATCAACGCTGGAACGTAAGTTTGCTTTCTAAAAACACTATATTCAATAGAATCATCGTGGCGGAATAAACTCAAATCCAAAAAATTTAGTTTGCTACCAATTTCTTCTTCTAATGTGGTCCTAATATAGGATAAATGCTGTTAAATGCATTTATGAATTCATCACGTTTCTTTCTAGAATGTTGCCAGAAGAGAAGAACAACATCTACGTAGCGTAGATATAAACAAGGTGAGTCTAGGTTAGGTTGTTGAAAGATTGTTTTTTCAATATGCTGTAATGCTACTTCTACCAACAAGCAGGAGAGTGGGGATCCCATGGGAGCTCCAAATGTTTGTTTATAAATTATATCATCATATGAAAAATAATTGCTGTTAGTAATATATTTCAAAGACGAGATAATGCCGTTCCTTTCTTTGTCTTCAATTCCCTCTGTTGACAACTTCTGATTAATTAAATGAATTGCTTCATCTGTGGGGGTATTCGGGTAAAGTGCTACCACATCAAAGCTAAACATAGCAAAGTTGAAATCCTGAATAGCTTGAATTTCATCAATCAGCTCTATAGAATTAGACACATTGTAAACATGGTTGTGATATAAAGGTTTTAGGTATTAATAAATAGCCCTTTCTAAAGTGATAGTTGGAGAGACATTCTTGTTCACAATCAATCTAACTGGTTGATTTATTTTATGTGTTTTAATTTTGCCGAAGATATTCGGAGTACAAGCACCAATGCGTGGGTAGGCTTTACGTTTAATCTCAGTAGGCAGGTCACTATGATTTTTAAAAGTAGCTACTTGCCTTATTATATCTCCGACAGGGTTTTTATTAATTTTCACCACCCTTAAATCCTCTATAGCTGTCTTCATTTTCTGTTGGTAGTCTTTTTTATTCAAGATAACAAGTTGTTTGCATTTGTCAGCCATGATGCATTTAATATTAGGGTTGTTCCTAAGTTCAAGTAACGTCTGCCGTTCATATTTAATAGGAGCATAGAGTTGTTGGTCATTAATTTTACTGTAATTTCTCACCATTTTATATCTTACTGGATTTCTTTTACTAGCTGATAACTCCTGTATAATGTTTTCAATATGTGGAAGGATAATTTCTGGCTTTGGTTTATGCCTTTTATATGCAAACTTGACTCCTCTTTTCAAAGCTTTCACTTGTAGCTCAGAAAGTACACAGTTAGATTCATTAATAAACATGTTATGAATAGGTATTTTGTTGTTTTTATGACAATTTCTGTTCTTCTCCTCAAGTAGGTTTTCAAACTTTTTTGAAAGTTTATCACGAAGTCGTAAAATGAGACTATCAATAGTAGCATAAATTTTAATAAACTCTGTATTTATCCTATACACCTGTAAATTCAGAGCCATGCACTTATTATACAATCTGTAAATCTGAATACTAAGTATATTCAAGTTCTTCCTTTTGTCCCTAATAATAGCACGAAGCCTTTTAACCTCACAAGTGTTGATATTGTTCTTGTCCTTAGAGTTCAATGGCTTGCTTTTAACTCTCAAAAAACGGGTGTAACATTTAATATTACACGTGTAGAACAGTATTTTGCTACTGTAAATGGTAGTTATTGATTCATTTCCTTAGCCTCGTAGTATCCGCTAGTGCATTTATGCACTTGTGATTTTTTAGTTTTGGACATTAATGTGTTGGGGGAGGTGGTTATCCCTTTGTTCCCTTCGCGTCTTTTGCGATGATTCTATGGTATTGGAGATATTTTCAGTGAATTTTCTTACCTCAGCATCTAATTCTGTTGTAGTTTCACAGTTTTCTTAGAATATAGCATCCTCAGTCGTCTTTAATTCATGTCCGAGGTTTTTCCACTCTATAATCTTGCATTGTGGTACAAAATTATCAGTATATAGCGTTGACACCAATGGTGTATGGTCAGAGGGCCACATCAGTTTTCATCTTAATTTTGTAAAAACTAATTAAGTTCTACAAAGACATCAAGCTTATGGGTACTGTTGTCATCGTTGTGGTGAAAATATGTTGACTCGCTGGAGAATACAATAACCATGTCATTTTCTGAAACATTTTCTTCTATGGCTCTCTCATTTTCTGTGATTCTTGTGGCCACACCATAAAACGACGCGGCGAATGGTGACTATTAAAATCACCCGACATTTCTGTGGAAATGTCGTTTTGTAAAACTTCACCCAGATCAACTGTGGCTCTAACTTTATTTGGCTTATTATAAATTGCTACAAACTTTAGCGTTCCACCGAAATTTTTAAGAGTTATAGAATTATTATCTCATTCTTGAATATTTTTGACGAGTTTTTATTATTTTTACAGCTGCAAAACTGTCACCACTAAGATCATCGCCTACATCATTCGCGTGAATAAGATGCTTCCGAATTTTGAAATGCTGCCCATGTTTAAGTTGACTCTCACAATATAGAGCCACATCAACTTTATTTTTTTCCCAGGAATTCAATAAATTCCGATTTAACTTACAAACCCAAATGAAGTCACGTCAAATTAAATCAAATTTCACGTCGGGCGAGAGTCTCATTATTATACACACTGAGTTGCAAATCCTGAAAATTAGAATTATTAAGATGCAGGTTAGGGCACCCAAATTGAGAAGTAAAAGAGAGCGAAAGGTGAAGATATCAGAGTTGAAGTTTTCGAGGTCATGCTGAACATACATCAGCGATGCAAGGGCGGGAAATGATGCAGAGCGGTGAACGGTTACAGGTCTGTTCACTCTATTTCTTTCAATTCCCTGTTGCGTAGGTTCGTCAGGCCTTCGATTGAAAGGTAATTATGCAGTTCTGGTGTTTTTGTTCTTTTTCCCAGATGAGGAAATGAATGAATGCTAGCTAGATGAGAACTCGCTCCTGCAGTAGTGCTCCTTATTCAAGGCAGTATATGGGGAAGATCACGTATTTGCTTGCCTGGATTTCTATATTAGATTTATATTACCGTTTTCGTTGTTTTCACATTGTTCTCTTCCTGCTTATTCAAGCAGGCGTCTGTCTCGGTTACCTCCTTGCCAAGTGTCCGCTTCAACTTAGTATCTCCCTGGATTTTCCATCTCGGCATCGGATATTCAAAATCACTATTTTCCTTCGTCGTCCTACAGAGAGAGAATTTGAAAAGAGAGAGAGGAAGCTATTTTCTCCTCTCCTCAAACGGCAGCGTCCTTCTCCTCTTTTCTCATCCCCAGAAATAAATCGTGGGGCACACTTTTCTTTCAACGAACTGTGCAGATTCTGAACTATCATGATAATGAGTACTACCCTTCTTGTGTGAAATCCCTCATTGAAAGCTGAAGCTGAAAGAAAAGGCCATGTACTCGAATCTCTTTCTGCACTGACACTATGCCATAAAACTATAAAACCATTAAACCATTCACTCCAACTCTAATGTTCATGAAAAACAGATGCATGGGACAGGCAGTAATAGTGCTTTATCCGAACATTAGAAGTATAATAATAAGTGGTCATCTCCTTTCCCTCATGAACGGCTGGCTGAAAACCAATAAAGGGACCATCTCGTTACCTCACCGAAAACACTAATAACACTGATATAAATGGAAATTATTTTAACTTATGAAATGATGTTAAAGGAAGATTATTAATGCTAACTTTTGCTGAAATCAATGAGTCCACTGTAACAGAACTCCAGAGGCAGCAGAAAGATAGAGAGGAATATCAATGGAGAGCCGGGTAGGGATGGTAGTTTCTCATAACACAGACTTTGTAGTTACTGGGAAATCTTAAAAGTTCCAGGAGATCCGGTAATTTTTGAAAGAGCACGGTGTGGTTTCAGGCGGTTGGTTCGAAAAGTCTTCCCTCCCAAGTCTGTGCAATGATGAATCCATCTGCGCAAATTGCAAAAGAGGTTACAATTGTCTGAATATGTGAGAGAGAAGCGCCCTCTGGCTACTACCAGCTGATGTCTGCTTAACTTCGCTGCTCACTTCTCAGCTACTATCAGCTGACGTCTGCTTAACTTCGGTGCTCACTTCTCAGCTACTTTCAGCTGATGTCTGCTTAACTTCGGTGCTCATTTGTCAGATATTATCAGCTGATGTCTGCTCAACTTCGGTCTCATTTTTCAGCTACTATATCAGCTGATATCGGTTTAACTTGAGTGCTCATTTCTCAGCTACTCTCAGCTGATGTCTGCTTAACTTCGGTGCTCATTTTTCACCTACTATCAGCTGATGTCTGCTTAACTTCAGTGCTCATTTTTCAGCTACTATCAGCTGATGTCTGCTCAACTTCGGTACTCACTTCTCAGCTACTATCGGCTGATGTCTGCTCAACTTCGGTACTCACTTCTCAGCTACTATCGGCTGACGTCCGCTTAACTTCGATGCTCACTTCTCAGTTACTATCAGTTGCGTCTGCTTAACTTCGGTGCTCACTTCTCAGGTACTATCAACTCATGTCTGCGTAACTTTGATGCTCGGACAAGAAATGTTTTGAAGTCCTGCTCGTGTCATGTATGTGTTAATAAATCCGTTTCGGTCAGTGACGTTACTACTACGTGCTGTGGAGCCTGTTCACTCGTGAAGACAGTGGTGGTTATAATTATCTGTCCCAGGAGTGTACTTTTTCAGAAATTTTAGTGTGGGATTTCCCTTTCCCAATGGTCAGCCAAGAGAGAGAAAGTCTTTCCTATTTTTTATCCTGTACTTGTGCTGCAAAATATTGATATTTGCAATATTTTTTGACTTCCTTCGCTAAAAAAAGAAATGCTGATAGCTGTTGTGTTTTACTTTGAACTGTTCACAGAAATTCTGTTATTTCAAGTACTCAGATATGTTTGAAAACCACTGACAAACGTAGCAGGAAATTAATAATTTACCAAATTAATATACTTTCTGTAACTATGCATGCTGCCGTAGCTAAGAGCTTTATTGTCGTCAGCAATGCTCTTTCATCCATTAATAAAGTCAAAAGATATTTTTAAATAAAACAAAATCTGAGAATAAGTGAAAATAAAGAAATGCATGGATATATAATTTGGAAAGATATCTAAAATTCGGTTTAATATATATAGTGCTTTTGCTATATTATTATGCATGCATATTTCATCTGTTTTACTCGTGAATTTATTTGTGTATCCCCTTCGCCATCTTCTGGGGAAAAAGATAATAACTGTTATCTGTGGAAACCGTAATTCTGAGGATCACAAAAGGTGAAAGTGACTTTTCGGAAAATGAATGTAGAAAGAATAGGAGATATCGTAAAAAGAGAACTTTGTGTCTGAAAAGAATCAAAGTAAATGCAAGAAGCGATTCGATGTCACAAATAAAGAAGAGGTGTCCCCAATTTCCCAAAGAGAGTACAAAAGACAGGAACAGAAAACAGGCGGAGAGCATATATTTTAATCGATGAGCAGCCGCTTAAAGTGTGTAATGGTTCCTTCATATCGGTCCGAAAAGGCCTCCAGCTGTGAAGAGCTTACACTGTTACGAAGCCCACAGGAACGTAAAAATAATCACCATTTTGAAAACTACTGGTCTTGATGCAACAGTACGGGCTAGACGCAGCCATGATAGCGAAGAACTGATAAACTTCCCTCATCCCATCAGCATTCCGTGATGCTTGTGACTAGAAGAACGGTGAAATTCCGCCGCGAGTATTCGGCCCTTGGTAATGCGATGATAAAAGGCTTGATTGATTATGACAGGAATCAATCTGCACAGACATCTGGGATGCAATTCAAAAAAGTTATAGCTTTCTAGGATAATTGAGGAGTTCGAAAAGAGTGATAGAGAGAGCAATCGGAATGGTGGGGTAGGGGGCACCAATCCATCTGGCATAACATTCCGTTCGATAGACAGCGAGTGCCGTTAAAAACGCTTTGATCTTCACTTTCTCTTTCCACAGCAGCGTTGAAACTGACTTTCCTTGGAGCGAAAGTCAATTATTTCCACAATCACCCACTCGGGACGTGATGCCTGTTTGAGGAAAGCCATTTAATGGCAGACTTAAGAGGGTAGGCCATCTCTCGGGGGCACTTGAATCGTAGCTCAATCTTGCGTTACAGCTGTTCTGTGAAAAGTGAAACATCAGCTTTAACTTATGAATAATACGTAATTACCATAGCGGAACGAATGCTTGCTGGTGGAATTTTAATGGCTCAGAAAGAGAGGAAGTGAATTCCGAGAAGTGAAAATGAAGCCCATGGGTCTGTGTCTCCCATTTCCGGGAGATCACTAAAATTATTATTTATTCTCAATTACATATGCAAGTCAAAAACTGAAGTTATGATATCGCAAGGGTCTCCGACCTTTTAGTTTTTTCTAAGTTTAAGGATCCCTCTGAATTTCTTAGACTAGAAAGAGTCTTCCGACCCCTGGTTTATATCTACTGGTTCCAGGGAAAGGAGGGAATTTCCGTTTAAGAAAGAGCACATCGATATCGTATGCAGGATCTACACCCAAGCACATTATTACGAGGAGGCAGAATCCCGTGCAATAGAGCACTGTACATAACTACTTCCATTTTGCTGCACACGTAACATCTGTACTTTTAAAATTACTATTTTCACTCGAAAGGTTTTAGTCATGACGAATAATTTTCATGCATCATCCGCTTTACACAGTGCAACGGTTCCTCGCAAGGATTTGTAACTGTTTTTAGACGCCAAAGTTATTTTCAATGAAGAATTAATCATCAGATGATGAAAGGCAAACGCTACGGCATACAAGCAAATTTAATCTGTGTGGCTTCACTCAGACATTTAGAAGATAGACGCGCATGGACTTTCACCTTTCCATCTTGCTTAATTCTTTCTTGTTTTTTTTTCTTGGGTAAACCACTAAAATGTTTTATTCAAATGTAAGTATAAAATGTGTAGCATTACCATAAAACAGTAACAAAATAGTAAAAGGCGAATTACTAAGCACGAGGCGCATCTGTCTTTAAAGCATCCGTTCTCAGAGCCTGTTCTTTTTTTTTCTACTTTGTTCTGTTGTTTTGTATATTAACTATATCTTTCCCTTTAAAGCTGATCTAGTTCAGTTTTTCTGATGAAAGCTCCGTTCATGCATTTATTTTTTATTTTGTTGAAATAATATTATTAGTGAATGGCAACGATTTTGCTACATGTAGCCACCTACTTTAACTGGGAAGCTGAGGCTACTTCTCACTGGGGTGAGAAAACCTCTTGTGTTTTAACACTTTCAAAATTTAGCGACCAGAATTCCTCCCGTTTCCACATCAGGTAATGCTTTGAAAAGGATCATTACTCAGCCTCTTCTAAATTTCTCGAATTTTATTTTTTTTTTATATATATATATATATATATATATATATATATATAGCAATATTTCTGTCTTTGTTAAATCCGCTGTCGTCTAGGATTTCTTTCCTAGTAATGCAATAATTTCATCTTAACAGCTTTGACACTATGCAAATCAAAGTTTTGTTCGACCCTGGGGCTATTATACTCACGCTTTGGGTAGAGCACCGACATCATTCACAAAACTTCGGAATACCATACAGAAAAAGATTGACTCTCCTGATTAACTATTCATCACTCGCTGATTCTGTTCAATTCCTTTTCCTTAGGCAGGGGGAATGGCAGTTCTTCGCATCATTTACTGACGGTAAATGCTCAAAGCCATCATCTCTGTACAAAAGTTACACACTCGCCGCCTTTGGGAAAGGGATGGGGCTGAGTCACTTATACAGGGTGTCCGAATAATGACTGTGCACTGAATGTACGAATTGCAGTAATGTAATAATAAAGAAATTCTGAATGGAATTACCACGTGGAAGTGCTCTGTGCCGGGGTAACCTTCATGTCTCCCCACCCTGAGGCGCACGCAGCTGTCATTCCGAGTGAAGATCATTCCCGAATGCTTGGTCGAAGGAGGCAGACGTGTCGTTTGATCACCCGTCTCGGCACAAGGACTGTGGTGTTGACGGTTGAACATTGAGTGTTTTTAGTGGAACATGTCTTTCGCCATGACGGCAAATACACGGACGAAGTGCAAAAACAGTTCGCTAGGAAATTTCTTGATGGGAGCACTGAAGGGGAAGGTGCACGCAGATAATCTGCATACACTTTAAGAGCTACAGGCTGCAATAACGACCCACATCCAACAAATCACACCACATACCCTGAGAAGGGTCTTCACCAACATGCAAAAGCGTGTGCAGACATGTCTGGACGTCGGTGGGGCCCATTTCCAACACCTCCTGTAAGAACCAGTTCGACATAGTAAGTGTTACTTTCAGTGCACAGTTATTTTTCGGACACCCGGTGTATGTAGTGTCAGAAGTTGCTTAAAGGGAAAGTACTGTCAACATCAAAAACAAAATCCTTCCTATTTTTGGAGCACATTTAACAATGGAAAAAATGCGGCTTCCACGAGAATGGAATTTGGAATTTTATCAATTTCATTTTGCATGTGCATTTACACTCATGTCCAAAAATTAAGGATCACTTATGTTTTCATAGCATACTTTTATTCCACAGAATGTGGATGAAAATATTTTAATAGGGAGTAAACAAAGATTAAAAAGATATGTATACACTCATAAGTATGCATGGATTTGCGCTTATTAATAGACACAATCGATAGGAGAATAAAACCTACCACTTTCTGACGTTGGCTCCCAATAACTAAAATTGACAGAAAAAAATTAATAATTTGCATATATCATTTTAATAGGGTCTATGTCCACAGCTGACTGCAATGCATGATTGCCATGGGTGGGCCATGCTTTTCACGAGATTGTCCAGAAGATCCTGAGGGAAGCTTTTCCATTCTTCTTTCAGGGCCATTACCAGATCTTTTTTTTTTTTTTTTGGTGCCAGGTGGAGGATCGCGTTCAAAATGCTCCTTTCCAGAACGTCTCAACCATTTTCGATTGGATTCAGCTCGGGAGAGTAGGCAGGCCACTCCATTCGGTCGATCCCGTCGCTTTCCAATAGTTCATCAATTCATGATGATCGATGAGGACGGGCGCTATTGTCCATAAAAACGAAAGAATATCCCTCAGCACCACGAAACAGCCTTACATGTTCTAAAATGATCACCTCACAATTATTGACCCTTTCTCCAACACTAGGAATTCTGTACGCCCATAGGTCATAATTCCAAACCAGACCATTACTCCACCACCCCTGCAATGGTCGATTTATACGATGTTTCTGACTGAATAGGCAGTGGAGGGGTGGGGGGTTCTCGCCAGATGTTTTGCCGCCCTAATTAGACGATAAACAAAATCGGCTTTCGTCTGTGAACAGAACACCGGCTCGGAGTGTTCAAGACACCATTGATAGCAAGTTATTCTGCGTGCTAGGGTCAATGGAACACACTGTAGAGGTTTTCGGGCGTACAATCCGAAATGATTTAAACGCATTCTCACGGTTTGAAGCGATAGTTTGGTGCCCGAACTTAATCCCAGCTGATTTGATAACTTTCCAGCAGATATCTTTCAGCGTTTACAACAAGATAACGATCTTGTGATGGAGTAGTTTTACATGGTAGACCACTACCGAACCTTCTGGTAGCTATTCCATGTTCAGAAAATTATTTTCAGATCCGAGATACTACGCTCTGGATAATTCCTAACTCCTTCGCTATGTCTCTCGTTGTCCGCCCTTCTTCCAGTTTACCAACAATTCGTCCACGGGTAAAATCATCCAGATGAGTTCTGTTAGATATACTCCAAGTCGCCATAATAACAGGAAAAGGCAAATCCACACTTCAACACCTACAAAACAAACGATTTCTTCCCACTCACATTTCAGCTTTTATCGCCAATCGGCAGTACACAGCTGTCATGTGACTCCTGACAATTTGCATATGGCCAAACACTTTCTCGAGTTCGAAATTTAGCCTTTTATCGTTCATCCTTAATTTTTGGACCTGAGTGTATTTTAAAAAATTCGAATAAAAGAATTTATTCTGTGGAATTTCACTCATTATAAAGAAACAGAAATCGAAATATGCGTAATAAAGTTGCCAAATCAAATCTTAACTCGTCAGTTTTAGTTTCACATCTTTCGTAGAAAATCTTTCTTTTTGTTTGCTTGGGGTTTAACGTCCGCCGTGAGCAATTTAATCAGCTATAAGTAGTCACCTGTCCCTAATTTAGAACCACTGGTCTGGTTCAGGGAAAGGGAGAGAGCCAGTGACTAAGACAAACACGGCATCCATGCGTTAACTGAAATTCGATCCCTGATACATCTCCGCCGAATGATTAGAAGCCAGAGCATCGTACCACTCGGCTAGCAGGGCGGCCTTCTACGAAATCACTGATTCGTCTTCTCTTTTTTTTTTTTAACATTGTAGTTCCAGACACTAAAAAAGTTCAGCAAATAATGCGTGTGGGAAAACATATCGTTCACGACGTTCATTTACGATGACATATAATGGCAAACATTTTGCATGCATGGAAGTGCTTCTGGAGCGCTAACATTCGATAAATCCGTTGTAGCATATTCTTTGTCACTACTTTCAACATTTCATACAATTTTATTTCCCTTAATTGACTGGAGCGTGTCCTCATTAGTCATCTCGTGAGAAGTAAACACATTGTCATCTGTAAATAAAAGATGTTCCTGGGGAATATCATGAAAGACGTAAGTCGACTTAGCAACTGATTTCTACAATGCACCCAGCTCAGCAAAGGTTTCTGTCACTTTAGTTTCATTTGAATCTTTTTATCGAATTCGATCAATGCAGCACGTTTCCAAAAATTGGGGACTATTTTGACGTAGAACTACGTCTTTTCTAACGCTAGCTAGGGGGTAACATCAGGAGCACGGATACAACGAAAGCACTTTGAGCGATTGTTTCTTCGAAACAAATAACCATGGAATAATAAATAATACATCATTAGATAGTTTATAGAGTCCCATTTATAACAAACTACGTTTCACCCTCCACCCCGTAACCCTTCGATACAGTAGCGTTAAAAATTAAGCTAAATTTCACGTGATTTTGTTTCGCCGCCCTCCGTTTTAAGGTTGATAACTAGTGAATAGATAATGATAGCGATGACCTCAGCCCCGCATTCCGTAGCTGACAGTCAGAGCTAACGGACGTATGTGATAAATCGAAATGAAGTGGATTTAAAATTTATTTATTTTTTAGATAAAAAAAATTTGGTGACGAAAATTTAGAAATGCCGCGAAAGTTCAGGGAAAATTATTATAAGAACCGACGAAAGTTGAAGAAACAAAGAAAGGAATTCGAAAAGGCCCGTTAAGTTATTAACCGAAAGGTAACGAGAATGTAGGGAGCGTCAAATGGCTGCGCGCCACGATGCGTTTCACCCGAGTTCAACTCTAGAGAGACAACCATCCACTTGAACTGCACAAATTGAGCCTGAACAGCACGAACAGATGGAGATTGATGTCATCGATCGAAATTTTCAAATTTTCACACCGAGCATGGAATGCCATGTATATCGCCAGTCTTCACAACTTCGCTGAATAATGAATGTATTACGTCTCAAACATTTACACCGCCGATGCATTCTGAATCTAGACAGGAGCAACAACAAGAAGAGTACATTAGGCGCGAGACGTACAGCTAAATTTATAACAAGGCAACTAAGGAATTTGAAAAATTGTTTCTGAAGAACGATTTCTTCAGAAACAATTTTAGCAATAACTACTGACAGCGATTCTACGCCTTCTACTTCTACTAACATTAATTTATAATCAGCATAAGTTACTATGAATTGTATATAGTATAAGTTGCTTTTAAGGAAATAAAGTAAAATGTTTCTTTCGTTTCATTTCTTAAAAATTTTATATCTGAAAAATCAAAGGGGCACAGTAACAACTGTGCCACAACCTATAACGTAGGGCTACGTCAACTGTCCTTCGCTGAATACTTTAAGGGCGTAGAACTAGTGAGATAATGTCATAAAATAGTAACAGTTGACGTAGTTCTGCGTTGTAGGTTATGAAATAGTTGTACTGTGCCCCTTTGATTTTTTGGCTAACATCGCTCCATATTCCGGAAGGCACATCCATAGCATGTTTCACATTTTTTGTTTTTATTTTTGTTCATTCATTTCAACACTGCGAACAGTTTGTTTTCATTTGTAGGCTTCGGTAGTAAGTTTTCACAGCTTTGGTGATACCTTGATCCAAAGGATGTAAATCTGCTGCACAATTTGGTGAAAAATACTCCACAAGGGTGAAGTCTAAGACTGGGGACGTTATGAGCCGTATAATTCTCTCTCTTTCTTCTCTCTTTCTCTCTCTCTCTCTCTCTCTCTCTCTCAATGAAAAGAACAAATTTCTTTTTCTTCTTTTCATTTCTGCATTAAATTTGCTAAGCCACTCATTAAAAGTTTCTGTTTCCACTCATGTTTTTCTGCTTGATTTATACGCGTATGGCAGTGAATGAATGTTTTTCAAGCAGCATGGTTTAGAAGATTTTCTAGCAATTTACATTTTCCTTTTTTCACTTCCGGATTTATTGAAGCAGAAGAATGCTAACTGCATTTTTGAGTTTTCTCTCCAATGCATTTGTCTCCATTAAGCGCTAATGTTTGTTTTGGCTCGAGTTGAAAAACTATCTCCGGGTCATCAGCACTAAACACATCCTCTCGAGACTGTATGAGCTTCTAACAGCAACCAGTTCTACTTTCCGCAGACACGGGAGTTGCCTCACTTGCGACGACGCCATATCGTTCCTTGAAACGATTTAGCCATCCAGCAGAAGCCCGAAAGTCCTCATGCCCCCCCCCCCCCCAACCCCAAGAAAGATGACACCGAATTCTCGGGTTTAATGAGCACGTTTTATGAATCCGTTCTGATGCAAATTAAATTTATCAAAGCTATACAAAGTCAGTGGAACCAGTCTGGAAAAAAGTAGTATCTGACCGAAGAAAGAAGTTTTTCAATCGGGTTTTTAATCCCGCAGATACTGCTGTAAACGGAATGGTGAACTTACGCCCACTGGTTGCAGACTTATGAGTTGAGAAAAATTTGAATTAATATGAAAAACATTCGGCAGCAGAAACGCTCTCCAACAAAGAAAGAATTTTTCAAATCGGACTCTTCGAAGCAGAGATGTGGACAAATATAAGATACGCATCTACGCCCTTAGCGGAAAAACCATGCATTATTTTAGCAAGAAAGTATTCTCAAAAGGTTTTCCGATGTGAGCGGTATCAGTCCAAGAAAAATAAATTTAGTCGAGTTTTCAGGAGCTCAGATGTTGCCGCAAATATGCCAGAAGTAGAAATTTACACTTATGCTCCCTGATGGCCAAACCATTATTTACCAAATATTAGAAATTATATGAAAAACGTTTTCCATCACGAGCTGTATGCGATACAAGAAGAATGTTTCAAATCGGAGTTTTAGAAGCAGAAATATCGGGGAAAACACAATTTACGTTTGCGCCCCCTAGCGGAAAGTCTATGATTTACTTGAAAATTTTTAATTTATATGAAAAATTTCGCATCAGAAACACTATCCAACAAAGAAGGAATTTTTCAAATCAGACTTCTGGAAGTAGTGATACTGACAAAAATACAATATGTTCCCTCCTGGCGTAGAAACCATGCATTATCTTAAAAAAGAAAATATTTCTAAGAGGTCTGTTGACGTGAGTAGTATCAGTCCACAAACGATTTTTTTTTCAATCGAGAATTTAGAAGCTCATATTTTGCTGCAAAAACATCAGAAGCGGAAATTAAGACTTCCGCCCTCTGGTGGCCGAAACATTTTTTACCAAAAATTAGAAATATATGCAAAGGATATCCCATCAACAGCTGTATCCGGTGCAGAAAGATTTTTGCAAATTGGGGTTTTAGAAGCTGAGATATCGGGGAAACGCAATTTACTTTTACGCCCCTAGCGGAAAGTCTATGAATTACTTCAAAATTTTGAAATTACATGTAAAACATGTCACACCGGTTCCTCAATCTTATTTTGGTCAATATCTCTGCTTCTAATGATCTGATTTGAAAGATAATTTTTCAAATCAGATCATTAGAAGCAGAGATATTGACCAAAATAAGATATACATCTACTCCCCTGACGGAGAAACCATGCAATATTTTAAGAAGAAAATATTCCAAAACGGTTTGTTGATGTGAGTAGTATCTGTCTACGAACGAATTTTTTCAATTGAGATTTTAAAGCTCAGATTTTATGGCAAATACATCGGAAGCAAAAATGAACACTTACGTCCCCTGGTGGCCAAAATATTCTTTACCAAAAATTAGAAATTATACGCAAAATATTTTCCATCGGGAGCTGTATCTGCTGAAGAAAAAAATTTCAAATCGGAGTTTTAGGAGAAGAGATATCGGGGAAAACGTAGTTTACTTTTAGGCTCCCTAGCGGAAAATCTGTGCGTAACTTCAGAAAATAACTATACCTAAAATTTTTCCTAGAAGTAAATATATGTAATAAAATATATTTTGAATTCGACATCATCTGCATTTACGCCTCCTAGCGGCAAAATTGTGTTCATTAAAAAAAACGAAATAGAGGATCATCATTCGCACATTTCCAGCTTTCCAATGCAAAAATAATTTTTCAAATCGGACTAATAGTTGCAGAGATATGGTGTCTACAGACGGACGGACGGACAAACCGATAACATACGCACGATCTTTTTTCTGCAAAAGGTGCGCTAAAAAGTGAACTCCAGGGACGATACCACATGATATCACTGAATCGACATTTTGAAATTACGACAAATTCACTCCTTTTCTGGCCCAATACCCAGGTTTTGAAATTGGTGCTCAATTTTCTAATGATGTTTGAAAAAGTCGATAACGTTGATGGATTGATGCCATACTTTTTAATAACCGCACCTACATTTTCACTCCAGTAACAGCTTCATCTATGATTTTTTCCTTTCTTTTCAAAGAGAATTGCTTTCTTTTTGAAGAACTCGTTTCAAATATCAAGCAAAAAAAAAAAAAAAAACGGAAAGAACACCAAAGAGTGTAGAAACAGACTGAGCGACAGCTCTGGTTGCTGTGACTCCACAACATTCTTATGTTCCCAAACATGTTCAAGATGCTTTCGACGGAATGGCGGAAGGGAAATGACTTGCCAGGAAAGGATGTTCGTTTCTCTTACCAATAGAGCGCGGAAATCCAAAATCAACATTTTCGCTGGGGTTGTAAACATTGTTCTAAATAATAATTTCTCCTGGAAATATGAATATATTATTTCTTTGTAACGAAAAATTCGTAAAATTGAATTTCTTTATATTGAAATTAAAAATACATTTACCTAATGCGATTTTTGCTAGGGGTTGGTCTTATTTTCGTTGTATCGGTTTTGTCTCTAACAGGAGTTCACATTCCACGAGATGTTGTGGCTAGAGGTTCTGGGATGCACGAGTGATTAGGAATCTATCCAAGAATCTAAGAGAATCAGTCAGAGATCATCGAAGGATGTGGCAGGTTCCAAGTAGTGCTGCTCTTTGCTATAATGCAAAGAGCAGCACTACTTGGAACCTGCCACATCCTCTACTTGGAACCTGCCACATCCTCTACTTGGAACCTGCCACATCCTCTACTCGGAACCTGCCACATCCTCTACTTGGAACCTGCCACATCCTCTATGTTAACTCGACAATTCCGCACTATTCAGAGTATTTCTTTAGTTTTCTTGGAATCGCTCCTAATGTGCTAACCGCTATTTAAACCGCTGCTGCTCTTTTCTCTCCGATATGTTGGATTTCAATCTGCCGATCCCGATGTTTTGTAATCCTTTATAGTTATTTTTCTTCAAAGCTACCACTCTCTGCGATCTCCACATCTTTTACGGTAACTTTCTTTCCTTTAGATACAGTAATATCAGGAATTTGTCTGTTTGAATTTCAAAATCCCATAAAAGTTTTACAGCAGGATTCTTCACAATTTTTGGCAGGTATATGCTCTCACTTTAGAAATGGCAAATTATTTATTTATTTTTTTGCGTATATTTTAATGTAGCGTTACCGAAGCTTTGCTGTGGCGCTTCATGCATTTCGTGTGACCTGTTTTTCAGCAGGATAAATTCTGCGGTCTACTGTTTCATCTTTTCTTTTGCGTAGCCTGCATTTACTGTTATTCGTGACCTTCTCAAACTGCTAAGAGGCCAACGTTATCATTCATTCGAGACAGGCCCGTGCCCGAACCTCGGGTGAGGCGTAGACGACGTGTTTGTTTTGAAGGCACTGGCTCCATCCCTTCCCTGGAACCAGTAACCCCAAATTACGGACTTGCGATCATCCAGAATTAGGGAGTGTTTCCGCTTAGTTCACATTCTGTTTGTTGAGGTTATGTTACTTTTTATACAGTTTGAGAAAGTACGCGTCTTTGAAAGGTTTGTCGGTTTCCAGTTATTGATTAGTATCAAAGCGTTCAAAGCTAGGGGAGGAGCATCGACTAAATTTTTCAATTTGTTCCCAGTCCATTCTCATTCGCGGGAAGGGAGTAGTTTGGGAATCCGTTTGGGAAAAAAAATAAAAGAACAGGGAGATCATCAGAGTCCAAATTTCAAATGTGGTGGGAGAGATTATTTCTTCAAAAACAGCAAGATCAAGTGTGTTGGTGGTTTCATGGTTTGACAACACACATGGGCTCCCATATAGGGTATCAAGAAGGGGTATTTGCCCACCCCTGGGAATCGGACGATACCGTTTCTGCTCTCAGAAGTTACGACAGAGATTTTTCCGATAACACTAATTCTGATTGCTAAAGTTCTGGATGCTGTAAAAATGGCAAAAACATTGGAAATGTCCAGTAGAAAAAGGGGAAATCTACAGTGCAAAGTCATAATGAAATTTCCTATTGCAAATGAAAGAACACTATGCATATGTATACAGTATGGAAAAGTATGAAAGGCGAAGAAGTGTAAATATAGTAAAACGTCAATTATCCGTGGTAACTGGGGACGCTGGAGCCCAGATAATTGAAAACCACGGTTAATCCAAGTTATATATGCGGTTTATTGAGTTAAATAAAAAAAACTATGAAAACCTTCTTGTAGAATGTAAATACGAAACTAGACATTCTTAAACTCATTTAGACAGAAAGTCCTTGAGTTTTGTTAGTTATCTCTTGTTATACGAATCCACTTGCATAGAGAGAGAATTACAGTGGACCATGCTTAATCGGAACCCACGGATAACCGCGCCTCGGAAAATTGACGTTTTACTGCATACCATCCTTTGCAGCAGCTATTCACTGAGATCTCTTGAAAATTTTCATAGAAATTTGTCATGAGGGCATTTTTTTCATTCTTGATGACCACTTGAGTGACCTCTAGGATTTCGTCACGCATGTGACACAAATGAAGAAAAGAATAAAAAAACGACAAAATGTTTTTCTAACATCTAACTTCATTTATCCATCTTTCTTTATCTAGTTTTTGGGTCTTCTGGCTTCTAATTAAATCAATGCATTGAGAGTTTGGTAAAAATGGTTAGATCACATGGCGGCACACTGCAAATTTGCACATGGTGTTTGTGCATGTTATTCTTAGTTACAATTTCTGTTTGGTTCCTTCTGAAAGCTATGATATGGCGGGGCCCATGACAACACATAAATTCAGTCCCTGCAGAACATAATAGGTATCGTGGAAAGTTGCAATTTCAAGATTTTGTAGACAAATATATTCGGCTAAAAATCTCCCATTTTTAACAGTGGAAAAGTGGGAGACATCTTGAAGCGTTCAAACAAATCAGAAACGAAAAACATCTTTTTGAAGAATTTCTTGTTAAATTTTATACTACTAGATGGCGACACAAGCCTTTTAAGTGTCAGTAGCAGGAAGGGTTGGTAACGAGAAGTTAAATCCCGAAACACCAGAGAGCAGCACGTTAGAGCGTATACATGTGCTGGTTTTATGACTGAATGTTACTATCAGTAGCGGTTGAAAAATTAAAAGGGGCACCTATTTATCAATATCAATTGATTTTATGGAAAGCCAACAGCAAGAGTTTTAAGAGCAACTTTTAATATCTTACCAGCTTTAATATTAAAACAATAGATTGGTATTTTTAGCTAGCGTTAAAATCCAGAATATTTAAAAGTTTTTCCCTTCGTACGGCAGGGGTGTAAGGCTAAGGGCACTTCTTCTTCGAAGGAAGAGGGACGTTTCTTCTAGTTTTTAAGAGCACATTTTGCCTTTCAGTTTACCAACATAATTAAAAGAATAAAAGAAACCTGTTGAGGAATGAATGAATAAATTCTACAGCCGATTTCCGAACAACCTTTCATGGCTAGCAGTTAAATAAACTAAAAGATGTTGACACATTCTTTGTACTTCTTCTACGTCTTCGACAGATCATGAAGATATCAAGAAATTCAGATTGCAAGTGCAATTTTCTCCAAAGAAGGAAATTTCTCGTTTTACGCGGTGATGAAGTTTTAAAGAAAAAGTGCCTTAACGGTGATCTGATCAGGTGAAACAAACCCGCGGAAAGGAGACACTCAATTTTTTCAAAAGCAAGTTAAATTTGGTTTGTTTTTATCATTTAAAAATTTTCATTAAGTTTGATCACTAATTATTATTATCACTTTTCATCAAAGGGTTTTAAGTTGAGCAATTTTAAATAAAAATAACAATAATGTTGGGAGTCAGATACCAATGGCGTCTGGTCACTATGGGCATCCGGGCCTAAGCCTCGCATGAAAGTGAGAAGAAAATTGTTTCTTCTTTTAATATGAAAAATTCCGAAAGGAAATAGGTGTTAGGAGCCTATCGCCAGATTTTCTTACTGCAAATTTGAGCCATTACACTAGTAACGAGTTGAGTAACTGGGTAACAAGTGAAAGCCTTCCATTTACTAGAGCGCGCTGAATCGTGGCCACGGCTGAATAACACGTGCGTGGGAGATACGACTCTAGCCAACTCGTCGCCTTGTTGAAGCTTCAAACAACAGTAGCAAATGAGCAGATGCCTGCTGAATTGCGCATGCGTAAAACTGTCTTTCGGGCTGGTCGCCTTTCTGTTCAACAGCAGCAAGTTTCCTTTCGCGTCGTTCCAAATGAGCGGCTGATATTCGTTTGTGGAGATAAGCTGTTAGGTTCGTTCTTGTAAGTAAAATAAACAAAGCGGACTTTGTATTGGAACGCCCTTTTAGTTTATTAAAGGATGAAGAAAAAAACGTTAAAGACTTGGGTCCGTATCGACCAAATGTTTGCTGGGTGCAAAAACATAAGAATCAGTTTGGAACTCTACTTTGAAGCGTGTAAAAACTTGCTTACGTAATGAAATGGGGCAAGAACGGTTAAATGCCTTAATTTTTTTATCTGTTGAGAAGAAGTTCATTTCAGAAATTGACAATTTTAAAACGAAAGTTATTCAGAAGTTCGCCGAACAAAAAAACAGAGCTCGGTTCCTTTATAAATGAAGTAAGACAAAAACCTAAACTTTTAATTTATGTTATACAGCACTGCATATATGAAAAAAAAATTCTACCTCATTCTATGTGGATAAATATGATTTCAGCAGGTGGCGTTTGGAAACCTCACAATCCACTGTAATTATATTTCACAGTACGGAAGAAGGTGTGAGAACACTTTAAAAAATATTTAGCCCCGGATAAATTTTAGGTCATCCTACTATCTTTGCAGTCATTTTTACTGTAAATTGAAGAGTGTGTGAATCTGACCTTTCGTAAAAATTACATGCTATGAAAACTGCTTTGAAAAGTTTTTCAAGTGATAGTTGGTCCTCTCCATTTTGCACTTTAAAAAGGTTATTTTTTAAATGTGTTTTGTCTTTTAGGTTTAAATACGGTCGATTAACCATGAACATTTAACTCTAATAGAAGTCATCGCTGTCGATTTTAAGTAAACTCGTTCAAGCTTGAAGGCAGATCCAGTATCGTAGAACGAATGCAACAGTTCTTGTCTTCCTCGGTATTCGGAACTGAGGCAGGCTGTACAAAAACAATGTTGATGTCCGAGCGATTGTTTAATTCTCTAAGTTTATGTTTGCAAAGATGCCTTGAAAAAAAAATTATGTGGGGAAAAAATTTCAAAAACTGCAGTTTCTTCCATAATATTTCGAAACCCTATTGTGAAACACAGTCGATATGGCAGAAACAAGGTATAAAAAATTCGTCTAAGCTCGACAAGAAAATGACAAGATCCAACGTGTGGTGAGGTGTAATGAAATTTCACTGCAGGTACAGAGATTGTAGTATAATGTGGTGCAGTGAAGCATAGCTAAAAATCCTAATCGGCATTGATGGTACATCGCAGGAGTTGTAAAGGCTGAAGTGTTGCCATATCTGCAGACGGCCCTGTGTAGTTCTAGACAGTTTCAAAAGAACAATGCCCGATCACATGTGGCGCGGTATGTCTTACAGTTCCTGGATGCCCAAAATTAGCCAGGTCTTCCTTGGCCAGCTCGTTCACCTGATTTATCGTCCATTGAACAAGTGTGGATAATAGTCCCTTAGACGCCTGACCGATCAGGCTCAGTCGCCAGTTACCCAAGATGAACTTTGGGTATTAATCGAGACAGCATGGAAAGGCCTTCCGTAGTGCGCCATCCAGAACCTCTTCTAGTGGATGCCATGCCGTGTACGATCCGTTATCAAAGCTGGTGGTCTGTTCACAAGGTACTGAGTATTGTGTGTTCCATATCACTTAGAGGTCTGTACTTCTGATAACTTACGTCATTTTTCATACGTAATGTACCCTATAAATCACACTACAACATCTCAAGTCTTTCTTGGTGTGGCATTTTCAATAAATAGTTGTATATTTCGGCAAACGCTGGGACGCGAAAGCGCGTTTTTCGATATCATAGGTATCGTATAACTAAAGTTTTCGTGTCGGTTGACTGTCTTGGCTGCAACTTTTGTGATTGCTGCACTGCAATGCTACTTCAATCACAGTTCCTATTTCAGGCACTGCACTTCTGAAAATCCCTTTATTCATTATTTTGGGTTTTACTTCGCTTATACAATCAGTAGACAAAGCATTAGAGGTCAGACTGATGGGCGATTGACATGGATATTTCCCGCACACAGTGGAACACACCCAAACCGAACGCAGGTGGTAAATAGGCGGACATCGGAGCTTCCCAAAAGTGTATCACAATCGACGAACATGGGTAAACGTGGGGATCTGAGCGATTTTGATTGTGAACGCATTGTCCGTGCATGACAGATGGGTCATTCTATCGCCCAAGCGGTAAGAACCGTATGTTTCCAGAGGGCAACCGTATCAAGGGTGTACCGTGATTATACCATCGACGAACGTACCAGCGCCCAGAGAGCAAGTGCTGGCCGACCACACGCCATTGATGACCGAAGGCGACGGAGGCTATTCAGACTCGAACAAACCAACCGCTTGGCAACGGCGGTGCACATCACATCCAGGTTAAACGTCGGAGACCCAAGCAGCATCAGCGAGTGAACGGTATGGCGCACAATGCATGTCATGGGCTACGCTGCCGACACCCTTTTCATGCGCCACTGTTGTCTGCTCGTCATCGTACATTACGCGTCGCCTTGTGCCGGGAACATGAAAACTGAACTTCAAAACCTCTTCAAAGTGGTGCCGCTTCGTGTGGTCAGATGAATCCCATTTTCAGCTGTACCGAGCTGACGGGAAGGTGCTGGTTTGGCGTTGACAGCATGAGGCCATGGCCCTGTCGTGTCAGGTCGGCTCTGTCTAAGGCAATGGTGGTTTGGGGAGCCTCCAGTCATTTAGTGTGCTTGGAGAGGTCCTTAACCGCTGTGCGCAGCCAGCATGTGCTGGTTGATCACCTACACAGTTTCACGGCCTTAGCGCATTCTGCGGCCGATGGTCTGTTTCAATAGACAATGCGCAGCGCCACCGGGCTACAATTACCCAGGCATGGCTCGAGGAACAATCCTTTGAGTTTGAAACCATCAAGTGTCTTCGAAGATTAAAACCCTGTGAAAGTTTCCTGAGAAGCCGTGTGCAGGATATCAGATCCATGGATCCTGGACCGACGGCTCGGGCGGAGTTACGGACAATGCTGCAACAGGCATGGCTGAAATTACTGACTTTAATTCCGCGGAACATGAAACTTATGGTGTCAGAGATGTTCAGAGTCTCATGCCCGTCTCTAGTGAATACAAATATGCTATTGGGTGGAGATGTCCTTTTAGTCTAAAGTTCCGACATGATGTACAGTACATCAACAAGAACTTGAGATTATGGAACCGAACTTGTACGAACAGTGTAATGTATTCATGTGCTATCACTTTTGGAAAAGTAACCTTCGACTGCAGACTGTACTATGAAGTAGTAAGGGGTATTATACTGTATATGTGGACCTTGCTGTAAAGAAGTGATACTTTACATCATAAACGCAGGGGTCAATTGTTTTCCCATTTGATTGGCGGTTGGTGTCTCACAGCTCGAGCAAACCGTTTTCATATATGGTGTTTCGATCATGTTTCAGCAAACTTTGGAGTACTATGGCCACTGTGCCAGGAAATTAGAAGAAATAATTAAATACACGGATATTCACAACACATGCATACCCACATTTATCGTAAATCTTAACAATTATTTTATGATTCACATTAATAAAAATATATTTATTGTAATATATTTATTTCTCTTCCTGCTAAAACGTTGTGAATGGCATCGTAATGTATGACGAAAGAAACTTAGTTAAGGAAATATTTATTTAATGCATTTTATCACAGGCTCAAAAACTTCCAACAGTTTGAGGAAGAAGATCGAACACCGTTTATATTTTTCGGAATGTGTTTGATGGTACAAAAATCGGCTCTCACAGCTTTGGTAAATATAATGAACATTTAAATGGCCCACACTAACCAAACAGGTTTTCTAAATCTTAAAAAGTAACTGCGTCTTGAATAAAGTATTTTCAAGTTTCCGTATTCATGGAGTATTTTTCTTCAAAATAAAATTTTGTGGAGTTAGATTTTCTCCCCTAACTCTTAGTTGAGAAGTTTCGGAACTCTACATATTATCTATAAAGGTGGAACTCTGTGAAGTATAGTTATTGCAACATTTTCTTAATTTTTGGCTGCAATTTCGCTGACTCGTATGTAGTCTATAAAGAAATGTTTTCGATAAGTAAGATGACACACGCACACACGTACAATTTCTGAACTGTGATTCTCAGATAAGTCAAAAAATTATTCACAGGGAACGACCGTTTTTATTCTGTTCTCGAAGCACGTCTCGCATTCTGCTATGCACATTGGCTCGCACTGGGACGTATAGTTGAGCATGCCGATTCAGAGTTTCCTCGACTATCTTCTCTTGAAGACAGTCAAGATATTGTGTTTTAAAAATGTATTTAAAACTACAGATGACGTCACTGAAACTATTTTCATGTTTCTTCTTGCAAGATCTTCATTTTATGATTTTGTGCACATAGTTTCCAGTTTACATTTTCATAAATAATAGCCCTTCAGTGAAATTCCAAGACTTTTTTTGTTTAGTTTTCATGCCAAATGTATCTAAAACTTTAAACATAAAATGGAATGTTTTTCTGAAAGACAAATGAAGCGAACTGCATCAGACTTCATTGGCTGAAAACCCTAGATGGAAAAATAGGTGTCTCAAAAAACGCGAACATTTCTATGGAGAAGAGGTGGAGTGTAGAGCAATATTGCTAAAAAATGAAATCTGTCAAAGAATGCATGATTTTGAATGCGGCCACTGAGCCTTCGTAAGCGCCGGAAAATTCTCACACTGTGGCCATGATATTTTCTCATGGAATGTAAAAGTGAGATGTGATTCTCCAATAAGTCAAAACATTGTTTACAACAGAGGGCAGTTTCATGTATTATATATGCTGTTTTAAAATAAATATTCATACATATACGATTTTTTTTTCTTTTTGTTTTGGAAAAGAGTTCGTCCCTTATATCCTGTGCGCAGTTACGAAACTAATGGATAAAACCAGAACGAACTTGTCCCTCTAAGCTGCTCAGACTGAAAAATTGGAAAAACAGAGGAAGCCGTTAGATGTTCTTTTGATCGAAGACAAGCAAAGCACAGAAGCGAATGAACAGTGAAAGAACAGAAAGCACAAGAAAGTAATCATCATTAGTTTTGTTTTTTTCTTTACAATCATTGCTGGGCGAAGGTGCTTTCTGAAATTGGTTAATTCTGAAGCAGAGTTGAACACCTCATTTATCAAGCTCCATGAGTAATACTTCAGTTCCCAAATTTATAAAAATTACTAGCTTTAAAATGATAATTTTTTCAGAGTCAAACAAATTATCACTTTTGAGGGGAAACGATCACCCTATAACATACTAAAATAGTGTATTATTTTTTCCTTTGTAGAAGAAGGGACCATTATGAATAAAATGCCTGTATCTCATTTTCTTTTTTCTTGGGTGGGGGTAAAGAGGACTAAAAATATAATTAAAATTCAATAATATGCTGTTTATTTCTTTATTTGAGATGAAGTACCTTAAAACTTATAATAAAATATTCCATTTTACCCCTTTATTAGGAGGAAGCATTCTATTGAAGAGTTTTTTTGTTGTTTTTTTAAGAATATGAAGGTAATTTACGTAACAAATTTGTAATAATTTAAATGAAGTAACTGTGCAGAACCGCATCTTGGAACATGCGACAGGGTTTCGGAAAAAATAATCTAGTGCAACCGACTTTTAGGGACCCAGGGACAAGATGAGGTGAGGAAAGGAAAATTCTACACGTTAAAATTTTAGTAAAAATGCAGGAAAAGTGTAATGTGTTTTTCACCAATCCACTAATCTCTCAGAGGAATCAGTAGATATGAAACGGTTATCAAAATGAAATATCCTACAAGAAAAGTTGTAGTTCTTGGTTGTTTTATCATATTTCTGTCTTTCTTAACCTGAAATCAATTAAATAAATTTTACATTTCTTTATGGGGTTAGAGTACGTTCTTTTTTAATTTAAATCGGACTCTTTTGTTGGGAAATAGTATCTTAAAAATATACAGTTTTAAGATAATTTGTCAACGCTCCTTCTGAGTATGAAAGGCCATTCTGAACAAGCCAAAGCTTTAGTGTAATATCACTCACTAAGCTGTTCCCTGAGATTCAGAGTTTAGCTCCACAAAGAAATACAAACTATACCACATACATTTTTAACTTATTATTTACTTGCTGCTGCCGTATTAAACTTCTCCATTTATAGCGATCTTGACACACAACTCGGGCTTCACTGATATCCATCAATTGACGTACACAAGACTTTCTATACTTCATACTCATAACTTTTTTCTCATGCAGACGCTGCGGAATCTGGTATTTCCATGACCTCCTTGTCCTTCCTCTGCCTTTCCTTCCAGCCACTTGGGCTAAAATAAATTTCTTAGTAAGCATCTAATCACTTATTCTTTCAACATGGCCAAACCACCAAAGCCTATTAGTCTCCATCTTGCTAAGAACATGTTGCTTCCCACCTATGTTTCTTCTGTAGTACCCAGGTTTCACTGCCATACATCAGAGTAGGAACACTTACACTTTCATACACAGTCGTGCGGGACTCTCTTGAGAACCCATCATTCCTGTGAAAACCTCCCAAAGGACCTATGACTTTCAATGAAGAATTCACTCGCCTACTAATTTCGCTATCCAATTTGTTCTCTCTGTCAAATATGCTTCCTAAATACACAAACTCACTCACCTGGTCAATCACTGTGCCATTTAGACTTACATTACATTCAGTGCTACTAGTTCCTCGCTCAAAAACCATAATTTTGGGTTTTCCCTTATTTATTTAGTGTAAGGACCCAGCAAATGTTTCGTTGACAAAATTAGGAACTTGTAATTAAAAAATATGAAGTAAATTTGAACATTTCAATTCCGTTTCCGGGAAGAAGTACCCTGAATTCAAAGCAAATGAAATACTTCAAGAGAAAGGAATTCGATTTAATCTGAACCCCCTCCTAACAAGCACATATTGCAATTACTGTAGTATCATTGAAGTTGGTATATTTGTATTTGAGTTTCACTTCGCAGACTACAACGATGAAATGAGAACAGTAGCTGCACTAGGAATTTTGAAACCAAGCAGCATATGTTTTTGTTTTTTTATAAATACTTTACTTTTTGATTTTCAAGTACTTATGTAAAGCAAGATTTTGATTTGTCCCCTCTTAACTGTTCCGAAGAAGAGAAAATTAGCTGCCTGATTAAATGTACAACCTGTTTGCCATGAAGAAATGGCAATTCAAATATGATGCATTATACACTGCTGGCCACCCAAAATGCAACATCAAGAAGGAAGCATCCGATTGGCCTGAAATTCGCAGCATGCGTCGCCCGCGAGAGGACATGCAAACGATTAGCATTGCAGGGCATATGCAAATCATGTGCGCCCTGCACGCCACCGAGAAGCACTATAAGAAGGGTGCACAGAAGGCGCAGTGTAAGTAGTGTAAGTAGTGGAAGTGTGTTGTGTGGCCGGACTTGTGCGTAGGACGCTTCCTGATGCCTCGTCGCAGAATACGGCACTCATTCCAGCACGTTTCGGAGTTCGACAGAGGACGAATAGTGGCTTATCGAGACAGCGGTTTATCGTACCGAGACATCGGCGCCCGTGTGAGGCGACATCCAGCCACAGTGAAGTGAGTATGGATTCGGTGGGTGCAGGAGGGACGGACGTGAGCGATTGCCGCAGCCGCGGCACACCACCGAACGAGAGGACCGGCATGTTGTGCGGCGGGCATTGACGGCTCGCACTGCCACATCACGAACGTTAGCGCCGGAATTATGGTGTGTTTCGCAACAACCAGTGTCAGAACGTACCGTTCGACGTCGTCTGCAGGAGCGGGTACTTGTCGCACCGCGCCCATTGCTCCGATTACCATTGACGTTACACCACCGGCGAGTGCGGCGGCAGTGGGCAGTTGAACGCCGCATCTGGAGCACGGAATGGCACGACATTGTCTTCTCCGACGAATCCCGCTTCTGCCTGCAACACCACGATGGCCGGATCCGCGTGTGGCGGCACCGCGGCGAGTGACTGTATGACGCCTGCATTATGCATCGCCATACCGGTCCGTCGCCTGGCGTTATGGTTTAGGACGCAATTGGATATGACACCGGCACCCCTCTGGTACGCATCGCCGGTACACTCGAGAGCCACCGCTACATCTCCGACGTTTCGGAGCCTGTAATTCTCCCTTACATGAAGGACATGCCAGTGGCCACGTTTCAACAAGGCAATGCGCGCCCGCACGTGGCACGCATCGTGCAACAATTCTTTACGGTACACCAGGTGTCATTGCTGCCGTGGCCCGCCTGTTCTCTCGATATGTCGCCCATCGAACATGTCTGGTCGTTGATCGGCAACCGAGTGGCCCGGCAAGCACCACCCGCGGCTACGCCTGATGAACTGTGGCAACGTGTGGAAACAGCCTGGATCAACATATCCCAAGCCCACATCCAAAGCCTCTTTCGTTCGATGCCGCAGCGTGTAGCGGCTGTTATTGCAAGCCATGGGGGCCACACGAACAACATCGATGTCTGCGTGTTCCGCAAGTCGCACGGGCCTGTAAGCTCAATCTTGTATCTGTTGTTATGTGTCCAATAAATCTGGCTTTGCTATCTTGCGTCCTTCTTGGTGTTGCATTTTGGGTGGCCAGCAGTGTAATTCAAAACATGTCCAGAGGCGAAAACTTTTAGCTACTCAAACGAAACTGTTCTTCATATTTGCATTATGCCTGCCCGATATTCTTAACTTTCTCCCAAGTCAATATTCTTCATAGTTTATTTTTATCTTGAAAATCCCAAATGAATCATTAGCTTCCCAATACAAACGTTATTAATTTTGAAAATATAAAACTGTTAGAAAATTATTGGACAAAACTATTGGCACTTCTATGTAGCTCGGAAATATCGTCGATAAATCTATACAGCTGGAATTGATTTAAAGCTCTGTAATTAAGAAACGGAGACAAGTTGCCAAATCTAGACAGGGGTCGTCATCAGAAAACTATAAATTTTGCCTTGAAACCGGAACTTACTCGTAAATTAACGTGTTAAGATATTGTTAGGCACTGAATTCGGTAAAATGATTGGGAATTTGTTTCTCAGCAGATCTATAGCGTGTATCGAGCTCCGCTTAGAAATAGGACACGTTGGTGCAGCAAAGCTGTTGTCGAAATAGTAAGTTAAACTGAAACTCTCGTGAGAAAATACTATTTTCAGGGAACTGTGGAAAAAACATAATATTTGCCATAGAGTAATACATTCATTGACAGCAGATATGAAATGTTTAATTCGTGCTGTCTCAAAGAAATGCAAAGGGAATCATAAAATGAAAAATACAACCTTAGGAGAGGAATGAGACTGTGTTACCAGAAAATAAGTGATTCAGAACTTAGACCTACTAGATTCTTTTCCGAATAGAGTACTTAAAAGTTTTCATTCCGAAAACAGTTTCAGGGAAGAAGTTCCCTGAGAATGTAACGAACGTAATACCCTCATGATTCACTAAACATGGTCTTAAGAGCGAAAGAAAACAAAAAAGGACGTTTGTGAACAAGTGCGTGATATTACACAGCTATATAGCAGTTTAAGCTAATAAAATATTAAAATAATTCGTCATTACATTGAACTGCAAAATTTGTAAAGAAATGACAAATAGTTAGAATCTGTATTTAACTCATTATGATGTGAGTTATTCATTGCGTAAAACAACTAATACTTCACAGATATTAATATTCAATAGATATTAATATTCTATGACATTCATATTCAATGCTGCCCGACTTGAACTCCGCTGTTTTCAAGCAAACTCAAATACATAACAGCTCTTTAAACTCCGTGGCATTTATACATAATAAACTATATAAGGTGAACGAGAATCGTAGTGTGTTTACCTAACGCTGAAATATGCCGAACATTTGTCGTACTCGACAGTCAGGAAAGTATTTTTGTCAAAAACCTCAAACTGAACAGAAACGTTTGGAGGGTTTGCTAGAACCTACTTGAAGTTGTACGAGTAAAAATACTCATTACATGAGATACAGTAGGTTACAAAATCAACATTTTCTTCGTTCTCGTTTAAGAAATAATCATCCGCCTGACCTCAGACATTGGCAGTATTATATAATACTCTCCCTTCCCTTACACAGAACAGTTCCCTATCGTAGAAGTTAATCCTATGGGAAGGTATTTTATCATATGTCAACGTTACAAATATTAACTATATTGCGTAGTTATTTCTAACCTAAAAGTGCCTACAGCTAAGAACCTTGAACAAATTGCTTACAACATAGATTTAGCTCACTGGCGATTGCAGATTTTTATGTAGATGCAACATATATGATAAGGAATATTTTAGTGATAGTTATTAAAGAATTGCCAATTAAAACAGTTATTGGAAAGTTACCATGCCAAGACCTGTTAAAAGAATCTTGTATTATCATATAGACATACCATTATGATTCTAGGCAGGTAGCGTACAAATTATGTTTTATTACAAATGAGCAAACTGGTCGCTGAGAATTATGAGTCATATTTTTTTTTGTCCTCTCAAAGGTTCGGCCTCTGTCATTCAAGTGAAAGAAATTATCCAGCCGAAAAGTATTTACTAGTCCAGCGCATGCGCAGCAAGCAGAACAGAAAAAGCTTTGGAAAGCCTGATGGTCATTCTCGTTGGCTGTAGAGGCCATTTCTGCTTAATGTTGTCTTCGTTCTAGATGGATCACATTATTTCCGATTCCAACGTACCTCATTCCATCAGAGGAACAGTCTGGGTAAAACAACTTTTATCGCCGATTTTTATCTCCCACGTGAATAAAGGCTATGAGGTCGATCATCGTGAAGTAAGAGAGATTTTTGATCTGGACAAAAGCAAAGTGCTTCTTTTGAGAGGAAACAAAGAAATATTTGCGAAAGCAAAATAACCAACGACGAAACTATGGCACTTTATCCAGCCTTTCCGCTCTTAGATAAAAACTTCTTCAAATTGATCGCAGTTAAGCATAAAGATCGTTCTACAGGCTGAGTTGTGAATATTAAGGCTAAGGCTGGACAAAGAAATGCTTGAGAAATAAATACCAAGCAGGTTCAGTATGTGAGTTCGATTCCATTGACCCGGTGGCTAAGTGCTTTTATGCCCAGCTTGCGCAAAAAACACTTTACGCCAGTGCTGAATTTGTTTTTGCACGGTGGCCGATTCAGGATTAAAAAAGACTTACTTCATTGTATCTCGTAGGGAACAAAAAATATTTGTTCTTAACAACTAAAATTCCCTATTTCGTTCAGTAGAAGAATATCGGCGAAAAAACTTTCACTGCTTTTTCTTCAATAAAATATGCCTTTCTAGTTACTAAAACTGCGATCTAAGTTCGAAAGGTAAAGTCAATTCCATAACTCGAAAAAGCACAAATAATAATTCAAAGTACAATAGCTTACATTACTTTCTGTTTTTGTCAATACTGTTCAACTAAATATTAAAAATAGTATTGTTAAAGATTAAGAAAACAATTTTGAACTTTCACTATTTCGGAATTTTAAATAACAGAAAATTGTTCTTTGTCATAAAATGTACCACTGCATCAAAAATATCCGGAATTAGCATACAGCTAAACCTCTTCACTCCTCAGCCTTTTCCCGCTAATTCCCTAACTTCATGGGAACAATACAAGAAGAAAAGAAAACAGATACGTCGTACGCTGATCCCATTAATTGGGAAAACTAAAATGTTCACAAATCCTAATGTCAATAGTAGACAAGGTTTATGCCAGTGATCGACTTCATGACGTCATTGTCCTAATCCCGCCCGACTGCTCCCTTTCTAAATACCTCAAAACTACAAAACGTTTTCCTTTCCGTGAGTAAATTAGTAGATTTTTTTTTTGAAGAAAAATATCTTTATTATCTTTATTTGTGCTATTTTTGACCGGGTTTTTAATAAGATGAATTGGAGATACCCCTATTTTCAAACAAGCCATTAAAAAGTGCTTAAATAATTGCAAATCACAATTTCAAATTCTTCAAGAAGCTTACGACAGATTTTCTGAGATGAGCATTATGCGAAGGAAAAGCATTCTCTTTTCAGAAAATTCTCTGGTAAGCATTTAATTGATAATTAACGTTCACATCGTTCTAAGCGAAAAATATGGAGCGGAACACTTTGTGACTGAATAAATGCTATCACAAGAGAAACCTTGCAACTCTTGACTAAAAATTGGATGAACAAGGTTATTTAACTGGAAGAAATATTTCTAAAACGCAGGAAAAATGTTTAAAACGATTGCATAAGGAACATAAATGAATTGCGCATCACCTTACTTTGAATAGTGTCCCGACTTTAACAGTTACCAAACTTTATGGCACGCTTGTGCGTCAAGAAAAATTCGAAATTATATGTAGAACATTTTATTTACCTTTATCCTCCTTAGCGGAAAATGTATACATTACTTGAAAAAGAAACTGTACCTGAAAGAGTCTTCGTTAGAAACAGCATGGGCCACCCCGGTGTAGCAGTGGTCTAAGCGCTGGCTTTTGAGCATTCGTCCCAGAAGGGTTCGGGTTCGAATCCAGTGAGGAATGGATGTTGTGTTTGTCTTACGCCATTGGCTCTCTCCCTTCCCTGAAACCAGTGGCCCTAAATTAGGGACGGACGACTGCTTATAGTCTATTGAGTTGCTCAAGGTGGTCGATAAACCTTCAATCAAAAAAAAAAAATAGGAATGGCATGGAAAGGAGGAAATAATTTTTTCAGTCGGATATTTAGAAGCTAATATATGCAATAAAATGCATTTTGAATTTGATAGCATCTGCGTTTACGACCTCTAGCAGAGAAGTTATGCAACGAAAAAAACACCGGAAAGCAGGGATCATCATTCTCGCATTCCAAGTTTTTCAAATCAAAGTATTTTTTTCAAATCGGACAAATAACTGCAGATATATGTTGTCCAAAGACTGAGGGACAAAGTGATACTATAAACTCTTACTGTTTTTGACAAATGAAGTAATGTGAGCAGTGTTCTTCATAGTTTATGGAACCGGTAATTAAAAACGTAAAACGGATTTCTAATGTAGGCGAAACATCCACAACATATGATAGAGGGAGAGTTAAAAGTTTTGCAATATTTGGATCCCTTTATATCTTCATACGAACCTTTACGACGAAAGCTGACTAGCATTCAAAGTATAGGCCATCGTGTTGCACCGTCTTTAGTATTCTGTCTGCCAGTTCCTCGATTCCGCGGCGGTACCAGTTCTTGTCCTTCGAGGCGAAGAATTCCTTCACCCCAGCTGCCACCTACTCCTGGTTGTTGACGTGCCGCCCGCGAAGGAAGTGGGCCATGGAGCGTAACAAATAATAATCCGACGGGGCAAGGTCCGGGCAATATGCTGGGTGTGGCATCAGTTCAATACCCTCAAATTCCTGGAGTTTTGCCAGGGTCGTTCACGTAGTATGAGGCCGAACGTTGTCCTGTGCAGGAGAACGCGCTTTCTATTCACCAGTGCCGGCTACTTCTCCTCCAAAACGGCATACATCCGCTCCAGCTATTGAGAGTAGAGGTTGGCGTTGATGGTCTGACCGTCTGGAACAAATTCGTAATGAATTATCCCCTCGAAATTCCACCAGACGCAGAGCATCACCTTGTGCTCGAATCCCCACGTTTAGCAACAGGTTCAGGAAGATGGCCCGGGCTCAACCACTGCCGTTTTCTGTTAGGATTTCTGAAATAGACCCACTTTTCATCGCACGCAACAATTCTCTTGATGCAAATGTACATCGCGTGGGTTTTCTAGGAGTTTCGTGCACACTTTTACTCGGCGGTTTGCTTCAGCTGGCGTCATTTTGTGAGGAACAATGCGGCAGCTCCTGTAGACCTTGCCGAAGTCCTGAAAGTGACGAACCACGGTGGTCTGTGATGTGCCCAGCTCGCCGGATAATCTCCGAGTTATGGTTGTCGGATTTGCTTCTACAGCCTGGCGCACAACCTCTGAATTCACGGTTTGCGGCCTACTTGACCTTGGCTGATCGTTGAGGTTTCTGTCATCTGAGTGAAATTTCTTGAACCATCTGGTCGCGGTGCTGTGGTCCACGAAATTTTCCCCTTTCGTATGGCAAATGTTTCGTGTTGCTTGAGCAGTGTTATAGCCGAGTTCAAACTCGTAAAGCAAAAGTTCCCTAATTAGCAGGTTGAGGCTGTTCATCTTTTAGGCGCCCCAACTACAGACAAAACGACGACATGCAATGCTGTTCACAGCAACGACTACCACTTTATATCCCTTTCGACTGACTGCAGTGCGCGACTTGAACTAGTTTAAACACGTGACATACCCTCCGCATCATATGCGTTTTTGCAAATATTGCAAAACTTTCGACTCACCCTCTGTAGCACCTACTTTGTCACCAGCGGCTGAAATAGGTGCTATGAAAAGTTAAATTGTGTACAAAGCATTTGTTTGTCGTACGAAGGATATCCATGGCAGAAGGGATATGGGAAAAAAGTGATGCAACTTTCTGCCCCCTAACAGAAAAGCTATGCGTTACCTAAAGAAAAAAATGAGTGCAAAATAGTCGTGGTAATGAAACTATTATATTTTTCCAAGGAATTTTTAGAATCGGAGATGCTCTTTTAGGTAGAAATTCATGCTGGCGCCTTCTGACGAAGGTACTGTGAATAACGGAAAAGCAGAAAATATGCGCAAAGTATTCTTCGTAGCAAAAGCTATGAGAAGAAAAAGAATTTTTCAAAAATACATCTGCAAACCGAGATATCGAAAAAAGTTTTTAAATACGTATAGATCCCAAGCGGCAAAACTGCATTACTTAAAAAGGATAGTATTCCCATGCAATTTTCATCGTAACGATTGGCATACAGTACAAAAAGATTTTTTCAGAACTTATTGAAGCACAAATATAGTGACACACAGAAATGCACATTAGCTCTACGTAGCGTCTGAACTATGCGCTATAAATACCGAGAGCACATGCAAGTTCCACAAGGTGAAAGAATCTTTTTAATCTGACTTTTAGTAGCACAGATATCCAGAAAATTAGTTTAAAAATTTGCCGGCCCCAGCGAGTAAACTGTGTGTCATTTTTAGCAGGAAATCCGTGTAAATTTGGTTTCGTGGGTCGCGGTATCTAACATTTTTTTTTTTTCAATCTGGTTTTTAAACGTGCAGATATTTTTTTCAAACGTGTTGTAAAAAGAAAACTGTGCGGCGAAAAATTAGAAGTTATATGATGTACACTCCTCACATGAAGTGCAACCTTTCAAAGCAAGAATTTGTGAAATCGAATTGTTGCAAACAATACTATAAAGAAAAATACAATATACGTCTATGCTCCATGGGGAAGGGGCTGTGCATTCTTTTGATCGGATAACGTGCGTAAAAGGTTTTTCTTGGTAATAGTATCTGCAGTTAAAATAATTTTGTTAATAAAGTTTTCAGGAGCGCATACGTTGCTGCAAACAGGTAGGAAAGATAAATATACAGTTACACCCCCTAATGACAAAACTATTCTTAAAAAAAGTTGAAAATTATATTGATACATTTCTTACCACCCGTTCAATGCGGTGCAAAAATAATTTTTCAAATTGGATTTTTAGAAGCAGAGATTCCAGGAAAACGCCTTTACGCCCCTCTAGCGGAAAAACTGCATCTTTGAAGAAAAAAAACTGTACCCAAAATAGTCATAGTCTTAAAATGGTATGGACAAAATAATTTTTTTTTTCAGGCGGATGTTTAGAAGCAATAATATGGCATGAAATGCATTTTGCATATGGTGGGTTTAAGCTTTCTAGCAGCGAGGTTTTTTTGTTGTAAAAAGGTTGAAGAGCATGGATCATTGTTCTCTCATTTCAGGGTTCTCAATGAATTTTTCAAATCGTGCTAACAGGAGAATGCAAAGAGAATTTCTCAAATCGATCATATAGGTCCAGAAATATGATATTCACAGATAGACGGCCTGACGGCCGGATAGGCCAAGCGATAACATAAGCACGTTCTTTTTCTTTCAAAAGACGTGCTAAAAACATTTCCGATAGTGCAACTGTAATAACTGTGATAACGTGCACCCTCACCCTTTCTGGGAATAAATCACACTGTAAGCCAAACAAAAAATGATGGAATTGTTATAACTCAAAAGAAATAAAAAAAAAGCATAAAACAGATATGATCAGAAAGAGTTAGTCACCAATTGAGATTTCGTATGCCCAAAGACATTTGATTAAATACAGGAAAAAAAGAAGCAAAGAATGAATAAAGAAAAATGAATGCAAGCAGACATAAAGTAGCAGAATGGTGGCATGAGACAAAGGTAAATTAAAACGTCAAGAATCAGTAGAATTTCAGACATTTTATCAAGTAGGTCAGGTGATATATCTAAAAATCAGTAGATCTACTAGCGTTTCCATTAGTTCTGGAAACAGTGGTACCTACGCAAACGCAGCAGATTGCCTGGGCAGATGTTCGTTTAAGAAAGAGCTAACAGGAACATATGGCCAACTGAATTCAGTTTAGCAAGTATGGTAAGTGCCCAAACTATGAGCTTAAATTTGAGAGTCGGGGAACCTAAAGATGTATTTATAGTTCTTTTGTGTCTCCTAAAGCATGCTTCAAGTTTAGAGTATGCTACTCCTACACTGCACTTTGATACCTACATTAGAGGATTGCACAGGCCGTAATTTCGAAAGTCCGACCCGGGTCCAATCTTTAGTGGCCCAGCCGACCCTTTTCAGACATTCATCAAGTGTTCTCTGTCACTTATTGCAAATAATGTTATGCTTCCAATAGAGTAAAGGTTTCAACCCTTGGGCGACAGAGCCATTTTTAATGACCCGAGAGACGGTGTTCACAAAGGGTATTCTAAAATGAAGAAAATGTATTCTCGTAATGGAAAAATGAACGTCTAGGTACCTTGAGTACCTGCACTTTGAGATCTCAAATCTGCTATGCGTTGCATTACAATACGGTTTACTCGTATAATTGAAATGTTTAAAAACCACTAAAAAATGTACACATATCAAGTACCTATTTCGGAATTCTAAGTAATGCACACTACCGTTTGTGAAAATAGCAATACCAAGAAAGAATCGCGCTATGCAAATAAAATTTATATCACAGATTCCTCATGTTACAGGAGATAACTGATTACATTTGTAGAGCTATACAAGAGTTTTTCGCTTCAAAACTCAGTATCGTGTGAAGACATCTCGAGCAACAATAACATCCTCTATACACGGAGTGGCATTCAATGGGAAAGGTTTTTAATATCGTCCTGGGGAATAGCCTGCCAGGCTATTTCTATATGAGACCAGAGTTCATTTCTGGTGACTGGCGGAGTAGCTTGACGGGCCAGTCTCTTAGTTACCATGTCCCAGACATGTTCGATTGGGGACATATCCGGCGAACGCGCAGGCATGGGAGGAAGCGGTATCTTCCGTGCATTGAAGAGGTCTTGGACTTTCCAGGCCACATAAGGCCGAGCATTGTCCTGCTGGAATATAGCGCCAGGACGATTCTGAAGGAAAGATATCACCACTGCCTCTAAAACATCCCTGATGTATAACTAGCTGTTGAGGGTTATCTCCATTCGTAGCACGCGACATTGCGAATTAAACCCAATGACCTCCAAACCATAATGCTTTGCTTTGGGCCAATATGACGTTGCAAATCCACACTGTAAGGTGCCGTGCCGTTCACCACGATGTCTTCGAACACGTATGCGACCATCATGGTGCACGTGGAATCGTGAATCGTCGGAAAACACAATTTTTTGCTAATCAGCGCGCTAATATCTGGTGTTCCAGACCTCATTGCAACCTGAGGCAGCATGTGTGGTTGAGGGAAAAGGGAATGCGCAACAATGGGCTACTAGCGGTCCAAAAAGGGAAAGAGTAGTGAATGCTGAAAGTTGTTTCGTCTCATTAAGAAACCAGAATACGTTTCACAGCGACTCCAATTTTCACAAGCTTGTGATGAGTTGAAAATTTCCAAAATGTGAATGTTGATTTCATGAGTGTTCCTTCCTTCTGAGGGGCAATGATGAAATCAACATCCACATCTTGGGAACTTTCAACTCATCACAAGCTGGCAAAAATTGGTATTGCTGTGAAACATATTCCGAAGCTTGATATGTTACCAAGAAGACAGCAAAAACTGAACTGAAACATACAATAAGTTACTTGATTTTTGACTGTAGCACCATCACAATTAAGTGGAACAACCTTAACATTACTGCGGAGCTACTTTTTGACTCGCAGATGTGTTTAAAAAAAATAAATACATATATATCATCATCATCATCATTGTCAACCATTATCAATCCACTGCTGGACGAAGGTCTCCCCAAGTTTCCTCCACAACGGTCTGTCTTGTGCCAGTCTCCTCCATGTCACTCCTGCATACTTTCGAATTTCATCCACCCATCTTCCATGTGGTCTTCTTCTGGGTCTTTTCCTGTCCCTTGGAATCCAATCTAAAATTTCGGCTGTCCATCGATGGTCTGTTCTTCTGGCAGTATGTCCAGCCCATTGCCATTTCAGGGATTTAACTCTGATCATGATGTCTTCCACTCTTGTCATTTTTCGGATCCGCGTGTTCCGCTTCTTATCTCTCCTGGTTACACCAAGCATGCACCTCTCCATGCTGCTTTGAGTTGTCTGCAGCCTTTGTATGTCTCTTTTAGCTAAGGTCCATGTCTCTGCACCATACGTAAGCACTGGAAGGATGCATTGATCAAACACTTTTCTTTTAAGACATAATGGCATATTAACCTTGAAAATTATGCTGTTTCTTCCAAAAGCTCTCCAGGCAAGTTTTGTACGCCGATTAATTTCTTCACCAATGTGACCCTCACTTGATATCTGCTGTCCAAGATAAACGTATGTGTCTGTTATCTCCAGCTTTTCTCCATCAATCGATAAATCTTCATTTATTATAAAAGCATTGAACATCACTTTTGTCTTCTGAAAGTTCATTTTTAATCCCACTTCTTTACTCTTGTCAGCAAGTTCCTGCATCATACTCTGTAGCTCTGATGGGGTAGTTGCAAAAATGACTATGTCATCAGCAAAACGAAGGTGGGTTAGATAATCTCCATTAATCTTTATGCCTTTGTTTTCCCAGTTCAGTGATTGAAAGACATTTTCCAATGTGGCATTAAAGAGCTTCGGAGATATGGTGTCACCTTGTCTCACTTCTTTTCCAATTTTTATGTGTGTTGTATTTTCAAATAGCAGAATCTTTGCACTTGCATTTTCATAGATGTTATTAATAATATTAATGTATGCATCTTCAATACCGCAGGATTTCAGAGCCATTGCAACTGCTGATGGTTTCACCGAATCAAAGGCTTTTTCATAATCGATAAAAGCCATGCACAATGGAAGTTCATATTCCCTCGCTCTTTCAATTAGTTCTCTCAGTACGTGGATATGATCTATTGTGCTGTGGCCACTCCTGAATCCAGCTTGTTCTCTCGGTTGAGCCATGTACAGTGTTACCTTCAAGCGGTGTGAAAGAACTTTAGTGAAGATTTTATAAACCACTGATAGGAGGCTGATAGGTCTGTAGTTCCTGAGATCCTCAATGTCACCTTTTTTATGTAGCAAGATCATTGTAGCGTTGTTCCAATCCTCAGGAATTTTCCCTTCATTAAGGCATCGAGTGAAAATTTGGGCGAGTACTGTTTCGATTTCTCCACTTGCTTCTTGTATGATGTCTACAGTAATTCCATCTTCTCCTGGAGCTTTTCCCCGCTTCATGTTCTTGATTGCATGTGCAGCTTCTGCTGGAAGGACTGGAAGAACTCTGGTACCTTTCATGATGTCTGGAGTACATGTATCATCCCTTTCATATAATTTGGAGTAGAAATCTTTCACTCTTGTCAAAATTTCGCCTCTATTTCTTGTTACAGAACCATCTTCTTTTCTCAGTGCCATAATCTGTTTTTTTCCCTTACTGAGATGTCCCTTTGCTATCTTTAGGCTTTGGTTGTTTTCAATTGCTTTCCTTTCTAGTTCACAGTTGAATTTCCTTACGTCTTCAGTGATACTTTTTCGTACTGTCTTGCATAGCTCTATATATTCCACTTTGGAAGTCACATCTTCTTTAGTTGTCCTCATCTCTCTTCTTTTTTGCATCAACATTTTGGTTTTTCCGGATAATTTGTTCACATGCAACTTGTTCTTAGACCCAGCTAATTTTGTTGCTGTTTCCATAAGAGCTTTGGTTACTTTTCTGTTAACTTCAGAAATATCCACTTCTTCTTATGTTAGGCCTTCTAAAGCAGAGAATCTGTTCTTCAGTTCCAATTTGAAGGTATTATTGTGTTTTTAAGGTTGGTTATGTCAATACATTTCGTTTGTCTTGTGAACTTGCTACGTTCGAGTTTAGTGTTGAGGTGCATCTTACATCTCACCAATCTATGGTCACTGCCTGTGTTGAACTTGTTTAGAACACTGCAGTCTTCTATGACGAATTTTTTGTTACACATAATAAAATCAATTTCACTTGTCGTCCCATTTGGATGTATCCATGTCCATTTCCTGTGTGGCTTTTTCTTGAAAAAGAAGTTCAAGATGAAAAGCCCTTCTGCCTCTGCAAACTCTACGAGAGTATTTCCACGCTGGTTTCTGTTGCCGTGACCGAATTTACCTACTGAAGTTTCATTCTGTTGCCGTTGCCCTATTTTTGCATTGAATTCTCCCATAATTATCTTCAAGTGCTGCTTACCTTTATTATTTAGATCACGAATTTCCTCATAAAATTCTTCAATTTCTTCTTCAATATGACTTGTGGTGGGTGCATAAGTTTGAATAATCTGAGCCTGGTATCTTCTCGAGAGTTGGATAACGAGTCGTGCAGCTCTGTCAGAGGAACTTTCAACTTCTACAACTTTATCCTTCAGTTTCTTGTTTATTATAAATCCAACACCACTAGTTCTGCCAGTATCTGTCCCACGATAGTAGAAGAGATGTCCACTTTTCAGCTCAATGAGATCTTCTCCTTTTCTCCTTACCTCACTTAGCCGGACGATGTCCCACTTGATTCTTTGTAGTTCCTCTTCCAATTCAAGAAGCCTTGAATCAGAAGATAGGGAGCGTCCGTTATACGTAGCCAAGGTCAGCATCAGATGGCAGCCTAGTCCGGCCCTCCGGGAATTCTCAGCACCCTCTGCCTTCGTGTCGCACTGGCCGCTGCCTTGGCCAGGTACATTCCAGCTGCCGGAGACTGAGGGCCAAGATTTACGTTGTGGAGTCATTTTGGAGGGGTTTGGCCATAACTCACCACGCTGGCCAAGCGGGTTGGTGAGTGTGGGATAGCATCTCCTCTAATCCCGATGATATAGTTATACCGCTATTGGCGGTCGTCAGAGCCTCTTTAGTGGGAACAGGATGTACCACGAGAAGGCGGGGTTGACATTTGTCAAGGAGAGGCTGTGATGTTACGCATCACCTGACCTTACATCCCATATATATATCATCATCATCATCATCATCATTGTCAACCATTATCAATCCACTGCTGGACGAAGGTCTCCCCAAGTTTCCTCCACAACGGTCTGTCTTGTGCCAGTCTCCTCCATGTCACCCCTGCATACTTTCGAATTTCATCCACCCATCTCCCATGTGGTCTTCTTCTGGGTCTTTTCCTGTCCCTTGGAATCCAATCTAAAATTTCGGCTGTCCATCGATGATCTGTCCTTCTGGCAGTATGTCCAGCCCATTGCCATTTCAGGGATTTAACTCTGATCATGATGTCTTCCACTCTTGTCATTTTTCGGATCCACGAGTTCCTCTTCTTATCTCTCCTGGTTACACCAAGTATGCACCTCTCCATGCTCTTTGAGTTGTCTGCAGCCTTTGTATGTCTCTTTTAGTTAAGGTCCACGTCTCTGCACCATACGTAAGCACTGGAAGGATGCATTGATCAAACACTTTTCTTTTAAGACATAATGGCGTATTGCTCTTGAAAAATATGCTGTTTCTTCCAAAAGCTCTCCAGGCAAGTTTTGTACGCCGATTAATTTCTTCATCAATGTGACCCTCACTTGATATCTGCTGTCCAAGATAAACGTACGTGTCTGTTATCTCCAGCTTTTCTCCATCAATCGATAAATCTTTATTTCTTGTAAAAGCATTGAACATCACTTTTGTCTTCTGAAAGTTCATTTTTAATCCCACTTCTTTACTCTTGTCAGCAAGTTCCTGGATCATACTCTGCAGCTCTGATGGACTAGTTGCAAAAATGACTACGTCATCAGCAAAACGAAGGTGGGTTAGATAATCTCCATTAATCTTTATCCCCTTGTTTTCCCAGCTCAGTGACTGAAAAACACCCTCCAATGTGGCATTAAAGAGCTTCTGAGATATGGTGTCACCTTGTCTCACTCCCTTTCCAATTTTTATGTGTGTTGTATTTTCAAACAGCCTAATCTTTGCACTTGCATTTTCATAGATGTTATTAATAATATTAATGTATGCATCTTCAATACCGCAGGTTTTCAGAGCCATTGTAACTGCTAATGGTTTCACCGAATCAAAGGCTTTTTCATAATCGATAAAAGCCATGCACAGTGGAAGTTCATATTCCCTCGCTCTTTCAATTAGTTCTCTCAGCACATGGATATGATCTATTGTGCTGTAGCCACTCCTGAATCCAGCTTGTTCTCTCGGTTGAGCCATGTCCAGTGTTACCTTCAAGCGGTGTGAAAGAACTTTAGTGAAGATTTTATAAACTACTGATAGGAGGCTGATAGGTCTGTAGTTCCCGAGATCCTCAATGTCACCTTTCTTACGTAGCAGGATCATTGTAGCGGTGTTCCAATCCTCAGGAATCTTTCCTTCATTAAGGCATCGAGTGAAAATTTGGGCGAGTACTGTTTCGATTTCTCCACTTGCTTCTTGTATGATGTCTACAGTAATTCCATCTTCTCCTGGAGCTTTTCCCCGCTTCATGTTCTTGATTGCATGTGCAGCTTCTGCTGGAAGGACTGGAGGAACTCTGGTACTGGTATCTTTCATGATGTCTGGAGTGCATGTATCATCCCTTTCATATAATTTGGAGTAGAAATCTTTCTCTCTTGTCAAAATTTCGCCTCTATTTCTTGTTACAGAACCATCTTCTTTTCTCAGTGCCATAATCTGTTTTCTTCCCTTACTGAGATGTCCCTTTGCTATCTTTAGGCTTTGGTTGTTTTCAATTGCTTTCCTCACTAGTTCACAATTGAATTTTCTTACGTCTTCAGTGATACTTTTTCGTACTGTCTTGCATAGCTCTATATATTCCACTTTGGAAGTCACATCTTCTTTAGTTGTCCTCATCTCTCTTCTTTTTTGCATCAACATTTTCGTTTTTCCGGATAATTTATTTACATGCAACTTGTTCTTAGACCCAGCTAATTTTGTTGCTGTTTCCATAAGAGCTTTGGTTACTTTTCTGTTAACTTCAGAGATGTCCACTTCTTCCGATGTTAGGCCTTCTAAAGCAGAGAACCTGTTCTTCAGTTCCAACTTGAAGGTATTATGGTGTTTTTTAAGGTTGGTTATGTCAATAGATTTTGTTTGTCTTATGAGCTTGCCACGTTCAAGTTTAGAGTTGAGGTGCATCGTACATCTCACCAATCTATGGTCACTACCTGTGTTGAACTTGTTTAGCACACTGCAGTCTTCTATGACGAATTTTTTGTTACACATAATAAAATCAATTTCCCTTGTCGTCCTTTGGATGTCTCCATGTCCATTTCCTGTGTGGCTTTTTCTTGAAGAAGGAGTTCAAGATGAAAAACCCTTCTGCCTCTGCAAACTCAACGAGAGTATTTCCACGCTGGTTTCTGTTGCCGTGACCGAATTTACCTACTGAAGTTTCATTCTGTTGCCGTTGCCCTATTTTTGCATTGAAATCTCCCATAATTATTTTCAAGTGCTGCTTACCTTTATTATTTAGATGACAAATTTCCTCATAAAATTCTTCAATTTCTTCTTCAGGATGACTTGTGGTGGGTGCATAAGTTTGAATAATCTGAGCCTGGTATCTTTTCGAGAGTTGGATAACAAGCCGTGCAGCTCTGTCAGAGGAACTTTCAACTTCTACAACTTTATCCTTCAGTTTCTTGTTTATTATAAATCCAACACCGCTAGTTCTGCCAGTATCTGTCCCACGATAGTAGAAGAAATGTCCACTTTTATATATATACACACACAGTCGAGTCACATTTTTGTGACCACCTCCTATTTTTGACGTCACCAGCGCATAGCCAATGAAGGAAGTCACGTGTCGTAAGCTGGCTTGGAGGGTATATTAGGTGTGTTCGCGTGCTGCTGTGGTTAAAGTGTATCGTGATTGGAGAAATGCCACTATTGCAAATAAGCGACGTGGAAATCGCGGAGCACCACGTGCCACTTATGTGAGAGGTGAACGTCGGCTGCGAAGGTGTGTGCGGGCCGATTGACAAGCTACAGTGGAGCAACTCACTGGCCGAATGAACCAGGGGGCTACCGGAAGTGTGTCTAAAACGAGAGTTCAGCGAACCCTGCTGCGTATGAGGTTCCAATGCAGACGGATGTCACTGCACGTATGCTAAGGAAGGTGCATCGGCAGAAAAGGCTTAATTTGCACGGCAGTATCGGAATTGGGCCTCTGCTGTTTGGCAAAGGATTGCCTTCCCCGATGAGTCACGTTTTCTGCTTCATCAAACGGATAGACGTTGGAGTAAAAGGCGAGAAATATCGGAGAACAAACACTTTTCAACCATTGCTGGAAGATCACAAGCTGGTGGGGGCAGCGTTATGGTCTGGGGCCGCCCCGGTGGCGTAGTGGTCTAAGCGATGGCCTCTGATCATTCGTCCGAACGGGGTCCGGGTTCGAATCCCGGTCAGGCATGGATGTTGTGTTTGTCTTACGGCACTGGCTCTCTCCCTTCCCTGGAACCAGTGACCCTAAATTAGGGATGGGCGACTGCTTATAGCCCATTGAGTTGCTCTCTGTGGTCGTTCAACCTCCAATAAAAAAAATGTGGTCTGGGAAATGTTTTCGTGGAATTCTCTGGGTCCCTGTGGAAGGAACTATGGATCGAATTCGTTGTGAATCCATCCTTGCAGACCACGTACACCCATACATGATGATTGTCTTCCGTGGGGCGAATGGGATTTTCCAGAACGACAATGCGACGTGTCACACAGCTAGAAATGTCCGAGAGTGGTTGGAAGAGCACGATGAAGACTTCAACGTACTTCATTGACCCTCTAATTCCCCAGGTATCAACCCAATTGAGCATTTGTGGTACCACCTCGATCGTATTGTTCGCTCTATGGATGCTCCACCACGCACCCTCCAGCAGCTGTCAGATGCACTGCAGTCAGCAGGGATCCAAATGCCTGTGAACACCTTCCAGCACCTTATTGAGTCCCTCCTAACCCGTCTACCTGCTGTCCACGCTGCACACGGCGGTTACTTAACATATTAGCTAGTGGTCACAATATTGTGACTCGACCGTGTATGTATGTAAGGATAACTTTGGTTACAAAACTAATATCAGCATTCTGTTTGCTGCAGGTGGCAAGGAATACCCTCAGGTTTTCTAGACGTGTACCCAATGGATCTTGCGACGAAAGCACAGATTGTGGAGGGGTTGAAACCCGATCCGAAACGCAGATTCAGCTGAATTTCAGAACAAAATATTGGAGCAAACCGCCACACGTAACAGCATCAGAAAGTGGTACAAGTCATTCAAGGAAATTGGTAACGTCCTTACAAAGAAAAGCCTGGACGACCATCGCTGGTTCCAGAAAGGGAGGAGGTTGTGAGACAAACATTCACTCCTAGCCCTCGAAAGTCAATCAGGCAAGTAGCTCGACAGTTGGCCATCCCCCTGTCGTCAATGCACAGAGTGTTACGTCAGAGATTGGAAATGCACCCGTATAAACTGCGGAGAATCCATCACATAACCCCAAGGGCCGCGAGTGGCCTAGTGGGCAACATTCGTGACTGCCGCGGAAGGGACCTCAGGTTTGATCCCAGTCAGGTACGAACGCTCGATCCACTAAATATCCGCCGTACGTCGGATGGGCAGGTTAAGCCGTCGGACCCTGGGTACTGGCCCCCGGTAATAAATAAGGGCGTCTTTCTCCCTCTTTCTACTTCGCTTCCGTGTCACTTTCTTTTCGGGCACTCTAGCTCAAATTTCCTAGCTTGCTATTTCTAAGGGTTGTTTAAGACCTGGGGTTAGACACTCCCTTCCTAAAATCCTTTACATATGGTCACATAATCCCAGATAATCATGTGAAACGTAAATAGTTTGCTGAAAAGATGTTGGAGAACACTACGAATGCTGGATCTTTCTTGAGACAAGTCTGTTCTCAGAGGAGTACACTTTCCATGTTTCTGGAAAGGTTAATAAACAGAATGTGAGAATTTGGGGAACTGTACAATCGCATTGCACAATGGAACATAAACATGTTAGCCAAGAAATGAAAAAAGAAAATATATATATATATATATATATATATACTTAAGAGCAAAACTGAAGACTAAGGAAAAAAATTTCAGAATTTAAAACGAAGGGTGCAAAATAACCTGAAAATCAAAACGCGCAACGCAGCAGTTTTGAAAATTCAGAATTCACATTCTATAAAGAAGATACCTAAGCAAAAAAATACATATATAATTTTGACTCACACCTAGTACAACATAGAAAAGGTTATGTATCTACCTGTGTGAGTAAAAGGAGAAAAGATAAAAAAATAAAATAAAGCAACTGAATGTAGAAGGTGTCGAGAATACTGAGCCTTGGCTTTATCAAGGACCAGCAAAAACTCTGCATTTTCTCACTTCCACAAAGACCTAGTTGGAAATGGGTTTCTGCAAGGCCATAGATGCAAGTAACATTCCCACCTAAAATAGTTTAAAAAATATATATATAAGTCATGTCCTCCGTAGAGTAGCATGACCTAGCACTAGTTAACAATTGCGCTTGCATCCATAAACCTTCCTGGCCCGACCCATGCTCTTCATCTGTTACTATTAAACAGAGAGAAGAAGATTAAAGAGAACTCAAGCTGTGAGAGTGACATAATAATTAGAAATGATTTTCAGCTATAACGAAATTCCAAGTTCGTTTGAGAGAGAATTTAAACCTGAAAAACAATGCAAAAGAAATCCAAATTTTACATTGCAATTAAAAAAGGAAATGTTAATTTATAACGAACAGATTTTTGAAAGAAAACTTGAGTCTAAAACCCCCTACTCTACAACTTATGACAGCACGAAAACGAGAATAAGTTAAAGATAATAATTAACTAAAGAAAACTTTGTGAAAGTTATATACCTTAAACAGTTAGTTGCAATATGTACAAAGTATTTCAGCAGGGCTTTAAGTGCATAATTAATTAGTTATTAAGAACTTAACTACATTGAAAAAACAGCGCATAGACAGCGCATAGAAAAGGAACAAGCTTAGCCATCTTCTGTTCCTAGGTACCCCAAAAGACGCTCAAAGTTACAAAGAAAAGTAAGAGTTAAAACCCGCAAAAATGTTAACAGACAAACCAATGCTTAAAAGCTGAAAAGCTAAAAAACGACAGAGAAAAGGTACATGAAGTACAAACATTGAATTTATAAAACCTAGCACCCAAAAACAAGGAAGAGAGCTTACCTCTTGTGTGACAAAAACGTTTCTCCTCACAAGAGAAGAACATGGCTGACCTCTTCCGCCACTCCCTAGACGCTGGGGGGCAGTGAGGGTGGGGCTGATGGCCTCCTCATACAGCAAGAAACCAACGCGCGGAGATTTTAACCAGAGAAAAAAATATATAAACTTAAGACTGTGGATCTGTATGATCAGAAAGAGCAGAATTAACTCTCCAGAATACATGAGAAATATTATAAAATACACGAGCAGTTTATTTAATAATCTTTGCATGTATTAAATCACCTTAGTGAGCTTCTATAGATTAATCAGAATCTTATTAATTTTAATGTTGGTTTTACTATTTTTAGTATAGCTATCCTAGTGATGAATAACTAGTTTTCTTTTTTATTTGTTTTTATTTTCTTTTATAAACAGATTTTTAAGCTTTTTTTGTGATTTTGTTTATATTATTTAATTTTTTGTTTTAATAGGACCGTCATATCCATAGCACTAAGGTTCCTTTAGGTAGTTAATAGGCATCCTCTAGCCAACTTCCTTACGGCTTTGATTGGTCAGAATCATATTATTAACTGTGTAGAAAATTAAAGCAGATCTGCCAACCTTACTCTATTATTCAGAATAATTTTTCTTAAAGTTCTTTTGATGAAAGAAGAAGGAATTTCGTTCTCTAGAAAACTTTCTAATAGTATATTAATGTGGTAATTGAAGTTCAAATTGTTGCTGCAAATTCTTGAAATTCTTAGGACCTGAGAAATTAGTACATTCTCAATTACTTTGGTTGAAATGTTATTATTCCAGTGTAGATATTTAATTACTTTGAAAGGAAAATTAACTCTTTTATCAAAGAGGCTAATAGATGGGTTACCTCTGTTGAGCTTAATGCTTAAGTCTAGGAAGTCAAGTTCCTGATTACTGTGGTTGGTTTTACATAAGTTAAGAGAGCTAGGATAGATATTTTCAAAATCACTCTCTATAACTTCTGAATTATTGATACACAGCAGATCATCAATATATCTAAAAGTGTAAAGGTAGTTATCTGAGCAGGTGGGGTGATTTTTAATGAATTTATATTCCTTAAAGAACAGGAATAGATTAGCGATATTCGTGGACGTTGATGTTCCCATTGGAATACCGTTCACTTGCTTATAGAGAGTATTATTATATAAGATATGGTTATTTTTTATGCAGCAATTGAGATAAGAGTTCCAAGTTCCTACATCAACAAATTGGTTAAGTTTAAATTCTGCATACAGCTCTTTAAAGGTAGTGATTATATCTGATAGAGGCAGATTAGTATATAGGTTTTCAAAATCATAACTATTAATATCTAGGGGACAAACTTTGAGTATAGTAGAAATTACTTCTGCATTATTATTAATTATCCAAAAATCTCTGTACATCAAGTTAGAACAGTTTCTAATGTGTTTCAAAACCTTCTTTAAGACATCTTCAAAAGCAAGATCTATTTTCTTTTTATGACTCCTTACTCCACTAGCTATGAACCTGAACTTCACAGGATCCTTATGAAACTTAACCGTTGCAAAAAGAAATGGAAATTCAGGCTCATATCTTCTAGTTTGTGGAATTTTAAGTTCCTTGAAGAATGCCTTAAACCGATTTTCTAACTGCTTGGTAGAATAACTTACGGGCTCGTATGTTACTCTATTATTGAGTTCCATAGTTAACAATTCAAAATAGAACTTCTTACAGATTATTGCAAAATTATTGCTAGCTTTATCCGTAGTGGTAAAAATAAATTGGTCTTGTAGTTTGGAGAGTGACCTTATAGCTTCTCCAGAGAAAAAGAGATTTCTGTCGAAACAAAAGTCCAGACCTGCCAACTCACCGGTGAAGCTATTGATTATATTATATTTCCATTCTGCGAAGGCCTCAATAGGCTGATTGTACGTTAAACTGGTTTTTACGATGTACTTATTTACATCTTGAGTGAAGCTCTCAAGAATCCTTTCTTTGGAAATTGTGAAGGAAGGTCTGAATTTAGAGCCATACTCTAATAAATTCTTAAGCTTTTCATTTTCAACAAAACTCAAGTTTCCGGTGATAATATGGTTGTAATTCTTATCATAGTGAACTGTTTCTTTATGTTCATCACAAGAACAAGTAGTAATTACAGGAATGTAGCTCGAAGAGTTAAGTTTGTAGTTTTTAACTATTGACCCTAAGGTCTTAACGTATTTAAAACTTACAATAGACTGGTGCCTGTGGATGGGAAAAAAAATTGCATTATTGTAGAACAGCTTCCTTACATTGAGATTATCGTAGGCTTTATTTAGGAACCTGATGGTAACAAAATTACTGGAAAATTCTTTAAGAGAAATTTTATCTTTAAGAATATGTTTAAGAATGTCCACAACCAAAGCAAAAACATGCTTATCAACATGGTCAGCAGTTTCATTCCAGAATTTGAAAAAACATTTAAGGACAGAGTGCTTGAAGGACTTGAGAATTTTGTAAGTATTTTTAACAAAATTAGTGCCAGTTTTAAAGCATTCCAGAGTTTTTAGCAAGTTAGCAAAATCAACTTTGCTTGATGTGCGAAATAACCTCTGTCCTCTATTACCTCTAGAGCAGCTCTTATTATTAACAAGAAAGAAGAGTTCACGAATTGAAAATTTATGCTGATTATGCTTATTGTCAGATAGAGTGGAATTAAGGCCATAGGGATAAAGAGACTGATGCTGCAAAATTTCAAGGGATTCAGTTTCTAGCCGAGCATAGAGGTCAGGGATAATATGTAGTACCTCTATTTTCACTTTGTCAAAACCATGAGTATGGAAATGCTCTAATTCAAAGGTAGAGTACTGGTTGGCGTTTGTGGAGGGGTTCACTCCTGAATTAGAGAACTTGTTTACTAGAGACCTGTGACCATTAATCCTAAGATGAAGAGGATTTTTACTTTGGCCAATATAGCTAAGGTTGCAGACAGTACAGGTGAGCTTATAGATGGTATTGTAGGCTTTGCAAAACTTGTTGGAGCAAAATCACAAAAAAAGCTTAAAAATCTGTTTATAAAAGAAAATAAAAACAAATAAAAAAGAAAACTAGTTATTCATCACTAGGATAGCTATACTAAAAATAGTAAAACCAACATTAAAATTAATAAGATTCTGATTAATCTATAGAAGCTCACTAAGGTGATTTAATACATGCAAAGATTATTAAATAAACTGCTCGTGTATTTTATAATATTTCTCATGTATTCTGGAGAGTTAATTCTGCTCTTTCTGATCATACAGATCCACAGTCTTAAGTTTATATATTTTTTTCTCTGGTTAAAGTCTCCGCGCGTTGGTTTCTTGCTGTATGAGGAGGCCATCAGCCCCACCCTCACTGCCCCCCAGCGTCTAGGGAGTGGCGGAAGAGGTCAGCCATGTTCTTCTCTTGTGAGGAGAAAAGTTTTTGTCACACAAGAGGTAAGCTCTCTTCCTTGTTTTTGGGTGCTAGGTTTTATAAGTTCAATGTTTGTACTTCATGTACCTTTTCTCTGTCGTTTTTTAGCTTTTCAGCTTTTAAGCATTGGTTTGTCTGTTAACATTTTTGCGGGTTTTAACTCTTACTTTTCTTTGTAACTTTGAGCGTCTTTTGGGGTACCTAGGAACAGAAGATGGCTAAGCTTGTTTCTTTTCTATGCGCTGTCTATGCGCTGTTTTTTCAATGTAGTTAAGTTCTTAATAACTAATTAATTATGCACTTAAAGCACTGCTGAAATACTTTGTACATATTGCAACTAACTGTTTAAGGTATATAACTTTCACAAAGTTTTCTTTAGTTAATTATTATCTTTAACTTATTCTCGTTTTCGTGCTGTCATAAGTTGTAGAGTAGGGGTTTTAGACTCAAGTTTTCTTTCAAAAATCTGTTCGTTATAAATTAACATTTCCTTTTTTAATTGCAATGTAAAATTTGGATTTCTTTTGCATTGTTTTTCAGGTTTAAATTCTCTCTCAAACGAACTTGGAATTTCGTTATAGCTGAAAATCATTTCTAATTATTATGTCACTCTCACAGCTTGAGTTCTCTTTAATCTTCTTCTCTCTGTTTAATAGTAACAGATGAAGAGCATGGGTCGGGCCAGGAAGGTTTATGGATGCAAGCGAAATTGTTAACTAGTGCTAGGTCATGCTACTCTACGGAGGACATGACTTATATATATATTTTTTAAACTATTTTAGGTGGGAATGTTACTTGCATCTATGGCCTTGCAGAAACCCATTTCCAACTAGGTCTTTGTGGAAGTGAGAAAATGCAGAGTTTTTGCTGGTCCTTGATAAAGCCAAGGCTCAGTATTCTCGACACCTTCTACATTCAGTTGTTTTATTTTATTTTTTTATCTTTTCTCCTTTTACTCACACAGGTAGATACATAACCTTTTCTATGTTGTACTAGGTGTGAGTCAAAATTATATATGTATTTTTTTGCTTAGGTATCTTCTTTATAGAATATATATATATCATCATCATCATCATTGTCAACCATTATCAATCCACTGCTGGACGAAGGTCTCCCCAAGTTTCCTCCACAACGGTCTGTCTTGTGCCAGTCTCCTCCATGTCACCCCTGCATACTTTCGAATTTCATCCACCCATCTCCCATGTGGTCTTCTTCTGGGTCTTTTCCTGTCCCTTGGAATCCAATCTAAAATTTCGGCTGTCCATCGATGATCTGTCCTTCTGGCAGTATGTCCAGCCCATTGCCATTTCAGGGATTTAACTCTGATCATGATGTCTTCCACTCTTGTCATTTTTCGGATCCACGAGTTCCTCTTCTTATCTCTCCTGGTTACACCAAGTATGCACCTCTCCATGCTTCTTTGAGTTGTCTGCAGCCTTTGTATGTCTCTTTTAGTTAAGGTCCACGTCTCTGCACCATACGTAAGCACTGGAAGGATGCATTGATCAAACACTTTTCTTTTAAGACATAATGGCATATTGCTCTTGAAAATTATGCTGTTTCTTCCAAAAGCTCTCCAGGCAAGTTTTGTACGCCGATTAATTTCTTCATCAATGTGACCCTCACTTGATATCTGCTGTCCAAGATAAACGTACGTGTCTGTTATCTCCAGCTTTTCTCCATCAATCGATAAATCTTCATTTCTTGTAAAAGCATTGAACATCACTTTTGTCTTCTGAAAGTTCATTTTTAATCCCACTTCTTTACTCTTGTCAGCAAGTTCCTGGATCATACTCTGCAGCTCTGATGGGCTAGTTGCAAAAATGACTACGTCATCAGCAAAACGAAGGTGGGTTAGATAATCTCCATTAATCTTTATCCCCTTGTTTTCCCAGCTCAGCGACTGAAAAACACCCTCCAATGTGGCATTAAAGAGCTTCGGAGATATGGTGTCACCTTGTCTCACTCCCTTTCCAATTTTTATGTGTGTTGTATTTTCAAACAGCCTAATCTTTGCACTTGCATTTTCATAGATGTTATAAATAATATTAATGTATGCATCTTCAATACCGCAGGTTTTCAGAGCCATTGTAACTGCTGATGGTTTCACCGAATCAAAGGCTTTTTCATAATCGATAAAAGCCATGCACAATGGAAGTTCATATTCTTTTGCTCTTTCAATTAGTTCTCTCAGCACATGGATATGATCTATTGTGCTGTAGCCACTCCTGAATCCAGCTTGTTCTCTCGGTTGAGCCATGTCCAGTGTTACCTTCAAGCAGTGTGAAAGAACTTTAGTGAAGATTTTATAAACTACTGATAGGAGGCTGATAGGTCTGTAGTTTCCGAGATCCTCAATGTCACCTTTCTTATGTAGCAGGATCATTGTAGCGGTGTTCCAATCTTCAGGAATCTTTCCTTCATTAAGGCATCGAGTGAAAATTTGGGCGAGTACTGTTTCGATTTCTCCACTTGCTTCTTGTATGATGTCTACAGTAATTCCATCTTCTCCTGGAGCTTTTCCCCGCTTCATGTTCTTGATTGCATGTGCAACTTCTGCTGGAAGGATTGGAGGAACTCTGGTACTGGTATCTTTCATGATGTCTGGAGTGCATGTATCATCCCTTTCATATAATTTGGAGTAGAAATCTTTCACTCTTGTCAAAATTTCGCCTCTATTTCTTGTTACAGAACCATCTTCTTTTCTCAGTGCCATAATCTGTTTTCTTCCCTTACTGAGATATCCCTTTGCTATCTTTAGGCTTTGGTTGTTTTCAATTGCTTTCCTCACTAGTTCACAGTTGAATTTTCTTACGTCTTCAGTGATACTTTTTCGTATATATATATATATATATATATACGAAAAAGTATATATATATATATATATCCCATATATATATATATATATATATATATATATATATATATATATGGGATGTAAGGTCAGGTGATGCGTAACATCACAGCCTCTCCTTGACAAATGTCAACCCCGCCTTCTCGTGGTGCATCCTGTTCCCACTAAAGGGGCTCTGACGACCGCCCATAGCGGTATAACTATACCATCGGGATTAGAGGAAATTCTATCCCACACTCACCAACCCGCTTGGCCAGCGTGGTGAGTTATGGCCAAACCCCTCCAAAATAATTCCACAACTTAAATCTTGGCCCTCAGTCTCCGGCAGCTGGAATGTACCTGGCCAAGGCAGCGGCCAGTGCGACATGAAGGCAGAGGGTGCTAAGAATCCCCGGAGGACCGGACTAGGCTGCCATCTGATGCTGACCTTGGCTACTTACAATGGACGCTCCTTATCTTCTGATTCAAGGCTTCTTGAATTGGAAGAGGAACTACAAAGGATCAAGTGGGACATCGTGGGGCTAAGTGAGGTAAGGAGAAAAGGAGAAGATCTCATCGAACTGAAAAGTGGACATCTCTTCTACTATCGTGGGACAGATACTGGCAGAACTAGTGGTGTTGGATTTATAATAAACAAGAAACTGAAGGATAAAGTTGTAGAAGTTGAAAGTTCCTCTGACAGAGCTGCACGACTTGTTATCCAACTCTCGAAAAGATACCAGGCTCAGATTATTCAAACTTATGCACCCACCACAAGTCATCCTGAAGAAGAAATTGAAGAATTTTATGAGGAAATTTGTCATCTAAATAATAAAGGTAAGCAGCACTTGAAAATAATTATGGGAGATTTCAATGCAAAAATAGGGCAACGGCAACAGAATGAAACTTCAGTAGGTAAATTCGGTCATGGCAACAGAAACCAGCGTGGAAATACTCTCGTTGAGTTTGCAGAGGCAGAAGGGTTTTTCATCTTGAACTCCTTCTTCAAGAAAAAGCCACACAGGAAATGGACATGGAGACATCCAAATGGGACGACAAGTGAAATTGATTTTATTATGTGTAACAAAAAATTCGTCATAGAAGACTGCAGTGTGCTGAACAAGTTCAACACAGGTAGTGACCATAGATTGGTGAGATGTAAGATGCACCTCAACACTAACTCGAACGTGGCAAGCTCATAAGACAAACAAAATCTATTGACATAACCAACCTTAAAAAACACCATAATACCTTCAAGTTGGAACTGAAGAACAGGTTCTCTGCTTTAGAAGGCCTAACATCGGAAGAAGTGGACATCTCTGAAGTTAACAGAAAAGTAACCAAAGCTATTATGGAAACAGCAACAAAATTAGCTGGGTCTAAGAACAAGTTGCATGTGAACAAATTATCAGGAAAAACCAAAATGTTGATGCAAAAAAGAAGAGAGATGAGGACAACTAAAGAAGATGTGACTTCCAAAGTGGAATATATAGAGCTATGCAAGACAGTAAGAAAAAGTATCACTGAAGACGTAAGGAAATTCAACTGTGAACTAGTGAGGAAAGCAATTGAAAACAACCAAAGCCTAAAGATAGCAAAGGGACATCTCAGTAAGGGAAGAAAACAGATTATGGCACTGAGAAAAGAAGATGGTTCTGTAACAAGAAATAGAGGCGAAATTTTGACAAGAGTGAAAGATTTCTACTCCAAATTATATGAAAGGGATGATATATGCACTCCAGACATCATGAAAGATACCAGTACCAGAGTTCCTCCAGTCCTTCCAGCAGAAGTTGCACATGCAATCAAGAACATGAAGCGAGGAAAAGCTCCAGGAGAAGATGGAATTACTGTAGACATCATACAAGAAGCAAGTGGAGAAATCGAAACAGTACTCGCCCAAATTTTCACTCGATGCCTTAATGAAGGAAAGATTCCTGAGGATTGGAACACCGCTACAATGATCCTGCTACATAAGAAAGGTGACATTGAGGATCTCGGAAACTACAGACCTATCAGCCTCCTATCAGTAGTTTATAAAGTCTTCACTAAAGTTCTTTCACACCGCTTGAAGGTAACACTGGACATGGCTCAACCGAGAGAACAAGCTGGATTCAGGAGTGGCTACAGCACAATAGATCATATCCACGTGCTGAGAGAACTAATTGAAAGAGCGAGGGAATATGAACTTCCATTGTGCATGGCTTTTATCGATTATGAAAAAGCCTTTGATTCGGTGAAACCATCAGCAGTTACAATGGCTCTGAAAACCTGCGGTATTGAAGATGCATACATTAATATTATTAATAACATCTATGAAAATGCAAGTGCAAAGATTAGGCTGTTTGAAAATACAACACACGTAAAAATTGGAAAGGGAGTGAGACAAGGTGACACCATATCTCCGAAGCTCTTTAATGCCACATTGGAGGGTGTTTTTCAGTCGCTGAGCTGGGAAAACAAGGGGATAAAGATTAATGGAGATTATCTAACCCACCTTCGTTTTGCTGATGACGTAGTCATTTTTGCAACTAGCCCATCAGAGCTGCAGAGTATGATCCAGGAACTTGCTGACAAGAGTAAAGAAGTGGGATTAAAAATGAACTTTCAGAAGACAAAAGTGATGTTCAATGCTTTTACAAGAAATGAAGATTTATCGATTGATGGAGAAAAGCTGGAGATAACGGACACGTACGTTTATCTTGGACAGCAGATATCAAGTGAGGGTCACATTGATGAAGAAATTAATCGGCGTACAAAACTTGCCTGGAGAGCTTTTGGAAGAAACAGCATAATTTTCAAGAGCAATATGCCATTATGTCTTAAAAGAAAAGTGTTTGATCAATGCATCCTTCCAGTGCTTACGTATGGTGCAGAGACGTGGACCTTAACTAAAAGAGACATACAAAGGCTGCAGACAACTCAAAGAAGCATGGAGAGGTGCATGCTTGGTGTAACCAGGAGAGATAGGAAGAGGAACTCGTGGATCCGAAAAATGACAAGAGTGGAAGACATCATGATCAGAGTTAAATCCCTGAAATGGCAATGGGCTGGACATACTGCCAGAAGGACAGATCATCGATGGACAGCAGAAATTTTAGATTGGATTCCAAGGGACAGGAAAAGACCCAGAAGAAGACCACATGGGAGATGGGTGGATGAAATTCGAAAGTATGCAGGGGTGACATGGAGGAGACTGGCACAAGACAGACCGTTGTGGAGGAAACTTGGGGAGACCTTCGTCCAGCAGTGGATTGATAATGGTTGACAATGATGATGATGATATATATATATACAGTATACTGTTCCGTAAACTTCACCTGCGCCATCGTTCGGTCTCCAGGCGCGTTCATTTCTCTAGGCTGGGAGTGGTCAAAATGTAATGCCTCATTGGTGTATATTACTTTCGTTGATTAATTGGAAGATATCAACGATCTATTTGATTATTCGAAACTAATGGGGATTTGTATTTTCCATTTTCGTACGGTAATTTCACGCTGCCTGAAATATCAGAAAGGTCCCCGGTTACTCTCGACAGTTATGCCTCTTTCACGAAAATCCTGTATTTGCTCCTGATCAAGCCTGACGAGAGGGAGGGGGAGGCGGTGCTGTAGCACCGGGGCCCGGGCCGCTAAGGGGGCCCAGAGCCCGTTTCTGAAGTTTTTTTTTTCTAAATATTATTTTATGGTGTCCGAAAAATTTTCAAGCTATATCGTCACCAGGTTTGAGAAGTTACGCGTAAAAAAATATTTTCTACGTGACGCGAAAATACGCGTAAAAATGCGTAATTTATGTCATAAATGTAAAAATTGTAATAAAGTCAAAACTTGCTTTAAATACAATAAAAAATTTAAGAGTTGCAACCGGTCGAGTTGTCGTGAAGATTGAAGAGTTGCAACCGGTCGAGTTGTCGTGAAGATTGAAGAGTTGCAACCGGTCGGGTTGTCGTGAAGATTGAAGAGTTGCAACCGGTCGGGCTGTCGGGAAGTAGGGGAATGGTGGTTGAGGGCCAGGTGAGGAAACGGAAATATGGATTATGTGGTTAGTGGAGGAGCCGAAGTGGAGGTGGGCGGATATTTTATTGCACTGGGGCCAGAGATCGCTCTCCACGGCCCTGCTCCTGGTTACCAAATAAATGAGAACAAACTTTTCCGCACACACACACACACACACACACACACACACAAAACCGTAACTTTTTTGTGTTGCATCCATTGCTAAATCAACAAAAGACTGGTTGCAACAAGGTCAGACGTTTAATATACCAGCAAAGCAAGTAGCCGATATCGGACAACATGAAAAAACTTGAATAAAGCGAAAATATGAGAAAATGCTATCAACCAAGATATCTCGCCCGTCATGCTGGGCAACTAACTAACCGTTTGGTTGGTTTCTGCAAGTATAGATGGCACCACCTTTGGTGCGATGCAGTAATGCTTGAACTACAAACAACTTTGTCCCTTCGTCACATTTTTTACTGCAAAACAGCGACAGTGAATTAAATTTTAATCCAAACGATATTTTCAAATTTACATATTGCTGTGTACGTAATTGTTTTGATTCAAGTAATAATTACCAAAATTGAAAATTTTGGGGAAAATTAACTGCAAAATAAATATAAATATTCGACAACTCCTGCAAAATTATGTTTTAATAAAACTATTTTGAATCTTGCTGAAAATTTACTAGCATGGGATAAAGGAGAAATCATAAGATATATATTGATTGAAACATAAACTTAGATGGAAATATCTCTCACGTGAAGATCAGTTCTGTTTATGGTATACGTCCCGTGAAGGCTGCTTGCGTCCATTTTGCTGTTCCAGGAAAAGCCAACCCCACGGACTATAGAAAAACGCTGTAATGAATAAAAAACTGCTATTGCGCGAAAAAAAGAAAAAAAAAGGGCTGTAGAAATATTAGTTTAAACCTAACTCACACATATAAGTCCGAATCACATAACCCAAGAGCAAGGCACCTCACCCTATTCTCACTCTAAGACTAATCGACAAATTAGAAATTTTATGTCAAACAGGACACCAGACTACCCTCCCCACACTGGTTTCAAAAAGGTATAAAAGCATAAATTTATGGCCCACACACTTCTGGACTAATGAATCACATGATCCTTTTCCCCATGTGTCTTACACAATCACAGAAGTGAAACAAGAAAGATAGCATCGAATTTTCGGCTGTAATCAGCACGTCTTTTGAATCGTTTCCTAACACGAAAAACTTATTTCAAAGCAAATTTTTAGAAAATTTTAAAATTCGGTAACAAAAAAAAGCACTTACATCGGCCTACAGAAATGTTGTGCATAGAAAATCGGCTGGATTTCTACAATCAATAAGACATCTAGAAATAGAAATACCTACTTACTCCCACTGGCGGCTGAAAAGTACATTAAGAAAATTAACAAACGGTGTACAATAAGTTTTTCAAAGCGGAAGGAAGATATCAGAGACAAAGGGATTTTCAGATCAAACAGTTAGAAGAGAGATAGAGGAAAACGTAATAAAACTTTTCGCTCTCTACCAAGAAAGCTCTGTTTTACTTGGAGAAAATTGGTCAAAATACTCGTCATAATGAACAGCATCTTGCCAAAAAAAATTGCTAGGGGAATTTTAGAATCAAATTTATTCTTTCAAGTAGAAATCTACGCTGACACCCAATGCTGGAAGAATTTTGAATAATGGAAAGGTAGCAAAGTATTGTTCATAGCGAAAGCTATGCTAAGGAAAAGGTATATTTCAAATACTTTTTTTTGGAAGCAGAGACGACGAGAAAAAGGTTTTGACATTTACGCCCACTAGCGAAAAAGCTATGCATTTTGTAAAGAGGATAATGATCCTCGTCTTTACTGTAGCGATCGGCATACAGTAAAAACAAAAAAAATTCTATAGATTTTTAAGAAACGGCGATATAGTTGCAAAAATACACACTTACATCACCTATCACCAGAACTGTGAACTACAAAAATCCCACGAATGCAGGCAACGGTTTCCGGATGGTCAATATTATCCGGTATTAAAAGAATTTCTTAAATCGGACTTTCTAAGCACAGACATCAAGAAAAACGGATAAAAGTTTTGCGCTCCCCAGCGCGGAAATTGTGAATTATTTTGGGCAGGAAATGCACCGAAATGGTTTCGTAGTTAGTAGTATGAGACCGGAAAAGGATTTTTTCTCTCAGTTTTAGACGGTCAGATACTGCTGTAAACATGTTGTAAACGGAATCGTGAACGTATGCCCGTAGGACGTTGTGTGAGGTGTCGTTTAACAGAGCTCGACGAGTACTACAAAATAAAGCACTCATAGGGACAATAGTAAAAGAAATTGAAAAAATATACAGTGACAAAGTGTTGAACTTGGACAAATTTTCGTTAAAATTTCCAAAATGTCGAAATATCTTCAAAACAAGAAGGTAAATGTCTATCGTAAACCTTTACAAAGTGAAAGAAGAATAAATGAGGAATCCAAAAAGGCCCCTATGACAGCAGCAGAACGAATGCGGAGGATGAGGCAGCGTCAACAAGTTGAGGCGAGTACCAGTCGCGCAGACGCCGCAACGCCTAACGCCAGTTCAGAGGCAATGAATGTCGACAGTGAGATAGAACCGACGTAATGTGACGAAATACAAGCAGATGAAACGTTTTAGAATCGAGATTTAGCGTTTATAACCCATTGGCGTCTGGCGACGTAGCACTTTGAAAAGTCATTCTATGGTAACAATTTGGGTTTTGTTTGTGGAGTTTGTGATCGCATATGGTTCCAAAATAATTTAAAACGGCCCAATGCAGCTATGTTGCAATTCTTACAACAGGAATTCACGGATGAAGACGTTCGACAGTTTATGTTGTGCTCAAACTGCTGGACATCAGTAAAGCAAGGAAAGGTGCCAACGTTTAGTAAGAGTAACGGCTTCACGTATCCACCGAAGCCAACACACTTGCCGTCGTTGGATCCACTCAGCGAACGTCTAATATCTCCGAGACTACCGTTTATGCAGATCAGGCGTCTTCGTTATGAGGGCAACTACGGTATTGTGGACCAAGTGATTAACATGCCCTGAGATGTGGATGAAGTGGTGAAGCAACTTCCAAGACACTTGGATGACATTCGACAGGATAGTATATGATTGCGACAAGAGCCAACTTTGGTCTTTGGTCTGCGTAGGCCTGAGCAGAGTGACGAGCATCGACGGATTGTACTTGACTCATGTAAACAACGATTTCAACTTTTATCACGGCAGAGGCAGCAACGGGCCAGGGCTTAAGGAGATGACCGACGAATACTTGCGCCTTGAGAGACATCGTCTGTACACGATAACAACAGGCGTTCAGAAATTCTGTGGATTCAATCAATACAACACTACTGAGGATGACGGTGACTACGACAAAAGAGAGTTTTTCATAGTGTGCACGTTTAACATTAAAAGTTTGGTGGCACAAAACTTGGACTTGAACAGCGACCCAGTCACTTCACGCTCCGACTACTTGGCACTCACGAGACTTTAATGGATAAAGACAAAACCGTCGACATACCCGGCTTCAAACACATTGAGTCCAAAGAGTGCGACAGGCACGACGTTAACGACGCCCTACAGCCCAGTACGAGTCGTGGCACTGGCAAGAAGAAGCGTAGTGGACTCTACGGTGGCACCGCAGTCTTCAAGAATCAGAAAACGTTCAGGGCTCATGTCGCTAGACCCGTTCCACAACGGCCAATACCCAAGTATTCTGTATTCAATTGTCTACAGGATATTCATGTCGGCGAAGGCGTACTAGTGGAATTTGTAATACCCAACTAATTCAAATTCGTTCTGGTGTCAGTCTACATTCATCCACAGACACCACTCAACTACATCGAGATGTTCTCTTTCAACTAATGCTTTATTACACAGAGCATGCCAGAACAATAATTAGTGACTGGCCCTGCGATCCCAACATACCGCTTCTGCTCACCTGGGACTTTAACATTGAGGCGTCGATCGATCGTCTGAAACAGTTTCTGAACGATAAGTTCAGATTGGTGTTGGCCACGGATCCAACTGACTTCAAACTTTTAAGAATACCACGATATACTTAACGTTCTCTAGAGATATAAGTGTAGCATGAAAGTCTTACACATCGTACTACTTGTACCATTGTCCTGTCTTCAACAAAATTTTACAAATTAGTCAGCATTGTGAGAAATAAATAAAATAAAACACATGCAACTTTGCTGCGCTCATTTCTTTCTTACCAACCCTACAAACACCCCGCCCCGACAACACCCCGTCCCGACAACACCCCCTGGGCAAGACGTTTTCCGCCAAAAACCTCAGCGGTAGTGACCCCGACACTACCTACCCCGAATTTTTTTAACAGGAACGCATACAGCAATATTTTATCCCAGCAGATGATTACATTACATTCTTCGGTTAGCAATTTAGCACAGTTTGTTCCTTCTTTAAAACTACAAATATTTATGCCCCATCTGAAAAGTTGTTTAACTGTAGTTTTGGTTTGCATTTTGAGAAGGAAAACGTACAGTTCAGTAATGTTGCTCTGCAGAAGGAGAGAGACATGCGCTGATACAGTAAGGCTCCTCAAATCTAGCTCAGCATTGCTCCGGAGGGGAGAATAGCTTCGCTTTTAATGTCATTTGTCTAATTATTTTTAGTTCTTCCATAACAATTCACATTCATGTGCTATCAGCAGTGGGCCATATCAACTCTGCACATATTGGTTCTAAAAGTCACTAAATACTTGTGACGTGCCTGCATCGCAGGACGCACATGAGATAAAGGCAGATAGCAGCGAGAGCATACGTCCGCGTAGCTCAGTTGGCAGAGCGACTTACTCCGGAGTGAGGGGACCTGGGTTCGATGCCCGGCGTGGACAGAGATGGTGGAGAAATTTACTTCATCATATACTACATAGCATTTTATGATATTGCCTGTGTCCGGAATTCAATTTAACATTGGTTGTATTTTAATGAGGGAATTAACTTACCCTTGTGCCATTCTCTGCTATAATTAAAAAGCAATACTCATGATAGCACTTTCTTAAAACCTTCCATAACCTAATTACGTGGCAGTTTTTCGCTTTTGCAAAGTCAGTCTTCTAAATATAAGAGAAAAGTGATCTAAACTTTTGAAAATTGCATAAAACAACATAGATAGATGACTGATTAGAAACGTTTTCGATTTTTGTTGCATTAATATTGTATGATCTCCCATACCTAATTATTACTGCTTCCATTAGAAAACCAAATTACGTTGCACTCTTCGGTTATAACACGTATCTTCAAATTTTAGCTAAATATTTAAAGCCTAAACATAAATACAAGATTAAAACATGCTAGTCCAAGTTTTTGATGCCCCACAGAAATTTTACATTTCTGTGGGCATCAAGAATCTTTTTGATTCAGAAATATGAAAACTATGAATTTTTCCGCTTTATGCCAAGTATTGAAAAAAGATATTTGGCACAACATTGCTTTTAGTAATTATAACCATGTTTTTAATTCATCAGAAAACTTGTAAATTTGGATCATCATGCAGCAGAAAAATTATCGAGATTCCAAGTTTACGTAAGTTTTTATTATAACACCAAGGGCAACCATTCCACCAGAGGTTTTCATATTTTCAATAATTCTTATCATGTTCGGGAAGAAATGATCATGAATAAGGCTCATTCCTAAACCAGAAAACATGCAACTGTTCACATAACAATATAGAATTTTGTGTGTGGGGGGGGGGGGGGGGGGTTAACGACTCGTGTGAGCAACTCAGTGGACTACAAGCAGTCGCCTGTTCCTAATTTAGGGCCACTGGTTCCAGGGAGGGAGAGTGCCAGTGCCGTAAGACAAGCACAAAATCCATGCCTCACCGGTATTCGAACCCGAATCCACCTCGGACGAAATAACAGCAGCCAGCGCTTAGATCCCTGCGCTACCAGGACAGCATATCTACACTGCTGGCCACCCAAAATGCAACACCAAGAAGGACACGAGATAGCAAAGCCAGATTTACTGGACACGTAACAACACATACAAAGATGAAACGGTTGAGCTTACAGCCCCGTGCGACATGCGGAACACGCAGACATCAATAGTTCGTGTGGCCCCCATGGCTGGCAATAACGGCCGCTGCACGCCGCGGCATCGAACGAAAGAGGCTTTCTTTTGATGTGGGCTTGGGGTATGTCGGTCCAGGCTGCTTCCACACGTTACCACAGTTCATCAGGCGTAGCAGCGGGTGGTGTTTGCAGGGCCACTCGGTTGCCGATCAGCGACCAGACGTGTTCGATGGTCGACATATCGAGAGAACAGGCGGGCCACAGCAGCAGTGACACCTGGTGGGCCGTGAAGAATTGTTGCACGATGCGTGCCACGTGCGGGAGCGCATTGTCCTGTGAATCGTGGCCGCTGGCAGGTACTGCAGATAAGGGAGAACTACAGGCTCCAAAACGTCGGAGATGTAGCGGTGGCTGTTGATTGTACCGGCGATGCGTAACAGATGGGTGCGGGTGTCATATCCAATTTCGCCCCAAACCATAACGCCAGGCGACGGACCGGTATGGCGATGCATAATGCAGGCGTCATACAGTCTCTCGCGGCGGTGCCGCCACACGTGTATCCGACCATCGTGGTGTTGCAGAAAGTAGCGGGATTCGTCGGAGAAGTCAATGCCGTGCCATTCCGTAGTCTAGATGCGACGTTCAACGGCCCACTGCCGCCGCACTTGCCGGTGGTGCAACGTCAATGGTAATCGGAGCAATGGGCGTCTTGCGACAAGTCCGCACTCCTGCAGACGACGTTGAACGTTACGTGCTGACACAGGTTGTTGCGCTACACACCCTCATTCCTGCGCTAACGTTCGTGATGTGGCGGCGCGAGCCGTCAATGCCTGCCGCACAACATACCGGTCCTCTCGTTCGGTGGTGTGCCGTGGCTGCGGCAATCGCTCACGTCGGTCCGTCCATCCCTCCTGCACCCACCGAATCCATACTGGCCTCACTTTGGCTGGATGTCGTCCCACACGGGCGCTGATGTCTCGGTACGATAAACCGCTGTCGCGTAAGCCATTATTCGTCCTCTGTCGAACTCCGAAACGTGCTGGAATGACTGCCGTATTCTGCGACGAGACATCAGGAAGCTTCCCGCGCATAGGTCCGGCAGCACAACACACTTCCTCTACTTACCCCCGCCTTCTGTGCACTCTTCTTATAGTGCTTCTCGGTGGCGTGCCGGGCGCACATGATTTGCATATGCCCTGCAATGCTACTCGTTTGCATGCCCTCTCGCTGGCGACGCATGCTGCGAATTTCAGGCCAATCGGATGCTTCCTTCTTGGTGTTGCATTTTGGGTGGCCAGCAGTGTATACAGTCACTCGCGATAAAAATTACAATGTTCGTTGTGACGTGCCTGCCCCGCAGGACGCACACGACATAAAGGCAGATAGCAGCGAGTACGAACGTCTGCGTAGCTCAGTTGGTAGAGCGACTTGTTCCGGAATAAGTGGGCTCGGGTTCGATCCCCGGCGTGGACCAAAAATGACGGAGAAATTTACTTCGTTATAATGGCGCCGGAACTTCCCGTATGACCCAGCCATTAAAGATCTCGCAATGGTGTGATGTTCTTTGCACACCGCGAGACAAGAAAAATAAGAGGATCCCGTCTTCAGCGCTTCAAAAAATAAACGTGTGTGATGTTGCATTCCACACACCAGATTGACTGGGAGTTCTCAAGTGCACGTTCTACAGCGGATTGCTGCCTGCAACGATTCATGGTCACGGCTGACCCGTGGGCCATGCCCCCGGCCCTCTTTCGGGGGGGTGTGACGTGCCTGCCCCGCAGAACGCACACGACATAAAGGCAGATAGCAGCGAAAACGAACGTCTGCGTAGCTCAGTTGATAGAGCGACTTGTTCCGGAATAAGTGGACTCGGGTTCGATCCTCGGCGTGGACAAAAATGACGGAGAAATTTACTTCGTTATATCGTTTTAAATTCTTTGTAAATGTCATCAAAATATTATAAATTACGAAGTGCAAACAACCTGATCTGTTCACGTACCCATCTGAAGTAAACTTATCTTAGTACGGCAATGTCATTAGGTGTATAATTTTTATTTAACTGTGTATCATAAATTTTCGCATAATACAATGAAGATGCTGTAGTTCTGCAGCACAAATTATTATGAAAGCACAACTTTACATGGAATTTCAAGTACAAATAAACGCAGTCGTCACATTCGCACTAAAACGCACACGAAACTAATGACCAATTTTGACGTAACGACTCGTTCTGAAACTTCAAAAAGATGGCAATTAATTTTTGACAAATGAAAGCTTCCTAACGAATATATTCTTAGATGTGTTATTCCTGAAAATCAAAATTCAAACTTACATATATTTAAAATTTTAATATACGCTAATATTTAAAAATAGCCAATCAAGCCATAAGAAAGCATTGGTATTGGAAGGCCATTTCTGCCTAAGATCACGTGATCAGACAATTCTCGTGTCAAGACCACTTCGGCTCAGTTGCACCCATTACCAGTTTGCCGTCTATCGGTATACATGTTCGAAGATATTTCTGCAGAAACTGGGATGCAAAATCCGCAAACATGTCGCTCGAAACAAATGGTCCTCTTCCACGGATGTCTCGTGCGAAATCCAACTTTTGGACCAAGGGATTTCAAAAGAAACAGTGATATGATAACTTGTTTCGGAATGAATGATCCCTTCACGAAAAATTTATTTGTGCGATTTATCATCTGAGATGAGGCGTTGAAGGTAAAATATTGTTAAATAAATTATACCAAAAAATACTGAAAAACAAATAGTCTTCCAGTTTTACACAAATTATTTACTTTTCGTTATTTCCTGCAAGAGACATTGTAATTATTTACTTTTCATGATTTCCTGTCAGAGACATTGTAATTATTTGTTTTTCATTATTTTCTGTCAGAGACATTGTAATTATTTACTTTTCATTATTTCCTGTCAGAGACATTGTAATTATTTGTTTTTCATTATTTTCTGTCAGAGACATTTTAATTATTTACTTTTCATTATTTCCTGTCAGAGACTGACTTCAACTCGGTGAGCTTTTATATTTCAATTCTTCAACACTCAGATCCAAATAAGAGAGAGATATCTGTTATCGGTGTATTCAGGTCTTGACAGATATTGTGCACATCGTTTCCGAAAAATATAGCTATCAAAGTAACAAAAACTTGCATTATCACTTAAATTTATCTCCTGATTGTTATTCCACTAAGTAATTCCCAAACTTGTTTAATTATACTTACACATCACACAATTTCAAATGCAGTGCAGAGAATTATACCTCCAGGCAGAGGATCCTTCAAACTGTCATTTGTCCGAGCATTTGTTTGTGGGGTCGAGTTGTAATCCCCAATGAGACATGGGTAATGTGCTTGTCTGATGGATCTGTCTCTTCCCTGGAGCCAGTTGTCCTATTTCTTTTTCATTTGAGTGTTTAGCGATCACCGTGAGCAGCTCTATGGGCTATTGGCAGTCGCCCATTCCGAATTTAGGACCACTGGTTCCAGAAAAGGGAGAGAGACAGTGCCGTAAGACAAACACAACTTCCATGCTTCATCGGGATTCGAACCCGGGCCCATTGCGGCGAATCGTCAGAAGCCAACGCATAGACCGCTGCGCCACTGGAGCGGCCTTAATGTAAAAACGGGAGACTGTTTATAGTCCTCAAATAGCTCATCGTGCATGTTTAACTAAGAAACAAAGACAAACAAAACAGGTCGTTTGAATCATTTGCCATGGTGTAATTGCGACTCTGAAGTCAGATTAAGATCATTTACCTTTCATCATCTCACTGGCTGTGATCGGAACCAAGTGCCAAAACTTTTAGCGTGACTGATTGACTTTTTTTTTCGCACGTCCTTTATGATAAGATTTACGAAAAGATTTTTGTTTTAAAATGACCTTCCGTCGAGCATTGGCCACTATATCTCTCCGCCTATTTGTCCGATTTGAAAAATTCCTTCTTCGTTGGGTAGCTTGAAAGAAACACTTTCCTTCGGTGGATACTTTTCTACTGTAAAGAACATTTTGCAAACGGTTTATACTTCAGATAAAGCAGTTTTATCTGAAGAGTGCGTAGATGTGGATTCCAATTTTCTAGCTGTCACAGTTTGATTTCCACAGTACTTTTAAGGCGCGTGGCATCCACATCGACGAGAATTTCCATATACAGTCAACTCTGCTTATAGTGGGCCTCTGCGGACTCGCATATTTCGTTCATTATGTCCGAGGTTCACTAAAACCGAAGTGTCTTCCCTTAACCTGAATCGAGTGAAATGGTGAGCAAGAAATAAAATATGTACATATGTATCTAAAACATAATATTTTTATGTACGTGTTGTATATTCATTAAATTAAGTAAACAGAATTAATTTTACATTACCTTAACACGAAAACAGTCTGTTATATGTAGCTGCTTGCTGCAAACAGTTTGAATAAATATTAAAACTTTTATATGTCCTATATCATTTTCTAGAGTGTGTGCTTTTGCTACACTTGATTCTCCATTTTCCATACATTCTAGGAACTTTAGCACAGTCCTGACACCCTCCAACGCCTCTTTCACTCTTGGAACACGTTCTTCATAATCATCCTCGTCATCTTCAGCCTCGTTTTCTTCCGTGCTGCAACCGCCATGCACAGCCTCGACATTAGCTTCATCCGACGGGATTTCATTCGTTATAACTTCACAGTCAGCATCGATAAAATCTTTAGCTTCAGTGGAATTCACGCCGATATGCTGAAGCAGGTCCTTGAGGGGCACATCATCCTCCTTCGAATGCCACACGTCCAGTAACCAAACCAGACCTCCGGAAACAGTTCTGTATAGTGACAGTTGACACACTCCTCCACGCTTTGTTTCCAAAACGTACAGCATTCAGAACATTTATTGATGTGTTCTACTTTGATTTCACGGCTTGGATTAAATGAATCGTTACTTACCTTCTGTAAAAGGTTTTAAAGCTGCGAATCACACCTTGATCCATCGATTGGAGGACTGACTTGCTGTTGACAGGCAAGAACACCAGCTTAATGTTACTGAGGTTTTTAATCCTAAATTTGTCCTTCAATGCACTTAAGGAGTAATAGGCCTACAATATTATTCTCAACACATTCAAGTTTTTACAAGAAGGTTTGTTTTGAAATAAGTTACGATTTCATGTTACAAGTACATTCTTTTCCTTGAAGTTTTATTTTTGGGTTCACTGTAAACGAAATTCAGGGTTCACAATAAACTAAACTTTTAACGTACGTTTCCGATGTTGCGGGTCGGGACCAATGATTTAGGTTCACTATATAGCCGAAGGTTCACTATATCCAGAGTTGACTGTATTTGCTACTTTTCCATAATGAACCATTCTGATACTAAAGGGCATTAGTAGTTATTTTTATTTGCAACGGTATCTTCGCTTTAGAAAATTCGCTTGAGCTTTTTTGTTTCTTTGATCAGATGGAATTTTTAATGATGAACATTTTGCGCAATCCTTCTTATTCAAATAGCGCTAACTTCTCATGGTAGGGAACAAACATTTGCCCACGGTTTCCTTCTTCTCTGCTTTTAAAGATTGGATTCGAAAAAAAATTGTGCTGAACATACATTCACTTGCCAAACAATTAAGAACGTTTAGGATAATAGTCACAGACAAACGCCATATGACTTGTGTATTACAGGAAGTCTTAATTAGTATTTCACATACTGTAAGCCAGGAACACATGAGCCGACATTTGTCATGAAAAATAGATTGCATGCACACTCTGGTCCAAACATTGTGAAACTTGACTCTTTAACGAATAAGACTTCCTTTCTCCCGGATAACTGCTGGAGAGCGTCTTGGCATTAATTCCAAGCAATCCGGAACCAACAATTCTTCTGTAACGATGTCTTGCAGCTAACATGTAGTCGAGTTGTACACAGAATGAGAAACGATGACAAAACATCTTCCAACATGTCTCAGACATGCTTACGAAAACTGAGGTGCGGCATGCCGAAAATGAAAAAAAGACAGGTGTGTGCAAAGTTTTCGGATAGTTCTTTGACTCTGTCTCATACAACACTATTAAGTCTTTTGTGGTAGGTTGCACCAAAAAGTGGTGCTACAACAGCTGCACCACTTTCGGAGAAGAGATACACCACTAGGCGAAGCAAAAAAGCAAACTGAACAACATGGTGTAACTTTGCCTCACGTTATGGTGCAAGGTTGCACCATGTTGTTGGGTTTCGTTTGCAACACATAGTGGTGTATCTCTTCTCAGAAAGTGGTGCAGCTGGTGTAGCACCACTTTTTGGTGTAACCTACCATAAAGTTTTTAACGGTGAATGGATAAGCAGTGGATGACAGAATTTTCTTCTTGAAAGCGCAAATTGCAGGAATGCAGGTTATCCGCTAGATAATCCAGACACACTTAGGACATTATACAAATAGCCAACTGCATGAGCGGCCTCCGCGCTTGACAGCTGTATGTGATCCACATTACAATGCAGCAGCTAGTAATTTCAACGGTTGACAGTAGACACGCTGGGCCTATGGCTTCAATCTGCTTTCATCAGACTTTAATCCCCATGTTAGTGTGAAAAAATCCATGTAGTTATTCTTATCAGAATACATGATCTTCCTACATCGGTCCACAGTTCAAGGTAACATGTCAACTAGATTCGTTTATTTCTCATAGACACAACAGGGTTCCGGAGAGGTTAGAGACATGCAATACGCAAATGTTTGAACAGCTCCCTTCCCATTGCTTTTGTGGGAATGATGTGCTACTCACTTAAGTTGAACTCTCACATTATGTTATGAAAGGCGTACCTGTTCCAAGGAACCTAGGTCAGAACCGTCCAGCGATCTCTTCCTTCAACATGCATTTCATGTAGTAGCTCTACGTTAAGAAAACGGTGGTCTCTTCAGGTTTTGCCTGGAGATTACTTCTTTTTTTTCCATTTTCTGGATAGAGGTTTAGCGACTCCCGTGAGTATCTGGAGGAATAAGGAGCGGCCCGTCCCTAATTTAGGGCCACTGGCCCTAGGAAGAAACAGGCTCACTTCTGTTAGACAAACATACCACCAATACCTCATTGAATCTGGCCTTTCGGAGAGGCATATGGAAACTTTAAAAATTTAGCGACTCGCCAGAGCGCTTTCATCTAAGCGTGCATGGGTAATCAATCTTGTTTAAAAAATATAACACTTGTTTCTGTTTCTGCTAAGTAGCAACAACGTACACCGATGAGTCATTACGATATGACCACCTACCTAATAAGCTGTAGGACCCCCTTTAGCCCACAAAACAGCGGTCACTCGGCGAGGCATTGATTCGATGAGGTGTCGATAGGTCTCCTGGAGTATCTGGTACCGTAATGTCAACAGCAGGTACTCCAGTTTCCGTACGTTTCGGGGTGGTGGTGTCTAGCGCGAACCCGCTTTTCCACGTCGAACCACAAATGTTCGATTGAGTTCATATCAGGTAAATTTGGAGGCTGGCGCATTAACAGAAAGTCACCAGCATGTTCCTCGAACCACTCCTTGACGATTCTAGCAGCGTGGCATGGGGCATTATCCTGTTGGTCATGGCCATCACCAGCAGGAAACACAGTTGCGATGAATGGGTAAACTTGGTCCACAACGATGTTCAGATACCTGACAGCTGTCAGGGATTGTGCTATTGGGATAATGGGACCTAAAGAATCCCAAGAAAACATCGCCCACAGCATAACATCGCCCACAGCATAGCATCGCCGCCGCCAGCCTGTTTCCGCCCAACAGTGCATCCAGGTGCCATAGCCTCCGTTGGTAATCGCTGTATCCGCGCTGGCCCGTCTACGTGATGCACCAGGAATCTTAATTCGTCAGACCAGTCCAATCATCCACGGTCCAATCCCGATGATCTTGGGGCCCATTTCATGCGTTGTTGGCGATGACGTGCAGTGAGCATGAGGACCCGGCTGGGTCTTCGGCTACGCAGGCCCATGCGCAGAATGCTGCGATGAAATGTGTGCTGTGACATGTTGCCCTGATCACCACTGTTGTAGCTGCGGGCGATTTGTCGCACTGTGGCCCTGCGGTCGCTGTGAACAATGCGCGACAGTCTCTGCTCCTCTCTGGCATCAATGAGCTACGGACGACACCTGCTTGGACGACGGTTCGCTGTTTGGCCATCTGTGCACCACTTTTGATACGTACTCACTACAATGGCACGTGAACAACCCACAATCCTCGCCGTTTCCGAGATCGTAGTTCCGCGGCGCCGTGCCATCACAATTTGCCCTTTATCAAACACCGATAAATTGGCAGCTTTTCCCATTCTGACTCCGAACACTCGACTAACCGAAAGCCGGTCCTCGGGTTGTATATATACTGCGCTGTAAACTTCACCTGCTCCACCGTTCGGTCTCCAGGTGCGCTCATTTCTTTAGGCTGGGGGTGGTCATAATGTAATGGCTCATTGGTGTATATAACAATTACAAAATAAAAAAAACAGTGTAGATCAGATATTTCCTTTCAATTGCAACTTTCAAGAAGGTTTCACATGATTGTGGAATTTTTTTAACATTCTAAATCCCCTTCTACGAGTATTTTTATTTCCTTTGTCGAAATGCGCGCTCACAGTACTCGGGACTTCGTGGTATCGCCTTCGTTCGTTTCATTATGATTGTTTTTCTTCCTAGCATTATTCTAAGCTTTCGGCTGCAAAAAAAAAAAAAAAGAAAAGAAAAAAAATGTTTTTATTAAATTTTTAATAAAAAAGAATTTTTCTCGGATAAAATAATTCGTGCGCACGAGAAACCAATTTTCTGCATATCATTAATTATTCCTTTTTTCATTAGTCCACTGAAATCCAACCACTAACTCAGAAGAAGAGGAAATTCCCGGTATTCCAGGAGACGGACGGTTGAGATTTAGTGGAATCCGGAGCATTGCGAATTTATCAATTATTCATAATGCCGATCTGTTGACTGCACTCCAAGCAAAGACAGAAGAAGAAGAACATACATAATTGAGCCAAAATTAGACAGGAAAGGGAAAGAGCTCATACCTCGTTGCTGCGACAACTAAGTAATAAATAATTAAGGCTTCGGAGAAATTTTACATAAGATCAATGCTTCCGTAGAACTAATAAAGTCAAGGAATAAAAGTCGGTTAAATGATACTCCAAGCTATTTGTATCCCATTCTAGGAGGAAGGGAGGATAAATGCTAAAGATTACTGAGTTACTTTAGTTAACTCCTATCAATTTCCGGCAACGGCACTGTTAAATGTCGTAAATTTATGCTAATCTCAAGAAAAGGTTCTCCTGATGATTTCGTTGAAAATTCTTTGCGCCGTTTTATCAGAATCTATGTTTATTAGCTTTATTTTGCCGCTTAAGACGACTTCTGCAAATCGTTTAGCGAGTAATACTCTCCTCTCTGCCTGAGAGCATGTGTGTTAATGTTTTGCAGCGCTGGTGATGTATTTCGCGTATCCTATAGAGATAGACCAACAAAGTGCCTTTCTTTCCTTTCCCATGCAAATGATTCCCTTTTCCTAATCCAGTAGTTTTCAGTTACTTCTCTTCTAGAATTATTCACCTCGCAAAAATCCTTTACAGTTTTATCCAAAGCACTACAGAACCCTATTTGCATTCGGATGACATTTTATTTCGTATTTTAACTAGAATTCTATTGAGTTCGGCTTGTTTGTCGAGTTCACTAAATAGCAGTTTGCACAAAACACATCTTCCTTCTTTCAATCTATTCCACGAGAAATGTCTACACCCGTTTTCGATATTTCTTGCTTAAAAAGCCTTTTCATACATCTTTTAGTTGGTTAGTTGGTGGATTTTTATGGCGCAAGGGCCATGCTTGGCCAAAGAGCGCCAGACACAAGTCAATCAAACACTTACAGCTTTTGAAGCACGTACACATTTTATTGATCTTCGGACATCAACATTGTTTTGAAATGGTCTGTGTTTCCAAAATCAGTATCTGATAGATGCATCTTTGGCATCAATGACAGCAGAGATCTTCTTCAGGAAACCTTTTAATCTAATAAGTTAATACATTAGCATCGCAAGTTTCAGTTAATTCCAGATCTTTTAGTAGTGTTCAGACTGATGCGTGCTGGAATATAACTGTGTCAAAAGGAAAACAAGCAGTTCTAAAAGAATTCCCGCAGTGTGTGTAATGTGGAATTACCTGAACTTTCAGTGTAGGAATTCGCATTTGGGGATTTCTGCAATACAGTCATTTTCAAAAGTTTAATACCACCTGTTGGTATTAGGAAATTTCTGCCGATTGCTCCAGCTACTGTCTGTATTACTCAACTTCCTGTCGGCGTTGCATCACCCTACAGCGGCAGCTATTGATAGAGTTTGGGGAAGCGTGCGAGCGTCAGTTTGCTTCCGGTTTTTGATGCTGAGAAGTTTTGTAACCATTTTCTAAATAGCGAAAAACGGGCAAAAAAGCGTCATTAAATGTTACTCAGAGGGCACAAATAGTGACTTTATATCATGAAGGATACTCTGAACGTGACATAAGCAGAAAGGTGAATATGAGCATGATATGATCATGAAATATCGAGGTACAGGTGAATTTTTGCGACCGAAAGAGAAGTGGACGTCCAAGGAACACAACCCCGTGTGATGACAATACCATAAGGCGAATAGTTGTGTGTTCTCCAAGGAGTTCGTGCAAGAAAATCAAGGCCTTTATACAGTCAAAAGGGTCTGATATTAGTATCAGCACTGTTTTCCGACGTCTTAGCAAAGATTTTGGATTAAAATCTTATAAACCTGTCATGAAAAAGAAGAGACTCCACTTTGCGGACCGTCATCAATCGTGTAGTGCTGAAAATTGGAGCCAAGTTCTTTTTCCTATGAGTCAACTGTGCGTTAATTTGAATCACGTGAAGCACATGTCCGACGACCAAAAGGCAAAAGGTTTGATGAAAAATACACCGTTAACACAGTGAGACATCCGCCCAGTCAGATGATATGGAGTGCTATGGCAGCATCCGGTACTGCTTCATTACCCTTTTTACCGACAGGCACTACTATGACTGGTCCTTTTTATGTGGAAATGTTACGTGAGAAGCTGTTAACTCATATGCAAGTGCACAAGTGCGCGATCTTTATGCATGGTGGTGCTCCATGCCACAGATCAAGGACAGCAAAGGACTACATGCAGCGGAGGAAAAACATAGCTGTGCTTGACTGGCCCGGTAATAGTCCCGAACTTAACCCCATCAAAAGTTTGTGGACCATTTTAAAAGACAAGGTAGCAGAAAAACAGCCATGAAATTCCCAAGCTTTGATTGACGTGATAAAGTATTGAGTGTGTGCAAAAGTTCTACCCGTTTTTGTAACATATACAAATTGCGATCGGAATAATTACGTCACAGATGGCGCTGCGATGCCGAATTTTCGGCCAATAAAGCGTGGAGCAGTAGAGCATATAGAGGCACTAAGTTTGTCCGAGTAAGTCATTCGTAACGGAAATCACGGACGATGTAACATGGCATGCAATAAGGAGCACATTAGACATAGTTTACTCAACGAGTTCGATAAAGGCAGTGCTGCAGTCGCGGCTTGCCGCAACATCTGTCAAATGTATGAGGAGGATGCATTTCATGATAGCACATGTTGCCGTTGGCTCCGGAAATTTCGGGATGGAGACAGAAGCCGTAAAGATCAACCACGTCCTAGACGTCCATCCGTGGTTTCTGACGAGGATGTGGACCAAGCCATAACAAATGACCCACATCCAACCGTTCAGGAATTAGCGGAAACGTTGTCGGTACACAGAACAACAGTCGAAAGATGGATGCATGCGCTTGGGTTCATCACCAATTTCGATAACTGGATTCCGCACCTGCTTTCTGCAAAGCAACGAGAAAAGAGAATCCGTACATGTGTTTCTTTGCTTTCCCGTCACAGAAATGATCCGTGTTTGAGACGAATTGTAACGGGTGATGAGAAATGGGTACTCTACCGTAATTTAAAGCGTCGACGAAATGTGTGCCAAGGTTCGGAGCCTGCTCCATCGACCTCAAAAGGAAGACTGCATCCGAAAAAGGTTTTGTTGAGTGTTTGGTGGAATTTCCGGGGAATAATCCACTGCGAGGTGTTGGCACCTAACCAAACGATAAATGCTGACTCCACTTCCAACAGTTGTACAGATTGCGAGAACAACTGACATCGAAGCGGCCAACACTCGATAATCGCAAAGGCGTGATCCTTCATCATGATAACGCCAGACCTCATGCTGCTTTAATCACTCGGCAAAATTTACAGGACTTTGGTTGGGAAGTGTTACCTCACCCGGCGTATTCCCCTGACCTGGCGCCTACGGACTACCCCTTTTTTGACCGTTACAGAACGCATTTGCTCTCCGAACCTTCGATGATGTGGACGATGTGAAAACGGTATTGCATTACTTTTTTGACTCCAAAACACAGGAGTTTTTCCGGCGTGGGATTCACCTACTCATAGACAGATGGCAAGAGGTCATACAGAATGATGGCAACTATGTGAAATCCTTGGTACGTTATTTGTTGTGTTCTCCTCCTTTTGTTGTAGCCTACAAAAACGGGTAGAACTTATGCACATACCCAATACGTGTGGTGCAAAGACATTTCATGTGACTATTGCAAATCCTTCATTCAGGGTATGCCACATCGTATTTTGTCCGTCATAAAAAACAAAGTGGGCCACACAAAGTACTGATTTCAGTCTTTTTGTGTTCTAAAGAATGTAAGTATTCATCTGTGGTGCCAGGTTTTCAGATATCCATGACTAGTAATTAGTTGTTTCTTCGAAAATCTTTATTTTCAATAAATTGACAGGTGGTCTTAAATTTTTGCAAATAACTATATTACCAATAGATATACATAGGTAAAGCTGTCAGCAACAGCTTCAGTCATAACATTTTCTCTCTTTCTCTCTCTTTTGTTTGTTTGTTCGCAGTTTAACGACCACCATGTCCATAACCTCTCTATCACAGCTAAGCGTTGGCCATTGAACTCGCGTAGATAGCGTATTTCAGGCATTTCCACAACCTAAATTTGACCATTCGACCTGAATAATGAAGCATGATTTGTCACGCCACGGAAATTGTTTTTACTAATCCAAGAACAAGGGACAATAGTCCAAGAACAAGGGACAATAATCCAAGAACAAATGACAATACGTCACTTCAAACAGCGTTTAGTATTTTTTGGTGTTACACAGGTTTTGTTTGCTCCACCTGTGCTGTTAAAAATTTTACAACTTATAGGCAGAAGGCGTGCTTCTGACGAAATCTGTTTATTTCTAGACTTCTGATGTGATGGTATCGAGAGACTGTTGTCAATTAGCTTCAAAATTAGCCTGTCATTCGGTCATTCATCTTAGCCTCAAGGTTTTGTTTTAAGTTTGTTGAGTTGTTGGAATATTTCACGAAAAAAGCAACTTTTTATAGTATCCCTCTGTTTTCAGTATATGAACACGATATCTCCTCATTTTTAGAAGTCACACAGGAAAACATTTTTTATCGTCATCAGAATTATGCTCCTTTTTATAACCACTGCTTACTTGTAATTGTATAAATCTTAGCTTTAGTGATCGAACGGGAAAATTAATTACTCGTCACATAGCAGTAGCCAAGATTACGCGTACATTTCATCGTTTTGTTCTTCTCAATATGGTACCCAACAGCGAAACAATTTCAAGTCTTAAAAAACTTATTTACGTAACTGTTAGTTGTATAGATCAAAATGATATCAAATCTAAGACTTCATCACAAAACTCCTGCTCGTCACAATTGAAAATTTGCTAGATAACACGATTCGTGCTTTAAATTTTAATAGAATTCGGACCATTCCTTGTTTTAATTCATCAGCTACCGTTGACAGAGAGAGAGAAAGCGGTACCAGGGCGATATCTGCAGTTAATAAAATATAGTTACAGTTGCTCACGTTTTGTGGTAACTATAAGAAAACATAAGTTTTGGAAGAGTGATATTCCTGATGAGAGAAGTTTGTACAGCTAATTTCTTGTCGGGGAACGTATGTGCTTGTGTGTTCGTAGAGACAATTTAATTTTCCCCTACAGAAACTTTTCGCGACATGATCCGAAAAATACGAATGAAGAAACCTACAGCGAAGGCACCACAGCGTTACGAGAGTTTGTGTGGACGCTTGTGGCTGGATATGATTGAGCAGCTTCCCCAGTGAATATTAAAGTATTAAAGACTATAAGGAAGTGCTGTCTCTAATCTCTTTCTCTTTCGCTCTCTCTCTCTCTCTCTCTCTCTCTCTCTCTCTCTCTCTCTCTCTTTCTCTCTCTCTTTCGCTCTCTCTCTCTCTCTCTCTCTCTCTCTCTCACTCTCTCTCTCTCTCTCTTTCTCTCTCTCTAAAGCTCTCCTCATTGATTTAGAGTAACTATCTCCAGGAACGGGAAAGAACCACACCAGTGAAAAGATGCATAACACTGATGTCTTACCAGAAATCAGAACGTAGGCCCTCATTATAGAAACAGCTAGCATCTCATGTTGAATTTACATACATGTTTGTAAATTTTTTATAAATGTTTGATTAAACTGATTAGTCTTTTTGGTGATAGTGAATAATTTACACTGCTGTCCAAAACTTAAGGACGAACCCGAAATCTGATTATTACAGCAGAGCGTCATGAATATAAAGCTTGCGGTGTGACGCAGGAAGGCATTTCATGATGCGCACCTCGTATCCATTTTTGCTGTGATAGCGGCCGTGGCTGCCTATAAGCAAGAGGCCGAGCTTTGTCTTATTAAGTTCATCCTGTTTCTCATGTGTTTCAGCGACGAAACCAAAAACTGCGTGCCTGAGAGAACAAAAGGATGTCTCGCAGACACCAAGTGGACGATTTTACCTGAAGCCGAGTTATCGGGAAGCTTGAAGAATTCTGGACTGTGGCCGAAGCTGTCAGAGTTTGGAGTAGCATATTAGCATATATATAATATGCTACTCCAAACTCTGACATATTAGCGGCTTTGGTCAGCATTCGGAAGAACAGCTGCCAAATGTTTCGCTGGAGGTCATCCTCGCTATAGGAGCAAGCGGAATAACCATTACCTCATGTGACGTATATTCTAATTTAACTTTCATTTTTAGTTCCTTTTCTTATGTAAATTTGAGTTTATACTCTTTTACACTTTCCAAACTTAACATGACATCTTTTCTCTGACATGAATAATGTTGGAAACGCCTTTGAGGTCAGAGAGAGGGACGTATGAATGCGATAAGAACGTTAGATAAAAAGGACAATACAGCAGTTGCTTAGTGTGTGTGTGTGTGTGTGTGTGTGTGTGTGGATGTTCGATCGTTGTTAAGATAGATTATACGACATATAATTAAGGCATTACATGTGAAGTGTAAAACTCGCAGAGCTATATTTTGGATTTCATCAAATGTTGCTGGACCAATAAAAGTTTATCGTAAGTTTGACTTCTGTATATGTTTCGTCTGGCCGTAAAAAATTAATTTGAACTATCTCGTGCAACTATTGCATCGTATTCTCATTTAGTTCAACATTTCCTTAGTCATGGTTTTATACATAGCGGAACACCAATCACGCACACGAAAAAGGGTTACGTTATACTGACCATACTGGCAAAACAGAGTCGGGAAACTACAGCTAATCGTCTTCGAACGGGCACAGGTGTGCTAATTTCGCGCCGAACGGTGTATCTAGGGGACATTGTACGTCCCGCCATCGGAGATGTATGTCTCACTTCGACTCATCTTCATATAAATGGGCCAAGGTAATGTTCACAGGTGAATGCCACTTTATTCTTTCATTGGATTCTAAGCGACACTTCACCAGGACGGAAGATGAGACTGCCTGCGTTACCAGAAACATCGCTGCATATATATTCTGAACAGAAAAATGCACTTACGCCCTCTAGTGAAGAAATTGTGCTTTAAGAATAATTATAAATTATGTGCAAATTATTCTTCACCTCGTAACGCTGTGAGACACAAAAACATATTTTTAATCAAGGCAAAGAGAGCAAGAAAAACAAGATGTACATTATCTTCCCTAGTGGAAAAACTGCGCATTGCTTTGTGCAGGAAGTATGAGTAAAATTATTTTCCGTGGTGATAGGTATCTTGACCGAAAAATACTTTTTTTATCGAGTTTTCCGGAGATAAGATATTGCTGCAAATATATCGTAAACATAAATATTCACTTCGCTCACATTTAGCCGAACTGTACATTGCGAAATATTAGAAGTTATAAAGAAAAAAATCTTTGCCACGAGCTCTATCCGATGCAAAAATAATTTTTCAAATCGGAATTTTATCAGAGATATCCGGAACAGTGCAATATACATTAATGCTCTCTAGCGGAAATACTGTTGGTTATTTGAAGAAAAAACTGCACGCTAAATGGTCTTCGTAGTAAAAGGCATAGAAAGAAAGTAAGTATTGTTCCAATCGGAATTTTAAAAGCAATGATATGGAGTAAAGTTTATTTTGAACTCAATAGCATCAGCATTTACGCTTCGAAAATTCGCGTCGGAAAATTCAAATCAGCAAGAACCGTTTTTCCGCAATTCAGGCTTTCCAATGCAGTTTGTGTTTTCAGATTGGACTAATATGTGCAAAGAAAATGTGAGCACAAATGGACTGACTGACGAACAGGCATAAAGGCAACATAAGCATATTTCCTCTTTTTTTCAAAACAAATGCTAAAAATTATCATAAGATATTTTGGTACTATAACGTACAATTAGTGCATTAGCAGAAGGTGTACGCATTCTGCGTTTGAGAGTTTTTGTTTTCATTCTTTCCTTACTTTTTTGGTAATCCAAGAGAATGTTCCGCACACATTTCTTTGATTTAGGCGATGCTAATTAAACCTTTGCTCTTCTTATCAGTCAGAAAAGAATTTAGTGCTATCGAGAGACGGCACAAGATTTCAATTTCCCAATGACGAACTTCGAAATCTGAGCAATGAGAAACTTCTCGATTTTATTCTAGTGAGTGCTTTCTAGGCTGCGCACTGGAACTTCGGAGACTGTGGCCTCCCAGGGGAGCTCCTTTGTTGGTGAAATGAGGAAATGATGCTGTTTGATTTGTTGTGTTCATTCATTCGTTATGCGCCATCGAATGAACATTGTTCATCTTACCCTACGGCAAAACGACAAATTCCCACCGCTGATTGCTGCCTGATTGAATTAACAATGGCGATCCTTTTCAGCAATGGAATGTACATACGCCTTACAATGCTTAGAGTGCAAGAATTATGCGCATTTCTCTTGAGGTTACAGGAGTCTGTTCCAGAAATAATACAAAAGATGCCAGGGAAAAAATAAAAAATAAATAAAAAACGCGAGCGCCGCAGACACAGCAAACAAACATTTCCCGTTTATCTGCATATTTGGTTTTTCACTTCAGCTGGAGGTGCTATTCATAGAATAGTTGCTGTTACGCATTGAATTTCACAAAGCATTTCGGGTAATCAGAATTTTTTATGTTATTATAATTATTATTATTAATAATAGGTTTCCCAGCAGAAGCCAGTAAGCAAATGACAGAAAAACTCATCTCAGGTATAATGAATAAAATTCTCCGGCTGGACGTGTAGTGCAGGAAAGCTTACGTTAAGTCACGTTAGGGTTATTGAAAGGTTACTTGACGTAGCTAAAGTGTGCTTAATCTTCAAAGTGCTAGAGTTTGTTTAGGTAAGACACGCACGTGCAATAAATTCCAAGAATATGGAATTTATTTTTACTCAGCGTTCCTCATTATCTTGAATATCAGTAATATAACTTCGGTTTTTGTACATTAGTACCTTGAAGGCTCCTTATTAGAGCGGTAAACACAATATACCCTGAACTTAACGAAAATACTCAATGAAATAGACTTAACAGCCAGACAGAGGTCTGACAATAAAATGAACTAAGAAAACGTACTCACTTTTAACCTTTTATTGGGGAGCTCCTGGTATTACTCAAGTACACACTCCAAAATAACACAACTACTGATAGCCCGAACTTTCGTACTATCGTAATATCGTAGAAACGTAGGTAAATCGCATATCAATAATCAGGAAGAACCTATCACATATAAAACGAACCTCTTTGGTATACTTGAGCCCGCCTATATATACTGCATACCACCACGTCATGACTTACACTCGTTGCCACATATAATTCAGCGGGAGAAACAACATCTCGTTAAGTGAGAAGATAATTTGCATAGGAAAGTAAAATAACAAGAGATAGTAAAATCAAAAAGAAACTGAATCTAGAGTATACGTTACATCATCTCCCCCTTATATATATATATTTTTTTTTTGAAAAACTTATCAAATTTTGAGTGTAGTCTTACATTTCGCTGACTGACGTTTATCGTCCTACTTTTTTTTGTGGCAGCAGTATTTACAACTTCAAGCTTGGCATAACAAATTCAGTAAACCTGTGTCCGCAGCTATTGTCGTCTGTGAAGCAGGAAACACTTTTTATACGTATACAGAACAAACCTGCATCGGCATACCTTATTTTTATTCTGCCCAGCAGGAATCACTTTTTTGATTTCATTTTACTTCCTCATATTTTCAACTCTATATATATGTATCGTTGATTACAAACAAACTGTATCAGCAGCGAAGATTGCCTGTAGCTGCCTAACAGTAACAATTTTCACTATTTTACCCCTAACACACATATATATAAGAAAAAAAATTCGTATTAGTAGACGGACATAGAATATATATATAAAAAAAAACTACATATATCACAAAAAGAATGCGTAGGCCCACACGGAAAAAAAAATTCTGTCACGCCAACTGGTCGTGCAGGAAAAACAACATAATGAGAAAATAACCTGTCCACGAAAACTTACTTATCTCGAGGACGCATAGAAAACCCTAGTACGATATCTTTTCCCAGGCCTAATCGGACTGGTAAATTCTGGTGGCGCCGATCTTTTCTGCGACTTGAATGGATCTGGAACATCTGTAGTCTGTCGGTCAAGAAATTCTGAAGTCTGTCGGTCAAGAAATTCTGAAGTCTGTCGGTCAGGAATTCCCTGCGTCTGACAGGAACGGTGAGGAACGGCTGAAGTCTGTCGGTCAGGAATTCCCTGCGTCTGACAGGAACGGTCAGGAACGGCTGACGTCTGTCGGTCAGGAATTCCCTGCGTCTGACAGGAACGGTCAGGAACGGCTGAAGTCTGTCGGTCAGGAATTCCCTGCGTCTGACAGGAGCGGGCTCCCCCAGGCTTTCGATATGTTGTCCCTTTGTGCTGGGGCTCGTGTTGTCCTTCCAGCATTCTTTTGAAGGGAAGTAGCTCCGGCCACATCGCTTGTTTTCTCTTTCTACTTTTTTGGCATGACAGTAGAAGCAGACATCGGCCCTGTTTGCCCTGAGCGTAGGTTCCAGGGGCGAAACCCGGGCGGATGCAAGGATCTCTGCCTTCGTCGCTGTTGCGGCGAAGCAGATTGGGGAGACACGTTGCGTTTTCGACCAGCTTTTGGTGTTGCTGGACGGTTTGTAATATGTGTCTGACGTTTAGGAATCGTCAAACTATTGTCTATATCTGGTAAATCAGAAATATGTGATGACTCTGAGTTGCTGCTGTAAGTTAGTGGTACTGCAGGGCGATGTTTATTTCTACCTATTGGAATACTCTCTGACGAGGTATTCAAGGAAGTAGGAGCTTGTAATGGTGCAGAGTTATTAGGGAATGGTGCAGCAATAGTCTCGGCAATGGTTGGAGGGAAGGGAATGATACTAGAATTTGAAGAACTTGATTCGAGCCTTCGTCTTATGGTAGAATCAGGTTGCGTTCTTGGAAGCCAGTCTTGTGGAGGGGAGGGTGAAGAAAAAATCACTGGAGATTCTTCAAAAAGGTTTGTCGGTTCGTCCAAAATTTCTGGAGGTTGATCGTGTGATATAGACTCTTGAGTCTGTGGAACAGAAGGTTGAGTAGGGTTGATTATAAAATCTATATTACGTTCATGATACTTGCGACACTGAGCAACGTGTACGTATTGAAATTGATTGTCAGGTTTTTCAAGGATAATGTTATTTTCATACACATTTGCCACCCGATATGGACCTTCGTAGCTGGGTGCAAATTTCTTTACTAAAGTATGAGAAACAGAAGACTGGAAGTGTGTCTCCAAGAGAGTTAGATCTCCAACGACAAGATCTGGTTCCCTACGCCTAGTATTATAGTATCTTGCTTGAGCCGCTTGTGCTCCTATCATTGCAACACGAGCTTTTTCTGCCATGATTCGCACTGATTGCGGAGTTGGTCGCTGGTTTAGTTCGTCGATAATCCCCGTTAAATTTTCAAAAGGGGTCTTAATTTTTCGACCCAAAAAAGTTCTGCGGGAGTAAACTTAGTAGATTCGTGAACAGACAAGCGGAGGGCGAACGAAAAAAGCTCAAGATGTTCGTCCCACCGCTCGTGGTGATCCATGACAAATGTAGCGATCATTTTAACTAGCGTGCGGTTTACTCGTTCCGCGGGATTACTCTGGGGATGATATGGGGAAATGAATTTATGCTTTATGTGTAGCCTCGCACACATTCTTTCAAAAATGTCAGAAATAAATTGGGGACCATTATCCGAAACTACTTGATTAGGTGCACCATATCTAGAGAATACTTCATTAATTAATACATTACAAATAACTTCCGCCGTAGCGGCTTTAATGGGAAAGACCTCGACTCATATAGAGAAATTATCGGTTAATACTAAAACGTAACGAGCTTTGTTTTTAACAGATAAAGGATAAGGTCCCAATAAATCTATTGAAATAATGTCAAAAACATGAGAACTTGAACTAGATTTCAAGTGACCGGCCGGTCTTACATTACGGTAATTATAAATCTGATACAAGTGACATGATTGAACGTATGCGAGCACACTTTGGTACATGCCAGGCCAATAGGCAACATCCCGCAATTTACAACGGGTCTTGCGAATACCTAAATGGCCTGCAATAGGTTTGTCATGAAATTCGTTTAAAAGGGCCAATCTAAGGGTTCGCGGAATACATGGGCGAAACTCTGCCCTAGTAGTCCTAGATTTCGTATAGTAAAGAAGACCCTCTATGTCTTCAAAATGCTGTGACCTCCCAGCCAGAGAAGGGTCACTTTGTTGTGGTGAACCCGCAAGCAAAAAATTATAGGTTTCCCCAAAATCTGGATCGTTTACTAATTCTGCCATTATCTGCTCTCTGGATGTTATATCAGCTATTAAAAGTAAAGGCTGACATCCAGGAGTAGTTTCTGTGGGAACCCCACTAATCGGGACGCGAGATAATACATCCGGTAATTGATTCTTATGACCTGGCTGGTACGAAATTTTGATATTGCTCTCTTGTAACTTAAGAGCCCACTTCATAAGTCTGTTAGAGAGGTGCTTAGCAGAATTCAAATACTGAAGGGCAGAATGATCCGTAATTATATTAACTGTCAATTCGTTGAGATAACATTGAAATTTTTCAAGAGCATACACCACAGCAAGACATTCGCGTTCCGTAGCTGAATAATTGCGTTCAGCTTTGGCTAAAGTACGGGACGCAAAAGCTATTGGATGCCCAGCTTGTGACAAAACGCAACCAAGACCAACTCCGGATGCGTCAGTGTAAATATCAAATTCCTTAGTATGATCTGGGAAAGCTAATACAGGAGGCTGAGTCAACGCAGATTTTAGTGCTTCAAACGCTGCGTTAGCCTCAGGTGTCCAAACAAACTTCTTGTATTTACGTTTCAAAGCATACAATAGCTCACAGATTGTAGCATAAGCGGGGACGAACTGCTGATACCATCCGGTCATTCCCAGAAAGCGTGATAGTTCTTTGGCTGTTTTTGGCCGTGGAAAGTCAACTATAGGCCTGATTTTTTCATCATCCGTAAATAAGCCGTGGGAAGTGATTTTCAACCCCAGATATACAATCTCGTCCCTCGCTATCTGGCATTTACTAGATTTTAACGTCAAGCCAGCGTTGTATATGAGTTGGAACACCTGTTTGAGCAGAGAAAGGTGCTCGTCAAAAGTCTCGGATGTAATAATAATGTCATCCAAATATACATGCACATGGGGACCTAGAACAGGTCTGAGAACCGTATCCATAAGCTTTTGGAAAGTACCAGGTGCAGAGGCTAGTCCAAAGGGCATACGCAGGTATTTATAAGCCCCAAAAGAAGTCACAAAGCCAGTTTTATCTACGGAGTCTGGATGTACCGCAACCTGCCAATATCCACTCGCCAAATCCAAGGTTGACATCCATTTAGTTGACGATAGGTCATGCAAAATATGCGACATGACAGGTAGTGGATAATTTATCGCTTTCGTGACTTGGTTTAGCTTGCGGAAATCTGTAACGAAACGAAATTCGTTGGGTTGTTTCTTTGGAACAAGAAAAGCAGGTGCGGCCCAGGCGCTTGTTGATTCCCTTATTATGCCCTGTTTAATCATCTCTGAAATTTGACGTTTCATTTCATTTTTTTTATGGGGAGTACAAGGGTAAGGTTTCGTCGCTATCGGTTTCGAACCATCAGTGTCAATGACGTGATAAACCACCTGTGTGAAACCAGGTTGGTCGGAAACTAAACCAGGTCTTTCATTCAAAAGTTGAGAAAGCTGGTTTCGTTGCCTCTCATTCAGTTGTTTACTCAGTAACAAATTCGTTATGTCTATAGGATCTTTAGGAATCACTTCGACAGGTTCCGGAAAAGAAATAACATGTTCGAAATTCATGGTAACTTTAAAAGTATTGATAAAATCTATGCCCATTAGACATTTAACAGGTAGGTTGTCTATGAGCAGGAAAGAATGCGTAAAACGAGCCTTTCCCAGCCCTAGAGATAATGTGACAGTTCCTGTGATACTGAATATTTCGTTATTTGCACCTCGCAAATACTGCGTCGCAGGCTGGACGTGTATTGCAGAAAAACTTTCAGTGCAAAACTTCGTATTTAGGGCTGATATTTCAGAACCACTGTCGAACTTTGTCTCGACAATAATATCTTCAATTGTCAATAACACATCAGGCAACTGAGGAGTTTGGACAGTCAATAATACTATTTTAGGGTCAGAATTCTTGGTATCAGGAAGCAGTGCCGACCCTTGGTCTACTTCCTTTGGAAGTTTAAAGGATTCCTGGTTGTATTTTCATGCTGTCTGAAACCTCGGCCCTGGCTGGTATCGGTAAAGTTTTCACGCTTAGAAAAACTTCGTGAAAACTGCTGCGGGAACTCCGCATGTCTGTTGACATTTTCATATCTATTACTTCTTCCCTCAGCACGGGCAGAAAAATAATCATTGCCCTGAGCATGAAAACGTTCCGAATGCTGCGGATTGGAATGGGGTCGAGCATACTGTGCATTTGTACTGTACCCAGAAAATTGTTTAGAAACTAGCGGTTGGTGTACCACTCTTCTATGCGGTGGTACGTATGATGCTTGGACTTGTACCTGTGTACGCTCGTGTTGAAAGTCATTAGGCCTATTATGCTGCTGAGGATTTTCGTGATAAGCCTCCCGGGGTTCCCGATCATGTTTAGTTGGTCCATGTTTGCCGTGTCGCTCCTCATACGTTCGGATGAGGCGAAGGCATTCATGTATTGTAGCAGGGTGTCGGACCTCAATAAAATCCTGTAGAAATGGATCGAGCTGTTGCAATAGGGTGTCCAACATGTCGACATGACTATCGTGTGGATCCCATAATTTATACAAGCGTGTTGTTTCTAAAGCAAACGCAACAGGGCTATCGTTGTATCCTTGCTTACGAGAAAAAAGTTGTTGTGCAAGGCCAGCTCGACTGAGGCCGAAAGGTCTAAAAATTCCGCTCGGAAATTCTCATAACGAGAATCCGGGTTCGATACTCTCCACTGCCGATACCAGGTCTTAGCGGCATCTTTCAAGCAAGTGCCTGCTATTTGCACTTTGCAATCTTGAGGAATATTGTATAAGTCGAAATGATCCTCCAAATCCTCGAGAAATTTCAAGGACCCCTCCAAACCATTGAAAGTAATTGCTCCCTCATGCGGCACGAAATGTGCAAGCATTTTGCCTCTGTGAGAGGATTGAAATACCTCAGGTACGACCCGCGACTCAGAGTGATATGAAGCTGGTGAATGACGAAATTGTGAGGAATGCCTGGGTACGTGCACATCGTTGACATCAAGGTTAGACCCACAGGCTTCCTGCAAATTGTCGAAAATAACCCCACCTCCACCGAAACTTGATTCAGGTTGAAATAGTGAAGTTTTCTCAGGTAATGAAGACATAGTCAATAAGTGTCAATACCTCGTGTTCAAGAAATGTTCGGGCGCCAATTATAATGAATAAAATTCTCCGGCTGAACGTGTAGTGCAGGAAAGCTTACGTTAAGTCACGTTAGGGTTATTGAAAGGTTACTTGACGTAGCTAAAGTGTGCTTAATCTTCAAAGTGCTAGAGTTTGTTTAGGTAAGACACGCACGTGCAATAAATTCCAAGAATATGGAATTTATTTTTACTCAGCGTTCCTCATTATCTTGAATATCAGTAATATAACTTCGGTTTTAGTACATTAGTACCTTGAAGGCTTCTTATTAGAGCGGTAAACACAATATACCCTGAACTTAACGTAAAAACTCAATGAAATAGACTGAACGGCCAGACAGAGGTCTGACAATAAAATGAACTAAGAAAACGTACTCAATTTTAACCTTTTATTGGGGAGCTCCTGGTATTACTCAAATACACACTCCAAAATAACACAACTACTGATAGCCCGAACTTTCGTACTATCGTAATATCGTAGAAACGTAGGTAAATCGCATATCAATAATCAGGAAGAACCTATCACGTATAAAACGAACCTCTTTGGTATACTTGAGCGCGCCTATATATACTGCATACCACCACGTCATGACTTACACTCGCTGCCACATATAATTCAGCGGGAGAAACAACATCTCGTTAAGTGAGAAGATAATTTGCATAGGAAAATAAAATAACAAGAGATAGTAAAATCAAAAAGAAACTGAATCTAGAGTATACGTTACACAGGGTATTCGGGAATTTTGAAGTGACATGGCAGGTCAGCACGTAGGCGTAGGAGGTAAAAAGAGCAACTTTCCCAGTCAACATTTTTTCACTTTCCCAAATAACTATATTTTTATTACTTTTAACTCATAGATTTTAGGCCTTCTTTTGAAAAAAAGGACGTGCTTATGTTTCCCTATGTCCGCCCGCCAGCTTGTGAGCACCATATCTCTGCATCTGTTAGCTCGATTTGAAATTTTCTCTTCTAGCTGGGAAGTCTTCACTATGAGAACGTTGATTCTTGATTTTTATTCCATTTGAAATGCACAAGTTCGCCGGTAGGGGTAGTGAATGCAGATGCTATGGAATTAAAAATGTTTTTATTCCATATCATTGCTTCTGAAAATCCGAAATTTCTCTCCACCGATAACATTTTCAACAAAGACCGTTTTGAGTACAACCCCTTCTTCAAATAATGCACGATTTTTCAACTAGTAACAGAAAGATTTTCCAGAAGTTCAAGACAGGTTGCTCTATGAACATGTGCAGTAGTCAGCTTTTTGTATAAAACATTATAGACGTGCTCATGTCCTAAACCTTTCCAGTTTCAGCTTTTTTCTACAGCTTTACTAATGTCATTCACAAATATACAAAGCGTGTACGAATTGTTTCTGGAATTATTTTACCGTCTGCAGTCCAACTGGAGCTTTTGTGATAGTGTAGTGATTGGGAGGATTGGGGGGGGGGAGTAATGCTGTAAGGTAGGCACACCACTGAAGCCTCGTCCGGCAATCGAGCTCGAGCCTATATCTCGGAAAAATGATCAGAAGCCAGAATTTAGGCCACCGCACCACCACGGCGGCATTTTGATTTCGCAGAAATATCAAAACAAAAGTTTGCAATCAAAGTTAATGTTGGCAATTCTTTTGTTATCTTCTTGAAAACTTCTGCAGAAAGTTATTTTATTATCATTATTATTATGGTTATTCAAAGTATAAGTTGCAATGTGTAAGTTTGTGGCATAATTACCATTATTACTACTCTCCTTCTTCTTATTATTATTCAACAAAAATGTAAACTCCAGTGGGTATGCGCTAACATCTTTACAAAAGCAATTTAATGAAAAATTGCGTATTGATCTTTCATGAATCTGGATCGGAAAATATAACAACACTGCAATAAATTTCACTAAAGAGTAGACACTACCTTCCTATAAAGCGATATCTTTTAGAAACGTATGTCATAGTAAAGGTATCGTTATTAAAAATTGATTTTCTAAAAGAAATGTTACAGGGGCCCCAGAATAAAGTGCCCACGTAACAGTATAATGGTAGAACTCCCTCTAGATGGTAGGTTAAAAAACGAGGACTACATTTCCCGTAGTTGTGAAAGTCTGCTAAATATCTGCTAAGCCAGGACACGAGTCTGAGGTTTTGTTTCTTCATCCCTGAGGCAGGGTGATTGTCTTTCAGACGGCCATGATTGTGCACTCAGACCAGCTCCCCTGCCTGACCAGCATGAAGTACAGAGTGGGTCTGAGGTAGTTGTGCACGAGGACAGTGTTTATCTGAGGTAATGGTGCAAATGACTGCGTCGCTTGAAGAGAAAGATGCTTAAAAAACGTAAAGTCGAGAAGTCTTCAAGGGAAATGGCAGCTCGAGGCACTGTGGACGTCCATACGGATACATTACGTAGGGATTTTGAATTGTACAATGACTCTTCTTTCGTGGAACCTGAAACTCATGCCGTTGAGGAAATTCTGTATCCTCTGTCGATCTGTAGTGAGTATAATTATACTGTCAAGAAAAAATATTCTTCGATCTCATAACCAGATGTTCCTGAACAAGAACTAAACCACCCCGGTGGCTCCGTGGTCTAAGCGCTGGCTTCTGATCATTCGTCCCGCATGGGTCTGAGTTTGAATCCCAGTGAGGCATGAATGTTGTGTGTGTCTTACGACACTGGCTCTCCCTTTCTTGGAACCAGTGGCCCTAAATTAGAGACGGGCGGCTGCTTCTATCCCATCGAATTGCGCACGGTGATCGTTACGTCTCTACTCATTTTGAAAAAAGGATATTCGGCTACGAACTTTACCAAGGGCGGTCATGGGGGGGTCAGGGGGGTCAGGGGGGGTCAGGGGGATGGATCCCATCCCCCCAGAACAGTTGGTATAGCCAACTTTTTGATAAATTTAAAACACTAAAATAGACGACACCTTTTTTTAAAGCATTTTTAAAAATAATAAGATATTAATGATTGATTGTATCAATTATTTTTTTTGTATTTTAGCATCTTGTACATTTACTAAAATGTTTGACAACCTTGAAGGAGGTAAGAATTTTTCTTACCCCCCCCCTAAAAGTACTCATATGGGCGCTACTGAACTTTACTAAGAAAAAATACAAGGTGTGTAAATTAAGTTCGGGGAATGCACGATAAAAATGAATAACAGGTAATATTTAAAAATAAACTTACTTTACCAGAAAAAAGCTTTCTATACTTGTCTAAAAAATAATCTCCCCTGCATACAATGCACTTTTGGCATCGTTCGTGTAATTGCTGGAAGTTACGGGAAAAGTTCCCCTTCGTTATCGTCTGCAGCTGGATCGTCACGTCCGTCTGAATGTCTGAAACGTCCACTAAACTCTTCCCTTTAAGCGCTAACTTCAGCCGGGGAAACAAATAGTCAACATATGCAAGATCAGGCGAATATGGTGAGTGACTCAACGCAGCAACGGCTCGCTCGGCTAGAAATTGGCTTGCTCCGTGGTAAGAAAGCGGATGCAAATCTTGAACAGATCTTGTGCTTCCAAAATCCCCATTTTTTCTTCCTCAAATATTCTTTTAAAATCGTACGGATTGTTTTATGATTAATACACAATTCGCTCATTCACACAAATCAGTCGATAATAGTTCGTTTTGAGCTCACGGAATGTTTCAACGCTTTCTGGACTTTTGGAGGTCTTGAGCCTTCCATTCTGGGGCGTCTTCAACGGAGTCCCTTCCTTTGCAGAAATGCTTGAACCATCCGAAAAAAACCTGAAGGCTACTGCTTCATCCCCGTATATTTCTTTTAGCCCTGTATGAGCTTCTGATGCGGATTTTTCCAATTCGAAACAGAATTTTATATTGGTTTTTTGCTCCATTTTTCTTGGCTAACAACGTGCACGTATATCAGCTGCCGAGATACTCTCTCTGTGCCACACTCTTCCTCATATCGCCGTGAGGGTTACGGACGTATTCTCTCATGTACTTGACTGCGACGTGCAAGTTACAGCACCTTTCGCAACCTTTCCTCTTATGCGTTACGACAGTATTCACCGAACTTTAATGATACACCTTGTAAGTGTCATCATATACACTCAGTAGACAAAACATTACAGATAGGGGTGATAGCAGTTCACATGGGCATCCCCCGCGAAAAATGGAACAAACTCAAACCGAACACAGGCGATAAATAGGCGGATAGTAGAGCGTCCCAACAATGTATGGCAATCGACGAACATGAGTAAACGTGATGATATGAGCGACTTTGATCATGCATACATTGTCAGCGGAAGACAGATGCGTCATTTTATCCCCTAAGTGGCAAGAATCTCAGCAACCCTATGAATGGTGTACCGCGAGTATACCATGGACAGACGTACCAGCGCCCAGAGAGAAAACGGTGGCCGACCACATGTCATTGATGACCTGAATCGACGTAAACTATCCAGGCTCGTACAGACCGACCGCTTCGAAGCGGCGATGCAAATGACATCCAGGTTAAATGTCGAAGGTCCAAGCAACGTCAACGAACGAACTGTATGGCGCACTCTGTATGCCCCGGGCTACGGTAGACGACATACTGACCGTGACTGCTTGTTATCGGACATTACGCCTCGCCTGGTGCCGGGAACATCACAACTGGACCTATGCAGAGTAGCGCCGTGTCGTGAGGTGAGATGAATCCCGTTTTCAGCTATACTGAGCTGACGGGAGGGTGCGGATGTGGTTTGATAGCATGATGTCATAGCCCCTTCGTGCCAGGTCGGCTTTGTTCAAGGCTGTGATGGTTTGGGGAGCCTTCTCAGGGGACACATTTAGTCTCTTAGTGTGCCTGGAGAGGTCCTTAACAGCTGTGCACTACCAGCATGTGCTGGCTGATCCTCTACATGCTTTCATGGGCTTCGCACATCCTGCGGTCGATGGTCTGTTTCAGCAGGACAATGCGCCTTCCCATCGGGCCGGAACCACCGCGGCATGCCCATAGGAACATTCATCTGAGTTTGAAACCATCGATTGGCGCCCCAAGTCCTCGGATTTAAACCCTGTAGAAGCTCTCTGGAATGTCATAGAGCGGAACATCAGATCCATGGATCTTGGACCGACATATCGGGCGGAGTTGTGGACATTGCTGCAACTGAGGCATAAATGTCATTACCTCCGGAAACCCTCCAGCATCTGTGGAGTCGATGCCTCGGCGTGTACAGGCTGTTATTCGTGCTAGAGGAAGACCAACACGCTATTAGGTAGGTATCTTTAATGTTTTGTCCTTTGAGTGCATGTGCATGTTGTTGTAAAGAATTAATGTAGCACATATTGTAGCCACAGCGATCAGTTGGTTTTCCGGCTGATTAGGGGTTTGTGTTTCCACGGCCTGAACAGAGCCTATATACATATTTATATCATGTTCCAATGCTTTTTGGTCGACTATCGCCCTTGCCTCGAGAAATTCAAATAAACAGATTAATAAATTACCACAATTTCCAGCTAGGGGGCATGAACACATAGTAGATTTGTGCCACGATATCTAAAGTCGAGGCAGTTGGAGAGGAAAACTTCTTTCTACTCAATTTTTATTTATTTCTTAAAATGTTTTAATATTCTTCATGCTGAGAGAGATTTGGCTGATTTTGTTTTAACGTTGCAAATGAAACCCAATCCAAATATCTTGATTTCTGGATCAGTTGCGCGTATAAACAAATTTTCCTAAAATGAACCTTAATTGCAATGGAGGTCAATATTGTCGCTGCTCTGGGTACGTGACTAGAGCAACACAATGATGTAAAACTGTATTCCAGACTTTCACATAGCCTTTGACGAGAGATAGTTTGAAGTTCTAAAACACTATCTTTCATCTCCGTTCCTTATTAACGCCATTTAGTTTTCCAACAAAGAAGAAGTCGAGCCATTCTGGCTAAAACAAATCAGTGAATTTACAAGGAAATGAAAGAGCAAACATCGTTATTACTAGAATAAAAATGTGCCCTAGATGCACAACTTCCGATTCTTGGTGAATATTCAGAGGTCATTTGCTGATAGGAAATTAATCGTTTTCTCGGGAAGCACTCACGGCTGAATTGCACGGTGATTACGTAACTGTTGTTCGCGTCGCGACGATTTAATTTCTCTTTATTCCAAGACCGGCTTCGATCTTTCTCGTGACTTCGGGCGATCACTTATCTTATGCAACAAACGACAAAAATCATTTTCTACCTTCTAATGGGTAGAATTCATTACCCCGTGGTTAGACACTTGGCATATAAATATAACTTTTTCTTATTTACTACTAAATGTTAATGAAAACTACTCTACTGAGAATCTCCCTCGCGCAGGATTTAAACAAATAATGAAAACAAATAGTCTACACAAAACCTGTTAAAGTAAAGTGAAACAGTCAAACTATTCTTCCCGAACTTGTGGACATCGTATCATTACAACTTTGAAAGAAAAATATTAATTTTTCAATGTGTAATGCACATCTCTAATTTAACCTTCCTTTTTGAGTTTCTGTTCTTATGCAAATTATGTTATTTTGCCTTTACATTTTCTTTCTGAACGGCACATCATTTCTCCGAATATCATTCTACTTGTTGGCAACGACTGACAGTGAGTCGAAGGTAAATAAAAAAGCCACAAGGAGAGTGTAAGTGTGTGGTGATGGTGCGGCGAAAAGCAATTTGCTGTTTGTATTTTGACGTGTGTTATCTTTATGAGATTGTTATTGTGATTAAGTCAACGAAGCCCTGTGAGTTGTTCAAATACTGTGATTAAATCAACGGAGTCCTTTGAGTTGTTCCAACATTGTGATTAAATCAACAAATCTCTATAAGTTGTTCGAAGAGGAACTCTGATGATACTGGAAGGAAATAGGAGGAATGCTGTAACTAGTTTTATCCGATACCATTTTGAAACCAACATATCAGGACAAAGGTCAAGCATTGTACCTTTTCGCAGCCTTGCGAGAAAATCATAGAACAGACAGAAAAATCTGCGATATTTTCCCAAACACCCTTACGTTTTTCATGTTCCGAAAACCTTCTTCCAACACGCCTCCTAGAAGTTGGGGTATCGTAGCAAATGAGTAGCTTTCCATAGATATATTGAAGGACTGCAATAGTCCAGCCCTTCAATATATCTATGGAAAGGAACATCCATTGTCAAGTGACCTTTTAAACAACAGAAACGATGTAGAGTGAAGACCATTTAAACTTAACGTTACACATTTAATACAAAGCCTCGCTTATTAAAATGCAAGAGCACACGCGCAACTCAAATATTTAAGATCAATTCCTTCTGAATATGCAGTTTCCCTATGACGTTGAACATCATTATAACTGCATACGCTTGAGCAAGTTTTGAATTACTGCAGCCAATGAATTTGCTCTTTCCCCATTTTGATCGAATTCAGATCAGCGTGGAACAGAACTGCTGGTTTTCTGATATTTAATCTCCCATGTTCTTAAAATATAATAAATAAATGATGACAAGTTAAAACCTTATGAAACTATTTTGTTGGCTGAAGGTTCATCAAGCGCAGTTTATACCGGAAATGTTCATTTACAAAGCTTTCAGCACCTGTGAGGGTTACTTTCCACAAACAAAACATACGAATTGTACTAACGAACTGATCAGGAAGCATACATTTGCACTACTTGATTTTTAGTCTAAAGCAGAAGAGTATGTGTGGGAAATACTCATCGTGCTAATATCTATCTTATAGAAAAGGAAATTTTCTAGTCCAATTTCTAGAAACTTTAATATCGTTCCTGTAAGGGAAACGGTGGATACAAATACATTATCTATCAACAAGTAATTGGACACCTGTGATAGCAAAGGAAAACGAAGTTTATTCACCTTCAATAGTTGGTGGAGCCTCCACGAGCGGCTATTACAGCTGCGACCCTCCGGGGCATACTCTCAACCAGGCGTTGTACGACGCCTAGCGGTATTTTCTTCCACTCGGCTTGGAGAAGTCAGGTCAGTTCCTTCACCGATTTCGGACGGTGGGGCACCCCTTAAGTCGACGCTCCAACTCGTCCCAGAGGTGCTCGATAGGGTTAAGGTCCAGGCTCTGCGCAGGCCAGTCCATTCGATTAAACCCCTTGTCACCATACCAAGCCATGGTGGACCTCGCAACATGACAGGTGGCATTGTCATCCTGAAAGTAACATGGGTCCACCCCGTAAAACTCCCACAACGTAGGAAGCGCATGGTCATCCAAAATGGTGGTCTCGGCGTTGAGTCTACCAGGAATTGCGACCAAGGGTCCCGTGCCATACTAGAAGAAACACCCCCATAACATAATTCCACCGCCGCCGAACTCCTCAGTTGGCACAATACATTCCGGCAGGAGGCGTTCTCCAGGCAGACGCCAACCCCAGACCCTGCCATCCGAACGGTAGAGGGTGAACCTTGATTCGTCGCTCTAGAGAACCTGTTTCCACTGTTCAACGGTCCACTGTCGACGTTCTTTGCACCACGTTAGCCGAGCAGCGCTATTGGACTTGGTGATCAAAGGCTTGTGGGCGGCAGCACGTCCATGATAACCGAGCAGATGAGCTTCCTTACGGATGGTATTCATCGAAAAAACACTCCCGGATGCCCGTTGAAACTCGTCGCGGATGTGGCCCATCGATTTGGTGCGGTTCTTCTGAATTTCTCTAGCCAGCACCCGTCGGTGTCTAACTCCCAGTTTCCGACAGTCACTTGTCATCTTCCACTTGCCAATCACGTAGGCCACTGTCGATTTTGGGTACTGCAACTCACTGGATATGTCACTTATGGATAAGCCATTTCTGTGATGCCCGACGATTACACCTTTCTTGAAATCAGAGAGCTCTGAGCTGCGTGGCATCTTGCATGCGACTGGTTGCGTTGTTGTTTCCCACACGATATTTAACGGCGGCGGCCATGACGTGTATCAGGACCGCAGATATCGTCGATTGCATGGGTGTTTAATTACTCGTTGGTAGATAGTGTAGGAAAGACGAACAACAAACAGGTAAAGCAATTGCATAAGTCGACGAAAAGAAGTACGATAAACTTTATCAGACGTCCTGGTGTACTCATTTTTTTGCCGCTGACTTGGATAAAAACTCGTAAAAAACAGCATGACATGTATAAACTGAGATATCATTTTATTAGGTGCACCTGCAGTTCTCTCGTCTCATAAATGGCTCATTCTAACACGTAAAAACTCAGGTGATCACGGTACGCGGTATAAATCAAGCAAACCATATCGTCGAGCATCAGTTAGTGTTTGAAAGACGGAATGGAAAAAATGAGTGATCTGAGCGACTTTGAGTGCGGCATTATTGTTAGCGTCATTCGTACCAATTCGAACATCTCGCACGCGGCCACCTTTCTGGGCTTTATATGCACAGTCCTAGGAAGGGCTTACTCTGAATGATGCGACAATCAGGGGAATCAAAGCAGCCCGATGAGAATCATCCAAGAGAAGAGATGAGCCACAACACTGTAAATCACTGCAGAATTCAACACTGGTGTGCCGAGAGTTATCTCTGAACTCGCCACGTATATCGAACCATATTGCAAATGGACTACAACAGCCGATTGCCATACCGAGTGCCGATGTTGTGAGCGCAGAACACGAAAGCTCGCCTCCAGTGAGCGATGAGGAATCGACACTGTACCGTTAAAATTTTAAGAAAGGCCACCTGGACGTACGAATCAAGGTTCCTTTTTCATCATGCGGATGACAGGATTCGAATTTGGTGCACGCAACATCAGGCCATGGTGCCACCCTATCAGGTGTCGAAAATACAGGCAGGCGGCGGGGTTGTTCTGGTCTGAGTAATGTTTTTGTGGCACACATACCCATTTAAGGACATCTGAAATCCACGGGGTACCGCAACATCCTTGCCGACCAAATTCATCCCTTCATGGCTACGGTTTATCTTCAAGCAAATGGACACGCCCAGAAGAATAACGCTGCTGCTCGCAAGGCTCCTACTCTGAACGGTTCCATAAACATGCCGATGAGTTTCGCTGGCTTTTGTGTCCCTCACAATTCCCGGATTTAAATCCCATCGAGCATCTCTCGGAGGAAGTGGAACAAGCTGTTAGCTGTTTATTTGCAACAACGGTTGCGCTGTTTTATTTGCAGCAAATGCGCGACTTAATCCTTGCCTCATGATACAACATTTCTACATGACGTGTCCAACATCGGGAGTGTTCCGTGCTTCAACAAGTTCGTTCTGTTCGGCATACCAAGGGCGGCACAACACGCTACTAGGTACCTGGACCTAATAAACGAGCATCACAGTGTAGATAATTTACCAACTTTTGTTTGTTACTTTTCTGAGGAGGAGTTTTCTAAAAAAATCTTCATGAAATTATAGGTATTCCTTACTGAAACAAAAAAGTATTCCATGGCATCTGAATGTATTTCATTTGTTTCAAACTTTCCGAGTGCTACCCACTACGGAAATTAAATGAAAACTGCGTAACTCACAGTTTTTTTGCCACGTATTTAGGAAAAAACTCGTGAATGATCGGCATGAGGTGTACAGATACTTGATCCACTATTATCCGTGGCTTTTCTTGGAAGGAATTTCCGAAAAAGAAGGAATTGTATGCATGGTGATCATAATTAAAATAGCCCTATGTCAAGTCTTCAATGTTCAAAACGGGTATGTATAGCTTTTGCAACACTACGTAAAGTTGGTTCTTCTTATTCACTCACTTTAAATGAAAATAAAGTTTAAGAAAGAGTTACACTCAAATGAAGTAAAAGAAAGAGTTACACTCAAATAAAGTTAAAGAAAGAGTTACACTCAAATAAAGTTAAAGAAAGAGTTACAGTTCAGCTTTTGTTCAGCTGAAATTCGCTAGGCATTTCACTAAATATATACACTCAAGTGCCAGAAAAACTGATACACCAGTCTAATACTTGGCAGGACTGCAGAAATACGACGGGGCATGGACTCCACTAGCTTCTGGAAATATGCTGTAGGCAATGCACACCATACTTCCTGCAGAGTGTTCCACAATTCGGGTGTATTCCGAGGTCTCGGATTCCTGTGTTCGATAGTGCGTTGCATGGCATCCCAAAAATGTGTTCTATCACGTTCAGATCTGGGGACTTCGGTGGGAACGGCAACACCCCAAACTCAGATGCCTTCTCTTACCATAATATGGCGTCACGACACTTGTGTGGAGGTGCATTATCCTGTTGGAACAGGCCCAACCCATCAGCATGAATGCAGGACATGAACGGGTGTACCTCGTCAGAAAGGATTCGCACATAGCGTTGACCGGTCACAAACGTTTGTAGACGTACCAGGGGTCCCAGTGAAGTCCAGATAAACACACCCCATACCATTACGGACCCCTCACCAGCTAGTACAGTTCCCTGTTGACAGGCGGGATCCATGGCTTCATGGGGTTTGACCGACACACGAATCCTTCCATCTGCCCGATACAGTTGGAAATGCGACTCGTCAGACCAGGCTACTTGTTTCCAGTCATCAAGTGTCCAGTGGCGGTGTTGCCGTGCCCAAGCGAGACGCATAGATCTGTGTCGTGCACCCATCAAGGGGACTCGAGTTAGGCGTCGGTTCCCAAAGCACATATCGTGCAGGGTATGTTGCACAGTCCGGACGCTGATGCTTGTTGAGGCTCCAGCATTGAATTCCGATTATACCTGTGAGAGTGTTGCACGCCTATCGCGTGAAACGATTCTTGACAGCCAACGATGGTCACGTTCACCCAATGTCTTTTTACGGCCACACTGGTATCGTAGGTTGGAGGTTTTGCCGGAATACTTGTAGTCACGGTACACCCTTGCAATGGTCATTCGTGAAAATTTGAACTTCGTTTCCACCTCCGAAATACTATGCGCCAACTATGACACCGCGTTGAAAATCGCTTAAATCGTTATTACTTGTCATTCTCATGCCGAAAACAGATCTGACAACTGGCAAGGATGTCTATCGCTTTATATACGCACTGGCGGACGCAACCGAGTACGCGCATAGATGACATTGCTATTTTGCATAAGCTCGTCTGTACCAGTTTTTCTGGCACTTCAGTGTGTGTATATATATAGACAAAAATGCAAACAAGGCAAACGTTAAAAATGATTTTGAAGTTCGAAAGCGCCAAAAGGCTGCATCAAAAAAAAAATCAAATTAAAGACTGAGAACACCAATACTGTAATTTTCTTTAAATTACTGATTAGCAAGTCCATAAACGTTACTGACTACTGGGATAAGAAGAGAGGGATATAGAGCTATGGTAAGCTGTTCTCCGAGGCTTTGTCAAGGGCCAGGCACGGACATGCAGCACGCGGGTCTCGGCAAGTGGTTTGTTATATAATTTGCTTTGTGCGGGATTTTTTATAATATATATTTTTTGTTTTCAGATGCTCTTTCTTGCCTACTTCGTTGTTTTAAAACAGTTAGTATTTTTTGCCCTCGGGTTTTAGGACAGAGTTTTTAGTTTTTTGAGGTGCTTTGTACAAGTCTCGTTTCGCACATCGTTTTGGCGTATTCGTGCAGTGTTAACATGCTGTTTTTTTCTTTCCATCCTACGATCAATATTCTAAATAGGCAGTTTCTTGTAAATAAGTAACTATATTTTGTCTTTATCCACCTTTAGATTTCGTGAATTTGCTGGTATTTAATTACAGTTCGTGTTTGTTGGTTGTAATTTATTTCCTTTATCATCGGCATCTTTGCTTCTCAACGAGCTTCTGCTCAGTATTTTTTCGGTTCAGCTGCGAGGTCGGGCCTCGTGGAATTTAGTCTGCTGTGGGTAGTGCCTGGTTTTTTGAAAGGATTTTTTTATTGGTAGGAGTTTTCCTTTTTTTAAAAATTATTTTCTTTAATTTTTATTTTTTTTATTTTTTTGATGGTTGTTTTCGGTTAGTCAGGAGTTCGGTCAATAGCTTGGTCCATATTCTGGGCGCGTTTGTTCTAAATTATTATTTTTAATTTTTATTAATCATTATTTTTTATTTTTTATTACTTTTTTATTTATTTAGTCCGATTCTTTATTTTTTTTACTGTTGCTGGTTCAGGTTGGCTCGTTGCCATAGCCTTGCAGACTAAATTCTCGCAGAAACCCACACTTTTAGGTCTATGTAGAGCCTGGCTGCGTGTTGTCCGTGACTGGCTCTTGACAAAGCCACAGAGAACAGCTTACCATAGCTCTATATCCCTCTCTTCTTATCCCAGTGGTCAGTAACGTTTTTGGTCTTGCTAATCAGTAATTTTTAAAAATTTACAGTGTTGGTGTTTTCAGTATATATATACACTGCTGGCCACCCAAAATGCAACACCAAGAAGGACACGAGATAGCAAAGCCAGATTTACTGGACACATAACAACAGATACAAAGATGAAACGATTGAGCTTACAGGCCCGTGCGACTTGCGGAACACGCAGACATCAATAGTTCGTGTGGCCCCCATGACTGGCAATAACGGCCACTACACGCCGCGGCATCGAACTAAAGAGGCTTTGGATGTGGGCTTGGGGTATGTCGGTCCAGGCTGCTTCCACACGTTGCCACAGTTCATCAGGTGTAGCCGCGGGCGGTGCTTGCCGGGCCACTCGGTTGCCGACCAGCGACCAGACGTGTTCGATGGGCGACATATCGGGAGAACAGGCGGGCCACGGCAGCAGTACCACCTGGTGGGCCGTGAAGAATTGCTGCACAATAGTGCCACGTGCGGGAGCCCATTGTCCTGTTGAAACGTGGCCGCTGGCAAGTCCTGCAGGTTAGGGAGGACTACAGGCTCCAAAATGTCGGATATGTAGCGGTGGCTGTTAAGTGTACCGGCGATGCGTACCAGAAGGGTGCGGGTATCATATCCAATTGCGCCCTAAACCATAACGCCAGGCGACGGACCGGTATTGTGATGCATAATGCAGGCATCATACAATCTCTCGCCGCGGATCCGACCATCGTCGGGATTCGTCGGAAAAGACAATGTCGTGCCATTCCGTAGTCCAGGTGTGGCGTTCACTCGCCGGTGGTGTAACATCAATGGTAATCGGAGCAATGGGCGCCGTGCGACAAGTCCCTGCTCCTACAGACGACGTAGAACGGTACGTGCTGACACAGGTGCGAGCCGTCAATACCCGCCGCACAACATGCCTGTCCTCTCGTTCGGTGGTGTGCCGTGGCTGCGGCAATCGCTCAAGTTGGTCCGTCCACATCCCTCCTGCACCCACCGAATCCATACTCGCCTCACTGTGGCTGGATGTCGTCCCACACGGGCGCCGATGTATCGGTACGATAAACCGCTGTCGCGATAAGCCACTATTCGTCCTCTGTCGAACTCCGAAACGCGCTGGAATGACTGCCGTATTCTGCTACGAGGCATCAGGAAGCTTCCCACGCACAGGTCCGGCAGCACAACACATTTCCAATACTTACACCCCGCCTTCTGTGCACCCTTCTTATAGTGTTTCTCGATGGCGTGCCGGGCGCACATGATTTGTATATGCCCTGCAATGTTAATCGTTTGCATGTCCTCTCGCGGGCGACGGATGCTGCTAATTTCAAGCCAATGGGATGCTTCCTTCTTGATGTTGCATTTTGGGTGGCCAGCAGTATTTAATTTAATTTTTAATTAATTAATTTAATTTAATTAGTGTTGTATTTTGGGTGGCCAGCAGTGTACATATATATATATATATATATATATATATATATATATATATATACACTCATCGTCAAAAAAATGTACCCAGAAGTACGTGTCGGATTGCAGTGCTATTTGGGAGGAAGGTAAAGGTTACCAGGAACAATAAATGATTAAACGTTGAGACTGATATGGGCAATATTTATTGAGGTACGCGCCAATAAGTAGTGTCTCTCAGCATGGCGACGGACAGCCATGTTTGTTCACACAGCATGCTGGACATCTCGGCATGGAGTTGTTCAGGTCTTTCCTAATGGTGTCCTGCGATAAGCCATCCCATGCAGCTTGAATCTTCTCACGCAGTTCCTGCAGATTGTCCGGTAGGATTGGAGTGTGGAGAGCTCGTTCGATATCATCCCACACATTTTCAATCGGCGATAGGTCTGGTGATGCGGCTGGCCATGGCAGAGTATCAGTGACACAAAGGCAAGCTCTCGAGACAGCAGCAGTATGCGGACGAGCGTTGTCCTGTTTGAAAATCGCACCGGAGTGAGCATTCAGAAAAGGTAGGGCCACTGGTTGCAGGTACTTATTAACGTAACGATGGGCTGTCAAAGTGCCTGTAATTAACATCAACGGTGATCTGGCATCGTAGGCAATTGCTCTCCACACCATGACACCAGCCCTTCTGGACGTGTGAGGATTGACAACAAACCGTTCATCTTGGCATTGACCACGGTGTCTCCACACACGGATTCGTTGGTCGTCTCCTCCAAGACAAAATAGGGTCTCGTCGCTGAAGATCACCCGCTGTCATTCTGAGTGGCTCCGTGATAGTCTGGCACAACACCATTGCAGTCTTTGGCTACGATGCAATGGTGTTAAGGGCAGTCGTCGTAACGGTCTGCGTGCGTACTACGTCGTGTAGCCGTCTGCCAATGGTGCTGGCACTAATCGGACGATGTCTGGAGGGCACCACTGCACCCTGAATATCCGCAATCGTGGCTGTTGGGTCACTCCGTGCATGTCGGACAACCCGTCGGTCTTCCCTCTCCGTATTTCATCTAGGTCTCCCAGACTCTTGCTGTCGCTGCTGCGTGCCTTGTTCTATTTACTGCCACCAACAACGTGCTACGGTGATATCCGCACGACCGGTATGGCACGCAATACGGTGATACGACAATCCCGCTTCCCAGCCCACGACGACGCGGTCCCTCTCGAACTCCTCCAACTGCTCGAATTGCTCCCGAACTTTTCTCCGAGGCATGCTTCACTTGAAAAGGATGCAACCAATACAACAGCTCGGGTCAGAATGGCAAGCGCAACGAGACGACCTTATATAGCCGGTCCGGCACAGCGTTACGACACCTCCTTGCTTGCGTCACGTGCGCGGCCGAGCGTGATACTTGAATCATTTGCATGCCTCACGATGTCAAACCTACCCACCAAGTTTCATTCCTGTCGGTTGCATCCTTCTGGGTGCAACTATTTTTTTTTTTTGACGATGAGTGTATATACACCACAGATCAGCAGACGCTACTGCATGAAAAATACCGCTTACAGCCTAAGACAGCTTCCACGAGCACTGTACCACTCTTTGTCTGGTAGCTCCAGAATATATGTATATCTCGTTCTTAGCTTGTCAAACATGTACACGTCATTCACTCTTGACCTCAAGACTGCTGCCAACATAACATTCAGTGAGTGAAAAAATCTAACATTAAGGTTGAAACGCTAAAAGAGAACGACCTGAAAATTTACATAGAAAAAGGCAACTAAAAATAAAAGGTAAATTAGAGTATACGTCATACATCTAGCTCTCAAAACTAAACCAAACTTAGTAAGAATGCTATTCGGAACATGACAAGTGATTTCCGCGGAAAACAAAATAGTTCAAAAGATCACCACTGGAGTACAATGGCTCTGCGAGCAGCGAAAAAGCATCGACGGAGGCGGGGGGGGGGGGGGGTAGTGTGTAGGAGAACCAGACAGATGCCTGATCAATAAATTTTATTGTGCGCCTGATTTTTAAAGCATCCAGGTACCGAAATGAAGGAATCCTAAAATGGATATTGCTCAATGTGCCTTCCAATCTGCGCAGTGATGTCTCTCACATGCAGTGAAATGCTGTCTTTCAACGCTGCCAAGATATTGGGTTGTCGGAAAAGTCATGACGTATTTTAGCCATGTTTTGCAAAGGTCATTTATTGATAGGAAAACAAAGATCAATCAATTATATAATGCCCATTTTGTTCGATAACTTTTTGCCATCTTTCAGTGAGCGGCAGAATGCCTCGTTCATAGAAGGTCTTGTCTTTCGTGGCGAAAAATTGTACAAGGTGCTGATTTACAGCCTCATATGAATTGAACGTTATACCATGCAAGGTCTGTTGAAGAGAGTGAACCAAGTGAAAGTCTGACGGCGCAAGGTCAGGCGAGTATGCTGGGTGTGGCAACACATCCCATCCAAGCTCCAATAATTTTGGCGGGTGATCAAACTTGTGTGTGGTCTCGCGTTGTCGTGATGGAACACAACACCTTTACGATGAACGAGCTCTCAACGTTTCTGGATGACGGATTCGTTCAAACTGTCCAATTGCCGACTGTACACATTTGAATTGATTGTTTGGTTCCGTGGTAGGAGCTCGAAAAGCACGACACCTTTAAAATCCCACCACACTTAGACCAGAACCTTCCGCTGATGAATGTCTGCTTTGCATGTCGTTTGAGGCAAAGCAGCACGTCGGGACCAAGACCGTTTGCGCAGCACATTGTTGTACACAATCCATTTTTCGTCACCAGTTATCAGTCGCTTCAAAAACGGATCGTTTTCCTCACTTTTAATGAGCATATCGCAGATGTTTATACGCGCCGTCAATTGAGCTTCTTTGAGTTCATGAGGAACCCACACATCGAGCTTGCTTACGTATCCCAGCTTCTTCAGGTGGTCGTGAACGCTTGAATGATGGATGTGCAATGTGTCTGCAATCTCTCGTGTCGTGTAACGTGGGTTTGACTCAAGCAATGCCTTGATTTGGTCGTCTTCAACCTCGGTGGGCCTCCCGAACCGAGGAGCATCGTTGAGGTCAAAATCACCAGCACGGAATTTTGCGAACCACCGCTGGCACTGACGTTCTTGTATAGCATTATCACCACGCAACTTTTCACAAACTTGACGTGCGTTCTTCCCTTTACGGAAGTAAAACAGTAAAATATGACAAAAATGCACAGTTTGGTCTTCCATCTTCAACTTGATGTCAAATCTCCGCAAATCAACCAAATCGCTCACTATTCCTTTTAGGCTGCAGCTAGAACTCGCACCTGTCGAATGCCATAGCGATAATAGATCTGCACATGCCTTTAGTACTTCCAAAACCGCCCAACCGCCATCGGGTGCCAAAATACGTCATGACTTTTCCAACAACCCAATAGATACGTCGCCCTGATCAAACATGCTTCTGAGGTGTTTGCACAACAAAATATCACGAGAATTCAGAACTGGTGAGCGAGGTGGCCATGTTCGAAATGTGCAACTAATCGCTCTGTTCTGAGTGAAATTATTTTCCCGCAGTAGCTACATGAACATACCGTCCGATATAAGGAGATACTCTATCGGGTATAAAAATGATGAAATCAAGGAAATTTCTCTGCTGCAGTTGCGGACTCTGTTCAGCATATCTTAATACCTTTGAGGGGTAACATGGCAGGTCACATGTCCAGTTCGACGATGTTCTTTAAAAACAAAGGTCCTATGCTAAAAGCTACTTTGAACCCACTCAAACGGTGATTTTCGGCGAATGGAATGGGATTTGTTGAATCTCATGAGAATTTACCGCGGCCCAAATGCTGCAGTTGTGGGTGTTTATAGTTCCATTCAGGTGAAAATGAAATCATCGATCTCCATTCGACAAAGGTTATGTTGGTCCGTTTTCCGCGTCACCAGACAGCTATTGTGTGCGGCTGATCTTATAAGAATAAAAATGCAACACTTTAAGCAGAATTTTCTACATGGTTCTGTAGGGCATGTCACACTGCCAGAACACTCCACCTGCACTTTGAAACCAGCTGAGTTATTCAGTGATCTCTTAACGTCGGTAGTGGCAACATCTTCAACCCGTTGTACACAGATCGATCTGTGCCAACTTAATGGTTTTACTTCTAGATATCCGCTTTCTTAAAAGGAGAGACTACCCTTCCCTGGGCACATGGGGTCAATGAACCTACTCACAATCCTTTACGCCGTCAAAATTCCCAAGGCACAGCTGCACAAGCAAAGCACATTCCGGAAAGTTGAGAGCATCACTGAGTTTTCAGTGACTGCACGAATGGCATGAATCATCTCACGTGTTTTTTGTACTTTTCAGTCGTCTGCGGCGTATGCAAATATTATGCTTCTTAGTCGGTTGTAGCACCATTGACCCCTGGTGGTGATTTTTGGGGGAATTTTATTTTTCCTCGCAAACCGCTTCCACGTGTTCCGAATAGTATCCCTAGTAAGTTTGGTTGAGTTTGCGCATAGATGTCTCCGCAGTTGCCTTGGAATAGGGATACTTGGATTATGACCACCTTGTATATCTATATTGCTTCTTTTTGAAAAGGAGATGTCGAGTCACGCTCCGTGTGGTTGCCGATACGAAACTCCACTGAATATGTCTCTACTATTTTTAAGAAAAACATTATAATGTTGTGTGTAGGCAAAGTGAATGATTTATATGCATACATATACTGTCAGTCGATAGTTAAACGCGAAACACGAGAGCATGAATAAAGAACGAAAAAATAAAATCAATGCAAGAATTTTCCCTGTGGCGTGCTAAAACAAACAAAAATCAAAACATGAGTTAAAGTTCAATTACTCAGAAAACAATATGCTAATAACATCCCCCGATAAAAGAAGTGCTTCCCATCAGAATCTATCGCTACAGTCAGGAATTGTCCAGCTTAAATCAGGAATAGTCGTTTTCCTCATCACGTCGCAAAGAAGACGCCCACAAAACTCGGAACGATGGAGAAACGTTGGAAATTTTGAGACCGGCCAACCAATCAAAGATATATCGATACTTCTGTTTCTGCCATCAAGAGATCCGAAGGCTAAAGTACAAATTCCAAACAAATCAAACAGTCGTCCAGAGACTTGTTACAAGATGTTCGAGAGTGACTCCTCAAGATGACTGCTACGTTGCATTATGGGCCTGACCGACTCGGAAAGGAAAAGCCACCAGTCTGCGTTCCGGCCTCAACGCCGCCGCAGAAATTCAGGTATCTCTCTCAGGAATGACTACTCAAGATGACTGCTAAGTCGCACTATGGGCCAGGTGGGCCCGGAAAGGAAAAGCCCCCAGGCCGCGTGGTTCCGACCTCAACGCAGCCTCAGAAATTCTGGTATCTCTCTCAGGATATGACTCCTCAAGATGACTGCTACGTCGCACTATGGGCCAGGTAGGCCCGGAAAGGAAAAGCCCCCAGTTTGCGTTCCGACTTCAACGCAGCCGCAGAACTTCATGTACATCTCTCTCTTTCTTTCTTTCTCTCCCCCCCCCCCTCTCGGTCTCTCTCTCTCTCTCTCTCTCTAGTGTGACCAAAACACTCCATAACAGTGGATTTTATGCACGTAGATCTTCTGTACGTGTGCCGTTACGTTTTCATAACCAGGGCAGGATTTAGGACGGTGCGAACGGTGCAACCGCACAGACTTCCAAGCTCAGGTGGGCGACGGGATGAAATTTGTTTTTTTCTTTTTTTGTGTGTGAAATGATAGAGTACATATAAAAAAACAATATAATAATACCTTGCGACGACTGAGACAATGGGCAATTGTGACTCAAAGCGATGAAAGGTCTCGCTGGCCGAACAATCCAAATCATCATAGCAGAGTGTTATTACAATTAAGCTCAAAAAGGAGTGTTGCTTTTGGCGTTGATCTGTATTAACGTGCACCTTATTCCTCTTTTGCGACCCTTCCAGAACTATCGTCTCCAGATCAACGCGTTCTGATTTGCTGACCTAATTAATCAGAATACTAGTACACAGTCTGCTCATCACTCTACCTTGTCATCCTTCCTATATGACACAGCAGATCCTGCAGTGTAACAAAAAAAAATTCAATGTCCTTGTTTAAAGGAGCACGAAAAGTTATCAGATCACATGACATCATTTTGTGTTTAAACGGAAACAAAGGCAAGACCGGTGAAATAAAGGTGTGGACGCTTCACACCAGGAATTTATAAACTAAGAAATTATTCATTGGAGAGGTGTGGAGAGTTTTTTTAGAAAAGCTTATTTTCATCGGAGCACAATTTGTCATTAAAGGAGGTGGTCATCTGATAATCTGTTTATAGAAAAGAATGGAAATTTTTTGGGATAAGTACAACAATTTGATCAGTTTTATGATGTGATCCGAGAACATATGAGATGTGTTTGTGCCAAAAAGAATACTGATCATTATCTCGGAAAAATCGTACAGAATGAAATTATCAATGTTTTAGGAATCCAAGTGATCAATGGTATTACACTTACAATGTAGTTCGCATTTAATGAACACTTCGGTAGCACCAAGAAGCAGGGCCAAGAAGTAAGCTCGTGGTAAAAAATCGGGAGACCCAAACATGGAAAAATAATTATTTAGACAAAACATGTGTATTATTTTAGGCTATAAAATAACACAGTTATATCTGATTGATGTTGTTTTAACCTCCATTCCCCATATAAATTCGATATTCCATTTATATACGGTATTTCAGAATACCCTTTGCATACTGCTAATTCATATTTTATGTCTTTCGTATGCGACTGAAAAACCATGGGTTTCTGTCCATTTGTCCGAAATGCGTCCGGGTTCGAATCCAGTGAGGCACGAATTTCATGTTTGTCTAACGGCTCTGTCTCTCTTCGTTTCCCGGAAGCACTGGACCTAAATTAGGGACGGTGACTGCCTGTAGCCCATTCAGTTGTTGCACATGGTGGTCGTCAACCAGCCCCCTTCTCAAAAAAAAAAAAAAAAACGACATGTAATTCAAGACCCACATAAAATCTTGTGGGGGGCGGCAACAAATATCGTCGCACGGGCCTCCGCGAATGCTAAAACCGGCCTTATCCGCCACAGGAGCGTTTGTTTAAGATGATGACAAATTCATGTGAACAGGATCTTACAACAGTTGCGTGTTATGTCTTCATGAATAAGAAGCGTATGTCTATGGATTCGGAAAGCAGACAAGCATAAGCCTAGCGAGATGCTGGATCCCACAGTCCTCCTCGTAACATCATTGAATGAAATGCTCCTCGTTATGGTATTGAGACTACGTCGGCTGGTTTTTCATATGACGGCCGTAACGGCCTTCATGTTTTTCTAAAGGTTTCGTGAATGCTGTAAATTACCGGGAGAGATGCCGATTCCTATTTTGTGCAGTTGACGTAGATTCTATTCTAATTGATGATAATAAGCCAAGTTAACACGCAGCTGACCGACACATATTGTGAAGAATAAAATATGCAGCGAATGGAATGGCCTTCCTTTTCTTCAGACTTCAATCCCACTACACATCTGTGGTATCTCCGAGAGATATACATATATACACACTATGTGGGCAAAAGTATTAGGACACCTAAGTCGAATGGGAACAAGAGCATTTTTTAGCCGAAATCAGTACATAATCTCCCCCTCAGCCATTGTGACGACGGCGACTCTTCATAACATGTTTTCCACGAGATGTTGGTATATCGGTGCCGGAAATTTCCTGCATTTCTCTGGGACGTCTTCTGCCAGAGTTGCCGCAAAGGAAGGTCTTACTGGTTGCAATCGGATCCATGGTTCCAGCTTGTCCCATAAATGCTCTATTGATTTTAGCTCGGGACTACGGGCATACCAATCTACCACTTAGACATCCTGCTCCTCAAACTAGGACTGGACAGACCTTGCCATGTGGCAAGGTGCTCGATCTTCTTAAAACAGGAAGGGATCTGTGCCGAAGTATTGTCATAGCGAAGGAAGTGCGGGACTGTTCAGAATGTATTCGTACCTGGTGGTCGTTACGCTGGAGGGCACCACAACCATAGACAAGTCCTTCCCAGAAGAAACAGCGCCACAGCATCACAACTACCCCTCGAAACTTAAATGTAGGGACAAAGCAGCCTGTCGGACAGCGTTAGCGAAAAACGGTACATCCTAATACGTCCATCCGAACGAAAGGATGAGTACCGTGATTCGTCACTCCACACAACCCTCTTTTACACTTCTATTGTCCACGAACGGCAAGCAAGCCACCACTATAGTGTAGTGGCGGCTTGTCTGTAGGAACACATGAGCATGTGCTCTACGTACCATGTTTCATAAAATTTAATTAGATTAAAGAAAACATTTACGCAAAGCCACTCAAATGACTACCGTCTGTGCACTATTAAAATAAGGGTAAAAAACCTATAAACCTTTAATGGCTATAGCTTACATAAGACCTTTCGGATCGTAAAATACGAACCGTGGACCTTAGCTAAAAGAGACATACAAAGGCTGCAGACAACTCAAAGCAGCATGAAGAGGTGCATGCTTGGTGTAACCAGGAGAGATAAGAAGAGGAACACGTGGATCCGAAAAATGACAAGAGTGGAAGACATCATGATCAGAGTTAAATCCCTGAAATGGCAATGGGCTGGACATACTGCCAGAAGAACAGACCATCGATGGACAGCCGAAATTTTAGATTGGATTCCAAGGGACAGGAAAAGACCCAGAAGAAGACCACATGGAAGATGGGTGGATGAAATTCGAAAGTATGCGGGAGTGACATGGAGGAGACTGGCACAAGACAGACCGTTGTGGAGGAAACTTGGGGAGACCTTCGTCCAGCAGTGGATTGATAATGGTTGACAATGATGATACGCAACAGGAGACAAAACATTTACGATTAAAAATATTCTGAGTACGAATATTACATTTAAGACATAATAAATTAATATGTTATTATGAGTCCTAAAAATACCATTACTGCGGTGAAAAAGTCCTGCGTTTCTTTGGTGTTACAAATTCAAGGTTTTCCATCCACGGCTTGTGTACAGCCTTGAATCCTGCTTTTCGTGAGCTCAATTCCTTGCTGAACCCGCTCAGGGTTATTTGAGCATGCGCAGCTAGGCACTCTGCAGGGAGCTAGCGGCGTATGGCAGAGAAGCTGGGGAGCACACTTTAACGGTGCCCATTCTCGTTTTGTCTTGCGTTAGTTACAGGAATATTCTAGTGCTATTCTAATTTATCAGCGGAGCAGTGTGAGTGATAGCCCGATATCTTTATATAAATAATGAAATGTGAGAAGCCAAAAGTTTGTTTTAATATTTCTCAACTCACATTTTTGCCACTAGATGGCGTAAGTGCATATTTCTGTTTAAAACGTATTTCCCACCGTATCTGTTCGGATAAAATTTCAACTGCAAAACTTGTATGCATATTTCCTGCCCAAAATGATATATAATTGACCCGCTAGGGGCGCATATATATGTTATGATTTAAGAATATCTCTGCCGTATATAACATTGGATGCTATTGACTTTATGAAACATTTTACTTTCATTCTTGAATTTTTACAATGCATAATTCTTACACAAGGTGTCGCTAATGTATATACATTTTTGTAACTACATCTTAGTTTTTAATAAACCCATTTAAAAAATTATTTTTGTACTGTATGCCATTCTCTTTGGTAAAGATTGCGAACATCATCCGTGTTCAATAGCGCACAGTTCTCCGCTAGAGTGTGTAATTGTATGGTTAAAAACATTTTTCGTGCTGTCTCTGCTTTAAAATATCGCATGTGAAAAAACCTGTTTTCTCCCCCTATGAGGAATATTTCGCGCAGGTTTTCCACTTTTTCATACTTGACGAAGGACATGTCTCCATCATTTTTATGCGAGGGGTTGGGTTCGAACCCACAACTCTCAGCTCCGAGTGCTATCCACTATACTGCACTGGCATGTGCTCTCACTGCTATCCGCCTTTATCTCATGTACGTCCTGCGGGGCAGGCACGTAACATCTCCCCTTCCCCCCACCAAAAAAAGAGGAGCAGGCCCACGGGTTAGCCGGGACCATGTGTCGCTGCAGCAGTCATCCGATGAAGAACGTGCGTTTGAGAAATCCCAGACAATTTCGTGTGTGGAACGTAACATCACACTGATTTATTTTTTCGAAGCACTGAAGAAGGAATTTTCATTTTTCCTATCTCGTGGTGTGGAAAGAACATCACACCATTGCGAGAAACCTATCAGCCAGGACATCCTTGAAGTTCGGGCGCCAATATAACGCAATTTTCTTTCCGCTGTAACTTAGTCCTTACGTCAGTAATTCCGTTATGTATGCTAAAGTCAGTGTAATATCAGAAGGTAGTCATACACATTACAAGAAAGAGGTCAATTGCAGTATTTACAAATACGTTTATTTTGCTTCCATGGCTTGTACTTCACACTCACATCCGGTTTATTGGCGTACTCAATACAGTATCAGTGATTTAACCTCTAATCACAGTATAACAGCACGTCTATCATCAATAACATCAGTCCCATTAAACAACCACTGTATTCCCTTTTTATCTATCGTTCTTATCCGGCCACACATACGTCCCTTGTTCCGACCTCAGGATGTTGCCAACATCATTCTCGTTTGAGGGAAAAGACATAACGTTAAGGTTTGAAAATGTCTAAGAGAACGAACTCAAATTTACATAGAAAAAGAAACTCAAAAGGAAAGTTAAAACAGAATATATGTTACACATAATGCACAGTTTTGCCACCACTGAGCGTCAGGGTATATTTTTATTTGCAAGGGCACCTTCAATTTTAAAAGTTCCTTTGAAAAATTTTTATCTCCGTAGTATATAATATTTTGCGCCCATTTTTCTTTTGAAATAAAATAATTTGCTTTATAGCCAGCGCGAATAAAGTTATATCACGTCGTTTTTTTCCATGTCTCTTCTAAACGCTCGATGTTAAACATTCCTTTTGCCTTCCTCTATAAGGAATTTGTTGGGTACATTTTGGGACTTTGTACATTTCTGCTGCTAGGGTGCGTAAGTAGCCCTTTTCACTTGTGGATGTTTTATCTATTCTAGATATCCAGTTGAAAGAATTCTTTTTGTATCGAGTTCTATTCATTATGAAAAACACTGCCCATATTGTGCGCTTAAGAAATGCAAATTTTTTCCAATAGATAGTGAAAATACTTTTTCTTTTTTCACTAATACTGTTTTGTGAAAAGCTTCTGTGGAAAATTCTTTTCTGTTGGAAATAATTTAGAAGCCGTGCTCGTCATACCCAATTACTCGGTGTGTCCTTAACGCTTCAAGCACAACCTGACACAATGAGGAGACAACAGAAAGAAAAAAATAGCTTTTATTAACCCCACTGTTGAATACATCCTCATCAGGAAGAAACGGTGCCTTATTAATGACATGGACTGCTTCCTTGGAAAGTTTGGCTAGTTTGAAAAATTGTTCCTCTGAAATAACAACTTCACGGAAAAACCAGCGTCGGAAACTTTTGAATCAATCAATGCAAACTCCTAATATTTAAACGAAACTGGTGGAGGGTATAGGATTTTGAAAACTGGTGGTTTAGTGGACTTCACAATTCACTCTGTCCTGACTTGCGTCAGAATGTTTCCTTTGGTCCGCACTATCTGATGAAGGCAGAAGGACAAAGTTTTTCTCTTGCAGTCTTCAGGCAGAGAAAACTGATAAGAAAGGGGGGGGGGGGCGGAGGGATTCGGACAAGGTGAGAAGAAAGAAAAAAAGAACGAACATTGTAAGATGTTAATTAAAAACTGTAGCCTCGTGGATTTCACAGTTCCGACCCCGATAATTTGGCCAGATTAAAGGAAGAGTTCAATCTAACAGGCGGGAGTCTAGTCGAGCTGGAGCTTAGCTCCACCATTATAGTGCAATCTTTGATTTACTAAAAATTTGTTTCACGCTTCGCGAATTTCATTATTTAGGAATATATTTCCGCTAAGAGCGACAAATTTATTTCACCTTGACTATAGCTATTAGTAACCGGAGCAAGTTCGAAAATCGTAACTCTACTGCACTTTTTTCATTAAAAAAAATAGTAGTGGAACGCACAATGATGACAACGAGGTTAGGTTACTGAGAAGATAAAAAATAGCCTGCGATGGACAACAGAAAATATTTACCGTAAGTAACGCGGTCTCTTGTTTTTGGTAGAGTAAAGCCATTAAAAAATTACACAGAATAACAGAAAAAATCGAAATTGTAAAGAAATGATTATATAACTTATTTTATTTAAGCACAATTTATTTTAAGCATCTACAGTCTAAGTTGAAACAATTTTAGGAAATTTGCTGCCGAAGAAAAAAGTATGAGGGCAAATCCTTGAGTGAGAACTGTATGGAGGTTGTCTTACGTATAGATGACTAAATTTTGCCAGAACCTGCTCAAGCTAAGCTGACCAACGCATTGTATGCTGAATTTTCAACTCCCAGGATTTCCACTTGTGTGGTCATTTATAACCCACTGCATCATGGAGATTTTTCAACACTTGTACAATGAAAGGTTGTTTATTGCTTTGAGCTTGTGGAAAATATTTATGAAGCACAGCAGGCCCTTAGTCGAACAAATCAAATGTTGTTGCTTTGATTTTGCTGTGCGCTGCTGATTTTTTCAATCGGAGTTGAAAAACGGTTTTGTGCTGTAATGACTGCTTTCGAGTCACGTATATTAGATCTTCCACTTGAACCGATAGTTATAAAGATAAATTATAGGTTTTCGACGTTAAAGTAATTATTTTCGTTCGGGTGATAAACTCAATGGGCTGTAAGCAGTCGCCCATCCCTCATTTGGGGGTTACTGACCCCAAGAAGGGGAGATAGCTAGTGCCGTGGGACAGACGGACCATTCTTGCCTCGCTCGGGATTAGGGCCGGGACTCATTTTGGGAGAATGGTTAAAACCAGCAGCTCGTACCACTGGGCCATCGGGGTGGATAACACGATTTAAAACTCTCCAGTGAATAAAATTTGATTTTTTTGATTTCTGTTCTTACGCTATACCATTAATCGTAGAACAAACATGATTGAAAAGTTTTCTACTTTCAGTTAAAACTGCCCGACAAGTCAGAAAATGTTGACAGCTGTAAAATTGTTTTGCAAAAATCATTCTGTCATTTTGCACCAAATTATACGCTTTAGCTGCAGGATTGTCATAACTGACAAGTGCGTCGTCCATACTACTCTTTACTCTTTAGAAAAACTTGTTGCTCTTTCAACTAATGTAACCACTCAAAAATTCTAGACATTGAATGATTTCATCAGCAAATGAGTTCGGTTACTAACCTTCATATTTTAAGCCAAAGTTTCAAACATAACGCATTGCACCGTTTTCTCTCACTCGGTTGAACCCAACGATTGAATATACCTCTAGGAATTTAAAATGAGTTATGAAACGGTGGATATATTAGAAGCAGAAGTAGATATACCAGAAATTCCAATAACATAAGAGCACAGGCTCCTAACAGTTTCGTTTTTCAATTTAATAATTATCATCGCCTTTGATCATTCTTGTAATTTCACTTTTCATATTTTTTATAATCTCCCTTTGGCCATTCCTGGTAATCTCACTTCAGATAATTCTTTCTCCCTCTTTTGTGATTTGAATTTTGATTACTCCAGTGACTAATTGTTGTACCAGTATATTCAATTAGTCACTCTCTTAGTCCCAGTTTCTTTGTAATTTCTCCTTCGATTAATCTCTGGAATATCTACTGCCACGATTCTCTGCAACCCCATTTTAAATCTTCCTGTGTTATATCAACTTTCGTAATTCTTTACAATCTCAATTTTGATCATGCTTTGTAATTTCGCTTGTGATCATTCTTTGCAATCTCAACTTTTTTTTTGCTGTTGTAATCTCGTTTTTCGTCATTCTGTATAACGTTATATGTATTTTATAATTGTTTGAAACACCATACGTTTTAGTAGTTAGTCTTTAATATATCAACTTAGACCGTTCTGTATAATCTCACATTTGATCACGTTCTGTAAACTCTGTCCCATCAATAATATCTCGTGCTGAAAAGTTCAAGTAAATTGTATTAACAATAGCTGTCAGAGGCGCGATTAACAAAAACTTTAGCCGAAATTATACTGAGGAGCTAAAAAAGATTTTATTTACAATTTAAAATCAACTAAAAACACAGGTATAATCTTTCATAGCCGCATCACCAGGCCCAATCAGCAATACTGGTGTGCAGGTACAGTATTATATGCTTTACTTTATACATTTCGCATTTCTCTGAAATGTGCTGCAATGAGAAAGTGTCGTTCTTTGTAAACTCTGTATGGAAAGCACTATTGGCATGGTTAAAAACTCCTAATGATGATGAACTACCTTTGTAAGTCTCGAATTAATCATACTGCCATCTGGCATCTTGATTTTGTCTCGCTATGCATTGTGGGAATCAGGGGCTAACTATATAATACTCTACCTGCACACCAGTATTGCTGATTGGGCCTGATGATGCGACCGTAGCGGCTGTGAAAGATCTTCCCTGTGTCTTTTAGTTGATTTTAAATTATAAATAAAATCGTTTTTAGCTCTGCAGTTTAATTTCAGCTAAAGTTTTTGTGAATCGTGCCTCTGACAGCTATTGCGTCTACAATTTACCTGTAAACTCAATTTTTCTATCAGGTTTGAATTTTTTTAATATCAGCCTTGATCAGCTTTTGTGATCTCATCTTTTATTATACTCTGGATTTTCACATTCTGCTGTCGAAACCAGATTCTTTGGCAAGCGGAAATGTTCTGCTGCATTCTCCTGAATGTGAGAAGTTTTCTGCTGCTTCCACGTATGACACGCTGCTGTTCAGCTCGTACTCTAGCTGATTGAGAAGTAGGTGTTATCATTATTTTTCTCTCTCCTATCTCGTTCTGTAAGAGGCGCATTGTGCTACGTGTTGTATCAGTATATTCAATCAATCACTCTCTTAGTCCCGCGTAGAACCATGCGTAAAATATTATTCGGCCAAGGGAAATGATACCCTAAAAATACACGAAGAGCAGGGAAAGTAGCCTAAGAAAGTTTGCTATGCTTACTTTTCAATCAAATGTATACACAAGTAAATGAAGAAAATATAAAATCCTATTCTTAGTTAGCTGTAATTGATATATGTTTAAAGTGCGGTGGTACAAGCCCCTTTGGTGTAATAACAGCTTATTAGCATGCCCTTCAAATTACAAATAAAGACCAGTTCACGTTACCTCGTTGTTAGTCTACGTCTTTGTCTAAGGACAAAATATATTCACTAGAAATTGATTTCAGAGCTTTCATGTCAGGCAGAAAGAAACACGATCAAAAATTTTCGGGTTCACATTGAGTTGTTTCCGAATGCTTCTGCGTGTCTGTGGACATAGCATCTCCGTTTCTAGAAGCCGGATCTGAATACTTTCTTCACGTAACGGAAGAAAAAGTGCGCCCAAGATATTTCATATACAATACTGGTACTTTGGCGCTAACAATTTTCTCACAGGGTTTCATAAAGGTATTTCCGTATTTGTTCCACTTTCTGTTAAAGGGAATTGCTTCAGGAGAGGGAGAAGATCACAATGGTTTGTACTATTTTAGCGGATGATTGTTTAAAAGGTTTAAAAAATATTACGAGTGAATCACAGATGTTTTAACTCCCACTATTCACTATATTCCCTTTCTGCACAATTTCTTACACAGGTGACGACATGGTAAATACAAGAGGCGAATCTCTAGCTTCTGTTACAGGACAAGTCATTCTCCGTTACTATGTCCATTATTGTTCTCTGTGGTATTGAAACACAGAACTTTTACACTGTCACGAAACCTGTAATGTTCGTGGAAATATGTCTGTATGAACATACATAAATCAGTGCTTAAAAACTTCACCTGCAGTGAACACAGGAAGGAGTCTTCCAAGAAAACGTCAAGGAAAGGTTACTTACAGATTGGTTCCTTTACTCTGTCAACAGATCCTTAAACAGTAACATTCCAACACAACAGAACACCGGAACGTTAAACGTGTCGGATAAGTACAAAGGCTGAGTCGAAAGTTTTGCAATATTTGCATAAACGCATGCACTGCGGCACGTATGTCACGTGTTTAAACTAGTTCAAGTTGCGCACTGTAGTCAGTCTTAAGGGATATAAAGTCGTAGACGGACGTTGCTGTGAACAGCATTGCATGTCGTCGTTCTGCCTGCGGCTGGGACGCCTAAAAGATGAATAGCCACACTCGGCTAATTAGGGAATTTTTGCTTTACGAGTTTGAACTCTGCCACAGCGCTGTTCGAGCAACACGAAACATTCGCCATGCAAAAGGGGAAGGTTCCGTGGCCCAGAGCACCGCAACCCGATGGTTCAAGAAATTTTGCTCAGGTGACAGACGCCTCGACGGTCGGGAAAGGTCAGATAGGCTGCGAACCGTGGATTCGGAGGCCGTGTGCCAGGCGGTAGAGGCAAATCCGACAACCAGCACTCGGAGATTATCAGGCGAGCTGGGCATATCACAAACCACCGTGGTTCGTCACCTTCAAGACCTCGGGAAGGTCTACAGGAGCTTCCGTCTTGTCCCTCATGAACTGACGCCAGCTGAAGCAAACCGCCGAGTGGAAGTGTGCACGAAGTTCCTAGAAAACCCGCGCGATGTACGTTTCATCAAGAGAATTGTTACGTTCGATGAAAAGTGGGTCTATTTCCGCCATCCTAACACACAAAGGCAGTGGTTGAGCCCTGGCCAGCTTTCTAAACCTGATGCCAAATGTGGCTGCTTCGAACATAAAGTGATGCTCTGCGTCTGGTGGAATTTCGAGGGGATAATCCATTACGAATTTGTGTCAGACGGTCGGACCATCAATGCCAACCTCTACTCTGGACAGCTAGAGCTGTCTATGCCGTTTTGAAGGAGACGTACTCAGCACTGGTGAACAGAAAGCGCGCTCTCCTACAACATGACAACGCTCGGCCTCATACAGCGCGAACGACCCGTACAAACCTCCAGGAACTTGAGGGCATTGAACTGATGCCGCACCCAGCATTTAGTCCGGACCCTGCCCTGGCGGATTATTACTTGTTCTTGTCCATGGCCCATTTCTTTCGCGGGAGGCACTTCAACAACCAGGAGTATGTGGCAGCTGGGGTGAAAGAGTTCTTCGCGTCGTAGAACAAGAATTGGTACCACCGTGGAATCGAAGAACTGGTAGACACATAGCTAAAGACGATGCAACATGATGGCCTATACTTTGAATGCTAGTCAGCTTTCGTCGTAAAGGTTCGTATGAAGACATAAAGTGATTCAATATTGCAGAACTAAATAAGATTAATCTGTAGAACCCTTAATGCTAAATAAATATAGTATATATGTAAATCAGCACAACACGCAGCTTTTTTTATTTTTTCATTTTTTTTTTGAAAAGAATAAACTCATATGAAACAACAAATGTAAACTTTATTTGATTGAAAAATTCATTCAACCACTTCAACGAAGACAATAGCCCAGGTTCGTGATTTTTTTGACTAAAGGTTTAACGACCACCGTGAGCAACTCAATGGGCTATAAGCAGTCGCCCGTCCCTAATTTAGGGTCACTGGTTCCAGGGAAGAGAGTGAGCCTGTGCCGTAAGATGAACACAACATCCATGCCTCACCGGGATTCGAGCCCGGACCCTTCACGAACGAATCATCATAAGCCATCGCTTAGACCACTGCGCCACCGGAGCGGCCAGGTTTGAGATAAGCATTACGACTGCACAGTTTTTCAGTCATAAAATGTGAGGCGGAAGTCCACTCATCTCGATCGTGTGCAAAACTTCAACTGGATGGCACACTCTTTCACTCTCATCTTCAGCGACAACTGTGTTTGTAAATTTTGTTGGAATGAGATTCGCGTTGCGAATACTCTTCATTCTCTCTTGTCTGAGACATATACACTGCTGGCCACCCAAAATGCAACACCAAGAAGGACACGAGATAGCAAAGCCAGATTTACTGGACACATAACAACAGATACAAAGATGAAACGATTGAGCTTACAGGTCCGTGCGACTTTCGGAACAAGCAAACATCAATAGTTCGTGTGGATCCCATGGCTGGCAATAACGGCCGCTACACGCCGCGGCATGGAACGAAAGAGGCTTTCGATGTGGGCTTGGTGTATGTCAGTCCAGGCTGCTTCCACACGTTGCCACAGTTCATCAGGCGTAGCCGCGGGTGGTGCTTGCCGGGCAACTCGGTTGCCGATCAGCGAACAGACGTGTTCAATGGGCGACATATCGGGAAAACAGACGGGCTACGGCATCAGTGACACCTGGTGAGCCGTGAAGAATTGTTGCACGATGCTTGCCACGTGCGGGCGCGCATTGTCCTGTTGAAACGTGGCCGCTGGCAGGTCCTGCAGGTAAGGGAGGACTACAGGCTCCAAAACGTCGGAGATGTAGCGGTGGCTGTTGAATGTACCAGCGATGCGTACCAGAGGGGTGCGGCTGTTATATCCAATTGCGCCCCAAAACATAACGCCAGGCGACTGACTGGTATGGCGATGCATAATGCAGGCGTCATACAGTCCGTCGCCGCGCTGCCGCCACACACGGATGCGACCCTCGTGGTGTTGTACGCAGAAGCGGGATTTGTCGGAGAAGACAATGCCGTGCTATTCCGTAGTCCAGGTGCGGCGTTCAACGCCCCACTGCCACCGAACTCGGCGGTGGTGTAACGTCAATGGTAATTGTAGCAATGGGCTCCGTGCGACAAGTCCCCGCTCCTGCAGACGACGTCAAACGGTACGTGCTGATACAGGTTGTTGCGCAACACACCCTAATTCCTCCGCTAACGTTCGTGAAGTGGAGGTGCGATCCGTCAATGCCCGCCGCACAACATGCCGGTCCTCTCAATCGGTGGTGTGTCGCGGCTGCGGCAATCGCTCATGTCGGTTCGTCCGTCCCTTCTGCACCCACCTAATCCATACTCGCTTCACTGTGGCTGGATGTCGTCCCACACGGGCGCCGATGTCTCAGTACGATAAACCGCTGTCGCGATAAGCCACTATTCGTCCTCTGTCGAACTCCGAAACGTGCTGGAATGACTGCCGTATTCTGCGACGAGACATCAGGAAGCTTTCCACGCACAGGCCCGGCAGCACAACACACTTCCACTACGTACACCCGCCTTCTGTGCACCTTTCTTATAGTGCTTCTCGGTGGCGTGCCGGGAGCACATGATTTGCATATGCTCTGCAATGCTAATCGTTTGTATGTCCTCTCCCGAGCGACGCATGCTCCGAATTTCAGGCCAATCGGATGCTTCCTTCTTGGTGTTGCATTTTGGGTGGCCAGCAGTGTAGTTGCGACCCATAGATCGCTCACGCCTTCCAGTAAGGCTCTTACGTTTTCTTTCTTTTTTTCTTTTTCTGCGGGAGAGACATTCTGTTAAGGGAAAGTATGCAATAAAGTATTTACTTACTTTAGGGCTGATCATAGAACACCATACACACACCAAGTCTGACACTGAACTGAGCGCCTGATGTAGATAAGGGCCGCACGCTTCTCCCATAAACTTTACATTGGAACTTTGCCGCCCCGCCACACCCGAACCGTTGCCTCAATCTCAGTTTTCTCTTCAACTGGCACATCTACATGTTAAGATCTTTATTTTGATACCTGCACCATATTTTTTACGTTCAGCCGTTCTCTCAAAATAGGTCTCGCCGTAAAAAACCTTATAGAATGAAGATATAGATGGCGCAACTCAATATGCACATTCTAAATATTTTCACTAACAATGATCAACGGAATGTTTATTTAAATCTTTACATAATGGGAAACGTCTTACCTACGTGAATAAACTGGATCGAATGAATATTAAATTGTATATATACATCACACAGTCCAACGGCATAACGCAATCAGGTCATCGAGAGCGTTCGCTTTTCCGGTGAGAAGAACTTATGCCTGCTATTATTGCTTTGCGCAACGGTTCGCTCAGAAAAGAGAAGACTTCGTAGTTTGTACCATCTTAGTCCCTCCATGCTTCCGCCTTCAACAGCGCGTGAGTCAACCGCACGCTTCTCTCATAAACTTTACCCACATATGTATCCGTCAGTTCTCATCTGACACATACACACGTCATACGTTCTGACCTCAAGGTGTTGCCAACCATACTCTTGAGAGAGATAAGATATCACGTTAAGTTTGAAAACGCGAAGGAGAACTAACTCAAATGTACATAGAGAAAGAAACTAAAAAGGAAAGTTAAATTAGAGTATACGTACGCTAATACAACATAACAGAGATGCAAATTCAAAGAAGTAATTTGCAAAATACACTCACTCAATGGACAAAACATTAGAGATACCTAGCAAATAGATTGTTGGTCTTTCTCTAGCGCAAATAACAGCCTGTACACGCCGAGGCATCGATTTCACTAGTTTCCGAAGGTAATGTCAGCCATGCTTGTTGCAGCATTTCCCACAACTGCGCTCGAAAAGTCGGTCCAGGATCCACGGATCTGATGTTCCGCTTCACGGCATCCGAAAGAGCTTCCACAGGGTTTATATCCGGGTACTTTGGGATACACTGGATGGTTCCAAACTTAAACGAGTGTTCCTTGAGCCATACCTGGGTGGTCGCGGCCATTTGGGGAGGCGTATTTTGCTGATGAAACAGACCGTCGGCCTTAGGATGCGCGAAGGCCATGAAAGCGTGTTGGTGATCAGCCATCACATTCTGGTAGCGCGCAGCGGTTTAAGACCCCTTCAGACACACTAAAGACCTAATGTGTCGCATGAGAATGCTCCTTAATCCATCACAGAGCCACCAACAAATTGAACAAAGCCGACCTGACAACAACGTGGCCATGGACTCACGCACCCTCCCGTCAGTTCAGTACAACTGAAAATGGGATTCATCTGACAACACAAGGGGCGCCACTCTGTAGAGGTGTGTTCCACTGTACGCGGGGCATGCCCATGTCAACTGCCCATGATCCCTATCTCTTATGTTTTGTTTATTGGGAGTATTTCGCAGTGCTTTTAATGACGCTTTCCGAGACTGATAGTCTAGGAAAGATTTAAAAATCATACTGATCTTGTAAGAAACGAACGGTGGGCCATAAAACGGATCCAGCATTCTGCAGATGCCTGCATTGATCCAATTTGTGAGGCAAAGGAAATGAAAATCACTTGACACAAAAAGTCATCGACTGTGATTGCAAACTCTTTGCTCTGTGAGGATAGCACGGCAGTAAGTCATCGACTATGACTGCAAACTCTTTACTCTGTGAGGATTGCACGGCAGTAGTTTCTTATCTGGCGATTTGTTCCACAGTTCTTCATCTCATGGAGTTTTTAAACTAATAAGCAGTTTTCGAGATCTTATAGAAATATTCAGTGACTTTTTATTAACTTCATCATTTCTAGTTTTGCAGACGATTTTTTTGAAAGATTGCTGCTTTATCTTGTGATGTAGCAAAGCTTCCGTTAGACAAACAAAACGGATTCTTAAAATAATTTCCATGAAATTTCTGCCAAATTTAACTTGGCAGGAATTAAACGTTTTCTAGAATATTTTATCAATTCGCCATTTTACATACATACATACATACATATCACTAAGCTGTTCTCTGAGATTCAGAGGTTAGCTCCAAAAAGAAATACAAACTTCCAGATATTTTTACTTATTGTTGTCATATCAAACTTCGCCATTTACAGCGATCTTGACATACAACTCGTATTTCACTGATATCCATTACACGCCGTACACAAGATCTTTTATACTTCATACTCATAATATTTTTCTCATGCAGACACTCCTGAATTTGATCCACCCATATCTTCCTTGGCCTTCCTCTGCCTTTCCTTCCTGCCACTTGGGCTGAAAATATTTTCTTAGTAAGCATTTCATCACTCATTCTGTAACGTACCAGGAGATGTGACGTACCTGCCAGAAGGACGCACACGACATAAGGGCAGATAGGAATCAGAATAAAACGTCCGCGTAGCTCAATTGGTAGAGCAACTTGTTCCGGAATAAGCGACCTCGGGTTCGAATCCCGGCGTAGACCAAAAATGACGGAGAAATTTACTTCGTTATAATGGCGCCCGAACTATCCGGATGACCCGACCGTTCAAAATTTCGCAATGGTGTGATGTTATTTCCACACCGCGAGATAGGAAAAATCAGAGAATCCCTTCTCCAGCACTTCGAAAAAAAAAATAATAAATAAAATAAAAATAAGGGGGAGATGATGTAACGTACCAGGAGATGTGACGTACCTGCCAGAAGGACGCACACGACATAAAGGCAGATAGGAATCAGAATAAAACGTCCGCGTAGCTCAATTGGTAGAGCAACTTATTCCGGAATGAGGGGATCCGGGTTCGAATCCTGGCGTGGATAGAAATGACGGAGAAATTCACTTCGTTATAATTCTTTCAACATGGCCAAACCACCGAAGCATATTGGTCTCCACCTTGCTAACAACATTTTGCTTTACATCACACAACTGCAATACATCTTCATTCCTCACACAATCAGATCGTGTCTTGCCACAAACCCCACGTAAGTAACGCATTTCTCCAGCACACAAACGACTCCTATGTTTCTTCTGCAGTACCCAGGTTTCACTGCCATACATCAGAGTAGGAACAATTACTGTTTCATACACAGCCATGCGGGACTCTCTAGAGAACCCATCATTCCTGTGAAAACCTCCCATAGCAGCTATGACTTTCAAAGAAGAATTCACTCGTCTACTGATTTCACCATCGAACTTGTTCTCTCTGTCAAACATGCTTCCTAAATACACAAACTCACTCACCTGGTCAATCACAGTGCCATTTATACTTACATTACATTCAGTGCTACCCATTCCTCTCTCAAACACCATAACTTTGGGTTTTCCCTTATTTATACTCAGTTTGAATTTCATGCAAACTTCGTGCATCCGAGTCAACATACTCTGCAACTCACTTTTGCTTTCTGCCAACAGGACAGTGTCATCAGCATACAGCAATCTGCACACACGGATATCACCAAGACATAAACCACTATTATTTATTTTGGCCTCACGCATGCATGCGTCCATAAATATATTAAACAGCCATGGTGACATTACACAACCTTGTCTAACTCCTGCACCAATGGAAAACCATTTTGATAAAACACCATTCACTCGTACACAAGCTCTACTACCAGCATACATGGTTTTTACACTATTAAGTAGATTCCCAGTAACACCATATTCATTCAATACCTTTCACAAAAGTGTCCTATTCACTCGGTCGTAAGCTTTCTCTCACTCTATGAAGGCAGTAAAAACTTTCTTCCCAACAGCCAGATACTTTTCAATCATCGTGCGTAATGCAAAAATCTGGTTAGTGCAGCCTTTACCAGGCATAAAACCACTCTGAACATCCCACACTTTCAATGATGTAAGACCCCGCACTTTTTCAATAACAACCTTACCAAACACTTTCCCTGGCACACTCAGTAGGCTAATACCACGATAGTTCTTGCATTCAGTCTGATCACCTTTTCCCTTATACAAGGGAACAATGATAGCATCCTTCCAATCCCGAGGGACCATTCCTAACTCCCAGCACAACTGGCAAATTTCAGTTAACCAGTCAATTATAGAGTCACCACCATACTTCAACATCTCTGCAGTTATACCATCAACTCCTGGAAATCACTTAATAGCAAAATTCATGGTTTTTTACCATTTATATTCATAGAAGAGACAGAGAGAGAAAGATGAATCTGCATGCTGAACTCAAACTGAGAAATATTTGCTCTTCGTACTAAGTGGAAACCTCAGGGGTTTTTTTCTGCGAACTCAGTGACATAATTACGGAGCTCAAGTAAAACATTCTGATAAGTTGAATTAGCTGATAAATAATCACCGGGAGCACTTAAACAGTGTACACTAGTATGCATTAAGACTTCCGTACATCCCTGTCAACTATGAACAGCATTTCCGATCGAATAGTTACTAAGGGATAAAAATGGGACTTTATCGTAACATGAAACGGCAGTGGTTTAAGTACCAAGGTTTCTGCTACGTAAACCTAGAAAGCGTGTTACATCATATCAATGTTGTGCTGTACTCTTTGTGGGATGCACAGAGTATTGTCCATTTGGAAGTAATTCGAATAAAACGATTGCAGCTGATGTTTATTGGCAATATTTTGAACTTCTTAATCCTTCATTACGACAAAAACACCCTACTTTGCTAAATCACAGAAGTGCTTTGTTTCGTCATGACAAAGTACGCTTATAAACGTCTCTGACGACTACCAAAATGAATGATCTTGAGTAAGAAAGTGGTACGCCGTATTCTCTAGATTTTGCGCCATTGTACTATGATTTATTTAAAAGTTTTCAACATCATTTGCATAGAAGAAGCAGTGTAGGTTTGGAGTTTGTCAAAATCAAAATTTCCTCTTTCCCTGATTGAAGGCCTTTTTTATGAAGACACATTTAAAATTTTATAATTTTATGAAATACTGGGAGGACATCACACAGAGGTAAATACGTACTTGAAAAAACTTCGGTGTTTTAAAATTGTTTTCAATTGAAAAATGGTGTAAAAAGTAAATACTATTTAGGTGAACATATGATATTTTATTCAAGAGTCGGAATATGTAATACCGTTCTTAAAGTTCGCCTCCGAAAGGTACACACAAAAATCAGATGTAGAAATATATTGAAAAGAAACGTCATACCTTTCTATCTAATGGGTTTACCCAGAAACCAAACCAGGATATACTAAACATTTGCCGTCACGACGGTTTGGAGCAGAGTAAAAAAATCGTAATTTCATTCGTTTCTTTAATTTGGGATGTGTATGCCCGTGTGTGTTCTTGATTTAATGAGACATTGTAGTATAGAAAAAATCAAACATAAATGACGACTAACTCGTTGTCGTTTGTTTTCTGTTTACACCAAGTGAAGACTTCTCATTTTACGGAGAGAAAGTCAGGAGATATACAAGCGATGCGACACACGAGTTAAATCTTACTGTCGGAAAAGCTAATCGCTTGGGTATTAAGAAAAACATTCTACTGTACAAACGTCTAAATCGATTCTCTTGTGCTAAAATTACCCTGTTGACATAGCAAGCTAACAGTGACTGCAAAACTCATTATTATTGCGAATTTTTTTGGGATCCTCTCTTTCTGTAGTCTGCTCCGACGAATCTCTGATTCGTTTGGTTTCAAGTCAGCTTCTTCATGTGCTAATTTCCACACATGCTCAACACTTGAGGGAAACAAAGCTTGTTTTCCCATTTCAGCTTTTGAGCAAGAAGAAAAATCTTCGTGACGTATCAAAAAACGCAGTATCTGTTTTGAGAAAGAAGTATATCAATCCTTGCTATAGAGATTTTCTTATCTTTGTTGTTAATAAGTTTTTGTCTTAATTCAGTCATAATGTTTCATAAAGAGATAGCCAGAATGGTTTCGGAAAATATAAACTTCAGTAATAAGCCAGTGGATGTGATAATTTTCAAAATACCTATGCTTCCAATTTTATTTTATATGTCACTATGATGAATAGAAGCACAAGAAATCCTTTATAAAATATAGAAAGTCATTTTACCTCTCTCTCTCTAACACAAACACACACACACACACACACACACACACACACACACCGTAAAAACAAATGACACTGCTGCGAAGCCTTGTTACTCCGCATTTTCTCTTTTTTCTTTTTACAAAGTTTGGTAAGTAAATAGCTCTGTACATTACCCGGATGTTTCCAAAATGTACTGAAATACTATCCTCACTATTAAATCTTTGGTCAAAATCCATGTAACATTTCCCTTACCCATATTTTATTTCGTTAACTTCTGACATTTTACCTCACGATTGTTTTTCATCATGTGAGCCCCCTTTGCCAAATTCTACTCAGTTCTAGCAAATTCTTAGCTGTGTTACTTTGTTCCATGGCACAGTAGCTAGCAGAAAAAAAAAATTAATGGTTCAAATAAATTGTTGAAGAATAAATCACTAATCAAGTTAAAAGCCTAAAACTCGGGACACTAGCCCTGGGTGAAAATGAAAAAACGGCAAACGGCGCTCATCGAAAGTTAAACCTTTAGAAATATTTCATAGCCGGAATTTTGTATGACTGATAATTCATTCGACGTAACAACAAAATGAAAAACCTGAATGATGCATAGAGGATGAATAATTATTAAATTGTTACAAAAAATGCAGTGTTTATCATTTGCTTGATGGGCATAAACACTAATTATCAAAAAAAACATTCAAAAAAATTCATCGCTTTAGAGAAATGTGCTTCCTCCAGTCCAGGAGACGATTTTTGCACCCAGTCACACTTTACTCAGTCACGAGAAAAGTCGACGGTACAAAGTTGCACAAACAAAAAGGTTACCAGGTGAAAAACATGAATGACCAGTAGTTGCAGCGCTGCAGTTTATCACATGTCCATTGCATACACGCTCTGTGACAAGGTGATAAAAATGCATCAACTGTATCGACCATTTTCCCCCATTGAAGGCCCATATTCTGAGTCGTCCGTGTTTATCTTGATCTTCTACCACTTGGGGAACTCTGGCGGCCGGTAGAAATGAAGAAATCTCTGTCACGCCTATCAGAATTATTTTAGACAAACGAAGAAATGAAAAACAAAAACATATCACTCTCTGACTTAGGACTGTCCGCAGAGATAACACAGTGCAGAAAAATTTATTTTTTCTGTCATTAAACACCCCATTAAAGGTTCATAAATAGAGCAGCAATAGCATCTCATTCCCGTTGTCACTCACCCTAGTGATGTGTATCAGTCGTGGATACTTCGGCATGATCATAAGGGGAAAGAGTACTTACACTGAAATAGTAAAGTATTAGTAACACCTCCCTAATAACAAATTGGGCCGCCTTGGCCTTCAAGAAAGCTTCGATTCGATGTGGCATGGATTCAGCCTGGTTCTGATATCGTTTTACAGCTATGTCTACCCAAGCGGATGTGATGACGTCCGTCAGTTGCCTAATGTTCGCTGTAGGAGGAACTATGTTACGTAGGGCTCTCTCAGTTTCATCCCATTGGTGTTTAGTTGGGTTCCTGGGGACTGTAGGAGGCCATTCTAGAAATTTGAAGTCACAATTGGAACCACTGTGGCATGACGCCTTATGGCATGAAGCATTATTCTGCTGGAAGTAGCCCTCTCCATCAGAAAACACCAAGCACATGTGCGGATGTACCTTGTCTACAAAAATGTTGAAATGACAAATGGCATCCAAGTGCTGTTCCACAGATATTAAGGAACCGAATGTTTACCGTGAAGACAGACTTGAAAGATTTACACAGCCTTCACCGACTTGTACATTTAACCCTAGACATCTGCGAACTATCGATTTGTGCTGTTGACGCCATATTCCGGCTCGCTCATTGGCCTGTATTCACTACAAACATGGTTCATCGTGCCAGTTGGTTCCACCCACGGAAAGACCGCTGACTGTGTTCTTTGATTTTTGTAGATAACTCATTATACAGGGTGTCCCATAAAGGTGTAGCCAATTTCAAATAATCATAACAGTTTCAATATAAATGATCTCAATACACGACTTGTGTTAATTGACAGAACAGATCATGAAGTTTTAGAGACATTCCACACGGGCACCATTTGTCACCCGAATAATGTCTAAATGGTATTCCAGTTTCAACCATGTTCGTTCGAGAATATCCGTATTAACTTTCTGCAGTGCGAGTGTAATCCTCCTCATTAGGTCAGCAATGTCTGCAACAAGAGTGCTGTAAATCTCACCCTTGATAAATCCCCATAAAAAAAGTCAGAGGTTGTTAAATCCGGCGAACGTGGGGGCCATGCAATGGGATAGCCAGTGCAGCGCGTGTGTAATCCTCCTCTTTAGGTCAGCAATGTCTGCAACAAAGGTGCTGTAAATCTCACCTTTGATGAATCCCCGTAAAAAAAAATTCACAGGGTGTTAAATCCGGCGAACGTGGGGGCTATGCAATGGGATCGCCACACCCAATCCATCGATTTGGAAATTTGGTACCCGGAGACCTCCTCACAATCAAAGCCCAATGAGGAGGTGCCCCATCTTGTTGGGAAATGGCCGGAGTTGCAAGTTCATCCAACTGGGGATACACTAACTGCTCAATCATCTCCAGGTAATTATCAGCTTTCATGGTCGCTTCCTGGAAGGAAAAGGGTTCGATAACAAGGTCGACCATTATGCCACACCAAACATTCACTTTTAGGCTAGCATATCCATGTTCCATTGTGCAATGCGGGTGCTCAGTTCTCTAAATTCTCACATTCTGTTTATTATCCTTTCCAGAAAAATGATAAGTGCACTCATCCGAGAAACATATTTGTCTCAGGAAAGATTCAGCACTCGCAATGTTATCCAACATCTCTTTAGCAAACTGTTTACGTTTCACTTGATCATTTGGGGTTATGTGATCTGCAGTTTATACGGGTGCATTTCCAATATCTGATGTAACACTCTGTGGACTGACGACTTGGGGATGGCCAACTGTCGAGCTGCTTGCCTGATTGACTTTCGAGGGCTAGGAGTGAATGTTTGTCTCACAACCTCCTCCCTTTCTGGAACCAGCGATGGTCGTCCAGGGCTTTTCTTTGTAAGGACGTTACCAATTTCCTTGAATGACTTGTACCACTTTCTGATGCTGTTACGTGTGGCGGTTTGCTCCCCTATTTTGTTCTGAAATTCCGCTGAACCTGCATTTCGGATCGGGTTCCAATAAACCCCTCCACAATCTGTGCTTTCGTCGCAAGATCCATTGGGTACACTTCTAGAAAACTTGAGGGTACTCCTTACCACCTGGAACAAACAGAATGCTGATATTAGTTTTGTATCTAAAGTTATCGTCATTTGAAATTGGTTACACCTTTTTGGGGCACCCTGTATATCCTCGATGCAGTTGTTTTTGCATGGCAAGAAGGTTTGTCATTGATGATATGTTTGCACCATCTCTTCTAGCGCCCACCATCATGCCTTTCAATACCGTTTAAATCACGAGTGTTTCCTATGTTACCGCTATATAAGCTTCGTACAGATCTGTATACTTTGAAATGTGCTGCATATAAAGCCATCTCAACGTCACAATTGCGTACGTAAGTGAGTACGCCATGTTTTTGTTTGTTATTGGGTGTTCCTAATATTTTGCTAATCGTGATTTAAGCTACTTTGAAAAAGGCATAGTAGTGGACTTTAGACGGGCAGGTTCAAGCTTCTCAGAAACGGGAAATCTTCTTAGCTATGCAAAAACAGCTATATCGAGGATATTCAGTGAGTGGTGCGCAAACAACAAAACAAGTAGTCAGCGATTTCCTTCTAGGTGGAAACCACTGGCCGATGTTCCAGGGCAATGGCGGAAGAGAGTCGTGCGGGATAACAGACGAGCTCCATTACAATTACAAATATTTTATTGCACACATTTAAAACTTACTGTCTTATGAATATGCAATACACCAGAAGGAACCAGAACATATTGGTCGTAAGGCGATTCCCCCTATCAGGTGTGAGAAAAGGAATAAAATCTATAAAACATATAAAGGCAAGTAAGATGGTTATAACAGAAGCGCTATTGTTAGCAGCATAACTCGGGACTGCAATTTAATGATAGGATTGAAATTCATTATGAAGAACAGGATGATTTACAGTGTAATTTCGCAGAGACAAGAAAAACTTTTTGATATTTTCCATAGATCTGGTGCTCTCTGGGAGATTATTCCATAGGATAATGACTTTATACATAATGCCATTTAAACCATAATTAAGTCTAACAGACGGTATACATAATTTCTTGTTAGCAACAGATCTGGTGAAGACAGCATAATCAAGATATCTGATGTCAGATTAAAAAATAGGCAGTTTAAGATGCATTATTTTAAAAAGCATGATACCTAGTTTCAAGGTAAAATTTTCATAAATTTTTAGAATATTTAGTTTTAGAAATAATGGTTTTGAATGAGATATGTAATCTGTGTTCAGCATATAGCGAACAGATTTCTTCTGTAATTTGAGCAAGCATAACTTATTGTTTGCACTTATATTTGAATACCAGGATTCCAGGCAATAGGAGAGATGGGTATAAATAAAAGCATAGTAAAATATTTTTAGGACATTGATAGGGAAGAGATGCTTAATTTTACTAAGTAGGCCAACCTGTAAGGAAACTTTTTCAAAAACAAACTGAACATGAGTATTCCAGTTAAAGAATTCATCAAACCAATCGCCTAGGTACTGAACTTTGTCTACAGTGCATCCGGTAGCCGCGCATTGCATGGGTGGTATGGAGAAGAGAATTCCAGCATACACAGTCAGCCGTACACTGGCACGAATTGGCTATAGCAACGGACGCCACCATCGTGTACCACTGGTGTCTGCTAAAAACTGAGAAATTCTTCTGAAGCGAGAACTAGAGTATGAATCAATCACGTTTTCAGTTAATACATTTCTGTATACGGCCCAGAATTTGGAGTTAATAGCACGAATCGATGAACCCCAGCTGCCTAGCGTTAAATGTACAAGCTCGTGCAGAGGTATAATGGCCTGGTGTCGGTTTTTATATCGGGTATTGGGTCCCTTTAGTCCTCTAGAACAGCATTGGGATGTCACGAAATATCTTAACATCACTGCGAAACAGGCACACCCGAACATGTTCCTGGTGCTTCCTGATTCAGAGGGCTAAGCAAAATAATGCGCCATGCCATAAAGCTCAGATCAACATAAAATAGTTGGAAGAACACAAGAGCAACTTCAGAGTGCTAAACTTGTCCCCACAGTCCCCAGAACTTCACGCAATTGGACATCCGTGAGATGAGGCTGAGAGGGCCAATCGTAACACAGATCCTCCTCCGGCAAATATTCAGCAGTTGACTGATGCCATCATTTCGGCTTTGCTAAACGTACATGTAGAATGGTATCAGCACCTTGCGGAATCCATGCCATATCGAATCCAGGCTATGTTGAAGGCCAAATGTGGCTCAGAACGTTATTAGGTGGTGGTTCTAGTAATGTGTTACTCCTGTGTACATTTGCAACATACCAATTCTTTTTGCCAGTGGATCATTTCAAGAAACAAGGTTAACACAACTGCGGAGCGTGCCCTGAAACAGAAACCTCTGATATGTTCCAAATATTTCGGTAATAGTATAAATATACAGACTAAATATATTGAAGACATGAGCAAGCATTACCACGCTAAAACATAGTACTGCATCTTCTCCTATCCATGATCAGCTGAACTGTTGTTTACAGCTTTGAAAACAATTTTTCGTAAAAGCATAAAAAAAGTCTTCAAATTAGATCTTTCGGGAAAAATCATATGAACTAAATCGGAAGCAAACTTACCCTGTCTTGAACAAGTGTAATAGGCATGATTTAGGTGTTTGCTGACTGAAGGATACATACTCCGCCGATAATCCGAATATTGAAGGCATGAAATTGTTTCTTTTTTTTGGGGGGGGGGGGATTGCTTTCCTTGAATACACAAAGATAACTCGGTCGTGTTTTGCCGCCCCGGTGGCTCAGTGGTCTAAGGCGTTGGCCTCTGATCATTCGTCCGTAAGGGGTCCGGGTTCGAATCCCGGTCAGGCATGGATGTTGTGTTTGTCTTACGGCACTGGCTCTCTCCCTTCCCTGGAACCAGTGACCCTAAATTAGGGACGGGCGACTGCTTATAGCCCATTGAGTTGCTCACGGCGGTCGTTAAACCTCCAATCAAAAAAAAAAAAAAAAACTCGGATTTAGGGATATAAGCGATCTACAACGTTAAAAATTTGACGTTCGTCGTCCTGAACTTTTAGGCTGCATTAAGCCGTATTCCAAAAAGTTGAAAAACGTTTGTACACGCCCTCGTGTTCATGGGTTCTATACGAGGCGCCCATTTACAGACTATCGGTTTTCAAAAATTTGATGAAGAGTGGTTTATGCCGCCGAGACGTTCAGGTCGAAAAACGTCAGAGATTTTCACGTTTTAAATCTAGGTGTGTTTGTATTATCTTAATTAGTTACGTTTATTAGTATTCAAGGAAAGTGTTACCGAAAAACAGCTTCGTGTTTCCGAAATCTGGCTTTCTTGGCCAATTATTTCTCTGTCTGCCTGCAAACGCCGAAATCATGTGTGATTTTTCCTACTGAACTTCTACAAGACAGGACACGATTGCTTTCCATTATATTTTATATGTTTTTATGTTTTCCTACCAAAAGATATTTTTAAAACTTATCAGGCTTTTTTTACCAAAACCTGATTTAAACTCCAACAACAATTCAGTTGAGACAGGATGGGAGAAAATAGTGTGTTACATTGTTTTTAATGGAGAGATGTTTGGCCATGTCTTCAGTATATTTAATGCGAAGCTCACACGTTTTTTCAAGATATTGCATTCCTCATGCTCTTCTGAGAAAAATATACAGCTTAAACAGAGTGTGAGTCGAACGTTTTGCAATATTTGCATAAACGCATGAGCTGCGGCGGGTATGTCACATGTTTAAACCAGTTCAAGTCGCACACTGCAGTCAATCGAAAGGGATATAAAGTGGTAGTCGTTGCTGTGAACAGCATTGCGTGTCGTCGTTCTGTCTGTGGTTGGGACGCCTAAAAGATGAACAGCCACAACCAGTTAATTAGGTAACTTTTGCTTTACGAGTTCGAACTCGACCATAACGCTGCTCAACCAACACGAAACATTTGTCATGCGAAAGGGGAAAATTCCGTGGACCATAGAACCTCAAAGAGATGGCTCAATAAATTTCGCTCAGGTGACAAAAACCTCGATGATCAGCCAAGGTCAGGTAGGCCGCGAACCGTGGATTCGAAGGACGTGTGCCAGGTCGTAGAGGCAAATCCGACAACCAGCACTCGGAGATTATCAGGCGAGCTGGGCATATCACAAACCACCGTGGTTCGTCACCTTCAAGACCTCGGGAAGGTCTACAGGATCTTCCGTCTTGTCCCTCATGAACTGATGCCAGCTGAAGCAAACCGCCGAGTGGAAGTGTGCACGAAACTCCTAGAACACCAGCGATGTACGTTTCATCAAGAGAATTGTTACGTTCGATAAAAAGTGGGTCTATTTCCGCCATCCTAACACACAACGGCAGTGGTTGAGCCCTGGCCAGCTTTCTGAACCTGTTGCCAAATGTGGGTGCTTCGAACACAAAGTGATGCTTTGCGTCTGGTGGAATTTCGAGGGGATAATCCATTGCGAATTTGTTCCAGACGGTCGGACCATCAACGCCATCCTTTACTCTGGATAGCTGGAGCTGGTTATGCCGTTTTGGATGAGAAGTACTCAGCACTGGTGAACAGAAAGCGCGCTCTCCTACAGCAGGACAACGCTCGGCCTCATACCGCGCGAACGACCCGGACAAACCTCCAGGAACTTGAGGGCATCGAACTGATGCCACACCCAGCATTTCGTCCCGACCTTGCCCTGGCGGATTATTACTTGTTCTTGTCCATAGACCATTTGTTTCGCGGGCGGCACTTCAACAACCAGGAGGAGGTGGTAGCTGGGGTGAAGGAGTTCTTCGCCTCGAAGGCGAACTGGTACCGCGGCGAAATCGAATAACCGGGAGACAGATGGCTAAAGACGGTGCAACACGATGGCCTGTACTTTGAATGCTAGTCAGCTTTCGTCGTAGAGGTACGTATGAAGACATAAACTGATCTAAATATTGCAACACTTTCGACTCACCCTCTGTAATATACAGGCTTGCAAACATTAACTCTGTTATCTCTTTCTGCACATAATTGCCCTTTTTTAAGCATTTAGTCCAGCGATATACAAGAAAGTGTGGCGCGTATTTCCGTATATATATATATATATATGTTGTTTCACGCAACCGATTTTTACAGCTTCATTGGAGAAGTCATCAACATAATACTAATGTTCTGGAAAAAAAACTCTTTAGAGGACAAAACTGATGAACATTTGAGGGTTCCAGATCTGGAATACATGCAGTGCATAGTTGATGTAGTTTCTCTACCCACACCAAATTTGCGACTTTTAATACTTTACGGAACCTTTTTGGCTTTCTTTACCAAGGAGAGTTGGTGTTAGTTACACTCATCGTGTTCATTGCTCCTTGAACTAATACAGCATGCAACTGCTTGGAAGACGTTTTGCCACTCGCCACATTAGAATTTTATTTATGAGTGGCGATTCACTTGTCACTTTGAATCAGCTTGAAAACTTTTCCAACGTGTTCTTTTTCATACGGTAATTGTCACATGCCACCATGTGCGAAGTTTATCTTTCAAAGGCATACCACATTACATGCACTAGTGACCAAAATTGTGAAAGCCTTTAAGAAAATTTATATTTCTATGGTTTGATGGCTCATAATATCAGTCATTTTCAGAATAACACATGAATCATTAGAAAGATAACTTAATGCAGAATGTAATGCAATAAACTGTGTTGAAGTGTCTTTAGTCTATCAAAGGTTATAGCCAAATAACCAGAAAAAGAAAGTACAACTGCCTTATGTAACAAGAAGTGAATTTCCTTAACTCAAAACTAACCAATGATACTGATTGTTCTGAGAGCCAATCAGATGTTATTAGTAAACAACATATGACCAATAAGGTGCTAGTATTAGTGAATTCTCATTTCCAGGTATCAGAGCTAATAATAGAACTCTTACCCGGTTGTGTGAGAATAATCAAGTTAGCTTCTGGTCTTTTCACGGATTTTTCTATTCCTTGATAATTTAGAAAGCTGTGTAACTTAGACAAACACAGTGAAATTTATGGCAGAGTGAAAAGAGTTGACTGATCACCTAGAATGCGATGTAAAGAACTAAGTTCGCTTAAAGAAGGCTACACTTGTGAGGAAATCTTAAGAAAAGTAGGTGGAAATCTAACCAATGGAGGCGTGTTTCTAAACTGTGCAAGAGGTATCAGTAGACCCAGTCAATTCAAAACCGAACTGGTAAAGGTGCAAAACAGCATGTGGTGATAGAGGAATTAAAAGATTGTGTTTAAGTCACAGAAGAAAATCAGCTGAGTCAATTAAAAGTGAATTGTCTCAATTTTTTTTAAAGATGAGTGTTACGACTGCTAGACGCAGACTCCAAAAATTCTAGAATTCAAAGAGAAACCATCTCTATCTCCCAAACAAAGAAGAGATTAGAATGGTAATTGGTCTCAGAAACACTGGGACAGAGTCCAGTGTTTCCATGTTAATTGGTCTCAGAAACACTGGGACAGAGTCCAGTGTTTCCATGTTAATTGGTCTCAGAAACACTGGGACAGAGTCGTCTGGAGTGATGAGACCAGAATATCGATGTTCGGTAGTGATGGAGTAAAGTGTGTAAGAAGAAGAAATGGAGATTTGCTGCCTGAATGCATTACAGCTACCATGAAGCATCCAGATAGTGTTATGCTCTGGGTTTGTATGACAACAAAACGTGTGGACAGAATGTGTGTGATTAATGGTACTTTAAATGGCAAAAAATATATCATTGATGCACTTGGGCCAAAACTGAAGACTGCGGCCGGTAATCTTTTCCATAATAATAAAGCTTAAATATTTCAACAGGATTCAGCTCCTTGTGATGTTGCTGCTGTGTGCAAAAAGTAGTTTCAAGAAAATCATATTACACTGCTAGAACTACCAGGTAACAGCCCTGACCTGAATCCAATAAAAAATGTGTGGAGCCAATTAAAGAACATTGACAGTCATAAGCAGCCAAAGAATAAAGCACAATTGGCAGAAGCAATCATACAATCTTGGTTTCGCGTTGTTACACTTAATAAACTAAAGAGCTCGGCTCACTTCATGGAAGGCCGTTGTAAAGCTGTAATTGCGGCAAATGATTTCCCGACTTAAGTACTAAGTACTATTTCTCTGAGTCTTAAGTACTAAGAGAAATAGCACGAAGTTATGAAATATGCATTACCATGGTTTTCTGTGTACAGCTTCTTTTAAAATGCAATTTTTAAGTGTGCTGCATTACATTCTGCATTAAACTATCTTTCTAATGATATATAGCTTATGATACTATTCTAAAAACGATCTCAGAAATAGGAATTTTTGAAAAGATTTCCACAATTTCACTAGTGTAATGACACTTTACCCATTCTTTCATTGTACATTTGTCGAACCATGCTTAGGTAAAAAATAACAACACACTTTAAAGCAGTTCTTCGGGACAAGCACCTGAGACTGGAAGAGAGAGGCAACAACACACTGCCGCCCCGGTGGCCGTATGGTCTGAGCCTCTTGCTTATGATCATTCGTCTGAGATGGGCCCAGATTCGAGTCTCGAATGAGACATAGGTGGCGCTCTTGTCTTATGGCTAAGGCTCTATGGAACCAGTGGCCTTGAATTATAGACGGGCGACTGCTTATAGCACTACCATTGCTCATGATGGTCGTTAAACACTAAAGCAAAAACAACACTCCGTTGTATAACACTCACATCAAAAATAAAAGAGGACAGTTTTTAAACAAGGATACTGTGAAAAACTTTCTTGAAACTCTTAGGAAAACATGTAGATTTCAATTTGAATTCCTATTTTAAATACCAGAGTTGTGTTTACACTCCAAAATCGAAAACATCACGAAAGGGAACAAAACAGAAACTCGAAAAATATACAGGTTTCACGAGTCCTTACTCTCGAAGCTTCCGCGTGCACCGTATTTACCGAATATGGAACTCTGTGATTTCAACTGTTTTGGCCATTTGAAAAGGTAGATGCCTGGTACTCGCTACAACAACAAACAAAATTTGGATCTCCGCTGGATTATGGCAATTCGTCCGAGATGGGTCCAGGTTCGAATACCGTGAGGCATGGATGTTGTACTTGTCTTACGGTGCTGGGCTCTCTTCCATTCCTGGAACAAGTAGCTTTTAGAGACGGTGTATATTTCATAACTCCCAGCGTATCGAAGTTATTTCATAAGGTCAGTTGTTAACGCAGAGTCAGAAAAACCAACTTACAGGAAATAGGCAACGAACCTCTCCACACACGAAGACAAGATCACACAGAGGCAAGATCTATTACTTCTGAAGTCCCATGAACATTTTAATATCTTCTTTACTAACTTTGTTAAAGAGTTAATCCTCATTTGCCTTGCTGCATTGAGCATTGCACTTAAGCCCGTTTTCTCCATTCACACACACAGAGTGATAAACCTCTGCCAACAACATCAGCACAATATATGCAAATGATACATTAGCGTGTACTTTTATTCTTATCGTTGTTTACTGTGAAGACTTATCTCTAACTGTTCAACTCCAAATGGCGCCTACAAAAAAGTCCTACATGTGAACGTGTATTGTAAACCATATTAACGATACTGATTCCTGAATAGGGTTGGAAAATCTTACAATCCCCCTTGAAAAAATATCTTGGGGCTGGAATGGATTGAAAAGACACACTCATTTCATTCGAGATCTCGGTGTCATCTTTCTTATTCGTTTTATCTCTGTATCAGAGAGAATCCATGTTTCATTAATAGCGACAATCTGCAACAAACAAAAAGGCATTTCCTGCTTACGAGCAACAAAGAAGGATGTTATGGCAGAGGTTTATCAATCTGTGTGTGTGAATTCGAGATCTCTGTGTCATCTTTCTTATTCGTTTTATCTCTGTATTAGAGAGAATCCATGTTTCATTAACAGCGACAATCTGCATAAAACAAAAAGGCATTTCCTTCTTACGAGCTTCAAAGGAGGAAGAGATGTCTTTTCTCTGAAGTTTCAGTCGCGGAGTCAGATGTCCAAGCAAGAAAGTGGCAAGGACTCATTCCAGAAAGGAGCAAACCTTTCTTCTGTCTTGTCTTTTTCGAGTGAGAGTCTTATGTCTGTCTTGTCTTTTTCGAGTGAGAGTCTTATGTCTGTCTTGTCTTTTTCGAATAAGAGTCTTATGTCTGTCTTGTCTTTTTGGAGTGAGAGTCTTATGTCAGTCTTGTCTTTTTCGAGTGAGAGTCTTATATTTTAAATGAGACGCTGCGTCTAAGTTTAAAATCTAGGATAAGAACTCCTCTATCGTGCCCCATGTCCAAGAATAATTCGTGAACATACTTTTTAAATGGTCCAGTTGTTAAATTACCGCGTTCATGCTTCCTCACTATTCCGAGTTGAACAATGCGGAGACAGCTGGTTAGCGTCTCCTACGGCCCGCTCGAGCTTTTTTAATAATTTTAATTAGCTTAAGCGCTCTTTGGCTAAACATGACCCTAGCGCCCTTATGATTGTAAACAAACAAACAACACTTCGAACTGCAGCAATAACTCCTTGTGTGTGACACGTTGAGCAATACTAATAATGACATCCTCCCTTCTTGCAGTCTCGGACATCAAGACAGACGTTAGACGATCATTCCGCGGTTCATCATAAAGGCTAACAAATCGTTTGTTCTCAGCCTCAGGCGTTTTATTCAGGGCCTGAGACTGAGAACAAAATATGTACTCTTACTGATCTAGGTATTTCCATAAATGCTTTCCTGAGCGTTTGTGCATGTTGCATACCGTTTCACAAAGAACTTGTCTATCAGATATAATTGCAATGAAAACTCATCTCTCTTCACATCTTGCAAGCCTTTTCAAACATTTTTTGTCCTAAATAGGCATGAAATATTTTTCGTATATTAAACTCCATAAATTTTTGAGTCGTCTACCGACACAAAACAAAAAATAAAGTGACACAAACGGTGAAAAATTTGACGATGGCAACAACTTCAAAGATTTTACTACCTTTGACTCAAATAACAAAGTATTAATGGTATATACAATATATTGACAAAAGTCACCGGTCACCTAGAAGAGAAACACAACATATCATTTATTGGCATACATTAGTACGGTGTCGGTCCACGTTTGACCTTAATGCATGCACTGACCCTTCGAGCCATGCTTTCGACATGGTTTTGGAACACAGCGCCAGGTATACGCTTCCATTCAGTACATAATGCTGCCGCTAACTGTTGCTTAGTAGTAGGCCTTGGTTCCAAACTTCTTATGCGGCGCTCTAATTCCTCCCATAGGTGCTCTATGGAATTAAGATCAGGGCTCTGCACTGGCCAGTCTACACACGATAAGGAATTATCATGTCAAACCACGCCGTAACAGTCCTTGCTTTATGGGACGTAAGTCGTGTCTGTTTTGAGCTCCGTGTTTCGCCGTCTACTGAGTCTGTTTTGTGTGCTCTGTCGTTTAACTTTTGGGCGTGCCTTCAAGACGAAGGTTGTATCTTTCATTTAAGACATCTCCCGAGTTGGTGAGTACTATTTTCAATTAGCTATCAGCACTTTATTTTCTCGACCAGTTGGTCGTTTTCACTAAATTAGGCCTCGCCATCGGCGATGGCAACTGCTGATAAGAGCAGCATTCCCGCTCTCGTCACAGCTTCTCCTACTACGTCGATCCTTATCTCTGACGGAGCAAACCAATCAGCGTCCGTCCTTGATGATAAGGAATATCGTCCTCCTCCTGATGCCTATTGCTCTTCTTCTTCTACGCTTCGACTCTCTGACTCCACCACCCCTCCTGGTGGTGAGGCTACGTCGTTCGTTTCTGATGCTGCCGATGACGTAATGGATATCTCTGAGGGCATTGCTTCTCTGCCCTCGGTAGCCTTGCCCAGCTTTGTGTCAGTTCCTTCATTTAGCGCTGCACCTCTGCCTTCCAGTGGAGGTTTGCCTTCCCGCTCTTATTCTAGCGTTACCTCAGGTGTGTCCCTACCGACGCAAGCGACTCGCCTTCCTCTTGCGGATGCCCATGTCCAGATACATGGTGACTCACTTCAATTGGACGTTCCGCACTTCTCACCCGCTGCGCAGGAACTTCACTCCCCGCGAGTTGGGAATGTGCCTAGACGCTCTTCCGAATACACCGTTGAAGGTCTATTGTGATACGCTCCTTGCTTTTCTTCCAGCCGGAGCCATTACTCGCCTCACCCGCCGGCCGCGGACGGTGATTGTTTATTTCACATCCAAAGAGCATGTAGACACGCTTCTAAACTTTGGTCTTGACCTGGGAGACCACCACCTTGAAGCTGAACCGATCACCAGGCGCCCTGTTCAGGTCTCCTTGCATCCGGTGCCCCCGAAATCTTGGATGCGATGATATGTACTGCACTTAGTAAGTGTGGTAAGATTGTTCGTCCTGTTATCACACATTCAGCTGCGCCCAAGGATCCTGCAAATAAGAATGTTCGTAGTTTTCGCCGGAGTGTTCGACTCATCTTTCCATCAGAGGAGCATCTCCGTAAGTTCCCACGGATCCTAAACGCCCGATGTGGGCAGCTCTCCTACAGAATTGACATGCTAACATCAGAACACTGTGCTAATTGCAAAGAACTTGGGCATCAGCGTGCTCGATGCCCCAACAACGAGTATCTAGCTCCCACGGCTTCTACAGTGCCTACCGCCTCTAAGCAGCAGGTCGTCTCTACAGAAGACGACCTGCACCGTCTTCTAGTGTGCCAACTGCCCCTGGGCCGAGTTACACAAAAAGTATATCTAAAGCCTCTAGTCAACGAGCGTCTTTTGATGCTGACCTCACCTCCCACCTTCACTTTCCAGTGCTCGCCTCACCTATTAGTCCTAATCACGTGGCAACATCGGTAGACCTCGCCGCTTGTTTCCCACCAGTCTTCACTGTTGGTGTCTCCGAGTGTGACGGCGGCGCCGATAACTCCTCTGACTCTGCGTCTGCTTCCCGAGCATCGTCGCTCCCTGGAAAACGCATTTCTGGCACTCGTACAGGTACCCGACGTAAGAAGAAGAAGAAGAAATCTTCCTCTGCGGATGGGCAACCGTTCCGTGCTACTAAATCTTCAGGAGATTTTTCTCCCTCTCCTGCGCCAACTGAAATTGAAAGGGACACTGATGATGATGGGTCTCCGCCTTCGTTTGAGGTCTTTTCAAGTGTACTCTCCAAATGTGGTGCTCCTTCAGAACCTCTAAATCTTGGAGATTACTATCAGTTTTGCACCCACACCACGAACCTGGAGTCGACGTATGACTACCTCCGAGAGCGCGAAGACATTCTTCCCGCACTGCTCCTGCAAGCCGGATGCATTGCTAAATACCTTCGTGGGTTTGTACATGACCCCCTGCACCACTCATGGACCCTTGGCTGCGTAAACCGATTACAACAACTCCTGAAAGTTGCTCCGCGACTCCTCCAATCAACGACTGTCCAGTCCATTCAAGGTCACGACCCTTAATTGCAGAGGGTTCGCTAGCCCCTAGCGAATGCTCTTGTAATGGAAGACCTCTCGCCCCTCGGGGTCGATCTGTTACTACTGCAAGAAACAAACTGCCATTCCTCCACTCTGTTTACTCGCTGGCGTGCTAGCGATTATGTATTCCATCATGCATTTCGCTATTCATCTCATGGTGGGCTTGCTATCGGAATACATCAGCAGTTCCGATCCACACTCACTGCACTCTCAGTGCAGAACTTATGCCGGGATTTACTCCAGCAAGTCTCCTTCACAGTTGAAGGAGCTCGATTTCACATCTTTAATGTGTATATTCCGTGCACCTCTATTCATTTATCCATCTTGTTCACCAAACTCCGTCAAGCTCTCTCGAAAGTCTCGCCTTCGGATCGTGTGCTCTTGGGTGGAGACTTCAATTGCACCCTTGACCCGGCACTGAATCGCTTTCCTTCGTCTCGAGAGCGTCGGACGGATCTCGTTGCACTACTCCGTGACCTTGTTGCTGATTTCTCCTTCACCGATGCTTATAGGCGCCTACATCCACAAGAGACCTCACACACGTGGCGCTCGTCCGGGAGTCAGCTTCCATCGACTGCACGCTTGAATCGGGTTTACGTTTCCACACCGCTTCTTGCGTCTATTACCGAGTTGCGACATCAACATACTGCTTCATCAGACCACTGCACAGTCACCCTCACAGTGTTTGTTGCGGCGTCACTCCTCGGACTGTACGTCCGTGGACGTTTGACTCCAATCTCCTCACTGATCCTGACTTTTGTGCCTCTATCCGTTCTTTCCTCGCTGCTCGTCGCGCAGGGTTGCATTCCGCACCCTGTACCTTGACGGATTGGCTTCATGTCAAGCATCAGCTCCTCTTACATATCAAGCAACTTTCCTTCACCATGACGACTTCTAGTCAGATGCGCCTCGATCACGCCAGGCAGATGCTCGCACTGATTGGGTTGTCAGATCCGCTGTTTCCAGCATATCAGGCGGAGCTCCAGGCTTCGCTGAAACCTCTTGCCCAGCAAGCACTTTTACGTCTGCGTATTAAACATCTCAATCCGGAGGAATGCACCTATGATTTTCTAACATCAATGGAATCTGCACGTAAGTCTTCTACCTCGCTTCGTCATCTTCGCCTCCCCTCTGGCGAAATCACATCCGATTCGGCAGCGATTTGCTCTCACGTTCGTCAGTTCTATACCACCAAGTTCAGTGAAACTCCTCCCCCTTCTCCCTCTGCTCTCCCCCATCTTCTCAATAACCTGCCTCAAGTTCCGTCTCATCTTGCTCACACCCTGTCTCTCTCACCCACATCCACGGAGGTGTCCGACACCTTCTCTTCCCTTAACCCCCATGCCACTCCGGGTCCGGACGGCCTCTCTTTTCCTTTTTATCGTGCGTTCTTGCCTCTTCTGTTGCCTTTTCTCCTCTCCGCTTTTTCTGCTGCATTTAACTGCTCCCCCTCCCGAGGAGTTTCACGGACGCACATGTGGTCCTATTTCCCAAGAAGGGTGACCTTCTTGACTTGGGAAATTGGCGCCCCATTTCTCTTCTCAATCAAGATTATAAACTCTATACTAAGCTTCTTTCCCGTCGACTAAACTATGTTCTTCCTCACATCTTTGCTGACTCTCAAACCTACTGTTCCTGGCCGTTCTCTTTCCTCCAATGTTCAACTTCTTCGCGATCTCATTCATCTTGCCAAGACTCATTCAGAACCTCTTGCTCTCCTTTCCTTAGACCTCCGTTCCGCTTTCGATAATATCTCACACGCCTATTTAACACAAACCCTGCTACACTTTGGCTTTCCTCCACAATTTGTCTCTGTTCTTCTCTCCCTCTACCGGGATGCCGTTTTTATGTCAAGACGGCATCTTGACATATTTATGTCAAGACGGCATCTTGACATAAACATAAAAAGATCTTCCGTTTTCAAGCGGGGAGTTCGTCAGGGCTGCCCGCTTTCTGGTCAACTGTTTGCGATTGCCGTCGAGCCCCTTCTACGCTCTCTGCAAACATCTCTCCTAGCACAACTTCCACCACCAGTTGCCAGCTCACAGCATCACTCAGTCATTTACTCTGCCTATGCAGATGACATTGCCGTCTGCATTCGTAGCGACTCACAGTTCCAACTGCTTCGTCGTTTGTTCTCCGCATATGCTTCATGTTCTGAAACTGAACTGAATACGTCTAAGAGCACTGGATTGTGGTGCGGGTCGTGGTCCAATCGCATGGATGCTCCATGGGGGACACATGGTCATCCACTACCCAACGCTTCCTGGGTGTGCACTTAGGCGCACCACAAGCTACATCCAGTGCAACTCGCACGGAACTCCATCCTTGCCTCCTCCGCACAGCTGCGTTCTGGGATTCTGTCCATCTGCAAGCATTCTGGGATTGCATCTACGACCCCGTTTTTCTGTCTCCAGGAGGTTACACGCTGCCTTACTCGAGTAATGTGGGCGTGTCATCACTGGATTAACGTCCAAAGGCTCTGTGCTCCTCCTTCCTATGGTGGTGTTGGCCTACCTGATGTCCCGATGTGCTACAAAGCAAGCCGAGTGATCAACTTCATTCACCTTTTCACGGCTCCAGTGGCTTCCGCAGTTCAGGTACGTGACGTTCTTGCCTCCTTGCGTAACCCACATTTTTCCTTTCTTTCTTTAGTTCTCATGGATTGCTGTCTTCCCCCCCCCCTCCAAACTCCCATCTGCATATTCTGAAGCCCTCACTCACCTTCGCTCTCTCCCCCTCATTCGCTTCCCCTCCCTCTTCAACTCTAGAACTTCTTTCTGAACCCCTCTTCTTCAACTCCCTTGTTCATCCCCCCATCTCCCCTGCTTTTCATTTCCCTTTTGGCTCCGAGCAGGTGTAGTAACCGTACAAGACCTCACTAACTCGGATCTATCCTGGCGCCCTTTCTCTGGCCTCCCCTCTGCTATTCTCTCGTCCCCATCCGCCCATTTGGTCTATGACTCTCTGCTAACTGCACTTCTTTCGCTTTTCCCTGATCTTGTCTCCCCCACCGGTCTCGTCTCTGTCGTTTCTGCCCCTCTTCCGCTGCCGTTTTTTCTCCGACTCTCACACTCGGTTCTTCCTCTCTCCTCTCTCTCCTCTAAATCTCTTCATCGTTTTCTAGTGCACCTTGCCACCCCTTCACCGCTTTCTATTCTCGAGGTTCCACCTGCTTCTCTTCCTCTTGTCTGGGCCGCTGCCCGCTCACCCTTATCCGCCCCTCTTGAAATTAATACCCACTGGCTCTTTTTGCATAATCGCCTCCCTGTTCCGTATTTTCTCTTTTGCATGTCCCTTCTCTCCTCCCCTCTCTGCTCCTTCTGCGCACATGAGGCAGACGTTTTTCACGTCTACCTTTACTGTCCCATCCTGATGCCTCTCCTCCACCAGGCTTTCCGGATTGCCGGTCGCTCTTGTTCTCAAGATCTTCCGTTCACTGCCTACAGACATCTTCTTCTGCGGGCTCATCCACCTACGCCTCTTCCTTCAGTATGTGCCTATCTTTTCGTGCTGGTCAAACACGTTATTTACGTATACCTTCAACAACTCCGCAGCGTTTCCTCACCGGTTTCTTTACACCAGGCCAGCGCAGCACTTTTGTGCCATTTTCAAGATCGATTGCTTTCTCGACTCCGCCTGGAGTACCAGTCGGCTTCTTCTAGTCGTCGAGAAGCTACCTTCTATACTACCTGGGCGCCGGTCGCTCCATGGTTTGCCGTTGATTCTGGACTGCTACACCTATCAGTACCCTAAGACATTCTGCACCACCTTTGCTGAGTTCCGTGGCACCCTGGTGCCCCTCCTCCACTCTATGACTCGTCTCCATGTATTTCATGTGATCGAGCTACAGCCTGTGCTGTAATACCCAAGTTTTTGTTTTCTCGTTTTCAGTGTGCATATCATTGTGATCTTGTCATTTGAATTGTTGTTTCTTCGTGTCATACTATGCTTTACCATATTTACATTGTTATCAGTGTGCCCTCTGATTCCGTGACCTCCCGTCCCTTTTATGTACTTGGGGCTGTACCCTGGTCACCTTAAGTGCTTTCTGTCTATGCACCTAGTGTATTACACCGTGTTCCTGTAGTGTGTTTTACTTTGAGATGTCATGTGGTGTATGTCTCTATCTCTCATTTGTTATATTTGCCGCACTCACACACCTTCTTAGTGTTTAGCCATTTCCATGCACCTGTTTGATTTTTGTGCAGTTCTATACTTCCACATTGTGTACATACTATTTTCGTGCTTTCACATTGTGTAAATGCTTTGATCGTGCACGTACAAATTTATGATAAATTCTGTCATCTGTCAGAACCCATGGCTTGTCCTGTGCTTGCACTTTATGCATATAGTCATAACATCCCTGAGTGCACTCATGGTTTATCGTAGGCTTTTTACTGTACTTGTAACATTTCTTGCGCTGTATCGTGTCTTCACATTGTGTACTTTATTTGGTCATCCCTGTGTATAATATGGTTCATCATGTCTTGTTAATGCACCAGTTACAAAATCATGCCCAGCCAATGTCATGTGACACGATGTGTTTCTCTCTGTCACTTCTCCTGCAATTTTTATGCAATAAGCTTTGCTTGCAGCATTTGTTATTCATCCCCATTGTCATTGCAGTGTATATACCATCATGTTTTAACAGTTTGTGTTATTTCCCAGTAAGACGCCCAACACTGTACGTCTCCCTCTTATGTTTTCTTATGGTGAATAATAATAAAGCGATTTTGAAACCTTGTTTTATGGCTCCGTGCAATATCCTGCTGGTACCAACAAAGCTCGGTTCCATAGTATTGCCACAGAGTTGGTAGGGCATAATTGTCCATAATATCAAGGTAAACGTGGTGGTTAACAGGTTTGTCCACAATAACCAATTGGCCGGGACTATACCACGAAAATCACCCTCACACGAGTACACTGTCAGCTCCAAACTTAACCGTAAGAACAGTACACTGTGGTAAATAACGTTCCACCGGCTGCCCCCATACCTACACACGGCCATCAGACTGATGGATCGTGTATCTGGATTCATCAGTCCATTGATCTACGGTCCACGATAAATGTTCTTTACACCATGCTAAACGACGAGTAGCATTCCGAGTGGAGATGAAAGGCTTATGAACAGCAGCACGACCACCCTAACCCATGGAATGAAGTTATCTGCGAATGGTACGTGCACATACCGAGGTTCCAGCATTTTTATTCACCTATACACGGAGGTCTTGTGCAATACTCCGTCGATTAGCTGTAACGACTCTCCTGAGGCTTCGACGTTCTCTATCACTGATTTTCTTTGGTCTGCCGGTAAGTTTTGCTGCTTCAGACACGCCATGTGTCTTTCACTTATTCAGTACATCCAAAACAGTTGACTTGGGTATGTTTAAACGCCTCTCGGTTTCTCTTATGGACAACCCACTAATATAACAGCCAACAATATTTCCTTTCTCAAAGTCAGTTCTCTCCCGCCGCGACATTTTCAATCAACCTCAGTGTACGATATGATCGCGGTCAGGTGCAGGTTTGTTTTTATACCGTTTGCAACTGTACCGCGCATCTTAACAACGCAGCGGATCCTTTCATTTGCTTTCGAAGGGATGTCCGGTGACTTTTGTCAATTTAGTGTATATATACATATGTGTATCATTTTGTTACTGTACCACTCACAAATTATGACAGAGGAGCTATTATGTGGTTCCAATACTTCAACTAGGGAAAGCTTCCAGAACCAGCAGGAAATGTGAGCATATTTACAACATTTAAAAGTTTCCTTTGCTAAGGGATTATCTCCACATACCAGTGGATAAAACATCTCATTAATTGCATATTTATCCTCAATGATTTTCTTGGTATGCTCATGGACATAAACTTCACTGGCCCCGAAGTTATTTTCTAAAGTCTGGAGAGATTCATAATGTTAAAATTAGTTTCAAAGCTGATGACATAAGCAATATTTTCTTTGGTGTAAAGGAGTTTAAATACCTCAATGAGCATCTAAAGCGAGAAAAAGTCGTTCGTATTTAATTTAGGGTCGCTGGTTCTGCGAAGAGAGGAAGCCAGTGCTGTAGGAAATAACATACTCGTATTACCTGCGTTTTACCCGAGGTTTGAATCCAGACCTGAAAGTAACGAGGATCGGAAGCCTACACCCTGGAGCACTCAATCACTTAGCGACGATTATCCTCCATAACGGCGTCAGATGTACGACCATTTTGAGTACTGCACACATGCATTGTTATATTTGAATAAGGTTCTAAATGTTCATTTTATTCTGACTTGAATACAGTATTAATTACGAAATTGGTGCACATCGTTAGTATGAGAAACGACAATCACTTCGTCTTGAAAATGATTAAATTTTTGTTTCGCAGAAAATTAATCTATACCGAAAGGAATTCAAGGGTGGCAAATTTCGCATCGCCTAAAGAAAACCAAAGCGTCCCACGGTTGACATGGTAACCTGAACACGCATCCCTGTTTCCATGTCAACAACAAGAAATAGTCAAATTAGCTACAGAAATCTTCCTCATAAAAGCAATCTGGCAACGCAGAAAGGCGCAGATGTCGAATGCTGAGATCTATTTTTAGTGCCTACACCGAAACTAAAGGAAAGAGAGGTTTTAAAATTCTTGCAAATAAATTTTTTTATCTATGATCCCATCATAATGTTGCCTATTTCTAAACAGGCAACGACTAAGATTTTTCTTGGGGAGATGCAGGGGAATCAAAAAGCGCAGCATTGGGTGTTAACCCCCAAAAGAATCTCTTGAAAAATTGCCATTTTGCACGATAATTTAATATAATCTGATATGTCCTACTCATAATTTTATCCCACATATGATCATGATCTTGGCAAACCCCATTAGGAGAATGAAATAGAAAAATGCAAATATCAATGATGTCGCATACACTTAGATTCCATTGTGAACTCCTCCGTCCTCGAAAACAATTCCTGAATATTCCCATAAAGAAATACGTCCATGTGACTTTAAAATTGACCATTCGTGAGCACATACTACAATGAAGAGGAAATGTATTACTTAGGAATTTATCATTACATATGTATTACTTTATCTGATTAAAAGTCATTGGAAGTAGATATACTTGAATATACCACAAGTGATCAAACTTTTAAACGCACTATCTTCCTGAAAATCTCACAAAGTTGGTTGATCCAAACGTAGTCAGAATTTATGGCTCTAAGAAATCATCACCGTGTTGCACCGTCTTTACCCATCTGTCTGACGGTTCTTCGATTCCGTGGCGGTACCAATTCTTGTCCTTTGAGGCGAAGAACTCCTTCACCCCAGCTACAACCTCCTCCTGATTGTTGAAGTGCCGCCCGCGAAGTAAATGAGGCATGGACAACAACAGGTAATAATCCGACTGGGCAAGTTCCGAACTATATCCTGCGTGTGGCATCAGTTCGATAGCCTCAACGTTCCTGGAGGTTTGCCAGGGTCGTTCTCGCGGTATGAGGCTGAGCGTTGTCCTGCTGTAGGAGAGCGCGCTTTCTGTTCACCAGTGCCGGCTACTTCTCCTCCAAAACGGCATGCATCCGTGAAGCTGTTCAGAGTAGAGATTGGTGTTGATGGTCCGACCGTCTGAAACAAATTCGTAATGGATGATTCCCTCGAAATTCCACCAGAAACAGAGCATCACCTTGGGCTCGAAGCGCCCACATTTAGCAACTGGTTCTGAAAGCTGGCCCATGCTCAACCGCTGCCACTGTGTGTTAGGATTACGGTTGTAGATCCAATTTTCATCGCACGTAACAATTATCTTGATAAAACGCACATCGCGCGGGGTTTTCTAGGGGTTTCGTACACACTTCCACTCGGCGGTTTGCTTCGGCTTGCATCAGTTCGTGAGGGACAAAGCGGCAGCTCCTGTAGACCTTGCTGAGGTCCTGAAGGGGACGAACCACGGTAGTCTGTGATATGCCCAGCTCGCCTGATAATCTCCAAGTGTTGGTTGTCGGATTTGCGTCTACGGCCTGGCACACGGCTGTCGAATCCACGGCTCGCTGTCTACCTGACCTTGGCTGATCGTCGAGCTTTCTGTCACTTGAACGAAACTTCTTGAACCATCTGTTTGCGGTGATGTAGTACACGGTACCTTCCCCTTTTGCATGACAAATGTTTCGTGTTGCTTGAACAGGGTTATGGCCGAGTTCAAACTCGTGAAGCAAAAGTTCCTTAACTAGCCGATTGTGGCTGTTCATCTTTTAGGGGTCCCAATCAGAGACAGAACAACGACACGCAATGTTTTTCACAGCAACGACTAGTACTGTATATCCCTTTCGACTGACTGCAGTGCGCGATTGGAACTGGTTTAAACATGTGACATACCCGCCGCTGCACATGCGTTTATGCAAATATTGCGAAACTTTCAACTCACCCTATTTAAAAGATTTTAAGAGTTCCTGCATTGTTTGAAATCTGCTTTCGTTGATGAGGCGAGAAATTCTGCGCCGTTCACGGCTTGTCAAAATGGTATTTCACCCACAGTTTTCTTTTTTTTTTCATTCGAGTTCGAACCAATCTTCATATACACGTAGAACTGTTTTTTTTTTTGCTAACACGTGCAAATTCAGCAACTTCCTTGATGCTCTGTCCTTTTGACCGGCAAAAAGCTATGGCAACTTTTTGCTAGTCACTTACATCTGTTTTTCGACCCATTGATTTTAACTTTTCAAAACGTTCAGTGTATAATTTTGCCTGTAGAAAGAAATAACATATATTTTAGTATTATATAACCGAGAAATATTTAAATAAAATTATAACCTCAGAAATATATCATATTAAACAATTACATATATTGCTGCAGGTGACTAATCTTTTGTCCGGTGTCTTCATGCAAGATAATAAGGACTGGAAGAAAATTATATCTTGAGAAAGCTATATCCAGCTTAGATGACTAACCAGAAGCGCTGTTTTCTGGCTAGCTGGGTGCGGACTGGAGTCCCTGGTGAAGCATGAGTACTGCTTGCTGTACGGTGCTGGCTCTGTCCCTTTCCTGGCACCAGTGGCCTCATTCAAATTCAGAACGGGCGACAGCTTATAGCCTTTCGAGTTACTCATGGTGTTCGCTAATACAACCCCCCCCCTTTCCGCAAAATGGGGATAACCTTATCCTGTTCGCCGGATACGTACATAATCCAGACAGTCCTTTTCCCGACAAACCAAATTCCAGACAGCCGAAATCCCGACAACCCAAATTTCAAATTTCAGTATTTCTTATTATATACTGTCGGACAATTGCTAAGGACGGATGACAATAGCAACGATAGCAACCGTAAAATGGAAGGCAGGAAAATGTGGAAATTAGCATAAGTGCGGGATACAGTAAGATGTGTTGTGCGTATGCAAATTTTGGATTGCCGAACTTGTTCGTGACGTCATAGCGCTGATAAGAGATATAAAGGATTTGACGCGTATTGACCGTTGTTGTTCAAACGCAAAGTTAAAAGGGAAAGAATCAATTGACAAACTTGCAATTTTCAGTATGTCTTCCCGACATCACCTAGATGATTTTACGCGTGGCCGTATTATTGGCAAGATTGGAGAAGGGCGAAAAATAACAGATGTTGCCAGGGAATTCAACGTCAGCCACAGTGTTGTTTCAAGGCTTTAGAAATCATTTCAAACAAATGGAGAGTGTAGCAAACGTCACGGGGGAGGTCGTGCTCGCAGTACGACACCTGCAGAAGATCGGTACATAGTGCTTCTAGTGACCTCCCCCTCACCACCAGCGACAGCTGTGTAGCCTCGGGCAAGGGTTTGATCTTCCACAGTGGGGATGAAGTGCCCCCAACCAGTGACCAGTGAATGAAGTAGCTAAGGCAGAGATCGCGAACCTATGGCACGCGTGCCGCTGGGTGGCACACGAACACTATTTGGGTGGCACACTGATATGAAAACATTAACATTAAGTAAAAATTTAGTTTTTTGAAAACAATAATTTTATATTTAGATATTTTTGGTTAGATATTTTGATTTTATAGGTTAGAGATTTTTGTTAGATTTCCTTGTGGAAATGTAATGAGGGAGGAATTAATTAAATTGCTGAGTTTGCCAACTGCGATCACAGGGAAATATATAATGTGTGAAGTGAAGCAGAAATTTGTAGTAAAAATGGGGATTGACTTAAATAAAATAGTGTCTGTGACTGCTGATGGTGCCCATAACATTGAAAACAATAGGTTATGAACCGAGCGTGAGCGAGTATCCTTGGCGAGTAGTATTCAGCAACAAGTTTCACACTAATGTGATTATGTAAGTATGATTTTTTTAATTTTCTTCTTACAAATTAAATCAGGTTCAAATTGAAATTGTCTTAGTCTTAAAATTCACCACTTACCTATTCTGTTAATGTCATTTTTATGTTATTCGCAAAAAACATTTCATGACGAAAAAAAACATTAAAAACAAAAACAAAAATGCAAAAAAGAGGTGGCACACTAGACACTTGAAAGCAGTAAAGTAAACTTTAAGTGGCACACTAGTCAGAAAAGGTTTGCCAGCCCTGAGCTTAGGGCTCTGATTGGGCAAAGATAACGGATTAACAGACTCCCAGATACAACGCACTTAAGCAACCTCTCACTTGTCAGTATATTTTTTATGAGCTCTATACAATTCACGCACCTGTTGGATCTCAAAACTGCAGAATTCTTCCACTAGTATATGCCTTGACGACCAGCAAAAGTGAAGAAAATTACAAGCGATTAATTCAAGATTTAATTGATTTTGCTGAAGAAAATGTTATTGAACTTAAGCCACCCAGAATCGCCAGTGATCTAGAAATGCAGCAATAAATGCTGCGAAATCCGAGTTTCCGCACGTCATGAATAAAGCTTGTTTTTTCCGTCTGTGTCAATGTGGATGGAGAAAAATTCAAGCAAGTGAACTGGCTTCTCGCTACGCCACAGATGATCAGTTTAGTGTAATGACGCGTCATCTATTTGCTTTAGTCTTTGTTCCAGCTGACGAAATTCCAGCAGCTTTTGACCTTTTTGGTTCCTCATTTGCCACCCGAAGCTAAAGATGTGGTCCAGTGGTTCGAAGACAGTTACATTCATGGAAGACTAAGGCGTCGTTTGCGTAATGGTATTGCAGTTCATCTTCCACCGTTGTTCACACCAACACTCTGGTGCATGTTTGATTTCATAGAAGTGGGAACTCCGCGCATACAGAATATTGTAGAGGCCTGGCACAGAAGATGGGATACCTTAGCCAGTCGGGCCCATGTTGGTATTTATAACATCATTGAAGAACTTTAGAAAGAATAGGAGCAGGTGGATTACCAAGCTGAAGGCATTGTTCGCGGCGAACAGCAGCCAAAACTTAGTAAGGTGGATATTGACAGAGAGAAGAGAATTATGATTGTTGTGAACGACCGTGATAATCGACCTGTGATAAACTACCTTCGAGGTATCGCTCGCAATGTGTCACTGCAAATGCCATTTAAATATATACAGAATGTGTGAGTGATGTTTTAGTAAAATGAATTTCCTAAATCTTCATTTCAATTTTTGATTATCATTTCAATTTTTCCATTATAATTTCAGTAATAATATTAATTATGAGTTAATGATAAAATATTAATAACTAATAATAATTAAGTTAATAATTGATAAGTACTAATAATACTTATAATATTTTCATGACTACAATTCACTTTCTTATCAAACCACTATCTTATCAAACTCAAATGTAATGTAACATTTAGTTAAATGCGGCATTTAATCAAGCCACATGTAATGTTTAATAAAGGCATGGACTCGTCAGGTGTTTCACTTTCGGGATTTTCATAGTGTCGCGATATTGGATGTGTAGGGATTTTGGGTAGTCGGGATTTCGGCTGTCGGGATTTCGGCTTGTCGGGATAGTGTCTGTCGGGATTCAGACCCAGATCCCCTATTCACATGAGGTCATAGGCAATAGATGTGGTAAATTAATTTTACGATTATTCTTTCCATTAAATAATTATATTTTTCTTTGACGCATGAGTTTTGGTGTTAATATGATACTTAAAAATTTTAATTTCACTTTCATGTGCAAACAAAATGTCCCCCACCCCCACCTTTATTCGCATTTGCTGAAATGTGTCATCATAATTTAAACAGATTCAAACGTAAGGGAAAGCTAAACATTTTCCATATTACAATCTCAGGATTGAATATTTTTTTTGTGCTTTTCCTGCGAAAAGTCTTTAAAATGACTTATTCTTTGGACGTTACTTCAGAATTTAAGGGGGACAATAAGAAGGGAAAGCAAATGCGATAATTAACAAAGTAGTTAACGCTGCATTTTCTTTCTTTCTTTTCATATTTTTAATTTGTCTCGGAAATACGAGTATATTCCAAAAGGAAACAGAATAAGTGAATGTATATATGATTTAAGCTCATAAGAGTATTGCTTTATTTTCAGTTAACTGATCCCAGCAGATATACTTTGGGAAGGGGGGGGTTGTGCAACAGAAACTTGAGACCAAAACTCGTTTCCGTTGTTCTTTTAGCTGTACACTACGAATGTAGCATCAGTAAACCAGCTCCGTTCGTGGAATTTAGTAGCCGCATATTTCCAAATCCCGGTGTTCATAGTTATTTCCTAGAGTATTTTTTAATTTTATCCCACTGTAAAAAATAAAGAAATCGTGAAGTTTCACTGTATTCTGAGCTTTTCTTTACATCTGCATTTTTGTAATAAAATATGTTTGGTGAAACCCAGGTTATGGTTTACAACATGCATATGTTACGCTGCAGATCCAAAATTACCGCACTAAAAGAAAAAATGCATTCCGTAAAACAAGTGTAGGTACATACAGGGATTGGCTAGAATAATGTGAACACCTAGGAAAAGAAGCTTTTTACGTACCTAGTAGGGTGTGGGACCACCTTTGGCATTCAAAACCTCCTGAATACTCCTTGGAATTGATGCATACAAATCCTGTATGGTAGTTAGTGAGATGTTACTTCATTCTTAATGCACAAACTGCTCCATGTCCTTGAGAGATGCAGGAGGAGGATAATGGGATCTTACTCTGTTTTCCAATACAACCACAGTGGCTCGATCATGTTTAAATCTGGTGATTGGGGAGGCCAAGGATGGTGTGAAAGTTCGTCCTCATGTTCCTCAAACCATGATTGGACATTCTGAGCTCTGTGAATTGGGGCATTATCACCTTGATAAATGGCATGCCCTGCAGGAACCTGAGCCATTGGGGGGAATTGGCCATCCAAAATTATTTCATGCGCACTGCCAGTCATCCGCCCTTTCATGGTGATCAGGGGACCTGCTGAAAACGACGATATGACCGCCCGGAGCATGACACAATCACCACCATGCTGCGCTGCTGGGAGCAGACAGTCAGGATTGTACGCTTCTGACGGTGTTCTCCTCACGTAACCACATCCTGCGGTGGGGAATAGTGTGAATGGGGTTCATCGACCACATTACACGCTTCCATGCATCGACAGTCCACGTTGTATGCTCCTGACACAACTGCGTTCGCCGTTGTGCATTCACCCCGTTCACCAGAGGTTTAGCAATAGCACCTTTGCCATGAATATCTTATTTATGCAGTTCCATGCTCACTGTTTTCGTTGATACTGGAGTCTGGAGATGCAACTTGAGTTCCGCACTAATTTTCGGCGGCCACCCCGGTGGCGCAGTAGTTTAAGCGAGGGCCTCTGATCATTCGTCCGAACGGGGTCCGGGTTCGAATCCCGGTGAGGCGTGGATGTTGTGTTTGTCTTACGGCACTGTCTCTGTCCTTTCCGTGGAACCAGTGACCCTAAATTAGGGATGGGCGGCTGCTTATAGCCCATTGAGTTGCTCACGGTGGTCGTTAAACCTCCAATCAAAATAATAATAATAATAATAATAATTTTCGGCGCCGTGGTCTTATTACGGATAACAATCCTGTTTAATGCATTCTTGTCTCTATCAGTCAGGGTCATTTTCCGGCCGCTCATGTGTTTCGCAGTCGAGGTTTTGCCACGAACACGGTATGCTGTCATGACACTAGACACAGTAGCTCTCGATACCCCCGCTACCCTGGCGGCTGTTGTCACGGAGGCACCAGCTAGCCTGCCACCAACAATTAGTCTTCCTTCGAAGTCCGTTATGTCGTTCATTTCGTCGTCACCCGGAAAGAAATTTTGCAACAAAACATTTTACATGCACTTAAACAGGACTTCGAGGTTATAAACAATGCTATTACAACCAAAAAGTGGTAGATACCTTTGCATATTGCGACGTACGCAGCTGCATTAAAAGTCACGTCTCTGAGCGTGGTGTTCACATTATTCGGTCCAACCCCTTTATGTCTAGAGATTTGTGCATACACCGAAAAGACAATTTATTGCACACTGTTGCCTAACAATGTGTGGGCCCACCTTCCGTCCTCACAACAGAAGCAAACTGTTGTGGCACTGACTATCAGATTTAAGAAATGTTCAGTTAGTATTGCACTCAAGGATTCCAGGACAGCCAATCATAAAACGCCAAGAGTTACCAGTAGTGTGTTTAGGGTCAAATGCATCACTCCATTTTGTCTCACAGATCCTCAGTTGAGTTCAAATCAGGAGAGTCAGTTGGCCATTCCAAGGTAGTGAACTGTTCCTCCCTCCTCCAAGAAGTCCTTTGCCAAAGGGAAGCGATGAAATAGGGCGTTGTTTTGTTGAAAGAAGTCATCCTGCTGTAAGAACTGGATTGCCATGAACGGGTTTAGGTTGTCGGCCAGTACGTCAGCATGTATGTGTGCGGTGATGGGGATCTCAGAAGACACAAGAGCCCCACAGTAGCTCACGTTAACACATTTAGCTCGTTAAAATGCCACCGTTGGCCTGTAACACCTCGACTTGAAAATTGGGGTCCAAAGTCTCGTGTGGACGCGAGACTTTGTACCATGGGAGAGTCTTTGGACCATGGAGAGCCTTGGACGCAGATCGGAGAGTCTCGCGTGATCACGAATCCTCCCATCTGCGTGTTATAGCCGGAACTTTGATTCTTAGGATTAAGTTACCTATTTCCAATCTTATACCTTTTCATTGGCGATGTTCCTTCTCTCACTGCAGCCTCATAGCTCGGTGATGTGCTATTGACACGGTTACTTGATGTGGTCGTCCGCTGCCATTTCCTAATTGTGCCATAATATGTCGAATGGTCTTTGCACAAAGCTTTCCGTCGTACAATGCCGACGTTATTCTTTCGACTGTAGTCCTCCGTTCCGACATTACCATACGGAGGCGGCGTTACCATACGTTACCATAGGCACTTCGAGCATCAACAGCACGTTTACTGACGCATTTTCCGAGCGGTTGCCAGTTTTGATATAGTCCTTGTACACACATGAGACGGCCGCACGCGGGAATCCCAGACGTTCTACAGTCGCGGCGGTGGATTCAATTCAATTCATTTATTTTGCTGAGCTAAAAAAACAAGGGTTACAAAAATATCATTGAAACAATGCACAGCTAGGAAGCAGGGGGAAAAGGCCAGCCAGGCCTGACAGGGTCCCATGCTCCCCAAGCAAGTTTTACACTGAGGTCAGTAGTTATAATTACAAACAAGAGTTTCGTAGTGATAAAATAATAAAAAAAAGCGAAAAATAAAAGGTAATGATATATGAGAAGAAAATAAACATTACAGATCACTCCATCTTCTTTGTACCGATTATCTGCCCACGATCGAACTCGCTCAAGTCGCCCGGTTTACTGCCTGTGTCAGTCTCTGTGGCGAGTTTGCTGTACAGCAGGTAGGTATCTGATCTATTAGGTGCTTGAATTAATTCCCGCTGTTGCCCAATAAAGTGCAGTAGTGGTGCGCTGTGACCCGGGCCACACGTGACCTCCCTTGCACACGCACGTACCGTCCATAGTCTGAGCGAAGCAGTGTGTGACACGCGATCGGAGGGCACAGAACACGAGTTTGTATCGCATTCCCGATGTCGAGTTTCGTACCAAAAAAAGAAGCCTTTGCGGGAAGCATTACTCTTGTGCTTTCATCTCAAGAAATCTGCAGCGGAAAGTCATCGTTTTCTAGTGCAGGCCTATGGGGAACATGCCCTATCGGAAACAACATGCAGAGAGTGGTTCCGACGCTTCAAAGCCAACGAATAGGACATGAAGGACAAAGAGCGCCCTGGGCAGCCGAAAAAGGTCGAAGATGGCGCATTGTAGGCCTTATTGGACGGGGATTCATGTCAGACGCTTTACGAGTTGTCTGAAACACTACGAGTCGATGAATCAAAGGTTATCAAACGTTTAAAAGCAATGGGAATGATCCAAAAGCTCGGAAACTGGATCCCACATGACAAGGTTATTATTTTCCACGACAACGCTAGACCTCATGTCGCCAAATCCGTGAAGGAACTCTTGGAGGCACTTGGCTGGGACTTCTTACTCCACCCGCTTTATTCCCCGGACATTGCTCCCTCGGACTTGCCATTTGTTCCGGTCGCTACAACATGGCCTGTCAGAGCAGCACTTCCTTTCTGTCGCGGATATCCAAAACTGGCTCGATGAATGGTTCGCCTCGAAGGAACCCGCATTTCTTTACCGCGGAATCCATTTGTTACCCAAACGGTGGGAAAGGGTCGTAGCTGCCAACGGACACTACTTTGAATATACTATCCTGTACCGTTCTGCGGCAACACACAGGTGTTTGTGTGGCAAAAAACAGCGGGAATTAATTCAAGCACCTAATACTTATAGCCTGCAGAGGATTTTGGCTGCGCGCATTATTGTGGCTGGGTTGGGCAGGCTTGTGGATGAGTACGGTGTGTACAGTAAAGTGTTCTTTTAGTGTATAAAGGCTTTTTGATTTAGTATATAAAGGTTAGTTCTTACAGTGCAACTGTTGCCTTTGAGATTCCATCTTTTATATTATGTTTAGACCTTCTAGCATTGTATATTGTGCTTCCTAGATATTTAACACTCTTAACATTTTCCGCTGTGTGTGCGTCTACCTTAATTGTTATGCTTTTTCGACTTGTTGAGGATTATCAATGGTTAAACTATATTTTGTAAACATTCCGTTTACTCTGTTTGTAATCCCCTGCAGATCAGCTTCTCTCTCTATCAGTGAATACAGATCATCGGCAAATCGAAAGCTGTTAGTTTGTCTTTTCCCGACAGAAAGTGAAAATTCCCGCTCCTACAGTGCCTTTCTTAGAAGAAATTTCAGGAAGAAGTTCAATAAGGCTGGAGACGAGTTACATAATTGTCTCACTTCGCGCTCAGCCTTGATTGGTTCGTCTGTAGTGGTGTCGTGCCCTGGGATCATAATCGAACGCCGACTGGCATTGAATCGTTTTAGTCGCGAATCCCGCTTCTGACTCTTCGCTTTTGGTGTGACACTCTGTTGATACTTCCAGTTTAAAGACATGCGCTGTTTTCTTTTCCCCTGCATCACTAAAGTCTGCTGATGTATTCTTCCTCCTCATATTTGACTTTTCGGCTTACTGCTGCCACCAGCATGATATCCTATGGTGCTTCTTCTCTGTATAACTTGAGCCAGGTCCTCCTAGAAAGACTGTCGCTTCCTGTTACTGCCTCAGGTTTGATATCATGTGGTGATTTGTTTTCGTGTATCACTAGAGTTAGCTCTTATGTGTTTTTCCCTGCATCACTTGACTCAGCTGTTATGTGTCTCTTCCTGGACAGTGATATGATTACTTGTTGCCACCTGCTGATCGTTTTTGTGTTTATTCCTTCAAGACTGTTGACTGTTCCTGTTCCTACACACTCCTCAGTGAGTGTACTGCTTACTGACTGTTATCTCTGATGTGAGCTTATTTTGCTCACAAGACTTTATGTATATATCATGTTGTTCCTTCATTGTTTACATTACATCCTCACCCTTGTTTTCGGGCGAGTTGTTTCCTCTATCTTCGTTAATTTTTTAACGATTTTGACATCAACGTTGGAGCAGATGACTACCGCATTCGCATATGGAGGACAGCTAAGCAGCACTCATATCATAACTCAGTTGTGGAGCGGAACACAGACACCACTAGTTGCGTCATGGTGTGGAGAGCCTTTTCCTATGACAGCCGAATGCCCCTAATCATCATGACAGGGGAGTTAGCAGCACAGCTAAACGTTCGGGAGATCCAGCGACCCGTGTTCTTGCCTTTCATGTCAAGTCTGTCAGGGGCCATGCACCGGAGAATAGTGACCGGACACCAACAATCTGCCTCGCTCATGAGTGCCTCCGTATTGTTGCAAGCGGTCCTTGGCCCGCCATGCTCCCGGATCTTTCTCTTAACGAATATGTCTGGAACATGCTGGGACGTCAGCTGCGGCCATCACGGAATATCGGGAAATATGTACACCAATTGCAGGACTCTTGGCACAATCTGTCACAGGAAAACATCAGTTTTGTATGACTCTATGCCACGCCGTGTATCAGCGTTCATCGCAGCTAGAGGTACGAGGGTGGATCGAAAAATAACGCACAGCAATTGTTTTCTCTCTGCAGGTTGCAGTTTGGCAGACAACGAGTTTGAATGTCACGCTACAAACCGGTTTGGCTGAATTAGGTGTCGCCGTGGTGGAAAACAATGTGAACGACGCCACAAAAATGTCGCGTTTGTTAGCGTCGTCTACGAATGAAGAGCAATGCGGTGTAGTCCAATTTTTGTGGACTAAAGGGAAAACTCCGACGGAAATTCACAAAGAAATAGTCGAAGTGTATGGTGATGATTGTCTGGACCACAGCAACATCTCTAGATGGTGCAGTTTCTTTACTGAGGGTCGCGGCAGCCTTACCGATTCGCCTCGTTTCGGTCGACCTATAACCGCGTCATCACTTGCTACTGTCAGAGGCATTGAACCGGCAATTCTAAGTGACTGGAGGATCCATCTGCGCACATTAGCACAGAAGTTCAACATTTCGTACACTATAGCGTACGATATTGTGCATGACAAATTGCAATTTCGCAAGGGCAGTGGCCGATGTGTGCCCAAGAAATTGATAGACGACCAGAAGGGACAGAGAATGATACCATCCTTGGACCACATAATGCATTACGTAGAAGGACATGAATTTCTGGCAACGGTAGTCCTGGGCGTACCATTACACTCCCGAAACAAAGAAGCTCAGTATGGTGTGGAAACATTCAAACACCCAGCCACCAAAAAATTCAGAGTAATCCAATCTGCACAAAAAATTATGACGGTGTTTTGAGACATGCATGGTGTTTTCTTGGTGGAGTTTCATCCAACGGGGACAACTGTGAACCCCACAACCTACGCTAACACCGTGACAAAGTTGCGTCGTACCCTTCGTGACAAAAGACCCAACAGAGATTCTGCAAATGTCAGACTGCTTCATTACAACGCTCACCCACATGTTGCACAACACGTTCGGGACAAAATTTCGCAATTTGGCTGGGAGGTGCTCCATCAACCACCGTACTGTCCGGAGCTGCCTCCTTCGGACTTTCATCTGTTTGGTCCCTTGAGAAGATTCCTGGGCGACCAACGCTTCGATTCGGCTGACGAAGTCAAATCGGTTGTCCGCAAATGGCTATACGCCCAGAAGCGGACTTTATGAACAAGGCATACTAAAACTGGTACCACGCTGGGATACATGTCTCGAGGGTCTCGGTTCTTCCGTTGAAAAATAGCTAAGAAATGTAGTTTCACTGTGTATACGTTTTGTTTTGTCTATCTGTTAAACAGTTGCCAAAAAAAAATAGTGTGCGGTGCTTTTCGATCCAAGCTCGTAGATTTCCGAGGTACTAATTTGTAACAGTTATGCTACTCCTGAAAGAAAAAAAGTCCCACTGTTGTGATATGGCAATCACTTCTTGATCTCTTTCTCCATAATGCACGTGCTAAGTTTCGTTACGATGGAACGCTTGCTTTCAGGTGCGTCTGAATTTTGTTTTGTCTAAGAGTGTACATTACTGATAATTACAGACTCAGACTCCTATTATTTTGAGACATTTATCGCAGTCAAGAAGTCACGTCACTCATCCTTCATAAAGAAATAAAAATACGCATCAGACATTACTCACATTTCTGTCTAGAGTCGCCCGTAGTTCATCAGATCTTGCTGGTTTTTTCTTCATAGGTCTGCAGCGGACTCGTCATCGATTTGACATCTGAAGAAAACTCGCACAATTTTCTATATATGAATCTAGCGTGCCTTCAGTTTTACGTCTGAAGCAAATTCCTCAGATATTGCTCAGACTCCCATCTAAAGTTGCAGCGAAGAATTCTGGACATCTGTTATATTTTCATCTAAAGTCAGCGCTAAATGAATCTGCTACGTATTCATCCGAAATCGCTATGTATACATTTTCACATTAGTTTGATTTCTATTCAAAGCCATCGTGAAAGCATTGGTTATATCTTTACTTAACAACAATGCAAACGTTGACCTTACTTTCATCACGAATTCTTTGGACATTGCCTAGACTGCAGTTTAAAAACTTCTGCGAAAATACGTAAGTCGTCGGCACTAATCATGTTTTCATCCACAGTAATCTCAGACCAGTTGGATACTACTGGGATTTCCGTTTGAAATCATCTAAAATTATTGGAAACTTAAAAGATTTCCGTCAATATCTAACGAAAAATTTATCTGGCACTAGAATACCCACACACAAATGCTTTTAATATCTGCACGTCATTGCATAATTTCTGGGATTCGTGATTTTGTGTTTTTTTTTTGTAAGTTTGCTGTGTGTTTTGATGGCTATGACTTCATTTGGTTTAACCTGAAGCTGTAGGCCATTCATTATACTCACCATTAAGTTTATGGTGACATTTTATTTATTTATTTATTTTTGGGGTTTTAGGTTTACGCAGTGTTTTACTTACATATGGGACGGCAACAAGATGGTGTCTCCCGACAGCGTCGCCCGCAGGAAGTTCCAAACGTAGGCCTATACTGCAGCTGCTCTGCCAAATCTTCTTCTACAGCTTTTAAATCTACTTCTGCTTCCTGCAAGCTTTCAGCATCTAAAGGTAATGTGTCTATATCTCTTTCAACTGATAATTTTCCACCACTTACAACAACCTCATCTCCTACTCAACGAGTTTTTGTACCCAGCTATGCTGGAAAGTTTATGCTGGAAATTGCTCAATACTGCGAGTTTGTTTTCGCAAATGTATGTTTCATCTAATTCATAAATTTAGTTATTCAACGTAACGATATTTTTATCTACTTTAAGGGAATTTCACTCACTTTCAACGAGTGTATCAACTTAAAGACGTTTTCCAAAGCTTTGTGCTGTCCTTCTGGTCTTGAAAGGCGATTGTTTACTTAATATATTTACACATTCATGTCACATTCTGTTACATTTTAACGTTGTATCTTTTTTTCCACGGTCCGAAGTTACATTTGTTCTAAAGAGGAATGATACTTTATTTTACTTCCGGTTATTTTCAGCAGCGAATTCCTCCAATCTTATGTATTCAACGCATGGATGAGTACATTATATTCATATAGCGTTGCCTTTTTTTTTCAAATACTAAATAATTTTGTAACGAAAATATCCATTTTGTATTTGTACAATAGTTATTTTTTTTTCAACACAACGATTTTTTAATGTCTTTCCGGGACTTCTGTTTGAAGCGGTTTAATGTATGAAGATTATACAGAAATTATGTCTTGTTATTCGTGGGAATGAAGTGAGTGTGTTTCATGGCTGTTTGTATTCCTGATTCTTCGTGTATTAGTGCAGAAATTTTGCTACGAAACGAGTTTCGAAAAATCATCATCATCATCATTGTCAACCATTATCAATCCACTGCTGGATGAAGGTCTCCCCAAGTTTCCTCCACAACGGTCTGTCTTGTGCCAGTCTCCTCCATGTCACTCCCGCATATTTACGAATTTCATCCACCCATCTCCCATGTGGTCTTTTTCTGGGTCTTTTCCTGTCCCTTGGAATCCAATCTAAAATTTCGGCTGTCCATCTATGGTCTGTCCTTCTGGCAGTATGTCCAGCCCATTGCCATTTCAAGGATTTAACTCTGATCATGATGTCTTCCACTCTCGTCATTTTTCGGATCCACGAGTTCCTCTTCTTATCTCTCTTGGTTATACCAAGCATGCACCTCTCCATACTTCTTTGAGTTGTCTGCAGCCTTTGTATGTCTCTTTTAGTTAAGGTCCACGTCTCTGCACCATACGTAAGCACTGGAAGGATGCATTGATCAAACACTTTACTTTTAAGACATAATGGCATATTGCTCTTGAAAATTATGCTGTTTCTTCCAAAAGCTCTCCAGGCAAGTTTTGTACGCCGATTAATTTCTTCATCAATGTGACCCTCACTTGATATCTGCTGTCCAAGATAAACGTACGTGTCTGTTATCTCCAGCTTTTTCTCCATCAATCGATAAATCTTCATTTCTCGTAAAAGCATTGAACATCACTTTTGTCTTCTGAAAGTTCATTTTTAATCCCACTTCTTTACTCTTGTCAGCAAGTTCCTGGATCATACTCTGCAGCTCTGATGGGGTAGTTGCAAAAATGACTATGTCATCAGCAAAACGAAGGTAGGTTAGATAGTCTCCATTAATCTTTATCCCTTTGTTTTCCCAGTTCAGTGATTGAAAGACATTTTCCAATGTGGCATTAAAGAGCTTCGGAGATATGGTGTCACCTTGTCTCACTCCCTTTCCAATTTTTATGTGTGTTGTATTTTCAAACAGCCGAATCTTTGCACTTGCATTTTCATAGATGTTATTAATAATATTAATGTATGCATCTTCAATACCGCAGGATTTCAGAGCCGTGGTAACTGCTGATGGTTTCACCGAATCAAAGGCTTTTTCATAATCGATAAAAGCCATGCACAATGGAAGTTCATATTCCCTCGCTCTTTCAATTAGTTCTCTCTCAGTACGTGGATATGATCTATTGTGCTGTAGCCACTCCTGAATCCAGCTTGTTCTCTCGGTTGAGCCATGTCCAGTGTTACCTTCAAGCGGTGTGAAAGAACTTTAGTGAAGATTTTATAAACCACTGATAGGAGGCTGATAGGTCTGTAGTTCCTGAGATCCTCAATGTCACCTTTTTTATGTAGCAGGATCATTGTAGCATTGTTCCAATCCTCAGGAATCTTCCCTTCATTAAGGCATCGAGTGAAAATTTGGGCGAGTACTGTTTCAATTTCTCCACTTGCTTCTTGTATGATGTCTATAGTAATTCCATCTTCTCCTGGAGCTTTCCCCCGCTTCATGTTCTTGATTGCATGAGCAACTTCTGCTGGGAGGACTGGAAGAACTCTGGTACCTTTCATGATGTCTGGAGTACATGTATCATCCCTTTCATATAATTTGGAGTAGAAATCTTTCACTCTTGTCAAAATTTCGCCTCTATTTCTTGTTATAGAACCATCTTCTTTTCTCAGAGCCATAATCTGTTTTCTTCCCTTACTGAGATGTCCCTTTGCTAACTTAAGGCTTTGGTTGTTTTCAATTGCTTTCCTCACTAGCTCACAGTTGAATTTCCTTACGTCTTCAGTGATACTTTTTCGTGTTGTCTTGCATAGCTCTATATATTCCACTTTGGAAGTCACATCTTCTTTAGTTGTCCTCATCTCTCTTCTTTTTTGCATCAACATTTTGGTGTTTCCTGATAATTTGTTCACATGCAACTTGTTCTTAGACCCAGCTAATTTTGTTGCTGTTTCCATAAGAGCTTTGGTTACTTTTCTGTTAACTTCCGAAATATCCACTTCTTCCGATGTTAGGCCTTCTAAAGCAGAGAATCTGTTCTTCAGTTCCAACTTAAGAGTATTATGGTGTTTTTTAAGGTTGGTTATGTCAATACATTTTGTTTGTCTTATGAGCTTGCCACGTTCCAGTTTAGTGTTGAGGTGCATCTTACATCTCACCAATCTATGGTCACTACCTGTGTTGAACTTGTTCAGCACACTGCAGTCTTCGATGACGAATTTTTTGTTACACATAATAAAATCAATTTCACTTGTCGTCCCAATTGGATGTCTCCATGTCCATTTCCTGTGTGGCTTTTTCTTGAAAAAGGAGTTCAAGATGAAAAATCCTTCTGCCTCTGCAAACTCAACGAGAGTATTTCCACGCTGGTTTCTGTTGCCGTGACCGAATTACCTACTGAAGTTTCATTCTGTTGTCGTTGCCCTATTTTTGCATTGAAATCTCCCATAATTATCTTCAAGTGCTGCTTACCTTTATTATTTAGATGACGAATTTCCTCATAAAATTCTTCAATTTCTTCTTCAGGATGACTTGTGGTGGGTGCATAAGTTTGAATAATCTGAGCCTGGTATCTTCTCGATAGTTGGATAACAAGTCGTGCAGCTCTGTCAGAGGAACTTTCAACTTCTATCACTTTATCCTTCAGTTTCTTGTTTATTATAAATCCAACACCACTAGTTCTGCCAGTATCTGTCCCACGATAATAGAAGAGATGTCCACTTTTCAGTTCAATGAGATCTTCTCCTTTTCTCCTTACCTCACTTAGCCCAACAATGTCCCACTTGATCCTTTGTAGTTCCTCTTCCAATTCAAGAAGCCTTGAATCAGAAGATAGGGAGCGTCCGTTATAGGTAGCCAAGGTCAGCATCAAATGGCAGCCTAGTCCGGTCCTCCGGGGATTCTTAGCACCCTCTGCCTTCATGTCGCACTGGCCGCTGCCTTGGCCAGGTACATTCCAGCTGCCGGAGACTGAGGGCCAAGATTTAAGTTGTAGAGTCATTTTGGAGGTGTTTGGCCATAACTCACCACGCTGGCCAAGCGGGTTGGTGAGTGTAGGATAGCATTTCCTCTGATCCCGATGGTATAGTTATACCGCTATTGGCGGTCGTCAGAGCCTTTAGTGGGAACAGGATGCACCACGAGAAGGCGGGGTTGACATTTGTCAAGGAGAGGCTGTGATGTTACGCATCACCTGACCTTACATCCCTATAAATACATGAGATTAATTGACATGAGATTAATTGACTATTTTTCTTACAGTTCATTGATTATTTATATAATTTTCCTCAGACGGTAATCTTCGTCGACGTGGAATTTCATTAGGAAATTAATCCGTCTCTCTATATATGGCTTTTTTTTTAACATCCACTAGACAACACGATGGCAAGGGCGTCATCTTCAACTAACTGACACCACGAAAGACCGTGCATGTGTTGCTTCAGCGCATGCGCAGTCCCGCTGCATCCACCTCCTGTTGGGGTTGCTTGGTTGCCAGCTATGGGCCACTAGTGGCACTTGCGTGTAGGCCCGGAGTTCACGGCGATGCTGTAGGGCCATCAATGGCTACCAACTGATGACGCTGCCACCAACGGATAGCTACCGTACCGTGAGTGGCAGATTTCAGCCAGCAGTGACCCATCACTGCCAGCTGGTGGCCAGCAGTTTCCCAACACTTGTGTTTTTTGTTGGGAACAAATTTTCATATTCCTACCATGTCATCGCGCATTTCGCGATCTTCCAACTTTTTCTATCTCAGGGACTTGGAATGCGCTGTACTCTCCTCTGAACTTTCCAAAAGAACGTGATACTTAATACACTGGCGGAAAGTGAAAAAAGAACACCAAGAAGGAGACGTCTGATACCAACGAAATTTATACAGCATAATAACGAAATACAGAGGATAACGTGATCAAAACATTATGGCAAAATACAGCTGTATTTGCTGGTAAACTGAAAAATAACATTTCCATGTAACATGGTTAGTACGAGGTTGAACCGCCATGAACTGCGTCACACTGTGCAATTCTGGCATGGAGTCTGTCGTACAGATGTTGGATGTAAGTTTGGGGTATTGAGTTCCGAACATCCTCAACCTGGACGCGTAAATCGGGTATGGTCGTGGCTGGCCGTGGAAACCGGATAAGTCGTTGTCCCATAAAATCTCACACGTGCTCAATGGGGGACAAATCCGGTGAACGTCCAGGCCATGGAAGTTGTCTCACACCCTGAAGTGCATGTTGTGTTGCAATTGCCATGTATGGGCGTGCGTTATCTTGCTGGAAAACACCACAATGGACCGACCTTACAAATGGCACAACAATGGGCTGAATGATGTTGTTGTTTAGCGTACCCGGTACAAACACTAGTTGTGTACGGGAATGATAGCTGATCGCTCCCCACACCAGGAGACCAGGTGTGGGCCCTGTGTGTCGCTGGCGGATGCAAGAAGGGTGGAGACGCTCCCCTGTGCGTCTGCGAACACACATACGGCCATCGGAGGCTCCCAAGCAGAATCTGCTTTCATCGCTGAACACGACAGATCGCCATTGCGTTCTCCAGTGCAGACGTTGGCGACACCACTGCAGCCGTTCCTGAGGTGGGCTGGAGTCAGAGGTACACATGCCAGAGGCACACGTGCACATAGTCCTGCATCCAGTAGACGGTTCGGGATTGTTTGCACAGTCACCTCAGGTGCAACGGCAGCTCGGATTTGCGTCGCAGTGGATGTTCTGCTTGACAACGCCGCTCCTCTTATGCGTCGATCTGTCCGCTCACCAGTCCGTCTGTGACTCCCGGTTCCACGTCTTCTCGTGGGGGAATGTTCCTCGGACCATCTACGCCACCATCGTACCGCCACCGATACTTCCCGTCCAATTCGCTCCGCAATACGACGATACGACCACCAGGCCTCGTGGAGTCCGACTAGACGATCTCGCTCAAAGTCCGATAACTGCTGAAATCGTACACGTCTTCCATGTCCAGGCATTGCAGCTTCTTTAGGGTCTTCGTACGTACCCGTACGCCGACGACTGATTACATTCACTTCGCCGTACTCCTTAAATACCACCGATGATAATTTGCATATTATGCCGTGTTGTGGCGTAAGCGCTCACCGGTTGGTCCCGAAATTAACATAACACTTACGTAAACTCGACCCTATTAACATATGTAAATTTCATGATCGTCCGCCAATTCCTTCTTGGTGTTCTTCACTTTCCGCCAGTGTAGTTGCTTCTACATCAGCGTTTACTCACTCCAGTTAATTTACACAAATTTAAAGTTATTGCTTCATCAAACTGTCTTTACTGTCATATCCACTAGGATTATTGTTCATGTTTATTACCTAAGGGCAGTTCTTACTCCTTTACTTCAACTTATGTTTAAGCTGATCCACGGTGTTTAGCTATCCTCTCATACTATTCGTGACTGCTGCTTCCTACCTGCTTACAAGCCCCTGACTTACTGTAACTCAATTATCTGCCCTTACATCTTTATACTGGTCTCAGTTGTCTTCCAATTCAACAGACTTATGTGAATTACACACCCGTCTTTCCACTATATATCGCCAGACAACATCTTAGTGCCCGATTCCATGCTGTTTTAACGTCTCGTCTTCAAATGGGATTTACTTCTGCACAACAATCTTGTCAACTACCACAATTCTGTTCCAGATAGTTTTCGACTTCTGATTGGTTTACAGTTCATCATAATCGTATTCGACTTCGCTTCTGATCATCCCTGCAGAGTTTTTCAAAATTCCGTTTTGTCCTCACAATGCGAACTTCCTTCACTTTTGACCCTCAGCATGATTTCACTGAATGTTTCTTTTTTGTTGCTAGTCGACACACCGGACGGATATTTTTCTCATCGCTGGAACATCATTTTGACTCTTGACTCCTACACTCAACATTTCAATTGTCTCTTTGCGAGTTGTTCTAGCATAAATACACATTTGTATATATTCGTTTCATGATCACTTTTTCGTTTGCAATGTACTTTTGTATTTCAAATATATTCAGTAAATATTGAAAAATACATAGTATTTCAAAATAAAAAATCTGTCTTAGATTTATATTTTGAAATGCTATGTATTTTGGCGAATTTTGATTTACCCACGAATCAGTCACTAATCCAAGTGAGGCGAGTTGTTACAACGAATTAGTTAAGCATTAGTAGAATTTCAGTCGAAACTCATCCCATACTTAAAAGGAATTGGTATCGGATTCCCATCTAAAGTAATTGCATATTCATTGGTTATTACTCGAATTTCTAAAGACTTTACCGGCTCATTGGCCATTCTTAATCTATGCAAAGGTAAATGCGAAGCCGTTGAACATCCTCGATTTTCTACTTAAAATAATCGTCAGCTCGTTGTCGGGTGCTCGCCCACTCATTTGAAGTCATTTCGAATTCATCGAGAATCGCTTGGATTTCTATCTCGTATCACTACGTTCTCATTGGATTAATCTTCACTAAGACATAACGTTGATGCGTCGAATATTACTTGACTTTTTACCTAAATCATTTGCCAACTCGTTGCCATGTGCTTGATTTTCCATCTAAAATTATTGCGCATTCGTTAGATATTGGACTTTCTACTGAAAATTATCAAAATACTTCACTTAAAATAATTGACATATGGCATTTCTTGATCTTTTTTCTAAATTAGTTATTTTCCATCTAAAGTAATGACGAACTCATCGGAGAGTTCTTTACTTCATATTTAATACTACGAACACCGCATCCCGGGTGCCTATCAAAAGTCATTATGAACTGTAATCGAAAACCATGAAGATTTGATTATACAGTACCTGCATTTACAACTACCATAATATAGAGTTAGCCAGTTCTTCGACTTCTGCCAAAAGTCACTGTACGGTCATCGGTGTTTATCGGATTTCCATCGAAAATCATCTTGAAATCATCAAGCATTACCAAGATTTATCGCGCAATATAACTAACGGCTTGTCGGACATTGCTGGGATTTCAATCTAAAGTCACCGCAAAGTCTTAGGGTAATGCTGCAATTCAAGGTCGAGTTCATCAGATATTGTTCAGATTTCGAACAATAAATAGGTGTTGTCCCTTTGTCTTGTGCTTGGATTATTCACTGAAATGACAACGAATTCATAGTATATTGATAAGATTTTTATCGTGACTCGTTGACGTTGAACAGAATCCGATTTGAATTGTTCCCATAAGAGAAATTTAAAAATACCGAAAACTCAATTTTCGTGAGAAACACAAGAGCATTAAGGTGCTTCAAAATAATTGAGATTTCCCACGAAATATGCAGCATGCGGGAATGGAAGAAGTTTAGATTTTATATGTCCTTCTGTCGCATCCTACTTAACTTATAATTTATACACTGCCTGACAGAGAAAGGGTCACACCGTGAAGGAATGCTCGAAAACAGACCAAACTGCACACACAGTAGCCGTCCTGAACAAATGATTTAATTGTCACATACAGACTCTGTTCCAGAGGCCGAATATACACGATGATCAATAAGGAGTGTGACCCCCATTTTAGGTGACACAGCGTTGAATCCGACGGGGCATCGAAAAAATGAGAGTCCGAATAGTCCTGGGGTATCGTGGACCATGTGGTGTTGATCCGAATCCACAGTTCATCTTCATTTTGCGGGGGTGAGAGCGTACTCAACCGACGTTGAATCGTGTCCCGCAGATGCTCGATGGGCGAGAGGTCAGGAGAACGTGCTGGCCACGGAAGCATCCGCACACCGTGTAAAGCATTCTGGCTGATCCGAGAGGTATGCGGCCGGGCATTATCCTGTTGAAAAACGGCGTTTGGGATGCCCTGCAGATACGGTAGTGCCACGGGCCGCAGCACCTCGTCAACAAAGCGGTGTGCCGTCAATGTGATCGTAATGCGTGCCAGCGGCGAACGGCTGTTGGCACTGATAGCACACCACACCATGATTACACGTTGCTGGGCCGTGTGGCGCTCCACGGTGGCGAAGGAATCCGCCCGTTGGCCACGTAGCCTCCAGACTCTCACACGGCGATCGTCTGTGGCGAGACAGAACCGTGATTCGCCGCTGAACACCACACTGTTCCATTCGGTACCCCACGCAGCTCTGGAGCGACACCACGCCAAGCGGTGATGACGACGGCTTGCTGTTAAGGGTAGCCTTCGCAACGGACGGCTGGACAGCAAACCAGACAGAGACAATCGGCGCCACACTGTCCGCGTCGATATCTAAGAATCCAAGCCTCCCCATACACTCCGCAAAATGTCGCCCGTTGTGGCCTGTGGGTTTACTACGGCATGACGTCGGATGCAACGATTGGTACGCTCGGATGTCCGTCTCCATGCTTCGATCCCCCTACAACGTTACACAGATCCTTTCTGAGACCACTGTCTCCAAATGCGACAGACGATTGTGGCATCACGTTGCATTTCTTCCGCAATACAACTCAAGGACCATCCGGTGGTACGAAGGCCTTCGGTGAGACTTGTAGAGAGCTCATTGGTTTGCCGAAATCGCGTACGACGGCATCTTAACGGCATTGACCCCCCTTGTTCATTCTCCAGACACGGTTGCAGCAGAACCACTCGCATCTCGCGGCCGTGACGACGTCTCGACTACTGGCCTCACGGGTTCGTTGTCCGCTTATATCCCGTGCGCCGTTCGTTCGATTGGCCTAAAAATGCAATCATTGCATAACTTGTACTTGTGTACCCACCCTGTAATTTGCATGGAGCAGCGTTCACGTCTTCGTGGTGTGGAATTTTCTCTGTCAAGCAGTGTATTTACACACGGTATGTGTAATGATGTGCAATTTGTACGTCTTTTTACAGGTGTACTCAACAATGTTTCATAATAATAGGTCCGCTGACTATGATAATGAGATTCATTTCCTCCGTAACTTTACTTCCTATTTCCTTCATCTCATGCAGACTTGTTTTCAGTGAAACGAAAGTACTAACATGCGAGATACCGCACTCTGGCAGAGAGGTTCTTAAGGTAGAGTACGCGCGAAAAAAAATTAGGTTTTGAGGAGTATCCACCGACTCTGAACGGGCAGTTTCTTATACATCCATCTAATAACGTGTGGGCGCCCGTAACACGTCGGTGCATGCACTCTTCCAGATATTTGAAACGTTTGGGTAGTGTTGCAGCTCAAGATTCGAGGGCAGTTGCCCACAAAGCGCCGAGAGTTTTTGGTGGTGGATTTTGGAATCTAATGCATCGCGCATCCCTTCTGCATCGCATCACATGCTCATTTGGGTTCAGTTCGGCAGGGGCCCATTCTAGGGTTGTGATCTCAATAGAATACTTCTCCCACTAATTATTCGCCAAATGAAAATGATGAGACGGGCATTGTTTTGTTGAAAAATAACATCCTGCTGTGGGAATGGATAGTCATTAATAAGTGTAATTGGTTCGCAAGTACGTGAACACAGCCTTGTGAGGTAGTGATGGCCTCAGTAGCTGCAAGGACCCTTAAGGTGGTCGCCCTAAACACGTAAACACGATTCAGAACTTTTCACAGCCTCTGCCGGTCTACCATGGCCTCGTGTGATCTACGCAACACACCATCCTTCCACCGGCATGTTGTACACTGCTCGACAACTAAAATGGCACACAATGAAGGAATGCCCAAAGTAAGATGAAAGGTATCACATCTGTGGAAAAGTAGGTGAGAAAGAAGTCATTTAATTTCTGGGGGTTTACACAGATGCGATGGACAAGGAGACAGTTTAATGTGGCCTGAGTCACTAGGTCTCATGATCGTCATGCTGGGCTATATATTTGTCAACACAGCGTGGCATCTAGCGGAAAAGTTCCCGGATGGTGCCCTGAGGTATCGCCAACCACACGTCCTTTACATGCACCCACGATTCATCGACATTGCGATGGGATTGTGTAGATGCTTAATTAAGTCATCTGCCATTGACATTCCACAAGTTCTTTTTTTTTTTTGTATGGGTGTTTTAATGACCACCGTGAGCAACTCAATGGGCTATAAGCAGTTGCCTGTCCCTAATTTACGGCCACTGGTTTCAGGGAAATGAGGAAGTGGGTGCCTGAAGACAAACACAATGTCCATGCCTTACCGGGATTCGAGCCTGCACCCAACTCGAACGAATGATCAGAAGCCATCGCTTAGACTACTGAACCACCTGGGCTGCCCAAGCGTTCTCTATTGGGGAGAAGTCTGAAACTGTTGTCGCTACATTCGGCTGACAGTTGTTGCATCCCACTGTGAAACCCTATGAAGAATCCTCTGGTAAAGGTGTCCATGTGATGGTAAAAAAAAACATAAAAAAACATTAAAAAAACATAAAAAAACATTAAAAAAACATAAAAAAACCGTTATGTTGGGAAAAAAATAAGAAATATATACGTACAAAATTTCGCAATTATTTGAAGAAAAAAGAGCAACGCTATGTGGATATAATGTGCTCATTCATGGGTTGAATACACAAGACTGAAGGAATTCGTTGCTAAAAATAACGAGAAGTAAAATAAACTATCTTTCTTCTTTAAAACAAATGTAGTTTCAGACCGCGGAAAGGAAAGATACAACATTAAAAATGTAACAGAATGGGACATGAACGGGTGAATATATTAATTAAACAGTCGCCTTTGAAGACCACAATGGCAGCACAAAACTTTGGAAAGCGCCTTTAAGTTGGTACACTCGTTGAAAATGAGTGAAGTTCCCTTAAGGTAAATAAAAACAATCGTTACGTTGAAAAAATAAATTTATGAATTATATGAAACTGACATTTATGAAAAATACCTCGCAATATTGTAAAATTGAAAAGAGAACAGTGTTTCACATCGCGGTGGAAAGAGGCTCAGCTTTAAGCGAAGACACCTGCGTGGCAAATCAGTGTAGTCGACAGAGTTGTAGCTTTGCACGCAGACTGTCCTTGGTTCGTTTCCAGCCAGATCCAAATGGATGTTTTTCAGAACTTGTTGAGAAAATTTCCTCAGAGCGGTGCCGTCATGCAGAAGTTTCGTAAGGGAAAACAAAGCAGTTGTGGTTATCTCTTTTTTATGGCTACTACTGGGAAGTCTGCGGACAAGATTCGGCAAGCCATCAGTTACGTGACGTGATTGCCTCCTGCCACTGCCTGGAAACTAGAGGCTAGCCATCATTTATGGCACGTGCTTGCAGAGCCGCTGAAGGGCCACTTGTGGCAGGCACTGCCTGTGATGGATAACTGATGGCCCTGTTCTGGCATATGACAACTAATGGGATGACAACTGTTGGCTAGGTGCTGGCCTGAACTGTTAGCCCATGTGGTGGCCGCCGGGGCATTTTATTGGCGGTTGGTCGTCGGCAACATAATGCTAAGCCACTGCTGTCTGCCAGTGCTGGCACAGCAACAATGTTTTTGTTAGGAAGGCTTATTTCAGTGGGGCGGAAAGCGCACAGTTCGAGTTTTGGTTTAACAAAACAGTCGGTGGCTGGAGTTAACCGCAGAGTTCGCACAAAATTTGGCAAGGAACCATCAGCAAAAATCATGTGAACGCGTGTGGTACAAATCTTTTTGAGGGAAGTTGTTCATTTTCTCGACAAGGGAAGGGTGGTGGAAGATCACGTGTGTCAACGTGGGCTGTCGAAAGAGTAAAACAAGTTTCACTTCGTAGCTCGTGAAAGTCCACTTATCATGTAACTCGAAAGATACAAGCTGCTCAGCCAGCAGTGTGGAAGATCAAGACGGACACTTGCTTTCAAATCGTACAGACATGGAATTCTCCAGGCATTCAGTGAAAGTGATGCCCAGACGATATCACTTTTGCTGCGACATGTTCCGGCGAATGATGTGTGGGCCCTATTTTCATGGCACCGAAGAATGCCGGACTTACCACATCTGGATTTCGCGTATGCTAAGAATACTGTCTACGTTCCTCCGATGTCCGACAGCTTTGCTGATCTGAAATCCAGGATTTCAGAAGTCATGCTTCAAGTGGAACAGGCGATTCCAGATACGGTCTGGCAGGAATTGGATTATGAATGGGATATATCCCAGATTACCAAGAAAGCGCGTATTCAACAAACACTATATTGACAAAAGTCACTGGAAATCCTTCAAAAGCAAATGAACGGATCCTCTGCGTTGTTAAAAAGCGCGGTACAGCTGCAAACGGCATAAAAACAAGCCTGCAGCTGACCGCGATCATATCGCACTGTGAGGTTGAGTGAAAATGTCGCAGCGGGAGAGAACTGATTTTGAGAAAGGAAAGATTGTTGGTTGTTATATTAGTGGGTTGTCCATAAGGGAAACCGAGAGGCATTTAAACATACCCAAGTCAACTGTTTTGGATGAACTGAATAAGTGGAAGACACATGGCGTGCCCGAAGCAGCAAAACGTACATGCAGACCAAAGAAAATCAGTGATACAGGACTTCGAAGATTCAGTAGAGTCGTTACAGCTAATCGAAGGAGTATTGCACAAGACCTCAGTGTACAGGTGAGTAAAAATGCTGGAACCTCGGTATGTACACGTGCCATTCGCAGAGAACTTCATTCCATCGGTTACTGTGGTCGTGCGGCTGCTCATAAGCCTTTCATCTCCACCCGGAATGCTACCTCGTCATTTAGCATGGTGTAAAGAACAGTTATCGTAGACCGTAGATCAATGGAAACTGGTCCTATTGACTGATGAATCCAGATACACGATCCATAAGTTTGATGGCCATGTGTGGGTATGGCGGCAGCAGGGGGAACGCTATTTACGATAGTGTACTGTTCCTACGGTCAAGTTTGGAGATGGCAATGTACTCGTGTGGGGGCGATTTTTGTGGTATGGTCCCGGCCCATTGGTTATCGTGGACAAACCTCTTAACCAGCACGTCTACTTAGATGTTTTGGACAATTATGCCGTACCAACTCTGTGGCAATACTATAGAACCGAGCATTGTTGGTACCAGCAGGATAATGCACCGAGCGATAAAGCAAGCACTGTTGCGGCGTGATTTGACGATAATTCCGTATCGTGTGTGGACTGGCCATCACAGAGCCTTGATCTTAATCCCATAGAGCACCTATAGGAGGAAGGAGGAATTAGAGCGCCGCATAAGAAGTTAGGAACCGAGGCTTGCTACTAAGCAACAGTTAGCGACAGCATTATGTACTGAATGAAAAGGGCATACCTATAGCTGTGTCCCGAAACTTTGTCGAAAGCATGTCTCGAAGGTTCAGTGTATGCATTAAGGCCAAAGGTGGACCGAAATCGTACTAATGTATGTCAAAAAATGCTATGTCGTGTTTCTCTTCTAGATGTCCGGTGACTTTTGTCAATGTAGTGTATGTAAAAAAATGTGTACTTCAGTATATTATAAGTATTTCAATATATAACAACAACTGTGAGTTTTTAAAGTTGTTACCAAAGTTTGTATTTTCCCTGTATTTGTATTTGCCACGATATCTCTATTCCGTGAAGACCGTTAGCAGAAATTCTTTTTGGATAGAATATAGGGTGCTACCAAGTGTTTAAAGTTTCTCCTGGTTCAGTATTTTCCTTCATATAACATGTAACATAGCTGCACAAAAAAATCCACGTCTTTCTGAGTTAGCAATTTCCTCAGCGGTTTTCAATTTTTCTGAAATTTATATGATTCTGTGCTTTAGAGCAAAAATAATGTCTTCCTTTTGGTTCATACCTTTATTCTTTCTTTTTATTTTTTTTATTTTTGTAAAATGACGCCCACCTTATTTCTCAATGTTGTCAAACCTTAGTTAATAACACTTCTTCCCAAATTTGATTTTTCTTTTTACATCTGTGTTAGAACGATTTTTTTTTGATTAGGGGTTTAACGACCACCGTGAGCAATTCAATGTGCTATAAGCAGTCGCCCGTCCCTAATTTAGGGTCGTTGGTTCCAAGGAAAGAAGAGAGTCAATGCCGTAGAACAAACACAACATCCATGCCTCACGGGATTTGAACCCGGACCCATTTCAGACGAATGTTTACAAGCCAGCGCTTAGACCACTACGTCACTGGAACAGCTTAGAAAGCTACCATCTTCGCCACAAACCACCTCAAACCAAATTCAAAACATTTTGTCACCTTCTGTAAATTGCATAAAGCTCTTCATCTTTGCTTGATTTCATGTGCTTCCTCTGTAATATATTTGTTTATTTACTATTCCCCAGAATGCTAATTAGTATTTTTTAAATTTATTAAAATTAGAGATTAACGCTTCTCTTTCTTCCAAAGTGCTGATTCTTGTAATGTCAACGAAATCGAGCTGAGGGCGATTTCGCTGGGAGGAAGAGAATTTCTCAGAAATTCATCGAGCTGTCGGCTTTTGGTACTTATCCCTCACTGTCCTTGTAGTTATTATTTTCCCATTGCACACTTGCAGATAATTGGAGGCAGGTACGGACTGGGCTACCGGGACACCGGAAGAATTCGCTGTGAGCCGCCGCATTTTGGGCCAACAGACTTACGGTAACTTAAAAAAAAACGTTCTTCACCATGCTCATACAAGAAAATCTATAATAGTAATGCTGAAAAGGAAAAGTTTATTTATCATTTTGACGGCTTCGAAAGTGAAAAAAACTATGTCAAGTTTGCCGAGTCACATACCGAAAAATTTTAATTTCCATTGTCAGTATTTAATGCTCAGTTAGTGCTAAATTATGCCCATATTGCACAATTAGTACTGCAAAAGTGAGCAAGTTATTAACATTTCAATGTATGAATAGCAGGCTGATTTGACGTCAAGCTTGCCTGCCATATATGAAAAAAAGATAACATTTCCGGAATTTCTTTATATGAGAAATTAGTGCCCAATTAGTGCCGTAATCGTAGAATTAGTGATGCAAAGGTAAGCAAGTTACACTTACGGACTATGAAATTTGCGCACCCAGAAGAAAACATGCTACAACCGCGAAACTTCATAAATAGCTAGAGTGCATGCTAGTATGCAAATGATCCACGTTTGGTGTGATTGCGCATGACCTCACACTCTGTGGTGGCTCTGCAAGCACGAACCGGCAGACCTACAAACCGGCGTGTAGTCGATTTCCTTTCCCATGAGAGCGAAAAGCACCGGCCGACTCAAGTAACAGTTCAGAGTGACAAGAATGCCGGGTAGACGCCAGAGACTTCGATTTATGCAACTTATGGACTTTGAGAGAGGTCTGATCATCGGGATGAAAATCGCAGGGTGGTCTGCGCGCCGTATAGCCTGCCACCTGGATCATTCTAAACATACCGTCCGACTGTGTTGGAAGCAGTTGGCATGGGACGGCACTGCCACACGGCGGAGCGGCTCCGGACGGACCAGGAGGATCGACGGATCGTGCGCCAGGCACGAACGGATTACACGGGGACCCGGTCCACTATACCGGCAGATGTAGCGGCCCCTGTGTGCCCACGAACCATTTCCCGATGCCTCGTGGAAGCGAATCTGCGATCCCAGCGCCCCTTACGTGTGCTGCCATTAAAATACGAACATCGCCGGCTCCGTGTGCAGTGGTGCCAGGCCAGAGCGACGTGGAACGCCACACTCTGGCGACGTGTGGTGTTTAGCGATGAGTACCGCTTCGTTTTGGGGACAGATGATAATCATGTCCTCCGGGTGCGGAGGTCCCCAGGTCAACGGTACAATCCCAACCTCGCTATCGAGCGCCATATCTCCCCCAGATGCATGCATTATGATCTGGGGAGCCATAGCCTACGATAGCCGATTAGCTGTAGTAGTGGTACGTGGATCATTGACGGGCCACCGGTATATGGATGACATCTTATGGCCCCATGTGCTCCGATTCCTGGCCGGGATTCCAAGTGAGCTATACCAGCATGATAATGCCCGCCCGCACACGGCTCGGATTGCCCAAGACTGCCTGCATTATGTCCAAACACGTCCATGGCCTGCCCGCTCCCCGGACATGTCCTCTATCGAGCATGTGTGGGACCAGTTGGAAACGCCGGCTGCCGCCGTGCCGCACTATCCGGGATTTGGAGCACACCGTCCAACGCGTGTGGGCCAGTTTGCCGCAGGACAACATATGGCGTCTGTTCGCCTCCATGCCGGACCGTAATTCAGCATGTATCGCCGCACGAGGCGGTGCTACGCGCTGTTGAAGATGACCAGACTGCGTGCCATAGACCCCTCTGTAATTGTCTTGCAGCTATGTTTTTGCCATCATGTGTATCATTCATCTGTATCATTACGTCGATAAAATTTCAGTTCAATCCGATGCTTCCTTCTTGGTGCGCAAATTTCATTGTCCTTGATTTTAGTGAAACCAGCCCGCCACATTAAAATGTTAATAACTTGCTTAATTTCACAGCACTAATTCGACGATTCGGACACTAATTTGCACTAACTGAGCACTAAATACTGACAGTGGGAATTAAAAATTTTTGATATGTGGTTTTTATCAGCTTGGCACACTCAAGAAACTTCTGCTGATTTCTTGTATCTTACTCGATTTCCCTAATTGAAGTTGCAGTTGAATGATCAATGTAATGAACCATCAACATAATAGCATGAAAGTACTAAAAGCACTGAAGTTTTCTTTTATGATATCACGAATGGTAAATATTTGAGATAAAAACTCTCGAAAATAGTTTTTTCTTTTTTGATTGGGGGTTTTACGAACACCGTGAGCAACTCATTCGGCTATAAGCAGTCGCCCGTCCTTAATTTAGGGTCACTGGTTCCAGTGAAGAGAAAGCCAGTGCCGTAAGGCAAACGTAACGGGATTCGAACCAGGACCCATCCCGGACGAATGGTCATAAGCCAACACTTACCCACAACGCCACGAAAATCGTTATGTACGTTAGAGCATTGTGTTTCACGAATTCAATTGCAGTTTTGAAAAGTCTGTTTCAGCTGCAGCAGAAATGCTTTTCGTATTTGAAAGTAACTCAATAAACATCAATTTTCTCAGTGTTTATTTTCTCTCATTTTGAACATAAATTTGCCCTGAAATTCTTAAGTTCTCAAAATTTTCAATATCATTATATCAATATAGCGTAATTATTTTGTTTATGATAGGTAAATCTTGAAAAAATAAATACAAATTTTGGCACATTTGGATTTTATTCCTCACTAAAAACGAATAAACTTTTACAATTCTGAATTCAGCTATAGCAATAAGACCGTGAGCCTCTAAAAAAATTTTATAGTCTCTCTTTAGGTGACGTACCATATCTATTGCTTCAGTAACGAAATTAATGCCTTGTTTATATATTAAATTTTCCTAGGGATATCTTTTATTCTGCAGTGCAGAAAAATTGGGAAAATGTTGTTAACTAGTCATTCTTACGCTTGTGTTGAAAAGATGTTTAAACAAGAAACGATGAGTTGCTGACATATCGTTAATTTAAGGGTGTTGAGGTACCACCTTGATAATGTTTTCCGAACAGTGGGCCACAAAACAAATTGCTTCTGGAGCAGTTTGTGGATCGCCAGTCCGGGATTGATTGGTGGATGCGCAACCCAGATTCAATAATCGTCCAAAATAAAAGAAATAATTTAAAGTTTCGAAACCACACCCTCCTAACGAATAATTGAGAGTGTCCCTCTGGTTGCAGTGATCTAAGAACGGCCGAAGATCCTTATCAGAAGAGTTTCTTGTTCCATGAAAAGCACGTGGCAGGTGGTCGCGTGCGATGAAAGATTGCTGACGAATAGAACGTATCGTATGACAATTAAGAAAACGCTTAAGAGCGCTGACAGGTAGCGATCATCCCTCATACGGACCAAAAGAATAAAAGTCAGGTGAGCTTACTTCTTCAGCGTTGATGATCTGTCCTTGAATTATAAAAGCAAGCATGCGCTCTACAACCCCATCTGGTGTCTGTGTTGGATGTGGTTGCAACAAAGCTAGGAAAGGTATCTCGCCCTGCACGGAGAGACCATCATTTGTCATAGCTCTCATTTGCTCGGCTTCCGCCCGCGAAGCACCAGGGAATGTCACAATCACCGCACTTTTACTCGCATCGCCAAGGCGGGAAGGATTTGTGAGATTTTTTTATTTCTCTGCAGTCATATCAAGCCGCTTCCTGAAATAAGGTAAGAAGCAAACAGTTCATATGCATATTTTATTTTGTCACGAAAAATGCATTTCTTTCTTATTTGGATCAAGACCCAAAAGTTCTAGAGCGAAGATGCGTGCGTGCGTGGTCTTGCAAAAACTTTTGAATCGAGATTCCTGTAAAATTGTATTTGGTGAGCTCATGTATTTTTATCGCTTATATAATTCCATTGCAGCGGTTTTCAACTTGAATATTGTGAAATGCATTATAATGAAAGTGCATGCACGGGACAGTAAAATAAATGGAAACATGAAAATTCGAATGCTGCATTCGAAACTGAAGATTCTGAAATGCAGTTATTTGTACTTCGTGGCAATGTAACATGCGTGAATGCAGCATTTTTCTATTTAGCAATTCTTTTGCGTGCATTCGCTGTGCATATATCACATTTCCCACCATCAAAGTTCTGTCGCAGTAATATTTTGCTTCTCAGCACTCTTATTTTTCTGATTGTTATACTTACTAGCTCGATGCTTTACGAAATATTGTTGTTTGCTGTACTTATTCTTTGTTTTTTATTTTCTTTAATGGCCCACCATCTGCTTTGAAACCATGCAACACTCTTAGAAAGGGAAATTAGACTTTGCAAATAAATAGTTGCGTTAGATTAGTAAATGAGTTTTTTATTTGTTAAATTCGCGAAGTCTAGGATGGCTCTCTTTTCCCTAAAAAGTTTTTTTAACTGAAGGTTTAACGACCACCATGAGCAACTCTATGGGCTATAAGCAGTCGCTCGTCCCTAATTTAGGGCCACTGTTTCCAGGGAAGGGAGAGAGCCAGTGCCGTAAGACAAACGCAACATCCATGCCTCACTAGGATCCGAACCCCCGAATAGGGTTACTGTCATCCAGAGAAGGCATATGGCCAGAACTTAAGAACAACCACGGCACACGTATTATATGGAATTCATGTCGACAGTCCAATAAGTTTTTTACGCAATGCATGGTGTTCAACTGAAATTGTTACGATAGATATATGCACGCATATATGTTTTTAAGATCGTAAGTGCATAAAAGTTCAGTATTGAATCGCATTTCGCTTAGTTAACATTTCTTTCGTCTATGAACCCCCTTTTTGCTGTCAGCCACATTTACTACTTTGAAATCGTAGAAAGGTATGCTGCCATCCGAAATTAATGTAACAAACAAATGCGAAAGTATCATGTCGGAAAAATAAGTGATAGAAATTGATGAAACCTTATTTTTTAATGCTCAGTGACAAGCAACGTACAGACAGATTTATGCACATTCATTTTATGTAAGGTTCAATAATTCAAATTGGTTCGCAGTGGTGCATGTCAGAGGACAGGTTGAAATCGCATCCCGTGACTGAGTTGCCCGATCAGTATGGGGGTGGTTTAAATAGGTAGGTCCCCCTCGACATGGATGCCGCTCACACAACTGGCTTTCGTAACGCTAACCAAGACAATAAGAATACCAGCCAAAAAATGCTTACTTTTTTGCACAAGAGCTGATCGCAGATCTTGGATGGGCATGAGATAAGGTTAATGGGATTACGTTTAATATATCTTCGATGCTTGCACAACATCGCAAACGTGACCAATTGGGTTGATTTCAGATTGTACTGGAAATTGAAAGATCTCATCAACCAAACTCGCAAGATATTGTCGTTCGGTATCGTTCATAAAATGGAACTGGAGGCCTGTGACAACCCGGAAGAAACATCTAATAGGAATAGTTATCGTCCCTGTACCTCCAAACGGTGAGGGTTACTCCCTAAACACATGAAGCAGAGTGTACCCATCTCACAGGATATCTCCCAAACATGAGTCTTATTCTCTTTCCCTGATGTGTGGATGGGATCAGTGCCACACGGGAGAGCCATAAACAGCCCTGGAAATACATTTTTGACACCCACTCGTGAGAAACATTATCAAGGTACCCACACCGCCTTGGTGGCGCAGGTGTCTAAGCGCTGGCTTATATCCATTCTTCCGTCAAGGGTCCAGGTTTGAATGCCGGTGAGGCATGAATGTTGTGTTTGTCTTACGGCACTGGTTCTCTCCCTTCCTTGGAACCAGTGACCCTAAATTAGGGACTGGCGACTGCTTATAGCCTATAGAGTTCCTCATGGTGGTCGTTAAACCTCCAATAAAAAAAAAAAAGGTACCTACCCCTAAAATTAACGATATGTCAGCATCATCATTTTCTGCTTAAGTCGTTTCCGACATAAGTCTAAGAATTTCTGCAGTGTTTGTGTTGAGGCAAAAATTCATATAATTTTACCCATTTTTCTGGACAGTAGCACGCTTGTAAAATTTAATATTACTTTATTTACTGAAGCAATATACAGAATACGTTCTGTAAGAGAAAGACTATCGACGATTTTCTTCCACTCTTACAGGAATTTTATTGCAATAGTTGAATTTAGTATCATAAAGGTTTCTTAGCTTTTAGTGAGAAGGGAAATCCAAATGTGATAATTTGTTTTCAAGAATTCCCAATCATAAACAAAATAATTGTGAAAAAATGCCCCAAGAAATTATGAATTGCAAGAACTTCAGTGCAAATTTATAAAGTGAGAGAAATTAAGTAGTGCAAATATTGATGTTTATTTGATTAGTTTCAAATGGGGGGGGTTATTTCTGATGTAGCTGAAACAGACTTTTCAAAACTGCATTTCAAGAATTCATGTTGCGAGGCAAAACTGTAAGGCCCAAAAAGTAGCAAATCAAATGTTGGTCCCGTTTATAAAATACGAATATACTGTATATATATATATATATATATATATTATGATGCAACCCCAAAAAATTGCCTGTTGGTGAACCTCAATGCAATAAATAACGCATACAACAAATTTCGAGTTTCTATCGCAGATTTAAATATGCATTCGTGCGATTATAGAGAAAAATTAAGTGCTCTTTTTTATCTCGTGATGTTATATTAATAGTATATTTGATTATATTGATCATGCAACTAGCCAAAGCAAATTAGATACGGGAATGCAGCAGAAAGGAATAAAGTTTAAGTTTGAAAAAAAATGTGAAGGGGACTATATGAAAATCAGAGTCCGGATCAACAGTGTTTTCTATGTAAGTTTTAATTTTTTCGAATTCGTCAAAGTGATAAACTGTGTGCCTTTATAACATAGCTTGATATTTTTTCTAAACGTAGAGTGAAATACAACTATATGCAGTATATATGTATTAGTTAGCATAGAATACGAAGGCCCACCAGGAGTTCTCCAAATGTTCTGGCTGCCCAGTCCGCGCGTGGGTGGATCGAATCGTACATTAGCTCCAAGGCAAAACACTTCCAGCATCGATGTCTAAATTTTTTGTCTATTTACCTGGGGTTTGCAATATTCCTATTAAGGCAATGAGGAGATGATATAAATCATTAGCCGCCTTGCATTAAAGAAACAAGTTTTGACAGATAACGTTGTCCCTATGTCTGAAGCGAATTCACGAAGTAATTGTCCAATTGAAATAATTGTCATACTGGGAAAATGATAATCCTGCAAATATTGACATCTAAAAAGATTAAAGTGTTTATCTGTTAGGTTGTCAGGGTTCTAGCGATCACCACGAGGCGCTCTTGGGGCTGCATAAGCAGTTGTTTTCCCGTTTCTAATTTAAAGCCACGGGGAAGGGGTGGAGCCATAGTCATCAGACCTGTAGCCACTAATGCCCTATCTGGGACTCTACCAGAGCTCATCTAGGACGAATAATAGAAGCCAACGTCTGGTACCACTCTGCTACTGGAACGTCTGGTACCACTCTCCACTGCGTTTGTTTGAAACGAACGCTTCAAAAAAGAACTAAGAAACCTTACGCATAGGATAAAACTGCTAAATGCTGCAGCCGAGATTCGTTGCAGAGATTAGTGGCACATCAGTTGCTGAGCCCACCCATATATATTTGTGTAGTCAGATGCTGACTGATAAACCACGCATAGCGCTGTGAATTGTTGGCACTGTGGCGTAAAGCGAACGCACTCGGGTAGTTATCGAGAGTTCTGGGGTTCGATCCCAGCGGTGTCGGATGAACAATTTTTCCGTTGCTATCTGTTGTTTATAAAAATAACGTGGACAAAGCGATGTCATCGTTTATTTGCATTATCTCAAAGTCTTTCAAATGCGACGTCAAGGAACGTAGGTTTTTAATATATGCAGCAAAATGTAATGATTGCAACATGACGAAAAGGATAATAGTTGAAGATGTGTTATGTTTTCTTAAAAAACAGATTTCGCATTTCCATCCTCTCACTTAGTTTCTTGATTAACTTGTTTTCCATTTCTTCTGAGCTTTTCATTTTCGTAACGTTCAAGGAAAAAGAAAAAGCCTCCATGCTTTTAATATATCCGAAATACAAAAAAAAATTATGTTAATGTTCAGATCAAGTCTTACTGCATGCCTCAATATCCGCTCAAGAAATGAAACAAATTCTTTAGCTGCAGGATATTTTAAATTCATCATCGTCCCTCTTTTTCAGTTTAAGATTCCATCCCTCACACCAGGAATTAAACAACAAGAAATGGGATGAATCTGCAATGTTGATATTTTATTAGCGCGGATCATAAGCATACGTGTAGTGAAGGAGCAAGGGCAGCTGCTCTGAATTGGAAATCAGAGTGTAATTCTTTTCAGTCTTGGAGTGGACTACAAAAATTTCACAATAACACTATCGATAACTGGGCTGCAGAAGGAAGTAATTCTGAGCTTTCACAGTGCGTATTATTAAACAGTGTACACTTGTGTACTATTAGAGGTATCAATAACTGCTGAAGAAGTCTTCAGAAGTTTCTTAAAAAAAACCTCTTGATCTCCCGGTGGCCGAGTGGTCTAAGGCTGGGTTTGGATAATTCGTTCGAGATGTGCCCAGGCTCGAGTCCCAGGTGAGGCACGGGTGCCCTGCCTGTCTTACTACGCTGGCTCTGTCCCCTCCCTGGAACCAGCGGCCCGGAATTCAAGACAGGTGACTCCTCACAGCCCATTGAGTTGTTCATGGTAGGCGGTTATACTCCCTCTCTCATAGAGGATATTTTCTCCGCTTTTCTTTGTCCAGCATGCTATCAAATTTTATCTAGTTCTTTTCTGGTATTTCTGTATTCAATTAAATTTTTCTGTTGAAAATTTCTCTTCGTTCCTGCATACGTACGCACTGTATGGTCATTTTGTCAGATAAAACCCATTACGCCTATCAAGAATGAATGCTTATAGTCAGCGTAACATTTTAAATAGAGATTTCAAGTGGAAAAAAAGCTCTAAAGATAAACCAGATTTAGCTGCACCTATCACAATCTCTGCAATGTGATGGCCAGTTCTGCACTAAATTGTAAACTTTAGTAGCTTTAACTTTTGGGTCCATTTTCTACAGGATAGAAGTATTTTTTCTGATTTCGATTCTTAAATAAAGATTTTTACCCGAACTTGCAAATACATTGAAATTCTACAGAAAACGGGTATATTTGTCTTTCTCTCATTCTAGTCAATTTAGGAACTGAATCCTTGTCATATGAGTACATGTGCGTACGTTGTGACATGAGTACTTGTGTAATGGGGCGATTTCTACCTTTCTAAAAGATAGACAAATCATTTACAGCACTTTTACCAACAGCTTGTCTCCTACACCTTACGTCAGTTGAATAGCTATTAGTTTTGTTAATAAATTTTAAAGCTACAATAAATTTTGTATCCTTTTACCTTAATCGTATTAGAATCTTTTATTTCTGACTAAAGTTGGTTTGGTAGTTTTAAATAAGAAAATAATTCTTTCTCTTCGCTTATTTATCAAACTCGTCTTAGACTTCTTTATCTGTCTTGAAGCTGGAAATTGATATGCCATAAACATAACCAAGCGTATTTTCGTTCTACCTACTATAGCACTACTTTCAAGATTTCTTCTTCAGTACACAGACTGAAAGAAGCTGTGTCCTAGAAAATACCTGGGTCATAGTACTCATATCTTCACATGTGACATTAATCTTTACAGTGTAATTTCTAGAAATGGAAATCCTGTGTCCCAGTGCAAATGGATTGACTAATAAAACAATTTCAAAACCACGTCAATTTTTGATACACATGCTGTATAATGTACATGTCAGAAGATGAGATATTTTCTGCTGAGTCGTCAAGTATTTACTGTTCTTTTATTATTCTAGCTGGTATTTTAACATAACTTGTGTGTGTAAAAGTTATTGGTTTTCATATGTTCTCACTATCCCAGTGTATGTCCACGGACACTATATCTCAGCATTTAAAAATCGTATAGAATGATCTTGGTATCGGCTGATGTGAACCTGGCCCTGAGTTTTTATATATTTCCGGCGCGCTTGTTTACTCTGGTTACCGAAATTGTACATTGTGTTTACTAGGGTGTTTTTCTGCGTGTGTGTGTCGCTTTCTAAAAATTTATCATTGATTTGGATGCATGCACAAGATTTTCTAGTGAGCAATTTTCCTCTAGGTGGTGAAGTGCATATTTTTATTTTGTCACGAAATCCATATTTTCAGAGGTCAGACTTCCACTAGGCTCAAACGGAATAAAAAAAAACACTATTTACCTCGTTTTCCTGTAACTGATTGTTTATGCTGTGTAACTATAACAAATAGTTTGATGACTTGTCTTTAACAGGATGTCTCCATTGCTTTCGAACCTTTCAGGGAGCTCCTACGATAATCTTTGAAGTTGTTAGGCATTCTTCTCATTTTTTTCGACAAAAACTTAATTTAGTACAAAAATCCCCTTGTTTATTTTTCTATATTAGATAATGTGCTTCGAATAATTCAGAAACCGTTTGTTTTCATCTCTGCAACTTTCCTTAGCAGTAGCTTTTCTTAAACACGAAATTCAAAAACGCAAAGCCGAATATTTCAGGAGACTTTTCAGCAAGCCATAATCCCTGCAGAACTCTATCTTAAAGCTGCTTTGACATAAAACTCCCATAAAATACAAAAGCAAGACTAAATTAAAAATGCATTGTTCACGACTGCTTTGAAGATAGTACACACTATTAATTTCCATCACCGCATACTGCGTTGGATGTTACGAATACCTTTCAAGCGTCATCCCACCTAGGCTTTCTTTGTTGAACGCAAGTACTTCTCTCTTTTAGGGAAACGAACATGTTTTTGCAAGGCTTATGACTCTAACTTTACCATTGCTAGAATGACTAGTAAACATATGAGTGGTGTCAGAGATACTTAAAAGATTAAGGCACATAACATTGAGAAAAATAAGCAAAATAATACAGGCTTATAGAAGTGGATTTAGTTTACCAAATCTTACATTTACCTTAAGCATATCTGAGTGACAGGAATTTTATGGATAGCAGACAAAAGAAAAAAAAGTTGTGCACCACAAGCTTCTTGTTCATCCGAAGGCTTGAAAGCAAATAAACGTTATTGTGAAAAAGCCAAGAGTGTTTCCTTTGCTGTGACGGTCACGCAACCAATAACGAAGTGCTAAGACTTTTAGTGTCGAAGAAAAGCCAATAGAAAGATTTCTTAACTTATTGGCTGCAGAGGAAGGGTATTTGCCGGAACAATTATTAATGTCAATGACACTACACTGAAGTCGCAAATTATTAGGAGCACCCAAGAACAATCAGTACGTGCCGTCTTCACTTACGTACGCAACTATGACGTTAAGATGGCTTTATAAACAGTTCAGTACAAAATATTCAGCAGACGTGTACGTAGCGTAGATAGCGGCAATATGGGGAAGACTCGTGATTTTAGCGACTTTGAAAGAGTCTTTATAATTGGAGCTAGGCGGCCAGGTGCAAGCATCTCAGAAATGGCAAACTTTCTTGGCTATGCAAGAACAACTGTATCGAGAGTAAATGATGAGTGGTGCAAAAACGACAAATCAGGAAGTCAGCGGACTTCCCGGGGGTGAAAACAACCGTTCTATATTAGAGAGCAAAGGCGGATGTAGAGAACTTTACGAGGTAACAGACGAGTTTAAATGTTCTTTATTCTACTAGAGAATTACACAATATATACAGATGAATGATAATATTTACATTATGAATATGTTACAGGTGAGATGCAGGGAAAAAAATGAATCAAATAAAGAGTCTGAATTTAACAGTTATGATCATGATGAGGTTACAAATCTTGTATACATATGCTATGAACAGTGGAAATCTTGACATTGATGAATGTTAATGGAAAGTAGATGGAGGTTCTGAATAAATAAAAAAAATGTTCACTGTAAGAGAAAGAAAAAAACTGGGAGGTTTTATGAATTTTAGGTTTTCAGTTTGAAACGATAATTGATGATCTCGTACCAACGTTCAAGTGGAGACCAGTCTTTGTGGAATTTAGGCACACAGTTTTTACGCAAATCTTCAGTGTAATCTGTTTGTAGTCGGGCTGTAAGTCGGCAGCAGAAAAACATCAAGAGTTTCCGTTGAGCGATTGAATCGCAGCAGTTGGGCAGGTCGAATCAGCGTGTAAGTGAAAAGAGTTTATAACGAAGTAAATTTCACCGTCACTTTGTCCACGCCGGGGCTCGAACCCGGTCCCCTCATTCCGGAATAAGTCACTCTACCAATTGAGCTACGCGGACGTTCGTTCTGACTGCTATCTGCCTTTATGTCGTGTGCGTCCTGCTGGCAAGGCACGTTACAGAGTATATGATATACTTGAGTAACACAAAAAGATAGGCACATATAGCTGGCTTGTGAAGAGTTGTACAGCCAGGAGACAGGAGTTAAAGATATTCAATGTGGGTGTGGCGAGTGGTGCAAATCTTGGGAAGAAGTGCAAAAACATAGGTATACAGCGGTAAGAGTACTTGGCAAGTTGAGTAAATATGATGCACATCACCTGGTATGCAGCAGTAACGGCAGTTGGGAGATGATGCAAGCTGAAACCTGTGAAGTACAGTCGGAACAGGAAGCCTGTTGTGTAGGTGAAGCCAATGCGTGTCGATTTCTTTAGGATGAGCATTAGTTGATTGTGCTGCATTCCAAATGAAACGAAGTTCAGAAGGTCGTACGTTGGGAATGGAGCATGGAGAAGCATTGCGAAGGCGGGGAGATCTGATATAACTTTGTGGAGGTGACGAAATGCAAAAGATATAATTGTTCTTTTAAAGAAATTGTGAACAAAAGTAGAAGAGGAGCTGATGCTGTGGGAATCGAGCATTGAGAGGTTGCCAAAGATGGAAATGACTGACAAATAGCATCCTTGAGATTTTGGAATTTAACTGCATTTTCAATGGCTGAGGGAAGATGCGCTGAGAGATCGTTCAAATTTTTCCAAGAAAAATCTTGATTTACCAGTTGTGAAACAGTGACAATTCCAGCTTTTAACCAAGTAGGGTAGAAGTATTCTTGATGTGCCGGGTGCACGGAAGAAGAATAAAACAGTGGTTCTGCAATAAGGTCAAGTGTTGTTCCAGGTGAGTTTTTTTAAGGAAAGCTGTTTTAGAAGTGAAATGGCTTCTTCGTACACCGGAGGGAAACTGAGAGGAATCGGCTGGTATCTGTCCATTCGCAAAAACGCAAGAAAAGTGAGATGTGGGTTCCTTAGGGATGAGAGAACATCGTTGATAATCTGAGAAGCGATGGTTGGCCTTAGAAGAAGATTGATGAAAGAAATTATCATTTGGGTATTGCATTTAATTTGGATATCACAGAAGTCGATGCCTCCAAACGTGACTGGAAGGGTGATAACATTTGCCTTCACCCAATGGATTCTGATCCAGATGAATTTGACAGTGAGTCTAAGGATTTCTGTGAGAACGTGAGTTGGTAATGGGCGGATAGCCCATGTAGCCTATACTGAAAGGACGGAAGCATGATTTCATTCATAATTTTTGATCTGCCATGGAAGGACGTGAAAAGTTTTACTCTTGACCAATAGATTGTTTTGACTTGTTGATCATCGATGGTGGTTTGATCGATAATAGTGTTTTTACCAAAATAAATTCCTAAGAGTTTCTGAATATTTGGGTTCCATTGGGCACCCTGGGGATGATCTGTGCGATGTAACCATGCTCCACACCATAACCCTGCTGTTTTCTCAGTATTTAATGATGCTCCTGAAACCGAAGCGTGAGTGTTAGATTTCCCGCACGCTTGAAATTTATATCAGAACGTATAAATAGCGTGAGGTCGTCCGCATATGCTGTTAGAAAAATCTGATGATGTCGCAGACTGGCAGAAGTGGAGGTTGTTTTTTCTGTAAAAAACTGTCCGAGGTGAATAAGCAGCGGTTCAAAAATAATAGCAAAAAGTTGTCCCGAGAGAGGACAACCCTCTGATTCCTTTCTCAAATTGAATTGTTGCCGTGAGGAAGTTGCTACCACGTACATAAACGATAGAATTACGGTAAAGATTCAAAATCAGCCTGCAGAAGTTGTGCGGAAAACCGAAATGGATTTAAAACTGCGAATAAATAATCGTGATCAACATTATCAAATGCCTGGCGCTGGTCAATATTTAACACTGCAAGCGGTTCATGGTTAAAGTCGGCAATGTGTATAAGGTCTATACATTAAATTCTAAACAATGCTTCGGCTTGGTATTTTATACGTCTGATCTGGAGGGATAATTGTAGACAAGATGGGGTTTAATCTATGCGAGATAATTTTAGTCAACAGTTTTATAGTCCACATTCAATAGACTTATGGGTCGGCAGTTATTTAAATCTTGGAGGCAATTTTTCTTAGGGAGTAATTTAATAATTGCACGAGTGAAGTTAAAGCAGATGACATCAGCGATAAGAGCATAATTAAAGCTTGCGTGCAATAGTGGCAAGAGTGAAAAACAGGTTATGTAGTAGGAGACCGTGAAGCCATCACTCCCCGGTGCTGCTTGAAGGTTGAGTTTTGCCAGTGAATTTTTAATTTCTAAAGATGAAATAGGCCAGGTGAGATCAGAGTGGTGATGTTGCGGAGCTTGCATAAGATTGCGAAGAAATAATGTTGTAGCTTGCGGAGGTAAAATAAATTTGCTGAATCGTTTATGGAAGTAATGTCGAACTTCAGAACATATTTGTTGGGGTTCAGAAGTAGCAGTTCCGTTCTGTAATTGAAGATGCGTGAGGTGTTTGCTGGAGCGTTGCTGTTTTTCTAGGGATATATAATAACTATGTGGTTGGTCGATGTTGCAAACGTCAAGACGTTTGAGGTGGTGATTGGCTTGTCTTGCAATTGGTTCCAACAATTTCTTCAGTTCAGATTGTCGGATAAGATATTCTTCAGTAGTTTGGTCGAGAGTACGGAGTATATTTCGAAGATTTGCAATTTCCATGTTTTGAATAATTCGCCTGGAGAAGGAGATTCTCTGTGTGTACGCAATAATTTTCTGTTCAGTATATATCCAATGTTCAATTGGATTAGTAACTGTTGGAAGTTTATATTGAGAAGCATGTCGTTTACCGTATTACAGAAGTCCGGGCCTTCCAGAAGTGAATCGCCGAATGACCAACTTCGTTGACAAAATGCTGTTGTCGAACTCAAAAGAAGCAAAGTTGATACAATTTGATAATCCGAAGAAGCAGTGGGTTGGTGGGTGGCTTCAGTAAGACGAGGTTAAAGGGATTGTGAGGTAAAAATGAGATCTAATCGTGCTGCAGCTGTGGTGTGGAGGTTGCAACGGAGGAACGCCATGTAAAATGCTGAACGGTGGGATTCAGATAGCGGAAGGTATCCATTAAATTTGAGTTTTGAATAACTGCTACAAGGGTGTTAACTACGTTATAGCAGTGCTGAGTTGCGTTATATCTATCGATTCGATAGTCTAGCATGCAGTTGAAGTCTCCTCAGAAAATGTGTTCTGAAGGAGAGACTTGTTGGATGTTGTGTGAGATGCGATTTAAAAGTCGTATAAGCATGGTTATTTTGTTTTGGAACGTAAATATTGAATAGATGAAAGATTTCTGAATGGAAGGTGAACTTCAAGTGAAGCAGTTTTCCGTTGTAATTCTCAATTTCTGAAATATCGGAAATTTGGACTTTCATACGATTGTGAATTGCAATGCCAGAAAGAATTTATTGTATGGCCATAACTGTGATAGCACTGAAATGGCCACATACGCCATTTATTATACTGAGTAGTTGATTTGCAATTCGTCTCTTGCAATGCTATGATATCAGCATTTACAGGGACTAGATCGGCATGTGTCAAAGAGTTTGTGAGAGGGTTACTACATCCTCGACAATTAAATGAAGCTATTTTAAATTTAGACATCGTGTGAGGTTGAAGGTCATTATCGCCCTCAATTTTTCTAAAAGTGTTCTAATACGGCCTCGAAGGCAGAGTATCACAAGAATTCTTTTATCTGTGATTTTTTCTCGAAGACTAGTAACGACAGCTTCTAATTGAGGAATTATCTCAGGGAACCGCAAGTGATAATTTGCATAAAACGCAGTGTGATGCACCTTTGCTCCCTTGTCCAAGGTCAGTAGTTCCAACAGTGATTCTTCACTTAACGGACCCGGAGGAAAATCTCCTGATGTCAGCTGCGCCTTAAGTTCATCCAAGGGAAAAACTGTTACTTTTTCCGTACTTTCCTCAGATAATTCTATTTCAGTGTAATTTGCATAATTAATTTTGACGATGTCTCTGCAGGGCATTCAACGTGATGGGTAATACGGTTTGGGATTTGGCTGTTTGTTCATTTTGTTGTCTTGCATTTTTTTTTCGCTTAGGTTTTGGGGAATTTGATTTAGCCTGTATTCTAGATTTGGTTTTAACTTTAATAACTTCTGAATAGATGGGATCCGTAATATCTGCTGGTTGTGAAACTGCGGTATCCATAATTTCTGTGTTTGAGTCAGCTCCTTCCGTAGCTGAGTCATATGCTGAGAGGTTATTGCTGGAATGTGGGTCGTCCACAGCGAGGTCTGGTTCAGTGAGAATTTGGGGGTTTACATCTGTGTGAATTTGAGCAATGGTGATCATTTCAGAAGGAACGAAAGTTGGAATTGGCTTCTAGGTTCGTAGGGGCTGTCTTGGGTTCTTGGTCAGCTTGCAGTAGTTGCTCAACGGAGTTCATATTGGCAGTGCTTTGAGGTGAAGGAGTTATCTGGGTAGCTGAGACTGTCTGCCTTGGATGTGGGCAGTTACTTCTGACATGACCAAAGCCCTTACACTGGAAGCACTGTAAACCGGTGGTGATATACATCCTATAGGTTTGACGTCCAAAACTGATGATAATTTGAGTGGGGCAATTGAGAAGTGCCTATTCATTAGCAAAAACAACGCGGGCTTGCCTTCGAAGACCTTTAATGTGGAAGTAAGGCGAACCCCTCGGTGTTACGGAAGGGGTTTGAATCTCGCAGATGACTTTTCCGCACTTGGTGAGGGCTTCCATTATTGATTCCGGAATTTCCGGTGCAACTGGGTAAACACTTACTGTAACTGATCACTGCGTTATAAGGGTAGGATAAATATGAGCATCTCCTATAGAGAACCCTTGAACTAGAATTTTATCAACATGATTTGTTGAAGTGAAATAAACAAGTACATTATTAGATTTACGAGCAATGTGAGTAATTAGGTACTTTGAAAACATTTTTGATAAGGTATCGCTGTATTGCGGCAGTGGAGTCATAGGTAGAGCAGAAAAAACTACTCCTAATTTAAGCCAAGACGCTTTGTCTCTGCCTGCTGAGGAATCCTCAGCAAAACTTATTTTTACTGTTTTACGTTCAATACATATTTGTGTTTCTTTGACACAATGAGAAGTGAATGAGCTAGGAATAGTTGTCGGGTTTAATCCTTGAACTACATTCGCATTGGCATTACGTGGAGACATTTGAGTAAGTGAAACTTTAACCTTGTCATTTAGGCCAGTGGATTGAGGATTTCTTTCTTGGTAAAACATATTTACTTGAGCTTGAACTGCTGAGCTGGCATTGAGAGGAGTGCATGCTGCACTAGACGATGAAACGGACGAATTGGTATTCGTCTTTGACATGTCTTGCTGGTCTAGAATGCTGAAAGGATTGGAAACTTCGAAATCGCCGCCCCGGTGGCGTAGTGGTCTAAGCGATGGCCTCTGATCATTCGTCCGTAAGGGGTCCGGGTTCGAATCCCGGTGAGGCATGGATGTTGTGTTTGTCTTACGGCACTGGCTCTTTTCCCTGGAACCAGTGACCCTAAATTAGGGACGGGAGACTGCTTATAGCCCATTGAGTTGCTCACGGTGGTCGTTAAACCTCCATTCAAAAAAAAAAAAAAAAAACTTCGAAATACATACATAAATCCGACGTTGAAGCAGTTTTACTGTGCGCAGCCAGCTTAACGACACACGACACGTGGAGTCAAGCACGACGTTGAAGAACGCCACCAAAAAACCATGGAAGTGGCAAATTAAATCACGTTAAACAGCGCAAGACTTCCGGGAAGAAAAAAATAAGGCTACAGTACTTATCAGAGCAAGTAGAGATCAAACAAGAAAGAACTGTGATAATCCACGAGGTTTACAATGAAGGAACCTACGGACCTTAGAAACTTGCGACCGAACAGGTGAGCTCTACTGCTTCAAGTAATCGTGCAGTACAACAAAGTTATCGAGAGGAGAACTTTAGCATACACAGTCCGCCACACATTAGCACGAACGAGTTATATCAGCAGACGTCCCATTCGAGAACCACTCGTCTCTGCGAAAAACCGAAAATTCGTCTGCAGTGAGAGCATCAAAATTGTACCCATGAGGATTGGAAAAAGGTACCCTGGTGTAATGAATCACATTTTCAGTGAACATTCGCCAATGGATGGGCCAGAATATCACATCAACAGCACGAATAGATGGATCTCAGCTGCCTGGTGTTACACTAAGTGTACAAGCTGCTGGAGGCGGTGTAATGCTCTGAGGTCTGTTTTTATGATAACATTGGGGGTTTTTTTTATATCTCTGGAGCGGCATTTGGATGGTATCGGGTATTTTAACATCATTGTGGAGCAGGAACACCCCTAAATGTTCGCGGTGTTTCCTAATGGAGAGGGTTACTTCCAGCATGATACTGAGCCACGTCATACGGCACGGATCGTCCGCCACACTGTGGTTTCAGGAGCACGGCTGTGACTTCAAAGGGTTAAAATGGCACTCACGGTCTCTAGAAGTTAAACCAATTGAACACCTCCGGATTAAGATTGATAGAGCCATTCGTAACAGAGATCCTCCTCCAGTGAACATTCGGCAATTGACGAACGCCATCGCATTCATTTAGCTGATCATACCTGTAGAGTGATATCAGCACTTCGTTGAATCCAAGTCACATTGAATCTGGGATTATTTTGAAGGGTAAGGGTGGTCTAATAGGCTATTAGGTAGTATTAGGTAGGTATTGCTGATAATTTGCTACTTCGGTGCAGTTTATTTTGGAGAAAAATGCCAGATCGTAACTTAGGTCATGAAGAACAAAGCGAATGCCGATTTTCTGGCGGCAAAGGAATATGTTACGCCGAGAATAAGATCCTTGTCATGCCCCAAGCCAAAAATACGAATAATCCCTACATTCTCATACACGAAGGATCCCTTCTCGTTAGACGGATGTCTAATCTCAAGTACTTTTCAACTGTTTCTCAATTGAACGATTATTACAGGGGTGAAAAAGAAATTCCCTTCAAGACTCTGTCTTCTGGGTAACGATTCTGGCATCTGCAGTCTTTTAGCGATTATTTTCAGAAATCCAGGTAGCATACTTGGCTCCAAGCACCGCTTCCTTGTTACAACACATGGATCTGGCATCATAGGTGCACACTTCTAAAACTCTTGAGGAGGGCTCAAATTCAAAGAACAGGTACCGCTTCTAACGTTGAAATTCTAGATGCTTAAATATCGGTAGTTAGCCCGTTATAGTCATTCAGTGCAAAACGCAACTTATGAAGTATCTTGTAAAATATCTTACGGTGGTTTAATTGAACAATTTAACAGGAAAATATTAATGAAATTTATTAAATAAAATTTTATACTTGGAATTTTGTTCCTTGGATGATTTGCATTCCCTGAATCAGCACGCTTACTCGCCTTATATCGACATAGTAATATATGTCGTGTTGAATAATAATTGTGCATAATACATTTTCTACAAAATGGAGTTTCGGGATCTATTCCTCTTTCGCGTCGAATCTACGATGTCACTGAAAAAGGTACTGTACAATTTTAATAAAAGATTTGACCTTTGTTATCACTGTTCTGCGTACGAGTTTGCTTATAGTGCCAAAAATTGAACCCTGGAGGCTTCTTTTCCCTTGAGGGCAGTTAGTCGACCAGTTAACCAGACGTGTACGCGCTATTCTTGCATAGGGCCAGTTAATAAGCTAGCACCACTTAAAATAAGCAAATGGTTATAATTTTCACATTCATTTTTACCCTGGGTTTCTATTATAGAATAGGTTAAATTCACTTTATATCTTGGGGAATAAGTTAAATTCGCTTAAAGACCTAAATTTAAGTCGTCCAATTATGAAACTTGGAGTATTTAAATCAAATTTAAAATTCCACACTTTGAATCATACTCTATAACTTAAACTAAATCGAAAAGAACATGAGTAACTTAAAAATAAGTGATTGCTTTACTTTTTCTTATTCGTTTATTGAGGGCAAATGTTTAAGTAGGGATTGAGTGCATTTTAACAACAAACTTTTGAAGGGTGCTGTGCACCCCACTTATAATTTCAAGGGGGTGCTCTAGGTCCTGAATATCCCACTAGTCTGAGCGTGTATCTGGGAGTTATCATTTTTAAGGTTAATCCTTCAGTCTAACCTTAAAAATTATAACAATTTTAATCTATCTTTTTCATGATATCTTTGTGAATTCTACGAAGGCTACTTCGGAGGTGAAGAAGCTAAGAGTTTTGGATGGGCTATGCTTTAATATTCCCGCAGTCATTGAAAATACTGCAGTTTTATGGTCAGATATCAAGAATATCAGCAAGACTAATGATGTCTGAAAAGGAATGTGGTAGAGCACGTGGGTGAAATCCCTTTAAGAATGTTTTTTGTTCAAGCCATTTCTTCAAACAATAAAGTCAGTAGCAATGTTTCTCATCGATAGGAACCATATATTTATGAATAAACGAAGCGGGGTGTATCACTTCAGCCAAAATGTTCCCTTACATAGGGTTTTTAAATTTTTCTGGACACCTGGCGGCCGAGTGGTCAGAGGCGAAGATTTCTGAGTAGTCGTCCGAGTTGGGCCTACGTTCGAGTCTCAGATGAGACATGGATGGTGTGCTTGTCTTACAATGCTGGATTTCTCCTTTACCTGGAACTAGTGGCGCTAAATTAGGAACAGGCGACTGCTTACAGTCATCAGAGTCGCTCATTGGTGGTAGTCAAATTCCGCAACAAATAAAAGAAATTACGATTTTAGTAACTAATCTTCTCGTCAGAACCGCCTTTCAACAGTTCCTTATGAAAATTTCTCTCAGAAGCCATGACAGTAGCAGTGTTTTCTATCTTGCAGCACTAGTATTAATTTATTACAGTCAAAATTTTGTCCTGCAGGGTAATGTTTCTGTCCCAAGATACTACTAAAACTATAATCTCGGTAGCGTTACAAAAGTGAAAGAGGATCTTCCTCTTTCCTTCTTTTTTTATGATAAACTGAATTCATTTAGTCATTCATCAAATATTTCTGGGATTATCCATGTGCGTCTTTCAGAGCACCGCTTAACTGGGCGTTACCTAGTGTTCGTCCTGTAGTTCCTTGAATACACGATATCGCAAAGTATAGTCACTAAAAGATTCGAATTCTAACAAGAAACACTATTACGCTATCAAAGGGTACTTAATCTTTTCTTTTCTGTTCTATGTAATTCTCAATTACCTAAATTGAATTGATTTTTGGGAAGTGCTCATTCGGTAGAATTAATAGTTTTGACTTTTGTTATTCCTGTTTTTCCATATCTTTTGGTGCAGCTTTGCTAGAAAAGAAGCAGAAATCTATGTTGGGTCTTGTCAGTTATGATTCCGGTCACTCACTACTCGTCTAGAGATGCTCAGTGTAAAGCCTCAGTGCAGTTTCATTCCTGGATTGTTTTTGTTAAGCACTGGCCGTGTAACTGCCATGTTCACGGCAATATATTATCTGGAAAAAGCTGTACAGTGAGAATCTTGATATCTTTACCGTTCGTTTTGAATGATTCCTTTGACTTCTTTTTCTGTTGTGCTCCAAAGCCTTCAGAATGCTATCCTTTTCATTGTTAATGCTTCCAAATGTTGACATCACAACACGGAATTGCACAGTTATTCTAATTAAATTCTTTCTCCTATGGATTCCATTTTTTAATTGTGCTTAGTGATTTATTAATTTAAATTTAAGATGGACCACTGCTGATAGGCATACATGCTCGTAGGGGTCGTTGAAACTCCAAGGCAAAAAAAAAAAAAAAAAAAAGGTAAAGTGAGCTTCGTATGATCAGGTACACGCCTATCCAGAGAGTGTCTTAGGCATTGGGAGAGTTCCAACGTGTTATATCATTTTTCGAGGGGGGGGGTTCTTCAATATCTCTAGATCAATCAGAAACTATAATTTTCTCAAATCATAGGTCATAAACGTCTAAAATTATCGGTTTCTTTGCAGTCGAACTCCGAAGTGAACAGTTCACCGAGACTATAATGGAATCCCAGAAAGATATTTAACAGGGAGATGAGGCAAATTGTCGAAAGTTCCTCTTTGTACAAAGCGATTCTGTGAGGCTAACATGGGGAGTTTAGACAACGTTTTTTTATTATTATTATTGGGGGTCTAACATCCACCGTGAGAAGCTCCATGGGCTATAAGCAGTCACCCGTCCCCAATTTAGTGCCACTGGTTCCAGGGAAGGGAGAGAGCAACTACGATGAAACAAACCCAGCACATATGCCTCACTGCTATTCGAACCTGGACCCATCTCGGACGAATGGTCAGAAACCAGCGCTAAGATCACTACGCCTACGGGGCGGCTGTTTTAGAGTGCATAGAAATATAGCTGTATACTAGTAAACATATAGCGAAACTTTCCTCAGAATGTAGTGAAGAATTATCTTTATTGAAAGACCTGCAGTCATTTTTCTGTCGAAAATAACTTATGTGCTGCAGCACTACTTTGACCATATTCAAGATACTATAATGCCAAAACGTAGAATTGCTGCTTTCTACAGCACGCAAATGACTGTCTTATCCTATATTTTATTGCGTGCAACAAGAAAACTCAATTTTATGTTCGTCACCTAAATTGATAAGTGAAATTTCAAAGGTACTAAATTATCTACACTGGTGCTCAAAATTACAGGATAGTTTATACATTCGTGCATAATTCGTAGTATTTTAGAGGAAATTCAATGAAATTTGGCAAAGAAGGTTTCTGCATTGATGTAACTCAAGCAGATGAAAATCGCAATCTTTCAGTTTACAAGTGTGAAAATTATAATCTTTCAATTTGCAAGTGTTAATATGATAATCTTGTAATTTACATGAAAGAGCAGTCTTTGGAACAATATTTAAATTACTTTGCTTAAGACATGTGATATTTTACTATGAAATATGATCACCCCTGACAGCCACGCAACTGAAGCAGTGACTCCAAATGTTGTTTATGGGACGTATTGATAAGGTCTCTACAAGAGCCATTCTGAAGTTTTTGAAGTGCTCTGGCGACCTCCAGTGCATCTCCGTAGAGCATCCCATACATTCTCAATGGGATTGAGATTAGGGTATCTGGGTGTCTACTCTATTCAGCGAATATTTTATTCTTCGAAAAAATTTGTCGACCAAATGAGCTCTATGAGGTTGTGCATTATCGTCCATTAGAATAAGACCTGGAGATCCTGAACCCATATGTCAGATCAATCGAATGGCCTGACATATGGGTTCAGGATCTTGTCTCTGTACCTCAGGACAGTAACAGAGCAACTCTGAAAGATGTGCTTGGCTGTATGTCCGTCCGCGATGATTCCTTCCCCGATCATCACGCCACCGCCATCAGAATAGTCTCATTCTCTTATGTTTGGCCTGTTGCGGGTGCCTAGTTCTCTCCAGATGAGAGCACGTCGTGAATTAGTACTGAAGCTGGATCGCGATTTATCTGTGTGAAGAACATTCGCTCACTGATCTGGACTCTAAGTGTGGTATTAGCGACTCCACGTTAAACTAGCTCGCCTAGTTGTGGCTCAGGGACGAACCTTGTCTTATCTTGGCTATCGACGAGCATCTCCTATGTTAAACCGGTCTCCAGGGTTTTGACAGGTCATTTTGTGAAACATTCAATACTATGGAAACTTCAGTCTGGGACTCACCTGCTTCCAATCGCTCTTGACCACTGAAAAAAGTCCATGCGATGTCTTCGTGACATAATCTGCTTTAAGGTGCTACCGAAGTTAAGCAAGGGTTGCCTAGAATAGCTACAACATGCAAGTAGACTCCTACGTCTTTTTAACGCATTCCTAGTTCGTGTATTCTAGTTTACCTGTGGCAAGAGTAAACGCTGTATATTCTTCTGCAAAGAGAAATTTGCATGTTCGCCAATTTTCACTGCCTTATTTTTACATGCATCGGCATAAATATAAAATTTTATAGATTATCCTTTAATTTTGAAAACCAGTGTATATGCTAAATTTGCAGTTAACATTACAATAGTGGTGAGTATGTATAACTGAAATTCATTAAATGTTAAGGTACACATTTTTTCTAACTTTAGGAAATTCTTCTTCAGAAACGAGTGGTTGAAATGTACCAATGGAATTGAACAAATGAGAAATCGGATTGGAGTTCGAGTCATCGATTTAAACAGCCGCTCGAAGTTCAGCAGTAGTTTAATTCAGCGACTCAAATTCTCTGAGGACTGAACTGCCCAAGAGTTGAATTAAGAAAATGCCATTGTATGGAATTTTCTGTATTCAAATTTTGGCTGTTCAGTCCCGATCATTATTAATAGTGTAAAGAGATTAAAGCATGAGTTAAATTGCTCACAGAATGAATTTGAGTCCTTGCAGCCCTGAATGGGGTTTTCTGGGTAGTGTTTTCCTTGCTTAGAACACCTTGCTGAGGTGAGTGTTACAGTAAAGTACACTCATCTCAGCACACAGTCCTAACGACATGAGAACGTTGAGTATGAGAAGAAAGTTTCAGGGCCCTAGACGAAATGAAATGCTATTGGCAACAAACGCTTGAAGAAAGATAAAACGCATTATCTGAATTGCTAGATATTCCAAGATATCAGGAGATGAGAGGACAACGCAAAACTTTTAGAGAAGGCAGTGAAAATGAGAAAACGCGATGCCTGAAATTCAACGGAATTCTAAAAATATTTGGAACTTTTGCGATATTTATTTCGAGTAAAGGGGTGTTTAGAAAGTTTTACCAAATGATAGTCTCTAGTGTTGGGGAAGAAGACAATTTGAAGGTTTGTGAAACATGTAAGTAGAAATATGAGACAGGATTTGTGAAGACTTAAAAAAAGACTAAGTGCAGGAAAGGAAAACTATTGACTGCGGAAATAAGAAATGTCTTTGCGTGTAACCTTATTTTGTCTAACGATGATCTGCAAGAGTTCTTGTGCGTTATAGAGTGTTGCATGGAGCGAAGAAGCCGTATGAAAATATATGGAAATGCGATATACCAAACACACAGCAACGCAAAGTGTAAAATTAACGTAGGAAGAAAATATCTTTTACAACAGCAAATTACGTCCGCTTGAAAAACTTTTGGATATTTTATTTGGATGGTTCTGTTGCTGTTTAACCCTACACCTTTGACGAAAGGAGCATAATTAACTAAATATTCTGCAGAAGAACTTCACTAGAAGCTGAAGGTTCTTTAGGTTTCCTAAAAACAATTAATGGACATACTAAATGCCTTAATCTGAATAAATTCATTTATAAGTCTACAAAAAAGCCAAATATTGTCCTTTCTTCTCGAAAACGCGTTTTCCTTATTTTCTTGTAGCTCCGTAATCGAGGAATTGCACTTATGGATTTCCTAAGAATAAAATTGCACTTTTGTGAGGAATTGTTGTTTTGTTTGTTTTCCGGTTCTAGTTTTCTGCTCTTTACTTAATCAGCTGCCATTTGTTTGGGTGTGGACAAGAACACCTAGCCTTCTGTGTAATTACTTTTAACAGCACTAGTTTACGTGATTATGTAAATGCAGCCAATGTTAGTTAAGAATTTAATTGGACATCAATTAACACTTTTGAAGGATTAAGTAAATACACTACTAACAGACTGTTGACTAACTTCGTGTTACAAGTGATATTCGCATGGAAGTAGACATCCGCCATACATAACACGATATGCAACTTGTTCATTAACGACCTTTGACGAAATGATGAAGACCACTTCTACATTTAATCAAATTAAAAACGGTATTTACAAGTTAAAACATATGATAGATTAAAACACTAGATCTTTCGATCACACTAGTGATCTTCATCAGGTCACCCACCTAATGGCATCAAGGTAAGTCGACACGCAATATATAGGGATTTTTGATGACCCAAATAATGGGTAGAGCGCATATGCTCACGAAAGTTGTTGTGAACACAGAGAGAGAGACAGGTAACAGGACTGCGAACGAGGAGCGTCAAAATGATGTTACACAAGTAATAATAATAATTCAGCTGTAATTATTATTTCCGCAATGTTCAAGTAGAGCAGTCCATGTTCGTGGGAGGAGAGAAGGTGCATCGTCATCACAGCAAATACCTCTATAATGGTGAATATACAAGCTTTCTGCAAAGAGGGTCATACTTTTGGTGCTGTGTGTAATGAGGATTTTGCATTCATCCCATAATGGTCTATGTGTGCCGCTAGCTACCAATCGGGCTAGGGCTGTCAAATGTGAGCCTGTTCTGACATCGCGTGAGTGTTCAAGCAAACGGGTTTTTAAAATTACGTACGGTTGAGCCTCTGTACACTTGATCTATTTCATTAGGGTTTAAAGCTCTCGTGGGGATAAGGTAGACGTCGTACCTGTGTTTGTTTTCAACGGGGATCCCTGTCACGTTTAATTAGAGTGTACAAATTGCGTGTTTGTAAACCAAAGTTTATATTAAACCTGGCACATGCATGTTTTAAAACGCTGGTGGCGGGAAAATATCTCATGGATCCTACTTACCTGGTAAGGGTGCGGATTTTTTCTAATGCGGTAAACGCAAGTCGTCGATGCCTGCGGAGAATGGTTGGTACCAGGTCTTTCGGGTACCCGAATTTGTAGCAATTACAAAGATTCTTTGAAGTTCGATGCGCCGTAGGCGTACAGATGACGAATGTACAACTCCCATACAACTCAGCGCTGCCTTTATCTGTTAAGCTTGCTTCCCTGCGCTACCTGGTACGACGGGCATTTACGCATTCGGGATGAATGCAAAATCCTCATTACACATAGCACCAAAAGCATGACCCTCTTTGCAGAAAGCTTGTATATTCACCATTATAGAGGTATTTGCTGTAATGACGATGCACCTTCTCTCCTCCCACGAACATGGACTGCTCTACTTGAACATTGAAGAAATAATAATTACAGCTGAATTATTAATACTTGTGTAACATCATTTTGACTCTCCTCGTTCGCAGTCCTGTTACCTCTCTCTCTCTCTGTTCACAACAACTTTCGTGAGCATGCGCTCTACCCATTATTTGGGTCATCAAAAATCCCTATATATTGCGTGTCGACGTACCCTGATGCCATTAGGTGGGTGACCTGATGAAGATCACTAGTGTGATCGAAAGATCTAGTGTTTTTATCTATCATATGTTTTAACTTGTAAATACCGTTTTTAATTTGATTAAATGTAGAAGTGGTCTTCATTTCGTCAAAGGTGGTTAATGAACAAGTTGCATATCGTGTTATGTATGACGGATGTCTACTTCCATACGAAATACACTGTTTGTGAAAATAGCAACACCAAGAAATAATCGCGCTATTCAAATAAAATATAAATTAGATTCCTTGTGTTACAGGAGATAACTGATTATATTTGTACAGCTGTAAAAGATTTTTTCGCTTCAAAACTCAGGTATCGTGTGAAGTCACCTCGAGCAACAATAACATCCTCTACAAAGAGTGGTATTGAATGGAAGTGGTTTTTGATATCATCCTGGGGAATAGTCTGCCAAGCTGCTTCTATGCGACAATAGAGTTAATTTATGGTAACTGGTAGAGGCGCTTGACGGGCCAGTCGCTTAGCTGCCACGTCCCAGTTATGTTCGATTAAGGACATATACGGAGAACGTGGACGCCAGTGAAGAAGCGGTATTTTCCGTGCATGGCAGAGGTCTTGTACATTCCGGGTCACATGTGGCAGAGCATTGTCCTGCTGAAATATAGCACCACGACAACTCTGAAGGAAGTGTATCACGTCTGCCTCTAAAACATACCTGATGTACCGTTTGCTGTTGAGGGTTCACTCAGTTCGTATCAGGCGAGATCGAGAATTGAACTCAATGTCTCTCCAAACCATGGCTCTTGGCGTTGGGCTGGTATGACGCTGCAAAATGCTTGCTGCAAGGTGTCGTTCACCACGATGTCTTCGAACACCTATGTGACCTTCATGATGCATCAAGTTGAATCGTGACTCGTCCGAAAACACGACCCGTTGCCAGGTACAGTACATCCTTTCATAGCAACTGTATTCCCCTCTAGTAGTGCATTGTTTCAGCAGAATAATGCGCCATGCCACAGAGCCCGGATTGTTCAAGAATGGCTCCCAGAACATGGAGACTTCCAGGTATTGCCTTGGCCTTTAAATTCCCCGGACAAGAATCCAATGAAGCTTCTGTGGTTTATGTTGGAACAGAAAATCCGATCTCCTGCTACTCACCCGCGTAACTTGCAAGAGTTAAAGTATCTGCTAGTAATTTGTTGGTACCAGATACCACAAGACACCTGTCGAGATCTTTTAGCGTCTATGTTTCGCCAGATAACAGCTGTTTAGGAAGCACGTAGAGGAATAACACCATATTTGGCGGGTAGTCATATTAATTTAGCTCAGCGGTGTATATATCAAGCATGCTTTAATCTCTTTCGCAATATCAACTCTTCATAATCTACTCGCGATCTTTCTACACTTCGAAGTTCTCCTACTCGTTAAACTACAAAAGAAAACTCTTCAGCCCTCTTCGTGAGTTGAGTGCCAAACCCCATTCCAACTTCAGATTTTAAAAAGAAACGTAAAGCAATAAAGAGCACTTCACGTATGCCTCCATATTTACACGCATAAGCGAGTGTCTTATATGGCATAAAACATTCTTAGAAATACTTTTGCTGGAATGTGTTTCTTGTTTTCCTCTTCACCTCTTCTCTATGCGTCCTTCCGATCTCTCTCTTTCTCTCTCTCTCTCTCTCTCTCTCTCTCTCTCTCTCTCTCTCTCTCTCTCTCTCTCGTATGGAGTTTTCGTTGCCTCAGGGTGATCGTGTAGTAATAAAATAATGACAGCAAAGTGACACCGAAGTCTTCTTTTTCCGGTAAAAGCTTTCGAGGAAGAGAAAAAATTGCATCAGAAGTGGAGTATGAATATTTTACACCTTACAAGCAAAGTTGGTTTGAATACTTCTGAAAGTCCATGAATATCAGAAAAATCTAAGTGGCTTTGCATTTCTTTTATTATATTCTGCATTCTGATATTTTTAAAGAGAACCAAATAAAAGCTTGTGGCATACTATCTCGCCCTGCCTCCTCTGCTCTTATGCACACAAGCATTACCAAAATTAGAAGTGTAATTTTAATTGAAAAATATTTGTTAGTAACAAGTGTTTCTTAATGGGGAAACTAACATTTTTCCATTTCTCAGGGTGCAAATCTATTGATTTTTAATATTTTATTTGCAAATCAGAATTAAATAGGTTTGTGGCAAATACTTCGAGTTATCTGGGTTCGTTGTTAGTTGGATGCATTTGCAGATATTCATAAGGAATTTGTTGTTTGCCAAAGGAACTTTTATTCTAAGCTTTTGCTAGACAAAATAACGCACGAGCCGGAAAATAAGAAAATATTGTTAAAACTAATTTGTCAGCGAAAACATAACGCTTTGGCAAATTGCAGTAGCGAAAATTTCAAGCTAAATAACAATCATGTACCATGATATTATTGTCGAAAAAACTGAGGTACTTATCGTCATATACATTGAAGTAGCAAATTGTTAGGAATGCAGACTTAATAATGTATTGGGCTACCCTTGTCCATGAACAGAGCCTCGCCTCGAAGTGTCACAAATTTAACGAAATGCTAATATCGTTCTACAGGTATGTTTAGCCAAGTGGATGTGATGACGTCCATCAATTGCCGAATGTCCTTTGAAGGGAGGATCTCTGCTGTGAATGGCACTCTCAATCTCATCCCACAGATATCCAATAGCATAAAAATCTGAGGACTGTGGAAGCCATTTTAGATCTTTGAAATCGCAGTCGTGCTTTTGAAACGATACCTCGTTGCATTGAAATTCTGTTCCAGAGATACAGGGTGATTCATTCGAAACTGAACTTATTTTTTTAATTAACTCTCGATTGTAAAAGCACATTTGAATGAAATTAATGTAATACATACCTTGATCCGTGACAAAAAGGAATGTCTCATAGAAAAAATATTGGTCCAATGGTACGGCGTCGGGATACCAGACACCGATTTTCACTGGGGCAATGGCTCTTCATGGATGGCGTTGGAATTATCATTGTCCCACACCCGTGTATTTTGCGAGTTTACATAGCTGGATAAATGGAACCATGCTTCGTCAGTAAACCATGTTATGTCCAACAGGGCTGGGTTTTCGGCGAAAATTTTGACAAACCATTGGCAATATGCCGATCACTTTGCAAAATCCGGTGGCTATAACTCGTTTACAGCCATGACACAGTGCGGCTTAATCTTTGCCTGTTCGACTGCTCTTTGACATATCGAATAAGATTGTCCAGTCTCTTGGAATAGCCGCCTAATAGATTTTCGTAGAGATGCTAATAGCCGCTGCTTCAGATCCTCTATTGTGTACTCCATCTGGGGTCATCCTAAGCTTCCCGTTCTCTCCTGCTTCTTCGCCAATTTCGGAATGGTGGCCTCTGGTGGGTGGTTTACGCCCAACAAATTTCTTCAGAAACTCCTTCTGACATTGTTTGAAGGAACTGGTTACCCAGTACTGACGCACAATGAACACACGCTCTTCAATTCAGAACATCATCTTCGTTCGACCTCCTCGCTTAAACTTTCTGCGGAGACACGCTATTTCCCCACCACTACTAGATAGATGGCGCAACCTAGCTGCCAGAGAGGCATTTTATTAACAGGTAATGCATGTCTACTGCTTCGTCAGGAATTAAAGAACTGCTCCGTTCGGGTTTCACGCTCATCGTATATTCTTCATGTCATATATTCCACAAGTTTACAGTCTCGAATGAATCACCCTGTATTGAGAACGTTTCTCCTTAAATAATACGTTTGCTTCGGCGACGTTTTTCGGTGACTGTTTTGTGGTGCGCGACGACCAACCGGTGGAACGTTGACTGATTCAATACAGTGCTGTACGACACACCGATGGGTAGTTTCTTGGAAGTGTTTTCCATGTCTGCCAGCAGATGGAGTTTGATGCTTGTAGTTTGTATGTTTGCACTTCGTAACGAAAGGAGTTCACATAGCATACTGCAAGAGCAAAAGCGATCAGCGGTGTGTCGTTTAGCACACAACGATGAAATTCATGAACGCACTCCATAAATTTTTATTAAACGCAGTACAGTTTGCCTTTCGTTTGTTATCCCTAATTTATTTTACCTATATGAAATATTTCATGGAATCTATGATGAGGTAATAGGAGCATAATGTTCTCATCTAATTTCTATAATAAACGACTAAGAATAGTGAAGAACGTAAAAATATATGTATACAATATATTGATTTTATGCACTAAATAGCTGTATACGTGAATAATGAAACGGATTCTACATTGTAATTATAATATTTAATGTAGATTCTACATTGTAACTGTAATTAGGATTCTTCACTATAAGATTTTCGTTATAACGCATTATGTACGTGCAGAAACGGTCACCGGTGGTTCGTTCACTACAAAATGATGAAACAAATTAATACGCTTCTTAACTTTTTACTAAATGAAAAAACAATTTGATTTTGGTTTATTATTAACCTTAATTTTATTATGCCTATAGGATTGATTTATCGGAATCTGTTCTGGGGAGATACATTAACACAATTTTCTCAGTTATACACAGTGCGTTTGATCTTTTGATTATTTGTCTTTTATGGTGGGGGAACATAGGCAAAAGAGTGAGAAGGTGAGTATCGTATTACCTCTTCCCTTTCAACCGACGCAAGCCGTCTGCAACGTACGCTCGCTTGTAATTGGAGGAGGGAAGGGGTTGGCACTAAGTCAAACAAAATATAATAGTGAAAACCTGGGTGGTGTAACGGATATCATGCTCGAACGGAAATCGGTTGATGCGAGTTCGATTCCCGCGACAGGGCTATGGAACTTTCCAAGTTTTCGAATGTGATTGATGTACGTGAGAAACAGTAAATACAGGCAATTCAGAGATGTCTGATTGCTATGGTAATTACAGTGTAATAGAAAGTGTAGAGTCTGAAAAGTAGCCATAACCGTGCATGTATTTTATAAACTATAACTAACCTACAACGTAAGTAGGTAAGTTTGAAGTGTGTATGTGACGACCCTCCTGTTGATCGTTCAAAGATATATATACAGTCATAGTAAAAAAAAAAAGTTGCAACCAGAAAGAAGCAGCCCACAGGAATGAAACTTAGTCGCCGCCCCGGTGGCGCAGTGGTCTAAGCGATGGCCTCTGATCATTCGTCCAAAAGGGGTCCGGGTTCGAATCCCGGTGAGGCATGGATGTTGTTTGTCTTACGGCACTGGCTCCCTTCTCTGGAACCAGTGACCCTAAATTAGGGACGTGCGACTGCTTATAGCCGATTGAGTTGCTCACGGTGGTCGTTAAACCTCCAATAAAAAAAAACAAACTTAGTGGGTAGATTTGACATCGTGAGACATGCAAATGATTCAAGTATCACGCTCGGCCGCGCAGATGACGCCGGCAAGAAGGGGTCGTAGCGCTGTGCCTGACCGGCTATATAAGATCGTCCCGTTGCGCGTGCTAGCCATTTTGACTCGTGCTGTTGTGTTGGCTGCATCCTTTGCAAGTGACGTATGTCTCTGAAAAAAGTTAGGAAGCAATTCGAGCAGTTGGAGGAGTTCGAGAGAGGCCGCATCGTCGGGCTCCGGAAAGCGGGATGGTCTTATCGCCGTATTGCGCGCCATACCCGTCGTGCGGATATCCCCATAGCACGCTGTTGATGGCAGTGAATAGAACAAGGCACGCAGCAGCGACAGGAAGGGTCTAGGAGACCTAGACGAACCACTGAGAGATAGGACCGACGAATTGTCCGACATGCGCGGAGTGACCCAACAGTCACGATTGCGGATATTCAGCGAGCAGTGGTGCCCTCCATGAATCGTACGATTAGTGCCAGCACCATTGGCAGACGGCTGCACGACGTAGGACTACACGTACGCAGACCGTTACGACGACTACCCTTAACACCATTGCATCGTCGCCAAAGACTGCAATGGTGTTGTGCCAGACTGTCTAGGAGCCACACAGGTTTCCTATGAACCCTCCGATTAACAAACTAAAACAGTTTGTGGATCAGAGGGTTCAAAGGAAACTTGGCGACAATATCATCGGCTGTTGTTGCCCATTTGTGGCATGGTGCGATATTGTGATGCATGACCCTAGACCCATTATTGTTGAATCCTGCAGTCAGTTATCCGATTGTGGCCCATCTGTTCAATTGTACGATTCTCGCCTGTGTTCTTTGACCCCTCCGATCCGCCAGTTGTTTTAGTTCAAAGGATCGCCGAGTGCTAGAAGTTTTTGTGTGTCGCATTATTCACGGTTTTGCTACGGTTGTGCATGAAAAGTTCAAGAGTACGGCCGTTTGAGAATGCTGGAGCAGACGCCCCTGGCGCCAGCTATCATGTCACGTTCAAAGTCTCTCAGATTAATAGTTTTACCTACTTCCACTCCCATCGAACGCTAGCTGATGCTCGATGAGCTGGCCTACTTGATTTGTAGCGCATTTCGCGCTCATGTGACGTCATACGACTTGTAGTGAGTCGTTCATGTGACGAAGACAGGTGTACCTAATGAACTGGCATCTCAACGTATGTAATGATAACTACGGATTGACAAGCATTTATCACTATACAATTGAAAACGTAACCTGGGTATTGCAGGAGAGACATTACTCGTTTGTGTGCTGAAGAGATGCGTTTCTTAGGGGTGGGGGGAGTCTGGCAAGACACGCTCTGATCATTTGAGGAAGGAAGATGTGATGCAGTTGTGTAATGTGAGGCAAAATGTTGTTAGTAAGATGGAGACTAATATTCTTAATATTCTTAGGTGGTTTGGCCATGTTGAAAGAATGAGTGATGAGATGCTTACTAAGAAATTTTTTCAGCCCAAAGACAGAGGAATGCCAAGGAAGTCATAGGAGGATCAGATTCAGGAGTGTCTGCATGAAAAAAGATTGAGTATGAAGTACAGAAGGTCTTGTCTGCGCCGTGTGATGGATGTCAGTGAAGCCCGAGTTGTGTGTCAAGATCGCTGTAAATGGAGAAGTTTGGTACAGCAACAGTAAGTAAATAATCAGTTAAAAATTTATCTGGTGGTTTATATTTCTTTGTGGCACTAACCACTGAATCTCAGAACACAGTTTAGTGATATATACTGTATGTATTGTACACGCACCCAGGAATTAACGCTGACGAAAACTGACGCTGTGAAAGTATCCTGTCTCTAATTCTTAGTCATTGGTTTCAGAGAAGGGATAGAGCCATCCCCTTCATACACCTAAGGTTCATCTAAGAATCGAACGACGAGCTGAAAGCCTCGCCTCTGGCAACTAGACCACCAAGACGGAAGCGGACTTAGTGTTTCGGGTACACTTTAATATTATTTCTATGTGAAAAAAAAACATTGTAAGGTAAAATTTTAAGTAACAGTTTGGCGAAAAGGAAAGCACTGAAATCAATATGAGCTTGACATAACCTACCTAAAATCCCGAAAATATGTCATTTATTTTTAAAATACAATATCGTGCGAATTCAGGCTTTCAAGATCAGATTCTCAAAGTCTAAATATTTTTCCATCGAGTCTGAGTGAAACTGCAAAAGAAATGCCCATCCGCATTTCCACATGCTTTGGAAGTACACAGATAATATAACTTTCCTATCGTTCCTCCATTTTAATTAAACTAAGGAGCAGAATCTCTCAGAAAAAGAAATTCATTTAGTATATAAATAAATTTCTACATTCTTGAAATGTGTTAAATAAGTAATACTAAATCTGTGTTTTTAATATAGGTTATTACTGATTCCATATCCTTTCAATGCATTTCTTACATTCAACTGTCATCTCGATAATTGCATTGGATGTTAACGCTCAGGGTGCATCTCATAAAAAGGCCTCTCAATGTAGACAAGAGACCACTTTTACGCACTAGTTGTTTAAACTCAAGGCATCGACTTCATATTCCATGCTTCTTCTTACAAAAGCTCTTTACACCCTCAGCAGTAAGAATTGCCACATTAGAGGGAAAAGACGATATGCCTCACAGAATGTTTAAACTCTTTTACTTTTTTGTTAGGTGAATAGATTTTATTTGGTCAAATTCAATTTGCACTCCTCTTAGCAATGAACCTAACACTGAGTAAAGCTGTTGCTTGCATCAATTTGTATTGTATAACTGTAGCAAGTAAAATTTTTTTACAGCTAAAAACATTATTTTCCCATTCCTTTATATAGTTTATAAAAAAACGGAAGAACAACAGTGTCGCGCGCCAAATGACACAAGCTTCTTACGTCGTCTGTGTCCCACGCAAAATGGCACAGGACTCATAATGCTAAACTTTGACGCTAATAGCGTCGAGCCTAGTCCCAGGTGAGAAATACACTGAAGTAGCAAATGATTCTCTCTCTGTCTTTATCTCGTCTGTCCATCACGGGTTGAGTCCCACAAAAACAACTGGTGAGCCCTTGAGGGTTACTGACAAATTAATGCAGCAGTCTTTCCATTCTTCTGCTGCATACGGATAAGGGACAAAGTGCGTCCCCGGCCGACTTCACAGGAAACCATCTACGTATTCGCGTCCCCAACCACAGGGAACCTGGGGAAAGCTCCGGAAAAAACCGCAGACTAGATGGCTGCCAGGTAGGGGATTCTCACGCCCGACAGAAACGCCCGCCTCCCACACTGCACACAGCGCGTTAAGCAACTGCGCCATGCCCGTGGTACAAATGATTAGGAACACCCAATAGCAATCAAACACGTGCCATACTCACTTACGAACGCAACTATGACATATAAGATGGCCTTATAAACGCCTCCCTACAGAGAACTACGAAGCTTAGATAGTTCTCAATATGGGAAAGATTCTTGATTTAAACGACTCTGAAGGAGGCATGATAGTGCACTCGATCAGGCACGTGCAGGCATCGCACAAACGGCAAACCGTTTTGATTATGCAAGAATAATTGTATTGAGGATGTGCAATGAGTGGTGCACAAACGACAAGCAAGCAGTTGGAGATTTTCCTGTTGCTGAAACGACTTGTCACAACGTTCGAAGGCAACGGAGGCTGAAGAGGATTGTACGAGATAACAGATAAGCTCCATTTCGTCACGTAACAGGGCAATACAACAGCGATATGGGGAACAGAATACATGTATAAGCATACATATCCCGCCGCATATTCACGCTAATGAGCATTCCTGTATAATTAGCCTCTGTTCAAAACCGACAAATTGTCTGCATTGGGCACGGGAACACTAGGCCCTTGAGAACTGAAAAAGCTCACCAGGTTTGACGAATCGCGTTTTCACTTAATCACACGGCGATTGATAGACCATAATATGGCGCCAACAGCACGAATCGATAAATCCCAGCTGCCTGTCATTGACTCTACAAGCTGGTGGAAGCGATGTAATGCTCTGGAGTCAATTTTTATTGAGGGCATTGGGTTCCTTAATGCCTCTGGAATCACTCCAAGACTTTAGCCGTCATTCCAGAATGTGAAAACGCTGTGGGTTTAAAATAAAAGTGAAGTTTTGGCTAACATTCAAACTTGACTTACCTCCATATTTTTGGATGAGTTACAACGGATCCTAAGTTATAGTTTCATCACAGAAATGTACGCCTTTACAACTTGATCCTACCAAGATGGTCATTGATTTTACAATCATCCTGCTTTGATAGTTAAGTTTTTGTTCTTATTTAATTTCATCATACAGCGGTTGATATTCATCCATATCATGAATCCAAATTCATTGAACTTTCGTATCTACTGAATTCCGTTCTGCTAGAAGCGTTATACTGCTTTTTTCATCGAGTCACTAAAATCCTTCCTTTCCTCTTAAAAGGTCACAGAAAAAAAAATATACTGTACTGTACTGATTTCTTTCTAAAAGGACTTTATTGTTGTTGATTGTGCTATAACCTTAGTGAGCCTTCCCGGTGAGCGAGTGGTCAGGTGCACGAGCTTCTGGCTAATCATCAAAACTGGGCAAGAATAAGGAACCGGTGGTGCGATTCTTCTACTGCTCTGGTTTTATCATTTCCTGGAATCAGGGAAGTTACTTCTTATATTGCTTGATGTTTATGATGGCCCTTAACCCCCCCCCCCCTCCTACATACGCACACAACACAAAACAAAGAGTTTAGTGAAGTATTAGTATTTAATAAATGTTTTAAGATGTATCCCTAGTAGAAACACACATCACAGTCTCGGGCAATACAATCAAAGGTAGGCACCATACTGCGCGGTATATTCATACACGATTACTTAAGACGCTAGCCCGTAGATGAAAAGGGACAGCAGTTCGAGAAATTGAGTTCGAATCGAAATCACACTGGTTAAGCTGAACTTTGTAAACACAAGAATTATGACCTTCGGGATTTGCTGAAAAGTTTTAAAATTTTGTAAGCAAGGTGGAAATATTCTAATTTAATTTTGTTTCGGGGTTCAACGACCACCCTCTAAGAAATAGTCTCCCATCCCTAATTGGGAGCTACTGGTTCCGTTGAGGAGAAGAGCCAGTGTAGTAAGAAAAGCACACCACCCATGCCTCATCCGGCACTCGTGCTGGGACCCGTTAAGGTCAGAGGCCAATGCTAAAACCATTGCGCCAGCTGGTCGGCTGCTGTAATTTAGTAGATCCACTCTTGCTAAACATTTTCTTGTTAGCCTATGTCATTCCCCTGTTGGACAAATGCCTTTTTATTTCTCCCTACCTTTCATTGTACCTCGTCTTGATATTCATTCAGTTCGTACAAATCTCACTATCGCGTGTTTCCATCTCCACCCACCTCTTCCTCTTTTCCGATGCTCCTCATCTAGATTCTATGTAGACATTCTCCCTGTCCATACTCCTCCCATTACCTTCTAACAAGATGACTTTCCCATTTCATTGTAATAATATACACTGCTGGCCACCCAAAATGCAACACCAAGAAGGACACGAAATAGCAAAGCCAGATTTACTGGACACATAACAACAGGTACAAAGATGAAACGATTGAGCTTACAGGCCCGTGCGTCTTGCGGAACACGCAGACATCAATAGTTCGTGTGGCCCCCATGGCTGGCAATAACGGCCGCTACACGCCGCGGCATCGAACGAAAGAGGCTTTGGATGTGGGCTTTGGGGTATATCGGTCCAGGCTGCTTCCACACGTTGCCACAGTTCATCAGGCGTAGCCACGGGTGGTGATTGCCGGGCCACTCGGTTGCCGATCAGCGACCAGACGTGTTCGATGGGCGACATATCGGTAGAACAGGAGAGCGACAGCAGCAGTGACACCTGGTGTTCGGTGAAGAATTGTTGCACGATGCGTTCCACGTGCGGGCGCGCATTGTCCTGTTGAAACGTGGCCGCTGGCAGGTCCTGCACGTAAGGGAGGACTACAGGCTCCAAAACGTCAGAGATGTAGCGGTGGCTATTGAGTGTTCCAGCGATGCGTACCAGAGGGGTGCGGGTGTCATATCCAATTGCGCCCCAAACCATAACGCCACGCGACGGACCGGTATGGCGATTCATAATGCAGGCGTCATACAGTCTCTCGCAGCGGTGCCCCCACACGCGGATCCGACCATCGTGGTGTTGCAGACAGAAGCGGTATTCGTCGGAGAAGACACTGTTTTGCCATTCCATAGTCTAGGTGCGGCGTTCAACGGCCCACTGACGCCGCTCTCGCCAGTGGTGTAACGTCAATGGTAATCGGAGCAATGGGCGCCGTGCGACAAGTCCCCGCTCCTGCGCTACCGCCTCCTGCGCTACCGCCCCGGTGGCGCAGTGGTCTAAGGCGTTGGCCTCTGATCATTCGTCCGTAAGGGGTCCGGTTTCGAATCCCGGTCAGGCATGGATGTTGTGTTTGTCTTACGGCACTGGCTCTCTCCCTTCCTTGGAACCAGTGACCCTAAATTAGGGACGGGAGACTGCTTATAGCCCATTGAGTTGCTCACGGTGGTCGTTAAACCTCTAATCAAAAAAAAAATTCCTGCGCTAACGTTCGTGATGTGGCGGTGCGAGCCGTCAATGCCCGCCGCACAACATGCCGGTCCTCTAGTTCGGGGGTGTGCCGCGGCTGCGGCATTCGCTCACGTCGGTCCGTTCGTCCCTCCTGCACCCACCGAATCCATACTCGCCTCACTGTGGCTGGATGTCGTCCCACACAGGCGCCGATGTCTCGGTACGATGAACCGCTGTCGCGATAAGCCACTATTCGTCCTCTGTCGAACTACGAAACGTGCTGGAATGACTGCCGTATTCTGCGACGAGGCATCAGGAAGCTTTTCACGCACAGGTCCGGCAGCACAACACACTTTCACTACTTATACCCAGCCTTCTGTGCACCCTTCTTATAGTGCTTCTCTGTGGCTTGCCGGGCGCACATGATTTGCATATGCCCTGCAATGCTAATCGTTTGCATGTCCTCTCGTGGGCGACGCATGCTGCGAATTTCAGGCCAATCAGATGCTTCCTTCTTGGTGTTGCATTTTGGGTGGCCAGCAGTGTATGTTCACTTATCTTTTTACTGTAAGTTTATTTCGTTATTAGTTTTACCTTTTAAGTTTCTTTTTCTGCTTTAACATAAATCTCAGTACAATCCACACTGCTGATTCTTGTATTAGCAGAATTCTTAGAGATGATCTGAATTCACGCGGACATGTTAAAACTGGAAGGATGCGTCCGTCAGACATTCTCCTCTTAGGAGTCCCTGGTATATTTATCCTAAATATGGTGGTCCTCATTCGGCGTTTATGAAGATCTCCATCCTCTATCTTTTCACAGATATGTATACCTTACATTTTCCGTATTTTCTGTTTTAGAGCAATAGAATCTGTTTTAACATAAACCTTTCTCTTTAGCTTATTTGCTTTCTGTCCAGGATTCATGCTGTTCGGATGTTCATACCTCTGTACTATAGAATTTAAGTTATGGGATGACTTAGCATACAATCTCATTTTTAATTTAATCTTTTTACTATTGTATATTTACGAGGGCGGATCAAAAAGACAGTTACACTGCTTAATAAAAAAAACAGATATATACTGAGGGTTGGTTTAAAGATACAACATTTATTCATTTTTCGACATCAACTGAAGAGCAATTGAATTAGAGATACCTGTCTATATAGTAACGTGTAGCACCACCTTTCGCCCTGATAACTGCGGCGATTCGTCTCTGCATGGACTCTACAAGACACCGGAAGCGTTGGGAAGCCATACGGATCCACGACCCCCTGAACAAGCTCCCACAGTTCACGAGGATTTGATGGAGGGGGGGGGGGTCAGATCCTCTAACATCTCTCTCGATGGCATACCAGATGTGCTCGATGGGATTGAGGTCAAGTGGCCTAGCTGGCTAAGGAAGCGAGGTCACGTCGGTGGAGTGTTCATCTAGCCATTCGGATACAATTCGGTAGCGATGGCACGGTGCATTGCTTGTTGCAGGATGGAGGTCCCTAGTGGGATGTTGAAAACGCGCAAACGGGAGCAAATGGTCGTCCAGGATATCCCGGTAACGTTGACCTGTGAGGAACGATGTCACACGTACCAGGGGTCCTATTTCAGTCTACGTAAACAGTCCCCAGACGAGAATGCCACCCCCACCAGCTTGAAGAGTACCCTGCTGGAAAGAAGGATCCATCGCTTCATGTGGTTTGCGCCGTACTCGTATCCTGCCACCCGCATGTACCAACGTGAATCTCGACTCATCATTCCAGGCAACATTTTTTCCACATGTCTAGGGCCCAGTGGCGATGTTCCCGCCCCCATGCTAATATTTGCACCCTGTGATGTGCGGTCAGCAGTGGTACCCTCGTGGGACGATGGCTTCTGTACCCCATAGCGAGGAGAAGGTTCCGGATGGTGTGGCTGCTTACACATTTTTGTGCACCATCGTTAAATTGGCGAGTGATTTCTTGCACTGTGGCCCGTCTATCCGCTGTTACAATGCTAGCTAGCAGACGATGACCCCGCTCATCCACACGCTGTTGTCCACGGTAGTTGGCCCTTGCAGGGAGGGTTTTACCGGTTTCGATATACTCACGGTGCACCCGTGACACAATGGCTCGTGAAAATCCCAGTGCCTGTACGACTTCCGAGGTGGAGTGACCCATTCGTCGAGCCTCGACAATTTTCCCACAATGAAATGCGCTTAGATCCTTCGTCTTACCCATACTACTTCCGACACTTACTTATTCCCGTCGCATCACTCCTTATATTGTCGGATCGCTGCATACGTCATGTCGTTTCCGTTTACAGGGCCGCCCACAGCACCACATTTGCATAACGCCAGCTGTCTCTAATTCAATTGCTTTTCAGTGCGCTCGCCTAAGGACTGTAAACTTTATCGGAACGTATGATTAACTTTTAAATACCTGTACAGAAAGTCTCCTCCAGTTTGGTGCAACCCGTTAAGGACCGCCGTTTTCACAGCCTCATCGGTTTGGAATCGTTCTCCCCTAAGATCCAGTTTCATTTTACCGAACAAATGGTAGTCGCACGGAGATAAGTCGGGGCTGTACAGTGGATGTTGCCACACCTCCCATTTGAATGACTGCAGCAATTTCTTTGTCTTTCGTGCTGTGTGGGGTGTGGCGTTGTCATTAAGCAGAATGACACCTTCCCTCAACTTACTCCGACGTCTGTCCTTAATTGCCTTCCCCAAATTTCGTAGTGTTTGGTATTATGAGTCAGCATTGATAGTCGTTCCTTTTTGGCAGAAATCCTGTGTAAACAATACCTTCACAGTCAAAGAAAACAGTCTGCGTGACCTTTCCAGCAGACTGTTGGATTTTGCACATTTTCCTTGTTGGAAAGGTAATATGCTTCCATTCCATGGACCATCGTTTGGTGTCAGGGGTGAAATGGTGAAGCCACGTTTCGTCATCCGGTTATGATTCGACACAAAAATTTGTGACCCTCAGCAGAATACTGTTGCAGAAGGACTAAAGAGTACAAGAAACGTTGGTTTCTGTGCTGGTCGGTGAGTAAACGTGGAACCCATCTCGCACACGATTTCCGAAATCTCAGCTTCTCGTGAATGATGCGATGCACATTGCACACATAGTCTCGTACGAAATGTCTAATGTACTGGCAAATTCCTTGATTTTTGATACCCCTGTTGTCCCGTATAATGTCGTCAACGGCGGCAGCCTGTTCCGGAGTACTAGATATTGATGGTCTGCCTTGGCGGTATTCGTCCGTCAAATTTGTGCGACCCTTTTCAAATTGTTGGCACCACTTTATAATGGCCCAGCGAGACATGGCATTTTCTTCGTATACAGCACAGATTTCACGATGGATGTCAGTGCAATTTTTGGCGCTTAGCCCACAAAAATCGAATGATTCTTCGCACTTCCAATTTGGAGTAAGAATCCAGTTGACGCGACATTACGAACTGCCTCCTGCACTCGTCTTACGCAGTTACTGAACTAAAACACCTCCGGTCTGCAGCTCCGACGTATTGTCTACTTCACTCCCAAGCACACACGGTCAGACTCCAGTCCCACTCCAGATGGCACTTAGCGTAAATTACTTTTTGATTCCCCTACGTATTTTGATCTGCGAGGCAGTGACGTCTTCATAAGTATTGAGTCCCACAGCCTTTCATTTTTTCACACAGAATAACATTTTCAACGTTATAGAATGCTGTAGTGTACGCAACACGTTTTTCAAATATTTTACGAATTCCCATTGCAACATTTTAGTAAAATATCCCCCCCCTTCAGTAGTTCTGTATACATCCTGACCCCGCCAGATCTCTTGTCACAGTCGTTGTAACATCTCTGGTACAAATGCCCCATTCTTTGCAATGACTTCTGGCCTCAAATTAATTGAAATCGGTTGGAAAGTGTGTCTGGTAAGTGAGATCCTTAACATAACCTAACAGAAAGAATTTCAACAGTGTGGTATCTGGTGAGGAAGTTTGCTGAGTCGCTGGACCTGCCCACTCGATTCACAGATGGGGAAGAAGATATCCAAGATGTTTCGAACATTTTTATGGAAACCTCGTTGCGTTTTTTACAGAGGATCACGTTGTTGCGGATTGTGACAATGACATCTGACAGTGCAAAATGCATAAACTCAGGGCTGTCTCTGACGTGCAGGGCCGGATTTAGACATTGTAGGCCTATGGGTTACGAGTACTGTGAGGCCCCAGTAATATCAGATTGGGCATAAGTCGCTTGACAAATGTTCATTTTAATATACTTAATACGTCTTTATGTTTTCTCATTTTTATAGATATCATCATCATCATTGTCAACCATTATCAATCCACTGCTGGACGAAGGTCTCCCCAAGTTTCTTCCACAACGGTCTGTTTTGTGCCAGTCTCCTCTATGTTACTCCCGCATACTTTCGAATTTCATCCACCCATCTCCCATGTGGCGCCTTCTGGGTCCTTTCTTGCCCCTTGGAATCCATTCAAAATTTTCGGCTGTCCATCGATGGTCTGTCCTTCTGGCAATATGTCCAGCCCATTGCCATTTCAGGGATTTTACTCTGATCATGATGTCTTCCACTCTTGTCACTTTTCTGATCCACGAGTTCCTCTTCATATCTCTCCTGGTTACACCAAGCATGCATCTCGCCATGTTTTTCTTTGAGTTGTCTGCAATCTTTGTATGTCTCTTTTAGTTAAGGTCCATGTCTCTGCACCATACGTAAGCACTGGAAGGATGCATTGATCAAACACTTTTCTTTTAAGACATAATGACATACTGCTCTTGAAAATTATACTGTTTCTTCCAAAAGCTCTCTAGGCAAGTTTTATGCGCCGATTAATTTCTTCATCAATGTGACCCTCACTTGATATCTGCTGCCGAAGAAAAATGTAGGTATTGGTTATCTCCAGCTTTTCCCCATCAATCGATAAATCTTCATTTCTTGTAAAAGCATTGAACATCACTTTTGTCTTCTGAAAGTTCATTTTTAATCCCACTTCTTTGCTTTTGTCAGCAAGTTCCTGGATCATATTGTGCAGCTCTGATGGGGAAGTTGCAAAAATGACTACGTCATCAGCAAAACGAAGGTGAGTTGGAAAATCTCAATTAATCTTTCCCTTTGTTTTCCCAGTTCAGTGATTCAAAGACATTTTCCAATGTAGCATTAAAGAGTTTGGGAGATATAGTGTCGCCTTGTCTCACTCCCTTTACTCTTTTTATGGGTGCTGTATTCTCAAATAGCCGAATTTTTGCACTTGCATTTTCATAGATGTTATTAATAATATAAATGTATGCATCTTCAATACCGCAGGATTTCAAAGCCATTGCAACTGCTGATGGTGTTTCACTGAATCAAAGGCCTTTTCATAATCGATAAAAGTCATTCATAACGAAAGTTCATATTCCCTCGGTCTTTCAATTAGTTCTCTCAGTACGTGGATATGATCTTACTGGGTATATATCTTTATAGATATATACTCAGTTATGTGCAATGCAACTATGTCATCTATTGTTGTTTTTGTTGTTAGTTATTTGTTGACTCCACCCATTGCTACTTCTCTGGTCATCGAAGAGATGGATAGTGATTGATATGTTTATCTTCTGTTTATTATATATCTATGTTTGGTGATTTATCATTTTTTAATTACATGTTAACTTTTTGTCTGGCATAGTGAATGGGTGTCTAAGAAATGGTTTGGACACCCGTTCACTAAAAAGTGGTTTGTATTTTATGAGATGATAGCTTGTTTCCTTGAATTTCATAACCCTATATTTTTAATAATGATGAGATAGTGAGTAGTAGGATGTGGCTAGATACTGGGATGTTACACGTGTGTATAATTTTAGTAAAATGTGGCAAGGGGTGGTTTTGGTATTTTGTCTTTTGGTTTTTTGAATTAGGTTAATTCAAATACGTTTTTTAATTTTTTACATAGTATATTATAAATTGTACTTGGGGGTTCTGTTTATTGATGTTTGGTCTTCATGTATGGCCTGTGATTGTCAATAATAATGAGTGACATATATACACTACAGCAAGTTTCTAATCTGTTGTCTGGCGACTTTAATGATGCCTTGAAATTAATTCATATAAATGCCAGATCTCTTGTGTCTAAGGTTACTCTTGTTGAGGCATTGATTCAGGCGACCGGATCGGGGATTGACATACTCTGCTTGACTGAGACATGGTTTCCGACTCAAAATTATAGTATTGATATGCCTGGTTATAAAATATTTTTCCATAACAGAATTAAAACAAAGGGAGGTGGAGTGGCAATTTATGTAAATACTATTCACCAAAATTATTCTTTGATAACAGACTTAACTGTTATTGACCTTTTTATATTGAAATTTTGACAACTGAAAACGAATATTATATAATAATGGTTTGTTATCGCCCTCAGAGTTCTAACTCATCCTTATTTATTAATAAACTATTTGAAATTCTTAATTATGTCAACTTGGCAGGCAAAAGGGGTTTCTTGTTGGGAGACCTAAATATTGATGTTTCCCAAAATAACTTACAAACTCAACAATTCATTCAAATGCTAAATGCTGTCGGGTTCAGCAATACAATTAAATCTCCAACGATATTAACATCAGAAACTGAATCTACCATTGACTTATCCCTTACGAATGCTCCTTTAGAGTTGACTCTTTCGGGAGTTATAATTTATGATATTAGTGACCATCTACCAATTTTTACATTTTACAAACATACACATGCTGTAAATAAAAAAATACTTAATAACTCAACTCGATTAATAAACAATAATACGTTAAATAAATTTTATAATCTATTACAACATATAAAATGGAAAAATGTTTTACAGATGACTGATCCAAATCTTTTATGTGACAGCTTTGCAACAGTGCTAAATGAATTATACATCCAAGCCTTTCCAATTTTACTTAACAAGAACAAAGCTAAAAAGCAACGTAAACCATGGCTCACTAGACATCTATTAAACAGAATTAATAAAAAAATCGATTATACTCGAAATTTATACAAAGTAAACTACAAACTGATTGTCAAATATTTAAAACATATAGAAATAAATTAAATTCTGATTTTAGGAAATTTAAAAGAGAATATTATACTAATAACTTTTCTCAAAACGATTCTAAATTAACTTGGAAACATTTAAACAGATTACTGGGTAAATCTTCGGGTTCAATTACACCACAATATCTAACTAATTTAACCCAAAAAATTACATCCAAACAAGATGTAGTCAATGAAATCAATGATCACTTTATATTAGCTCCACAAATTCTTAAACAGCAAGTTTTACTTACAAATTCTCAATATCATCGGTACTTTCAGAATTCACACCAATCAAACACGTTTCACTTACTTAAAATTACACAATCTGAACTTTTACTCTTGTTGTTGCAAATTAATGTCGATAGTGGACATGGATATGATAAAATTTCACCATTAGTTATTAAACATGTGGCTCATATTATTGCTGAGCCACTTTTGTTGATCTATAATTCTATATTTACTACAGGCATATTCCCAACTCCTTTAAAAATAACTTAAATCACTCCCAAATACAAGAAAGGTTCGGTAAACGGAGCAAATAATTATCGGCCAATTGCAAATTTGACTATATTTGCTAAATTGCTAAAAAAATTAATTGACATTAGATTACTTTCTTTTTTACCAAAATACAACATATTTAACAAAAATCAATTTGGCTTTTTGCCAAATAAATCAACAGAGCTTGCAATTTCATTTACGCATAATTTAATCCAACAAAATGCTATAAAAATCAATCGACAGTTGCAATTTTCTTAGATTTATCTAAGGCTTTTGATACGCTAAACCATGATATTCTACTAACCAAATTATTTTCTATAGGAATTAGGGGTTCTACATATAATTTATTCAAAAGTTATTTATCAGCTAGGATGCAATATACTGTGATTGATATGACACAATCCACAATAGGAAATATAATTTCTGCAGTGCCGCAAGGGTCGGTCCTTGGTCCTATATTATTGCATTTGTATATTAATCATCTCTTTATAGTGGTAAAAGATAATGATTTAATTTTATTTGCTAATGATGCAACAATCTTATTCAAGGGTAACAATACTTTAGATCCTACATTTAGAATAAATGCACAACTTGTGTTTGTGACAAATTGGTTAAATAGCAATGAATGAATTGATTATTAATGTAAACAAGACCAAGGCTATGATCTTTTCGAAACTACAAATACTACAATCTACGAGTGACGTGGTGGTCTTGAATGGAGCTAAAATTGATTTTGTGAATAGTCATTCTTACTTGGGAGTATTGATTTGAAGTGGTTTGAAATGGAATATGCATATTGACAACCTGACTAATATATTATTTAGAAACATTAGGGTAGTTAGTAAGATGATGATAAATTTGTCCCCTAAAACAATGATACTGTTATACTACACACTAATACAAACACATATATAAATTACTGTATACTGACATGGGGGCAAACAACACAATATAACTTTAAAAAAATACAGGTATTACAGAATAGATACATAAGATTAAGACCTAAAAACTCTTAATAATTCTATACCCAATCTTACCTTTAGCTCAGAAGTAAATCCCAATAAATATAATATACTTACAATAAAACAATTATTTGACTATAATCTTGGTAAAATAATGTTCCGAAGAATACAAAATGATTTATACCATGACTTAAAATCATTAAATATTCGCACTCATACTTATGAAACCAGGAATGGATCAACACTCATACCTAATTTCTCTCGAACAGAAAATATTAATATTAATTATTGTGGTCCAAAACTTTGGAACTCCTTGCCTTGTGACATAAAATCTGTTAACAATTTTGACCTATTTAAAAAAAAAATTCAAGCACCACCTTATTAACAAGTCTCTCAATTAGTGCTGAGTTGACCTGATCTGGTCGCTTGATTGATTTCACGGCTTATGGGATAGACCTTGCATCTATATACACTTATGTATTTATTTAATTTTTCAGTTATATTCAATATGCCTTTGACTTGTCTTTTGTATTGTTCTTTGTTGTTTGTGTCTTTTTTTCTTTTTAGTACTAGGGGTGGGAGGGCAATGTCAGGCCTTAAGGCCTTTTCCCTCCTCCTCCTGGTTGCTACATTTTTTGTAATTGATTATATTGTTTGTATTTTGAACTGTAATATGTGGCAACTGAAAAATGAATAAATTAAATGGAATGAACTGCTAATGTCAAGCGACTTTTGCATCACTCTATTTTCAAAAAGCAAAAAAGAAGTTAAAGACAAAATTGAATTTATTCATACAAGGTTAACAACTAAAATTCAAACATTTGCTTTGAATAATTTCTTGGAAGGATTAAAACTTGTACGAAGTATAGATAGCATCAAGTGTCATGTCTAAACAGTGACTTTTGGAGGTTCATCACCATGAGTTGCGCACAGCCATGTTGACGAATTTGCTGCGGAAAGATGATTATGATGAGGCGATTTCTCATTGTCCATGATCATCAAGTGCCAAACGCCAGAAATGGCTCAGTAGGTCCAGCACCTATTGTAGGGATCTATAAATGCATTCACTTTAAAACCTTGGAAAACCACCAACTGGATGGTAGGAAGCATGGTATTTGAAACCGTAACAGAGGAGGAGAGACTTGTACCATACTGCCCCACGACGGCAGTGAACGGAACCTAACTATATGTTCAAATTTAAGGATCAGTAACAGAAAACATGTCACTTTCATGCTGTCTCTGAAAAGTGAAGAAACAGGAAAAATTCTTATTGGCCGCCACCGCGAATCGAACCCAGGGTCTTCCAGTTATGCGCCGGCATATGCTTCCACTGCACCACAGTGGCCTCTAAATCTTCCAGACTCGCATACAATCTGCCTGGCTTGGCAGTTAGTGTATGTGAGTCTGCCTGGCTTGGCAGTTGTGTATGTGAGTCTGGAGGAATTCCAGGCCGCTGTGGTGCAGTGGAAGCATATGCCGGCGCGTAACTGGAAGACCCTGGGTTCGATTCCTGGTGGCGGCCAATGAGAATTTCTCCGTGACTCACTTATAAACGTGGAAAGAGCGATGGCTTCTTTGATGTTCCTAGTCCACGTCAAATGTCTGTATTAATGAAGAAACAAGAGTTTTATGTGCATTCTCTTCTATCTTCTACATATTTCATAACGAAATTATTACCTAAAAGTAGTATTTCTTCTAACACAAGTAAAATATCTAACACTGGAGTATTTAGATTTCGTTCTTTTTTCTTGTTTTTTTTATTAATAACCACGAACATATTCATTATTTCATAACATTCTGGTTTTCAAAGAAAACTGACGGGTGATTAGACTTTGATGCCTCACTAAAGGAAAAAAAACATTATTTTCTTCCGTACGCACTGGATACTTTTGTGTTTCATGAGTCCCAAAAAGCAGGGAAATTTTGTTAGGCTCTTTTAATATTCACGAACGATGGATTTCCATTCGTCAGTAAAAGAAGCAAGAAAATTTCATGGGAATACTAGCAAACTGACTGGCAGACATTTCAAATTCAATGTATTTTCCCCACGCTACTGATTTTCGTATGGATGCAAGAAGTTCACTTTTCTGTAGCCGCAAGTGAAGCTGCTCTTTAAAAATGTGATACGTACACAGACAACACTTTTTAAGAATGCGAACCGTACACAGACACACATTTTAGTAATGCGAAACGTATATCGACACACTTTTTAATAATTCGAAACGTACACCGATCAGCAATTTCATTATGACCACCTACCTAATAAGCTCCCTTTAGCCCGCAAAAACAGCGGCCACTTGGCGAGGCATCGATTCGATGAGGTGGCGATAGGTATCCTGAGGTATCTGGTACCGTAATGTCAACAGAAGGTCCTCCAGTTCCCGTACATTTCGGGGTGGTGGTGATTCAGCGCGAACCCGCTTTTCCAAGTCCACAAATGTTCGATTGGGTTCATGTCAGGTGAATATGGAGGCCAGGGCATTAACAGAAAGTCATAAGCATGTTTCTCCAACCACTCCTTGACTATTCTGGCAGTGTGGCATGGCGCATTATCTTGTTAGTAATTGCCATCACCAGCAGGGAATAGTTGCCATTAATGGGGAAACTTGGTCCACAACGATGGTTTTTTTTGGGAGGGGGGGTTGGAGGTTTAACGACACTGTGAGCGACTGAATGGGCTATAAGCAGTCGCCCGTCCCTAATTTAGGGTTACTGGTTCCAGGGAAGCGCGAGAGTCAGTGCCGTAAGACAAACACAACATCCATGCCTCACCGGGATTCGAACCCCGACCCCTTACAGACTAATGATCAGAGGCCATCGCTTAGACCACTGCGCCACCGGGGCGGCACGATTTTCACATATCTGACTGCTGTCAGGGATTGTACTATTGGGATAATGGGGCCTAAAGTGTCCCAAGACAATATCGCCCACAGCATAACACCTCCACCGCCGGCCTGTTTCCGCCCAACAGCGCATCCAGGTGTCATAGCCTCCTTTGGTAATCAGCGCATCCGCGCTTAGCAGTCTACGTGATGCACCAGGAATCTTGATTCGTCAGACCAGGCCACTTTCTTCCAATCATCCACGGTCCAATCTCTATTATCTTGGGCCCATTTCATGCGTTGTTGGCGATAACGTGCAGTGAATGGGGAATCGGCTGAATCTTCGGCTACGCAGGCCCATGCGCAGAAAGCTGCGATGAACTGTGTGCTGTGACACACTGCCCTGATCACCACTTTTGTAACTGCGTGTGATTTTTCACACTGTAGCCCTGTGGTCACTGTGAACAATGCCAGACAGCGTCCGCTCCCCTCTGGCATCAACGAACTGCGGACGACGCACGGCTGGACGACGGCTCGTCGTTTGGCTATCTGTGCATCACTTTTGATACGTACTCACTACAGCGCACGCGAACAACCCACAAGCCGCGCAGTTTCAGAGATCGTAGCTCCGAGGCGCCGTGCCGTCACAATTTGTCCTTTACCAAACTCCAATAAATCGGCAGCTTTCCCCATTCTGACTCCGAACACTCTACTAACCGAAAGCCAGTCCTCGGGTTGTATATATACTGCTCTGTGAACTTCACCTGCGCCACCCAAATATCTAATATTACTCTTTTTCACCTGACAAAAGGCGCAGAGCGCTGAGGGTTCGGGTCTCTCAACCTCAGATAGGAAATATCTCTCACCTGCGCCACCGTTCGGTCTACAGGCGCGCTCATTTCTCTAGGCTGGGGTTGGTCATAATGTAATGACTCATCGGTGTATATAGACACAACACTTTTTAAGGATGCGAAACGTATTAACACACTTTTTAATAATGCGAAACGTGTATAGACACAAAACGTTTTAATAATGCCAAACGTACACAGTACAAAACAAAAAGGCAGATGGTAGTGCACATAGGTTTCTTTAATATTGCAAATTAGGAAGTTTAAAAGTATATTTGGACATTTTCGCAGTATTTCAAAATTTTTATTCATTCTTTTGACGATTTTGCAAGGAACTGTGGTTGTTAAGGTGGTTCTACCTGAAATCTCTGCCTTATGTTTCCAATGGTAAAATTTCTTTACATATTTTCTTCGCAATTAATGTGTTCCCAAGGATGAAAATTTGCACATTGATAAGACTAAGTTATAGCATGGGATACTTAATATTTGCTAAAATATAGCCATAATTAAGCAATCCAACATTTTTGTCTTCTGACGTCATCAATGTACAGGTGTGCCATCTATTAACAGTTCTGAACATTACTCAAAGAAAAATGATTGATGATTTTTAATATAATTATGGTTATGTTTTTGCAAGTATTAAGTACTCCATGCTATAATTTAAAGTTAGCTTTATCGATGTGCAAATTTTCATCCTTGGGAATACATTGTGAAGAAAATATGTAAAGAAATTTTGCCATTGTAAACATAAGGCAGAGATTTTAGGTGGAAACACTTTAAACACTGAATTAAACAATGATTTACGCAATCAAAGTTATTTCGTGATAATTGTAGATAAAAGGTTGGAAACGCTGTCAAAGCACGGTAATATTTTGGAGTCAAAGCACACACACCATATCCCCAAATAATCTTTTAAAAACGTAGGATTTAAAAAACATCTTTACTTACAATTTAAAAACATGGTAGATAAAAGCGCTGGCAAGCACTTTCGCGACCACTATGGCCGTATCTTCAGGCCGATGAGTGAAACCAGAATTAGAACGACACAAGGTTAAATAGTGACGGATAGGAGAACAAGTAATACACGTTATGCAAATGAAACACATTAGGCATTGCCATTCACTACAAACTATTACAAGTCTTTGTAATTACTTGGTTTCTTCCTCCCGTGAATACTGTGAAACCAGATTTCTCCGGGCGGTGGGAATGCATACAGGCACGTCCTCATTACAGCATTTTGGTCCAAGTTTCATGATATATAGACTCTCAGTAAAGAGCATAGAGCGTTTATTAGAAGCTGTCGATAGTAAGTTCGCATTGTCCCAGTCAGGTCTAAAGTCTTTTTCAATAACAGTTTTTGACAATGTCGAAGTGGCAGATTTCTTACGGATGGCATATGTGCTCAGCCCAACGAATAACCAGGCTCCGAAATGTCGAGCCCACATAACAAAGATCCGCCGATTGTCCATTTTTGTCCATTAGAGGGATATTGTACACTCCAAAGCGGGAAATAGGTGGAATATATGTTCAGTAATTAGACGTGACAGAGACATAGTTCCACCTATTTCCCGCTTTGGAGTGTATAATATCCCTCTAATGGACAAAATGGACAATCTGCGGATCTTTGTTCTTTTTCGTGAAACTTATCTAAAATGTTACACGAATTATGAGTGCTCTTTTTCGTAGACATAAGTGGTCACTGAATGCAGAGATTCGTAAACGACGCAGATATCGCAATTTTTTAACATACTTCGATTATTGGAAGCCCCGTCGTATCTATTGTCAAGAAAACGCTGGCTCAGTGCGTCTCTTCATACGCATTTCTCAAGTTCGCAGTTACTTCTGAGCTCCTAAAACAACTGCTTTCTGAACAGTTAATGAGCGGTCAGAGCAGGGAGTTTTATTCTGTGCACACACGTGCATTTGTTACAACTAGCGTGACTTGCTGTGCTTAATAATTAAAAGAATGCACTCCTACGATAACGGTAACTTTGGAAGTCAAATTAGGAACTCCTTTTAATATGCCACGGTGCAGATACTAACAGCCAATGAGCAAATGTTGAAATAAAGTCTGTTGCTGATTACCTCCGAATGCTCGGGATATTAAGTAAGTCTCTGTGTTAATACTAAATGCTATAATTTCAAAGAATGAATGAATGTTGCTAAAGACTAGACGCTCAATGCGAATTTAGGGATTTTCGTTCATGCTTAAAAAGAAAGTCAGAAAGCTGCAGAACTTTGTTCGCCGACTAACCCAAATTAAATCGAACTAAGCGAAACGTGATAAGACTGAAAATCAGAAAGAATATGCAGACTACAATTATAAGTTACCGCAACGTACTAACTACAGGCCTGCTGTAAATGTTTGACTGACGCAAATGTTTGATTGCCATTTTTATTAGTTAGTAAGAAACCGTACATGAAGTACTTTTACATACGAAACTGTATAGAAAGTACTGGTTCACAACAAACTATTTAGAAAGTATCGGTACGTAAGAAACATTTTTTGTACAAATTTATTTATTTGATTGTGTCTGGTGAGGCAGAATTGCACGCTTTCATTTCGGAATATTAGAGTTAGAATTTTTGCAAAGGAATGGACTTACTGCGAATGGTATAAAGTAAAACTTCATTAACTCTAGTAAACGTACATGGAAAGCAAATTGTTGCTTTGCAGCAGCATGCCGAAAATGGTGTGGCTAGTTGTTCATTGAAAGTGGTGACCTGGGATGAAGAACCAGTTCAAACAATATTCTGAACTTACAGGAAGAAGTTAATATACACAATGATATTAAACTAGCCCAAAGACTGGCTGTCTGAAGGAGCAGTTTATTGCCAAGGTAACATTAAGTCCAGAATAAGCTACAACTGGAAGATTGCTGTCGGCAATTGATTATGCTCTGCAGCGTGAATTGTAAACTTGATTATTATACGGATTTCCTGTCTCATCTCCTTCTAGAAGAATACATTTTTAGTTTTCTGTTGTATATGTACCTTGTTGGCTCTGAAACGGGACCCGTTTTATCATAAGGTTTTTACGCTCTGTTGTCCTTACCGATAAAATGTTAGCACAGACGAAGTTTGAAAGATCTCTTATATTTCCCGTACACATTGAGGCAAGCTCGTGGGTTTCCATATGCCCTTTATCTCGGAGTAAATTCAGTTTCCTTGTCACTTTTTATGGTTATGCCTCTACTATAGCAACAAGCAGTGCCAAAGTCAGTCTGTTGTTCACGACAAACTACATAACGAATGATCAATTGCAGACAGAGGCGTTTTATCGCATGGGCGTACCTGGCGTTCGCCTGGGGCCTCCGTCAAACAGAGTTTTGACAGAGTCGCTCAAGATATGTGTTACGCCATTTTCCCATTTCGACTCCCACTTCAGAGAGCGTGTTTTCTATTTCCCTTTTAAGATTTGCTGAATCCAAAAGAGGGGGAAAGGAAATAGAGAAAACTTGTAGTTTAAAACAAATTTAAACACAGTGCTCGGCGGTTTTGTAGGGTTACTAAGGACTTCATTCCCGTAAAAAAAAAATGCAACACAGCCAAGCTTATCGCCCCATGGGCGGTTGTGGAAAATGAGCATACCCGCATGGGGTCAGCTTGAGCTCCAGCTGATTGAGGGGTGGCGTCCCTGCGGCCCTAGCTGACCATGTAACTGTTCTTTGACCCCACCTGAAGCTGTATGGCTAACCCTGGATCTTGCGCCATTAACCCCAATAAAACAACCAAACAAATTGAGCAAAAACAGTAAGTTTTATAAATGAATAAAATGCAACGCTGTGTATTGCTAAAACGTGGAAAGAGTGATGTCTTTATTTATTCACTGACTCTCATGGTTTCCGAGATAGGAGTGCTAACTTCCACAATTTGCCACTAGGGGCGCTGCAGTAACTCATCCGATAGGAGGATTTTTACTATTTGGAGGATTTACACTTTCACAACAGTAAGTTTTTAAAGCCATTCTTTTACCTTACATCATTCTCCTCCCTCAAAACATCGTGGCTTTAGTTTGGGTCACGAAATTAATCATACCACCGATGTGCCACATACTTGAAGACATTCACATGCTTTTGTTGAGAACAACTTTTTCCAATACATTTTTAGAAATTTATTTCTTTATTTACAATACATACTTATATTGATTATTTTATTGTGGATGTACTGAAAATCAGAAAAATTCACCAATACCTTGAATTTCACTACTAGATTTTGATATAAACTACGTGCTTCTACTTAACCTCCGCTGTTTCAAGGTCCCGGATTAATGTCGCATAATTATTTTCTCTTTTCCCGTCTTATTTATATGACGGACTTTTTACGCAAACGTATTAGTATACAGGGTGATTCTTTAAGTCCTAAGTGCCTCAATAACTTGGGAACAAAGACAGCTAGAGCTATGGAAGTAAGGTACGGTATAGTAAAACAACCATGCGCTATCGGATGAGTGACTGCAGCGCCCCTAGTGGCAAATTGTGGAAGTTAGCACTCCTATCTCGGAAACCATGAGAGATACGGGAAAAAGATCAATTAGAAACTTGTAGAGCATCAACGAATTAGTAGGAAACGACATATGGTAGAAACGGCTGGGGTAAATAGAAGGCTGGAAAGGCGAACTTGTGTGAAGCCGGTTCGTGTCGCTGTTGTGGTAACAGTCTAGCAGAGAGAAATATATGATGTATGCGACCTCACGCCTGTGAGTGTCGTATGCAAATTCTGGTGTGACATAACGCCTCACCTGCCGTATCAGGCGCGGCGTGGCAATGTATAAAGGATCGTCGGACAGGAGTTATGTCATTTGTAACATGAGTATCTGGTAAAGAACGAGCATGGCAGACTATTCCAATGAACAGTATTGTGACACGGTACTGCTATATGGAGAATTCGGACGCAACGCGAGGGAACCGTCACGTGAGTATGGCTTACGATTTCCGACTCCTCCATCGCCGACAGCGTGGACCATCAGTCGCGCAGTTCGACGGTTACGAGAGACAGGCAGTATTGCAACACGTCCCCGTTTGGGCCGACCCACCGGAATAGGTAGGGATGTGCAACCAGTCGATGTTCTGGCATACGTTTTGTTCAACGCACACACCAGTACGAGGGAAGTCAGTATGGCATGTGGCTTATCACAATCCCGTGTGTGGAACATTTTTCATCAGCATGGTGCCCACCCTTACCGTACAGTACCACTGCACGTACTGAACGACGTCTAGATTGGTGCAATTTTGTAATGAACACCGTAGAAGAAAATGCGGCCTTTCTATCCTATATCCTTTGGACTGACGAGGCGCAGTTCACACGCGCCGGGGTGCTGAACAAACAAAACACCCGTTACTGGGCAGTTCAAAATCCATTTTTTTACACGGGAAATGAGGCATCAGGTGCGCTGGTCGATCAATGTCTGGTGTGGCATCTGGAAGGACCGACTTGTTTTGCCTGTGTTATATGAGGGCGCATTAAATGGACGAAGATACCTGCAGCTGTTACAAAGCACATTACCTGAGTGGTTAGATGATCTGTCTCTGCAAGGTGTACGCTCACTATGGATTCAGCATGACGGCGCTCCGGCACATCAACCAACAGCGGTACAGCACTTCCTGTCCGACACTTTCGGGCAACAGATCATCGGTTATGGTGGTCCCGTAGCGTGGCCTCCACGATCCCCGGATCTAACTCCCATGGATTTCTTCCTCTGGGGTTACCTAAAGAATCACGTGTACAGGGTTGAACCGACGAGTCTCCACGATCTCCGACTGCGTATCGTCGCTGCGTGTGACAGTGTGACACCTGTTATGCTGGCGAACGTACAATGGGAAGTTCTGTTTCGCATTCAAATGTATATTGTGGCAAATGGTGGCCACATTGAACCCTATTTACGTTAAACGCAACGTTATGTAAGTACCGCTGTTGCATTAAACATGACCAATGTACTCCATTTGTATCCATGCCTGAGTATAATAAACCTTGTGTTTCCCTCACGTTTCCAACCTTCTACTTACCCCAGCCGTTTCTACCATATGTCATTTCCTACTAATTCGTTGATGCTCTACAAGTTTCTAAATTATCTCTTTCCCGTGTCTCTCATGGTTTCCGAGATAGGAGTGCTAACTTCCACATTTTGCCACTAGGGGCGCTGCAGTTACTCTCATCCGATAGCACATGGTTGTTTTACTATACCATACCTTACTTCCATAGCTCTAGCTGTCTTTGTTCCCAAGTTATTGAGGTGACTTAGGACTTTAGGAATCACCCTGTATATGAATTACATGCGGAAATGTATTGCTAAAAAATACTGCAAGAAATTTTTATTGTATTTTCTTGAGATGCGAAGAAAAAGATACACCTAGCAATATTTGTAGGATTTAGATGATAAAATGAAATTATGTGTGTGTGTTGCCTCGCGGGACGGGATGGGGGTGGGACTCGTTCAGCTACGCGCCAGGAGCCTCATGGGTTCTTAAAACGTCCCTCACTGTAGAAAGAACTGATGAAATGTAAAAGCAGAATGGAAGTTGACAGAGGAAAGGCAGTTCATTCTGTATTTAACGTGTTTTTGAAACATTCGGCTGATGATTTTTAACTACAGTATACTTCCACTCACTATCGCCGAATAGGAGTGCTGGATTTAGTAAAACAAAAGAGAAAGTAAATCATTTCCCTTTTAAGAGAAATACACGGGGATCCATTTTCGATGTACCCAAATTTCTTAGCTTCTATTTATGATGAGCAACAAAAATGAGCAACAGCAAAAAAAAAACTGAAATGTGTTTTTATTTTCAGTATATGCTTAATTTAACTTCGCAGCGATCCTAGAGAATCATATAATACTTTTTTTCTGGACCCTGCCACCAGTCTTACATCGTGAATGCTGTCAGAGGAAATGCATCAGATGTTTCTCAGGTAGCTGCACTTGAAGTTCGCTGTATCACACTGGTTGTTCTTTACGCTGAAATCGAGTTCAGGATCACCTGATTGTCACGTGCTGGAAGCATGATTCTCCCATTTGCGACTCTCTTTTGATGTACATAGCTGCCCACGTGATTACAGTGAACTTGAGTTAGCTGTTAACCAATAGCATGTTTTGTATTTTTTGATAAAGTTTTAACTTTTAGCAGGAAAAAAGGAGAACGAAATCGAGAGAACTCGTTGTGCAGCGGTTGAGGCGTGATGTTCAAACTGTTGGAGAAGGAAGTGTTCGTTCTCTTAAAAAAGTAAACAAATAACTGATGTACCGCACAACCGTACTTTTATAATACCATTACTTGCGACTTAGCAAGTAAAGCTGACGTTGCATTTGTTATTATCGCGCTTATCTTTATGTGTGTTGCAAATACTATCTGCCTTATTGTATAAGAAAGACAAAATGTTCATGATCCGGAAGGCAGCCGTCTTTCTAAAGGTGAGTGAGGTCTTATTCAATTTTTGGCACAATATCTATGTAGGAAAATAAAGCACCGCACGGTGGCGCAATGGTATAAGCATTTCATGACGAAATAAATTTCTCCGTCATTTTTGCCCACTCCGGAGTAAGTCGATCTCCCAACTGAGCTACGCGGACGTATGATCTTGCTGCTATCTGCCTTTATCTCATGTGCGTTCCGTTATGCAGGCACGTCGCAACTGACTTTTGATCATTCGTCCGAGATGGGTTCGAATCGCGGTGAGGCATAAATGTTGTATTTATCTTACGGCAATGCCTTTCCTTTCCCTGGAACCAGTTTCCTTCAATTAAGGACGGGAAGCTGCTTGTAGCTCATTGAGTTGCTCACGGTGGTCATTAAACCCCCAAATGAAAAATATTATAGCAGCAACCCCCTGACTCTACCTTCTTAAGTAGCGAGATGACCACCTAGCAAAATGACATCTGTGAATAGTAGTTCTAATTTGCCACCCCGGTGGCGCAGGGGTGTATGACCATTCGTCCGTGAAGTGTCCGGGTTCTAATCCCGGTGAAGTATCGACGTTTGTCTTACGGCACTAGCTCTCTGCCTTCCCTAGAACCAGTGGACCTAAATTAGGGACGGCCAACTGTTTATAGCGCATTGAGTTGCTCACGATGGTCGTTAAAACCTTCAATAACAAAATAAATTCTCTAATTTACCCTTCCTTTTGAGTTACTGTTCTTATGTAAATTATGTATGTTGCTTCGTTATATTTTCTTTCTGAACGGTACGTCACTTCCCCGAATATCATCCTTATATGTTTTGGCAACGACTGACAGTGAGCCGAAGGTAAATAGAAAAGCGATCTAGAGTGTAAGGGCCTGGTTGTTATGACGAAAGATGGTTCACTGATTGTATTTGACGCAGGTTACTTTGATCTCTACGCTGATTGAGTTGTATCTATGAAACTGATATTGTGATCAAATCAGCGAAGCTCTGTTAGTTGTTCAAAGAGGAATTATGATGAGTCAACAACCAAGAAGCGAATGAGCAAGTCGTAAAAAATATTTCTATCAATTTCTTGATTTTTGGATCCGTGAGGCCGTTAGTGGTCGATAAGGTGTTGTTTTTTAAGCATTTAGTATCAATAACACGCGAGCTTAAGAACATTCAAAACATTACTCATGGTTTGACATGTTCACTCATTTACTTCGTGTTCCCTTTTAGTTAAATACAAAATGTGAAAATTTAAGTTGTATGCTGTTTTAAATGGTTACTTTACGACATTCGGTGTTTATTGATGGGCAGTATAATGCGTTGTAAATTCAGTGCTAAATGAGCTGTATTCCTATCACCAATCGGGAAAGCACGTTGTTTTTACCGAAAAAGGCACATTTGGACAACGTTATCTCTAGGGGTAAAACCTGCTGCATTGGGAAATGGGTTAGGTCTTTACTACGTCTGATTAGAGCACCTCAAAGATCATTAATCAGAACAGAAACATCCTTTTAAAGTTATTGCATATTCAATACAAATCTAATAATGGACCTTTCCTTTTGCTTTCCCCTTGAGATGTCGAAATTTCTGAATTTGAAAGATTCTGTGTTCGAGAATTTCGTAATCTTGTTCAAAAGCATGCATGTAGTTTACAGTCGGTAGAATTCTAGTGTAGAACAAGAGACATCCAAGCAGACAATTCATGGCAGGAAAATTTCTTTGTTTTTATATAATCAAAAGTACTGACAGCACTGATATAGATCAGCCCTTTTTTCAGTTCGCAGGTGTCCGCACGAAACGATTATGTTTCAATCACAAAATGATGAATCCCAGCGGGTCGCGCGGGAACGAAAGATTGATGACGTGTAAATGCATTAAAGGATGAAAACTCACTCCTATCTCCCAGTGGGGGATAAAGATAAAAGGAGTGGTTTGGTTTCCGCATGAAAAACACCGTCGTATCCCATTAGGATGTCCATATCAATTGTGCAGTCTCTAATCAAAATACAGATTATCTGTATGTTGGACACGTTAAAAATTAATTGCATGTCAATGAACAACGCCAGAATCTAATTCTTGTTTTCTAGGACAAATGGTTGCGTTTAAAGAGTATAGTTTAGTGGTTCGGAAAATTTGATTCGTCTGGAAATAGCAGTGACTTTATTTCAAACTTGCGAAAAATGTGAGAAAGAAATTAGGAATGCGGTCTCAAGACTTCATCAGTCAAAGTGTGTTTCATTGAGTGCATTTCAGTTTTTCAAATTTATTTTTGTCACATGAAAGATTTAACATACGGACAGACTAAAAGTCAGCATTAAAGACGTCGTGAAAAGATTACGCTTTAAAAGTACTGCGTACACTGCAGTCCAGCCCTTGGTTCTTACCAGAGATGGAAACGGGTCACGGGTCAACGAGTCGACAATTTGTTAGGGGTCCAACAGGTCGGGTCAAGTGGTTCCTGACCCGATTTTGACCCGGTTTTATTCCCGTTTTATTTTTTGAAAGAGAAAAATATATTCCAAAGAAAAATGCGCGTTGTGGGATTCTGTAGTCTATACTGGTGCCCACAGAGTGAATAATGATTTGCCATGCAAAAATACTGTCGTCTCTTTCTTAAAGCAACTAAGATTTCCACCGACCGACGTCAGACACACTGACACCATATCGTAAAAAGATACTTCCTTTGCGTTCTTTTACAGTGCGATTGTCCAGGGCAAGTTACAAGCAAACGCCATTCACCTGCTTCTAGGTTGATTCACTCTCTCCATGCTAAGTTCACTGTATGACTAAAGAGTTACTTTTCACATCGCATCTTTTACATTGAGCATTCAGAAGTTTCCGATTGATATGTTAACATCCCGTTCCCATGAAATGTCATGTCGAAATTAACTCCTTATTTTTTAATATGGATGGATTTAATATTAAGGAGGTTGAGAAAGGCGTCCAGGCCAACAAATACGTGCTTGTTGAAAACCACAAGGGAAAAGAGTGAATGCTAGAAATTGTTTCTTCTCATTAAGGAAACGGTGAATAATTATGTGTTGTTTGGTTTTGTTTGTTGTTCAAAATGTGGAAAGTGTATAATTACAAAGAAAGATGTCGACGGTGTAATAAAAGATTATGGAACCAAAAAATCTAACTAACGATATGAAAGTATGCGCATCTCCATCAAAGCATGGAAAGAGTGAACAATCTAAATACATTAAAAAAAATACATTTGTGTAATCATAAATAATGATTCCCATTTGTAATATACTCCATGGCCACGGTCATAGTCAGCCATTACTTCTGGATTACGCAAAATTTAGCAAGTAACTAAATTTTATTATTAAAATGATTTCAATTATTAAATATCAAGCAGTTATTGGGATGAATATATATATTACGTTTATATGTCATCATCATAATCATCATTGTCAACCATTATCAATCCCCTGCTGGACGAAGGTCTCCCCAAGTTTCCTCCACAACGGTCTGTCTTGTGCCAGTCTCCTCCATGTCACCCCTGCATACTTTCGAATTTCATCCACCCATCTCCCATGTGGTCTTCTTCTGGGTCTTTTCCTGTCCCTTGGAATCCAATCTAAATTTTCGGCTGTCCATCGATGATCTGTCCTTCTGGCAGTATGTCCAGCCCATTGCCATTTCAAGGATTTTACTCTGATCATGATGTCTTCCACTCTTGTCATTTTTCGGATCCACGAGTTCCTCTTCTTATCTCTCCTGGTTACACCAAGCATGCACCTCTCCATGCTGCTTTGAGTTGTCTGCAGCCTTTGTATGTTTCTTTTACTCTGCACTATACGTAAGCACTGGAAGGGTGCATTGATCAAACACTTTTCTTTTAAGACATAATGGCATATTGCTCTTGAAAATTATGCTGTTTCTTCCAAAAGCTCTCCAGGCAAGTTTTGTACGCCAATTAATTTCTTCATCAATGTGACCCTCACTTGATATCTGCTGTCCAAGATAAACGTACGTGTCTGTTATCTCCAGCTTTTCTCCATCAATCGATAAATCTTCATTTCTTGTAAAAGCATTGAACATCACTTTTGTCTTCTGAAAGTTTATTTTGAATCCCACTTCTTTACTCTTGTCAGCAAGTTCCTGCATCATACTCTGCAGCTCTGATGGGGTAGTTGCAAACATGACTACGTCATCAGTAAAACGAAGGTGGGTTAAATAATCTCCATTAATCTTTATCCCTTTGTTTTCCCAGCTCAGCGACTGAATGACACCCTCCAATGTGGCATTAAAGAGCTTCGGAGATATGGTGTCACCTTGTCTCACTCCCTTTCCAATTTTTATGTCTGTTGTATTTTCAAACAGCCGAATATTTGCACTTGCATTTTCATAGATGTTATTAATAATATTAATGTATGCATCTTCAATACCGCAGGATTTCAGAGCCATTGTAACAGCTGATGGTTTCACCGAATCAAAGGCTCTTTCATAATCGAAAAAGCCATGCACAATGGAAGTTCATATTCCCTCGCTCTTTCAATTAGTTCTCTCTGTACATTGATATGATCTATTGTGCTGAAGCCACTCCTGAATCCAGCTTGTTCTCTCGGTTGAGCCATGTCTAAAGATAGCAAAGGGACATCTCAGTAAGGGAAGAAAACAGATTATGGCACTGAGAAAAGAAGATGGGTTCTGTAACAAGAAATAGAGGCGAAATTTTGACAAGAGTGAAAAATTTCTACTCCAAATTATATGAAAGGGATGATACATGAACTCCAGACATCATGAAAGATACCAGTACCAGAGTTCCTCCAGTCCTTCCAGCAGAATTTGCACATGCAATCAAGAACATGAAGCGGGGGAAAGCTCCAGGAGAAGATGGAATTACTGTAGACATCATACAAGAAGCAAGTGGAGAAATCGAAACAGTACTCGCCCAAATTTTCACTCGATGCCTTAATGAAGGGAAGATTCCTGAGGATTGAAACGCCGCTACAATGATCCTGCTACATAAAAAAGGTGACATTGAGGATCTCGGGAACTACAGACCTATCAGCCTCCTATCAGTGGTTTATAAAATCTTCACTAAAGTTCTTTCACACCGTTTGAAGGTAACACGTTTATATGTGTGTGTGTATATATATATATATATATATATATATATATATATATATATATATATATATATATATATATATATACTTAAGAGCAAAACTTTTCATTTTTTTGCTTAGGTATCTTCTTTATAGAATATATATATATATATACACACACTAGTGTGCAAAACTTAAGCAACAACGTCGTTTGACAGCATACAGTCATGACAGGGGAGACAAGGGCGATTTGCGGCTTGTACAAGGGAACAACAACTCATGACAAAGGTGATGCATATGCAAATAGCAGGAGTTCGACGTCAGAGGTGACGTGAGGGTACGTAAACTGCGTGGAGGCAGCGCGCGCAGTGCCAGCCGACTACAAAAGACGGCGGACAGAGGCATTTCCAGACATTCGCTGCAAGAGAAAGTGAGATCGATTGTGCAATATGGCTAGGAGAAACCATCAGGATGCCTTGACACGTGGTAGAATGGTCGGCAAGCTGGAGGAGGGGCGTACCGTGATGAGTGTTGCCCAAGAGTTTGGAATCGATAAAAGTGTAGTGTCACGATCTTGGAAAGCCTACCGAACGACAGGTACAGCTGTACGAAAGGTAGGTGGTGGTCACCCCAGGAAAACAACGGCGAGTGACGACCGATATCTCGTCGTGCAAGCGAAAAGAGACCGGAACCAGACAGCTGGCAGCATGGCGCAGCGGTTGCGTACAGCAACCGGACGACAGGTATCCCAGTTTACTGTTTCCATACGCCTTCATAAGGGTGGGCTATATGCCCGCCTGCCGGAACGCTGCATACCATTGACAACAGCCTATCGGCGGCACCATTTACAGTGGTGTCGCGAACATGCACACTGGACACCTGATCAATGGAGTCACGTCCTCTTTACCGATGAGAGTCGTTTCCAGTCGGTTAAACGATTCTCAGCACCAGTTGATCTGGCGAGAGGTAGGGACACGCTTTCATCCCACGAACATCAGGGAACGAGACCGTTGGGGTGGTCATGGCGTACTTGTGTGGGGTGGCATTATGCTGAACGGTCGGACGGAGCTCCACATTTTCGACACAGGTTCCGTAACCGGAGCGCGTTACTGTGATGAGATCTCCGCCCCCACGTGCGTCTGTTTCGAGGTGCCATTGGTCCAGACTTTGTTTTTATGTACGACAACGCTCGCCCACACAGGTCCCAAGCAGTTGAGGACCTGTTAGATTCTGAAGATATTCGCAGAATGGAGTGGCCAGCGTGCTCCCTGATTTAAATCCCATCGCACATGTGTGGGATGTTTTGGGTAGACGCCTGGCGGCACGATCGTTTCCCCCGGAGAACACCAGACAACTGACACAGATGCTCATCGAGGAGTGGGAACTGTTACCTCAAGAACTGTTGGATCATCTGGTGTTGAGTATGGCCAGACGGTGCCACGCAACCATTGCACTTCGGGGAGGTCATATCCCGTACTAAGGGACTTTGGGTTGTTGTTCTCCCTCATGGACTGTCGGTTAGGTGTACGAATGCCGTGCTGTCAATAAACCATTTTCTGCTGCCTGCCTTCGTGTATGCGTTCTATTCATTTGTTTGCTACGCTGCTTTCGTCATCCTTTAGGTACTGCATTGTGCCTCTGTAGAGTGAATTTCATTTCTCACAAGTGAGTTTTCGCGGAATTACGCCAAAATCAGTAAAGTTGCTTAAGTTTTGCACACTAGTGTAAATTGAGTTTCAAATTTATAGTTCAAAGCAAATTTGTCCGAGTCAGTTACGGGTCTGGATTGGTTCGGGTCAGGTGTGCGTCGGGTCCGGGTCGGGTACAGTTATGGTGCGTCCGGGTCCGAAATTCATGACCCGTTTCCAACTCTGGTTCTCACGTCACTGGTTGTAGACATTTTTCTAAACCCTCTGACAAACACAATTCCCGACACTCCCAAACTTGCAGACTACCAAAATCCTTTGTTTACTATAAGATTTCCAGCTCTCATGTCTTTCTTGATTTAGCATGCTGCTATTATTGTCGCAAAACACCAAGCCCGGGTCGTAAGTCTACAACATTTCTACATGTGTTCACCTCGTCAATGATAGTCAATTTTCTTTACGTGAATACCCTGAGGAAAATGTGCTTAATGGATCTTTCTTGTGAAGCCCACTGATTGGTAGCTTTCAGTTATAGCTTCCGAAAGATAACGAGCATTCATGCATTCTGAGCTGAACAAAATTTTAAGATTTTGGTTATTCAAGGGCACATGCATAATTATATGTTCGTGCAAATTCAAATATCAGGGACTAGAGTTGAGTGCCGCCAATTTAAACTCAGCGAAACAAAAACTACCTGAACAGTCTTAATTTAGTCTTCCCAATGACTTTTCTGCGTCTAATCATTATTAGGTAACAAACCAAGTTGTGAACTTTGATAATGGATTTTTAAATCTTGTTACAGTATCGTTGGCAACGTAGGCCATTCCATATCTCGCAGCCTAATAACATTTGGTGGAAAAACTTGTCCGAGCACAAAAATTCAGAATTTTATTTTGTGTCCTCCAGAGCAGAGCATGTGTCAAGCAAGGTGTTCCACAGTGATCTCTTTCTTCTGGCACAACACACAATGGGCTCTCCTTCAAGCCACCTCATTGTAACTGAGTGAGAAGGCAATCGTGCCCATCAGCATCCTACAATAGGCTACAAAACTCTACTACGTAAAGATGCTAGGAAGAAGCTATCACGGTCAAGGTGCACCGCACACTCTTTATTTCATGCAAATGCCTCGTTTTTCTATCTAACAGACTGACGAAGAAAATACTCGCTTAACAATATTAATAGTAAGTGGAAAATCAATTTGATGCTTCAGTGCACCTGGCTTAAGCTTGACACACATTACTGCGGAACGGAAGCTAAATGTCTGAAGAAAAAAGCTGGAAATAAAAACTGGTAACCGTTATTTCCAATGGGAGCCCGAACATTGCGTCGGAAAGACCTCGAAATTCTTGCTTCGAAGACAATCTGAAATCTGGTTATCGCTCGCTCAGAATTTTTATTTCGAAGCATTTGCGCATACGTTAAGTCAAGAACGCCTGCATCAGCTGTCCATTTTATCCCATCGGAAGACGTGCAAGCGCTTGGCACGACCTGATTTGTCTTCGGTAAGTACTGGTTCTGCTTTTAGCACGTCTTTTGTAAAAAAAGATCGTGCTTATTGCTATCACTTTGTCTGTCCGTAATATATTTGTACAACTATTAGTTTTGATTTTTTTTTCAAATCGAGGTGAGCGTTGTCGGTCCACGAAGGAATTTTTTCAATTATGATCCTTGCATTCCGGGTTTTTTTTTACGATGCACAATTTTGCGCCAGACGGCGTAAATGTAGATGATAGCTAATTCAAAATACACTTTATTCCATATATTTGCTTCTAAATATCCGATTGAAAAGTTCTTTTACCTTTCGATTCCATTTATATCGGACTGTTTTAGGTACAGTCATTTTTGTTAATGAATAGATTTTCCGCAAGGGGCGTAAAGGTACATTGCGTTTTCCCCGATATCTCTGCTTCTATCCTATTTGAAAATTTCTTCCTGCATCGGATACAGCTTCTGATGGGGAAATGTTTGACCTATAATTCTAATTTTTGGTCAAAACGGATCTGGCCACCAGGGGGAGTAAGTGTTAAATTCTGCTTTTGATATATTTGCGGCAAAATAGTAGCTTCTAAAAATTCAATTGAAAACTTTTTTTCGTGGACCGATACCGATCACCTGGAAAAACCTTTTCGGAAATATATATATATATATATATATATATATATATATATATATATATATCATCATCATCATCATTGTCAACCATTATCAATCCACTGCTGGACGAAGGTCTCCCCAAGTTTCCTCCACAACGGTCTGTCTTGTGCCAGTCTCCTCCATGTCACCCCTGCATACTTTCGAATTTCATCCACCCATCTCCCATGTGGTCTTCTTCTGGGTCTTTTCCTGTCCCTTGGAATCCAATCTAAAATTTCGGCTGTCCATCTATGGTCTGTCCTTCTGGCAGTATGTCCAGCCCATTGCCATTTCAGGGATTTAACTCTGATCATGATGTCTTCCACTCTCGTCATTTTTCGGATCCACGAGTTCCTCTTCTTATCTCTCCTGGTTACACCAAGTATGCACCTCTCCATGCTCCTTTGAGTTGTCTGCAGCCTTTGTATGTCTCTTTTAGTTGAGGTCCACGTCTCTGCACCATACGTAAGCACTGGAAGGATGCATTGATCAAACACTTTTAAGACATAATGGCATATTGCTCTTGAAAATTATGCTGTTTCTTCCAAAAGCTCTCCAGGCAAGTTTTGTACGCCGATTAATTTCTTCATCAATGTGACCCTCACTTGATATCTGCTGTCCAAGATAAAAATACGTGTCTGTTATCTCCAGCTTTTCTCCATCAATCGATAAATCTTCCTTTCTTGTAAAAGCATTGAACATCACTTTTATCTTCTGAAAGTTCATTTTTAATCCCACTTCTTTACTCTTGTCAGCAAGTTCCTGGATCATACTCTGCAGCTCTGATGGGGTAGTTGCAAAAATGACTACGTCATCAGCAAAACGAAGGTGGGTTAGATAATCTCCATTAATCTTTATCCCCTTGTTTTCCCAGCTCAGCGACTGAAAAACACCCTCCAATGTGGCATTAAAGAGCTTCGGAGATATGGTGTCACCTTGTCTCACTCCCTTTCCAATTTTTACGTGTGTTGTATTTTCAAACAGCCTAATCTTTGCACTTGCATTTTCATAGATGTTATTAATAATATTAATGTATGCATCTTCAATACCGCAGGTTTTCAGAGCCATTGTAACTGCTGATGGTTTCACCGAATCAAAGGCTTTTTCATAATCGATAAAAGCCATGCACAATGAAAGTTCATATTCCCTCGCTCTTTCAATTAGTTCTCTCAGCACGTGGATATGATCTATTGTGCTGTAGCCACTCCTGAATCCAGCTTGTTCTCTCGGTTGAGCCATGTCCAGTGTTACCTTCAAGCGGTGTGAAAGAACTTTAGTGAAGATTTTATAAACTACTGATAGGAGGCTGATAGGTCTGTAGTTTCCGAGATTCTCAATGTCACCTTTCTTATGTAGCAGGATCATTGTAGCGGTGTTCCAATCCTCAGGAATCTTTCCTTCATTAAGGCATCGAGTGAAAATTTGGGCGAGTACTGTTTCGATTTCTCCACTTGCTTCTTGTATGATGTCTACAGTAATTCCATCTTCTCCTGGAGCTTTTCCTCGCTTCATGTTCTTGATTGCATGTGCAACTTCTGCTGGAAGGACTGGAGGAACTCTGGTACTGGTATCTTTCATGATGTCTGGAGTGCATATATTATCCCTTTCATATAATTTGGAGTAGAAATCTTTCACTCTTGTCAAAATTTCGCCTCTATTTCTTGTTACAGAACCATCTTCTTTTCTCAGTGCCATAATCTGTTTTCTTCCCTTACTGAGATGTCCCTTTGCTATCTTTAGGCTTTGGTTGTTTTCAATTGCTTTCCTCACTAGTTCACAGTTGAATTTTCTTACGTCTTCAGTGATACTTTTTCTTACTGTCTTGCATAGCTCTATATATTCCACTTTGGAAGTCACATCTTCTTTAGTTGTCCTCATCTCTCTTCTTTTTTGCATCAACATTTTGGTTTTTCCTGATAATTTGTTCACATGCAACTTGTTCTTAGACCCAGGTAATTTTGTTGCTGTTTCCATAAGAGCTTTGGTTACTTTTCTGTTAACTTCAGAGATGTCCACTTCTTCCGATGTTAGGCCTTCTAAAGCAGAGAACCTGTTCTTCAGTTCTAACTTGAAGGTATTATGGTGTTTTTTAAGGTTGGTTATGTCAATAGATTTTGTTTGTCTTATGAGCTTGCCACGTTCAAGTTTAGTGTTGAGGTGCATCTTACATCTCACCAATCTATGGTCACTACCTGTGTTGAACTTGTTCAGCACACTGCATTCTTCTATGACGAATTTTTTGTTACACATAATAAAATCAATTTCACTTGTCGTCCCATTTGGATGTCTCCATGTCCATTTCCTGTGTGGCTTTTTCTTGAAAAAGGAGTTCAAGATGAAAAATCCTTTCTGCCTCTGCAAACTCAACGAGAGTATTTCCACGCTGGTTTCTGTTGCCGTGACCGAATTTACCTACTGAAGTTTCATTCTGTTGCCGTTGCCCTATTTTTGCATTGAAATCTCCCATAATTATTTTCAAGTGTTGCTTACCTTTATTATTTAGATGACAAATTTCCTCATAAAATTCTTCAATTTCTTCTTCAGGATGACTTGTGGTGGGTGCATAAGTTTGAATAATCTAAGCCTGGTATCTTTTCGAGAGTTGGATAACAAGTCGTGCAGCTCTGCCAGAGGAACTTTCAACTTCTACAACTTTATCCTTCAATTTCTTGTTTATTATAAATCCAACACCACTAGTTCTGCCAGTATCTGTCCCACGATAGTAGAAGAGATGTCCACTTTTCATTTCGATGAGATCTTCTCCTTTTCTCCTTACCTCACTTAGCCCCAAGATGTCCCACTTGATCCTTTGTAGTTCCTCTTCCAATTCAAGAAGCCTTGAATTAGAAGATAGGGAGCGTCCATTGTAAGTAGCCAAGTTCAGCATCAGATGGCAGCCTAGTCCGGTCCTCCGGGGATTCTTAGCACCCTCTGCCTTCATGTCGCACTGGCCGCTGCCTTGGCCAGGTACATTCCAGCTGCCGGAGACTGAGGGCCAAGATTTAAGTTGTGGAATCATTTTGGAGGGGTTTGGCCATAACTCACCACGCTGGCCAAGCGGGTTGGTGAGTGTGGGATAGAATTTCCTGTAATCCCGATGGTATAGTTATACCGCTATTGGCGGTCGTCAGAGCCCCTTTAGTGGGAACAGGATGCACCACGAGAAGGCGGGGTTGACATTTGTCAAGGAGAGGCTGTGATGTTACGCATCACCTGACCTTACATCCCATATATATATATATATATATATATATATATATATATTTAAATAATGCATGGTTTCTCTGCCAGGGGCTTTAGATGTATATCTTATTTTTGTCAATATATTTGCTTTTAAGAGTCCGATTTGAAAAATTCCTTCTTTGTTGGTGAGCATTTCCGGTGCGAAATGTTTTTCATATAATTTCAGATTTTTCAAATAATGCATAGATTATTCCGCTAGGGGGCGTTAGGGAAAATTTGCTTTTCCCTCGGTATCTCTTCTTCTAAAACTCTGATTTGAAGACTTTTCCCTGCATAAATACAGCTCCTGATGGATATAATTTCTGAAATTGAATAAAGAATGATTTGGCAAGCAGGGGCGTAACTGTTTATTTGTGCTTCTGATGTATTTGCAGCAAAATATGAGCTCCTGAAAACTCGATTGAAAACATTATTTCGTGAATTGATACCGTTCATCTCGGAATACTCTCTTCTTAAAATATTGCATGTTTTTTTCGCTAGGAGGCGTAGATGCATATCTTATTTCTGTCTATATCTCTGCTTCTAAGAGTCTGATTAGATAAAATATTTATTTGTCGGAGAGCGCTTCCAGTGCGAAATGTTCCTAGTAAAATTTCAAATTTTTCTTAACGCACATGTGTGCCACTAGAGGGCGCAAGTTCATGCTTCCGTTTACTGCAATATCAGCATAACTAAAACCCCGACTGAAAAAAATTGTTTTTCGGTCAGATACTACTAACTATGAAAACTCTGTGTGTGCATTTTTACCACAGAATGATGCACAATTTTGCCACTGGGGGCGCCATGTTTAATCTATGTTTCTCAATATATCTGCGATTGAAAAACCTCTTTCAACACCGTATGACATTTACCTTGCGGAACACTTGTGTATTTGAGGTGCTTTTTAGTTCGCAGTTCTGTCGCAAGGTGATGTTTGCGTACTTTGTGACGTATATTCTAAATTAACTTTCATTTTTCATTCCTTTTCCGATGTAAATTTGAGTTTGTTCTCCGTTATACTTCCAAACTTAACGTGACATCTTTTCTCTCACTAGAATACTGTTGACAACAATTGAGGTCAGAGTGAAAGTGACTATAAATGTGATAAGAGCGATAGATAAAAAGGGCGATACGACAGTTGCTCATGTGGATGTGTGTGGGTGCATACGCTCGATTGTTAAGTTAAATGTGAAATTAACAAATTTAGAGCCATGTTGTGAAGTTCTATTGGCTTAGTGCTGGAATAAAGAAAGAATTCCCGTAAGTTGACTCCTGTTTTATGTTTCGTCTGGCAGTAAAAATTTGATTCGGAACTATTGCATCGTATTTTTATTTTATTTCAACATTCCTCAGTCATGGTTTAGACATAACGTAAACCCAATCTTGCTCACGAAAAAGACATTACGTTATAACTTTTTCATGCAGCTGTACCTCCGCTTCTAAAAACCCTTTTCAGAAATTCCTTTCTTACTGTGTGTTATTCGCAAAATCAGAGATGTGGAGCATTATCCTCTTTTAATAATTCACAGCTTTCCCGGTAGGGGGCGTAAGGACAAAACCTTTTTCTCGCTACCTCTGCTTCCGGGAGACGTATTTGAAAAGTTTTTTTCTTAACATAGCGTTTTCCGTGAAGAATATTTTTCGATTATTTTCAACTTTTCTGTTACGCAAAATTCTTCCTGTAGAAGGACTACAGTTATATCATGTTTACTTTTATATTTCTTCTTTTAACTGTTCGATTTGAAAATCCCTTTATCTCGAATATTTCCTTCTGCTATGAGAAACTTTCTATACTCCCTTTGTTAGTTTTCGTAACATACTTTTTAGCCGCTGGTGGAAGTAAGTAACTGTTTCTATTTCTGGATGCTTTATCGATTGTAGAAATCCGGTTGATTTTTTCTAACCGGTTCCATTGACTATGATAAATTTTATTCACGTCGGAAAGGATTCAAGACTTTCTCATTACAACTGAAAACTTGGTGTCATCTTTCTTGTTTGGAAGTTGTTTCTGATTATTCTTTCGGAAATGTCTCTTGCTGAAAAATTCATCAATGTTGTGTAAATAAATCCAATTCTGTACGACATTGATCATGAAAGTTTTATAATAGTGTGATGGAAGAAAATGTGTGGGTTGAAATATTAGAAAATATCACTATATCTCCTAAGTGAAGTATTATTCTTTTCGCATTTAATAAAAATGTGTTTAATTTTTAAAAAAAAATACATAAGAAAAATAGCGTCCGTAGGCTATTGCATATCGCTGTTATAGGAATTATCTTATTATATTCCATGTTTGTTTTTGTAGAATTTAATTATATGTATCATTTTCTTTTGCATTCAATCAGACATAATGCTATTATTTTGAGTTCAATTTTCTGCCAGCAAAGAAAAGAGATGTATTTTTCTTCATTACATGTCGACATATTTTCACTTAATTCTTTTCTTTTGTCTTTCTCTGTTCAACAACTCATCTTGTCAGACTGCCAGCCTGCTAAGCGAGTGGTATAAAACGATGGCTTCAAATCATTCTTCCAAAACGGTTCTGGGCCCGAATCTTGGGTGTGGCATGGATATTAGGTTTGTCTTACAACACTAGCATTCTCCCTTGCCTGGAAGCAGTGGCCTGAAATTCGGGACGGGCGCCTGCATTTATAGCTGTTTAAGATGTTCGTGGTGGTCGTGAAGCCCTTAAAACAACTTGTCTGATTACCCTGACTCCTGGTGAATTGAAGAATGCTTTGAAATTTTCCTTGCCGGTAAAATCTTGCAGTTCGGCATGACCACCTAGCCAAAGCAAGCATCGCAAAGTAGCTCTTGGCTTTTCAGTTCACCGGACTGGCACACGTTTCCATCATTCCTTCGTAAGAAATTGTGCAAGCAGGTTGTTGCTAAGATCAGGTTGTTCGCTTAATAAACAACCTATAATTACACTGAAGTGCCAAAAGCCATGGGATACGTACCTAGTATCGTGTAGGACCTCCTCTAGCCCGGCGAAATGTAGCAACTCGACGTGGCATCGATTCCACAAGTGGCCGGAAGACTTCTGGAGAGATGTTGAGCCATTCCATCTGAATAACCGCCCACAGTTACCTGGTATTTGTAGGTGCAGGATCTTGGTTGCGAATGGACCTTTCCACCACGTCCCACAAGTGCTCTATTGGGTTCATGTCGTGCGAACGTGGTGGCCACACCATCTGTTGGAAATGTGCAAAATGCTCCTGGAACAAATTTTAGCCAACTTGGGCTCGGTGACATGATGCATTGTTCGCCTGGAAAATCCTATCGTTGTTGGGGTACATGAAGTCCACGAAGGGCTGCAAATGATCACCCAGCAGAGCAACAAAGCGATTACCGGTTAATGACGTGTTTACGAGGACCACTGGACCCAAACCGTGCCACGTAAAGACACTCCACACATGTGTGGAAACACCACCAGCTTGCATCATACCTTGTTGACAACTTGTGACCATGGCCTCATGGGATCTGCGCCACACCCGAACCCTACCATGAGCTCGTAACAACTGGTAGCGTGACTCATGGGACCACGCCACATGTCGCCAGTCTTCCAGGGTCCATATACGGTGTTCACGAGCCCAGGTGAGGCGCTGTGTCCGATGTCGTGGTGTTAACAAAAGCACTCTGGTGGGTCTTCTGCTCCCATACCCCATGGACGCTAAATTACGCTGCAGCAACTTGATGGATATATTATCTCTGGTACCTCCTACATTGAATGTGAACGTTATTTGAGCCAGTGTCTCTTGTCTCTTAGTATCAACAATCCCGGTCAGACGCCGCTGGTCAGTCATTCAGCACCCGCGGTCGGCCACTGCGCTGTCCACGTTGGGCGGTAATGCCTTCCATGAGGTATTCTCGGTATACACGTAACACCGTGGATCGAGGAATGTTGAATGTACGCACAACTTCGGAAACTGAATGTCCCATCCGTCCGGCTTCTACTACCATGCCCCGTTCAAACTCCGATACTTCACGTCGGCTTGCCATAATTATACTGGCGGTTCTTCACCATGATTCATAAGATTACACCTAGCAACTGATAAACATCGTGGCGTGCGTCGAATCCTTTATACGACGGCAGCGCCAGTTAAAAATTTGAATACTGTTATCCCATGACTTTTGGCACTTAAGTGTATATCAGTTTAGTTAAAAAGATAATATAACACTTGTAATTACAGTACGCGCAGTACTACTTCCAGCAACTTTTAAAAAAATGATTCCCTTTATATTTTTCCTAACTAATGTGTGGACAAACATCGTTTCCGTTAGTCACTGTTATGATGCCTAAAGTTAGTTTCCGTTCCAAAGCCTTCCGTTCAGACGTAGATTGACTGAAGACTTTTAGTCAATCTATCTGAGATCACGTACATGAATGCTCACAGATCAACGACCACAAGGCTTAAATCTCAAAACAATGGCATCATCAAAACTGGGGATCTTTTTTTTTTAGAGAAAGAGCTTGACATTGGGCAACGTTAGAACTTTTTGAAACCTAGAGAACAGCCATTTGAGGGAGTAACCAAGTGTTGTTACAGCGCTGTTTACTGGATTTCTTTTAGTACCAAGTCCCGTGGGTTCGTCAGGCTTTCTCGTTTAAGGAAATTTAGCATTTTCTGGGTGTTAACTATTTTTTCCCCGATGATGAAATGAAAGAATTGCAAGCTAATTGAGAACTAGCTCTTCTGCAGTGGTGCTCTTTATCCAATGCAGTATATGGGCGGATGCCACGGATTTCCTTCCCCTCTTTACTATATTACTTTTTATTATTTACACATTGATCTGTTCCTGCTTATTCTATCAGGCGTTTCTTTCGGTTATCTAGCTGCCAAGTTCCCGCTTCCAAATTAATTTCATCCTCGATGTTTCATCTCGGTATCTGACATATAAAACTTCTATTATCCCTCGTCTTCCGAGACAGACAGACAGACAGACAGAGAGAGAGAGGGAGGAACCTCTTCCCCTGCTCTCTTGAAACATCAGCGCACTTCTTCTTTCTCAACCCTCAGTCACGAAACGCGGGGTATGCTTTTACTCCCAGCCATATTGGTAGATGCTGAGTCCTCATCATCGCGACTTTCACCCTCTTCGTGAAGAATCCCTCATTAGAGCCTAAAGTTATAAAACGCCATCTGCTCGAATCTTTTCCTGCGCGACTATATGCCATAAAGCCATTTCCAAGGCTATAGTCATTTTCAAACTGAAACTCATGAACAGCAGGTGCAAGGAACGACAGTAAGTGTTTTCTCCGAATATCAGAAGTATAGCAAAGAGTGGTCGTCTCTCCTCCCTCATTAACGGCTGGCTGGAAACTAATAAAGGGATCATCTCAGTACCTCCCCTATGAAACACTAACATAAAAGGGTATGATTTTAACTGAGATGATATTAAAAAAGATGATTATTACGTAGTGTCATCAAAAAGTTCAGAGACTAGGTACATAGCACGCCAACAGATGGAAGTACTCAGATGCGCGAGCAGCAGTCGAGGGCAATGTCCTTCATGAGTCGTTGGGCCGAGTGGCGTCTTTCTGTGAACATCGAGAGCTGTGCTACACGATATTTGGCGATCACGTGCAGAACACAGCTGCGATTTCGGTATGGACTGCAAACTAGAGATGGACTGCAACTCTGTCAAGATCTTCGTCAGCAGGTGGTGAATGAACCAACGTTCCTGTCGCGGATCATCACTGGGAATGAGACTTGAGTCTACGGTTACGACCCGGAGACCAAACAACAGTCGTCACAGTGGAAGAGCCCGGCATCTCCACGACCGAAGAAGGCCCGACAGGTCCGGAGCGCAACCAAAAACATGCTCATTGTGTTCTTCGACGTTCGCGGCGTCTTCGGGAGGACAATCGCCGCAAACGACCTGAAATGAGGCGCAGGGTCGATTTCCTGCTCCATCACGACAATGCACCAGCTCACAGAGCGTTAGCAACACACCAGTTTTTGCAGCCGCAACAGCATGACTACCCTTTCTCACCCGCCTTACTTCCCGCATCCCCCCTTCCCCTGCGACTTCTTTCTGTTCTCGAAAATGAAGCTGAAGCTCAAGGGTCGCCGTTATGAAACAGTGGACGGGATCCAGCGCGAATCGCAAACGGTGCTTGACACGATTCGCGAACAGGACTTCCAGGGAGCGTTCCAACAGTGGCAAAAACGCTGGCTGCGGTGTATCGCTGCCCAAGGAGATTACTTTGAGGGAGATCATAGCCAGACTTAAGTAAGGTAAGTACTTTGTTGTATATCGGCATAGTTTCGGAACATTTTAATCGGACCTAGTATAATACCAAATGTCTCTGAAATTAATAAGGCCACGGTAACACAGTCTCGTGCAGCGAATCTATCCAGTGATCGTGGAACACTCTAAAGATTGAGAGCTAAGAACTCTATCTAATGGAACTACAGTATTTATGAAAGGAACCACTTACCTATGATGTTCCGTATTTTCACTGGTTAGTCAGCAAATAATAATTGTGAAAACGCTGGCCTAGTTTTGTATCCACGTGATTTTTAACTTTTGGCCATGATTGAGAAACTTTCGTCCTAATTGACACCAAGACCACTGATTCTGCTCATGCACTTGAGTGACGACTCCGAACTTACAAAATTATTACACGGGATAACAAAATCGTGCGTCAGTGAATTCTCAGAATTGTCACTTTGATGATGAAAACACCCTATAAAACTTTCATGTAAAACTCTTTAAAACAAGTATTTGAAAATGTCAGATTTGTTCAAAATTTGTCTTTTTGTATTCAGAATTTCCCGGCTGACAGCAAAGTACCTGCTGCCTTTTGTCCTGAAATATATTGACGATTTTCTTGTTTTTTCTTCAAGATCAAATTATCAAAGCAGGCGGGTGTGGAAATAGATTTAAATTCTTATAGCACGAAGCAGACACTTACGTACTTCGACGTTTGTGAAACATCAACTGTTATTTCACAATGCAAGTTACTGAAAGCACGTAAGTTTTCTTATATGCACTATTTTGCTGGTACAGAAATTTCCATCAGAAACACATTTGATAAAGATTAGTACAGTGCCTCTTCCAAGGAAATACCTTGTTATGAAGTATAATCCATGCTGAAAGTAAATACACTACCGGAAAGTGAAAAAAAACACCATTAAAAATTGCAGCTGCATCTATGAGATTTATGTCGTAGGAACAACTTGTTAAGGAAGGAAAGTGTTCACACGCGTGAAGTGACTCAATGTTTATTTTACCCTTTAATGCGCTGGCTCCTGGCAGGATTGCTCTCTCAACGCTGTCACTAATAAAATTTTGAGAGAGTTCAGCATATCCCTGCAGAGTACTCATTTGGACGGATCAGAAGCTGTCATCAGTTAGCTTACCTTTTAATGCGTATTACAGTGTACAGGAGGCACATTTTAATAAGGTGTTTCATCTCCTCCAGCATCAATACACTTCCAATCTGGCATGCAACCGGTCGTAAAAATCCTGGATATCACGCTGGGCGATAACAGTCCATGCGCTTTTAACTTGGACACGTAATTCAGAGATGGTAACTACCTACCGGGGTCCTCGGAAGAGTCTTTGTCCGATCCAGTCCCAGACATGCTCGATTGGAGAAAAGTCCGGAGCGCAAGCTAGCCAAAAGAGTTGATGCACTGCCTGAAGAGCATGTTGAGTAACTCAAAAATGGCAGAATGATCTGCTGCACGATGTCGCTGACGTACGTACTGTTATTCAGTGTACTCCGTACAAACACCAGCCTCGTACGAGAGTGATAGCTAATTGCTCACCGCACCATGATGCCCGGCGTGTGGCCTGTGTGAAGTTGACGAATGCACGATGGTAGAACCACTCACCTTGTCGCCTTTGGACGCGTACACGACCGTCGGAAACTCCCAAACAGATTAGGCTTTCATCACTGAAGACCACTGACCGCCATTCTTCCCTCCAATGAACTCGTTCTTGAGACCACCGCAAACAAGCTTGACGGTGACCAGAGGTAAGTCGTAACCGTGCCAGCGGCACGCGAGCCCGTGGTTCTGCTTCCAACAAACGATTCCGTATCGTTCTGGTAGGCACCCTTGGTATGACAGAGAATTGAATTTCTGACGCGCTGTAGCCGTTCGCTCTGCCAAAGCCTCTCTCCTGATACGCCGGTCCTCTCGTGCGTCCGTAACTCTGTGTTGCCCGGAACCACGTCTGCGGGTGTGCGAATGCTCCTCTGACCTCCGACGCCACCATCTTACCACGGCCGATACCTCTCGTCCCATTCGGTCCGCAATTTGAAGGAAGGACCAACCTCCTTCCTGCAGATCCACTATACGGCCTTGCTCGAACTCTGATAACTGAACAAATGTTGCGCGCCTGCGTTGTTCAGGCATTCAGGTATCGTAGCTTCTCAACGAGTACTGAACAACACGACACCTGACGAATGACCTTGTTCTGCGCGCCCTAATCCTTAAATATGCGCTGCGTACATTTGCGTGTTGTCGTCCACACTGACATCATTATTTGATTCAATGGCATCCCAACTTGGATCACAGTTTCTGCTGCCTTTAACAATTAACATGTTATAATATGACATTTCTACCGGCATTCCTTCTGGGTAATATTTTTTCTCTTTCCGGCAGTGTACTTGTTACCAAGTACATTGAAGTCGCAAATTATTAAGAACCCTTACGTAATAACGTATTGGGCCGCTCTTGGCCTTCAAAACTGCCTCGATTCGTTGTGAAATGGCTTTAACGAAGTAGTGATACCGTTCTACAGGTACGTTCAGCCAATCGGACAGTATAGCTCTCGTCAGTTGCCGAATGATCGTTGGAGGAGGATCTTCATTTCGAATGGCTCTCTCAATCTCATCCCACAGGTATTCATTTGGATTCAGTTCAAGGACTGTGGAAGCAATTTTAAGTCACTGCCGTACTCCCGGAATCAGTATCACGATCCTAGCCTTGTGTCATGGTACATTATCTTGCTGGATGTCGCCGTTTACATACCACACACCATGCACATGCGCGAGTGTGCTTGGTCTGCAGTGATGTAAGTACAAATGTTGTTCCAGGGGCACTAAGAAAATCGATTTCGGTCATGAAAACAGACCTCTGACTGTTAGCTTCTACAGGTAACGTTAAGCAGCGGTGATCCGTCGATTAGTGCTGTTGACGCCATATTGTAGGCCGTCTATCGACGTGTATTTACTGAAAACGTGATTCGTCGTACCAGTCGACATTTTTCAAAGGGTCCAGTTGTAGTGCTACCTTGTTCACTGCAAAAGAATGTCAGATTTTATCAGAGTCTAATGGTGCAAGAATGTGACGTCTGCTGTTATAGTTCATTTGCGCCAATGTACTGCGTGCTGTGTATACTGAAATTCTCCTCTCGATACCGCTGTTGTACTGTACTGTTACATGACGCAATTTAGCTCGTCTCTTACCTCCTTTAGCCCTCTCCAGCTGCCATTGCCCTTGAACATCATCCAGTCGTTTTCGCCCACAAGACGACCGCTGACTGCATGTTTTGTTGTTTGTGCACCACTCATTGTACACCCTAGATACAGTTATTTGCATAACCAAAAAGGTTTGTGGCTTCTGAGATGCTTGCACCTGCCAGCTAGCGTACGCTGTCATGACTTTTTCAAAGTCGTTTAAATCGAGAATCTATCGCATATTGGCACTATCTACGCTTCGTAGTTGGCTAAATTCTTTGTAGGGAGCTGTTTATGAAGCCATCTCAATGTCATAGTTGCGTCGTTAGGGAGTATGGAACGTGTCTGATTGCTATTGGATGTTGCTACTAATTCGCTATTTCTTTGTGAACTTCTAACCGGTTGATTGCCTGATTTAAATTGATTTTGTCGTTCTGTAAGAATTTCATTCCTCTATGAGGGAGATGCGTAGCTTGGGAAGGGTCCTGGGGACCATCCCAGGCGTGCTCTATAGTGTTCAGTTCCGGCTGTCCACCCATACGCCGAATTTCTTAACTCTACAGAAAATCGTCGACCAGCTGAGCCCCAGGCAGGTATCCATAAAAGGAAACTGAGGACCTACAGCTCCCCGAAAAGTCTGACAGAGATCTAGAATCTCGTCCATATAGCGCTCAGCGTCACATTGCCTCCTGCAAAGACTTGGAGTGTTGTGTTGCCGTCGAACATAATGCCACCCCGCACGAGTAGACCACCGCCTCCGAAGGAGATTAAGCTTTCGATATCGTTCGCATTGATACAGCAGCGGAGTTGGAAACGGGTCAAAAATTTAGGACCCGAATCCGACCCGGACGTCACATAATTGGGCCGGACCCGAAGCTGACCCGGGCAAATCTGCGTTGAACTATAAATTCAAAACTTAATTTATAATTATGCATAATATCTCTCTCTCTCTCTCTCTCTCTCTCTATATATATATATATATATAGAGAGAGAGAGAGAGAGATAAGAAGAGGAACTCGTGGATCCGAAAAATGACAAGAGTGGAAGACATCATGATCAGAGTTAAATCCCTGAAATGGCAATGGGCTGGACATACTGCCAGAAGGACAGATCATCGATGGACAGCCGAAATTTTAGATTGGATTCCAAGGGACAGGAAAAGACCCAGAAGAAGACCACATGGGAGATGGGTGGATGAAATTCGAAAGTATGCAGGGGTGACATGGAGGAGACTGGCACAAGACAGACCGTTGTGGAGGAAACTTGGGGAGACCTTCGTCCAGCAGTGGATTGATAATGGTTGACAATGATGATGATGATGATATATATATATATATACATACTTAAGAGCAAAACTGAAGATTAAGGAAAAACTTTAGAATTTAAAACGAAAGTTGCAAAATAACCTGAAGATCAAAACGCGCAACGCAGCAGTTTTGAAAATTCAGAATTCACATTCTATTAAGAAGATACCTAAGCAAAAAAATACATATATAATTTTGACTCACACCAAGTACAACATAGAAAAGGTTATGTATCTACCTGTGTGAGTAAAAGGAGAAAAGATAAAAAAATAAAATAAAACAACTGAATGTAGAAGGTGTCGAGAATACTGAGCCTTGGCTTTATCAAGGACCAGCAAAAACTCTGCATTTTCTCACTTCCACAAAGACCTAGTTGGAAATGGGTTTCTGCAAGGCCATAGATGCAAGTAACATTCCCACCTAAAATAGTTTTAAAAAATATATATATATGTCATGTCCTCCGCAGAGTTGCATGACCTAGCACTAGTTAACAATTTCGCTTGCATCCATTAAACTTCCTGGCCCGACCCATGCTCTTCATCTGTTACTATTAAACAGAGAGAAGAAGATTAAAGAGAACTCAGGCTGTGAGAGTGACATAATAATTAGAAATAATTTTCAGCTATAACGAAATGCCAAGTTCGTTTGAGAGAGAATTTAAACCTGAAAATCAATGCAAAAGAAATCCAAATTTTTACATTGCATTTAATAAAGGAAATATTAATATTTAAGAAACAGATTTTTGAAAGAAAACTTGAGTCTAAAACCCCCTACTCTACAACTTATGACAGCACGAAAACGAGAATAAGTTAAAGACAATAATTAACTAAAGAAAACTTTGTGAAAGTTATATGCCTTAAACAGTTAGTTGCAATATGTACAAAATATTTCAGCAGTGCTTTAAGTGCATAATTAATTAGTTATTAAGAACTTAACTACTTTGAAAATACAGCGCATAGAAAAGGAACAAGCTAAGCCATCTTCTGTTCCTAGGTTCCCCTAAAGGACGCGCAAAGTTACAAAGAAAAGAAAGAGTTAAAACCCGCAAAAATGTTAACAGACAAGCCAGTGCCTAAAAGCTGAAAAGCTAAAAAACAACAGAGAAAAAGTACATGAAGTACAAACATTGAACTTATAAAACCTAGGACCCAAAAACAAGGAAGAGAGCTTACCTCTTGTGTGACAAAAACTTTCTCCTCACAAGAGTAAAACATGGCTGACCTCTTCCGCCACTCCCTAGTCGCTGGGGGGCAGTGAGGGTGGGGCTGATGGCCTCCTCATACAGAAAGAAACCAACTCGCGGAGATTTTAACCAGAGAAAAAAATATATAAACTTAAGACTGTGGATCTGTATGATCAGAATGAGCAGAATTAACTCTCCAGAATACATGAGAAATATTATAAAATACACGAGTAGTGTATATTAATAATAATCTTTGCATGTATTAAATCACCTTAGTGAGCTTCTATAGATTAATCAGAATCTTATTAATTTTAATGTTGGTTTTACTATTTTTAGTATAGCTATCCTAGTGATGAATAACTAGTTTTCTTTTTTATTTGTTTTTATTTTCTTTTATAAACAGATTTTTAAGCTTTTTTGTGATTTTGTTTATATTATTTAATTTTTTGTTTTAATAGGACCTTCATATCCATAGCACTAAGGTTCCTTTAGGTAGTTAATAGGCATCCTCTAGCCAACTTCCTTACGGCTTTGATTGGTCAGAATCATATTATTAACTGTGTAGAAAATTAAAGCAGATCTGCCAACCTTACTCTATTATTCAGAATAATTTTTCTTAAAGTTCTTTTGATGAAAGAAGAAGGAATTTCGTTCTCTAGAAAACTATCTAATAGTATATTAATGTGGTAATTGAAGTCCAAATTGTTGCTGCAAATTCTTGAAATTCTTAGGACCTGAGAAATTAGTACATTCTCAATTACTTTGGTTGAAATGTTATTATTCCAGTGTAGATATTTAATTACATTGAAAGGAAAATTAACTCTTTTATCAAAGAGGCTAATAGATGGGTTACCTCTGTTGAGCTTAATGCTTAAGTCTAGGAACTCAAGTTCCTGATTACTGTGGTTGGTTTTACATAAGTTAAGAGAGCTAGGATAGATATTATCAAAATCACTCTCTATAACTTCTGAATTATTGATACACAGCAGATCATCAATATATCTAAAAGTGTAAAGGTAGTTATCTGAGCAGGTGGGGTGATTTTTAATGAATTTATATTCCTTAAAGAACAGGAATAGATTAGCGATATTCGTGGACGTTGATGTTCCCATGGGAATACCGTTCACTTGCTTATAGAGAGTATTATTATATAAGATATGGTTATTTTTTATGCAGCAATTGAGATAAGAGTTCCAAGTTCCTACATTAACAAATTGGTTAAGTTTAAATTCTGCATACAGCTCTTTAAAGGTAGTAATTATATCTGATAGAGGCAGATTAGTATATAGGTTTTCAAAATCATAACTATTAATATCTAGGGGACAAACTTTGAGTATAGTAGAAATTACTTCTGCATTATTATTAATTATCCAAAAATCTCTGTACATCAAGTTAGAACAGTTTCTAATGTGTTTCAAAACCTTCTTTAAGACATCTTCAAAAGCAAGATCTATTTTCTTTTTATGACTCCTTACTCCACTAGCTATGAACCTGAACTTCACAGGATCCTTATGAAACTTAACCGTTGCAAAAAGAAATGGAAATTCAGGCTCATATCTTCTAGTTTGTGGAATTTTAAGTTTCTTGAAGAATGCCTTAAACCGATTTTCTAACTGCTTGGTAGAATAACTTACGGGCTCGTATGTTACACACACACACACGCGCGCGCGCGGTTCAAAATTTCTCACCACAGTGGGTATCGTAGGTTTATATGATCGTAAGTTATATAGAAATCATGTAAATGTATTACGAAAACTCATAATTTACTCACTTACAGAAACTGTCGTTCTTCGGATACCTAACTGTTTTACATATGTTTTCAAACACATCTGCGAGAGTCAAAAAGTCCCTCCGTAGTAATGTTAAGTCTGTTCCATTTAATTTTGATAGTGCTACAGTCAAAAGTTTTGAATAAAGTAACTTGATTTATGTTTAATTTCAGTTTTTGTTGTTTTCTTGGTAACATATCAAGCTTCAGAATGTGTTTCACCGCAACACCAATTCTCGCCGGCTTCTGATAAGTTGAAAGTTTTCAAAATGTGGATGTTGATTTCATCATTGCCCCTCAGAAGGAAGGAATACTCATAAAATCAACGTTCACATTTTGGAAACTTTCATCTTATCATAAGTTTGTAAAAACTGGTGCTGCTGTGAAACACATTCTGGTTTCTTAATGAGACCAAACAACTTCCTTCATTCACTTTTCCCTTTTTTGTTTTCAACAAGAACGTATTTGTTGGCCTCGACGCCATTTTCAATCTCCTTAATATTAAATTCGTCCATATTAGCAAATAAATTATCAATTCCGACACGACATGCAATAGAACGGGATGTTAGTACGTCAAACGAAAACCTCTGAATTCCCAATGCAAAAGATGCGATGTGAAAAGTAGTTCTGTCTTACGATGTGACACGATAGGTGTAACAGAATGTATCACCTAAGAAGCAGGCAACAGGCGTTTGACTGTATCTTGCTCCCGACAATCGCACCGAAATCAAATACAAAGGAAGTATCGTTTTACGATATGGTATCGTTGGTCGGTGGATATCTTTCTGCTTTAAGAGACGGCAATATTATTTTGACAAATCATTTTTTACTCCGCTGGCACCAGCATCAGCACACAGTTCCACGGTACGCATTTATCTTTGAAACACTTTTCCTTTTCAAAAATAAAACTGAAATAAAACCGGCAACACTTTTTACGTTATGTAAGATTGTTTATGTTGAAGTTCCAAATATCCGGCTGAAAAGATGTTAAACTAAGGGTAAATGCGATGCAACTACCGTATTTCCCCGAAAGTAAGACCTAACCTGAAAATAAGCCCTAGCATGATTTTTCCGGATGCTCGTAATATAAGACCTACCCCGAAAATAAGCCCCAGTTAAGATACGTAGTACCGTAGTCAGCCAGCCTATCACTGTTCAAAAAAACTAAAGCGAGTTCCAAAATCACTGGAGGATACCCTATTTGCTATAATGCCGTCGTTGCACGATATAAGATGAAAAATGACTTTTATTTACACTGAATCAAAAGTTGAAAGTCAAAATCACATCACTAGATCTTTCGTGCTGGCTCCCAGCACATCCTCATGTGAATTCTAAAACAGGTATTGTAAAAATTTGAAAAACTCCACCTTGGAACGTCGCTTTTGTTTATATACATCGCGTTCAGCTCCCGAATGACTTCAAAAAACGTCACCACACTCTGACTTATGATTGTTGTGTCTTAATTGTTATTGGGTGAGTTCCGAACTAAAGTTCGAGTTATTGGTTTATTTGCTTCTTCTTGTTCGAAATTAACTGCATCCAAGTTGGAGGTATCAATCTGGGTACTTCATTGTTACAACATTTATCAGCGTTATTGACGATGTGTAAACTCTCCGCTAGCAAAGTCGCATTTTTGTTTTTGTGACACAACAATCAAAAGTCAGAGTGTGGTGACGTTTTTTGAAGTCATTCGGGAGCTGAATGCGATATATATAAACAAAAGCGACGTTCTAAGGTGTATTTTTTCAAATTTTTACAATACCTGTTTTAGAATTCACCTGTGGATGTGCTGGGAGCCAGCACGAAAGATCTAGTGATGTGATTTTGACTTTCAACTTTTGATTCAGTGTAAATAAGTCATTTTTCATCGTTAAATATGAATTTCATCTTATATCGTGCAACGACGGCATTATCGCAATTAGTGTTATTGGCACGAATTTCTTCAACGACTTCAGGAGGATACTCTGTTCATTAGTTTAATTTGTCGTGAATATCCAGAGTAAGAAAGAAAGCCGATTGAACTCAGCCGAGGATATATGTTTTTTGTAATTATGGCGCATGCATTCAGTTCGGTTCAGAGAGCTAGCTGGAGATGAAAAGAAGCCGTCGTTTGTTCGGCAGCTGTAACATCCAGTTCCTAAAAGGGAATCCGACGTGGGGAACTTTACCGGTGAACGCTATCTTTGGCGGAAAACTTATTCATTGAAGAACTTCCTTGCAGAGAGAAGAATAGATCAAATAATGATTCCCGCAGGAATGACTGCCTATCTCCAGACTCTTGTTATTGCAATAAACAAGCCATTCAAGGATCATTTGCGCATGGAAATCAATAACTACATTGAAAATAGAATAGAGAGAAATCAGCGTGAAAACTTTGTGAAGCCTAGACTGCAAAACGGCGTGGCCGCCCCGGTGGCGCAGTGGTCTAAGGCGCTGGCCTCTGATCATTCGTCCGTAAGGGGTCCCGGTTCGAATCCCGGTCAGGCATGGATGTTGTGTTTGTCTTTCGGCACTGGCTCTCTCCCTTCCCTGGAACCAGTGACCCTAAATTAGAGACGGGTGACTGCTTATAGCCCATTGAGTTGCTCACGGTGGTCGTTAAACCTCCAATCAAAAAAAAACTGCGTGACTTGAGTGAAGAATTCATGGGATAAAATCACTGACAGCTGTGTTGCCAATGCACTACGAGCAGGCTACATGGACAAGAAGTGCTCATTTAAGGAGAGCTTTATTGCTGGACATGAGAGATTGGGGTCAATGGTTCTACAGGAAATGGAGTCGCAAGAAATTCAGGCCGGAATTCGGGGTTTGGAGAGTTATGACGATGTTCCAGAAGAAGATGACATGACTGTATTTGAATAAATGTAGATTTTTGTACATGAATAAATGAATAAACGTAGATGAAGAAAACAAAGTTGGTAGTACATGAAAAAATAAGACATACCCTGAAAATAAGCCCTAATGCGTCTTTTGGAGTAAAAATTAATATAAGACCCGGTCTTATTTTTGGGGAAACACTGTAATTGTACCGGATAGCTCACTTTAAATTAAGGTTTTTAGGGCCAGACGGAACATACACAGAAAGTCAACTCACTTACGTAAACTTTTTATTGGTCCAGCAACTTTAGACGAAATCCAAAACATATCACAACGAGGTACACACAAAACTTCACATACCTTAATTAGCTGTCGTTCAATCAAACTCAGCATCTCCTCAAGCAACCACTGGATCGCATTTTTATCTAACGTTCTTATCAGTACACACATACGTCACTCTCATTCCGACTTCAGATTGTTGCCTACGTCATTCTCGTTTGAGGGAAAAGACATAACGTTAAGGTTTGAAAATGTCTAAGAGAACGAACTCAAATTTACATAGAAAAAGAAACTCAAAAGGAAAGTTAAAATATAATATTCGTTACACCGGGTCGAAATCTGGTCAGGAACACCTTGACCCAACCCGTTTGACCCGCAAGTAATTGTCGACCCGCTGACCCGTTTCCATCTCTGTAGCGTAGTCCCAATAGCAATGGAGAGCTCCGAAGACAACTGTCAAACTGTATAGGACCTATGACGCCGTGCTGTTAAAACGGCATATCGGTTCTCACCAGGTGTCGTACACCTTAGACGACCTCGGCCAAGATTTCGTGACACCCCACCAATGTTGTTGAATTGCTTCCATAACCGTAAAACCACTCCGGGACGGACATTCAAGTCTCTTGCGATAGGGGCTGGGGACTGGCCTGCTTCTAAACGTTTTATCTCTCGCTACCGTATGGCATCGGTTACACGTGTATTTTACGTAAGGAATGCATTTGTAGCCACCGGAATGCTTCTTAAAAGCGTTTTCAACGAGAAATGCCACTGCTATTCCCCGTTAGCTTTTAAGTACGCAACTCAATTTACATATTGGATAGCATTTTGTTCACTGATAAGCAAAGTTCACTGAGCGCATTTGGTTTTCGTATTCATTTGCATATGTCCTGTGAATATCGCAACATTTTGTCGGTCTTTTTTTTTTGCCCACTATTGCATTCCGGACTTTAATTTTGGACACCAGTGTACAATGGTTTGTTCAAAAATTCAACAGCGTGAAAAATCTTCAGTCAGACACATAGACTACTTAACAGCCAAATATTGTTTTCCGCCTTTCTAGCCGGGTAATTTGAGGAGCGGGCTTCTGGCTTATCGTCCCAACTGGGTCCAGGGTCGAGCACCGGATGAGGCATGGATGGCGTAGTTGTCCTACCCTGCTGATTCTCTTCTCCTCACTTGAACCGGTTGCTATCTATTTCCTTCTTTTATATAGTTAAAAGTTGTCTATTTCCGAATTATGTTTTGAAGGGTCAAAGAACCACCATAGCAGCTTTTAGTGCGTAAGCAACGTCCCTAATTTAGGGTCACTGGCTCCAGGAAAGAGCGAGAGATAGCTGCGTGATATGAGCAGTCTCCACACACCAACATGCCTTATCCAGAGCTCGGGAGATGCCACTGAGGCAGCAATTATTTTCCTGGATAAACACTTAAACCCGAATTATTTTGATATTAGTTTTCTAACGAAACTTTGTATTGCAAAGTTGGACGCTATTGCGGTAGCTAATGTAACGAACATGAATTTTACATAGTTGAATGTGAATTGATGGAGATTTATGTGGATTCTTTTCCAACTGAAGTACGCCGCCCCGGTGGCGCAGTGGTCTAAGGCGCTGGCCTCTGATCATTCGTCCGTAAGAGGTTCGGGTTCGAATCCCGGTCAGGCATGGATGTTGTGTTTGTCTTACGGCACTGGCTCTCTCCCTTCCCTGGAACCAGTGACCCTAAATTAGGGACGGGCGACTGCTTATAGCCCATTGAGTTGCTCACGGTGGTCGTTAAACCTCCAATCAAAAAAAAACTGAAGTACCTAATAAGTTATAGCGAAGGTACTTTCACGGCATGGTGTAGTATTGATCTTTCGTGATAAAACAAGTCTCCAGCGCTACTGTCTGCAATGATCAAATACCGTACAGCGTACCTCTATGCCGGAAGTACAAATTGAAAAGGACCGTACAACTGTAGAAAATCAGATGTCAGGAATCCAGAGTTAATCTGAGCATGATGAATTCACATCATGTTAACAACTTTCTCCACAGCCAAGATCAGTGTGGTAACTCTATATCTTCCAGCGAACACAATTCGCAACAGATATTATTGATGTCCGTAAGGTTCTGTGAAACTGTTCCTGTTCCAACACAACAATGTCAGAAAAAAATTTTGATTCAAAAACAAGTTTTTCTGGTTATAACATATGAGAGAAAACCATAGGTTTGTAAAACCTTGATATGCAGTATCTGCTATTATTTTACTTTTACCATCGCAAAGTGATCGCGAACCTTCATCTGAAATACATTGCATTCTCTGGTGCATTTTTTAAACTACCTTAGGGTAACAACCAATCAGAGCCCTAAACAAACGGACAGATGTGGCCAATAATGAATCTGCAACACGAAGCTTCTCTTTTTCAGTCGACATGCTTGCATCTTCTCTCTATATGTTATTGCTTCTTTGAAAAATTTTAATTCGGAGACATGTAGTCAGGCAACAACCGAGACATTTGTGAACTTGTGAAAAAAAGAAATTACTGGGTGCTGTAAGCTTGGGAATTTAGTTACGGATTGTTGCGAATGTGTACAGTCAAATGGCGGTACAAAAGCAATAATAAAGGTTTGTGGATTGGTGGTGGAACACACTGATTTTAGTATTCAGTCATAAATCAAATTTTACAGATCTTGATCTTTACAGATAGATTTTTGCAGTATTTTCCCGCGTACAATGTGTACCAATAAATTTCGGTGAATGCTGTTGTAACCCATAAAAGGAGAGGTTTTATATGATGCGGTAACTTGCACGCTGCAAGCAAGTAAATGACCGAGCACGTACTTGACATTTAGTACATGAGCGGACATGTCCGTAACCGTCACGGAGCAGTGAGAAAGGTTGTGGCACAGAGAGGATTTCGCAGCAGTTGTGTAAGTGCACGTTGTTAGAGGCGAAAAATGGAGCGAAGAACCAATATCAAAGTCTGCTTCAAAATGGGAAAATCCACATTGGAAACGCATACAGTGATAAAGGATGTTTACAAGGATAAAGCATTAACCTTTGAAGTGTACTTTTGACTCGTTCAAGCGTTTTCGCAAAGGAAGGGATTCCGTTGAAGACTTCCTCTGAAGTGGAAGGCTGGACGAAAATCTGTTAAAGATTTGTCCCACACATTCTAGCTACTGATCGAGAAGTTTAGTATATATGATGCGAATCCCTCATTCTTAGTCAGTTATGTTAGGTGATGAGATTTGGTGTTTCCAGTAAGATCTAGAGACTAAGCGCAAATACATGGAACGGAGGAGCCCCATATCTCCAAAGCAGCAGAAGCTCAGTCTCTAAAAATTAAAGGAGGAAGGCCATGCTCGTAGTCTTTTTTTTTTATTTTAACAAAGATGGAGGTTTAATGACCACCGTGGGCAACTCAATGGGCTTATAAGCATAACAAAGATGGAATCATCCGCAATGAAATCATTCCAAAATGAGAAACTGTGAATTCTAAATTCAATCTTCAAGTTCTCGAAACGAGTATGGCCGTACTTTGCACAGTTTTAAGGTGCTAGTTTCTGTTGCATCAAAATGCGTCGTCCTAGTCGGCAGAGATAGTAAGAAACTTTTAGCCGAGCGAACTGTTACTTCGTTGAATCATTAATTTTAATTAATTTATTAATAATAAATACACAGTTGGCGTGGATTAGGGACATCAAATAGAAGTCATCGCATTTTAAACATGGAAAGAGCGATGACTTTCATTTGATGTTCCTAATCCACGTCAACTGTGTTATGTTCATTCGCCTTCTAGTTGTTTGTTCAGTTGCTACTGCTCATCTTTGGTGAATCCCCAGCATTGCGCGGGGCTCCAAAGAAAGCAACCTGCCAGGTGGTTTGGTTGTTTGTCGTATGTGAGTCTGGAGAACTTCAAAGCCGCTGTGGTGCAGTGGAAGCATGTCCGGCGCGTAACTGGAAAACCCTGGGTTCGATTCCCGGTGGCGACCGAGGAGAATTTTTCCGTGACTCACTTTAAACGTGAAAAGAGCGATGACTTCTCTGTGCTGTTCGTTTAATCACTCATCGTATTTGTCTGATCTGTCACTGTTTGACAAGTTTTTGCTTCCTGAACCAAAATTAGCGCTGAAAGGAAATAGATTTTTGAACAATCAGGCGAACGTGACGACCCAGATGATTGCATTTAAGAAAGCAGGATTTTCTTCATAGCTTCCGGCTGTTATACCGATTGTGAGTCGAAATTTTTGCAATATTTGCATAAACACATGTGCTGCGGCGGGAATGTCACGTGCTTAAACTAGTTCACGGCGCGCACTTCAGTCAGTTGAAAGGGATATAAAGTGGTAGTCGTTGCTGTAAACAGCATTGCATATCGTCGTTCTATCTGTATTTGGGACGCCTAAAAGATGAACAGCCACAACCAGCTAATTAGGGAACTTTTGCTTTACAAGTTTGAACTCGGCCATAACGCTACTCAAGCAACACGAAATATTTGTCATGCGAAAGGGGAAGGTTCCGCATGACAAATGTTCCAGAAATTTCGCTCAGGAGACAGAAACCTCGACGATCAGCCAAGGTCAGATAGGTCGCGAACCGTGGATTCGGAGGCCGTGCACCAGGCCGTAGAGACAAATTCGACAACCAGAACTCTGAGATTATCAGGCGAGCTGGGAATATCGCAAACCACCGTGGTTCGTCATCTTCAGGACCTCGGGAAGGTCTACAGGAGCTGCCGCCTTGTGCCTCACGAACTGACGCCAGCTGAAGCAAACCGCCAAGTGGAAGTGTTGACGAAACTCCTAGAAAACCCGCGCGATGTACGTTTCATCAAGAGAATTGTTACGTTCGATGAAAAGTGGGTCTATTTCCGCCATCCTAACACACAACGGCAGTGGTTGAGCCCTGGCCAGCTTTCTGAACCTGTTGCCAAATGTGGCTGCTTCGAACACAAAGTGATGCTCTGCGTCTGGTGGAATTTCGAAGGGATAATCCATTACGAATTTGTTCCAGACGATCAGACCATCAACGCCAACCTCTACTCTGGACAGCTGGAGCTGGTTATGCCGTTTTGGAAAAGTACTCGGTACTGGCGAACAGAAAGCGCGCTCTCCTACAACATGACAACGCTCGGCCTCATACAGCGCGAACGACCCGGACAAACCTCCAGGAACTTGAGGGCATCGAACTGATGCCACACCCAGCATTTAGTCCGGACCCTGCCCTGGCGGATTATTACTTGTTCTTGTCCATGGCACATTTCTTTCGCCGGAGGCACTTCAACAACCAGTAGTATGTGGCAGCTGGGGTGAAAGAGTTCTTCGCCTCATAGGACAAGAATTGGTACCGCCGTGGAATCGAAGAACCGGCAGACAGATGGCTAAATACTGTGCGACACGATGACCTTTATTTGAATGCTAGTCAGCTTTCGTCGTAAATGTATGTATGAAGACATAAACTGATCCAAATATTGCAAAACTTTTGACTCACCCTCTGTAGGAATGATGCCGAAAGGCATTGTATCCGGGAGGTATTATTTTGAAGACCAGTAAACTAAGTCTTCTTTATTTTTACCGTGCATTTATAGAATTTTATTGACACATGCTGTATACGTCGTTTTTGTTTTTTCCTGTTATAGCTTCATCTACTGGTCTTCGTATTTGTGAATGTGATACTTGTGAGTTTGTTAATTCCGACAATGTTATAAATGGTTTTATTTAGATGCCAAGAACGCTTACCCTGGTGGACGCGGATTTCATTTCTATAAAATTCTGGTGGTAGTGTATAATTCGTATTTGAAACGATTTCATGGTAATATCCTGAAGAGCTGCTGTTATCCAGCTTAATGACATAGCATGGCATTTTGCATCAGAGAGATTCAATCTATTCAAGTTGTTCTCGTGCATTTGTTCTAATCATTTGCAATTGTTATGTGATGACTGACGCTTGACAGAATGTAAATATTATGACTTCGCCAAAGGCTCTTCAATTTAGGACTCCATATCAGCAGATCACATTAAACAAATAGCTTCGCGTTGAAATGAAATAAATTTTTGCTTAATGAAATCCCGTCAGTTTTAAATTGTAGATTTATAGTGTGTGAAATTTGTGCACTTGCAGGTTAACTTTACGATGTTAAAGTAACTAGATCTGCGAGTTTATTATGTATGGTAGGTTGTAGGAGTTATGAAATGTCAGCGCTATATGAACAAATCATGAAACACTTTTAAAACCAAATAAGCAGATTGTTTTACTGTAATTTCATAAAATGGAACGTCATGTAGCTTCAGAATGCTAGACTCTATTTCTGTCTATACATACAGAATGGTGCCAGAGAAAATATTTGTAGACGATATCTCTACAAATGCTTTACTGAAATACAAATATTGCAAAGAAGCTCCCTCTATCTTAAACACAGGAGAAATCGGTTTCAGTGAATAATTACATGGCCCTTAATCACAGGAACGAGGGGAGCCAACTTTTAATGGGATCTAGTTTTAGTTATGGAAGGTTCTATAATTATCACATTGTCTCTCCTACAGTATAAGTGATGTCCGTTTTCGTCATTAAGAAGATTGCGACATGGCAATTCGCGTTTAGTGGCGCACACGTGAGAATGTGTAGTGTTGGTCTGTGTCAATCAATGAATTATTAGTTGCGTGTTGGTGATGGGTAGTGAAGATTGTCGAACCTTACTGTAACCCTCAAAATATTATGCAGCTGCAAAGGAGCACATTATAGGTAGTATATTTTATGTGTTTAAGAAGCAATTCAAGCAAATGTGACTACCAAAAACATTTTTTCGGGGTTTATCGAGCGCCATGAACAACTCTTTAGGGTATAAACAGTCTACCGTCCCTAGTTTAAGACTACTAGTTTCAGGAAAGGGACCAAGCCATCAGACAAGCACACCACACATGCCTCATCCCTGACGCGAATTCGGGCACATCGGGGACGAATAGTCAGAAACCAACGCATCAGACCACTCTGACACACGGAAGGCTAAAATATTTTCTAGATGTACGTGGAACAGGACTTCTCAATACGACTAAGGGCCGCGTTGGTTCCAGAAGAGCGTGTACATCCCAGTCGATGATACACAGTCAGGCTGATGAAAGCCATATTGGAAACCAATCCTAGCATGGAAAGCAAAAAGTATTTCAAGTAACCCAGTTCGACAAACTACACCCACTCTCATTAAAATGACTGGCAAAGGTGACAAAACTCTTGATAGACGTGTTCCATAGAAATGTTCTTCAGAAATTCTTATACAGAGAGATCATCTTAGTCCCGAGGATTCAGCTGAGCTAAATCTATGGTTTAACTGCGGCCCTAAAATGAATGTGTGCTGTGCGTTTAGTCGGTTGTGCAGGTGTAGTCTATTTTTAAGTAAAATACCCGAATAAAACGATGCCAGCTGATATCGAAATTCAACCTGAGTTCTGCACTGAGACAAATCCTTGATTTGGATAAATCGGAATCTTATTTTGTTTCCTAAGAACAAAGCTCAGTCTCTCAGACACCTCGGATGACGATTATCAAAATCGTAAAACTTGAATGGGGAAAAATTCTATACCGCTGTATTCTTCAGAACTTGTACAGCTAGATTGCCATCTATTCCAAAAATAACGGCATTATTTGAATGGAAAAATGTTCAGATTTGAAAACTAACAAAGTAAAACTGTGTTTCTTCTTTGATTGCATCCAAAATGGTTTTATCAAATTACATCATTGAAACTCTTGTGGCAAAGTCCTATGTAATCACGCAAATTAAAGTTTAGCATTATCTAATGTTCCTCAAAAGACTATGACTAATTTAAATAATACGATCAATCGTTTTTTGAAACTTAGAATAAAAAGGTTCAGATTACTGAACCATTTAAATTATCTACAACGGTGTAAAAGATATTATCTTACCGAACTTTATTTCCTTGAAGTGTAACCTAAGACGTTCTCAGAACGAAACAAAGGCAATTAGCAAGGCTTCCTTTGCCCTTCTTAGAGCTGTTATTAAGAACACTCGAAAGGGCATTGGAAAGATGGAAAAGGAACTTTATGATCCACATCTTTGGTTAGATAAAACATTAGCCGATTTCGATATTCTAGACAGAAAAACTTCAGTTTGTAGTATCAACATGTCGTTAAATCACAAGATTTCCCTTGAACGGAAATTCAGGAAATTGATAATTGATAACAATAAGAGGCTTATACCAACAATAATAACGGAATAGTATATCCAGACAATGAAGAAGTTATCAACTTGTCCGGTCATAATCTCACTGAAATTCAGAAGCAGACTTTAAGATATAATTCAAATTTTGCAGTTTCAAAATGACAATTTTTGAATGGCGAGAAACTAATTTCGATTGATACTATCGAATAATCTTTTGGTCAAATGGATATCACAACAAGACCAGATCATCTGTCAAGAATATTGCTGATGACGGCTTGATAGGAACTGTTTTGTAATACTTTCGATGCACGCTAACCGAAAAGTAGTTTTAGAAAGCACTACATGTATGTGTATTACAGTTTTCTGTAAATGGCCATTCCCTGTGAAACTAAAGTCGTTCGAGTGGTGGTATTAACACAGTGTACATATATTATTAGCATTGCAAGCTTCAGTTATCTAACTAACGAGCGCAACACTTTTTTTAAAAATTTCAGAATATTCAGTAAGTATAGTATATTTATATTCAGATTGAAGTTTATATAGTACAATGAAGTAAGCATGTATTTCCATGAAAAGTTCCATTTTTAACTAAAGGGAAAATATTCAGGATTTGATACTAAGTAACAATGGCTGTCTGTAATATACGGCCACTGTATCGGTGTAGATTACGTATCAGAATTGATAAATTTTATTTATTTTTGAGGAGCGGGGTTTAATTTTAGAATTAAAAATCTTGTATAAAGATATGTGTAATCACAATTACTATGCGCATCATGAAAATATTTACTTTTGATAACCGAACCCTCGTTGCTTGATTTTTCAGTTTCGATATCACTTTCGAGTAATTGATAACTTCAGCAAGACACTCTCTGAGAACATCTTATTTTACAAAAACCAGAACTGTGTTGTGACCTCCTTAAAGTCGGCGGAAAATGGGTTATCGCCGTGTGACCCTGAGATGAGATATTTCTCTTGAGGAGCTCATGAATTCGCCATTGTTGACACAGATCTCATTTCACGGTCACCATCTTAATTGAATCAACACTCCAATATTTGCATTTTATCTTCAGTGTCAGGTCTCCTGAAGTCCTCATCAGCAGCAGGGAATGAAGTTTTCATGCTCAATAATTTGCTTCCGTGAGTTCATCGTTTGCAGGTAGGAATCGATAACATAATGACAAAAGTTAGTTGACAAGAATTTCTAAGCTTTCTACACTTCTGAGTTTCAAAAGATATTAATGATTTTATGAGCATTTATGGAGTCTCATTATCACATGTTCCCACCACGATAATTTAAAATAGCCGTACCATCTTGATAAAATTTCGGGAATCACTTTTAATCGATCTTGATAAATTCTATGCAGGCTACTTAAAGAACAATTTTGCATAAAAGATTAGGGTAGTTAAATAACGTGCAAATATGCAGTTTTCTTGCACCATGACTAAAGAAATAGTTTTGAAGAAATGTCAGTGAAATTAATAAATTTCAAAATAAATTAAGAATTAAATAACATAAGTAAATAATTACGAGACAAGAGCATAGGGAAATGAAAGCACGGAAACAAGACAATTTAAATTTCATGATAGAAAAAAAAACGTGGTTAGTAGCACAATGTCTTTATCTTCTTGCGAAATCTAATTGCTTGGTCAACCAAACAATTATCATTTTGGTTTGCTTTCGATTCGTTTACACGATGTCCTTTATAATTACGTGCCATGCTTAAGGCTGAACACAAGGAAGCTCTCTAAACACATCATCCGAAATATTCACATGCGTTTCATGGTAGCATAAAAGTTTGTTTAAATACCTATAGAAATACCAATTGGAAAGATTCCAGTTGGCATGTGACTGAGAAAGCAAAACAAGAAAAAACCTTTTCATATGTACAAAAACTGAAATGAAAACATCTGGGTTTTGTTTTCTGCGCCTCGACTGTCATTTGACTCCAGCTAGAAAGCGAAAGGAACAATAAATATGACTACGGTATGCGTCAAAACTCTAAAACCACGCGCAATAACTTTGTAGCACAGTTTGAACGCGCAAATTCTAAAACATAAATATTAATAAAGCTAAGAGAAAGGATACTGGCCTTTAAAAAAATGCGTCTTCACTTAGAAGAAAAATTACCATTTAGAAAGCGTATAATGGCGCTTGGAGTCCTGGTATTTTACGTTGCCTCCACGAAAGTGATTGGAGAGGGAAATCTACCCACGTTCATTGTAGGCTTTGGGCCTGAGTGCGACGCTCTTTGCATCTTTCTCTCAATACCAGGGCGTACTTCAAGGGTCCATCTTATCCGTTGTATTGTCCATGCTTCGTATTAAATGTCTGCTACACAGTTTCATTCCTACGGTTTCGAGCACTGTATATGAATGGCTTACATATCTTGTGCACCTACTAGAAATTTTTATTGAACAGCAGCTGTGCTGTCTGCCATAGATCAAATCTCTAAAACCGCGAGTTATAATGGCTTCGTACTTTCTCTGGAAAAGACCTTATGTGTCCGTTTTGCTGAAGACAAGGTTTCTTGGCCTAACGGTCGATTGTGCGCACGCGCGACGGCTTAACTCTTGTTTGATGACTTTGACAAAACTGAAGACTTAACCAGTGTGCCCTGGAGGATAGACAGGGTACTTATCATTCTGTCATTCGATCAAACTGTATTATGGCTGTGTGGTGTATCTCTGGACACTGCCCATCATCAGACCTTATGTAAATCCCGGTATTTAGCCTTTATGCGGAGACCAATGAACCGCCCTATACCTGTGTCGTCTGCATCTGTTCCTTAATTATACTTGGAATCACTATCTTTTCCAGAACATCCCTTTTATGATGCTGATTTCAACCCTCGGGATGCTCGTCTATTAGAGAATAGACTCGCGTCTGTTCCAACGTCTGGACTTCGAATGTTGCCGTAGCACATGATGCAGCACTCTAATTTTCGTCGATCGGAAAGACCAGGGGTTTTGAGGATCTTCCTACGCACTCCCTGGTCTCCAGACTTATACCTCATTTACTTCATAACCTCAAACCTCTAGCCCTGTATGTCTGTATCAGCAGCTATTTGCTGAGCACCGGTTCCCACACTCGGAGTTCCTATATTTACGAATATTACGAAGTCGAATGGCGTCGTGGGATCCGCTGCTATCTGTTTCGCTGATGATTATGTCGAGCGCATTCCGGCTAAAGCCATGACCTTTCCAGCGAAGTTTCAAGCTGTTACCTTGCACTAGTCACATCCGGTCGAAACCCCATCAGAGTGCTATGGTATATTTGGAATCCTTCAGTATTTTGTCTCCCCTGCAGATTGTGGAGACCTTCCTTCTCGTTCAAAAGTGAGACTACTGGACTCCACCCCTAGTCCAGTTACTAGGTAGTGTGACCAGCTGTTTCAAGGCAAACAGTATACAGGCTGCTCAATGAACAAGGACTATACGCGAGAAGATTTGCAGTCTGCATCCTACTCACTCTGTCAGCAAGAAATGCCATGGTACTGTGGTGCAGGCAATATTGAAACTGGGAAAAATATCAGTGGACTAATGTCCTCTTCTCTGAATCCAGGCTCAGTCTCAAAAGTGACAGCCGTCGTGTTCTCATCTGGAGAGAGCCTGAAACACGTTATTCCCTCAGAAACATCCGAGAAATACACCATTACAGAGGTGGTGGTATACTTGTCTGGGGTGGAATTATATCCAAAGGGCACACGCAGCTCCATGTCTATTCTGGTGGAACTTTAATAGTTCGGAAATACAGGGACGAAATCCTTGATCCCTACGGCAGTCCTTCTCGGGGAGCTGTCGACCCAGATTTTCTATTCATAGATGATAACGCGAGACCTCATAAAGCTGCTATTGACAATGATCATCCAAGTAGCGAAGACATTCACTGTATGCCATGGACAGCTCATTCCCCACGCCTCAACCCAACAGAGCATGTGTGGTATGTATTGCAAAGAAACATTACAGGTCGTTATCCTCCTGCCATAACTCTCGAGGAACTCTAATCTGCTCTTTTTCAGGAGCGGAATTTGCTGTCATAGTGATTCCTTGTTTTCCTTGTCAACAGTATGAGATATCGATGTGGCATTTGGATCGCTGTAAGAGGCCACCATAGGCCTTACTAGACCGTTGTACAAAATCAGAAACTTCTCCCGAAAATTCCTGCTATTTTCACCATTTTGGACTATTGGTAGGTTTTTCTGGTTTATCATTTTTGTATGCGATTTGTACTGCGCATTTAGTTCCCGACTAAGATATGTCGTATAGTAAATAGCCTATTTCATTGTGCCTTCTCGTTTTTGTAATTTAGCACTTTTTATTCATTATGCTTAACTTTTGGACACCAGTGTATGTTTATCTTGGGAGATATTGAGCATTCCTCATATATTTTTCAAGCTATGAGCCATAAAAGTTGCACTGTCTACGAACAGCTTGTCGTACGATGTAATCTGGATCATTAATGAATGCAATCTCATGGATGCAATAATTTAGATCTAAAAGAAGAACTGTAAGAAATTCGCACTTAACGCTCATATGCGAAGGTTAAACATATGCGTACTCTTCATAATAATGCATGAGCTTTTTAGGTCTGTTATGGTTTTACTTTATATTGATATCTTTTTAAATAATTTATATTGATATCTTTTTAAATAATTGAATATAGTTTTAGAGAGAATTCGTTTTATTCTTTGTTACTTTGCCAATTTAACGTCGTGACTTCTGAGCATAAATTGCTTGCTTAGAAAATTACCTAGACGGGTACCTCAGAGACATGTTAAGAGGCCAACGAGGACTCCTCTTTGTAGGTAGTCCTAAACATACATGACAAATGCAGAAAAACTCAAGAGCCAGAAATGCATATGAGCTATTACACACGAAAAACAAACGTTGTTTCAAATGATGATTTGCACTTGTGTCAATTTTCGACCGAATTACTCTGAACTTTCACACAAATTCCTAATTCCAAACGTTGTTTCCAAACGTTGATCTATTTAAACCTGTCTTTGTGTTTAATCAAGGAGTCATCAAATACTTTGGCTGAACACTTATTTGTAAAAAAGTGTCATTCTTTGTATTTTTCATGAAAAAGTAAACTACAAATCTTTCATCAGCTGCACTGTGTGATATGAAAGACGGTTTTACTATGAATTTATTGTGTTTACTGTGTTATTTCAAAGTTAGGATAATTCGATCTTCTTTTCTTGAAACAAAATTTAATTACAAAGAATTCCGAAAGGGGTGCTAGTAAAAGTTGTTTCATAAACAAATTACCGTCTTTTACCGAAACTGAGAAAGTAAACTTGTCTTGACAGTGTATAAAATCGCAAAGTAAATCAAACTTATGTGGTGAATGCCGAAGAGATAGCACAGTGATGAAACACTGAAATGAGTTACTGTTTCTATAAGTAAAACAGGTTTCCTCGTTGTCATGAATATAAAATCAATCAAACTACATCTGGACCCATCGGTTTCCTCCAATGACCATTGTTTTGCAGAAGAAAGCCAAGCTGTGATATTAACTTCAGAGGAATCAACTGATCATTTGCTGCAGACGACTGCCTTCAAAGGACAATTATTTAGTCCTGAAAAGTCCATTAACTTCTTAAAGATTCAACCTCTCAGAACACCACACGATTTTACAAGAAAGGAAACAAAGCAAAAAACAGGGTGTCTAAATTCTTTCCCTGATTACGATAAACCGTATAAATGTACCGAGCTAGTTAGACGTATTTATTCAGTTTGACGTACGCGGTTTGGTACATTGATTAGGTCATATTCTCAAGTTTTTTGTTTGAAACAATAGGTGGTGCAGCACGTCTGCAGCGTAGTTTGTTATTGAAAGCGTCAGTCGGCAAAATGGCGTCTATGCAGGAGAAGGCTAAGTGTGTTCAATGGTTTCATAAAACCAAATCTGCAATTTCAGTGCAGCGGAAGTTTAGGCGTGAGTATGATAGAGCTCCGCCTGATGTGAAGAGCATTAGGAACTGGTATCAAAACTTCAAACAGACTGGCAGTGTCGGTGACCGTGCAAAAAGTGGAAGACCTTCCATTCGTGAGGAAACTGTCGACGCCGTGAGTGATGCATTCGTACGATGCCCGAGGAAATCAATTCGTCATGACTCTAGTGAACTGGGAATACCTATTAAGACAGAGCACCGCATTTTAAGAAAGTGGCTTTGTTTTTTGCATACAAATTGCAAATTGTTCAAGCCTTGGAACCTAATGATGGGCCCAGACGTGTCACATTCGCTATGGATATTCTTAAACGAATAGACAAAGATAATGATTACCTGAAGCGGATTTATTTTTCAGATAAATCAACTTTTCATACCTCAGGTAAAGTGAACACGCATAATGCCCGTATCTGGGGTTGAGATAACCCACATGTGGTTTTGGAGAAACAGAGGGATAGCCCTAAAATCAATGCTTGGTGCGGACAAAGTAATAGACCAAAGTAATAGACAAAGTAATTAGACCGTTCTTTTTTTATTGAGCCCACCATTGCATCAGGTATTTACCTCGACATGATGCAGCTGTATGTTGCAGCTCAAATGGAAGAGCTGCAAACATGGGTAATGTTGCAGTAGGAGTGTACACCCCCGCACTGGGGTGTACCTGTCCGTCAATTATTAGATGACAAATTCCCTAACAGATGCGTAGGCAGAGATGGTCACATACACTGGCCATCAAGATCCCAGACATTACGTCCCTTGACTTCTTTTTATGGGGCTACATTAAGGATCAACTTTATGCAAAACCAGTTGCAGATATTAACACTTTGAAGGGAAGAATAACTGAAGCGTTTGCGACCATCACAGATGATATGTTGCAGCAGACATGGAAACAGATAGAGTACTGACTGGATGTCCTCCGTATAACAAAAGGAGCCTACGTTGAGATATACTGATGACCCGGAAAAAAAATCTCTGGATTTCAGGTAAGCTATATTGGAAACCCGTATGTGTCTAACAAGCGTGGTTCACTTTATACGATTTATCGTAATCAGGGAAAGACTTTAGACACACCCTATATTTTAAAATTGCGCTAAGAGACTGGGGCTGTATTATTTCGCTCTTACCAAAGGAATTAATCTGACAACAGTACAATATTCAGAAGTTCATTTCCTTGCAGCACATTCTTTTACCAGTAATCCTCAAGTAAGACTAAAGCTGTTAAAACAGTTGTCCAGTTAGCAGTACATTTTACAATGTAAAAAAATTCCAATATTCGCGAACCATTTTCTGCCATTTCTTTCATTAATTAACGAAACACATTCCTAAATCAACTGTTTCCGTGAAATGACGGGAAAAACTTGAATTTCATGGATTTTTCATACGTGAATTGACAGAAATACTCCTGTTTATCTTACTCCGGTTAATAACGGAAAATTGCCGTTTTTAAGAGGAGCTATCGAAATATCCTGAAATTTTAGGGAAATTTCTGTTATTCCGTCCGTATATTAACGGAAATAATTCTGTTCACTTTTCCGTATCCACATGACCAAAACTTACCAGCAATAAGAACGGTTTGCGGGAATACTTAAGACTTTATTAATTAATTATTAAATTTCAATTCTCTGTTGCTGCGGATTTGATTTTGAGGTTTTGTAGTGAGACCGGATATCGTGCATAGTGTATCGCATGATACTAAGGTTACTGTTGCCATAATAACCTTAACATAATTTCTCGTTCTCCCAGTTGGTGGGCCTGCTATGTATATTGTGTTACTGTAAGAAATCAGGTACTCGAAGTGTCGTACAGGTCATTGAGTGAATGATATGTGTATCAGCCTGAGGACTTAAGTCAAAAGCTCTTATAGCTCTCAAGGCCCGCTATATATTAAGAGGTTTTGCGAAATCATACTATGAAGTGATACATTTAAACTTTCCTTAAATATAATTGAAAGTCATTGTCAGTTTAATAAAATCTATAGTTCTAAATCATTCTATTGCTTTGTGCTTTGAAAATTCATGTTGGAAAAAATATTTAATTTCTGAGAAGTCCTTCTACAGAATTTAAATTATTATAATCCTATTCAGAAAAATAATAAGCTCTTACAGTAAACTAAAATGTCTAATTAACCCGCATTCATGGGGAAAAACCATTTGATCATAGCGCTACTCCAGTCCTCTTCAGTTCTACCTAAAACGTGATCTGGTTTGGATGAGTAGTTAACACACCTTATTCGACTGCAAACCATCGCGGGTTCAAGGCCGCGCCGGTGGCGCAGTGGACTAAGCGCTGGCTTCTGACTGATCAGTCGCATTTTTTCGAGCTCCTGCCAGTATTAGAAGTTTCGTGTGAAGTTTGTGGTTTTTTTTTTTTTGCGTTTGTTCTTTGACAGTTCGTGTGTTATTACCTGAGTTCCTTCCTCGCAAGTAGTGAGGCGTACAAGCTGTACGTGCTTATTTTTTCGTTTTTTGCCTGTTCTTGAGTGTTGCAAGCTGCAACGCTCGAGCCGCGAGGGTTAGTAGCCGGGCTGGCTACTACCTCCACCAGCATGAGTGCCATATACCCGTCTATATCTCCTTCCTCTGCGCTTTCTTCGTCGTCTGTATCTTCCGTGACCACCATGAATGGTGTTCAGTCAAATAGTGTTGTGGTTTCGTCGCCAACTGTACCGCTGGTTACAAATTTGCCGGAGGCTGGGTCAGAGGTACCCAGCTCTTCTATTCCTGTGTCTCGTTCGTTCGCCGCGGCTGTGAGTGCGACTTCTACTTTACATAGTGCTTCTGTGTCTTCGCGACCAGAGTTTACACGTGTTGCTTCCGCTTTAAGGATAACATTACCACTCGACTCTCCTCAAGGTAAGGAACTTTCGTCTGCCTTACTTTTAAGTGTATTTGTTCCTGCTCTGCGCGACACCCCCCTCCCCCAATATTTAAATGCTATTTCTAAAGTTGTACCCGGAGAAAGCATTGTGTCTATTATCCGCTTGGGAGGGGGTGTTGTCGTGCACTTCACTCATCAACAGGCAGTGGACAAAATCCTTGCTTTTGGCTTGGACATTGGTTCCGTACATCTCCAACCAGTTGCAGCAGCTCAAAGACCAGTGACTGTCACCTTGTCTCCAGTACCCACAGCTGTGCCTGACTCGGTATTAATTGATGCCCTTAACACCATGGGGCGAGTGGTTGGTACCACAAAGTACCTCCCAGCTGCTGCTCGCGACTCCCCCTGAAACATGTTCAGGGCGGTCGTCGTCAATACAGAGTCATCTTTCCAACCCCACAAGCAATAGTTAACCGGCCAACCACCCTGGAACTCATAACTGAAACCCGGACCTACATTTTCAATCTGTTTGCTGGCGTTCAGTGCTTTCGATGCAAGGGTGAAGGTCACCTTGCATCGGCATGCCCACATTCCACAGCTGCTACTGTTCCAACTCAATCACTTGATGCTGCTGTTCCAGCGGGGACTCTGCCCACCGCTCCGGACTCTTCCCCCACCCTCCCCACTCAATCTGTTCCAGCTGCCGATCCTGGTTCCACCTCTGTCGTATCACCTCCAGTGGTCCGTGTTGCTTCGGCATCCACTGACCTGCAGGAATTTCCACCGTTGCCAGCGTCTGAAGGGGCCTCCACCCCCAAGGTTCAGCGGACCAAGAGGCAAAACTCCCCTGGCTCAGCGAACCGTCGTGCGAGTTCCTCGGACCGCCAGAAATCCAGGAAGACGGCTACATCCTCGTCACCTTCACCTGGACCGGCTCCTGTTACTTCTTCAGTTTCCATCTACAACCGTTTTACCTGTTTGCCGAACGATGATTCCATGGACGTTACCGATCCCGATTCTGAAGAAACTTTATTTGCTGAATCTGATGACGACTCTCCTGCCCCCTCTCTGGTTGACATCACCTCTATGTTTGCTGACATTGAGGTGCCCTTAACTCCCCTCTCATTCACAGATCTGTATGCCTTGATTGCTCGCCCCAGACGGGCGAAATTGATTACTCTCCCTTGTATAGCAAGTAAACTCTCTCACCTTCCGGAGATGCTAACCCAACTGACGTTCCTGCATGAGTTCTTATTAAATGTTGATCTGCCATCCGGGACAGAGCAGTACGCTCGCCGGTTGGCGTATTTACTTAAAGTTTTGAAGGCAGAACTGGAAGGTTGGATGCAGCCGCCCCAGTGATGCCTTCCCTAAATGTGCTCTGCTTTAACTGTAGAGGCCTTGCGTCTTCAGCCGCGAATGCTTTGGTCTTCGAGGACGTTCGTTTCCTGAGGACAGATATCCTCCTCTTCCAGGAGACGAACTGTTCCTTGGCGACCGGGTATTCCTGCTGGAGACGCTGGCCTTACGCTTTTTATCACAACTACCGGACGCACATTGGGTCCGGTACAGCGATTGCATTCCGTACTCGGTTTCATTCTCTTCTTTCAGATATCGTTGAGTCACAGAGTCTGCTGGGCTCCTTTCAAGGTATCTCCTTTAGTTATCTTTCCCGTCGTTTTCATGTTTTCAATTTGCATATGCCACAATCATCGGTTGATGCTGATGCTCTTCTTTCGCATTTGATTTCCCTTCTTTCCCAAATTCCTCCTTCTGAAATCGTTCTTATTGGTGGTGACTTCAACTGCACTCTCCAACCGGGTCTTGACCGTGATGGTTCCGGGGAGAGTCGCCTTAACCTTTCCTCCCAACTGTCTCAACTAGTTAGTAATTTTTGTCTCATTGACGCATTTCGTACCATCCACCCTCTGTCCCGTGAATTCACATGGTTTCCTCCGGCCGCCTTAGCGCATGCTGCGGCTCGTCTCGACCGGTTTTATGTTTCTAGTTTCCTCCACTCCTCCCTTGTTGAAGTAACCCATCATCCTTCTGTTTCCTCCGACCATCGTCCTGTTCTTCTGGAAATATTTGTGTCCTCTTTCTCTGTCCCCCCTCCCCGGTTTGGTCTCTCGATGATTTTCTCCTTTCCGATCCCACGTTTCAGGCCGAAGTTCGTTCGATTATTTCTTCATCCATTTCTGAACTTCCTCTCACGGTTGACCCAGCAGCTCTGTGGCTTTCCACCAAACTTTCTATCCTATCGTTTGCACGTCAGTTCTCTTTTTCGTCCCGTTTTCACCGCTTTCATGATTTAACTATTCTTCAATGTAAACTACAGTTCCTTTCTCCTTCAGATCCATCGTTTGCAGCTCTTCAATCACAACTTCATAGCATTCTATCTTCCTTTGCTTCTTCGTCTCTTACCCGGTTAAAGTTTTCCAAGTTACATTTTCATGATGACCCGTTTCAACACCTTCGACATCTTGAATCCCACCGTGCTCTGAGTTCCAACATTTCTTTTCTCTCGCTTCCAGATGGCTCAACTGTTTCTGATCCAGTGCAGATCTGTGATCGAACTTTTCAGTATTTCACTGATCGGTTTCGATTGCGGGTCCTGCCGCCTGCAGAGAATTCTCCATTATTATCACATCTTCCTCAGGTCCCGTCTTTTTTCCCCCTCCTTGGTTTCACCGATCTCTCCCTCGGAGGTTCGTTTTGCCATTTCTAGTCTGAATGACCGCTCCGCCCCTGGGGCTGACGGTCTTCCACTTTCTTTTTATAAAACCTTTCTTCCTGCTCTGCTTCCTCTTCTCGTTGCTTGTTTCAACTCGATCTTTTCTTCTTCGACTTTCGTTTCTTCTGACTTTGCTTTTGCTCTTCTCCGCCTAATTCCTAAAACTGGTAATCTTGGTCTTCTATCTAACTGGCGCCCCATCTCGATTCTTAACACCGACTACAAGATCTTTGCAAAAATTCTGGCTCTTTGCCTTAACCCTGTTCTACATTTTCTTATTCATCCTGACCAAACTTATACGATCCCTTCCCGTTCGATTGCAACTAACATCACTACCATCCGTGATTTACACTCTCTTGCTTCCCGTCTTTCTGAACCTCTTGCTATTTTTAACCTAGATCAGAAACAAGCATTCGATTCTGTCCATCATTCTTATCTTTTCTCTGTTCTTCGTCACTTTGGCTTTCCTTCCCTTTTCTGTCAGGCACTTTCCAATCTATATTCCCATTCTTACTTTCGTGTTCGGACCTCTTCTTTTATGACGGCTGCTATTCCTTTTGCAAGCGGTATCCGGCAGGGTTGTCCCCTGTCGGGTCAACTGTTTGCCCTGACGTTTGAACCACTTCTTATTTCCCTTCGATCTCGTTTGCTGGCAGGCATTCCGCGTGGTGTGGCCTCCACACGGCACCATCGCGTGGTTTTGTCGGCCTATGCGGACGACCTTACTCTTTTTTTACGTTCCCAACAGGCTTTTGGTGTTGTTTTATCTACCTATACTGAGTATGCTTCAATTTCAGGTGCGGCCCTTAATACCTCTAAATCTGTTGGCTTGTGGGCTGGCTCGTGGTCGTCCCGCGGCGACCGCCCTTGGGGTGCCCGGTGGTCGACCACGGTCATCAAACTTCTTGGAGTGTTCATCGGGAACCCGGTGGCGGTTGCTGCCGCCACTTGGTCCCCTTTGGTGCAGGACATGAATCGACGCCTTGCCCCTTTTCGCCGTTTGAAACCGTTTCTTTCTTTTTTTAGCAGGTCGCATCTTCTTTCCGCTTTTCTTCTTCCGGCCCTTTCTCATACTTGGTTTGCTCATTTCCCTCCTCCCCTCTTTCTTCGTCACGTTCAATGTCTTTTTACAAATTTTATTTGGGATGTCGTACATTGGGTTCATCGATCCACGCTTGTCCTTCCGGTTTCTTTTGGTGGTCTTGCCCTTCCGGATTTGTCCCTTAAATCGAACGCTTTCCATCTCCAACATTTTTTGAGGATTTTTCCCTTCCTTGCGGTTCTTCGATTACTATAATTGACACTTTGCTCTTTCCACGAAGTCCTTTTCTTTCTCTAGCTACTTTTATCCGCATGGACCTCTTTCCACTCATTCCCAATCACTTTCCCGCTACTTACCGTACCGTTTTCTCCCTCTGGCACTCCTTATGTCCAGTCCGCCTCCCCCCAGCTTCGACTAACGATCTCCTTGCGGAACCACTTTTCTTCTCCTCTGCCCTTCGTTCTCCAAATTCTCAGTACCTGAACTTCTCCACTTGGTTTGCAAGTGGCGTCGTTCAGGTTTCTCAACTTTTTGATTCTTCTCTTCACTGGAAATCTTTTGATCGCCTTTCCCCTCTGTTACTTGATACCCCTCAGCATCGTGCACAGTTCTGTCTTATTCAATCCTGTCTTATTCGTCTTTATCCTTTACTTGTCAATTCTATTGGCCTCATTCAGTCTTCCGCCCCGTCGCTCAGTCTTCCCTTTCTTCTCTACTTAAACGATTCTCCATTTTTACCCCATCAAGTTACAGCCAAGCTTCTTTATTCGCATTTTCTTACCAATTTCACAGCTCCATTAGCAATTCCTTCTGTTTCAGCTACAGATCTTCCAGGTACATGGAGTGATCCATCGACTTCCCTGGCTTCCCCGAAAGCCCGGGACATTCATTGGCTGCACCTACACCGTCGGTTGCTCACTCCGCGTACCCTTCATCGTTTTCGTCATTTGGCTTCCCCGCTTTGCTTCTTTTGTTCTACACTTGGTGATGTGTCACATTCCTATGATTCTTGTCTGGTGTTGCAGCCCTTGTTTTCGATTATGTTTTCCCTTCTTTCCAAAGTTTGCCCTTGTCCTCATACAATGTTCCATTTTTATTTCCTCCGACGCCATTCTCCCCCTGTAGATGTCCACAGTTCTGTTTGTGCATTCATCATTCTCCAAGCGAAGTTGACGATTTATTTGTTTTACCACTCAAGCGTGGATCGAGCTTCTCTCCGGCGTTATCATCCGGCCCGGGTGTTTTTGTGCAGGAGGTACTGATCATCCATCAGATCGGTCCTCCAACTTGAGTATGACATGGCGCGGGTTCGGCAGGATGTGCCTGCCTTTTTCTCTCTCTGGTCTCCATATTTGTCATGGTTTCATGTTTCTGCAGGCATTATTGCTCTCCTCCCATAGCCAGAGTTTATTATATTTATATTTATTTTTTTTTATTTTTTTTATTGGTGTTTTTGTTTAGTGCATAATTTTTGTACATACCGTAGATCTGTGTCAGTGGGTTAGTGTCTCCTTTAGTTTATCTTCTTGTTGCTTTCCGTGCACACACATTCCCGTTAATTTGTTGTCGGTAGCGTTTACTGACTTTTTCTTTTCTTTTATTTTATTTTCCGTCGGCCTCAAGCCGTTGGTCGACAAACTTTTTTGTGTGCCGGCTAAGCGTTTTGGTATTTTCTGTTTATTGTTTACTGTTACCAAGGTGTTTTATGTTGTTTTGTTGATGTTGATTGCATTTTTGCTGTGGCATGCACATTGTCTGATGTGTTTTTGTTTTGTTTTTTGTTGCTCAAGTGTCGGCTTTTTTTTCTAGTTTGCTTTTGGTGTCGTTCACCTATTTTATATTTATTACTCGTCGGTTTCACACAGTTTACTGTCGCACGGTTTTGTGTTTAATGTTGTGGTTGTTTTTATTTTTTTGTTTTAATTTTTTTTTCTTGCTGAACGGGTACTGCTGGCGCGTGGTACCGAGGGGTTTTTTTTTGTGTGTTTGTTCTGAACCTTACCGACGTGTTTCTTGATTTTGTTTGTGTAATCGGTGTTTATTTTTGTGGTTAGTGCTGTGCATACAGTGCGAATTCACTGTTTCGACCCGAGTTTATTTGGTGGTGATGCTTGTCTGCAAGTTTAACTCCTGTGTTCTTTTTCACAAAGTTTTTCATGGTGTTATTTGTGTATTGTGCATTCTTTATTGTGTTCATGGTGCTATTTGTATATTGTGCATTGTGTGTTAATTTCTTGGTGTTATTTGAATATTGTGCTTAGTGTGTTGTGTTAATGGTACGGGGTGTTAGTTTCTAGTGGTTGTTTTTTTCTCTGTGTTGCTGTCGGTCTTACTGACCGAGATACGCTTTAAATGTAAATTTTTGTTGTTCGTCGGCTTACAGCCATTTGTCAACGCATTTCTCCGAACTACCAGGTTTTGTTTTTTTCGGCTGCAGTTTGTTGTCGGACCGTGTGTGTGTTTGTTTTTTTCCCTTGACAGTTTTGACAAACTCGGCTGACTTTTCTTTACCGCCTTGCTTCATTAGTGGTCTGTCCTGTATGTATTGTTTGTTGTGCAACTGTTTTCTTTTTATCTTGCCGTGTGTTATTCTTCAACTTGCTCTGATGTCGTCTCCTTCTTCCTGTAGAGTACTCTGTTTATTGCGATATTGATTGTGTGTTGTTATTGTCGTTGCCGGTGAGTTATTGTGCAATTTTTTTTCCCGGTGAAAATTTGTGTTTGTATGTTGTCTTTTTTTTGTAAATAAATGCTCTTTTGAAGTTCTGACCATTCATCCGAGAAGGGTCTGATTTCGAATCCCGATGAGTCATTGATGTTGTGTTTGTCTTACGACTCTGGCTCTCTCTCTCTTCCCCGGAACTAGTGTCCCTAAATTAGGGACGGTCGACTGAATATAGCTCATCGAGTTGCTTACGACGGTCGTTAAATTTCCAAACAACAAAAGCGGGGACCATTACCTAGAGAGGGGAGTGATTGCCTTCACCATGGAAGTCAGGAAATAGTCCTTTAATGCTTCTGGTGCGTTAACAGTGAGCTATGTTACTTTAAAATTCTGAAAAAAGTGGGAACGAAAGTCGCTTCTGCTTAGGAACCGAAAAAGTCAATATCGAAGATGTTGAAAACTCGGGAAATTTTTGTATGCACACTTTTAACCCTAAACTGAAGTTCCGGTAAAAATTGAATTAGTGAAAACGGAAAATCTATTAAAACACTGAAGTTTCCCTTATTACAAACAACAATTTCGTTAAAAGTCAGATTCCTACAGGAAACTTTGAACATTGTTTTCAGGAATTTTCCGTGAATTCACACCATTTAGTTTTTGCAGTGTAGCCTATCATTTGTAACGTACCAGGAGATGTGACGTACCTGCCAGCAGGACGCACACGACATAAAGGCAGATAGGAATGAGAATAAAACGTCCGCGTAGCTCAATTGGTAGAGCAACTTGTTCCGGAATGAGGGGACCCGGGTTCGAATCCTGGCGCGGATAAAAATGACGGAGAAATTTACTTCGTTATACATTGTAATGCAGTTATTTGCTTTGAAAAGGGAAAGATGAAGTAATCAGCAGCTGAAAATGTAACCGAAAGCAAAAACGTCCATAAAAAGAAACTAGTAAAGTTCAGGCAGAAGAAATTGAAACTGGAGATACGTATGTTAGTTATCACAGGCGAAGTTTATATTCTTGGAAGAAAAAAAATAAATGGCATAACTGCTTCGAACAAACAACTTATTTGGTGCTTTTGTCAGCAATGTTCGAAGTAAGTTCCTTACACATGCAAAGTGATTTAAATTTTATGTTGAATCGTAAATTTAAACTTGTTCTACTTACGTGTAAAAAAAAAAAAAAAAAAAAAGTTCGAAAAATATAGATGGAATAAATTTCCATAAAGTTATTGCATGTGGGTTTCATTCAGTGCTTACAGAGCAGAACTGAATGAAACAGATAATTAACCATGCCTCTCATTTTTAAAAAAGACGCGACGTGGTCAATAGTGCAAAGCGTTCTTTTTCAAACTGGTTTCTGTTAAAAATTACGAAAAGACCCTAGCATGTCAGTACACACAGGCTCTCTCCGAAGTTCAAGTTACTTTTGCGTTTCAAAGAAGTTAACGTAAGGAATCAATCGGCATTTCCCACCTGAGTCTTAGAAAAATTACGTTTCAAACTTATTTCCGGATCACTGACCCACGAGAACAATTCTCGCGTAGGAGTCCCTTGAAATTTGGACAGTTGTCCATCATAGTGTGAGAGAGGGAATGATTGTCTAGAGAACAGACGGAAGTTAATGGGATTTCGAGGTACTAATTTTAACTGCATGACGGCTCTCTAGAAGTAATTGCACGAGGTGTTAGTTTTAAGCTACTTCGCTCAAATGGATTTAATCGCTCTCTATTAACTAATTATCGTTAACTATTTATCATTCTTTCAGATAATTGGTTGAGTTTGCTACTCAAATAAAACTGACTTTTTTCTTATGCGAAAATAGAATCTAAGTCACAAAGCTAACGAGAAAAAACTCAAAAACAGTTCAACAGTGGCAGTGTAACCACATTCAGCGAAGGTGAAATTTAAGTGCATCCCCCTACCTTCCTGTTGTGAACTCGAATGAGTAAGTTTCCTTCCAAGAACACACGAGAACAGACCAAGTGTCACCTATCATCAATACTGAAAATATTCAAAAAAATTCTCAAGAATATCCCACAATCAAACAAAATATAAAAGAAAAAGCTGACTCCAAAAATATTACAAGAAAAATAAATAATACTACTGCGCTGAGAATGCAGTAAACACCGGAAGGAAATCAGCCGACAAATCGAAGTGCATCCTCCGCCTCAAATGAATATAAATCACTGGGAGGACCAGGAGCAAAGAGATCACAGTTTCACTGGAAAATTCCAGCCTCATGACTAGAAAAGAAACAAACAAGGCGGTATGGTATCCAGTGTTAATGTAGTATATCCCTACTAATCGGAATTCATTGAAATTTAGAAGAAAAAGTTGATTTGGCAGTACTATGCGAAACTCGACTAAAACCTATGGGTTCCGCTTCAAAATTCTGAATGATTTTATTCACAGAAATGAAGTCTATGAGCTTGGAAGTGTAATTATTATAGCAGTTAAAAATAACTTAAAGTACAACTTGAAACCTATAACAAAATTTCAAGGTGTTAGGAGATCGATCTTTAATACTTGAAACTCCTCGCGGCTGCCTAAGATCTTGTTTAAATTTATGATAAATCAGGAAAACGAATTGCCACCCAGGTCACTGGTGGTGCAGTTTTCTAGGAGGATATTGCAACATTAATGGCAACTGATTTTAATAGTCACCACAAGCTCTGGTTTACCCAAAAATATTCCAATAACTGAAGAGCTCTTATTAAATATGTACAAGATAGTGAGCCAGATGTTATATCCCCCAGAGGGCCAACGTATTACCACTATTATTGTCATCATCATCATCATCATTGTCAACCATTATCAATCCACTGCTGGACGAAGGTCTCCCCAAGTTTCCTCCACAACGGTCTGTCTTGTGCCAGTCTCCTCCATGTCACTCCCACATATTTACGAATTTCATCCACCCATCTCCCATGTGGTCTTTTTCTGGGTCTTTTCCTGTCCCTTGGAATCCAATCTAAAATTTCGGCTGTCCATCTATGGTCTGTCCTTCTGGCAGTATGTCCAGCCCATTGCCATTTCAGGGATTTAACTCTGATCATGATGTCTTCCACTCTCGTCATTTTTCGGATCCACGAGTTCCTCTTCTTATCTCTCCTGGTTATACCAAGCATGCACCTCTCCATGCTTCTTTGAGTTGTCTGCAGCCTTTGTATGTCTCTTTTAGTTAAGGTCCACGTCTCTGCACCATACGTAAGCACTGGAAGGATGCATTGATCAAACACTTTTCTTTTAAGACATAATGGCATATTGCTCTTGAAAATTATGCTGTTTCTTCCAAAAGCTCTCCAGGCAAGTTTTGTACGCCGATTAATTTCTTCATCAATGTGACCCTCACTTGATATCTGCTGTCCAAGATAAACATATGTATCTGTTATCTCCAGTTTTTCTCCATCAATCGATAAATCTTCATTTCTTGTAAAAGCATTGAACATCACTTTTGTCTTCTGAAAGTTCATTTTTAATCCCACTTCTTTACTCTTGTCAGCAAGTTCCTGGATCATACTCTGCAGCTCTGATGGGGTAGTTGCAAAAATGACTACGTCATCAGCAAAACAAAGGTGGGTTAGATAATCTCCATTAATCTTTATCCCTTTGTTTTCCCAGTACAGTGATTGAAAGACTTTTTCCAATGTGGCATTAAAGAGCTTCGGAGATATGGTGTCACCTTGTCTCACTCCCTTTCCAATTTTTATGTGTGTTGTATTTTCAAACAGCCGAATCTTTGCACTTGCATTTTCATAGATGTTATTAATAATATTAATGTATGCATCTTCAATACCGCAGGATTTCAGAGCCGTGGTAACTGCTGATGGGTTCACCGAATCAAAGGCTTTTTCATAATCGATAAAAGCCATGCACAATGGAAGTTCATATTCCCTCGCTCTTTCAATTAGTTCTCTCAGTACGTGGATATGATCTATTGTGCTGTAGCCACTCCTGAATCCAGCTTGTTCTCTCGGTTGAGCCATGTCCAGTGATACCTTCAAGCGGTGTGAAAGAACTTTAGTGAAGATTTTATAAACCACTGATAGGAGGCTGATAGGTCTGTAGTTCCCGAGATCCTCAATGTCACCTTTTTTATGTAGCAGGATCATTGTAGCATTGTTCCAATCCTCAGGAATCTTCCCTTCATTAAGGCATCGAGTGAAAATTTGGGCGAGTACTGTTTCAATTTCTCCACTTGCTTCTTGTATGATGTCTATAGTAATTCTATCTTCTCCTGGAGCTTTCCCCCGCTTCATGTTCTTGATTGCATGAGCAACTTCTGCTGGGAGGACTGGAAGAACTCTGGTACCTTTCATGATGTCTGGAGTACATGTATAATCTATTATTGTACCAGTTGCATATTCGATATCCATATCTTCAAGAAATAAAACCATTTTTATGAAATCAAGATGAAAACTGACCTAGCTTCTGATCATGTCACAGTACTGCTGACAGTGTACACGGATAACTTCTATACCCTGCCACAACGCAAGGTAATGCATTGTAAAAAGACTGAAGCATGGTTGAAATACAGCTAAGGGCCCTATGTACAAAGAAAACTGTGGAACTTCAGCTAAGGGCCTTGTGTACAAAGAAAACTGTGGAACTACAGCAGAATTTAAAACAGAGGTTAGAAAATTTAAAGAAACTATCTCTAAAATGATAGAACCCTCTCAAACGATACAAAAGTAAACAATTAATAATCATTTCTTTTAGTACATCAAGGATCTTCTTAAAAAGGAACATGCAATGTTTGACATAGGAAATACGACGCCAGGAAGTAATTTCCGGAGCGCCATGCTAATTGATGGGTATGTGACAGCAGTTGGGTTGTGTAAATGATTGCAAGTACGAAACAATCACGGGATAGGTGAGGGCGATAAAAGGACAAATCTGTTGTACGTAGCTCAGTTCGGTCGTCCTCACCTGGACGTGTGGACCACTGCATCGTAGTGATTTCCGTGGCGAAAGCACGTGTAAGTTGTGAGAATGCCCGGGAGACATCATCGGGAAACCTACCACTACACGGATCCATTTACTAGAGACGCGTCGTACGACTACGTACGGCTGGTTGCTCCCTGCATCCCATCACAGAAGAAACTTGTCGGAATGTAACAACTTTCGGCGGAATGTGGTAACAGTGGTTAGAGAAAGGTAACGTGTGTCGCCGTAGTGGAACTGGTGCACATAGGTAGACTTCCCAACGCTTCGATTGCTGCATTCGACGGCAAGCCGTAGCAGCCCTACAATCCACAGCAGACGACATTGGGAGACTTGTAGATGCAGCTATCAACATCCCTGTATCAACGCTAAATGTGAACCACAGTTTGGCTGAGGCAAGTTTGCACTCTCGCCAACAATTACAACTACTGGCACTTATCGCTGCACATCGTCGCGGAAGATTGAAGTGGTGCAGTTCCAGACACGCATGGCAGGACGAATGGAAGCATGTTGTGTTCAACGACGAGTCTCTCTTCTGTTTCAGCACCGATAATCGCCGATTCAAAGTCTGAAGACGACGTGCTCACCGGTCTGATCTTGCTGCCATCTGTGGGCACATGGCCACTCAGCCTAGAATCACGATTTGGTGGGCTATCAGTTTTAACAGCAGTTCGCACGCATATTGACATATTGAGTACAATGACAGTATGACCATACGCGTCGACGAGGGGCTCATCCCGTTGTGTTGCCGTATTTTCGTGGTATACCTAATACCCAGTTTCAACAAGATAATGTCCGTACGCACGCTGACAACAAAAGCAGACAGTGCCTACAAGGCGTCCGGCTGCTGCCCTGGCTGGCGCAATCCCCAGCCGCCCCGGTGGCGCCATGGTCTAAGCGATGGCCTCTGATCATTCGCCCGAAAGGGGTCCGGGTTCGAATCCCGGTGAGGCATGGATGTTGTGTTTGTCTTACGGCCCTGGCTCTCTCCCTTCCCTGGAACTAGTGACCCTAAATTAGGGACGGGCGACTGCTTATAGCCCATTGAGTTGCTCACGGTGGTCGTTAAACCTCCACTCAAAAAAAAAAATCCCCAGCTTATCCCTCAGTGGATAACGTGTGGGACGTCATTGGCAAACGACGTAACGCCTCCCCTTCGCAGTGTCGATGAATTGCGAACACAGGTCAACGATACATGGTCAGCGATACCTCAGGTCACCATTCTTCGACTTTTCCGCTAGGTACCATGCCGTTTTGCCGAGTGCATAGCCCAGCATAGAAGGCATACGACCTACTGACTTACTGTTTTCCCTTCCATCGCATTCATGTGATCCCTCAGAAATTAAATCAGTTCTTTCCCACCTACTTGTCTGCAGGTGTGGTAAGTTTCTTCTCATTTCGTGCATTCCTTCATGTTGTGGCATTTCCTATGTCAAGCAGTGTATGTACAGGATAATTACCACGACGTTGTATCCTTCAGGGATCCAAAGTACATTTATTATCCCATAATAGCATCAGCACTATACTCGATTTCGGTATATTTAAGGAATTAAGACAACCCCCCCCCCCCCCACCCCGCTGACTCCGTGGTCTGAGCACTGACTTCTGACTGCTCGTTTGAGTGGGCTCAATTTCGAGTCCCAGTTGAGGCATGGGTAGTGTGTTGTCTTACCGCACTAGCTTTTTGCCATTTCCTAGAACCAGTGGTCCTAAATTATGGACGGGAGACTGCTTGCAACCCTTAAAGTTAATCACGGTTGGTTGTCAAACCCCGAAATGAAAAGAAATTAAGCTATTTTTATGTAATCAACATGAAATATGACATGGCCTCTGTCATGTCCCAGTACTGCTATGACATACACAAATAACTTTTATACCCTAAAACTGCGCTTGGTAATACACAGAAATGATCATGATCATACACTGTAAAAAAAATTTCCGTGAATTAACGTAAAATCTTATGGCAGCACAGTTGCCAAAATAATTCCGTTCCGTTAATAAAAATTCTGTTTTTTTACAAAACTTCCGTTTTATAATATTATGTTTTTCCACAAAATATTTCCGTTTTCTGACAGAATTATTACGTTTATTTACAAAAACAGTTTTATAACATTCTGTCTTTTCACAAAGTATTTACGTTTTCTGACAGAATTATTACGTTTTTTTACAAAAACCGTTTTGTGCTATTCAGTATTTTCACAAAATATTTGTGTTTTCTTACAAAATAATTACGTTATTTTACAAAACCTGTTTTATACCATTCCGCATTTTCACAAAATATTTCTGTTTTCGGACAGAATTATTACGTTTTTTCACAAAATTTGTTTTGTAACATTTGGTGTTTTGATAGAATTATTATGTTTATTTACAAAAACTGTTTTATAACGTAATGTTTTTTCACAAAATATTTGTGTTTTCTGACAGTTACTATGTATATTTACAAATGTTATGTTTTATATTTTATCCAATTACTTATTCCCTGGGCATAATTCTTTACATAGAAACGTTATGTTTAATAACGTTTTCCCACAAATTATTTCTTTCTGATAGAATTATAAATTTAATTACGAAACTTTTATATTATTTCACTTTTCCGCAAAATAATGATGTTTTCTGACAGATTAGGTCTGGCTTTAAAATTGTTTTTAAATATTCTGTTTCCCAATAAAATATGTATTCAGACAATGTTTCTTTTCATAAATTTTAATTTCTAAATATCATTTTTGTGATATTTAGGTGTTCTTTTAATTACATTGTTTTTTACATAATTTCTTTGCACACATTATGGTCGAAACGAGTATCATATAATATTGTATGTAAGAAAACACCCAAAAACATTTCGCATGGAACATGCATTTACACAGAACCAGGCGAAATATAAGGTGTGAAAACTAAATAGGCAAAGTACCTCAATAATATTTTATTTCTATAAACTCTTTATGTAAGTAGTATTTGTTTTCAGCAGGCAAATTTTGTTTTGTACAATGTTTTGGTTTATACTTACCACACATATTTTTTTTTATACTCACCACAAAATTTTTCCTTTGTAATTAATATTTTAGTCAGTTCTGTTTATGTAAATAGTATTTACATTTCTGGCAACAAAACGTCCTACAGGAATTCTTATTTAAAAAGAACTGGCAGGTTTTTTCACACAATATTTTTTTTGTTAGAAGATCTGTTTTATAAAACCGTTGTTTACAAATAGTTTTTGCAGGAATATTTCAGATTTTCATTTTTAGAAACCACCTTATACAAACAGTACAAATACCACATGTTAATGGTCAATGTGTTCTGTTTACGAAATGACAGTATGATCAATAGCAGATCTGTACTTTTTCTTGTTGCCGTCACTCATATGTTTAGTATCTTTTAGCACCAGCTTATGTGTATAAAATTTTTTGTCATTGTTTCAGCAGAATTTTGGAAGAATATTGTAGAATTAAAAAAAAAACAAAAAACTGCCTGTTCTTAACACTTCAATGAATGGCTTTTGGGTTTTCTTCTGAATCTATGTTCCAAGTTATAAACATGGCTGTTGTATAAATCAACATGTAATTTTAATGGAATGAAAAGATTTCATAGGAGTAGAAATCGGTCATGGCAACTATGTAAGCATAAAAAAAAAACAAAAAAACTTCAAGTGTTTTGGTAGGAATTTAATGTTCCAGAGTTTTATTTTCCTGCATAGTAAAATGCTAGGACACAACAATAATAAACAAATGAAACATTAATTACGAATTGTAATTACCCACAGCTCGCTGTTTTCAAAGATGTTGTTAGCCAGCTAACATTTCTTAGGTATATTTGAATTTCTCCAAAACCACCAGATTATTCAAAGCTAAGCTGGTATGATTAACAGCTTGTATCAAGCTGAAAGCTCTGTAAATGCCTACATGTGTTTACACTAAGACTAGAAATTACCATTGCTTATAAACAGGAAAGATAAATGTAGATACATTTTGTAATTGTGATTTTCAACACTACATCTGTTAATGCTACTGTATCATATGAGTGCTAGCATTTTCCTTGCATTACTAGTAGTTAGAAAAAAAAAAAAAAAAAAGATCAAAGCTAATTACTGCAGTTTTCATAGAATATTAATGAGATTTGACCATTAACATAAAGATGGATGATTTTAGAGGAGCATTCGTGCTCTTTTAAACCTTCAGTATTAACATTAACGTCTGTCATGATATTTGTTCTATAATTATTCTTATACCAAAATGCAAATACGTATGTCAGATTTCAAAGATTCAGCAAACTACATTTAATGATATGTGCCCCACTTTATTTCCGATTACGTACAGAAAAAAAAATGCTTCAATTTCATTTCTAAAACTGGACCAAATTTGAAAAATTGTTTCAACAATGTTTTTATCTTTTCTTCAAGTTGCAACACCCTAGGTGCTATTGCAGGCTGCTGCACCTTCTTTTTTGGAACTTTCGTTCTCCTCCGAGGGTTTATGTTTGCAAAGCACCCTGAAAAACAGAAAATGCAAAGAATTAGTATTAAACACATAGCATTAAATATTGTGCAAAGTAGGGTAATGATACATATAACTGTTGTGTACATTTGGTTAAACATTAAAATCATTAATATTCTTGATGATTATGAAATTGCAATATCATATCTCAAAATATATGTATGCACCAAAGAAAACTTAGTAAGGCTCGTGATGATAATGGATAAACAAATTTAAATAAATAAATTACGCTGCCGCAATATCCCCAAAACAAAAATAGACTAGTTTGTTTTAAAAAAAATGACCTGTCAATGGGATTGTATGAGATGTCACTAAACAAAACACAAAAATTGCACACATTATCCTAGAATCACTGAACACAAGAGCAAATGTGACTCAGAAATTGGATGAGAAAGCTGACCAGCTGTATTTATTTATTTGCAGCTGAGGCCTCTTGCCTGGCTGAAAAGAACTTTTTTTGTTTCACAGAATTTCTTTAACAGACGAATTTGAGCATTAATTTTAACACATCACACCCGAGAAGGCCAAAAGAGGTTTACACCCAAGTGAACTTTGAAGGGACTCATATTTCACAAGCTACACCATTGATTAGTTCCTTCACTTAATTTACATTCATTTTGGAAATATTTTTCACCGAAATAAATTATCACAAAAGCATGGGATAACTACTCTTTTCACAACTACCAAATTTACACCAATATACCAAATTTATATAGAAATGCCTTGTAATTATTCACTCATATTTATTAACAGGCTTTGAAAACAATCACATTTCTAACCCCCCACCTCCCCCAGCTTGAATATACCACTCCGTCCACATGAATACATCACACATCTTTACACTTTGGCCAATAAGAAAAAAATAACAGATACAGAATTTTTGAAAGACAGTAATGCATTACATTACCTCTTCTTCTAGCTTTGCAAATTTCTAAATTTTCTACCCCAAATCCTCTTAACATAAGTACCTTCTCTTTCTCTATTTCAACATTTTGATTTAAAACTCCAATTTAAAAATTTAGCATACCCTTTCGGGGCATCTGATGGGTCAAACAGAAAAGAACATTCTTAGCAATTCCCCTTTCATTCTTCCTTCACAAAGACATACAAAAAATAGGAAAAAAATGTATTCAACACTTGCTCAACATCAGAAACTCATTGACTTGAATTTTTTTCTTCTATCAGGCAAAATGTATCATGTTTCATATCTGAAACAATCATTTGATGTTTCTGAATATTTCTGTTTCACGCGTTATGTTCTGTGAAGGTTCAACTGGCTGATACGTAGCGTTCGACAGTGAAAATTATTTGTGTCAATTGATCATTATAGTTAAAAAATACATATTAATGCTTACCACTTGAGAATTACCCCGCTTTCCTTCATTGTCAGCGAAGGAAAGCGGGGTAGTTCGCAAGTGGTAAGCATTAATACGCTTAATATGTATTTTTTAATTGACACACAAATAATTTTCACAGTCGGACATTACGTATCAGCCAGTCAAACTTTCATAGGACATAACGCGTAAAACAGAAATATTCAGAAACATCAAATGATTGTTTCAGATACTATATATGTTCCACGTATAATGGCATGATTTGGTTAATACCATAATGTGCAACTAGAAAGTATCATGTTTCATCAGAATTATAAAATAGCAATCAAACATTCTATTTGGAATTTCCGCTTCCTGCTCTTTTCTTTTTCTGCATATGGAGATGGGCCTTCATTGTTTATGAAGAATTTTGATGGCCAAAGGAAAAAAAGGAAATATTTACGGTTTTACCTTTCTGGTGCACTCAACTCATCGGTGAGGGTGGAGAAGTCATGTTGAAAACCGTCCAAGAAGACGTCAAGGAAAATGGGATGTCATTAGACCTCAGAACAATGATGCACAACCTATGTCTCAGGACGGGTGTCGCGTTGGCACGCCATCACGACACTACCAAAACTAAATTTTTCGTAATCGTACGCCAAATTATTTTCTTCCATGCTGAACGCTGAAGTTCAAACCTGCACATGTGCGGCGTAATGGTTCGGAGAATGGCCAGTCCAGCGCTGATGCTCCTTTTGTTTACTTTGTTCCCATTGGCTGTTGATCTTCTAGCAGTGCTTGTTTGTTCTCGGTCGACACTAAAGTGGATGGCGTACAGGTATTGTGACGTAACATCATTCTTTCCACTGATTCCACATTAACTGGTACTCCTTGTTATGGTGACTTGCACTTTTGAGCGAGGCCTTTCCCTCTGCTTTTCCAGTTAGTATGGATAAATGCTGATGGTTTTCTTTACTGGAATACCTTTTCTGATGATTGATTTCTTGCAACAACCACCTTAACCCCCACCCCACCCCCCACGCAGTCTATTTTGAATTTAAACCACTTTTTTAGCTTCCCACGTCACTCGAACGCATGTGGTTTCTACTTTATTTTGTGCGCCGTTTGGACTTTTTTTTTCTTTAGAGAAAAATGCATGCTTCTCTTATAATCTAATTTTATTTCTATCAGAACCAAATTTTGTCTCCTTGTTCTGGATTTTTCCAGAGGGGCGGAGCAAACTTCCTCCATGGAGTTCTTGCTGTTTCATGCATTTACAGCTTTTCGCTTACTATCTTTATTTTTAAGGCTATTTTGCTTTGGGTGTTGGAGGTTTTTATTTTTGTAGCCTTTTATATCTGAGAAAAGTCCCTCAATTCACTGTTTAATTTACTTCTGGAGCACATAGATTTTTATTTAGTGCATCTGCATCATTTTGCATAGAAATGCAGAATTTATCGAAAATAATTACTGAAATGAAAATCTTTTTGGTGCTTGTGTATGTTTAAAGACCAGGAATATGCTGTCCAATTTAATTAATTCTAAATAAATTAGTGCGCAATTCCTAGCAAAAATAGTTTTTTCAGCACGAGTTTGTGCGAAAAATCCAGATTTTGCTCCGAGTTTTCCTAAGCTTTGAAAAGAGCTAAGAAAAGCACTTTTTATTGGAGAGTTTAAACTCCTCTAAAGGCAGAGAAGCCTACTTATTAAGGCAGCATACCTATTTTATAAATTTATCCTTCCGTAGTGCAATGGAGGAAAGACTTCTTGAGAACCTAGCACTTTTTATAGCAAAGCTTACCCACTGTACTTAGGCAACAGTTGACCTTTTAACTCGTCTCTTCAATTAATATTCAAAGAGAACAATCTTTATTATTCTAAGTGCAATGATAGAAAGGGCAGAGGACCCACTTTTTGCCGAAGCACGATGGGCGACCTTCCTTTTTAATCTAAAAGCCTGCTGAAATATTATAATTACTAAACATCCACGAAGATTCCAAGTTCTGATGTCTCCTGACTTCAAGTGCTTCGCGAGCGGCGAACTGAACGAATAGCAGTTCCGAATGATGTGATGCCATGCTGTCTGGACCGGAGGAAGTCGTATTTGATCGAGCCTTAATGTGCGGCACTGCTGTCGCGCGTGATGTCATAGCAGGGTTCTAAACATTTCAAACAAAACAGTATTGCTCGTATGTGTGAACCTTGTTTTTGACGGAGTTTACACATTCATTCGTTTATCATCTAGGATTATTTAAAAGCAAGTTCACAAACAGTTTATGTTGTTATCTTCATAGATTATTAACCAAAAGTTCATAAAAGGCAAGTTTTTTTGTTTCAATTCATAGGCTTCCAACATAATTCATGCATTCGTTTCTTAACAGGTTTATATATCAACTACATTTCAAACTAGGAGTTGTAAATAATAAGTTAGGTTTTTGCATCTAAACATAGTTATTCCATTTTTAATATCTACAGACCAAGCCACACAAGTCTGGGTGGGCTTTTATTAGAGCACCGTGAGATTTGTTACTCAGTGTTCATGCAAGTTTGCTTTAAACCTTTTTGTTTCATTTGATACGTATTTAAGGTTAAGCAGCTATAACTTTTGGAAAAGTGTTTGATATTCCACACCTATCCCCCAACCGACAGACGAATTCATGTCATTGGGTTATTTGTATTTGGTAGTTTGTTTTTTTGGGAAGTGTTTCACATGACTTTATTGTTTTTGTATCAGTTTACATTTCAGCGTTGGAGGGGTTTTTTTTGTGTGTCGTCTCCACGGTAAGCAGAGTGATCAGGAACAATGCTCGCTGAAAGGATTATGACTTATGACGGCATTCCCTCTTGGCTTGCTGTATAGGCCGGAATTCAGGGAAACATTTACTATTAGGGAGACAGTACTGAATTCATGGGGGAGAGGGTGGACCTCGAAGCAACTTTTTCTTGTGCTATTTTACTTAATTTCTTTTCCATTAATGCTTAAAAAATAAAAAAAAATTGACCTATGAATTGACCTATGAATATATTTTTCAACTGAAAAATATATTCAATCTCATACAATAAACAGTTAAACAAGTAATTTTAAATTTAAATATTAATAAATATTGAACCTTTCACTGTATTACCTGAGCCCAGATCGACTCCATTTTCTAGTTTCTTCAGGTCATTAATAAGGGGATCAAATTAAATGTTTACCAAATTAAACTCTGAACCCCTAGCACTGTACTCCAAAAAATAAAAAAAATAATGAATATCAAAAGTACTTTTGAGATACTAAATGATGATAGATCAAAAAACTAAATTTGAGTCACTAAAATAATAATGGTATCTACTGTTTTAGTAATGCCTGTATTTTAAATACTATTGCTATACCGAATTTAGTAAATGTTTACCAAATGTGTAACACTAAATTTACACGACAATGCTGAAAAAAGAAAGTTTTTGTTGTTGCAATAAACACTTTGTCAAAATAAAAAATATTACATCAAGTTATTATTTAGCTAGCATACACTGAAGAGCAATTGAATTAGAGATACCTGTCTAGTAACGTGTAGCACCACCTTTCGACCTGATGACGGCGGCGATTCGTCTCGGCATGGACTCGACAAGACACCTGAAGCTTTGGGAAGCCATACGGATTCACGACCAGTGAACAAGCTCCCACAGTTCACGAAGATTTCATGAGGGGGGGGGGTCAGAGCCTCGAACATCTCTCTCGATGGTATCCCAGATGTGCTCGATGGGATTTATGTCAGGTGACCTAGCTGGCCAAGGAAGCGAGGTCACGTCGGTGGAGTGTTCATCCAACCATTCGGATACAATTTGGGACCGATAGCATGATACATTGTCTTGTTGCAGGATGAGGTCCCCAGCGGGATCTTGAAGACTCACAAATGGGAGCAAATGGTCGTCCAGGATATCCCAGTAACGTTGATCTGTGAGGGACAATGTCGCATGTACCAGGGGTTCCATTTCAGTCCACGTAAACAGTGCCCAGACGAGAATGCCACCCCCATAGCTTGAAGAGTACCCTGCTGGCAAGAAGGATCCATCGCTTCATGTGATTTGCACCATACTCGTATTCTGCCATCCGCATGTACTAACGTGATACTGCGTCGGACTCTTACTGATTTCCGTCGCATCACTCCTTATATTGTCGGATCGTTGTATAAGTCATGTCGTTTCCGTTTATAGGGCCACCCACAGCACCACATTTGCATAACGCCAGCTGTCTCTAATCCAATTGCTCTTCGGTGTAATTATAAGCCCCGCCCCCAAACGAATTTCAGGTGGTGACGCATTGGAATGTGAAACTTTGGGCAATCCCTGGGAAACGTTCGATGAGTACAAGGAACAACATTTTAGCGAGTGGGAAGTAGAATTACCACAGGACAAGACTGAAAGAATGTACCAATCAGGGAAAAACGTAAAAGAGGACTGACAGTAAAATAAAAAAAAAAACCTTACTAATTCAATTATTTCTTATTTCACGTTTATTATGTGATTTTATTTTTAATAATTAGTGAGACTAATTTTTATATCATGATTATTATAATAAAACTAGCACATTAAAAGTTTAGTTTTCATTGTATTAGCTTAACACCTATAACTACAAGTATTTACAGGTAACTGCAGTCAGGCATATGGGTATTACTACTCAGGGTTAGAATAAGATCTACTGGCCCAGTGGACCACTGAATTGGCAAACCACTGGTCCACCAAAATGCCTACTGGTCTGTAAAAAAATAATGAAATTTTTTTTTACGACATTTACAATATATGTAGAAAATAATGTATCATTTCAATGGAATTATATCCAATATTTGTTTTTAAACCTGTCATTAGTTTGCAGCCTAAAAAAAACCATACAGCAAGGTAAAAAAAACAACAGAAATTCATTTTTTAACTTGTGACAAATTTGAAAAAAAAAAAAAACTTCCTGGCCATCTGGGCCAGTAAAATCAATAGTTCAATGGTCTGATGGAAGTTTTGCTGGCCAATGACGACCACTGGGTAATTCGAACGCTGCTACTGTTATTTTTTGGTCAGAAAAAGAACTTTAGATTTAGTCATGAATTATTAATTTTAATTTCAGTTCCAATATCATAAGATCAACATAATTATGATTACATTTTTCCCGTTTTAAAAGTATGTAGTCTTACGTTTGGTAAATATTATTTTGCTTACAAATGATAAAAGAGACTAACAAGTCAATATCAGGTTATTGATCTTAAATTAGATATCTAAAATTTGGGGAACATTTAGTATTTTTGGGAGACACAGTTTTTTACTGTCCAATAATTAAGAAAATGATGAGAAGTTAATATCTGGTTATCACTTTATCATTATTACGTGGTCTAAAATTTGGTGAACATTTACTATTTTTGGGAAACAAAAGTTTCTTTAGTGGTGAATAATATACAGTAACAAGTAAATATCTAGTAAACACTTTAAAAATTAAATATGGTCTAAAATTTGATGAACATTTATACTATTTTGGGGAAACGAAAGTATTTTTTTGTTGCATATGTGGCATGAATATTGCTTCATGCCCATAAAAATCAAAATCCACCTGTCTGCATAACAGAACTAATTGCATTAGTTCCATTTCTGATCTGAACCAAGGATACATAAATTTCATGTGCAATACACTCCCATAATTTTATGCTTTTTTTTTCCAAACCCAAGGGGGTTTGCTGTTTCAAAACTGTTCTGATACAGCAGAATTTTCAAATTTTCTGATTCATGAAAAAACCTAGCACCTTTGAAAATGGCCCCATCTGTGAAGTTTGATAAAACTCCTTCAGAACACAGAAGTGGAGATTTGATTTGCTTTTCTACAGAAGCATTTTGTATTAAAACTGCTAGACTTTTTAAGATTGGCACGCAGTAGAAAGTAGATGTTTTATTATCACCATTTCTGCCTAAATCCATGGCAACAGGATGAACATAACTGAAATTTTGCTCAAAATATTTTTTCGTCAAATAGTCACAAGCAAACCTTTATTTGAGCATGCTTGATTCAGAAAATCGTGCTTTTGTTCTTTTTGGAGAACTTCAGTAATCTGAAATTCATTAACTTGATTACTTTTTTGCAACAGACTGCTTATGAACTGCATAATATTCTCCTGATTTATTTCATGAATATTCAGCATTTCAGTAATGATCACATCGACAACAAAAGAAGGTAAATAAAATTTGGCCAGTAGCCTTAAACAAAACAAAGCAACTGATGTGTTCATGTCTAAGGCTGAAATTTTACTGTTTGTACTGCTACTCAGTTCATTTACATTCTCCTTATTTAGGTTACTCTCACTGTTAACATCTTCACAAGGTTGTAACGGTTCGTTGTTCTTGAATTTATCGGCTGTCAGAAACCTTGTTGTATGCTTTCGAGACAAGTGCAATTAAAATGTCGACTTGTTACTAAATTTACCAATGTGGTAAATGTGTAATTTAACGTCCTAAATTACTTAGTCGGGAAAAGTTTACTGTGTGGGGAGAGTGCGACATAAAAATTTTTAAGCATGCGAAATAATGGGGCAAGCTGCAAAAATACAGTAATTTAAAAGAATGTGAAAGAATTTCACCGAAGTATTTACCTGGAGTACGATGGTGTGTAGCAGTTGGTGAGGGAGGAGGCTTAAGCGATGTTAACGGCGACGACGTGAAGCTTCCGTGTTTTGATAGGGAGCAGAAGTTCGTACTGAATGCCCAGAAGAATACAATAAAAGTAGAGTGTATTCTTCGGAAGAGTGTGATGCGTGCTGTAATCCGGCGCAAGTGGAAATAGTTCAAAAACTGTTTTTTTTTTTTTATTTTTGAGAAAGAAATGTGCGGAATGTCATTATTAGTTTCACAATGTATCCGAATGGAAACAAATGAAGGAATGTAAATGTTTTCATGTACGACAGAAGTGTTGAGTAAGAACTTTTGGTTCCGGTTGAATTTCAAGTTTTAGTTATGGTTTCAAAGATGTACAGGGGTAGTTGATTTCTTCAAGTACTTCATTTGTAGTTGTGCTCTTATTCCGTATAGTGTAGCTAATATTTTTGCGCCCTGAAACGGATATTTTTGAAAATAAAGGAGTTTCTTCAGTTTAGATATCATAGTATAGCAGGGAGGTCAAGAGTTTATTGTATTTTGCTGGATAATGAAATTTTAAGCCCTGACGAAATCTGAAATGAAGTATGGAGACTTTGGAAAGAGCCACTCACACCGTTGAAAAAGCTACCAATACCGCAGTTTACAATGCTGTGTAAAGTCGACCTGTTACTAAATTTACCAATGTTTTACTACACTGCTCATAAGGACGTGGAACTTAATCTTGTCTTTTTATGTGTAGTTGAATATGTGAAATTAAGGAATTAAGGAAGCTCAGTCTGCATTCTGTTACTGACATGTTTGAATGGGGCAGGCTATTTTTAATAGTCTGAGTAGTACACAATGGTGTAAGTTTCAGATGGTCATGTGAAGTATGTGTCTTCAAAGATGAAAATTTAGCAAATGTTCTAGAGCATGTTATGAAACCACAAGGAAACTGCACCCTAGTAATGTTTTTGTGTATTTTTATGAGTTGCATAGGACTTAAGTCTCGAAAAAAAGGATTTGCACATTTTACACTGGAAATTTGAAGATCCATTTGAATTCATGGTATGATACTTCCAGTGAAATAATGTCAGTCTGCAAAAAAAAAAAAAAAAAAAAGTGGGAGTTTTAGCATTTTTTATACATATGTAGAGAAACAAAAAATACAAATTTTAGTTTCATAGCATTCTAGACCGGTCGGTGCCTTTAATTCATTTTTTAGCGATTCTTTTTAACTCTGACTGGTCATACTCCGAGTTATGTATCTCTTTGTTTAATGGGTGCAGTGCCATACTCCGAGTTACGCATCTCTTCGTTTTATTGACCCGCAGTGCCATCGAATTGGTTTCTGATTTGGAAAGTTCGTGATAGGGATACTTAAGACTTGGCCTATAAATCAATAGATAAGTTGTTTCACCGTTAAATATCGAACCTAAATTAGATTTTTAATATAGCTGATGCAGAACTTCGAGGAAAATCATTGTTTTGGAAAATATCGCTTACGGTCCGATAAGTTAGAATATCGGTAAAAAAAATTTTGTCAGATATTTCACAAATGTGCTGGATTTGTTTTACATTACAAATGCTTTCATGTGAAATGTCCTGAAAACAAATCTTCAAATTCTCAGTCTTCGTCATTCCAAAGTCTCTTCAATCCTAATAGGAACAGAACGAATTTTGCAGGGATTTAGATTTTCAGTAAAAATTAAACAAGGGGCTCCTACCACTGCATCACCATAACTGCAAATCGATACAAAAAAAAAAAAAAAAATAGCTAGAACATATAGGCTAAACTTTTTACAAAAAGTAAGTTAAATTGGATGGGGGGGGGACCAAAACAGTATGCCTTATGAGCCTTTGGAAACTTGTATCTGCTGGATGGTTAAATTTTCAGGGTTGTTTAACTAAAACATTTCTGACAATTTGCCGATTCTAATTACTTCTCACCACGTTTCTGATTGGTAATTCTTTACATTACCAATGCGATAAAAAAAAAATGCGAAGGATTGCGATATTTCGCTATATGTATCTGTACTACACAAAACCTTAGGGCCAGAGGGTTTCTGATTCGAAAATTTGTTATTGGGAGTTGCCTGTTGGCGTTTCAATTAGGCGGATCGGTTTGGTCAGGCAACGTTCCCTATTGAAATTTCGTCCTGTTCATGAAATTTTAAGTTATTTTTCTAATGTAACTTACAATTTGGAAGGTTTACCAAAATACCTTATATATGTGAATTAAAATATCATAACAAAACAGTTTGGTAAACAGCCCCGTACTGTGTAAATGATGGATTTTGAAGATGTTAGTATAACACACACAATTTCAAATATACTACAGAGCAGCGCACATATCTGAAATCAATTAACTGCAGTTGATTTAAATCATAATGAAACAGAAAAATGTACTTACCAGAAAAGTTTTGTGCTACACGTGGTGTTTGCATTCACGATTTCACGTTGATCGTTGTTTTCGTAGTGGAGTCAAACTGCGCATGCGCGTTACTCTATAAACCATTGCCAGATCTTTCTGACTAAGTTTTTCTGTGAATTTACAAACATTTTAACACAATGTTCGAAAGTTTTACTGAAATTCCAGGAAAAACACAGATCAGCTGAAAAAACAGATTTTTTATGTAAAATCACAGAAAAAAGTAATGTGAATTTCAGGTTTTTTTTTACAGTGTATGTAGAGGATTTTAGGAAGGGAGTGTCTGACCCCAGGTCTTAAACAACCCTTAGAAATAGGAAACTAGGAGATTTGGGCTAGAGCGCCCGATAGAAAAGTAACACGGAAGCGAAGAAAGGGGGAGGAAGACGCCTTTATTTATTACCGAGGAGCCAGTCCCCGGGGTCCGACGGCTTAACGTGCCCATCCGACGCACGGCGGATATTTAGTGGATCGAGCGTCCGTACATGCCTGGGATCGAACCTGAGGCCCTTTCCGTGGTAGTCATGAACGTTGCCCACTAGGCCACCCGCGGCCCTTAACACACTGAAAAATAAGCTGAAACATGTCTTAAATACATCTGAAAATCCTGCGTACAAGGAAAACTATAGAACTACGGCTCAATCTGATGAAGACAGAGAGGCTAAATTCACTGATAATGTCACCAAAATCATAGAATCCTCTCAAAATACAAACGCAAACCATTGATAATAATCTCTCTTCGCATATTAAAGATTGCCTAAAATAGGGGAAAAATTAAGAAAAATGTGGGGGGAAAACTGCTGCACAAAAATTGACATAAATGTACCTACAGGTGCAAGAATATCCCTAGGAGAAAGCCAGACGTTGAAAAAGTAACAAATGTTGGCGAAAATTATTTCAGGAAGGTACGGGCCCTTGAAACGTGAAGAAATTGGAGGAAACTATAAAACATGAAAAATGACTAATATGCCACCAATAAGAGCGCTTATTAAGAAAATGCAGAAGCATTTGCGAATTCACTAGAAAAGCAATTTCAGTTGTACATAGCTGAATCACCCTGCATTCAAGACACAAGTGACGAGCCCAATGAAAAATTACTTTAATAAGCGGCTGCAAAACATTGGATCCCAATGGCGTCCTAAATATTCCTCGACTAAAACTAACGACAACAATGTTCTTGTTATACTGAGAGCTAAAAGGAAAGAAATCTCCTTCACGGAAAAGGGTTATTAATAGTGCGTGAAATTTCCTAATAAAGGAACAGGAGCAGAGACCAAACATTAAAAAACTGAAAAATAAAAAGGGCCAGGGAAGAATGGCATCGATAACAGAATACTAGGGAATGCTACCTCAAACATTCACAAGACATCTGACTGCAATTTATAATAATCCACCGAAATTGTATTGTTTCTTTGAGTTAAAAATGTGATTATTATTCTGAAACCTGGAAGTTGGCACTCCCAGCTGGAGAATCACCGGCAAATTTCTTTGCTATCCTTCCCTGGCAAAATCTTATAAGACGTCATACTGGCTAGATTCAAAATTACCCGTCGAAAGTATGAAATAAATTTCAATTAGAAATTCGGTCCTGGACACTCAAAAGTCCAGCAGGCTGTTAGGATTTCTGAATTTACACAACAGCAGGCTGTTAGGGTTTCTGAATTTACACGAAACGTCTTTGAAATTAAAGAGTGCAGGAGCCATTTCCCAAAGCATAGCCAACGTTTTAGATAAAGTATGGATATATGGATACTGCGCTTAATATATAAATTAAAAAACTATTTCCCTGAGTGGAATATGTGTGTAATAAAGTCATACCTTGCGAAAAGGAAATATGAGCTGAAAAAATAGCATCATGGATCATCATCATTGTCAACCATTATCAATCCACTGCTGGACGAAGGTCTCAAGTTTCCTCTACAACGGTCTGTCTTGTGCCAGTCTCCTCCATGTCACTCCCGCATACTTTCGAATTTCATCCACCCATCTTCCATGTGGTCGTCTTCTGGGTCTTTTCCTGTACCTTGGAATCCAATCTAAAATTTCGGCTGTCCATCGATGGTCTGTCCTTCTGGCAGTATGTCCAGCCCATTGCCATTTCAGGGATTTAACTCTGATCATGATGTCTTCCACTCTTGTCATTTTTCGGATCCACGAGTTCCTCTTCTTATCTCTCCTGGTTACACCAAGCATGCACCTCTCCATGCTTCTTTGAGTTGTCTGCAGCCTTTGTATGTCTCTTTTAGTTAAGGTCCACGTCTCTGCACCATACGTAAGCACTGGAAGGATGCATTGATCAAACACTTTTCTTTTAAGACATAAAGACATATTGCTCTTGAAAGTTATGCTGTTTCTTCCAAAAGCTCTCCAGGCAAGTTTTGTACGCAGATTAATTTCTTCATCAATGTGACCCTCACTTGATATCTGCTGTCCAAGATACGTGTCTGTTATCTCCAGCTTTTCTCCATCAATCGATAAATCTTCATTTCTTGTAAAAGCATTGAGCATCACTTTTGTCTTCTGAAAGTTCATTTTTAATCCCACTTCTTTACTCTTGTCAGCAAGTTCCTGGATCATACTCTGTAGCTCTGATGGGGTAGTTGCAAAAATGACAACGTCATCAGTAAAACGAAGGTGGGTTAGATAATCTCCATTAATCTGTATCCCTTTGTTTTCCCAGTTCAGTGATTGAAAGACATTTTCCAATGTGGAATTAAAGAGCTTCGGAGATATGGTGTCACCTTGTCTGACTCCTTTTCCAATTTTTATGTGTGTTGTATTTTCAAACAGCCGAATCTTTGCACTTGCATTTTCATGGATGTTATTAATAATATTAATGTACGCATCTTCAATACCGCAGGATTTCAGAGCCATTGTAACTGCTGATGGTTTCGCCGAATCAAAGGCTTTTTCATAATCGATAAAAGCCATGCACAATGGAAGTTCATATTCCCTCGCTCTTTCAATTAGTTCTCTCAGTACGTGGATATGATCTATTGTGCTGTAGACACTCCTGAATCCAGCTTGTTCTCTCGGTTGAGCCATGTCCAGTGTCACCTTCAAGCGGTGTGAAAGAACTTGAGTGAAGATTTTATAAACCACTGATAGGAGGCTGATAGGTCTGTAGCTCCTGAGATCCTCAATGTCACCTTTTTTATGTAGCAGGATTATTGTAGCGTTGTTCCAATCCTCAGGAATCTTCCCTTCATTAAGGCATCGAGTGAAAATTTGGGCGAGTACTGTTTCGATTTCTCGACTTGCTTCTTGTATGATGTCTACAGTAATTCCATCTTCTCCTGGAGCTTTTCCCCGCTTCATGTTCTTGATTGCATGTGCAACTTCTGCTGGGAGGACTGGAAGAACTCTGGTACCTTTCGTGATGTCTGGAGTACATGTATCATCCCTTTCATATAATTTGGAGTAGAAATCTTTCACTCTTGTCAAAATTTCGCCTCTATTTCTTGTTACAGAACCATCTTCTTTTCTCAGTGCTATAATCTGTTTTCTTCCCTTACGGAGGTGTCCCTTTGCTATCTTTAGGATTTGGTTGTTTTCAATTGCTTTCTTCACTAGTTCACAGTTGAATTTCCATACGTCTTCAGTGATACGTTTTCGTACTGTCTTGCATAGCTCTACGTATTCCCCTTTGGAAGTCACATCTTCTTAAGTTGTCCTCATCTCTCTTCTTTTTTGCATCAACATTTTGGTTTTTCCTGAAAATTTGTTCACATGCAACTTGTTCTTGGACCCAGCTAATTTTGTTGCTGTTTCCATAAGAATTTTGGTTACTTTTCTGTTAACTTCAGAAATATCCACTTCTTCTGATGTTAGGCCTTCTAAAGCAGAGAACCTGTTCTTCAGTTCCAACTTGAAGGTATTATGGTGTTTTTTAAGGTTGGTTATGTCAATAGATTTTGTTTGTCTTATGAGCTTGCCACGTTCGAGTTTAGTGTTGAGGTGCATCTTACATCTCACCAATCTATGGTCACTACCTGTGTTGAACTTGTTTAGCACACTGCAGTCATCATGCATATCGGGCATAAAAAGTCTGGTAGAAATCTGTAATAGACTGTCATCCGTTCAATTTTTATTTTAATTACTTTCTTACTGAGTAAGGAGTTGGAGTATCCATGTACGATGTGACAATTTATTTCCCAGAATGCACCTGTAGAAGAAATGTGTGCGTACCTGTGCACTAGCGGCTACTGTCCCCTTCCTCAGCTATGCATTTAGTTAGGCGCTGTTGCTACTCCTGGATACCTACCTGGAACTCTATTTTTGGAATACTCTTGAGTTCCTTTGTCACGTGACGCTGGATTTCAGAAATGTCTGAAAACCTTCGTCCTTTCATGGTAGTTTTTATTTGGGGGAAGAGCCAGAAATCAAAGCGCTAAGTCAGGGGAATAGGGTGAACGATTTGATTTCGTAATTGATTTCTTATCCAGAAAGTCGCAAATGCTGAGCGCATCATGTATTGGGGCATTATCAGGCCGCAGTTCAGCTCTTTTTCCTTCGAACAAAATCCCGTAACCTTTTCAACACCTCTAAATAGCATTGTTGGTTGACCGTTTGCCTCTGCTGAATGAATTTCTGATGAACCACCCTCTTGTGGTCAAAAAAACACACATTGTCTTGAACTGCGAGCCTGCCATGCGTGCTTTTTTCGGCTATTATGCCTCAAAGACACTTGACTTAATCATAGCATCATCACCATACGCCACTTTAATAGCTCAAACGTTTTAGTAGCACTTTGACCGATCTTCACACAGAATTTGATGTTAATTCGCTGCTCAAAATTTCTATCGCTCATTTTTACCTCAAACTCACACACAGACTTGCATTACTTTCGCAACTGCTCGCCCACGAATGGCTACTGGTCTGCGGTTAACGCATGCACCACTTGAAACATGTCCAGACACGTATACATGTCCAGACACGTATAGACACGTGATTCTGCCTATATGGCCACAAGGGCAACACTACGCGACCGTTCCGGAAATTAAATTTTCACACCGTGCATGTAGATGACACAGCGCTATACTGTCAGTCGACAAATTAAAATCCACCTCTCAAAAAATTGCAAGAGTGTTTTCTGGTACTTGAAGACTGCTACAAGATGAAAATCAACTAAATACGTGGCGTCAGTTGAATAAATAAATCCATCGCTCTTTCCACGTTAAGCAACGCGCAGCAACCGAAAAATAATTATTCGGCCGCCGTCGGGGAATCGAATCCCGAATCTCTCGATATCTAGCCGAGCGCGTTAGCTTTATACCACAGCGGCCAACAATTCACGACGCTATGCGTGCTTTTCTTTTTCGGTCAGCATCTGACATCATAAATCCGTAAAATGGGCTCAGCTACTGAGACTTCTCCATCTGGTGGGCATTAACGGCACTGGCTATATATAATTATAGCAATAATCCAAAGAGCAAGATCCAAGGTGAAAATCATCTAAATACGTGGCATCAGTTGAATAAATAAATAAATCGCTCTTTCCACGTTAAGCAACGCACAGCAACCGAAAAATTGTTAATTTAACAACCCTAAGAAAACACAAACAATAACCCTTTCAGAGTTGCAGACTGAGATCCTGGATTCTCCAAAAATTAAAAAAAATAACCCAGCTGAGCAGCCGCGAATATGCGAGGAAATTCCCTAGATCAACAGGGCAAATACTAGGATTAACCGTGAACAAGAAATTAAAATGAGGTCAGCCCATAACCAAATCTCTACGGGGATTTTGTCATTTCCGCAAATGCCCTTTCAGAATTCAGGATCTTGCTGACAAGAGTAAAAAAGTGGCTTTAAAAATGAACTTTTAGAACAATTACAATGATTTTACAAGAAATTAATATTTAGGGATTGAGGGACAGATGCCTACATTTACCTTGGGAAATACATATCAAGCTAAGGCCACATTGAAGAAATTAATGAGCGTACAAAATTTGGTTGGAGAACATTTGGAAGAAACAGTGCATTTTTCAAGGGCAATGTACCATTATGTCTAAAAAAGTGTTTAATCAATGCATCTTTTCAGTTTTTACTTATGGCGCAGAGACATGGACCCAGTGGCGACGCCCGAAGCTCAGAGCTCGGAGGGAGGCTATAAGGGCTGCATACCACGGGGCTACTTCTGTAGCCCAAACGTGCACCGTAGCGTTCGCTGCTTGGGCCTCGGACATTTAACCCGGATGTGATTTGCGTCGCAGTTGCCAAGCGGTCGATCTGTACGAGTCTAGATAGTCTACGTCGACCCCGGTCATCAATAGCGTGTGATCGGCCACCGTTGTCTCTCCGGGCGCTGATAATGTACCCACGATCTAAGTCGCTCAGATCACCACGTTTGCCCATGTTCTTCGATTGTGATACATTGTTGGGAAGCCCTGCTGTCTGCCTATTTATCGCCTGTGTTTGGCTTCCACTCTGCGCGGGGGATGTCCATGCCAACTTCCCGTCACCCCTATCTCGAATGTTTTGTCTGAGTGTATACACTGCTCTATGTTGAAAAAGCAACACCAAGAAAGATCTGAGATATCGCAGTAAGATTTATAGGGTACATTACGTTTGGTAAAAAACGTAAATGATCAGAAGTACCGACCTGTAAGTGACGTGGAACATATAATATTCAGTACTCGTGTACCCACCACGAGCAGCGACACGATGTCGCATTGACTGGAGAGGCTCTGGATGTCGTGCTATGGAAGTTCACTCCATGCTGTCTCGATTCGTAAGCAAAGTTCATTGTGGGTAACTGCGGCGGAACCTGGCCGGCCAGGCGTCGAGCGGCTGTATTCCACGCTTGTTCAATGGGCGCCAAATCAGGCAAATGCAATGGCTGAGGAAGACATGGCACGTTTTGGGCATACAGGAACTGTAAGGCATTTCGCGCCACATGTGATCGAGCACTTTCCTGTTAAAAGACAGCTTATGGGACCGTCAACAGATATGGCAGCACTTCAGCCTCCACAACTTTGATGCACCACTGGCTGGTCTTAGTCCCTGCAATGCGTTGGAGGCGGGAACATGAATGGAATACAAAAGCACCCCACACTAGAACGTCCGGTATAGAGCCTGTAAGACACTGCATAGTGCGTACCTCCAGCAGGAGTTCACCACGGTATCGTTGAACAGGGATCCTTCCATGATTGGTCATTATTTTGAACCTCGACTCGTCAGAAAACACTATGCGCTTCTATTCATCCCTTATGTGTCTGTGTTCTTGGCCCCATTGCAGCCGCTGACGTGTGTGGTTTAGGGTCAAGGGAAGTCGAAGCAACAGAGAGCGAGCGTTTAAGCAGCACTGAAGCAATAACGTCGGACAGAGCTTGCAGACAACCCTTGATGTGATACACACCTTCACTGTTGTTCTAATCCTCTGGGTTCGGTCCACCAATGCTGTACCGTGAAACTCACGGTCTTTTCGTGCGTTCGCCAATCGCTGGGCTGCAGACCAGTCTGGTTGGTGCGTCAGACTTTCCTCTTCCTACTGACTCTATATTCGCATTTCGTCCAGCACGAGCGACAGTGTCGCGGAAGAAACATCCGCCAACCCGTAGTCCAGCGCATCTGCTTTGCTCAACGTCCGTCAGATGTACGTACGACGTCTGCTGCGGCTGGGCATACTCAGTTACTACCACTATCTCACTGCCACAATGTCCGCGAACCGACAATGACAGCTTGAGATTTGAGATTCATGTAGAAGATTTTAGGAAAGGAGTATCTGACTTCTAGGTCTTAAACAACCCTTAGGATTAGGAAACTAAGAGATTTGGGCCAAAGTTCCCGACAGGAGAGTCACGTGGAAGCGGAAGTAGAAAGGTTGAGGAAGACGCCTTTACTTATAACCGGTAACCAGTACCCAGGGTCCAACGGCTTAACGTACCTATCCGACGCACGGCCAATATTTAATGGTTCGAGCGCTGGTACTTGCGTGGGATTGATCCTGAGACTCTTACGTGGTAGTCACGGACGTTGACCTCTAGGCTATCCTAAGCCCCAGGCAGGCACGAACGCTCAAACCACAATGGCAACTTGTCCTATGCGTCCTGCTGTTATATCTTCTGTGGAACTGCTACGTGGACGTGGCTGACACAAATCATTTGCATATGCGCTGCGGTTGTAACCATTTGCACCAGCTCACGTGACCCCCATCCTGTGAGTTTCAGTCCGATCGCACTCGTTTCTCCTGGTGTTACATTTTCAACAAACATGTATGTATATATTCGTGTGATACATTTGTGTTAAAGTGATTCTCTAACAGTCTATTACACAGATGGTGTTCTTAAAAGTAGATTCGATTTCTTCCTTTGTCGGCCTACTGTCCTTCAACAGTTTCTGTGAACCATAACACGAAAGACGCTTGTCATTCTATGATCTGTATTTGCACCAAATTAAGGCTCCGATTCCAACACAGCTTAATTAGCTATGTAAAAGAACACTTGCTGGGAGTCAAAGTAAAAGCATCGATAATTCAACTCAATTCAGTATGAGCTCTTGTGTCGCAGTAACTTGGTACAGCGTCGAGCATATGTTATGAATTTTCCTTGTTGCAGTGCGGTACAATGAGTCTAATGGCAGCCATACTAAGGTGGCATTCAACACTTCTGTTGATGTGAATGCTATTAAAAGATCGCAAGTATTTTTAATTTAATCTTTCTTGTTTAATCTATCTTGCGAGTGAAGAACTTACGCCATTTTTGTCCTTTTTATAGATCATGGACGATGCTGATAAGGAAGAGCATTTCCGTCTGAATCAATTGAGAGGTTACTGGACCTGCCGTACAGTTATGAGTACCAAGAAAATCCAAGGTAAGCTTAATTTGCAAAAATAAAGTGGTGAATACCTAAATTTAAATTAGTTGATTTTGAACTCGAAGGTGCAAAAGCGTCTGAAAAGTGACAAGTGGTCGAAGAAATGATGCGAAAGATTAAACACATGGTTTGAATTACAGTGGCTGACTGTTAGACCACCAAATATAAGAAGCATATTCGGGACGTAAGTACCGTTAGGCTATTAAAATTAAATGAGAATGTATTTGCAAAAAAAGTTATGATTTGCTGTACTTTAAACTACTTTTCTATGTAGTTTCCGCCATTATTGAGGCATTTATCCTAACGGCGCACCACTTTTATATTCCCTTGTCGTAGACCGAGACCGCCTGGGAAGACAGCCACATCTGCACTGCTCCTCCATCGAAGAAACGCCGACCAGCAAGGAACTTCTTCAGATTCAAGAACAGGTGATAGTCTCTTGGAGCTAGGTCTGGGCAGAAGGTGTAGGGGTGATACACTTGTTTCCAGTCAAATGGTGTGATAGTGCTTGAGTCTGTGAAGAAATGTGAGGCCGAGAGTTGTCATGAAGCAAGACAACGCCGCGAGTAAGCATACAAGGCCTTTTGTTCTGGATCGCTCGACGTAGTTTCTTCAGGGTCTCACAAAAGGCTGAGTTTACTGTTCTGTCTTTAGCCAAGAATTAAACAAGCAAAACTCCTTGCCTGTCCCAAATCACTGTGCATCTGATATTGCGGCTTGAAATTGTCTGCTTGAGTTTCTTCCTTTTCGGAGATGAGATGTGCCGCCCCACTATGACCGTAGACCTCACAAATTTGACGAATGACAGCCGGTTTCACATTTTTTGCATTCAAAACGCGAATTACCGACCATATCTCGCAATCGGCGGGCCGCTCGATCTTCTTAAGCATATTAAACGCGCAGGCAAACACGAACTAATGTTCTCATAATGGCGTCTGTGGCTTGCCCACAAACGAGAAAATTCGACGCGCATAAGCGGCATCACGACCCTAGCGCTGCAGCAAAAATATTCCCAAACGGTACTTACTTTCGAATATGCTTCGTATATACGTCATCAGTTTCGAAATAGTGTTAACTGGGATGGAACTTCTATGTGAACAGAAGAAACATTTCCTACTTCATGTCGCCCAGATGTTTGTCAAGCAATTTCTAATCGGAAAGTCGTCAACAATTGAGCCAGGAGATCAATCATCTTATAGTAGTTAAATAATCGTGTGCTGGAGGATAAGCAGATATGAGCCCGTAAACATGTCTTTGTTATCAAAAATACTGGCCGGCAAACAGAATGTGGTAAAGTTGAAATTGTCATCCTAACGCACTTCAACAGGCTCTTACTAATTAACCAAAGGAAGCTCCAATGGCAGTGTAGTCAGAAGCTGTCGTCTGTGCTGGCTGGGTCTGTGCTTGATCCCCGGTTGAGGTTTTGGCGACACTCCTTTCCTCCTCACCGGTGCCACCAGCGCAAAATTAGGAACAGACGGCTGCAGGTGCCACTAGCGGTGCCTTAGATGCTCCCTGTGGTCGTTAAGCTCAGAAATAATAAACACATACTGGTTGTCTAACAGATATCTGTATTCTAAAAATCGTAAACCCTAAAACAAACAAAGATACACTATGGGCTATATTTGTTTGTTTTGGTCTAATAGAAACAAGAGCATTTATTAGTCGAAATGAGCACATAATCGGTCCACATTTGGCCATTATGAATGCAGCGACACTTTCTAGGTATGCTTCTCACAAGATACTGATGGATCTGTACCTTAATTTTCTTCATTCTGTAACGTATACTCTAATATAACTTTCCTTTTTAGTTCCTGTATCTATGTAAATTTGGTTTGTTCTCGTTAAGCAATTTCCAAACTTAACGTTTGCATTTTCTCCTACGCCCGAATCTTTTTGGCAACAACTATGGAGGTCAAAGGTAGTATGACGTATGTGAGAATCTAAGATAAGAACGATGTGTAGAGATGTTTGTGTGTGTGGTAGTCGAGAAAGTTGTCTTACGTTTAGACTGTCTTTTCATTGAGTTGTCTTCTGTGAATCTGATGTGTGTTAGATTGATTTTGTGTTAGCATATATACTATATTGACAACTCACAGGACACCCCTTCAAAAGCAAATGAACTGATCCTCTTCGTTGTTAAGATGCGAGGTACATCTGCAAACGATATAAAAACATGCCTGTAGCTGACCGCGATCATATCGCACTGTGAGGTTGAGTAAAAATGTCGCGGCGGGAGAGAACTGACTTTGAGAAAGGAAAGATTGTTGGGTGTTCTATTAGTGGGTTGTCCATAAGAGAAATCGAGAAGCGTTTAAATATACCAGAGTCAACTGTTTTGGATGTACTGAATAAGTGGAAGACACATGGCGTGCCTGAAGTAGCAAAACGTACCGGCAGACCAAAGAAAATCGGTGATAGAGGACGTCGAAGCCGCAGGAGAGTCGTTACAGCTAATCGACGGAGTACTGCACAAGACCTCCGTGTATAGGTGAGTAAAAATGCTGGAATCTCGGTATGTACACGTACCATTCGCAGAGAACTTCATTCCATGGGTTAGGGTGGTCGTGCTGCTGTTCATAAGCCTTTCATCTCCACTCGGAATGCTACTCATCGTTTAGCATGGTGTAAAGAATATTTATCGTGAACCGTAGATCAATGGAAACTGATCCTATGGACTGATGAATCCAGATACACGATCCATTGGTCTGATGGCCGTGTGTGGCTATAGCGGCAGCCGAGGGAACGCTATTTACCACAGTGTACTGTTCCTACGGTCAAGTTTGGAGCTATAGCAGTGTACTCGTGTGGGGGTGTTTTTCGTGGTATGGTCCTGGACCAATGGTTATCGTGGACAAACCTTTTAACCAGCACGTCTACTTCGATATTCTGGACAATTATGCCATACCAACTCCGTGGCAATACTATGGAACCGAGCCTTGTTGATGCCAGCAGAATTTTGCACCGAGCCATAAGGCAAGGACTGTTACGGCGTGATTTGACGATAATTCCGTATCGTGTGTGGACTGGCCAGCACAGAGCCCTGATAGTAATCCCATAGAGCACCTATGGCATGAATTAGAGCGCCGCATAAGAAGTTTGGAACCAAGGCCAACTACTAAGCAACAGTTAGTGGCAGCGTTATGTACTGAATGGAAGCGCATACCTATCGCTGTGTTCCAAAACCTTGTCGAAAGCATGTCTCGAAGGGTCAGTACATGCATTAAGGCCAAAGGTGGACCGACACCGTACTAATGTATGTCAATAAATGCTATGTTGTGTTTCTTTTCTAGATGCTCAGTGACATTTGTCAATATAGTATATTTCGTTCAGGAGTTCCGTTCATCTAATATTGTATTTACTAACTCTCGTTAGATCAAGTTAAGTTATTTTTATTATTGTTAAGAGATAGTTGAGTGATTGTTTGAAGGTACTTCATTATTCGTAGAATAAAGTAACATTGATGTGTCACAAGAGCTGTTCTGCTACTAAAATGCTAAGAGAAGTAACTTCTTTTTGGCTGAATAATAGTTAAGTTAAATATATATTTAAATATATATCATCATCATCATCATCATTGTCAACCATTATCAATCCACTGCTGGACGAAGGTCTCCCCAAGTTTCCTCCACAACGGTCTGTCTTGTGCCAGTCTCCTCCATGTCACTCCCGCATATTTACGAATTTCATCCACCCATCTCCCATGTGGTCTTTTTCTGGGTCTTTTCCTGTCCCTTGGAATCCAATCTAAAATTTCGGCTGTCCATCTATGGTCTGTCCTTCTGGCAGTATGTCCAGCCCATTGCCATTTCAGGGATTTAACTCTGATCATGATGTCTTCCACTCTCGTCATTTTTCGGATCCACGAGTTCCTCTTCTTATCTCTCCTGGTTATACCAAGCATGCACCTCTCCATGCTTCTTTGAGTTGTCTGCAGCCTTTGTATGTCTCTTTTAGTTAAGGTCCACGTCTCTGCACCATACGTAAGCACTGGAAGGATGCATTGATCAAACACTTTTCTTTTAAGACATAATGGCATATTGCTCTTGAAAATTATGCTGTTTCTTCCAAAAGCTCTCCAGGCAAGTTTTGTACGCCGATTAATTTCTTCATCAATGTGACCCTCATTTGATATCTGCTGTCCAAGATAAACATACGTATCTGTTATCTCCAGTTTTTCTCCATCAATCGATAAATCTTCATTTCTTGTAAAAGCATTGAACATCACTTTTGTCTTCTGAAAGTTCATTTTTAATCCCACTTCTTTACTCTTGTCAGCAAGTTCCTGGATCATACTCTGCAGCTCTGATGGGCTAGTTGCAAAAATGACTACGTCATCAGCAAAACGAAGGTGGGTTAGATAATCTCCATTAATCTTTATCCCTTTGTTTTCCCAGTTCAGTGATTGAAAGACATTTTCCAATGTGGCATTAAAGAGCTTCGGAGATATGGTGTCACCTTGTCTTACTCCATTTCCAATTTTTATGTGTGTTGTACTTTCAAACAGCCGAATCTTTGCACTTGCATTTTCATAGATGTTATTAATAATATTAATGTATGCATCTTCAATACCGCAGGATTTCAGAGCCGTGCTAACTGCTGATGGTTTCACCGAATCAAAGGCTTTTTCATAATCGATAAAAGCCATGCACAATGGAAGTTCATATTCCCTCGCTCTTTCAATTAGTTCTCTCAGTACGTGGATATGATCTATTGTGCTGTAGCCACTCCTGAATCCAGCTTGTTCTCTCGGTTGAGCCATGTCCAGTGTTACCTTCAAGCGGTGTGAAAGAACTTTAGTGAAGATTTTATAAACCACTGATAGGAGGCTGATAGGTCTGTAGTTCCTGAGATCCTCAATGTCACCTTTTTTATGTAGCAGGATCATTGTAGCATTGTTCCAATCCTCAGGAATCTTCCCTTCATTAAGGCATCGAGTGAAAATTTGGGCGAGTACTGTTTCAATTTCTCCACTTGCTTCTTGTATGATGTCTATAGTAATTCCATCTTCTCCTGGAGCTTTCCCCCGCTTCATGTTCTTGATTGCATGAGCAACTTCTGCTGGGAGGACTGGAAGAACTCTGCTACTGGTACCTTTCATGATGTCTGGAGTACATGTATCATCCCTTTCATATAATTTGGAGTAGAAATCTTTCACTCTTGTCAAACTTTCGCCTCTATTTCTTGTTATAGAACCATCTTCTTTTCTCAGAGCCATAATCTGTTTTCTTCCCTTACTGAGATGTCCCTTTGCTATCTTTAGGCTTTGGTTGTTTTCAATTGCTTTCCTCACTAGCTCACAGTTGAATTTCCTTACGTCTTCAGTGATACTTTTTCGTGTTGTCTTGCATAGCTCTATATATTCCACTTTGGAAGTCACATCTTCTTTAGTTGTCCTCATCTCTCTTCTTTTTTGCATCAACATTTTGGTTTTTCCTGATAATTTGTTCACATGCAACTTGTTCTTAGACCCAGCTAATTTTGTTGCTGTTTCCATTAGAGCTCTGGTTACTTTTCTGTTAACTTCCGAAATATCCACTTCTTCCGATGTTAGGCCTTCTAAAGCAGAGAATCTGTTCTTCAGTTCCAACTTGAAAGTATTATGGTGTTTTTTAAGGTTGGTTATGTCAATACATTTTGTTTGTCTTATGAGCTTGCCACGTTCCAGTTTAGTGTTGAGGTGCATCTTACATCTCACCAATCTATGGTCACTACCTGTGTTGAACTTGTTCAGCACACTGCAGTCTTCGATGACGAATTTTTTTGTTACACATAATAAAATCAATTTCACTTGTCATTCCATTTGGATGTCTCCATGTCCATTTCCTGTGTGGCTTTTTCTTGAAAAAGGAGTTCAAGATGAAAAATCCTTCTGCCTCTGCAAACTCAACGAGAGTATTTCCACGCTGGTTTCTGTTGCCGTGACCGAATTTACCTACTGAAGTTTCATTCTGTTGCCGTTGCCCTATTTTTGCATTGAAATCTCCCATAATTATCTTCAAGTGCTGCTTACCTTTATTATTTAGATGACGAATTTCCTCATAAAATTCTTCAATTTCTTCTTCAGGATGACTTGTGGTGGGTGCATAAGTTTGAATAATCTGAGCCTGGTATCTTCTCGATAGTTGGATAACGAGTCGTGCAGCTCTGTCAGAGGAACTTTCAACTTCTACCACTTTATCCTTCAGTTTCTTGTTTATTATAAATCCAACACCACTAGTTCTGCCAGTATCTGTCCCACGATAATAGAAGAGATGCCCACTTTTCAGTTCAATGAGATCTTCTCCTTTTCTCCTTACCTCACTTAGCCCGACGATGTCCCACTTGATCCTTTGTAGTTCCTCTTCCAATTCAAGAAGCCTTGAATCAGAAGATAGGGAGCGTCCGTTATAGGTAGCCAAGGTCAGCATCAAATGGCAGCCTAGTCCGGTCCTCCGGGGATTCTTAGCACCCTCTGCCTTCATGTCGCACTGGCCGCTGCCTTGGCCAGGTACATTCCAGCTGCCGGAGACTGAGGGCCAAGATTTAAGTTGTAGAGTCATTTTGGAGGTGTTTGGCCATAACTCACCACGCTGGCCAAGCGGGTTGGTGAGTGTGGGATAGCATTTCCTCTGATCCCGATGGTATAGTTATACCGCTATTGGCGGTCGTCAGAGCCCCTTTAGTGGGAACAGGATGCACCACGAGAAGGCGGGGATGACATTTGTCAAGGAGAGGCTGTGATGTTACGCATCACCTGACCTTACATCCCTTAAATATATATATATATATATATATATATATATATATCTTTCTCTTTCTCTTTTTTTTTTGAGATTTTTGGTGCTTTATTAAAGACAGCAAGTAGTAAGCTATTCAGGGTTTTCACCTAAAGTGAATTAGTTAGAATAAAAAGGACAAACTTCCACTTGAGGTAGTGTTTTTAGGTTGAGCCGACTTTGCACGTGTATTGGTAAACATTAAGAGCTAGGAACATTACAATTCTTACTTCAAAGCTTCTGCCAGAACTGCCGTAAAGGAAGGTCTTAGCTGTCGAGATCGGAATCGGCATTTCAGTTCGTCCCACACATGTATATCAGGCCTATATGAACCGGACAACAAACACCTAGACGTTCAGCTCTTCAAATCAGCCCTGGACACAAATTGCAGTGTGGTAAGGCGCTGGATCTTACTGAAACAGGCAGAGAACTGTGTCGAAGTATGCGTATGTAGTACATTGTTAACAATATCTTAGTAGCTTCCGGCTGTTAATCTGGAGAGAACTAGAACCACAGGACCGTATCCTTTCCAGAAGAAACAGCCCCACGCAATCACAGATCCCCCTCAAAACTTGACTATATGGACAATGAAATTCGTCTGACAGCGCAAATACGTCCGTCCGACGATAGAGTGAGTATTGTGATTCGTCAATCAACACGACGCTCTTCCACTTTTCTTCTGTTCACGAAATACGAGGGAGACACCGCTTCAGTAATCGTCTAGAGTGGTGTAGTGCTTTTGCTCAGCTGACCAACATGGTAATCTTCGGCATGAACTTCACGTATAACTGTTCTGGTGCAAACAGTTGTTCCATGATTTGTGCGATGTCGCGTGTCAGATCTGTGGCAGAGTACTCGCGTGTCTTCTTCCCATTCCACATTAATCTTCGTTTGGCATGACGATCACTTAGTTTGTGCGGCTTCTCGGAGCTCGGTTTCACTGTAGTGGCTCCGTCTGCTTTTCACCGCTGTAAAACATCAGCAATAGTGGACTTTGTTAATCTCAGGGGAGCGACACTGATTGCTTACTGATGTGCCATCCATCCACCATGACCCCTTTCAAAGTTCGTCAGTTCAGCTCAGCGTGACACAGTTGTTTCCGATCCGTGTGAAAGGTGTGCCAGCTCTCTCCTTTCTATACAGCACCCAACACATTCCACGTACGTGTCTAATTCTGCAAACATATGTTTATTTGCGTATGGATTTGTTCAAATACTTTTGTCTACATAGTGCATATCAATGATATAGCAGACTAACTGACGTCTGCGATTAGTCTCTTCTTTGGTGGTTGTGAAACAGGAGACTGTTCCCGGCTATCTAAGACACGTTTCCGATGTAATATTTGCCTTTTGGCGGCGCAACAGACTTTCGCTGCTGACGATCAATCAGTCTCTACTGTATAATGCAAATTTACGTCAAACAGTCGTTTTCGTATCATATTTCGGACTTCTGCTCTTATTCATGGGCTGCTGGTTAAGAAAACGTTTATTGCTGATGATTGAGCCATAATAGACTTTTCGCAGTTAGAAAATCCCTTGCTGAAATTCCCTTATATCGCTGTTTACGGACAAATTGAACTCAGTAGAACCTTTTCCCAGTGCTTTGAGAGAACTTTGGATTACTTTAGTTTATTTTCCAAAAATTATTGAAAATACCGTATTGCCCTGTTACAGGGGAAATGTCTTATAAAATATTGAAATTGATAAAACTCCAAATATATTGGGTAAAAATGAGGACGTACGAAAACTGTTAAAGTTGTTAGAAGTTAATCGACTTAAGTTTACGCCGTGTTTCCCAAACTTCTTCGTGTCGCAAATAAATGTCTACGGAACGCAGAGGAAAATATATTTTCTGTGAGGTACACCGTACCAATTAGGAACAATACCATTAGTGGAAAGTGAGATGTCTCATTACAGTCATAATTAAAACATTATTAAATTTATCATTAGTAAATTGTACTGACAAGAGCGAAATATAATATATGTAATGGGATAGGTGGACGTGACTGCCTGAGCAATGGCTTTTGATTTGATAAGTGACAAGTGAAATTCAAATTTGAATCTACATCAAATTTGTATTCAACTTACCAATTTCTATTTACGGTTGAGTTAAATCATTTCTGTACTGCATTCATCCGTTCCCAACTGATTGAGGTTCCCTCTTTGCGTCAAGGGTAGTTCTTCATTTATTTCGATTAATGTCTTCCGATGATGCTGCGCTTTGTGGAAGATAGCTTTATTAAGCACCATAGTTTTGAGAATTATGATAGCACTTACGATAAAAAAGACTTTGTTCTAAATGGTTTCATCGATTAATTTAATTTTTAGAGATTCCTTTGCACGAAGCACAAGTATTCGTGAAGAATATAGTCTTGTAACAAGTAACTTATACTTTGCTGTAATTAACTACACTGTAAAAAATAAGTTGTGTGAATTCACGGCAAATTTCTGAAAATAACTTGAAGCGAAGTTATCGGTAAGTGTCCGTCTGTTAACGAAATTTCCGTTTTTAAAAGTTCGTTTTTTTAACCCGTATTTTCACAGATTTCCCGTGGTGAGAAATTTCGTTTATTTCAAAGAAGTACGTTTCAAGTTTATACGAATTTATACAGAAAATTTGAAAAATCGAAGATGATGAATTTTTCAGCCTTTACGCCACGGAAAGCTTTCGCGCCGGTGATCTGAGGTCATTTGGGTTAGTAACCGCGCGTCTTAATCACTGAGCCAGAATGTCTTCGAAGTCGTACTTCCGTTCAGGATAAAACTTAATTGCGCGATAAGGAAATTTTCCCCCCATTAATGCGAGTGATTTAGTAATTTTATTTCCTGTTGGAGCTTATTATTTTGTGACTACGTTTGTAGTAATTTCATTTTTTTCTGTAGGAGGACCTATCACAAATTAAGTGTATTTTTTCATTGTGATTCTTCAAAGCAACAGAATGCTTTGTAACTTGATCTCTTTTTTAACTAACAATAACTTTCAGTTATATTTAAGTAAAAGTGAAACGTACTGTTTTATAGTATTATTTCACAGAACTTCTAAATATAAATTTACTGCTGATAGCTATAATAGCTTTTGTCTGAAGGTCTCCACAGACTGATACATAGACTTCCTACAGTAACCTGTACAATGATTTAAGTACCCGATTTCTCACGGTAATACAATATATAATAGCTGGTGCACAAAATGGGGGAGAGAAGAAATATCCTGTGTCACAATAACCAAACTTCATGCGATGTGTTATCCACAATATCCGATTTCGTTACAGAACTTCAAAATCAGATTCTTCGACAGACTATGGAAACTTAACAATTAATCAAACCTAAAGTATCTTCGCGAATCTCCTTTTACCGGAAATGTTTCGCCATATGGATAAGAAAAAAGTGGGAACAAAGTTTAGGAATTGCGGAAAGGTGTGAGAAAATTCAGACTTTTTTGTTAACACATCTTAAAAACAGCAATTTACCATCAATATAAGAAAGGAATTGCAGGAAGATTTCTGAAAATTCAGAATTTTCCTGGAGTACGAAATATCCGTGAAATTGAGGTTTCTTTCCGTCAATTCACGGAAAAGGTTGTATCAGAAATATGCTTCGTTAATTCACATGACGGAAAGTGACTCGTGAATTTCAGAAAATGTCTTACAGTGTATGATCATGCATGTGGCCAGCTTGAAAATTGCATCGTCCTTGGGTAGGAACCGAAGTCACATTTCTTGGATGGACATTTTTCTGTGTAGTGTAACAATTAACATTTTCTGATGAAAAATAGGCGGTGGAGTTTCGATTTCCTTGATCGGCTGATATAATTCTGAAGGGTTCTGAAAAGAGCTATACGGATGACAATGCAGCATTCTGAGCTAAAAGTAACGCTCTGAGGAAAAACCTGTTAAATCAAATGAATTGTATATTTTCAAAATTATTCTTGATGTGTTTAGTATTAAAGATATGCAGATATGCGTTCCAATTTACTATATCGTTTTCATTATTCAGATGGAACTACCTTCTGTCCTTCCGAATTTGATGGGGTTGGATGTTGGAATGAAACTTCAGCTGGACAAAGTGCTTTAATTCCGTGCCCAAAATTTCTTCCACAAGCCAATACTTCACGTAAGAAAATCATAAATTTATATTTTCTTTGCGTATATGTTACATGTATGGTCCCATAAATTGCTAAGGACATAAGAAGTTGCTTATCCTTAACTTAAGGTTCCTATGCAGAGAAAGAACAAAATCGTAGAACCACAATAGCATTCTTGTTCATCTCAGGATTCCAGCCTAAGGCACTAGGGACTGTTTCAATATCCAAAGAGCTGAGACATTGGCACTATGAAATTGTCATTTTGTGTTTGCTTTACAGTCATTTGCAAATGTTTAAGACCACCTGTTGGTATTAGATTTCTGCCGATTGCATCAGCTACTTTCGGTATTACTCCCCTTTCTGTCGGTGTTGAATCATCCTACAGCGGCAGCTGTTGATAGAGTTGGGGAAAGCGTGCGAGCGTCAGTTTGCTTCTGGTTTTCATGCTGAGAGGTTTTGTACGTATTTTTTGTGTTGCGAAAAATGGCCAAAAAAAGCTTTATTAAATGTTACTCAGAGGACACAATTAGTAAGTTTATATCATGAATGATACTCTGAACGTGACATAAGCAGAAAAATGAATGTGAGCAAGACTGCTATTCATAATATAATCATGAAATATTGAGATTACAAGAGAATTTAGCTACCGAAAGAGAAGTGGAAGTCCAAGAAAAACAACCCCACGTGATGATAATACCATAAAGCGAATATTTATGCGTTCTCCGAGGAGTTCGTGCAAGAAAATCAAGGCCTTTCTACATTTAAAAGCGTGTGATATTAGTATCAGCACTGTTTCCCGACGTTTTAGCAAAGATTTTGGATTATTCTTATAAACCTGCACATAAACCTAGACTAACCTCTATCATGAAAAAGAAGAGACACCAGTTTACGAAGAGTCTTCAACCGTCGACTGCTGAAAATTGGAGCCAAGTTCTTTTTTCAGATGAATCAACTGTGCGTCAATTTGAATCACATGAAGCACATGTTCGACGACCAAAGGGCAAAAGGTTTGATGAAAAATACAGTTAGCACGGTGTGACATCCGCCTAGTCAGATGGTATTGGGTGCAATGTCAGCATCCGGTACTGCTGCATTATCCTTTTTGCCGACAGGCACTACCACGACTGGTCCATTTTATGTGGAAATGTTACGTGAGAAGCTGTTAACTCTTGCAATATTTATGTATGATGGTGCTCCATGCCACAAATCAAAGACAATGAAGGACTACCTGTAGGGGAAAAACATAAATGTGCTTGACTGGCCCGGTAATAGTCCCGACATTAACCCTATCGAATATTTGTGGACCATTTTAAAAGAAAAGGTAGCAGAAAAACAGCTGTCAAATTCCCAAACTTTGATTGACACGATAAAGTGAGTGATGCAAAGACATTTCAAGTGACTACTGCAAATCCCTCACTGAGAGCATGCCACATCGTAATATGTATGTTATAAAAAACAAAGGTGGCCACACAATGTACTCGTTGCGGTCTTTTTGTGTTCTAAAGAATGTAAGTACTCATCTGTGGTGTCATTTTTTCTCTGGCTAGTAATTAGTTGTTTCTTTGAAAATCTTAATCCTAATATATAATTTGCTAGAGCCCTCCTCCTCCGTGGCACTATTTAAGTCGTCATATCAACAACCGAGAAACAAATATTTGACTTCACGCTTAGCGTTTCGTGTTTTCGTGTAGGTGACGTCATCACTTACACGCGCACATTCTACGTGTACATCACTTTGATTTGCTGTCATAGCAACAAAGAACACAGCCAGCTGCTCGTGTGACGTCATCTAATCCAAATCATTCTCACATGACGTCAGGGATGCGTTATGTCACACGGTCAACTCTTTAGAGATACGAAAACTTTACATCGGGAATTTTGGTTCACTACCTGAACCTGTGTTTAGCCATTCTGTATGTGGCAACGTCAAGAGTACGACGATCTGACGACGTCAAGATAAAAATAGTTCACGGAAAAGAACAGGGGAAATTGATACAAGGTTCACAGTCGGTGTATACGAAAAATGTTGTGTACAACGAAGTGTTGACGAAATGGGGACTAAAGGTTTTACGAAACACATAACAGACAGCCCTTCGTATCAAATTCCATAACCGACTGCTCGGGAAATTTTCAGAAAGCTGTGAGCCAACGTCGCAATCTATTGACGTGGAACTCAAAAACTCAATAAATAAGTAAATGTCAATAATTTCTACATCATAAATTTTATTTTCCCCCGTCATTATTGACGGGCTTTCATCTAGCTTTCAATAAATTGACAGGTGGTTTTAAACTTTTGCAAATGACTGTATATCAGATTATTGTAAGCAGCAAAAGAAAATTGAATAGAAAAGCTGTAAAATTTGGAAGTCCCTGGTAAATTTAAGCTGTAGTGACATATAGCCTTACTATCACTCTCTTGGAGAAATTTTAATTAGATTTTAAAAGTCTCCTATTAATCGATCAACTAAATTATGAATTTCTCGTGTTTGACAAGATTTCGGATAACTTCTAGGTATTCTGCTGGTTCTTCATTTTTTTATTCTTTCCCTTCTCGGGATTCAGTAACTTTAAGGTAAGGATGGGAAACTTCAAAATTATTTTATTCATCAGGGAATGGGAAAAAAATGAGAAGCCTAACATTTTGTATTTACTGGCAATTTCCTATTTTGTCAAGAAATCTATAATTTCTCGAACGGAGAAAAATTTAATTAAACAATTTAGGAAGGGATCACTGGAACAAAACTGATACGCATATATACATTGCCCTACCATTAATATATGGTCACCTCTTCAGTTGCTATGGAACTCGGTTCTACGCAAGCACCACGTCACAGACCCAAATATAAATATACTTGCAGGGCTGTGCTGAGACAATATAGCACCACTGTAAGGGCAAGATTTCTCGTTCCACAGAATTAACAAATTTCCAGCGCGAACTGATAATGTGGTGCTACATGAGCAATCCTGTTTGTAGAAATATCTGCAATCGTTCATCGGGAGTTAAGGAGGTGCAATTTGTTTGAAAGCTTGTCCAAACTTGTCATTACATGTTACAAAGGCCTTATCATTTTTCTTAAGTCTGCTCTGCGAAATATGTGTGTTTTGCAATGGAGACAACTAAAGAAGGGAAAGATTTGACATTTCCACAAGGATGCAACTGGGTAACGACACAAGAAAAAATCATTCTGATTTGTCACAAGTACATGGAGATCGTGCCTGTTCCTATGGCATTGTTTCGAGATGGATGACAAATTCAGAGAACTGCAGAGATTCGAAGACCTCACTCGTTCAAGAAGACAGGAGGAGGCCGTGAACGAGAAAACCATCGCTGCTGCCCGTGAATTCATCAAGGAAAACCCTGACATCCCAGTTCAAGTAATAAGTCTGGATGTTTTTGGAAATGCGGAAACAATTATTTATTAACATTTGAAGTTCCACCAGATCTGTACCAAATGTGAACCATACAAACCGACACAATAGCGAAAAATGGCTAGAGACGATTCGCGCAAGAAGATGTTGGTAATGTTTGAACCTTGTGGGCCCCAAACGGTCAACAAACAAACAGTGCCGCAGGAGGTGCGACGTGGTTTTATTATTATGCATCACCCAGAAGGAGTGACAACTATGGCTAGAGGAAGACTAATCTCGTCCCAAATCCTCCGACAAAACTTTCGCTCAAGGAAGACGTTCACAAATTTGTTCAATTCCCAAGGCGTGGTAACTGTGGATCCCCTACCTGAAGAAAATAGCAATAACTTTCCAATACTACACGAACATTATTTTGACCAAAATGGGTTACGTTGGTAAGGGAACAGCGTCCAAAAACAGAAACATCGAGGGTTCTCCTTTTTCATGGCAATGCCAGTGCTTATCTGTAAAAGCAAAAATTCAAATAGCTGCTCTATCCTGCATATTCAACCACCCTTGCGTCATGCGATTTTTTGGTTGTATCCAAAGATTAGAAGGAACTTGCTGGACAGACTTTTTCCAGACTGCAAGACCGTGCAAAATGCATATATTCACAGCTGTGGAGTATTCTCCAACAGACGTACCTCCAAGCGCTTCAGAATTGGAGTAGACGTCTGCAACTTTGCACAGATGCTGGAGGAGAGCATATTGAAGGAGAAGTAAAAGTTTTATTGAGGTTGGTGATTTTTTTTTTTTTTTACAGACGCGTGTCAAGAAAAATTTTAACGCCCCTTGTAATTATTTCGTTGTCTTATCAAAGACCATGAAAGGCATGTGAGAGTGCCGTATGCACTTGACATTCTTTTAGAGAATGTGCGCTTATCTCAGTGATCAGTTCTGAAATTTTCCACACACACAAATTTGTTTCTCTATTTTCTCACGGACGGAACTGACGATCCCTCATGACGAGAATTCCATAGGAGTATCCGTGCACAGATGCTCAGCCTAACCCAAGATTAAAACCATAAAACGTTGTCTCAAGCTGTCTTTACTTGGGACTGTACATCTAGTCGATTCCATTACTACGATGCGTAAGAAAACATTTTTATATTCTCAGAAACGTGCAGCAAAAGAAAACTGCTATTTTTATGTAATAAATTTCTAGTGAAATATTACTTACATGTCTTTTCCTATTTGATCTAGATTTATCATTGTCATTTAACCGCATATTGTACATCCAGTAAAGATTTCAAATACTCAGGATTAGTAGATATATATTTTATGAAAATTTCACAGAATCATTGTTTTCTACGGGTGCAAGTATATATATATATAAATATAGAACGGCAAGCAATCACACCAGATTCATTTTGCCTCTTGAACCTGTTAACACTTTATATATGTTTCAGCTAATTCGTATGCACTCTATTTTGTTCATGTTCCTATCCATTTTGAGTACGCTTCATGTTTAAAACGTATATGTAGATCTAAACATTTCGCTCTCGGAATGTTTTTTACAACCCTGTCCTACTAATAGGATATTTGCAGTTGGGAGAAAATGCTTTCATTGGTAGACATTAATGCAGTGTCAGCCCTCCTTTTGATCTTGGCAACTTTTGCAGTGCGTCATGAAACACTTTCGGGCAAATTGTGGTAGGTCTTTACCACAAAAGAGCATGTTCAGCTGTTCCCTAATGCTGCGTTCCAATTCTTCCCGAAGGTACCCAGTAGAGTTGAAATCGCTGCTTTGCGTTGGCCACTCCAAGGTGCCAGTGTTTTTGTCTTCAAACTAAATACATCTTGAAATCCCGTTCTGTAACACGTGGAGCGTTCTTATGACAAGAGGTGTGAAGTTCATCACCATAAAAACGCCGTAATATGGGACATACCAAATTGTCCGAAACACTGATGTCAGATGAAGCACTCACGTTAGTAAGATATCTCCATTTCCAGTTTCATAGTTAAGACAAGGCACTCGGGTAATCAGCATTTTTCAGGCATTCTCCATGACTAGAGGACAGATTTCTGTTGTCTGCAATCCACGTTCGATATACTTTGAACCACGCCACATCTGTAGTTACGGTCGTGACAGTATTTGGTTAGATCTGTTTAAGGAGATTAAAGTCACTGAGTGCAATATTTTCGTTTCCCTTTCATTTTTCGCAGTGGCGTCAATTGCGAAACATTTTCATTAAAATCCATAAGTCTTCGTTTTGCATTTGCTTCGACTCACACACTCTTGTTTTTTTTTTTTATTATTTAGTTTTGCATACGCAATATTTCCTTTGGAGGTAAACTTAATATGTTTATGGAATATGTTATATTAATAAAAAATTCAGCTGACAGCATTTGCTTGTGTGTAAATCATACAGAACACATTCAAGAAGTTCTAAACCCTAGCATCATGCAGTAGTAGCACGTGGATGTTGAGAGTTCTTATCGATATTGCGTCATTCTGTATCGGACAGCAAATGTATATCATATTTTAGCAAACTGATTTATTTCATCAATCAGTCACGGTAGTGAGAATTGTAAATTTGAGTAAAGAAAAGAGAAACTGCGCCTATAAATATTCATAAGATTATAGTCTATAGCGATTATGTACCATTTCGTGCCAACCTGCAGTTCTTCGTCACAGTCTCTGTGTAACATGTTCCAGAGACGACAAAGGAAGAGATTCTGAAAGAAATCTGGTGAGATGTGGTTTGCACGAATCCATTCTCGAGACTCTTACTGCAACGGACTAATACGCACGGCAGAAGGTGTTGTAAGTGCACTGAAGATAAAACGTCGAAAACCATTGGTGTAATATTGCCATAATACAGAACTAAGTTTCTTAAATATACCTGGTACATGAAATATTCCTACGTTTGCGCAGCTGTTAGCTGTTTGTTACAAAGACATAGCGAGTTAAAAGGGAGAGAGTAAAAAAAAAAGAGAGAAGCATAGAAAATAATTTATCAAAGCTGATTAAGCGAAGCGTTGGATTATGCTTATTGCCACGAAAGGCTCCACTACGACGGCAGAATGAAATCCTGCATCATCTTTACAGAGAGATTACCCGGCGCAAAAGAAGATGAACAAATTACAGGGAGAGAGGAAGGAGAAGTAACACAAGATGAACAACCCTTGCCAGGTCTACCTTCTCGAAAATGTTCTTATATTTATCTGTTTTGTATTTTATGGATCCCGGTGAGCATCTGAGGCTGTAAGGTTCTCTTGTGCTCAGTTTTAGAGCCACTGGGGTTTGAGAAAAGACAGAACCAATGTTGGAAGGACGAACATAATATTCATACCTTCCCCTCCTTCCCCTCCGGGGTTGTCAGTCCAGTATCAGCAGTACGAGACAAAAAATGTCAAAGCGGTGTGGAATGATACTAAACATCCAACTCTCCATTCTCTTCGAAACACGCTACTGCCATCATAGAGACGACTGAAACTAAGTCATCAGCCAGTTCATGCAAAAAATAAGTCTCAACGTAATATCTGAGAAACTAGCACTTGAATAGAAGTACCACAGGATTTCATGAGGATATGTTTCCTTCATTAGATTTCCGAATATACCATACTGTTGCTTTTATTTCGACTCTGAAGAGAAGTCAAGCATACATCGATGAGCCAATACATTATGACCATCCCCGAGCACTATATATACAACCCTAGGACCGGCTTTCAGTTAGTAGAGTGTTCCGAGTCATAATGGGAAAAGCTGCCGATTTATCGAAGTTTGATAAAAGACGAATTGTGATGGCACGACTCCTCGGAACTACGATCTCGGAAACGCGCGGCTTGTGGGTTGTTCACACGTTGCTGTACATATCAAAAGTGGTGCACAGATTGCCAAAAGACAAACCGTCGTCCAGACGTGTGTCGTCCGCAGCTCGTTGATGCCCGAGGGGAGCGGAGACTGTCGCGCATTGTTCACAGCAATCGCAGGGCCACAGTGCGACAAATAATTCGCAGTTACAACAGTGGTGATCAAGGCAATGTGTCACAGCACACAGTTCATTGCGGCCTTCTGCGCATGGGCCTGCGTAGCCAAAGACCCGGTCATGTCCCCATACTCACTACACGTCATCGCTAACAACGCATGAAATGGGCCCAAGATCATAGAGATTGAACCGTGGATGATTGGAAGAAAGTGTTCTGGTCTGACGAATCAAGATTCCTAGTGCGTCACGTAGACGGCCGAGCGCGGATACACCGATTACCAATGGAGGCTATCGCAACTGGATGCACTGTTGGGTGGAAACAGGTCGGCAGTGGCGATGTTATGCGGTGGGCGTTCTTTTCTTGGGACACTTCAGGCCCCATTATCCCAATAGCACAATCCCCGACAGCTGTCAGGTATCTGAACAACGTTGCGGACCAAGTTCACCCATTCATGACAACTGTGTTCCCTGCTGGTGATGGCCATTACCAACAGAATAATGCCCCATCCATGCCACACTGCCAGAATCGTCAAGGAATGGTTCGAGGAACATGGTGGTGGCTTTCTTTTAATGCCCTGGCCTCCCAATTCACCTGACATGAATCCAATCGAGCATTTGTGGTTCGATTTGGAAGAGCGTGTTCGTGCTAAATCACCCCCACCCCGAAGTGTACAGAAACTAGAGGACCTGCTGTTGACATTAAGGTACCAGATACCCCAGGATACTTATCGCCACCTCATCGAAGCGATGCCTCGCCGAGTGGCCGCTGGTTTGTGGGGTAAAGCGGGTCTTGCAGATTATTTGGTAAGTGATCATAATGCAATGGCTCATCGGTATATGTCCGCGAGATCTAGAAATTGATTTTTATTAGCATTTATTTTGAAATATTTCTCTCAGTTTGCTAGACAGTTAGTGATAAATCTGTGGTCAAGCCAGTTAAAATGTCGTGTTATTCGAAGGTTAGGTATCATTAATATTTGGGAAAACATGAGGTAGGAAGCGAGAGCCACACATCTAGGTTGTTCTGTAACATATTAACAAGAACTTTGCGACGTTAATATTAAACAACGTTTAATAATTAAACCTATTTGCATACACGGTGGTTATATCTTACCAGAACTCGTTTAACTCACTGAAAAGAAGATATGCAATCCAAAATACAAGTCTTGACATATGCACGTGCTTTGCGTCTAGATACCTTGAAGGCTCGAGGAAGTTAGGGAGCATCAAATGTTAGCATTAATTTGAGAGCCTAGGGTCTGTACGTATCCCTTATATCCTTGTTTCTGATCCGAAACATCTTACCCATCCCGGTCAATCGCTAAAGGTATGACCAAGGGTAATATTCTTACCATCACTAATTCGTAAAATGCAGGCCCTTACTGGCCGTCGCAGCCTGGTATCGTCTGTCCCACTCTTGCTCTCTCCTATACCTGACCAGGTTAGACGTCGTCTTGAAGGATTACTAAGTCACCTTCGCGAACTCTTTATATCTTCTTCATGTTTCTAACTGCTTAGTAGTTTCTTAATTAAGCAAGTATTCATTTGACCACTTGCGCCAAAAAGCATTTCGCACATTTTGCTGCGTTCTCTCCGTACGTGGAAATTGATTGTCTTTAGTTTCAATTCCCGACTTCCAGACATCCAAGTGAGTCTGCTTTTGTCCAGACAGAAAGTGAGCTAGCGTTATTGTTTGGGTTTCCTCCTCTGGTTCATATTCGTGGACTAGTTGACCAGCTATTGAGAGGGCTTCTACTCCTATTTAAACCGTGGTTAGTCCTTCATCCAAATATAATTTTCCAAGTGACTTGCGAAGACATTTCTTTACTGTTCTAATCTTTCTTTCCCACCAAGCCGCTGAGATATTAAAAGTTTCCAAACTATGACGTGATGGGCATAAGATTGGAGAATCTTTGAGGCTGAAAGGGTTATTCAGACACTAGCTAGTTTCTTCTTAAGTGCATGAACATTGTTGGTGTAAATGGTATGTGAAAGTCCATGACGCCCAACAAATCTTTACAGTGACAGGAGGAATTCGGTCTGCGGTGACATGTGAGACGATTTCTAAGTGCAAGGCACGAGTAGTTGCACAAGCAAAGAGTGAAAGATGAACAATATCTGTATGTTGCCGCCATTTTGCTACTAAGTCTAGAGGTAAGAGTTCATCCCATAGGCAATCTTGGGAGCCAAGTGTCTTAAAAAAGTAGCTTCCCTGCGATCGAAGCGGGTATGCAAAGATACCTAGAGGATGACAGAAACTCTCTGTAGAGCACAGTACGAATCGCTTCGTAACATGTTGTAACTCTAGGAAAGTCACTGAAGAAAGAGTCATTTTTCGGTATTCCAGTGTACAATTAAAACCAGTGTATATGCCGTGATTTCAACGCCTTCATTTTGTCATAGAATTTCAAGCCCAAGACCTGAGCGCGAGGAATTAGTATCTTAATCTGGCATCATGGCAATAATATCTCGCAGCCAAAGAAAATGTTGGAACCGAAAGCTGCCCTTAAATACTGTATCCTTTCACTTTTAAGACTCATCAGGATTTCCATTTGTTCTATTTCTGATCATCGGTTTCCAGGTAAATAACTTGTTGCTATTGTTTTTTCCTCAGTATAAGAATTATTCTGCAACGAATTTTCTGTCAATACGCTTTTTGTCAGATGTTAGAATATACTTCTTTGGGAGCCAAAATATTAGTGCTTTTAGCTGCAATCGTCACATCAGGAATCATATATTCTGAAACAGTATTTTAGAATGTCTTTAATATTCTGTGGGAAGCGCAGCTAAAAGTATTTACCGGCGAAATCACAGCTAAAAGTATTCACTGTGCCACCTAGTAACTTTGAGAACTGCTCTTCCTCTATGAAATGAGCAATTGTATTGTTCCAGTTATCTTTTAGAAGATTGAGCTTTCAATTGATGTTTTTTTCTTGATTCACAGTGCGGAATTAGACTTGTGCAAGAAACAAATAATGCTTCCATGTCTGAGTAGACTAATATTCGTTTATACAAAGTAACCTACCGCCTTCACATAATCTATGCAAGGATCACGAAGCGACTGGGACGACGTATGGAAGGCTCGTCTCTTGTACACTCTTCAATGTTCTCACCATAGCTTTTTGCATGTTGTCCACTTCATCAAACTGACAGCCTTTCAGTGGTGTCTTGAATTTGGGAACAAGAAGTATCTGGTTTACTTTTCAGTGTTCTTGTTGCAGCTCTTTGAATGTTGTCGGCATCAGAATATTATAAGAGCCTTTCAGTGATGTCTTGAGCTACGAGAACAGAGACATTTTGTTGGCCAACAACTCCCGAAAAACGAGAACCTCTGGCTTGGTGCATTGTCGTGCAAAAGAAACCAGCTCACGGTTTCTCGAAACTGAGGCATACGACGAATTCATGATTACGACGGATTCCCTGAAAAAATAGTTTCAAGGAGTCTAGACAGTAGGAAGCAGCATTGTTTTGATTTTTGACCTTTCTTGGAGAATATTTTTGGCTTTGTGAGAGTTTGATGGTTTCAATTCCGGGATTGTATTGAAAACAGCCTGACTCATCACCAGTAATGATCGAATTCAGAAAGTATGCTTTGTTTTCAGCGGTCTCAATGAGTGCGCCGCACAGTTCAACTCGCGATTGTCGTTGCTCATTTGGTAACTAATCTGGAACAAACTGCGCACTGATCCTTGTTTTCGTCAAATTCTGGATTATTACTTACCCGAAGGATTTTTAAATTTTGAAATCATTCGGAGCATTACATTTTGGTCATTGGTATTGATTTCCCTCACCTTTTGAATCAGGTCGGGTGTTCAAACCTTTGGCCCGGCTGTGCTTTGTGCTCAACTGATTCTATTCCACTGCAGAAACTTTTATTTTACACTAATACACGCGCACGAGACAGAAAATTCTCTATATACACTTGTTTCATCATTTAAAATATTTCCGCAGCACTTTTGCCTAGCATAATACAAAACTTGATGTTTTGAATTCACAAACAGCGCCAATTTTTGCTGACCCTGACTGAAGAGTGCATAAAAAGTACTCAAGGAACAATCGCTCTCAAATTGGCGAACCGTGTGAGTAGCTGCTTACTTTGGTAAGCTTAACAAACCATCGTGATTTTTTTTGTTCTCAGAAATATTTTAATAACTTTTGGTGTACCTGCACACATGGAACAGGCATGTCACTGGTATATCACAGGTTAAGACAATTACAGATTCCTCTTGAAAAACTTTCTCTTCATTACTCACATTTCATTGATCTTGTTTCTGACAAAAATACATCTTACATCAGGGTATTTCCTGGATTGTTGAATTAACTGTTTTCACAACGGAAAGACTTGTATTTTGCGCTGAGACCCAGTCTCAATACGGGAATGATGCGATGCTTCCTCAAAGCCACTGTATGCTGTGGTCCGGTGTAGACCTGTTCGCCTCTTCCATTCATCGTCCTCACTGACGATCTTAAATTCAAATGGAACAACTTATGGTGAGAAATATCGGGCGCATATCACTACCTGTCATAATTTTTAGAATATCCCATGCCGTACCATCTAACTAAATTCGTCGCGAAATGATAAGCGTGAAGATGGCGTAGACTGATCCTGCAACGACCGATGACAGGTCCAAGAAAAGAATTATGAAAAAGTGTTTTGCGGATTTCTGAAAGAGTTACAGCAACCTGATAGTGAAACTAGTCAGCTCAAAATAAAACTGTTTTACTGGCTACAAAATTAAGCTCGTGGACTAGATCATAATGACCTCCCTAATATTCGAGGGTAGAGTCATTCCATAGCGCGTACTAACGGCGCTACTGACCGGAGCGGACTATACAGGGTTATTCAAAATGATTCATCCGATTTCAAACGGCTATATTTTCGAAATTTACTAGCACAGAGTGAATAGTGATACATCAACCAAAAGAAAAACTGTCAGAGTTTGATCTCTCACCTTATAAGTGCTCTACGTATATGGCTTCCTCAGTTACACGAGCAAGGTCAAAACAATAGCCTATTTCCTCCTATACTGGTTCCAGCATGTCCGTTGTCACCAACTCCGCCACAGTAACAATGCGTTTTTATCTCATCCAGGGTTGTAGACAGTGGTGGCACGTACACATTATCCTTAATGTATCCTCCCCAAAAGAAGAAATCGCACGGTTTAAAATCCGGTGAACTAAGCTGCCAGCTGTAGAGAACAAAGTCAGGGGATCCATTACGTTCAATCCAAAGGCGAGGGAACACTTCGCTGAGTAAACGGAGAACAGCGCAATGGCAATGAGGTGGAGCCCCATCTTGCAGTAAAATGTAACCGCCGGAAACTTCGTTCAGTTGTGGAAACAGCAGGTTCTGCAGCATATCCGAGTAGAAGTTACCAGTCACTGTTTTCCACTAAAAATGAAGGGCTTATAAACCTTTGCTCAGGCAGTGGCACAGAAGACGTTATATTTAGGTGAGTCGCACTTGGTGCATGCCATGGTCATACGCATTTGGATAGGCATGGAATTATGTTCTTTTGAAATCAGATGAATCATTTTGAAAAACCCTGTATATAGACGGCAAGGGAAGGGTGTGTTAGTTGGCCACTACAAAGCCCGTGCAATGGGGAAAGGAAAATGCTTGTTAGAGTTTGAACGGGCAACTGTTATCGGCGCGAAGAAAGCACATCAGGAACATTAGGCATTGTAGGATATTCGAGTGCCACCGTAGTGAAGGTATGGCTTAAGTGGTGTGACACACACTCCCTCAACGTGCTGGAAAGGAGACAGTATCTTTGGTTGACAGAGGAGATGAACTCCCGCTGACATATGCTGTCCGAGACAACGGACGACTCACGATCACTTAACTGCCTGTCTACTACAACAATAAGTCACAGAGAAATGTTTCTAAGCACAGAATCTAGCGCACGCTCTTTTGGATGGATGTGTTCTGATAAGTTCAGATTCGAACTCTATCATGCCGATAGAAGATTCCGTTATTGAACATTTCGTGTTCGACGCCACTGGGATGAACAGGTGCAACCAGAATGCGCAGTTAGGAGGAAGCACGCCGGCGGTAGGGGTATCCTTGTATGGAAATTGTTCTTATGGACAGCATTGGGGTTCTTCACCCCCATTGAACACACTCTCACCGCCAGATCCTATCTAGACATAATTTTGTACTAAGTGCTGCTCTACGTGGTAATCGTGTATCATGATAGAACTGAACCCTTTAATCATCCTTGTCACAAATCCGACATTGTGCTTGAGTTGTTCGAAGGTACTGTCCAAGAATTTAATGTGCTCTTCCGACAGCCAAATTTCTCCGACTTCAATCACATCGAAAGTTTAACCCTAGCGTCTTGCTCTGTTGCCGAACATCGGAGCAATTTTCTATCCAACTGGTACAGAATATCAGAAGACACTTTCGAGTAGTAGAGTTGATGCCAAGCTGGGTGCAAGCGGTCATCGAGGGGCGTGGCGGCTCAACACAATATACTTAACAAACATTTCTTTTTTTGGAGGGGAGGTTAATGACCTCCATGAGCTACTCTTTGTGCTATGAGTAGTCGCCCGTCCCTAATTCGGGGCCACTAGTTTCAGGGAGGGGGCAGCGCCATGAAAATATTGCAACACCTATGCCTCATTAGGGGCTCAAACCCAGAGCCATCTAGCCAAATAACAGGTATGTGGTCCAAGCTAATGTCTTAGACCACTTACCCGCCAAGGCGGCCGTTGTTAGATAGTTAGTCATAACGTTATTTCTCACCAGTCTAGTCTCGAATAGCTGTCAGTGCAGGAAATACCTAATCAACCAAAAAGAACGAAATCCAACTAAACCTTTCTACGAATTCACGCTCATCCAGCTTCTAAAAGGGTGCAGACATAAATTTTGCAGTAGCAGTTCTCTGGGAAGAAATTTTCCACGCAGTCTTTCCTTTTCTTCATTTTCAGAGGGGTGGGGACTTGGAAACGTTGCGATAAAAATGTGTTTTTTTCTATTCAGAACTACTGCCGCCAAGGAATTTAGAGAAAGAAAAAAAAAGGGGGTGGGGTATCACATGTGTTAACTATGTCTTGACATCAAGACCTCGGCACGCAAACTTAACATCGTAACATTTCTGACCTGGACGAATTCTAAGTATTACACAATTTTTTTAATCATTCTATGTTCTTGACAGACAGCATAATATGCAATATTTTTAGAACACACTAAATAAATGTGATCGTTCAAAATACAAAGCGCTTGAGGATGCTGTTTTCTAAATTGAAAAATTGATTAATATATTTAATATTTTCATAAAATGTTTTACTTGTGTAAATCGTTTTACGCCGGTCAATTATTATTAACAGAACAGGTGACAAGACGATGTTCGTTAGAAGGGAAGTGGAGCGATGAAAATAATTCGTCTGTCTATTCACAGTGTTCAGCACACTTGAATCAGGTAAGAACCTTTTCGCTGATAAGATACCTATTATTTTTTATATAAAGCAAAAGTTAATACAAGACACACATTTCAGTTTTCAACTTGCGAAAGTGTGTTGCTCTGTTTACCTTGACGATCATTCTCTGCTGTTGCGAAGACAGAACTGTGATAATTTCTCGTATCACGCTCGGGAATAGAAACACAACTTGCAGATTGGGTGAGTGGATGCCATATTAAGCGCATAAATCTGTAGGCAGTGGAGAGGTAAGGACGCGACAGCTGACGAGAGAAGATATATACTGAAGTAACAAATTATTAGGAACATCCAATAGCAATCAAACATGTGTCATCCTCAATGTACGCAATTATGACGTTGAAATGGCTTTGTAAACATTGCACTGCCAAGGATTCAGACATGTACGAAGAGTAAACAGCGGCAATATGGAAAAGACTAGTTTTAAGGGACTTTGAAAGAGACATGGTAGTGGGCGCGAGGCAGACCGGGGCAAACATCTCAGAACTGGAAAACCTTATCTGCTATGCAAGAACAATTGTATCGAGGGTGTACAATAAGTGGAGCACCAACAACAAAGTAAGCAGTCAGCGGTCTTCTTGTGGGAGGAAATGACTGGTCCATGTTCGAGAGCAAAGGCAGCTGGAGAGAATTGTACAAGGTAACGAACCAGCTTCTTTGCGTCAAGTAACCGCGCAATACAGCAGCAGTTTTGAGATTAGGGGAATTTTAGCATGCACAGCCTGCAGTACATCGGCGCTACCAGCAGACTTTCCCTTTGCATACGAATCCTCTATGTTAAGAATCTAAAAATTCGTCTACAGTGGGCAGGGGAGAGTCAAACCTGGACCCTTGAGGAATGAATAAAGGTCGCTTGGTCGGATTTACCCAGTTTTCGGTAAATACATGTCGATGGACGGGCAAAAATATGGAGTCAACAGCACGAATCAATGAATCACAGCAGCCTAGCTTTAATTGCACAAGCTAAGGGTCTGGTTTCTGCTTTCATGGCAAGAACTGGGCTCCTTAATACCACTGAAACAGCATTTGAATGTAACGAGTTCTCTTAACATCACTGTGGACAAAGACACCCGTACATGTGCATGGTGTTTCCTGATCGAGAGGTCTACTTTTAACAAGATACTGCGCCATGCCACAAGGCTCGGATTTTCCCTCTGGGGTTCCAAGAGTACGATAGTGACTTTAATGCCCTCCTCCCAGATCTTTTCCTGTTGGACACCTGTGGAATAAAATCGAGAGGAAGCCATTCGTAACAAAGTTCTCCTCCCGCGAACATTCGGCAATTGTCAGACACCATCGTATTCGCTTGGCTGAACATACCTTTAGAACGGTAGCTGCACCTCGTTGAATCCATGCCACTTCGAGTAAAGCCTGTTTTGAAGGAAAAGGGCGGACTATCACGTTATTAGGTAGGTGTTTCTAGTAATTTTCCACTTCAGTGTAGGTGCCAAAACTGTTTTTGAAAAACGTTATAGTTGCTTCTTCGTATGTAATATATACCAAAGAGCTGATATGTTTTGTCGTTTTGACTCATGCGTGTAGACTCCCATTAAGTAAAGTAATGCCTGCTTAAGAAACCATTTAACAATTATCATTGTTATCAAAAAACAACTGTGAAATCTGTATGTTACGTGCGTGTAAGTTATATTTGTCGGAAAGACTGAGTGTAAGGTAAGTCATCTTTCTTCCGTGCTTGTTATGCTTAGAAAGGTAAGCAGGTTTATTTCGAAAATATCTGTGATTTGGAAAATGTGCTGAACTCTGAGCAACCGAGACGTCACCATTAAGTTTTGAATGAAAATACTCGTAGATGTTAATTAATACATATGTTCGAATGTTTGATTAAAGAGTTCCGTTTTATATGTAGTAACTTAATCCACATAAAAAAATTATAAATAGCTGGAACAGGTAAAAATATTAATTTCTCGGGCTTCCTAAGAAATTATTTAAGCGTTGCTTCTTGACGCAAAATTATGAACCCGATAAATGCAACAGGTAAGCCCGGAAGCTGAAACACCTTCGATCACTTATGCAAAACAACTAGCCACGAAAGCTGAAACAGGTATGATTTTCTTCGTAGTACTTTCATTGTGGTACTTTCTTTGTAGAATTTTGTTTCAGCAACCTTGATAGAAACTACTGATACCAAAGGCGAAATAGGTAAGGTTTTAAAAGTAGTTCTTCCTAAAAGTTACTTAAGTGGAACAGCTCTTAACGAAACGCAAAGTTACAAATCTGAAAACAAGTAAGGTATTTTTTGTTAAACACTATATACACTCTGAAGAAAACTTTATTCGGACACATCCACACATGTGAACAAACGCGGCTCGCGCAGGATGTGTTGGAGGCTGGATGTAAAGGGGAACATTGGAACACTCGTTAAGTTGCACGGGGAGTAAATATGCTGTGCGGAATTGAACGGGCGGACTTTGAAAGAGGCATGGCGGTTGGATACCACCTGAGTAAACAATTAGTGCGTAGCATTGCTGCTCTTTTGGGTTCCTCAAAGTCCACTATCGCTGATGTTCTTCATCAATAGAAAGCAGATGCTGCCATTACAGCGAAGACAAATTCTGGAAGGCAGCGCAAACTGAATGATCTCACCAAACGAAGAAACTTACTGCGGAATGTAAAAAAGGCACGCACGTCCTCTGCCACAGATCTGGTCCGCAATGTCGCTGGAACAACGATATGCACATGAACAGTCCGTCGGAAACTTCTAAGTCCACGGTTAGCATGCTAAATCAACTGCGCACAGTTTCTACATCATTCAGGCAATGTCAGACATCGACTGTTGTGATGTTTTGTTCGCTGTTCCTGGAAAACAGAAGAGTGGAAGAGGGTTGGTGGAGTGACGAAGCACGATACTCACTCTTTCCTTCAGGTCGATGTATATGGGTGTGGCGTTTGCCAGGGGATCTTTTTCAGGCTGAATGCACTGTCCCTACAGTTGAGTCTGCGATTCCCTTCAGCTTAACATCCGTCAGGTATGAAGACGTAGTGAACAATTTCTAACTACCTATGATATGGTAGTACTTTGAGAAGAAGGACGTCCAAGTGTTGGATTGGCCAGCCTAAAATCTCGACCTAAAACTAATAGAACATCTGAGGGACGAACTGGAAACCAAAATCCGATCTCGGCTGGTAAAGCTTTCCTCTACGGCAGCGCTGGCAGAAACTTTGCAGAAAAAATAGAGGAAAATTCTGGTACATACCTACTGGCATCTCGTGAAAAGCCATACCTGGAAGGGTTGCTACAGTCATAATAGCCAAAGGTGGGGCGACTTTGTACTGCTCTTGTTTCCGTTCGACGTAGGTGTCCGACTACTTATGTCCACATAGTGTATATCGCTTAGGTGCAATATCTTTGACTGTCGATACAAAATCATGAACCCGGATTCTGTGGAACAGGTAAAGAAGAGTTGCACGTCATAAATCTGATCTATTTCCGTGCTTGAAATTATGTAAGTAAATTCTCCATCTGCAAATAAATTGTTTTAAAATAAATTTCCTATATAAATTATTTTCTTGAATAGGTATTTCAGTGATGGTATGTCACAGGTGTCGTTGGTGTCAGGTTTTTTTATTAATAAGCAAACCAATCGAGATTAAACACTTGCATTCAAATATTTGAGGGTTGCTTAGAAAGGAGCCTTTTCAATAATAAGGAGTTTGTAAATGAACTGCGATAAGCCATAGCAGTAACGAATGTGCCTGTTCTAGAACCAAAAGCTTCAGGGCCTCTTCTGTGAGAACTCTAAGCTGTACCTTTCCGCCCCAAAAAAAACACGGCTACATTACTAGTCTTGCTATGAAATTACAAAGTGTATCTGCTTACAGCCTTGAAATTTGAACAGGACTCCTCACCAAAGTTTTGGTATCATTTTAACGCTCTGTACACTTGAAACTCCTTTCTTCATTACAAACTTCTTTAGGGTGACTTATTTTATAGTAGTGTACATATCATTCTACTTCAGTTGGCTAGCACTCGAAATATTCTAATATATTGTCTCAAAGCAGTGATAAAGCGAGTGCGTGTTCAGCTAGTGACCTTAGTGATTTTCAAATTACTTCTGTTTGTTTCTTTAAAATAAACTTAAATTTTACCTACTCCATGATTTTTCGAGACAATGTGGAAAACTATTTTTAACGAAAATTGTACTTGAATATGACATAGTACTTTATGCGATGATGTTCCAAAATAGGATACACCGTATTATTTTCAAAACTCCTCTGGAAAATTATCAGTATTAGACAGGGCAGTAGTGAAAAGTTATAAGTATCAAATGTACCAATGAAAACAGAAATGGGAATTTCAGTTTTGCTCAGTGAGACTCATACATGTGGGCATGTACCAGGCAAAATCTATTTTTCGAGTGTTTCTGGAATATCTTACTTTATGATGTCGGAATTTGAAAGTTTTTAAAGTTTTGTATCAAGCTATACATATTTCGGAATGTTACGAGGGTACAGTCAAACCTCTTTTAACTGACGTTCGGTTTTCTTGAACTCTCTGTTAACCGGTGCCTCGCCGCCCCGGTGGCGCAGTGGTCTGATCATTCGTCCGAACGGGGTCCGGGTTCGAATACCGGTGAGGCATGGATGTTGTGTTTGTCTTACGCCACTGGCTCTCTCCCTTCCCTGGAACCAGTGACTCTAAATTAGGGACGGACGACTGCTTATAGCCCATTGAGTTGCTCACGGTGGTCGTTAAAATTCCAATCAAAAAATAAATAAATAACCGGTGCCTCCCGTCTTAAGTGTCATTTCTTATTTTTCCGCCCGCACTCGACATGTGGTCAAGTATCAAGGTCACATACCGTTCTCATTTCCTTACCTCCCTCTTCAACCCCGCGGACACCAAATAAACAGAAGTCAGAAAGATGCGAAACACTAGCAGTAAGCAATAGGAGGAAGCAACAAACTATCTACTCGTTTTTGCTGTTGGCTTTATATCAAATCGAAAGTTCACTAAATGGCATTAACACCAAACCAGAGCATGTTGTTTTGACAATAAGAGTAAAAATTCAGATTGTGAACAAATTCGAAGCAGGCGAAACAATCGTGAAGTTAGGGAAGGCATTTAACGTTGGCGTATCAACTATCGGGGTATGAAGCGTGATGCAGAAAAAACAAGAAAAAAATGCTTCATCATTGGGTCTAGTTGTGCAAAGTCACAGATAACGATAATGACAGCGAACGGATGACGAAGAATTGGACATCGTTTTTGCGGTTGGTTCATTCAGAAAGAAAGTATACCAGTATAGGTAGATACCCTGTAGTTCCAATATAATATTCCCTATTATCCGGAATTTTCCATTTTCGGACAATACCATGGTCCCAATTAGATCCGATAAACGAGATAAAATACTGTTCGAGATTCTTAGAATTAACTGCTTTTCACTGAAATGCAGATGTTTATTTCTTGCAAGTGATTTTAGGCTGAAGGTCATATGGGACTCATCGGTTGAACTTCAACACACCGGCGATGCAGGAATTTATAGAAATATATTTTTGAATTATGAATGGTAGATTCATTGCGATAAATTGGCTCTTAAATTTTTTCCCTTTCGTAATATCATCCAGCAGAACACTAGAGTTTCGTAATGACTATAACCTCCTCTGCAATAGCAAAAGCCAAAACAATCTTATGCAACTGTAGCTTACTTCGAGAAAACAGCAGGTACTTGTAACTCTTGTACCACATGACAATCTATCAGTTGACTACTATTAAGAGATACCTTTGCATTCGCGATTACAATAATAAATTCTTTCTTAAAAAATTATGTTTTTACAGTTGCATATTAAGTGTATATCTGGGAATGTAATGAAATAACACTATTTTTCTGCAAAGAAATGCTGTTGAGAAATACTGTTTCAGAAAAATCTTAACATATTCTGTAAAGTATATCAGATGATACGCTCCCGTCATCTGAGCGAGATTTCGATCGATCTTTCTGTCTCATTATAGCGATGGAATTCCCAGTGTTTGTTCGATGACAGAGAATGTGAAAAATCTCGTCACATAGAGCAGAGCTATGACTAATGTCCTGGATACAACCCGTCGATGAGTAATCGCACAGGTGTGGGATCTCTAAGAAACGTTCCTTTTCAAAACTCTGCCGTATGTTTAACATCTGCCATAATGTAATAACCGAGTTCATTCGCGAGCGTGGTAGACTTGGGCTCTTATCCAATACAAGAAAAAGTATTTTTTAGAGTGCTGGCCCAAAATATCAAAATAGTTGCCCTAAGTGAAAGTACTGTATATGTATTGTAATAGCTTTTATATATCTACTGTGAATGGGTTTGTGCATATTAAATTTTTATGGTATTCACTTGTACTTTGGATCCCGGCAGTGAATAATTTCCATTTCCACTACTGTATGCATCTATATTTATACTCGGTCGAGTCACATTATTGTGACCATCAGCTAATATCCAGAGTAACCGCCGTGTGCAGCGCGGACAGCAGCTAGACGGGCTGGGAGTGACTCAGTAAGGTGATGTAGGGTGTTGACAGGTTTGTGGAGCCATGTTGACTACATTGCAACTGACAGCTGCTGGAGCGTGCGTGGTGGAGGATCCATAGAGCGAACAAACGACCAAGGTGGTCCCACATATCCTCAATTGGGTTTACGTCTGGGAAATTAGGGGGCCAGGGAAGTACTTTGAAATCTTCATCGTGTTCTTCCAACCAATCTCGCATATTTCTCGCTTTGTGACAGGTCGCATTGTCGTGCTGGAAGATCCCATTCGCCCCAGGAAAGACAATCAGCATGTATGTGTGTAGGTGGTCTACAAGGATGGATTCATAACGACTTCGGTCCATAGTGCTTTCCACAGGTATATGTGGACTCGGAGAATGCCACGAAAACATTCCCCAGACCACAACGCTGCCCCCACCAGCTTGTGTTCTTCCAGCAATGGTTAAAGAGTGTTTGCTCTCCGATGTTTCACGCCTTATACGCCAACGTCCATCCGTTCGATGAAGCAGAAAACGTGACTCATCAGAGAAAACGATCCTTTGCCAATCAGTGGAGGTCCAATTCAGATGATGCGGTGCAAATGTAAGCCTTTTCTGCCGATTCACCTTCTTTAGCATAATTGCAGTGACCATCCGTCTGCATCTGAGCACCATACGCAGCAGAGTTCGCTGAACTGTCATTTTAGACACACTTCCGGTAGCCTCCTGGTTCATTCGGCCAGTGAGTTGCTCCACTCTAGCGTGTCGATCGGCCCTCACGCACCTTCGAAGCCGACGTTCACCTCTCACATCAATGGTACGTCGTTCTCCACAGTTTCCACGTCGCTTGTTCGCAATGACGCCATTCCTCCAATCACGATACACTTTAACTACAGCAGGACGCAAACAGTTTACAAACTGCACTGTTTCAGAAATACTGTCACCCTTGGCCCTAAAGCCGAAAATCATCCCTTTCTGCAAATCTGATAAATCTCTTTTTATCCATGACAGCAAAGAGTGATATGTTTTCAGAATACCTACAGAGCACCTTATATGCCCTCCAAGCCAGATCACGACACGTGTCTTCTTTCATGGGCTACGTGCTGTTGACGTCAAAAATATGAGGTGGTCAGAATAATGTGACTCGACTGTGTATATACACACAACGTCACACACTTTCAGTTCACTACATTTTTCGCAAAATGTAGCCAACCGAAGACACTGAAGAGGTTTAGGAAGAACAGCTCTTCTAGGCACGCTTGAGTGTACTCTCAAGGAAAGACCTTCACTTGAATAAGTGAAACCCCGTACGTTAACGAATTAAGTGACCATGCACCTAGAGAAAAGGAATCAGTCTTGTAAACCGAATCCTCTGAGAATTTTGCAGCTGGCAATTTTGCAAAACTGTTGAGGTTACTGATAATAAAAGGATACTTTTAGACATTCTACAGAAAATGTTTGACTTTTAAGAGCCTTTGTTGCACCTTTTTGTGCGTACATGCACTATATTGACAAAAGTCACTGGACACCTAGAAGAGAAACTCAACATAGCATTTATTGACATACATTAGCACGGTGTCGGTCCACCTTTGGCCTTAATGCATGCACTGACTTTTCGACACATGCTTTCGACTGTTGGAAGATTCCGCAGGTCTAAGCCGATGTGATACATCGAAGTAACAAATAACTCGAGAAACATAAACACAACACTTCCCCACGATTTTTTCACTCCTTGCAAAACTAATGCGTGCGTGCGCGCGTATCACCACCCAGAGAAAAACATCTATGGCTTACTTTTGTAGCAGATTGTAAACACTTCTCTTCTGTACTTCTCTATATGAGGCAAATTCTTGCGTATTTGAAGTGAACAGAATGACAAATATCGTCTCAACAAGCCCAGAAATTGGAACTTAGTTTCTCACACCATACAATTAGCGGCTAAAAACACAACTTACAGAGGGTAATTTGCCTGAGAATATTTGGAAATATATGAATAACATTGCTGATAGTTTCATATCATCATTGTCAACCATTATCAATCCATTGCTGGATGAAGGTCTCTCCAAGGTTCTTCCACAGCGGTCTCTCTAGAGCCAGTCTCCATGTCACTGCCGCATGCTTTCAAATTTCTTATACCCATCTGTCACGTGGTCTTCCTTTGGTTTTTTTTTTTTTTCCTGTCCCTTGGAATCCAGTTTTAAATTTCGGTTGTCCATCGGTCGTCCGTTCTTCTGGCAATATGTCCAGCGCAGTACCATTATAGGGATTTTACTGTGATTATGTCTTCCATTCTTGTCATTTTCCTTATCCACGAGTTCCTCCACTTATCTTTCCGAGTTACACCAAGAACGCATCTCTTCGTGCTGATTTCATTTGTCTGCGGTCTTTGTATGTCTGTTTTAGTTAATGTCCACGTCTCTGCTCCGTACGTAAGCACTGGAAGGATGCATTGATTAAGCACGCTCCTTCTAAGACATAATGTCATACTGCTCTTAAAAATTGTACTGTTTCTTCCAAATGCTCTCCAACCAAGTTTTATACGCCGATTAATTTCTTCATGAATATAACCCTCGCTTGATATCTGCTGCCCAAGGTAAATGCAGGAATCGGTTATCTCCAGCTTTTCCCCATCAGTTGATAAATCTTCATTTTTTGTAAAAGCATTGTATATCAGTTTTGTCTTCTGAAAGTTCATTTCTCATCCCATTTCTTTACTCTTGTCAGCAAGTTCCTGGATCATACTATGCAGCTCTGAAGGGATAGTTGCAAAAATGACGTAATCAGCAAAACCAATGTGAGTTAAATGGTCATTAATTTTTATCCCTTTGTTTTGGCAGTTTTAATGGGCATTAGAGTTTGGGAGATATGATGTCACCCTGTATCACTCCCATTCCAATTTTTATTGGTGCTGTGTCCTCTAATAGCCGAACCTTTGCATTTTCATAGATGTTATTAATAATACTAATGTATGAAATTTCAATACCCCAAGATTTCAAAGCTATTTTTATATTGTGGAATCATTGTTTGCGGGGGGGGGGGTGGCCATAACTCACTACGCTGCCCAAGCACGTTGGTGAGTGTGGGATAGCGTTTCCTCGTAGTGTGGACAGCATTAGAGGTCGTCAGAGCACGTTTAGTGAGAACGAACAGGATGCACCGTGAGAAGGCGGGGTTGGCATTTGTCAAGGAGAGGCTATAAGTTTGGGCATCACCTGATCTAGTTTCATATATGTGATACTAAATGGCTTTTTTCCGGTCTGATCCGTGGAAGCTGAGATGTCGTTCGAAATAATGGACTGTTGTAGTTTATTCGCGATACAGTCTGACACGAGTTGGGTTTACAGATAATCCTCAGCACACTAATATTGAACTCTGCAGTGATTTACAGAGTTGTTACGCGTCTGTTCACTTGCACTATTTTCGCCAGTTTCATTTGACCCCTATAATCCACCAGCTGTTTTCATCCATAGAATCACCGGTTGCTGCGCACTGTTCACAGAAAAGGCTTGCTGCGATTGTGTGTGAAAAGCCCAGGAGGACGGCCGTATGGAAGATGCTTGAACCGCTACGTCTGGCGCCAACTACACTGCTCACCACCCAAAATGCAACACCAAGAAGGAAGCGTCCGATTGGCCTCAAATTCGCAGCATGCGTCGCCCGCGAGAGGACATGCTAATGATTAGCATTGCAGGGCATATGCAAATCATGTGCGCCAGGCACACCACCGAGAAGCACTATAAGGACGGTGCACAGAAGAGCGGTCTGTAAGTAGTGGAAGTGTTTTGTGCTGCCGGACCTGTGCTTGGGAAGCTTCCTGATGCCTCGTCACAGAATACGGCAGTCATTCCAGCACGTTTTGAAGTTCGACAGAGGACGAATAGTGGCTTATCGCGACAGCGGTTTATCGTACCGAAACATCGGCCCCCGTGTGGGACGAAATCCAGCCACAGTGAGGCTAATATTAATTCGGTGGGTGCAGGAGGGACGGACGGACCGACGGTAGCAATTGCTGCAGCCGGGGCACACCACCGTACGAGAGGACCGGCATGTTGTGCGGCGGGCATTGACGGCTCGCACCGCCACATCACGAACGTTAACGCAGGAATTAGGGTGTGTTGCGCAACAACCTGTGTCAGCACATACCGTTCGACACCGTCTGCAGGAGTGGGGACTTGTCGCACGGCACCCATTGCTCCGATTACCATTGACGTTACACCATCTGCGAGTGTGGCGGTAGTGGGCCGTTGAACGCCGCACCTGGACTATGGAATGGCAAGACAGTGTTTTCTTCTCCGACGAATCCAGCTTCTGCCTGCAACACCACATTGTCGGATCGGCGTGTGGCGGCGAGAGACAGTATTTCGTCTGCATTATGCATCGCCATACCGGTCCGTCGCCTGGCATATTATGGTTTGGGACGCAATTGGATATGACACCCGCACCCCTCTGATACGCATCGCCGGTAAACTCAACAGCCACCACTACATCTCCGACGTTTTGGAGCCTGTAGTCCTCCCTTACCTGCAGGACCCGCCAGCGGTCACGTTTCAACAGGAAAATGAGCACCCGCACGTGGCACGCATCGTGCAACAATTTTCCATGGCCCGCCAGGTGTCACTGCTGCCGTGGCCCGCCTGTTCTCCCGATATGTCGCCCATCGAACACGTATGGTCGCTGAATCGGCAACCGAGTGGCCCGACAAGCACCACCCGCGGCTACGCCTGATGAACTGTGGCAACGTGTGGAAGCAGCCTGGACCGACATACCCCAAGCCCACATCCAAAGCCTCTTTCGTTCGATGCCGCGGCGTGTAGCGGTAGTTATTGCCAGCCATGGGGGGGGGGGGGGGGGCACATGACCTAATGATGTCTGCGTGTTCCGCAGGTCGCACGGGCCTGTAAGCTCATTCATTTCATCTTTGTATCTGTTGTTATGTGTCTAGTAAATCTGGCTTTGCTATCTCGTGTCCTTCTTGGTGTTGCATTTTGGGTGGCCAGCAGTGTATAATGCTTCGAAGTACGTCAGACAACTCGTTTTGCCCATTCCAACACTCAGTCGAACACTAACTGATGTTCTACATGCTGGTTCGCCTTATTCATACCGTATATCGTGCTTACCTACAGTCTTACGTGTTGAAGGGATCCATTTACCACAGTCTTATCACAACCATATGACCACCTACCTAATTAATGGGACTAACCACTCTTGGCTAGGATGACAGCGGTGAGACGGCGTTGCATGGATGCAATGAGACCCTGGAAGGTTGCCCGAGGCACACGTGCCCATTCGGCCTGCAGCAGACCACGGAGGTCCCGAAGATGACGTGGTTGTGGGTTGGCACGTCGAATCTGTCGATCCAAATAATCCCACAAGTGCTCTATGGAATTGAGGTCGGGAGATTTTGCCGGCCAAGGGAGAACGGAGACGTCGTTGCCGTGTTCCTGCGGAACCAATCACGCACCCCCTTAGCGACGCGGCACGCAGCACTGTACTGTTGGTAGACACCGTCACCAACAGGGCAAACGTCCAACATTAAGGGATGCATGTGGTAAGCGAGGATGGACAGGTAGCCACTGGCGTTCATGGACCCATCCACATGGTTCGTACGCGTCCTGAAATCCTGGAAAAGTCCTGCAATTACATTTTGTCCTGGAAAAGTCCAAGAAATGTCCTAAAATTCTGTTACATGTTCTGGAATTGTATCCATTCCTGCCTTTTTTTTTTTTTTTTTTTTTGTCCTTGCGCGATGTTTTTAGTTGTTGATTTTTCTACTGACATAACTTCTGTCTAACAAATCCCCCCCCCTGACAAATGCGCGCGGGAGGGTTACGGGTTTTCTTGTCTGTTCGGATGACTCAAGCTGTGTTATTAGCATCTTTTGTGTCCTACTTCTGTTATCACGTTGTCTGTCCGACCGGGGAGACCATATCTCTGCAATTATTAGTTCGATTTGTAAAATTCTATTTTTACTGGGAAGCTTAACATGTGAGAATGATGATCCATTCGTTCCGATTTTTTTTCCGATGCGCAACTTTGCCGCTAAAGGGCGCAAATGGAGATCGTATCGAATTTAAAATGTATTTTATTTCATATACAGTATTTGCTTCTAAATATCCAATTGAAGGAATTATTTTTCCTTTCGATGACATTTATATCGAAGAATATTTTAGTTACTGTCCCTTTACCAAATAATGCATAAATTTTCCGCTAGGGGACGTAATTTTCCGCTAGGGGGCATAAATTTTCCTTTAGGGGGCGTAAATCGCAATTTTCCACATATCTCCGCTTCTAAAAGTCAGATTTGAAAAATTCTTCCTGCGTCGGATACAGCTCTTGAGGAGAAATGTTTTGCCCATAAATCCTCACTTTTGGTAAAGAATGGTTTGGCCACTAGGGGGCGTAAGAGTTAATTTTTTGCTTCCGATGTATTTGCAACAAAATCTGAGCTGGAAACTCGATTGAAAAATTCTTCCGTGAACCGATACAGCTCACCTCGGAAAACTTTTTAAGATTACCTCCTGCTTAAAATAGTGCATAATTTTTCCACCAGGGGCATACACGTATATCTTATTTTTGTCCATATCTGTTTCTAGAAGTCAAATTTGAAAAATTCTTTCTTTGTTGGAGAAAATTTCCGGCGGGAAATGTTTCTCATATAATTTCAAATATTTTGTAACGCACAAGTGTACCGCTAGAGGGCGTAAGTTCATGTTTTCGTTTAGAGCAATATCTGCAAGACTAAAAACCAGCTTGAAAAATATTCTCTTTCGATCAGATACTACTAACTATGAAAACTCCTTATGCGTATTTTCTTCCCAAAATAATGCACAATTTCGCAGCTAGGGGACGCTAATATTTAATCTATTTTTTTTTTCAATATCTGTACTTCTAAATGTCCGATTTAGAAAATTCTTCTAAAACCAGATACCTTGTGGAACACTTTAGGTTTGTATTTGAGGAGGTTTGTGGTTCACAATTCTGCCACTAGGTGGTGTTTGTGTACTTCTGTTTGCAGCCTATCTCTACCTCTGAAAACCCTATTGAGAAATTTCTTTTTTCACTGTATGCCATTCGCTATAATAAAAATTGAGGGTGAATAAGATTTTTGCTACAATGAGGAGATCCTCTTCAAATAATGTACAACTTTGCCCCTAGGGGTTAAAGGTCAAAACGTTTTTCTTGTTATCTCTGCTTCCGGGAGACGAATTTGAAAAGTTATTTTTCCTTCGCTTAGCTTTTGCTATGAAAAATACTTTTAGCTTGTTTTCAACTTTTCCACTGCAAAATTCTTCCACTAAAAGGCATAGTTATATCATAGTTCCTTCTATATCTCTTCTTTAAAACTGTTCGATTTGAAAATCTTTTTGTCTCTAATACCTTCCTTCTGTTATGGGAAACGTTTTTTGCGCCATTTATTAATTTTCGTAACATACTTTTTAGCCAGTGGTGGAAGTAAATAGCTTTGTGTGTTTGTGTGTGTGTGTGCCTTAACTGACATTTTCTAATGAATACTTCATATAAAAATTTGCCATAAAATCAGATTGCTTTCTGATAACAGAAACCTTAAACCTACTTGTTTTTTAGTATTTTCTGAGCTAAGTAATCACTTTGCATCTTCTATAGTTTTCTAATCATACTCAGTTAAATTGCCTTAATCACTAATGAATGCAGTTGTTCACACCCCTTGTACTTAAGGTTTTCCCGTTATTCTCTTTCTTTTCACCTTGGACATTTTTGTGCATACTTTGTTTGCTGGCGCGTACAAATTAAAAACATAGCTACAGCATCAATATTATGTTGAAAATTCCTTTCCTAAATAAAATGTAACAGAAACACTTACTTCCAATGTTTAAGTGTTTAAGAAATAACAATCCCTTTGGTTCTTTGAAAAAGGTTCAAATATCTCACCTTTCCTTACATTTAAATTTCCAATGTAAGCATTATTTCAAAATAATTAAATATAAATAGTATTTTATGTATTGATTGTGTGGTATATGAAAGCATTTCAAGAGTAATGTCACATACCAATGTATTTTTGAGTTTTATGTGTGTTTGTTTTTATTTTTATTATAATTCTGTAATTTGCTTCAATAATTGAACTAAAGCCAAAGTAAGAAAAGAAATTTTTCTCAATCAGTATATAAAAGTTTTGTAGATATTAAACCCGGTCGCATTTTCAGTGGCAGTTTTGGTATTTCAGTATTTATCTGTGATTCTAGGTTTCTGATTAGCTGCAGCGGACATTATTTTTAACATTTTGCATTAAGTTTGCCCGAGGATGTAGGAAGTTGTAGGTTACAGGTTGAACAGACCTATGGTTTCACCATATTTTAAGTAAGAGTGTTTGGATCGTACGTCCTGGAAAAAAAAATCCAAAAGTCCTGGAATTTTGTGATTGAAAAAGTGTATGAACCATGCATCCTGTGATACCAGCAGTCCCGGTTCATACCAGGAAAACATCCCTCAGACATTCACACTGGCACTTCCGGCCTGCACTTGACCGACAAGCATATCCGGGTGATGGTTCTCGTGTGTCTGGCGCCGTATCCGCCACCGCTCGTTACTTCTGTGGAGTAGAAACCACGATTCGTCGGAGAAATCAACCTTTTCCACTCTTCCATTGTCCAATGTCGGTAGTCCCATGCGAACTACAGGCGGCTTTCTCCGACGAAATATCATACAACTTCGACCATGCGAACTATAGGCGGCTTTCTCCGACGAAAGATCATACAACTTCGACCATGCGAACTACAGGCGGCTTTCTCCGACGAAAGATCATACAACTTCGACCATGCGAACTACAGGCGGCTTTCTCCGACGAAAGATCATACAACTTCGACCATGCGAACTACAGGCGGCTTTCTCCGACGAAAGATCATACAACTTCGACCATGCGAACTACAGGCGGCTTTCTCCGACGAAAGATCATACAACTTCGACCATGTGAACTACAGGCGGCTTTCTCCGACGAAAGATCCTACAACTTCGACCATGCGAACTACAGGCGGCTTTCTCCGACGAAAGATCATACAACTTCGACCATGCGGTCTACAGGCGGCTTTCTCCGACGAAAGATCATACAACTTCGACCATGCGAACTACAGGCGGCTTTCTACGACGAAAGATCATACAACTTTGACCATGCGAACTATAGGCGGCTTTCTCCGACGAAAGATCATACAACTTTGACCATGCGAACTATAGGCGGCTTTCTCCGACGAAAGATCATACAACTTCGACCATGCGAGCTACAGCGGCTTTCTCCGACGAAAGATCATACAACTTCGACCATGCGAACTACAGGCGGCTTTCTCCGACGAAAGATCATACAACTTCGACCATGCGAACTATAGGCGGCTTTCTCCGACGAAAGATCATACATCTTCGACCATGCGAACTATAGGCGGCTTTCTCCGACGAAAGATCATACAACTTCGACCATGCGAACTACAGGCGGCTTTCTCCGACGAAAGATCATACAACTTCGACCATGCGAACTATAGGCGACTTTCTCCTGAGTTAACATGGGTGCCTTGACGAAGCGTCGACTACGGAGACCCATGCGTAACAGGGTTCGCTCTACTGTTATCGGGGACACGCACCTTGGTGCCCCAGAGTTCATTTGCGTGATGAATTGCTGCACTGTGAAGTGTCGATTGCCCTTTACCAGTCAACGGAGGCGGCATTCTCCTCTGGGGCTCCACAGTTATGACGTCGGGAAGTACTTGGTTTGCCAGCGGTCCTTTCTTGGACCACCCTTCCTAGAGCATCTCGCGAACAGCCCACAAAGTCTGCTGTTTCTGAGATGCTCCTACCCTTGGCGCGGTAGCCGATAATCATTCCTTTATGAACATCCGTCATATCACTACCTCTGCAATTGTGTTCACGTAACGCACTATTGCTCATCTGTCCTGGCCGACTGCTTATACCTCAGTGTGGTCGACCTTGTCACGTGCACTATGTGACCAGCCTGGCTGGGTACACTGTGATTCCGGATGAGGTATATAATTCTGATATGACCGTGTATGTGACAAATGCAGGTATACCTTCTAAACTGATATCATAGCGTATGTGGCAAACAACTTAAATGAAGATGTACTCGTCGATGCGTAAGCAAATTAGTGATCAATCTGAAATAATAAAAAAAAATTCTGCGACCTGGTCCGTACTGAGGAGTCCCCTAGTGAGCTATAATTACCAGCAGAAGGGGCAAATGATAAGATATAATTCGAATGCAACAAAACTGAAAGTGAGTCGTGTTTGGAGAAGTAACGACAAAATGTTTTTCTGGTAAGTTTTAATGCCAAATTTTACGTATGTATCATGCGTTCTCACATGAGGTCTATGTAACTTTTATGTCTGAAAGCTAAAAAAAATCATTCGCAGATTATCTCTTTCTTTAAAATAATGTTCGCTTCCATGTCTCATGTGTTTCGTCGTTCCTTCCCGTTGATCGTCGTTCGCATCTCTCATGCACCACTTCCATCGTTAATAGATGGCAGAATCTAATGACTGAGACGAGTGCCTTTAATGTAATTCCCAAGAAAGCAGAATTTGTTGTGCTTCTCCAAGAAATATCGTGAAGTCGAGGATTTCTTCGCGAATAATTCAGGGAACGATGTTCCTTTAAGAACTTTGCCTCTGCGACGGGCATTTCATTTTCGATAATCATTTATCTTTTCATCGTTGTTTGATGTTGCTCCTTTGCAGGCTAGAGGAAAGTGATTGTCGCTGACAGAAAGTAAAACTGAAAAGTCGCTGGTACAGTAAAACTGAAAGTGTGCATAATCGTAGCTATAACGAAGTAAATTTCTCCGTCATTTTTGGTACACGCCAGGGATCGAACCCGGGTCCCCTCATTCCGGAATAAGTCGCTCTACCAATTGAGCTACGCGGACGTTTGTTGTCGCTGCTGTCTGTCTTTATGTCGTGTGCGTCCTGCTGGGCAGGCATGTCACATCTCCCCCCGCCCCCGAAAGAGGGCCGGGGGCATGGCCCACGGGTCAGCCGTGACCATGAACCGTTACAGGCAGCCATCCGCTGTAGAACGTGCACTTGTGAACTCCCAGTCAATCTGGTGTGTGGAATGCAACGTCACACACATTTTATATTACCAAGCGCTGAAGAGGAGATTCTCTTTTTTTTCTATCTCGCGGTGTGGAAAGAACATCACACCATTGCGAGATCTTGAACGGCCGAGTCATCCGGGAAGTTCGGGCGCCATTATAACGAAGTAAATTTCTCCGTCATTTTTGGGTCCACGCCGGGGATCGAACCCGGGTCCCCTCATTCCGGAATAAGTCGCTCTACCAATTGAGCTACGCGGACGTTTGTTGTCGCTGCTGTCTGTCTTTATGTCGTGTGCGTCCTGCTGGGCAGGCATGTCACATCCCCCCCCCCCGCCCCCGAAAGAGGGCCGGGGGCATGGCCCACGGGTCAGCCGTGACCATGAACCGTTACAGGCAGCCATCCGCTGTAGAACGTGCACTTGTGAACTCCCAGTCAATCTGGTGTGTGGAATGCAACGTCACACACATTTTATATTACCAAGCGCTGAAGAAGAGATTCTCTTATTTTTTTCTATCTCGCGGTGTGGAAAGAACATCACACCATTGCGAGATCTTGAACGGCCGAGTCATCCGGGAAGTTCGGGCGCCATTATAACGAAGTAAATTTCTCCGTCATTTTTGGGTCCACGCCGGGGATCGAACCCGGGTCCCCTCATTCCGGAATAAGTCGCTCTACCAATTGAGCTACGCGGACGTTCGTTATCGCTGCTATCTTCCTTTTTGTCGTGTGCGCCCGGCTGGGCAGGCACGTCACATAGCTCCGGTGTTATTCCAGACTTAAATACAAATTAAAATATGCCTGACTTCTTGTATACGGCTCATGTTTATCCTGTGCACGTTTTGCAATTTTCCATGCTTGTCATTTTGTAAGTTCCAAATCATTTCAACGCGCGAACAATGATTAGCAGTAACTGAAACTAGATACTCTGCAGGCCATTTTATTCAAAACGCGCACATGTTATTTTTGTGGTTGTCTTCATTTTGGTTTCTTGCCAGAGAACAGTTGAGGTCTTTATTTTTTTGTCTTCCATTCCTTCTCTCCTTTGCCCATGTGTTGGTCTTGTACATTATCCTGAGGAGCACTTTTTTTCTGAGAACTTTGGTCTGAATGATAGGTAAAAGGTTTCTGTTATCATGCCTTCAGTTGTGATCCACCGCTTTACGATACGTAAATTATTTTGAAGTCTTGAGCCTTACGTCGTCCAGTTGTCATTTTCAGGTAGTCTTTCAAAACAGTACGAAAAGTAGGTGGTGCTTATAACCTGGAATCTCATTTCCCGCCAACTTATCTGACTTTCAAAGTATTGCCGTGTAACTCTGATATCCTTTCCAATTAATGACTAGCTTCTGCTTTATTTTGAGTCTCACAAGCTCAATAATAATAATAATCACTATGGCTTCTTTTCACGTCATTCAACAGATGATCATTTAATCTATCCACGTTTGGAATAGGGCCATCCAAAGATTTGCTGAAATTTACATTGTGGCACTTCAGATTAAAAAGGCATTTTCTAAAGTGCATCATCAAAAGCTTTTAAATAGCAGCGAATAATATTGTCATTTATCCGCATCATTGTATCTATGGCCCCCAGCTTGCTTTTCTAGTTGTAGGGATACGTGTGGTTGTTTCAAGACTCATGTCCTGACTTGTTTTTCCTTCTTGCAGGCGTAAGTCAGAGAACAAATCTGTTTCTTTCTTTTTGTGCAACAACGTTCTTTTCATTACAGTAAATCCAGTTCACCGTTTTCTGACGATAGCATTCAGTTGCTGACGTTCGTTTGCAAGACCTCATTGAACTGTGATATTAAGGCATTTTCCCAGATGGTTAACACCCACACGGTGTTAAATTTTTGAGTTACGCAGCTCTTTGATTTAGGGAGCAAAAGAAATTAGATTCATCCTTTGTTTGTATCAGGTAAGCTTCAATATTTCTTCACTCTTGGTTTGTTCTGGCAAACACTTCTTCCATTGCGAAATCTCCTTCAAGAAAGTTGGAGTTCATCTCTTGAATTACACTAAAGTTATAAGTTATTAGAAGCATCTACTGTATCTAATAACGTTTTGGGGTTCAAACCATCTTCGATTCGATGTGGTATAGATTTAACGAGGTGTTTGATGTCGTTCTTTAAATATGTTCAGCAAAACGGATGTGATGGCGGCCGTCAATTGCCGAATGTTCGCTGGAGGAAGATTGCTGTTTAAAATGGCTACCTTCAATCTCTTCTCACAAATGCTCAATTGTGTTAATATGTGGAAAGTGTGTGGCACTTTTAGCACTTTGGAATCACTGTAGTGCTCCTGGAACAACGGTGTGACGATCCGATCATTTTGGTATGGCGTATTATCCTGCCGGAAGTAACCCTCTTCATCAGAAAATACCATGCAAATGTACGGGTGTGCCGAATCAACGGTGATGTTGAAATACCTCGTGGAATACAAACGCTGTTCCTGATGTATTGAAGAACCCGATGTTCGCCATGAAAGCTGACCCTAGGCCATCATATTCCATCCACTAACTTGGATAGTTAACACTAAGCAGCTGGGATCCATCTATCCGTACTGTTGACGCTACCTTCTGGCACTTCCGTCAGCGTTTTTTAATTCAAAACGTTATTCACTAGACCAGGCAAACTTTTTCAATCTTCAAGGGACCAGTTTCGCCTTTCCCGTGCGCACTGCAGACGAATTTGTAGGCTTTTAATAGAGACGAATAGTTCACAAAAAGAACCTCTACTATTATTGTTCATTTTGGACGATGTATATGCTGAAATTCTCCTCTCAATATCGCTGTTGTACTCCACGGTGGCTTGACGTAATGGAGCTTGTCTGTTACCTCGTGCAATCCTCTCCAGCCGCCGTTGCCTTTGAACGCTGACAAGTCGTTCCACCCAGAGGAAAATCTGACTGCTTGTTTTGTTGTTTGCGCACCACTCATTGCACACCCTTGATGTAGCTGTTCTTGCATAACCGTGAAGGTTTGCCGTTTCTGAGATGCTTGCACGTGCCATCCTAGGGCACATTACTAAGTATCTTTCAAATTCGCTTAAGTCACGAGTGTTTCCCATATTGGCTGTATCTATGGTTCGTACTCGTCTGAATCCTTTGTAGTGATCTGTTTATAAAACCATCTCACCATCAGAGTTGCTTTGTGCAAACACAAATTTGTCCGTGACGAAATCGCGCCCCCTCACTCCGGAGTAAGTTGCTGTCCCAACTAAGCTACACTGACAGAATGTATCGCAGCAGATTTGCCGTCTTAACACGTGCTTTAGCTCTACAGTACGTCACAGCGTAGTTTAGTGAGAATGACACGTGTCTCATTGCTATTGGGTATGTCTAATAATTTGCTACTTTGGTGTAGATGAAACTGTTGCTTTGAACAAGCTTCGAGACTATATTACTCTTGACGTTGTCTGATCACAGTGCACTGTTCTGAGATCAGGGTTCGTGCGCCCAAAACTAACATTAAAACTTGTTTTTACAAGTGCAGAAAAGCAGTTCATATGATTTGCATGTATACACTGATCGTCTTCTATCCCGTTCTCATGTGCCACGATCTTAACTTTACGATTTGTTAGTCTTTGTGGTCCACCAAGTGCAGATTTGCATCGCTTAGCACGAAGCATTCTCGTCAAGGTACGATTTGTATTCATTTGATTAAATGGCGCTCTAATTGCTTTCCCAGCTCAATCATTCCTATATCTCGGAAGTTAGGAATTTCATTTCTTTTGCCAGGTACAGTCAGAAAATTTCAATTTAAATAATTGGAATATAGAGCAGGAAACTACTTCTGAGTTGTGACAAGTTTCAAAATAGGAAAAAGAGTATTGTGGTACCACACACAAGAGATGCTGCCTTTCTTTATCAACTCTTCTTTAAAAAGAATGTAATGTCGCCCTCATAAATGAATGGGCAGGAACTGTACAAAAAAAATAACTTTACAGGCTGTTTTACGACAACACTTTTGCTACAAAGTAATTATTCCAAATATTTAAAAACTGGCTTTTTGAAGTTTTTAAAAAGGTAAGTCACATGAAAACAAGCCGCTCCGGTGGCGCAGTGGTCTGAGCGATGGCCTCTGATCATTCGTCCAAATATTTAAAAACTGGCTTTTTGAAGATTTTAAAAAGGTAAGTCAAGTGAAAACAAGCCGCTCCGGTGGTGCAGTGGTCCAAGCGATGGCCTCTGATCATTCGTCCAAATATTTAGAAACTGGCTTTTTGAAGATTTTAAAAAGGTAAGTCAAGTGAAAACAAGCCGCTCCGGTGGTGCAGTGGTCCAAGCGATGGCCTCTGATCATTCGTCCAAATATTTAGAAACTGGCTTTTTGAAGATTTTAAAAAGGTAAGTCAAGTGAAAACAAGCCGCTCCGGTGGTGCAGTGGTCCAAGCGATGGCCTCTGATCATTCGTCCAAATATTTAGAAACTGGCTTTTTGAAGATTTTTAAAAAGGTAAGTCAAGTGAAAACAAGCCGCTCCGGTGGCGCAGTGGTCTAAGCAATGGCCTCTGATCATTCGTCCGAATGAGGTCTGGGTTCGAATCCCGGTGAGGCATGGATGTTGTGTTTGTATTACGGCACTAGCTTTCTCCCTTCCCTGGAACCAGTGACCCTAAATTAGGGACAGATGACTGCTTATAGCCCATTGAGTTGCTCACGGGGGGTCGTTTAACCTCCAAGAAAAAAAAGTGAAAACAATGACATGAATAAAATGCAAAATAATCATCTCTCTCGGATATATTTCCCATACCTGTTGTGACATTTGTATGTGGGTAATTGTTTTTGTATTCGACGTAATGCACCGGAATCGATCCCAAAACTTCTTGCTGCAGAGCAAATGGCTGCATAAGGAGTCACTTTGGGACAAAGTACTTATCCTAGCCAACACGCAGTTGTTGACAACGTGCAAGACACGGGTCACCATATCAGAAATGTAATTTTTAATTTAGCGTATTGTAACCAAAAATGTTATTGCGAAAGATTATGACATGTCGGCGAGAAATGAAAACACGCTGTCAGCCTCCCATTTTCCCAAATCTCATCAGGCCTTAATCCCTTATTGCCTAATAACGGGGTCATTAGTGACTGTGGCCAGTATTGCAGCTATAAAACGGAGGAACGTGTACCTGCCCTGAAAGAGTTTACCTGCTGCTAAGGACAATTTACCTTTTCCGGGAGATTTCTGCCGTTCTTTCACGTTGTTATACTTCTGATTAACTGTTATTTCTGGAAAAATGTTTTTCCCTCAGTGTCTTGTGTGCACTATAATGTAGCCCTTTTTCGTGTGCGAGATTGGTGTTACGCTATGTCTAAAACCATGACTAAGGAAATGTTAAACTAAATGAGAATACGATGCAATAGTTGCACGGGATAGTTCAAGTTAAGGTTTTACGGCCAGACAAAACATATACAGAAGTCAAACTTACGATACCTTTTATTGGTCCAGCAATATTTGATGAAATCCAACATATATAGCACTGTGAGTTTTGCACTTCACATAATGCCTTAATTATCTGTCGTATAATCTATCTTAACAACGATCGAACACACTAAGCAACTGCTGAATCGTCCTTTTTATCTAACGTTCTTATCACATTCATACGTCACTCTCACTGACCGCAAGAGTGTTGCAAACCTCATTCACATGAGAGAAAGATATCACGTTAAGTTTGGAAAGTGCTAAAGAGAACAAACTCAAATTTACATAGGAAAAGGAACTAAAAATGAAAGTTAAATTAGAATATACGTCACAGTACGTAACTTGCGCTTATTTGCAATAAACACGAGGTAAATTATTTGCTTCTATAAACATTAAATGGCTTTTGTTTACTGGTTTGTTTGTTTCTTTTTCGAAACAATGTTAATTTATCATAGACAGGGGATGAAATGTGATAAAGAACGGCTTCAAAATATTTCAAATTCAATCGAAAAATTTCTTGTGGAGCTGTTATCGGCGTTGAAAGTCAAAATGCTTCCCAAGAAAAAAATTCCAGCCCGTATTAGTGCTCCGTTGACTTTGCCTGAAGCAAAAACTTGACCATATGTCGGTCAATCTGTTTCCTTGTATCACAGCCGAAAGAAATTTAACTTCAGCCGTTATTGTTCTAAAATGAAACTTTTCCGTCACAAAACTTAATTAGGAAAAGACGTACTGGCGTTCAAATATTTGGGATGCATTACGCTAGAGCCACTGTCATTCGATGGATCTTCACGAAATTTAGTGTTTTAGCTCGTCTCCTCATTCGGAGACCGAAGTGGTAACGTTCGACCACACGATTTCTTTCTGACAGTACGAGTTTTCTATAATCCAGTTCTACATATCCCTCTCTTCAGCATAAGGATATTGTTTCCATCCCTGTTTTTTTACAATGCCGGTGCAAATAGTCGCATAAATTTCAGAGTCCCGAATAAAAAATCTGGAGAAATATCTGCGAATTTCAGCAGTCACAACCTAATCACCACTTCTCTAATCAAGTGAAAGGGAAATTTTTCGGGAGCTTCAATGGTATGATCATCAGCTCCAAGTTGACAGTTTAAGATTTCTGTGCCGCCCCGGTGGCGCAGTGGTCTAAGGCGCTGGCCTCTGATCGTTCGTCCGTAAGGGGTCCGGGTTCGAATCCCGGTCAGGCATGGATGTTGTGTTTGTCTTACGGCACTGGCTCTCTCCCTTCCCTGGAACCAGTGACCCTAAATTAGGGACGGGCGACTGCTTATAGCCCATTGAGTTGCTCACGGTGGTCGTTAAACCTCCAAAAAAAAAAAAAAAAAAAAAGATTTCTGTAATTAGAAGACTCGCATGCGGAACCGTTTCGTTTATAAAAAGGTTACAAAATCTTCCTTATTGATATACAAAATATACAGTGTGCATAGGAAAGTCCCTTTAGCCTGGAATAACTTGCGAACGGAGAAAGGTACAGTTATGCAAGTGAGATAACGGTATAGTAAAGCGACTACGGCCTCGGGTGGTCTAGTGGGCAACTTTCGCGACTGCCACGGAAAGGACCTCAGGTTCGATCCACTAAATATCCGCCGTGCGTCGGATGGGCACGTTAAGCCGTCGGACCCCGGTACTGGCTTCACGGTAATAAATAAGGGAGTCTTTCTCCCCCTTTCTACTTTGCTTCCGTGTCACTTTCCTATCGGGCACTCTAGCCTAAATCTCCTAGCTTCCTATTTCTGAGGGTTATTTAAGACCTGGGGTCAGACACTCCCTTCCTAAAATCCTCTACATATGAAAAAAAAAGCGACTACGCCCGATCGAATGCAACCGATAACAGCGCCCCTAGTGCCGAAATGCGGAAGTTAGCCATTGCAAATCGAAAACGAAAAGAGAGAAAGCAACATTTCCAATTACAAAGTTGTAGAGCATCAATTAATTAGTACAAAACGACATTTGTTTTACGCGGATAAGATAAATGGTCTCCTGAATACCCTACAATGTCCGAAATCGATACGCGACGATTCAAATCTGCATTTTCACATTTCGCAAATGTAGCCGTATGCAAATGCAGATTGTGTCGTTGTACCGTACCTACGATATGAAAACCAGTAGCAGGATGTACCCTGATCAGAAGTTTAGGTCTACGTATGCTGTGTGAGAATGGCGAGCTTGGATTTCTGGGGTTACGTAAAAAATAAGGTGTATGCAACAGCACCTACAAGTCTGCTGGATCTACGTCGTCGTGTTACAGATGCTTGCAATAGTGTGATACCTTCCATGCTGAGGGATGTGCATGCAGAGTGACTTTCACGAATACAAATGTGTATCGTGGGCAATGGCGAACTCTTCGAACATACTCGACATTAACTTTTTATCACTGTGCGCCAGTTTGCCTTTTTTGATTTTGTTTTGTCTGACGTCATCAAACTGTATTGACATAAGTACGCATTTATGCAATAAATTGTGTGTATTTGATCATACCTATGCCTGTTCCCTTCAAACGTTCACACAAAAGGTTGCGCATCGATTTCGGACATTTTAGGGTATTCGGGCGACAATTTATCTTATCTGCGCAAAACAAATGTCGTTTTGTACTAATTAATTGATGCTCTACAACTTTGTAATTGAAAATTTTGTTTTCGATTTGCAATGGCTAACTTCCGCATTTCGCCACTAGGGGCGCTGCTATTGGTTGCATTCGATCAGTCGTAGTCGCTTTACTATACCGTTATCTCACTTGCATAACTGTACCTCTCTCCGTTCGCAATTTATTCCAGGCTAAAGGGACTTTCCTGTGCACCCTGTGTATCAAAACCGGACTGCGTTGTGGTTGTGTTACGCTCATTTAAGTTTTAAAAATTTCCACTCTTTACATTTTAGTTCACGTTTCCTGCATTAAAAATGAATTAAGAAATTTGGTCATTTGGTTACTTTTATTTCCTTGCCCTTAAAGAATGAATAAAAACGTTCATGTTAATTAAGAAATGGCCTGTAAACAGGTTGCAGTTTAAGTGTTCCGTCTGTATAGACATGTGCAGGATTGCTAAACCCTTTTTCTTTCGCATCTCTTGTTGGTATTCATGAAGATCTAATTTTTTGCAAATGCATGACAACAGAAAAGGGCTAATTACAGTATATACAAGTACAAATCAGTCCAAAATATAGTTGTCATCGTTTGCCGCGACCTTCTCTCATCGTCTAGGCAGCTGTTGGACACCGTCACTGTAGAATTATGGCCGCTTGAACAAAACGAAGTGAGTAAGCACACGTTCGACATCGTCCCTGTTGGTGAACTGCTGTTCGCCCAGGAAATCCTGTAGCGCCCCAAAAAGGTGGTAGTCGCTTGGGGAAAAGTCCTGAGATTAAATTGGGTGCGGCAGCAGCTCCCCGCCCAGGTCCCTGATCTCGTGACATGTCACCCGTGCAGTTTGAGGTGTCGCTCCATCTTGCTGTAGGAGGACGCCCTTGCGGTTCAGCAGTGCTGGTCTTTTCGACGTGAGTTATACGTGCAGGTCGTCTAGTTGACTGCAGTACACATCGTTCGTGATATTGGCGTTGCCCGGCAGCAGCTCAAAAAAACGCGACACTCCACATATCTCACCAAACAAACACCTGGAACTTACGTGTGTGTTATCCGACTTTGGGTATCCGCATGGGCTTCTGTTTTGGGTCAAATCACTGTTTTCGGGATCTGATATTATCATACAGAACCCATTTCTCGTCACCTGTCACAATGCGGTCCACGAACGGTTGACCTTAGTCACGTGCAAGCAGGGAAAAGCATGCGATTTGCTTTCTGCTCAACTGTGAGTTGATGAGTACCCAAACTCCCCTCTTGTGCACCTTTCCAAGTTGATGCAGGTGCGTCCTAATGCTCGTGTGGGTAGTCCCCAGCTGTTTGGCCAACTCCCCGTGGTCACACGTGGAACGGTTGCTACTAAAGTCTTCAGCATGTCCATATCCACTGTTGCGGGTCTCTCGGTTTTGGGACGGTCTGACTGGTCAAACTTTCCCTCACAAAACCGTTCGAACTAACGATACCACTGACAATATGATATGGCATTGATATGCACACTGGTAATATTCCTTACAGCACTTGCGGGGGTGCTACCGCGATGAAACTCACACAGCATGCAATGGCGAATGTGCTCCTTGTCCACCTCCATGTTGGCTGGCGCTTATACTCTTCGCCTTCTGACAACTAACTGCCACTGACTTAGCCACCTACCTGCTGACGTCATGGCGGTGTGCTGCGCCATCTCACTGCCCAATGTGTGCGCTGGTCGGGGCTTCGACTTCGGTTTCTTTCCAGCCCAATACTGCAGGTCGATTTTTGATTCACTCCTTTTCAATAGAGGTCAACTTTTGTTGCGTTAAAAAAATATGGAAATAAAATGTTTTCATTAATTTTCGGAAAGCACAGTTTAAAAAGTTATCTTCCCAAAATAATTCAACTACCTTTCATAAACTGAACCCCGTCTGTTTCCCATGAAGTACGCCTCTGACCTAAAACTTTTTGCAGCAGTCAGTTCATGATCAAGTGAGTTTTGTTGTATATTAAAAGATGATACTTTCTCAAATGGCATGTCCGTTTGAGTTTTGTTCAGAGAAAATTTGCAGTCGTATGAACTAAAACTGGTGTACTCGAATGGTACACACACAGGATGAAAAACAGTCTCCATTTATCGTAGAAACGTTTTCTAACTGAACAATCTTCAAAACCTTGCATTTCTCAGTCCTATATATCTCTCCCGGTCGTTTTCTAGGGAGGGGAGAGGATGACCGTATTAACCGCTCGAAGGTAGAGGTATCAACACCGCCACGTGTCGTTGTCGCCTACGATGACCAACGTATGTGAAATTTAATGTAAAAACCATCACTTCACCCATAATCTCTGACGTTAATTTTTTGAGCAAATATTTTCTCTAACGGAGAGACTTAATCGATTTTAATTATGAATTTTCCTCAGAGATGGCATGCTTTCGTGCGTTTTGCAAAAAGATTCCCAAAACATCTGTTAGGGAGTTTTTTCCTCAATTCTATTCATTTTTACCTCGGCTCTTAAATTTTCTACCAATCTACAATCAGCAGTAACATTTAAAAATCCTAAAAGAATCCTTTCCGAAATGCGTAGAAATTATTGTCCTGTGTATTTTTGTACATTTTCTTAGAAAAGGGGCGCGTCTCTTTAAAATGCCTAAGTCACATTTAGCATATTTAAGGTTGAATTTTGTCATATTCACAGAAGATTCCTTCGACTTCATCAGATATCCTTACTTTCCATCTTATCGCTATATTTTCTTTATGACCTTTAGAACTTGAAAACCTTGCACTTTGTTTTCGACAGACATCGCAAAAAATCCCCGCTAAGTTTCGATTAGAGTTACGTGTAAACAAGTTGAGTTCTAAACCCAACAAGAATGGAGCAAAATCGTTGAAATTTAAATAAATGAGATAAAGCTGAACAAATAGTTTTAAGAAAGCACAGATTAAATTAGTTAACAACATTGCATATGATAGCTGAAATTTAATATTTTTATTAACTGATGTTGTACTTAAAGTTCGTTGAATATGACGAGAGACTGACTTTAACATTCTTCCAACTTCTTGTTTTATATGAATTAGATAAAAATGATAGTTTTCAACTCTTAGCCATTTAACAAAATAATACAAAATAATATGTCTAGCATTTCAGCAGAGATCCCTCAAACTAGACTCATATTTCTCCAGAGGCAGTTAACTGAGCCTTGAATAAGGATGAATTTATGGTTCGAAAGAATTTGACAAGTTTTTAATTCTTTCTCTTCCTTCTTATTCCTTAAAAATAACTCGGCATTACATAAAGTTTAATTAAAGTTCATTAATACACCGATGAGCGATTACATTATGACCACCTACTTAATAAGCTGTAGGACCCTCTTTAGCCCGCAAAACAGCTGCCACTCGGCGAGGCATCAATTGGATGAGGTGGCGATAGGTATCCTGGGGTATCTGGTACCACAATGTCAACAGCAGGTCCTCCAGTTTCCGTACATTTCGGGATGATGATGATTTAGCGCGAACCCGCTTTTCCAAGTTGAACCACAAATGTTCGATTGGGTTCATGTCAGGTGAATTTGAAAACCAAGGCATTAACAGAAAGTCACCGGCATGTTCCTCGAACCACTACTTGACGATTATGGCCGTGTGGCATGGCGCATTATCCTGTTGGTAATGGCTGTCACCAGCAGGGAACACAGTTGCCATAAATGGGTGAACTTGGTACGCAACGATGTTCACATAGCTGACAACTGTCAGGGATTGTGCTACTGGGATAATGGAGCCTAAAATGTCCCAAGAAAATATGGCCTACAGCATGCCACCGCCCGCCTGTTTCCGGCCAACAATGCATCCAGGTGCCATAGCTTCCGTTGGTAATCGGCGTATCCTCGCTCGGCCGTCTACATGATGCACCAGGAATCTTGATTCGTCAGACCAGGCCACTTTCTTCCAATCATCCACGGTCCAATCTCGATTATCTTGGGTCCATTCTATGCGTTGTTGACGATGACGTGCAGTGAGCATGGGGACCCGGCTGGGTCTTCGGCTACGAACGCTCATGCGCAGAAGGCTGCGATGAACTGTGTGCTGTGACACATTGCCCTCATCACTACTGTTGTAGCTGCGGGTTATTTGTCGCACTGTGTTCCTGCGGTCGCTGTGAACAATGCGCGACAGTCTCGGCTGCCCCTCTTGCATCAGTGAGCTGCGGATGCCATCCGGCTGGACGACGGCTCGTCGTTTTGCCATCTGTGCACCGCTTTTGATACGTACTCACTACAGTGGCACATGAACAAGCCGCGCAGTTTCCGAGATCGCACTTCCGAGGCACCGTGCGATCGCAATTTGTCCTTTATCAAACTCCGATGAATCGGCAGCTTTTCCCCCATTTGGACTCCGAACACTACTAACCGAAAGCCGGTCCCACGGTTGTGTATATACTGCTCTGTGAAATTCACCTGCTCCACCGTTCGGTCTCCAGACGCGCTCATTTCTGTAGGCTGGGGTTGGTCATAATGGAATGGCTCATCTATAAAACAAATAAAGTAACATAACTTCTTTCAGAACATGTAAACTCCTCGAACGTTCTAAGACATGCTCTGCTTCTTATTGACGAAAACTAAGATTTCGACGCCGTCACGGTGGAGCAGTTATCTTAGCGCTGGCTTCTGATCATTCGTCCGAGAGTTTCCGGGTTCGAATCTGCAATGTATGGATGTTGTGTTTGTCTTACGCCACTGGCTCTTTCCATTCCCTGGAGCCAGTGGCCCTAAATTAGGGACTGGCGACTGCTTATAGCCCATCGAGTTGTTCACGGTGGCGTTAAACCTCCAAACTAGCAAACAAAGATTTTGACATAGAAACATAAATTTAAATCGAAAGAATTTCATTATTTTAAAAACAAAATCTTTCTCTCTCACTGGTAAAGGTGAATTGACCAGGGAGAAATTCTAGAAAAGAAATTTCTCCATTGTTCCCTTTCTCTCACAACTGTGCTGATAAAAGCGAACCTAGTAGTTAAGCAAAGCTGTGCTCACCGTGGTCGCTTAGGCAAATCTTTTTTTGGAACATCGTAGCAAATGAATACTTGAATGTTTAAGAATTTCTCTATTAGACGTTTATAATCGGGAAACAAGAAATATTTGGCTGAAAATTGTATACATCTATGTGCTTTATAACATGAAGTCCTGTGAATGCAGTGTTGTTTTTTTTTTCAATGGAACGAAATAATTTCGTGCTCTTAAAAGGAACTGTTTAGCTGTGAAATAGTTAAATTAACGACGAATATTAAAGATGTACTTGGACCAATGAAATTCTTTCAAATTAATCAAAACAAATTTCCTATCGACATAAAGAAGAAATTAATTTAAATAATTGTAATTAGCATTATCCGTCATCTGTTATATTGTTTAAAACATTTTTTAACTCTTCCTAGATACCTAGTTTTTGTTATATGTAATTTGATACTGAAAGAACATTTTTGTTCCGATATTTATATTTTCATGCTTACTGAATTCCTGCGACAGTGGACTTAACCGACCCTAAGTTACAAGCATAAAAATTCGGGAAAAGACTATCCGGAGAATTCAACCACTTCATTTCATTGACCAATACCTGCTCCACTATGTCATAAAATTCTTCTACACTGCTGGCCACCAGAAATGCAACACAAAGAAGGAAGCATCCGATTGGCCTGAAATTCGCAGCATGCGTCACCCGCGAGAGGACATGCAAACGATCAGCATTGCAGGGCATATGCAAATCATGTGCTCCCGGCACGCCACCGAGAAGCACTATAAGAAGGGTGCACAGAAGGTGGGGTGTAAGTAGTGGAAGTGTGTTGTGCTGCCGGACCTGCGCATGGGAAGCTTCCTGATGCCTCGTCGCAGAATACGGCAGTCATTCCAGCACGTTTCGGAGTTCGACATAGGACGAATAGGGGCTTATCGCGACAGCGGTTTATCGTACCGATACATCAGCGCCCGTGTGGCATTCAGTGGCTGCAGGAGGGACGGACGGACCCACGTGAACGATTGCCGCCACCGAACGAGAGGAACGGCCATGTTGTGCGGCTGGCATTGATGACTCGCACCGCCACATCACGAACGTTAACGCAAGAATTAGGGTGTGTTGCGCAACAACCTGTGTCAGCACGTACCGTTCGACGTCGTCTGCAGGAGAGGGGACTTGTCGCACGGCGCCCATTGCTCCGATTACCACTGAAGTTACATCACCGGCGATTGCGGCGGAAGTGGGCCGTTGAACGCCGCACCTGGACTACGGAATGGCATGGCATGGCATTGTCTTCTCCGACGAATCCAGCTTCTGCCTGCAACACCACATTGTCGGATCCACGTGTGGCGGCGAGAGACTGTATTTCGTCTGCGTTATGCATCGCAATACCGGTCCGTCGCCTGGCGTTATGGTTTGGGGCGTAATTGGATATGACACCCGCACCCCTCTGGTACGCATCGCCGGTACACTCAACAGCCACCGCTACATGTCCGACGTTTTGGAGCCTGTAGTCCTTCCTTACCTGCAGGACCTGCCAGCGGCCACGTTTCAACAGGAGAATGCGCGCCCGCACGTGGCAGGCATATTACAACAATTCTTCACGGCCCACCAGGTGTCACTGCTGCAGTGGCCCGCCTGTTCTTCCGATATGTCGCCCATCGAACAGGTCTGGTCGCTGATCGGCAACCGAAGGGCCCGGCAAGCGCCACCCGCGGCAACGCCTGATGAACTGTGGCAACGTGTGGAAGCAGCCTGGACCGATATACCCCAAGCCCACATCCAAAGCCTCTTTCGTTCGATGCTGCGGCGTGTAGAGGCCGTTATTGCCAGCCATGAGGGCCACACGAACTATTGATGCCTGCGTGTTCCGCAAGTCGCACGGGCCTGTAAGCTCAATCGTTCCATCTTTCTATCTGTTGTTATGTGTCCAGTAAATCTGGCTTTGCTATCTCGTGTCCTTCTTGGTGTTGCATTTTGGGTGGCCAGCAGTGTATATCTTTTGCATAGTACGATGGGTTTTTTTGGTTGTGTCTGTGCAATAATCAAATTCTTGTGAATCTTCGTCCTTAGGTTTCTTAAAAATCACCTCTATAAAAATACTTTATTTGATAGCATGATATCTAATCAAAGATCGACGGATGATTCCCTCAGATGAGTTCTTGACCTCATTTTAAAATACTGGAAGTCATTCCTCTGAGTCGTCTTAAGGTGTTTTTATAAGTCAGTAGTGCCGCCCCGGTGGCGCAGTGGTCTAAGGCGTTGGCCTCTGATCATTTGTCGGAAGGGGTCCGGGTTCGAATCCCGGTGAGGCATGGATGTTGTGTTTGTCTTACGGCACTGGCTTTCTCCCTTCCCTGGAACCAGTGAATCTAAATTAGGGACGGGCGACTGCTTATAGCCCATTGAGTTGCTCACGGTGGTCGTTAAATCTCAAAAAAAAAAAAAAAAAAAAAAAAAGGATTCCCTCAGGTGAGTTCTTGACCTCATTTTAAAATGCTGGAAGTCATTCCTCTGAGTCGTCTTAAGGTGTATTTATAAGTCAGTAGTCTTTCCTTGGACACATATTCCATAAGTACGAAATACTTCGAAAGATCATTCGGTGGAACCTTCCCAGTGTATTAGAAGGTCCAGAATCGAGGGCTCATCAGTCATACCTTCTAAAGAAGAACCATTAGGTGGGCGTGCAGATTTAGTATTTTGGGATCCTCCACCACAATATTGGACAGGTGGTACTTCTGAGGTCATGTTTCATGTCGTTTCCATTCACACTGACCAGAAAATTATGACTAACAATGATTGCATTCAAATGGATTTAAGTAAGTACGTATCAACACGTATCTTTTAAGAACAAATTTTCTACCGAAAGACTTGAAGTTAACGAACACATGTGGAAAAAAATCCAGTTGTTATTGATTTGCATCCGGTTTGGTAAATACTCCATTGGTTAACATCTGTGACGGAAAAGAAAATGTAATTTAGAACAGAAAGAACAGAAATTTTCTCGACGTTTATAACTACATCTCAAAAAAAGTGTGTACATAAAACTAGCACATCATTTAAAAAATGTGCATATCATATTGCTAGCTTTTCATATGTTAGAAGGGAATCATACGAATTTCAACTCTTCCACGAGACAAAATATAGCACAAACTACACTGTTGGACAATTGCTAAGGACGGATCATAAACGGCTCTATAGCGCATAAAAAAGTAAGTGTGGTTGGATGCCAAGTGAAATAAAATAATGTCAGAATGCCAGGACATTATAAGAAAGACAATTTATTGTGCTCTTAAATACAGAAGGCTTTGGAACGTGTTCAAGGGACAAACAGGCCATTTTGTGCAGAATACGTAAACGTGAAAAAAATGCAATTACCGTCCGCAGGCGTTCCGGCGTAAGATGTAAATACGGGATATGGCCACCATGGAGGGCGATGCAAGATTCCACACGTCGTGTCATGCTTTGCCCAACATTATCAAGCAGCTGTTGGGGTAATTTATCCCATTCCTCTGTCAGTGCACGGATGAGGGTGTCCTTGTTTATTGGAGGGCACTGGCGACCAGCAAGACTCCTCCCCAAAGCATCCCACAAATTTTCAATGGGATTCTGGTCTGGAGAACGTGCTGGCCATACGAGGCGTTGAATATCCTCGCTCTCAAGACACTCCTGGACAGCGACTGTTCGATGACATGTTGCGTTGTCTTCCATAAAAATGAATCTATCACCGATAGCACCACGGAACATGCGAACATGAGGTAGCAGAACATCATTAATGCATCGTTGGCCAGTCATAGTCCCAGTTGGAAGCACATAGAGGGACGTACGGCCATTGATCATGATGCCAGCCCATTCCATGACACTACATGTCGGATATCGGTCCCTTTTCCTGTATGTTTGCTGGACAATATGCGGTACCACTATGCCGCCCCGGTGGTGCAGTGGTCTAAGGGGATGGCCTCTGATCATTCGTCCGAAAGGGGTCTGGGTTCGAATCCCGGTGAGGCATGGATGTTGTGTTTGTCTTACGGCACTGGCTCTTTCCCTTCCCTGGAACCAGTGACCCTAAATTAGGGACGGGCGACTGCTTATAGCCCATTGAGTTGCTCACGGTGGTCGTTAAACCTCCAATCAAAAAAAAAAAAAAAAAAAAAGTACCACTATCACGCTAGATCAGTTGTCGTCGACAATCAGACGATAGACTGTATCTACTCTCATCTGAGAAGAGGACAGCAGACCAGTCGTTATCAGTCCAATTGCGATGTTGATGGCACCATTGCAAACGGGCGGTACGGTTACGTCCGGACAATGGGATGCACACAACAGGACGGCGGGCGTATAGTCCTCCTTCATGCAAACGTCTGGCGACAGTTTTTCGGGAGATCTGCTTGCCAGTAGCAGCTATAAACTGATTTGCTACCCCACTAGCTGTGCTGCGCCGGTATCTTTTTGTTGATAGCACTATGTACCGATCTTCTGCAGGTGTCGTACTGCGAACACGACCTCTCCCGTGACGTTTACTACACTCTCCATTTGTTTGAAATGATTTCCAAAGCCTTGAAACAACATTGTGGCTGACGTCGAACTCCCTGGCAACATCTGTTATTTTTCGCCCTTCTTCAATCTTGCCAATAATACGGCCACGCGTAAAATCATCTAGGTGATGTCGGGAAGACATACAGAAAATTGCAAGTTCGTCAATTGATTCTTTCCCTTTCAACCTTGCGTTTGAACAACAACGGTCAATACGCGTCAAATCCTTTATATCTCTTATCAGCGCTATGACGTCACGAACAAGTTCGGCAATCCAAAATTTACATACGCACAACACGTCTTACTGTATCCCGCACTTATGCTAATTTCCACATTTTCCTGCCTTCCATTTTATGGTTGCTATCGTTGCTATTGTCATCCGTCCTTAGCAATTGTCCGGCAGTGTAATACATTATATTCATATTAGTTTGTATATACGTATATACACTGCTGGCCACCCAAAATTCAACACTAAGAAAGACACGAGGTAGTAAAGCCAGATTTACTGGACACATAACAACAGATTCAAAGATGAAACGATTGAGCTTACAGGCCCGTGCGACTTGCGGAACACGCAGATATCAATAGTTCGTGTGGCCCCCATGGCTGGCAATAACGGCCGCTACTCGCCGCGGCATCGAAAGAAAGAGGCTTTGGATGTGGGCTTGGGGTATGTCGGTCCAGGCTGCTTCCACAAGTTGCCACAATTCATCAGGCGTTGCCGCGGGTGGTGCTTGCCGGGCCACTCGGTTGCCGATCAGCGACCAGATGTGTTCGATGGGCGACATATCGGGAGAATAGGCGGGCCACGGCAGCAGTGACACCTGGTGAGCCGTAAAGAATTGTTGCACGATGCCTGCCACGTGCGGGCGCGCATTGTCCTCTTGAAACGTGGCCGCTGGCAGGTCCTACAGGTAAGGGAGGGACTATCAGGCACCAAAACGTCGGAGATGTAGTGGTGGCTCCTGAGTGTACCGGTGATGCGTACCACAGGGTTGCGGGTGTCATACCCAATTGCGCCCCAAACCATAACGCCAGGCGACCGACCGCTATGGCGATGCATAATGCAGGCGTCATACAGTCTCTCGCCGCAGTGCTGCCACACGCGGATCCGACCATCGTGGTGTTGCAGGCAGAAGCTGTATTCGTCGGAGAAGACACTGTCTTGCCATTCCATAGTCCAGGTGCGGCGTTCAACGGCCCACTACCGCCACACTTGCCGATGGTGTAACGTCAATGGTAATCTTAGCAATGGGCGCCGTGCGAAAAGTCCCTTCTCTTGCAGACTGCGTCGAACGGTACGTACTGACACAGGTTGTTGCGCAACACATCCTAATTCCTGCGGTAACGTTCGTGATGTGGCGGTGCCAGCCGTTAATGCCCGCCGCACAACATGCCGGTCCTCTCGTTCGGTGGTGTGTCGCGGCTGCGGCAATCGCTCTCGTCGGTCCGTCCGCCCGCTTCTCCTGGACCCAGCAAAACCATACTCGCCTCACTGTGGCTGGATGTCGTCCCACACTGGAGCCGATGTCTCGGTACGATTAACCGCTGTCTCGATAAGCCCCTATTCGTCCTATGTCGAACTCTGAAACGTGCTGGAATGACTGCCGTATTCTGCGACGAGGCATCAGGAAGCTTCCCACGCACAGGTCCGGCAGCATAACACACTTCCACTACTAACACCCCGCCTCCTGTGCAGCCTTCTTATAGTACTTCTCGGTGGCGTGCCGGGCGCACATTATTTGCATATACCTTGCAATGCTAATCGTTTGCATGTCTTCTCGCGGGCGACGCATGCTGCGAATTTCAGGCCAATTGGATGCTTCCTTCTTGGTGTTGCATTTTGGGTGGCCAGCATTGTATAATGAAGTATGATTTTTACGCGTTCTACTGATTTCTCAAAGTCTTCCGTGCTGTGGAAATACCCATGTCATACAAGAAAAAAATATGCCGATGTCAAGGAGAAAGTCATAATAGTGGAAGATCAATCTCAAGACGGAGATAATCTGGATATGCCTCCAACTTCACTGGTGTGCAAAAATTAACGACTAAGAGGAGAAATTAGCATAACAGCGGAACGAGCAGGCAGAACGGACCGGAAGACCACTAAGGAGATAGACTAGGGTCCGGTACGGTAGGGCATGCGCATATATGCAACATGACGTGGGAGGGGGGGGTCGGAAGGGTGTAAAGCACACGGGCGGTGTACGCTCAGCAATTCGGTGAAAGCTATTGCACCGTGTACATTGGTTTGAACAACGTCGAGTCGCTGCCACCGTGTAATATGGCCAACAGGCAATCCAGTAGACGACATCTTGATGACTTTACCTGAGGTGGCGTCATTGGGAAGTTGGAAGAAGGTTCGAAGTGTGACTAGTGTGGCCGAGGAGTTTGGGATCGCTCACAGCATCGTTTAACGAGCTTGGAGAGCATTTCAAACGACAGGAACAGCTGTCCGAGAGTTTAGCAGTGGTCCTCCACGATCAACCACGGCGGCGGACGACCGGTATATTGTCCTACAGGCCAGAAGAGACAGACGGCAGACAGCCGGAGAAATCGCAAGACACGTGCAACAGACAACTGGACGTCCGTTATCGCGGTTTTACCGTGGCCAGGAGGCTGTACAAAGGTGGTCTATTTGCACGACGACCAGTACGGTGTGTGCCATTAACGCCTGCTCATCGGAGACGGCGGTTTCTGTGGTGCCAGGAAAACAAGAACTGGACACATCAGCAATGGAGTCGAGTTCTCTTTACGGATGAGAGCCGATTTAGTCTGACGATGTATTCTGGACGTATGCACATCTGGAAAGAGCAGGGAACACGCAATCACACCTCCAACATCATCGAAAGGGGCCGGTTTGGAAGTGGCGGAGTTCTCGTTTGGGGAGGTATCATGCTTGGTAGCCGTACTGACCTCCACATCTTCCAAGGAGTTTCAGTCACTGGTGTCCGCTATTGTACCGAGGTTCTCCTGTCTCACGTGCGTCTGCTTAGAGGTGCTGTGGGTCCTGAGTTCCTCTTCATGGACGACAACGCTACACCTCATCGTACAGTGGCTGTCGCAGAGCTGTTGGAGAGGAAAGATATTCAACGCATGGATTGGCCCGCAAGGTCCCCGGACTTAAATCCAATCGAACACGTGTTGGACCTTCTCAGGAGATGCTTGGCAGCACGTCACCAGCCGCCAGCAACGATTCCGCAGCTGCGTTTGGCGCTACAAGAGGAATGGGCCACGATGCCTCTACAGCTCCTTGAGAACTTCGTCCTCGGCATGGACAAGTCGTCAGGGGTGATCATATCCTCTACTAAAGACTGGATGATTTTTCTTGGCAGCCGCCTGTCACATGGACGTTTGTCTTCTGTCCAGTTGTGCTCGAAGCTACCTTTTCAATAAAGTGCCTTTGTATCCTTTGGATTCCTTGTTTGGGCGGTTTTGCTCACTAGCCCCATATTCTTACATCTTGGGGATCTCATGGTGTGATTTGAGTCGATGTGGAACACTTCTACACGACGTTACATTCGAAAAACCGTCTCGTCCTTAATTTTTGCACGCCAGTGTATAATACTCAATAACAATATGGGCTTTCGTCTTCCCATTAGACTACTTTAAAATAAACATTTTCAGTTATCTGCTGCCAGATACTCGGTTTTTATAATAGCTTTTTAATCGTCATTTTTTTTTTTGATTGTTTTTTTTTTTTTTTTTTTGATTGGAGGTTTAACAACCACCGTGAGCAACTCAATGGGCTATAAGCAGTCGCCCGTCCCTAATTTTAGGGTCACTGGTTCCAGGGAAGGGAGCGAGCCAGTGCCGTAAGACAAACACTACATCCATGCCTGACCGGGATTCGAACCCGGACCCTTTACGGACGAATGATCAGAGGCCAGCGGCTTAGACCACTGCGCCACCGGGGCGGCCGTCGTTTTCCATCAGGTATTTCCAGAATTCCTCTTAAGTTTGAAGTCTGTGATTTTCGTTAATGCCAATTCTTTAAATGAAATACTGGTATTTCAGCGATTTTGTTTTTATTAAGCAAGTTGAATTCATTAACGCAAACAAAATACTCCCTTTTCATTCAATTCGTAAAGCTCAATGACACGAAAGCAGTTTTTTAAAGGGGGGGCGTTAGTTCACAGACTGAGATCTACGTAGGTAGAAGAAGAAATAAATTCGGACTTCTAAAAAAAACAGCTGTCCTCCAGCATTTGTTGAAGCGCGAGTTATTTATACACATTACATGGGAAATCAAAATATTTTTTCAGAAATGAGGGTTGACCAGAAGTATAACAGCGTGAAAAAATAGCGGAAATCGTCCGTGGCAGGTGAATTGTCCTTCGGAACAGGTGAACACTCTTTTCAAGGCAGGTATAGTTTCCTCCGATTTATAACCGTAATATTAGGCAAAATGGTAATTGGTATTCCGAGTGAAATTTCGTAGGCCTGATTTACAAGCACCCCAATATTATGCAAAATGGGTAGTAGCTAGTCTGTCCACTGAGTAAAATAGTTTATGAAACCCCGTAATTAAATAACCCTACGCGTGTCCGCTCCGAAAACGAAAATCTCTGACAACTCTAACAACGATTTGACACACCTCATCTTCATGAAATTTTTATAAAGATGAGGTGTGTCAAATCGTTGTTAGAGTTGTCAGAGGCGCTTGCTTCTGGTCAGTTGTCCGAGTTCGGCCACAGCTTGAGTACCGGATGAGGCATGGGTGGTGTGCTTGTTGTCCTGCACTGGTTCTGTCCCTCCCTGGAACCGGTGGCCCTGAGGGAGAGACGAGTGATGTCATATAGAAGCTCATGGGGTGGGGCTTTAAAACCCAAACCTGAGGTGTATTCTTGTTCAGTCTTTCTTACACGGAAAATTATTTTAGTGACTCGAAATCTCAACATTTTTGTAAAGCTTTTTAATTAAAAAATAACTTTATGAATTTATAAGGTAAGGTAGTATGTATTTCTGAGAAACTACAAATTCTATCCATTTTCCGCAAATATTTGGAATATTTTACTCAGTTAATGGTTCAGAAAATTTTCGTAATGCAAGGAACTTCTTCCGAATGTTAGTTTTTCGTTCCTTTTGGGTTTCTTTGGGAGTTGCAGAGCCTATCTTAATTATTTCTTGAAGTCGATTTTAGCCGCCCCGGTGAAGCAGTGGTTTAAGCGATGACTTCTGATCATTCGTCCGAGAAGGGTGCGGGTTCGAATCCCAGTGAGGCATGGATGCTGTGTTCGTCATACGGACCTGGCTCTCTCCCTTCCCTGAAACCAGTAGCTCTTAATTAGGGACGGGCGACTGCTTATAGCCCACTGAGTTGCTCACGGTGGTCGTTAAACCTCCAATCAAAAAAAAACAAAAAGTGTATTTTACTTTTGTGCAGATTTCTTCTTCGAGTATCTGATATAGAGCGTTTTATGGATCTGAATAAAGATATTTTATAGTGGCATTCTGAAAAAGGCAATTCAGAACCTTTCAAATTTATTGATCCAAGTTCGGACAGTTTGAATGGTTTGAGAAACCGCTTGAGCTCTTTATCGCTGCAATAAAAGCTGAATCTTAAAAAAATCCTAACAGAACGAAGGTTCCCGAACAAGCTAAATATCTAAGCTACATTAGCGTGTTTGTTTGCATGTGAAGCCTTCAACTCGCGTGCGCTCAATGTTACAGTTTCGATGTTGTAGTTCCTTTACAGAAAGGAGCTGTAAATAAGCCGTATTCTGGGCGAGTAAAGCGTTACAACATCAAGAAGGATTTTTTTTAATCTCAAAACCCAACTATAATGTAATTTTTCTTTATTTTTCCTTCAGCAGAGTAAAAGTCTTAATGACACTATGTTCAATTACGCGGATTTGTTCCAATGCACAACTGAAACTGACTTTGGTTATGTTAGTGCAACTTTCTTTAATAAAGACTGTTAGCAGGGAGTCGATTTTGCCTGAAATGCTTTCATTGCTTCAACTTTACTATCGCATAAGTGTTGAGAAAGAATGAATTGTATCGACCTGCTTTTTTTATACTTACTTAATCTCATTAATTTCCTTCACAACGTCATCCAACTAGAAACCTAGCCCAAAGTTTTTACACGTAATATGATTTCATTTCATTGTCTGATAACCTTCCCTACAATGCGTAAAACTCTTACAGTAAATAAATTCCAAAGGTAAGGTGAGCCGCCCCGGTGGCGCAGTGGTCTAAGCGATGGCCTCTGATCATTCGTCCGAACGGGGTCCGGGTTCGAATCCCGGTGAGGCATGGATGTTGTGTTTGTCTTACGGCACTGGCTCTCTCCCTTCCCTGGAACCAGTGACCCTAAATTAGGGACGGGCGACTGCTTATAGCCCATTGAGTTGCTCACGGTGGTCGTTAAACCTCCAATCAAAAAAAAAAAAAAAAAAAAAAGGTAAGGTGAATTTTTTAATACCCTTGACGGCGGGTAGAAAAAGCATATTCAGCCAAACCAATACAATTTTATGAGAAAGAAATAAAGCAACTTGTATCTTAGTGTGATAAATGTCTCGACACATGTGGGAAATGCATTTCAATTATTTTTTTTTTGTATTGTGTTTCATTTACCTGAACTTGCGTTTATTGGGCCTAACATAATAAAAAACATTCAAACTCATGGCGAAGAGAGGACAATGCTTCTAGAAGCGGGCGTCGTAGAGGACAGGATTTCAGTTGATTGTTTTTGTGTGTGTGTTCTCCCGCTTGCTTGGAAATACCAACTTTTTAAATAGTATACTTACAGTATATCTGGAATTAAATAATTTGTACTATGAATAAAAGTCGCTAACCATGTACCATCTAATATTGAAATACTGTACACAGTAACTTCCTCTGCTTTAACTGCAGCTCATAAGCTTTACCTTCACAAGGGTAAATTCTATCTCCTGCTGTTAAATTATTCAAACCTTTTGTAATGAGCAAAATAGGCAACAAAACGAACCAATACGGGATAACACTATAGCTCAAAACTGAAAAAGAAATTCACTAAAGCTGTGTTGTTCCTTAACTCCGTTTTGTGCTTTATGCAAAAGATTCTATGCGTCAGACGTTAGAAGATAGCAATATTCGTGGAAGGAATTTTGAGTGGAATCTGCGCAGCAAATGAGAATTTTTTTTGTTAGTAAAATCAATGTTATAATAATTGGAGAGATGATTAGTTTCAGTCTTCATTATAAAGGAATAAGAAATTGAAGACTGAAGATTCAGAATCAAGAATAAATAAAAATAGAAGCTGCTCAATTGATCCGAAAATAAGCTATTGCTGTGAAAGAGAAATGTGGAGTATCTTTGTTTCCTTAACTAAGTAGCAACTTAAAAACAAGAAAGATGAAGCTGAATTCTCGAGTGTAATGAGCACTTCTTTTAAATCCTTTCTAACACGAAATCAATATATTTCAAAGCAGATTTTTAGAAGAAAATAATCAGCGGAAAAAAGAATGCATTTAAAACACCTCTAGAAAATCTGCGCATAAATTAAAATGCGCGATGTAAGAAGCGTTCTTCACAACGTATTGTACCAGTTCCAAAGAAAAATTTCAACCGGATTTCTGCATGATTGGTAAAACATTTACAAATAGAAATCGCTACTTTCACCACTAGAGCCTGAAATATTTTCTACGAAAAATCACATTGTGCACAAAGTACTTCTCATGACGAAAGATATTCAATGGCTTCTGATCATTCGTCCGAGATGGGTCCGGGTTTGAATTTCGGTGAGGCATGGATGTTGTGTTTGTCTTACGGCACTGGCTCTCTCCCTTCCCTGGAGCCAGTGACCCTAAATTAGGGACGGGCGACTGCTTATAGCCCATTGAGTTGCTCACGGTGGTCGTTAAACCTCCAATCAAAAAAAAAAAAAAAAACTGTGGGGTTCAAAAATTCGCAAATATATGAAAAATATTCCTCACTACAAAGGCTATCAGTTGCAAAAAGAACGTTTTTCATCAGACTTTTAAAAGAAGAACGCCCTTTTCTCGGAAAACTAAACATTGTTTTGAGGGGATGAAAATACACATAAGTGTGGGTTTTTTTTTCCGCGGTGAGTGGCGTCTCACGTAAAGATTTTTTCACAATTTTTAGTGCATATATAGAATTGTTTTCAGTTCATATTTCTCTTTCAGGTTTTAAAAATAAAAACACACGCTTACGCTCCCTAGTGGCATATCATTTAGTTAGAGTATTTTAAACATTTGTCGTCATGACCTCTATCGAACGTAAAAATAATTTTTTAAATCCGATTTCCAGAAGCAGGTATTTCAAAAAAATTACGATATACATTAACGCCCTTTTGCGAGAACGCCATGCATTATTTCAAATAGAAACTGTACGTAAAATGGCCTTCGTGGTAAAAGGTATCGGAAATTAAAAATCATTTCCAACCGGTTTTTTAAGCAACTGTATAGAGCAAAATGTATTTTGAATTTATAACATTTGCATTTATGCCCCCTAGCGACGAGGTTATGCATCGGAAGACCCCAAAACGTATGGATCGTCTTTCTCACAGTTCAGACTGCAAAAAGAATTTTTCAAATTGGACTAATAGTTGCAGAAATACACGGTCGAGTCACATTATTGTGACCACCAGCTAATATCCAGAGTAACCGCCGTGTGCAGCGCGGACAGCAGCTAGACTGACTGGGTGTGACTCAGTAAAGTGCTGGAAGGTGTTCACAGGGTGCCATGCTGACTGCAGTGCATCTGACAGCTGCTCGAGAGTGCGTGGTGGAGGATCCACAGAGCGAACCACACGATCGAGGTAGTCCCACAGATGCTGAATTGGGTTTACGTCTGGGGAATTAGGGTGCCAGGCAAGTACTTTGAAGTCCTCATCGTGCTCTTCTAACCACTCTTTCGTTGAGATGCCCATGTAAAACACGTCTCCCCTGTTCTTATCTTAATTTATTAAAGACTTTAGAACTCTTCTAACCACTCTCGGATATTTCTAGCTGTGTGACACGTTGCATTGTCCTGCTGGAAGATCTCATCCGCCCCAGGGAAGACAATCAGTATGTATGGGTGTACGTGGTCTGCAAGGATGTATTCATAACGAATTCGGTCCATAGTACCTTCCACAATTATGAGTGGACCCAGATAATGCCACGAAAACATTCCGCAGACCGTAACGCTGCCTCGCCAGCTTGTGTTCTTCCAGCAATGGTTTAAGAGTGTTTGTTCTCCGTTGTTTCTCGCTTTATACTCCAACGTCCATCCGTTCGATGAAGCAGAAAACGTGACTCATCGGAGAAGGTAATCCTTTGCCAATTAGCGGAGATCGAATTCCGATACTGCCGTGCAAATGTAAGCCTTTTCTGCCGATGCATCTTCGTTAGCATAGGTGCAGTGACCATCCGTCTGTATGTGAGCCCCATACGCAGCAGGGTTCGCTGAACTACCGTTTTAGACACACTTCCGATAGCCCATTGTTTCATTCGGTCAGTGAGTTGTTCCGCTGTAGCGTGTCGATCGGCGCTCACGTACCTTCGAAGCCGACGTTCACCTCTCATATCAATGGTAACTGGTGCTCCGCAGTTTCCTCATCGCTTATTCACAATGGTGCCATTTCTCCAATCACGGTACACTTTATCCACATCAGGACACGAACAGTTCACAAACTGCGCTGTTTCGGAAATATTGCCACCCTTGGCCCGAAAGCCGATAATCATCCTTTTTTGCAAATCTTCTAAATCGCTCCTTTTATCAATGACAGCAATGAGTCATATGTTTTCTGAATACCTACAGTACACCTTATATGCCCTCCAAGCCAGCTCACGACAGGTGCCTTCTTTCATTGGCTACGCGCTGTTGACGTCAAAAGTTGGAGGTGATCACAATAATATGACTCGACTGTGTATAATGTCCAAAGACGGACGGACATAGTGATAGCATGAGCACGCACTTTCTTTTCGAAAGCTGTGTTTAAAATGGTAAGCATTCCGCTATGAACGCAATTTTTCTGACATAGATATTTACGAAAAAATTCTTAGCCAACACGTCATCCGTATAAGAGCTGTCATTCCATAGCTTGACTTCCCAAAGATCAGTCACCTCTGAAATGCATTTTATTGAAAACATGGCTGTCAGAAACATCGTGAAGGCCTGTGCTGTTACGAAAGGCGTTCTTTGTTTTCGTTTGGTATATTTCTAACAGTCGCACACTCTCAGAGCACTTATTGACCATGCCCTTTAAACACTTGCAGGCTCCGATAGTGAAATTGTTTTATATGTTTTGTAGTCAGAGTTTGCATGTTCAACTGCATACGAATCAGTTCCCAGCGTCTGGGTTTGTAGATCTACTCTCAACTAATATAATTTAATTTAAATAAATCACGCTTATTTGAGACTAGACGGGTTCACGAGTTTCGCAGACTTTTACATCACTATCGCTGTGAACCACAGAGGTGATCCTTGCCGGATGTAAAAAATAAGAATCTTTTGGTTCAAGTTCAGAGCAATGGCATTACCATCTAAGATTATTCATCACATTTGGAAACTTAGTTTATTTGGTCGTGCGGTCTCCTATAAGTACACCCTACAGCCAACAAACCAAGACATTTTTGTAGCTGATTTTTTGATGCAACATTTTGTAGTTGGAACTAACATTAAATTTCAACACGAAGTCAAAAAAAAAAAAAAAAAACTTCGACGGTCAAAGAATATTATGTGCGTCACCTTCCCAAAATTAGTGCAAGCTTAATCCCTCTTATCCAGCTCGTAATTTATAAGATTTAAAAAGCCCGAAGAGCCTTCGATTACAGAAAAACCACTTTTTAATTTTAATCACTGATCTTTGTAACGTTACCTCTCTTCCAATTTCAAATTTTTTAATACAGGTGTATTTATGAACATGTCAAAGGATTTGACTTTGGGACTGAGAATGCTTTTACGTGTAAATACCTTGCTCGACACGGCAACATCGAAATGAGGCGAAACTTACCACATATGGAGAAAGAGGTAATTTAATTTCTAAGGCATTATATTAATGCGATGGGGGAGGAGATAGTACTCTTTGACTCAGGCCATATTATTATACTATAACAGTCATGCTGGGCTATACATTCGGCAATACGACGTTGCATTGAGTGGAATGGTTCCCAGACTGGGTCCTGGGGTCGCGCTGATGAATTTTCATTAACCTGTGTCCGCAATTCACCGACATTCAAAGGGGATAGTGCAGAAGTGTTAAGTCGTCAGCTTGTGACGTCCTACGCTTTCTCTGTTGGGAAGAAGTCTGGAGATTGCGCTGGCCAGAGAATCACCTGGACACCTTATAGGCACTGTCTGCTGGTGTTAGCAGTGTACGCGCAGGCGTTATCTTGTTGAAACTGGACATCAAGGATACCACGGTGATACGACCACGAAACTGGCTACAGCATCTCATCGACATATCGTCGTAGTGTGCGTACAAGCGATGAACGGCTGTTGAACTGAGAGAGCTCCAAACCATGAAAATAGGCTTAGGAGTCGTATGACTCTCACGGAGGGCATCCCGGTGACTACGAAGTCTCCGAACTCTCAATCGGCGATCGTCGACGCTGAGACAGAAGTGCGACTCGTCTCTGAATACGACATGAAACCATTCGTCCCCCCCCCCAATGTCTAGCATGGCACCATTGCAACCTTGTGCAATGATGTGTTGCGTTCAGTGGCTAGTGAGAGCGAAACCATGCCGCCCCGGTGGCGCAGTGGTCTAAGGCGCTGGCCTCTGATCATTCGTCCGTAAGGGGTCCGGGTTCGAATCCCGGTCAGGCATGGATGTTGTGTTTGTCTTACGGCACTGGCTCTCTCTCCCTTCCCTGGAACTAGTGACCCTAAATTAGGGACGGGCGACTGCTTATAGCCCATTGAGTTGCTCACGGTGGTCGTTAAACCTCCAATCAAAAAAAAAAAAAAAAAAAAAAGAGCGAAACCTTCTTCAGCCAGTCTGCGATTCACAATATGTATCGGTACCGAGATATCCATAGCTGCATGTACACCTCGTCGAATGTCGTCCGCTGTGGACTGTCGGGCTGCTACGGCTTGTCATCTAATGAGGCGTTCGGACGTCTTGCTACGTGCACCAGTTCTACTACGACGACGTAAGTTACCATCCTGAAACCATTGTCGCTACATCTGGCTCAACCTTTGTTGACTCCCAATGCGTTTTCTCCGCGATGTAACGTAGGGTCCAACCAATCGGACGTTGTCCTATAATGAATCCTCTGAAAAAAATGTCCGTGTGATGGTAAGATTCCTGATTATGTCGTCCAGGCATTCTCATTCCATACACTGGCTATCGTCACCGATATCACTCCGATGAAGCGGTCCTTACACACAGGTAATTACGACCAATCTGCGCTACGCCTTGCCATTTTACATTTTTGTCTTTGTCACCTATCATGTGGTTGGTTCGCAACTACAATCATTTACATAACCCAACTGCCGACTTAAACTCATCAATTTGCTTGACGCTTCAATAAATACTTCCTCGCGTGGCGTTTTTTTTTTTTTTTTTTCTTGTTGAGCAGTACAATTCATTTCATAATAGTACTAAACGAAAACATGGAATATTTTGCCATTATTTAAAACAAATCGCGTGTTTACATATAGGGTGATTGAAAAATCGCTCAATCCGTTTCTGATACGTCAGTTTGACAAAGCTTCTTCTCTTTTGACAGGGTATTAGTGTTCAAAGTTCAGGATCTTGTTGCATCAAATTAATGCATTCATACAGATATAAGTATTTATGAATGAAATTGATGTGAATTGAATTGTAGTTATCAACAGATACACCGATAAACCATTACATTATGACCACCTACCTAATAAGCTGTAGGACCCCTTTAGCCCCCAAAACAGCGCCCACTCGGCGAGGCATCTATTCGATGAGGTGGCGATAAGTATCCTGGTGTATCTGGTATCATACTGTCAACAGCAGGTTCTCCAATTACCGTACATTTCTGGGGGGGGGATAATTTAGCGGGAATCAACTTTTCCAAGTCGAACCACAAATGCTGGATTGGGTTCACGTCAGGTGAATTTGGAGGCCAGGGCATTACCAGAAAGTCACCAGCATGTTCCTCGAACCACTACTTGACGATTATTATGGCCGTGTGGCATGGCGCATTATCCTGTAGGTAATGGCAATCACCAGTAGGGAACACAGTTGCCATGAATGGGTGAACTTCGTTCGCAACGATGTTCAGATACCTGACAGCTGTCAGGGATTGTGTTATTGGGATAATGGAGCCTAAAATTTCCCAAGAAAATATGGCCTACAGCATGCCACCGCCCGCCTGTTTCCGGCCAACAATGCATCCAGGGGCCATAGCTTCCGTTGGTAATCGGCGTATTCGCGCTCGGCCGTCTACATGATGCACCAGGAATCTTGATTCGTCAGACCAGGCCATTTTCTTCCAATCATCCACGGTCCAATCTCGATTATCTTGGGCCCATTCTATGCGTTGTTGACGATGACGTGCAGTGAGCATGGGGACCCGGCTGGGTCTTTGGCTACGCAGGCCCATGAGCAGAAGGTTGCGATGAACTGTGCGCTGTGACATATTGCCCTGATCAGCACTGTTGTTGCAGCGGGTGATTTGTCGCGCTGAGGCCCTACGGTCGTTGTGAACGATGCGCGACAGTCTCACTTCCCGCTAGTATCAACGAGCTGCAGACGACACGCGGCTAGACGACGGTTCGTCGTTTGGCCATCTGTGCACCACTTTTGATACGAACTCACTACAGCGGCAGGTGAACAACACACAAGCCGCGCCGTTTCCGACATCGTAGTTCCGAGGCCCCGTACCATCAGAATTTGTCCTTTATTAAGCTCCGATAAATCGGCAGCTTTTCCTATTCTGACTCCGAACACTCGACTAACCGAAAGCCGGTCCTCGGGTTGTTTATATACTGCTCTGTGAACTTTACCTGCGCCACCGTTCAGTCTTCAGGCGTGCTCGTTTCTCTAGGCTGGGGATGGTCATAATGGAAAGGCTCATCGGTGTATTTAGATATAGTTTTCAGAATTTGCAGTCGCTAATGTGTATTACTGTATATTTATTACTAACAATAAATATTTTAATATGGTTATTAGTCTTAACGCCAACCTTTATGCATTTTGGTGCTTATTATGTAAGCGACGATGTACTTTAAATTCTGGCAATCCCTGCGCTGTCCGTATATAGAATCTGACTTCAATTGAGTGAACACACAAAAATTTCACAAGCAACACAGTATGAGTTTAAACGCACGCTACTTTCTAATTCATTTTTTAACATCACTGATTTTATTTAGTTACCTGTCGTTTTTGTTTGCTTGTTTTCTTTTTTTTTTTTTTTTTATTTGCGCAGAGACATTTTCCGCGAGACACACAGTAGTTCTAATACTTACATTTTTCTCTCTCATAAGCATTCTCCTAGATGTACGAAATTCCTATATTTGCAGTTTTCCACTTCCGATTTGCCGTCAGACCTTCCAGCATAAAACGAGAACTCTTCTATTTTCATGAAAGAAATACGGGATTACCCCATATAATACAAATTTTGAAGATGACAATCCGATTTTTGGCGTACATGTGACAAGGATGGTAAGTCAGATAATATCCGAAAACTTGAAAATTTTCATCGTACTGGAGCGGGACTCGAACCCGCATCTCCCAGAAAACGCCCGGGTATGCTAACCACTACACAGAACGACCAAGTTTCCGATTTCAGTGGTTAGCATACCCGGGCGTTTTCTGGGAGATGCGGATTCGAGTCCCGCTCCAGGACGATGAAAATTTTCAAGTTTTCGGATATTATCTGACTTACCATCCTTGTCACATTTACGCCAAAAATCGGATTGTCTTCTTCAAAATTTGTCTTCTATTTTCCTTTACTACAACTCCAAGACTCGTATGTTTCCTCTTAACCCTTTTCACTTCGTTTTCTCGTAGAGGGATCAGAGCATCTTATCCCTTTCTTCCCCTGTCTCTCTTCACTTCGACAAATGCCATTCGTTGTATTTCGTAGAACAAATTATGCCACCTGCGTGATGTAATCTGTTTTGTTTGGTTTTTTTTTTATCCACGAGTAGGTCAAAGTTGAGTGATATCTTCCTGCAATTACTTCTCTTAACGCAGTCGATATTACACTAGAGCAAGTAAACTAAAGAGCGCCATTTTTGATGGAAGGCTGATTTCCTGATACTATGCTCTTTGCCCTTAACAAATATTTTCACATGTACCAACAACAGACTTTGAGACAAGTTTAATTCTAAAACAAAACAGAGCATTCCAGCCATCCCCATTGTTCGTATTCGCTGCTTCTCCATGTGGGATCAACTATTTACGAAAATTTCTTCTTCGTTACAGCATCATTAAATATCTCCAACGCAAGAGAAATTCTCAGTTTTTTAAATTTGAGAGTAATAAAGCTTTTTTCTGCTTAGAGGAATACGGTTAGTTGAAATGACCATAAGACAAGACTTCCCTGTAGGCAATTAACTACCTGAAAGTTTTTTTTAACATCAGCTTAGTATCTGACAGTCACTTACCAAGGGACAGTATTTTAGGCTTCTGCGCAACTACATCTTAACCTCCGCCTCGCTCTTCTTTTATTTTGGCAATGTTCTTCCAAATTTTAAGTTTCTCCGAAATAAAAAGGACACTTGTCTCTGCCCTAACCCTTACAACCTACAAGCTCTTTTACCGGAGAATCATTGGTGTAGCTGTTCCTACTGATTCACCTCAAGAAACGATTTCTTCTGAGTTATTCATCATTTGTGTTGTATCATTTCAATTCTGCTTTTTTTAAAGTGCAGTATAGAAATAAATATGATAAAGTATATATGCTTATAATGAAATGCAAAAGTAATATTCATAAACCACCGAAAATAAAAGTTCAGATAATTTACGACAATGTCCATTTTTCAGTGGGGACTGTCTAGGACCCTGATAACACAGCACTAAATATGTTATGAGAGTTTATCCAAAGCAAATTGGATTTCACATCATGATACGCTTAAAAGCATAAACTGTAATCTAGATTAGACAACCAAAAAAGAGCAAATGTTATGAATCTGTCCCCGGGCGAAATCAAGGCGCACCAAAGATGCATAGCACCTAACGAAGTAGGAAATAAGAAAAAACGCATACACAGGAAATTCCTCTTTATGAGCATTAGTTTCATTATCCGGTATCCCATGCTGATACGGTTCGATTTTTTCCGTACACAAAATTGAGAAAAATGCTGCCCAAAAGCAGATTCTGATGAAGCATGAAAAAAATTTGCTAAAAATTTGAATATTGATTATTATTTGCAGTATCAAACAGAGGTCATCGCTCTTGCCACGTTTATAAGTGAGTCACGGAAAAATTCTCATTGGCCGCCACCGGGAATCGAACCCAGGTCTTCCAGTTACGCGCCGGATATGCTTCCACTGCACCACAGCGGCTTCGAATTCCGCCAGACTCACATACACTAACTGCCAAGCCATAAACGTGGAAAGAGCGATGACCTCTGTTTGATGTTTCCAGTCCGCACGTCAAATGTCTGTATTAGTTATTATTTGCAATGTTGATTACTGAGACACAGAGGTAGACTTTATGTGATGAAGCATCATCTGTCATTGACAAAAAAATTCACTCTACGTTTAAATTGTTAATTTGTACTCTATCTACTAACTGGTATTAAAATTCTTGTTATCAAAAGTAGAAGAGGATTTTTTTATAATTTACCGAAGTCTAATGAATAATCGTGCAATATTTTTATGGAAAATTTTATACTAAAAGTTAGTGTTCTTGTCTTGGGACACAGAAATATTTAAGCTCGCTTCCAAGAGTGTCTATCATTTTAAGCAACTGAAAATTATGACTTAAGCATGAAGATAACGATTATGACATTTAATCTTATAAAGTTCATCGTGAATCCAGTGCTGTAAGGACTCCCTCTTCTGCTTCATTTCCAGCTCAGTTCCATGATTATTCAAGTGTGCGTTTGAAGTTATGAGAAAAGTAAGCATTTGCACTACCCTCATTAATCTTGAAGTGACAGGCTTGGGAATGAACGAAGAAACATTTCGTGGTGAATGAACAAATAAATGGGGGCGATATGAAGAAAGTAAATAAATGAGCCGAAAAATGCTGAAGCATCGCAGTGTGCTTGTCATTCTAAGACAGAAAATTTCCTCAACTCAACCTTACTTGTCTCGGATTTTACCAAAATGAGCAGTGATAGTTATAATATCTTGCATAAAATATGTATGTTTTCGTGAACAATGCGAAGAGGAAATTGATGCTGATATTGTTTTTAGAAGGAATAGACTTCTTACCTGTTATATTAAGAAATGATCTCGAATTTGTTGAACTCTACTGCATTACTGTTGTTCACCCAGTGGCTACACCTTAACGTTTCTGGGTAGCAAATTCTGACGTTAGATGGGCGACCTACATTTGATGGTTCTTTCTAAAAAGTCTTCTTTTTTCAGTTGCAATTGCATTTGGGTAAATTGAAAACACCTTAACGTTTCTGGGTAGCAAATTCTGACGTTAGATGGGCGACCTACATTCGATGGTTCTTTCTAAAAAGTCTTCTTTTTTCAGTTGCAATTGCATTTGGGTAAATTGAAAACACCTTAACATCTCTGGGTAGCAAATTCTGACGTTAGATGGGCGACCTACATTCGATGGTTCTTTCTAAAAAGTCTTTTTTCAGTTGCAATTGCATTTGGGTAAATTGAAAACACCTTAACGTTTCTGGGTAGCAAATTCTGACGTTAGATGGGCGACCTACATTCGATGGTTCTTTCTAAAAAGTCTTCTTTTTTCAGTTGCAATTGCATTTGGGTAAATTGAAAATTACCGTAAAATGCGGAAAATATTGATAAACATAATTTTAGCTGTTACTGTCATAACATTTACTATGAACAAATTTAAGTGATCTGAAAAAAATTCTCATAAAGGATTGGAGCAAGATTCTCAGTATCTCTCTTTGGCTCAGTATTGCAAACTTTACTCTTGAGTTCCACCATACAGAAAATACAGCAAGAGAGAGCTAGCAGCAATGGGGTTTCAGAATACTAAGTGCAGTGGAAAACTTTTGCCACAAGTTCGCAGCAATTTCGACCAAAATGTGATGGGTATCATCCTAGGAGCGAGAAGTAATTTCGACCCTACTCCAAGAATTCTTTAATCCCATAGGGGACGAACGCCATTGGAATTTTTCCAAAACTTGAATTACATTTTTGAGGAAGGTTGATATCGTTATCATCCTTAAATACGTGCAATTTTAAAGTATTATTGAAAGTCATTCTTGAACAGTTCTCGGTTTTCTGACTTGCCCTTTGTGGTATTATTTTCTATACTTGTCACATGTAAAACGTCAGGACCATTACAAAGCGATGTGAAAACGTTTCAGAATGAGATTTCAATAGACAGCATATTCAAGAACATTGAAAGGACCTAAAACGTATTGGTTTGTCAATATCTAATAAGTGTTATCATTCGGCTGTACTTGTGCACTTACCGTTACAAACTGTTACTGAAAACACAAGTGTTCAGAATTCTTTATTACTAGAGGAGAGCCGTCAGAAATGACGATACAATAATAGAAATCTAAAATCAAGAATTTGAGTTTCTGAAAATGTTATCCTGAAGAGCAAAGACAATGGAAAAAAAAACTTTTTTGAAAAAAACATTTTGAGCTCTTGAGTGCCAATTTTTTATCAAAGAGACATTAGGAAAAAAAGGTTATTAAATCAATGTTTCTATTGCTGCAATTTTAACTCAAAACTGCATTTAATGTTTTCTTACTGGAATTGTAGTGTTTGGCAGCAACTTTGAAAATAAATAGCGTCACATGATTTATCCCAGTCATTCGACTTAATTTCACAGCAACGGCGTAACGTAAGAAATAACCTAGCTTTTTATGGTTATGTGGATTGATAGGATTATTATCCACATAACCATAAAAAGTGTAATTGTAGTGGATTAATATTATTATCACATCGTGCATTAAACAGTGCTTTCCGAATCATATTGTAATATTTTAAAAATTATTTGCAACCTTTTAAAAAAATTTGACATATGATATCAGGATTGTTTTGGATTAGAAATAAAACCCAATGCGGAAAAAATCTTGATAAAGCTTTCTATCTGATACATTAAGAAATATTTTAATGAGGCTTTTAAATCCAAAGAGAAAGAAGAAAATGCAAATATTCATTTCTACGAAAAATCGTGCATCACAAAAAGTGGAAAATGTAGAAAATCTTGCTAAGGACTTCATCATCTGCATTCTCTATTAACTGTGTAAGGACCGTTCTCGAATTGTTATGCCTGTCGTGAGGTGTACTCAGTTAGTTTGACAATTTAAATAAGAATTGCAGACAAGATAATTAAGAAATGTTGAACAAGGGAAAACCTGCATAAGCTACTCGAAGTTATCATTACTTATTTATCAAATTTCATCATCATGTAACTTAAGTCTACTAAATAAGTTCTTTATTTCAAAGAACTAAGAGGAGTCATTATCTAAGTGAATTCGATGCATGTGAAACCACGACTGGGCAATACTGTTTTAAAGTCGTATCCAAAGTTCCAAGGTTATCCCTACCTTGGAGAAGGCATAATCAAAAGCCTTGCAGTTTTTTAAATGGTATGCATTTCTTCTCGTTAAATTTCTGTTTAAGATTACCATCAGTGTCACTTTCCATAGACATAATATGTTGTAGATGGTCCTGATGAAGTGGTTCCGTCGACTTGTAAAAGAAATTTTGGAATCCATCTTTTAGGGCGAGCGATATCGGCGCGACTCAGTTTACATTTACACGAACTAATAAGAAAAATGTGCACCACAAAGATTTGATAAAAAAAAATATGAAGATTTTAAGAATCATCACACTGGACCTTTGCCAAGAACAATTTTTCCACTCCGTCTACTATAAACAAAAATATTTTAACAAATTTCACTCCATATTTATGTCGCCTAGAAGGAAAACTGTGCTTCAGAAAAGCTCAAAGCACATGAAGAATAACGATCATTTCTCTCCGTCTCAAAACGAAACATTTCTTACGCAAGATGTGCAAGGGGAAATATTGTGCGTCTGCAGAAAGATGGATGCATGAGACGAAAATGTGGTCACTTCATGGCGTACGAAAAACTCTGATGAAATATAATACGAAAAAATTAATTCAACCGATATTACAGACAAGAAATGATAAATGGTCTGTTTACTTTTGAAATGTTACGAAACCAAATAGGGAAGAAAAAGAATAAATAGCTTGTGTACGTCAGTCTAACATGTTCATCGTGAAGGAATAAGGGACAGATTCTTATATGCATCACTCTGTCTGCCAAAAATATTCTTACATCAACTGTAAAAGTTTGAAGTATTGTCAAAGATACTCTCACTGGATTCAGTTAGACCGAGATACTTAGCATCCTTGAACAACAACAAATACCCTTCCATAATGCTATGTGCTTATTAATTCCTGTATTATATGTTGTTTATTTGAACACAACAGTGGTTTAACAGTTTTAAAGCTTTCTTCACTTTGCTTTCATTCAAAATATGCTTTAGAGTCGTTATCATCATATATTTTCACTTCCCCGAACTAGTATCTCTGTTACTTACTATGCTGATAATATCATTGTCAAATGCCATACAGAAAAGCACTGGACCAAAGCGACGAAGAATGTATAAGAAGTACTATGATACCTTTTGCATATCTACTATTTGTTCACTTGAATTTTTATAACTCAAGTGATTACAAGAAATTACTTTCTCTAAACCTAATTAACCAGACAGAACGAGTGGATCTGACCACTACACCGAGATATTGCATAATGTTCATTTTAATTAATACTTATATACACTGAGTTATCACTGAATTATGACCACCTACCTAATACTTCGTAGGTCCTCCTTTCGCCCTCAGTACAGCAGCTATCCGACGTGGCATCGATTCAACATACACTGAGTGATCACTAAATTATGACCACCTACCTAATACTTCGTAGGTCCTCCTTTCGTCCTCAGTACAGCAGCTTTCTGACGTGGCATCGGTTCAATAAGATGCTGGAAGCAGATGGGAGGTATCGCCAACCAAGCTGGGTGTAATGGGCTTTCTATGCAGGTATGGAGGTGATTGATGTATCCAGACGTCTGAAATGCCTTTCCATAGTGTCCCACAAATGTTGATATCGAGGGAGCTCGGAGGCCAATCGTTATGCTGGAAGTCTGAACTGTGTTCCTTAAACCATTCCTGCTCAACACTGGACCTGTGGCTCGGCGCATTGTCATCTTCGTAGACAGCGTCGCCATTCGGGAAAAAAATGCAACATTGCTGGGTGGTGTACAGAGTCAGCAAGCAATTCACGATAATGAGAACCAGTCATACGTTGTTCCGCATGCACCAGGTAAGTCTTCTGTGCCGATGAACCATGTTTAGGAGAAGATGCAGTCGGGGTCGTCTGCTGTTGCAGCCCATACCTGCGAGCGTGCGACGCATGGTCATGACATATATTGTTCCGGGTTGACCTCTGCTGTATTGGGTAATCATCTATTGAACAGTGCTGCGTCTCTTGGCCCCTACGAGTCGTCGGACCAGGAGCGCATCTCTCACATCAACCTTTCGCTGTCCTGTGCAGTTTTTCTTCAGGGTCATTGTTTGACCATTTTCACGCCGGTCCTGATACTTTTTAACTATGGCGGCTAGCAAACAACCCAGCAGTTCAGTCGTTTGGGAAATCCGTTAACCCATCACGCTCCGAAGTTTACTGCTTATTGCTCCACTCACACCTTACACTTGCTACGTCGGTCAACTAATTGCGCCCTATCGGAAATCACGTAATCAACGAGCCGCATCCACTTTTGATAGGAGTGATCGTAATTCACATTGAGCATTCGGTGTATATAGCCAGTGTTATTGATACATCTCGTATGCATTTTTAACACCAAACACGAGCAAACTACTTGAGTCATAACATAGATAATGAGAAGAAAACCAAAAATGGTTACATTACAAATAAGTGCTTCTGGCAATTCTTAGCTGAGCCAAAATTTGGCACAATTCCTAGGATATAACAATTATGGCACGTACAATGGTCCCAAGCAACACATTGACTATGCCTCGATTAAATTATTCACAGAACCAAAACTCAGTTTCTTTGCATTTCCAATCAAGAAAAATATTTTCTTTTCAATGTGTGAAATCTGTTCCTAGTCTTCAGTTACGTTCTCTCCTTCATCTGTTAAAGAGACAACAAAGCATTTACCTGAGCTTTTGCATTCACATGTGCTGTCTAAGATCCCATTACCACACTTGAAGACATAAGCAGTCCACGTGGAGAATTAACTTTCGGCAGAGGTTTCTAATCAGCCCTCAAAAGGTATATTCTCTCTCACTCTACTTTACTCCTGTTCTCAAGATCTTTTTTCTGCCTGAAATACTGAACTCTGTACCTGTTATATTAATCAGCTGCCTGAGAAAGCAGGTATGTAGTGAACTTTTGAAAATCCCCTGCACTATCATCCAGCTAGCTCTATGTGTGAATAGGCTATAAATCACATTACCCATTCTCAGCTCCTTATATGCAGGAACGACGCTTGCTCTTATTGTTGATTAGTTTCTGTAATTAATTCCACAAATCTAATGGAAACACACGGAGATATACAGGGTGTTCCGTTTAGACGTATAATGAAAGGAAGTATCATAAATTCTGAACTTACCACAATTTATTAGGGACACGTATTGTTACATGTCTAATAAACTTCAGCATGAGCTCCACTGATGCCGTGGCAAACGTCCAACCGGTATTCGACGAGGGGATACCAATACGTTCTCGGCCTCGCCAAGAAAGAAATGGACTAGAGCCATGAAACTTAAGACTATTCCACATATTCACCACGAAGTTCAACGCACTTAGCACAGCGTTTCTGAAGGGTTTTTTAACTCTTCCAAAAAAATCTCAAGTCTGATCACTCAAATACTGCTCTGCTGCTGATATCATCTCCGAATTATTCGAAAAATGCTTCCCTTTCAAACTTTTTTTAAGGTTTGGGAACAGGAAATAGTCCGATGGAGCAAGCTCTAGTGAGTAGGGTGGATGGTCTATGCACTTAAACACCAGATCCCTCAAAATATCCGTCTTGCCAGCCTTGTGAGCCGGCTCATTGTGCTACAAAAAGAGAACACCTTTCCTCAATTTTCCTCGCCCTTTTTCCTTCAACGCCTCCTTTAATCGGCACAGCAAGTTGGAATAATATTCAGCATTTATTGTTTGGCCCTTCGGGAGATAGTCAGTCAGTAAAACGCCTTCCGAATCCCAAAAAACTGTTGCCATGACCTTTCTTGCAGACCTCTTTGAGTCTTGAATTTCTTTGGCGGTGGAGAACTCGAGTGCCGCCACTCCAGGGACTGTTGTTTGGTCTCTGGATCGTAGTGATGTAACCTCGTTTTACCAAGTATGACAAGCCGCTGCAAAAATATTATCACCAGATCGCTCAAAATGCTGCAAAACCGATTTGGAAGTGTCCACTCGTTTTCGTTTCTCATCGGCGTTCAAACATTTGGGCACCCACTTCGCTGACATCTTCTGCATATCCAAGTGCTCATGAATTATGAACCCAACACATTCTCTGGATATATCCAGTGTCTCAGCTATTATTTTAGCCGAGCTGACAAAATCAAGTCATAAACATGATCAACAATTTCGGGTGTTGTTGGTGTTGAAAGCCTTCCAGATCGTGCTACATCTTTGGTCTCAGTCTCCTCGCTGAAAGTTTGTACACCATTTCTTTACAATGGAATATGAAGGGCACTTGTCACCTAATGTTTGCGTCTTACACTCCTTGATTATTTTTTTTTGCAGTTTTCTTCTGCAAGGACAGAAATTTCGTGACAGCCCGGAGTTCCACATTCGAAAATTTAACGCTTTGCATTGACATGATTCCATTCAGGACGTCAAACATCTGCATAAAAGAGCTATTAGTCTGAAAATCGTTGCTACAGCTACAGTGACAAAATAATGCTACAATTACAGGAAGTGGGTTAGGCCGAGAACTTTTCAGCAACCCCTCGTACCTCAGCTCACGTGTTGAGAAGCATTTGTGATGTCACGTTGTTGATTGCAGCGCAGATTCTGTCGCGTAAGTCTTCCAGATTACGCACCGTGTAGCGTACAGCTGGTCCTTAACAAACCCCCACAGGAAAAAGTCAGGTGGAGTTAAGTCTGGTGTTCTGGGGGACCCTGCAATGAACATTGATCCTCTCCCAATCTATCCTGTTGTGAAGCGGTCATCCAAGAATGTGAGGACATCGTTGGCAAAATGATGGGGAGCCCCATCTCTTTGGAAAATTGTTCCTTCAGGCATCTCAGGCACAGTCAGTCCAGTTACCGTGCCCTCCGCAAAAACAAAGGGACCGATGATTTTGTCTTTCATGATCCCACACCAAACATTGCCCTTTGGAGAATCCCTTTCGTGTTCATGAACAACGTACAGTTTTTCGGACCCACATATGTAGTATTTATGTCTGTTTAATTTTCCAGACACGTGCAATGGTGATTCGTCTGAAAAGCATATCCGGTCTAGGAACGTATCGTCAACATCAATTTCGGCCAACATTGTCACCGTAAATTTTTTCCGTGATGTCCTGTCATGCGGCTTCACTTGTTAATGCAGTTGAATCTGGTACGCATGTAAACGCAACCTTTTATAGAGTACCCGTTGTACTGTTGTTGATGGGACGTCTAGTAGCACGCTAGTCTCTCGGATGGATTTCCTTGGTCTTCCCTAAAATAACTTTTGAATCCATTCAACGTTTTCCTCAGATACCGTACGCTTAGCGTGTTTACCAGTCGTCGGTAACAAACTTCCGGTTTCCCTGACTTGCTTGCCGCATTTCATAATGGACACATAAGTCGGGACGTCTGCTATGGCCCCAAGGTTGTGCTCGCGGCAAACACGGCGCTGTACGAAGATCGTGGACTTTAATTCCGCAATGCTGCAGAAGTAGATAACTTCTGGGTATACTTTTCCTTCAAAGAGCAGAACTCCATCAGGATAAGGCTACCAGTCATGTATCCAAATCTACCACTGTATTTCTTGAAAGTATGAGAACAAGACGCGTATATCAAGTCTATCCCTTTTGCACATATTCCTTCAAAGTCCCCCGTTGTGTCCCCAATAGACGATTGTACCTTCGGACTGCCAAAAAGAACGCTTTGTAAACGCAGACCAAAAATAATGATTGGACTATGGAAAGCAGTGGAAGAGGAGTGGAGTAAAATACCATTACCAATATTAAGCAATGCCCTTTTACCTAGAAAATCTAGATGTAGGTTCATAGTCCAGAGAAAAGGCTATCAGATAGAACATTTAAGAAAGAAATTATTTTGTTTTAAGAATTAATTATATTGCTGGAAAAGCGTTCTAAAAATGTGGGAATATCCTGAGTATATTTTTAGCTTTAAACATGGAGAAAAATGTTGAAAACCTCAGTGGGATTTCTATGGCACACTGGGCCGTCCCTCACACAAATAAATGTACACAATGTACAACTTGATTGCCTTCTGAGAAACACGACCCATAAATAAGCGGATGCATAGCGACTTTCATGATTACACGATCAAGTCACATTATTGTGACCACCAGCTAATATCCAGAGTAACCGTAGTGTGCAGCGCGGACAGCAGCTACATGGGCTCGGAGTGACTCAATAAGGTGCTGGAAGGTGTTCATAGGTATGTGAAGCCAAGCTGATTGCAGTGCATATGACAGCTGCTGGAGAGTGCGTGGTGGAGGATCCATAGAGCAAACAAACACGATCGTGGTGGTCCCACAGATGCTCAATTGGGTTTATGTCTGGGGAATTAGGGGGCCAGGGAATTGCTTGGAAGTCTTCATCGTGCTCTTCCAACCACTCACTGGCCTACACTAGCCTTTTTCCCTGGATCCCTGCTATGTTGCACTAGAGTTGATTGAATAAGTACTTGTAATATACGTGATACTATTAGTATTGTCATACGTGTTTTGGTATTACTATAACTTCATTTGTACTTTGCATTATATTTAAATTGTTATTGTATAATATTTGTATTTGCATGTTTGATGGTTCATGTGTTTGTGTTAGTTGTATTATTATTCATATTTTTGCATTTATGTGTTAATGCATTTCTTACATATATGTATTGTATTTCTTTTGTGTTTGCATATGGTGCGATCAGTATTTGGTAAATATTTTTTTGAAACAAATTGCATGTGCGATTTGATTGTATGCTAGATACTGTAACATGGCAAAATAAAATTTAAATTCTTGGACATTTCTAACTGTGTAACACGTCGCATTGTCGTTCTGGAAGATCAGGTCCGCCCCAGGGAAGACAATCAGCATGTATGGGTATACGTGGTCTGCAAAGATGGATTCATAACGAATTCGGTCCATAGTGCCTTCCACAGTTGTTATGAGTGGACCCAGGGAATGCCACAAAAACATTTCCCAGACTATAGCTCGCCCCCCCCCTTCCCCCAAGCTTGTGTTCTTCCAGCAATGGTTGAAGAGTGTTTGTTCTCCGATATTTCTCGAATGATACGCCAATGTCCATCCGTTCGATGAAGCAGAAAACGTGACTCATCGGAGAAGGCAATCCTTTGCCAATCAGCGGAGGTCCAATTCCGATACTGCCATGCAAATGTAAGCCTTTTCTGCCAATGCACCTTCGTTAGCATAGGTGCAGTGACCATCCGTCTGCATCGGAGCCCCATACGCAGCTGGGTTCGCTGAACTGTAGTTTTAGACACACTTCCGGTAGCCCTCTGGTTCATTCGGCAAGTGAGTTGCTCCTCTGTAGCGTGTCGATTGGCCATCGCGCACCTACGGAGTCGACTTTTAGCTTTCACATCAATGGCACATGGTGCTTCGTAGTTTCTACGTCGCTTATTCGCAATGGGGCTATTTCTCCAATCACGATACACTTTAACCACAGCAGCACGCGAACAGCTCACAAACTGCGCTGTTTCAGAAATACTGCCACCCTTGGCCCGAAAGCCGATAATCATCCCTTTTCGCAAATCTAATAAATCGCTCCTTTTATCCATGACAGCAACGAGTGATATGTTTTCAGAATGCCTGCAGCACACCTTATATGCCCTCCAATCCAGCTCACTACACGTACCTTCTTTCAATTGGCTACGCGCTGTTGACGTCAAAAGTAGGAGGTGGTCAAAATAATGTGATTCGACTGTGTGTATTCCATTGTGTTTTGCATTGAGTTTGATATAAAATGAAAATTTATATTGTGTAACTTTTTAATTGATCACACTTTGTAGATGAAAGTCGGGTGCTCTCTGTCGCATGGCCTAGAGCCGTAAGTAACACTGCTATTGCCATATTAATCTGTGTGAAAACACAAGTTTTTCCGCGACGAGCATCGAATCCGTATCCCCTCACTCCGGAGTAAGTCGCTCTCCCAACTGAGCTACGCGGACAGAATGTCTCGCTGCTGATTTGTCTTCTTTACACGTGTTTTGCCTCTGCACTACGCCACATCATCTCCTTCTCAATATTTTTTTTTCATTTGAAGCGAAGTAGGAATTTTTCATTAATTCCAGACGATGTGTAAAACAAACATCACACATTTCTCGAAGAAACCGAAGGCCAGTGGATCCATTTTCTACAATCGTGCGCCCATGTAACGTAACTCTTTTTCGTGGGCGATTTTGGTGTTACGCTATATCTAAAACCATGACTAAGGAAATGTTGAACTAAATGAGAATACGATGCAATAGTTGCACGGGATAGTTCAAGTTAAGGTTTTACGGCCAGGCGAAACATATACAGAAGTCAAACTTACGATAACATTTTATTGGTCCAGCAATATTTGATGAAATCCAAAATATAGCACTGCGAGTTTTACACTTCACATATAATGCCTTAATTATCTGTCGTATAATCTATCTTAACAACGATCGAACATCTACACACACACACACACACACACAAAGTAACTGCTGTATCGTCCTTTTTATCTAACGTTCTTAACACATTCATTTGTCACTCTCTCTCTGACTTCAAAAGTGTTGCCAACCTCATTCATGTGAGAGAGAAGATATCACGTTAAGTTTGGAAAGTGCAAAAGAGAACAAACTCAAATTTACATAAGAAAAGAAACTAAAAATGTAAGTTAAATTAGAATATACGTCACATCTGTTATTCGTATATGAATGTCTGTGTTTGTGTGTTGTTAGGATGAAAATTTGTCTATTAGTGTGTCAAGTATATAACCCACGGATATTTCTGTTTATTATTTTCACAGGAAGCGCTTTCTGACCCACTGACTCACAAACTATTGACTGATTTCTCTAGATTAGAAAGTTCACCTTATGAGGACCCAAAATTCTCACAAGTGTTCGATGACTGCCTTTCGAATGTGCTTTCCAGATCTCCAGTTATAAAAGGTATAAACATTTATTTATTCGCCTATGTAATTACCATATTTTTCGGATTACATGTCGATAACGAGTTTAAGTCGAATGGGTTTAATTTCTCAATTTCCTTATCTTCATTCATAGATAAGTCGATCTTAGGTATAAGCCGAGGCTAGAAACATATAATTAGGGTTCCTGCATTCTGTAACTACGCTGGCGAAGAGTGAAAAACGAACACCAAGAAGGAATTGGCGGACGATCATGAAATTTACATATGTTAATGGGGTCGAGTTTACGTAGGTGTGATGTTAATTTCGGGACCAACCGGTGAGCGCTTACGCCACAGCACGGCATAATATGCAAATTATCGTCGGTGGTATTTAAGGAGTACGGCGAAGTGAATGTAATCAGTCGTCGGCGTACGGACACGTGCGAAGACCCTGAAGAAGCTGCAATGCCTGGATATGGAAGACGTGTACGATTTCAGCAGTTATCGGACTTTGAGCGAGGTCGTCTAGTCTGACTCCGCGAGGCCGGGTGGTCGTATCGTCGTATTGCGGAGCGAATTGGACAAGAAGTACTGGTGGTGGTACGATGGTGGCGTAGATGGTCCGAGGAACATTCCCACACGAGAAGACGTGGAACCGGGAGTCACAGACGGACTGATGAGCGGACCGATCGGCGCATAAGAAAAGCGGCGTTTTCAAGCAGAACATCCACTGCGACGCAAATCCGAGCTGCCGTTGCACCTGAGGTGACTGTGCAAACAATCCGCAACCGTCAACTGGATGCAGGACTACGTGCACATGTGCCTCTGGCATGTGTACCTCTGTCTCCAGCCCACCGTCAGGAACGGCTGCAGTGATGTTGCCAACGTCTGCACTGGAGAACGCAATGGCGATCTGTCGTGTTAAGCGATGAAAGCAGATTCTGCTTGGAAGCCTCCGATGGCCGTATGCGTGTTCGCAGACGCACAGGGGAGCGTCTCCACCCTTCTTGCATCCGTCAGCGACACACAGGGCCTACACCTGGTCTCCTGGTGTGGGGAGCGATTAGCTATCACTCCCGTACACAACTAGTGTTTGTACCGAGTACGCTAAACAGCACCTCCTACATCAACAACATCATTCAGCCCATTGTTGTGCCATTTGTAAGGTCGGTCCATTGTGGTGTTTTCCAGCAAGATAACGCACGCCCACACACGGCACGTGCAACGCAACATGCACTTCAGGGTGTGAGACAACTTCCATGGCCTGCACGTTCACCGTATTTGTCCCCCATTGATCACGTGTGGGATTTTATGGGACAACGACTTATCCGGATTCTGCGAGTTCCGCTGGGAAACTTTGATTTCTATTCTACACCAAGAAATTTCGGATCATTAGTATAGTTATACTATTTAAGTACAGTTCATGTATAGTTCCTTGTTATTTAATTTGTTACTGTTTCCTTTCATTGTTCGGAGAACTGATTGATAAGAAACGTTAGCCTCTCTTCTTCGAGCTCATAACTGGCTGCACCATTTATATTCTCCTCTGAAAAAGCTGATTTTTGATCGTCTTGCTTTTTTCCTAACTGCAATGGTACCCATAAAACTGTCAGGTGAACTGCGGAATATTTTAATTAAAAGCTGTCAACGTTCTTAAAGGATAATTGCGGGGTTGTTTGGATGCTATCTCACTACTCCGGTTGCAGAGTTAACCTAAAGGTAAATACAACCTTTTGGGGAAAGAGTGGGCCAATTTCAGAAATTAAAATTTCATCCTGAGTCTGGAAACGAACTGGCGCAAAGGTAACTATGACGCCGCGGTGGCGCAGTGGCTTCTGACCCACCAGGCCTAGTATGCTTAGGTTCGTGTTCCGGATGAGGCATTGTTAGTTCATATGTAGTGTGTTTGTCCTACGTCACTGGCTCTCCCCTTTCCTTGGATCAGTGCCCTAAATTAGGAGCGGATGATTTTTTATAGCCCTTCGTGTCGCTTAGGTACCCAGGAATTGGAAAAAAAATAATTATGTGATAGAAAAACTGTAAACAAAGGTAAGTAAGTAACTAATCATAAACCAATGACAGTTTACTGTAGAAGTTTGAGAAAGATTCTTGAGAAGAACGTTGAGTGATAGAAAGTCAATTGCTTTGTAGTGTTACAATGTTAGTACATTCGTCCGACACTTGTATCCCGGTACGTTTCCGCCGCGATGTTACTCGGGGGCCAACCAGCCGTACTTTACCCTGTGATGAAACCTCTGGTAAAGATGTCCATGTGAGGGTGGGATTCCTGCTTACGTCACCCAGGCATCTCCCTTCTTACACGTGCTTTCTCCTCCAAGATCACTCCGATGCAATGTTCCACACGCGCAGGTCAGGAAAACCTAATTTACCTACGCCAGGCCTTTTTGCCTTTTATCTCTCTCACCAATTGTGTGATTGATTCGCAACTGCAATGATTTACATAACCCAACTGTCGACACATATCCACCAATTTGCGTGGTGCACCGACAAATCTCATTTTCTATATCGAACAATGTAGATGCGAGTAAAATCAATCTCATGAGAAGTAGAGAGAGCTATAAGCAGCATCACACATCTCACTGGGAAGCCCCACCTGCAAAACAATAAAACTTAGTGAGAGAGATTGAAAACAAAACATCTAATCTAGTAGAACAGATGCCCTTAGCAAGACAAAGTTTGGGAGTTACTGAGTATCGCTTTTGTATGTGCAGATAAGCTTGAAAGATGTATGATGTGTATGTAAAACAGCTATCGTGTTTTTAAGAATGTTTTAATAGAAGCACTATCCTTCTCCTCCCACTTTTTTCACAGGTACGTACTGCACCCGAACGTTTGACGGCTGGGGTTGCTGGAACGACACACCAGCAGGCCAGATGGCCCTCACGCCATGTCCATCATTTATTGGATTCTCTCCTGAAAGTAAGCCATTTTGATTAGTGTTACTAATTACATTCCAGATTGTATATCTTTCCAGGAGATAGTTACTCTTCCGTTGCAAACATTTGCTTTCCTATTCAATTGTAAGAACGTGAATCCTTAAGATGTCTTTGGTATCAGTCTTTTGCGTAGCTACAAGAAGATACATTGTTAAACTCATATTGAATGTACAAATTTAAAAGAAAAAAATGGAGTAGAAAAATTTTGTGTTTCGCCATACAGATTATCCACTTCGATATTTAGATTATATGGCTGGTACCGTGTGTGTGTGTGTGTGTGTGTGTGTGTGTGTGTGTGTGTGTGTGAATTTAAACTTATTTGGACATAACGTATCAAATGCTTCCCCAACGCTGAAAGAGCATTTTTAAGCTTTAAGAATTCGTAATAACGACTGGCTAAAGTATAAGGCTCTGAAAATGATTTTATTCTATTCCAAGCGAAAAAAAACCATATCCGACGAAAGCAAAGTTACACACATATATATATGTATACGCTCACGGACAATAAAATTTGCGCACCAAGAAGGAAGCATCTGATTGAACTGAAATTTTATGGACGTAATGATACTGATGAATGGTACACATGATGGCAAAAACAGTGCTGCAGGACAATTACAAAGGAATCTGTGGCACGCAGTCCGGTCATCTTCAATAGCGCGTCGCACCGCCTCGTGCGGCGATACATGCTGCATTACGGTCCGGCATGGAGGTTAACAGACGCCTGTTGTTGTCCTGCGGCAAACTGGCCCACACGTGCTGGACGGTGTGCTCCGAATTCCGGATAGTGCGGCACGGCGGCAGCTGGCATTTCAACTGGCCTCACACATGCTCGATAGGGGGAGGCATGGAAGTGTCTGGACATGATATAGGCAGCCCTGGGAGACCCGAGCCATGTGCGGGCGGGCATTTTCCGCTGGTATAGCGTACCTGGAATCCCGGCCAGGAATGGAAGCATATGAGGCCATAGGATCTCATCCACATACCGTTGGCCCTCAATGATCCACATACCACTACTAGAGCTGACTGGCTATAGTAGCCCATGGCTCCCCAGACCATAATGCCTGCAATGGGGGAGGTATGGCGCTCGATAGCGAGGTTGGGATTGTGCCGTTGACCACCACACCCGGACACGGTGATCATCTGTCCCCAAAACGAAGCGGCACTCATCGCTAAACACCACACGTCGTCAGTCTGTGGTGTTTCACGTCGCTGTGGCCTGGCACCACTGCACACGGAGCCAGCGATGTTCCAGTCTTAATGGCAGCACACGTAAGGGGCGCTGGGATCGCAGATTCGCTTCCACGAGGCGTCGGGAAATGTTTCGTGGGCACACAGGAGCCGCTACATCTGCCTGAATATTGGACCGGGTCTCCGTGGGATTCGTTCGTGCCTGGTGCACGATCCGTCGATCCTCTCTACCGGTGGTCCTACTGGTCCATCCGGAGCCGCTCCGCCGTGTGGCAGTGCCGTCACGTGTCCACTACTTCCAACGCAGTCGAACGGTATGGTCAGAACGATCCACGTTGCTTGCTATACAGCGCGCCGACCCCCACTCCCTCCCCTGACGTTTTCAGCCCGATTATCAGGCCTCTCTCAAAGCCCGTAAGTTGCGTAAATCAAGGTCTGTGACGTATACCCGGGATTCTTGTCACTCTCTACCCTTGCTTGCGTCGGCCGGTGCTTTTCGCTTTCATGGGGCATCGACTAAAGGCCGGTTTATAAGGCGGCCTGTTCGTGCTTGAAGCGCCACCACAAGGTGTAAGGTCATGCGTACTCGCAATAAATGTGGATCATTTGCATACCAACACGCAAACTTGCTATTTGCAATGTTTCGCGGAAATAGCACATGTTCTTCTAGGTGCGCAATTTCATTGTCCGTGAGTGTACAGTATATCATCATCATCAACCATTATCAATCCACTGCTGGACGAAGGTCTCCCCAAGTTTCCTCCGCAAAGGTCTGTCTTGTGCCAATCTCCTCCATGTCACTCCCGCATACTTTCGAATTTCATCCACCCATCTCCCATGTGGTCTTCTTCTGGGTCTTTTCCTGTACCTTGGAATCCAATCTAAAATTTCGGCTGTCCATTGATGCTCTGTCCTTCTGGCGGTATGTCCAGCCCATTGCCATTTCAGGGATTTAACTCTGATCATGATGTCTTCCACTCTTGTCATTTTTCGGATCCACGAGTTCCTCTTCTTATCTCTCCTGGTTACACCAAGCATGCACCTCTGCATGCTGCTTTGAGTTGTCTGCAGCCCTTCTATGTCTCTTTTAGTTAAGGTCCACGTCTCTGCACCATACATAAGCACTGGATGGATGCATTGATCAAACACTTTTCTTTTAAGACATAAAGGCATATATTGTTCTTGAAAATTATGCTGTTTCTTCCAAAAGCTCTCCAGGCAAGTTTTGTACGCCGATTAATTTCTTCATCAACGTGACCCTCACTTGATATCTGCTGTCCAAGATAAACGTAGGTGTCTGTTATCTCCAGCTTTTCTCCATCAATCGATAAATCTTCATTTCTTGTAAAAGCATTGAACATCACTTTTGTCTTCTGAAAGTTCATTTTTAATCCCACTTCTTTACTCTTGTCAGCAAGTTCCTGGATCATACTCTGCGGCTCTGATAGGGTAGTTGCAAAAATGACTACGTCATCGGCAAAACGAAAGTGGGTTAGATAATCTCCATTAATCTTTATCCCTTTATTTTCCCAGTTCAGTGATTGAAAAACATTTTCTAATATAGCATTAGAGAGCTTCGGAGATAGGGTGTCACCTTGTCTCACTCCCTTTCCAATTTTTATGGGTGTTGTATTTTCAAACAGCCGAATCTTTGCACTTGCATTTTCATAGATGTTATTAATAATATTAATGTGTGCATCTTCAATACCGCAGGATTTCAGAGCCATTGTAACTGTTGATGGTTTCACCTAATCAAAGGCTTTTTCATAATCGATAAACGCCATGCACAATGGAAGTTCATATTCCCTCGCTCTTTCAATTAGTTCTCTCAGTACGTGGATAAGATCTATTGTGCTGTAGCCACTCCTGAATCCAGCTTGTTCTCTCGGTTGAGCCATGTCCATTGTTACCTTCAAACGGTGTGAAAGAACTTTAGTGAAGATTTTATAAACCACTGATAGGAGGCTGATAGGTCTGTAGTTCCTGAGATCCTCAATGTCACCTTTTTTATGTAGCAAGATCATTGTAGCGTTGTTCCATTCCTCAGGAATCTTCCCTTCATTAAGGCATCGAGTGAAAATTTGGGCGAGTACTGTTTCGATTTCTCCACTTGCTTCTTGTATGATGTCTACAGTAATTCCATCTTCTCCTGGAGCTTTTCCCCGGTTCATGTTCTTGATTGCATGTGCAACTTCTGCTGGGAGGACTGGAAGAACTCTGGTACTGGTACCTTTCATGATGTCTGGAGTACATGCATCATCCCTTTCATATAATTTGGAGTAGAAATATTACACTCTTCTCAAAATTTCGCCTGTATTTCTTGTTACAGAACCATCTTCTTTTCTCAGTGCCATAATCCGTTTTCTTCCCTTACTGAGATGTCCCTTTGCTATCTTTAGGATTTGGTTGTTTTCAATTGCTTTCCTCACTAGTTCACAGTTGAATTTCCTTACGTCTCCAGTGATACTTTTTCGTACTGTCTTGCATAGCTCTATATATTCCACTTTGGAAGTTACATCTTCTTTAGTTGTCCTCATCTCTCTTCTTTTTTCATCAACATTTTGGTTTTTATAACCAAAATGTTGAAAATATAACACTCAAAATTATCACTTATTCAAAAATATGCGGAAACTTAAACTAAATCATTTTTTAGATTCCGTTCCTAAACGCAATTAAAATGGGAAAAGATAGCGAAGGGATCGTTAAACCTTCAATCAAAAAAAAATTTAATAAATGTCTCACGCCATATTTCTATGTTCAAATAGGTCACGTCAGGTTGCACATTCGAAACTATTATTTAAAATGTTATAATGACCATGGGTATTCGTTTAAACAGACACTCCTAATATATGGATGGTCGTAATGAAATGGCGATACAGTGCTTTTAATAAGATACAGGAAGATCTCAGTTGTTTCTCATTAGATTTGCATTACGTTATTTTAAATTTTTTTAAAGTTACTGGATAAAAACTAGATTTATTATTCAGTATGGAACCTAATAGTTGTTTTCTGTCCCTTTTTTTTCAGGGTTTGCCCACAAAGTGTGCAGTACAGATGGAACTTGGTTCACTCATCCAGATACCAACAGAACGTGGTCAAACTATACAACATGCGTGGATGAAGAAGATCTTCAGGCAAGGAATTTATGAATTATTTTGCTTCTCCGTGTGTTCTCCTATAGCTGGTTGGCCTTTACAGACAACAGCAGTACTAGGTGTGCACAACTATACTGAGTAAAACTGTTGAAAAGACTTAGGGGTCATGAGCTGAAATTTTTGGATACCGCAGTGTGTCATTAACTCTCCTTCTCCCTTTATGGTTGGTCGTACAATGCGTGTTGTTTTTTATGATCCCATTGAAGCTGTGGTGCACCTCAAGTTTCGATTCTGTTACCTACTATATTTTTCTTGCTTATCAACGCCCTCTTCTCCATCGCGCGCAACCCAGGTCAGAGTTTAGCTGATACCATACCCTGCGCTATTTGTGTTATACTAATAAATATTTCTGGTTACCCTTCAAGTTACATCTTTGACACACCATGCAATTTAAGCTATTGGTCGTTGGATCCAGAGGAGCACAGTTGAAATTAATAATAGTAAAAAGCTGTCGTTTGTTCTTGATGGCAAAGGAGATCAAAAATTTACTGGAAAAAAATTATTTTTCTGTTAGATACCATTCACCAAGGAAAACCTTTTCGCATAATTTCTCATCTTTTTTCGCCAAGGGTCGTAGACGCATATCTTATTTACGCTTTCCAACCGTTACCTGAAGAAACGTATATGCTCCAGCTTTGTCCGTCTGTCTGTCCGCACGATAACTCGCGTAAAAATGATTCGATTTCGATGATATTTTAGCATGTGGTAGGACACAACCTGGGGACGAACCCTATTGAAAATGGGCGAAATGGAGTCAAAGGTCATAACATAAGAGCGGGATCCATTCCATCGCCCTTATGCGTCATAACGTACGTAAAAATGCTTCGATTGCGACAAAATTTTATCATGTTGTTCCGGAGGTACACTGAACCGGTTCTGTTGAATATCATAGAAATGGGGTCAAAGGTCAGGGCACAGGAACGAGATTTATTCCACAGCCATTATCCTCATAACTTGAATAACAAATTAGTAAAATCATGCAATGCATTGATTATAATACGCTTTCCAACATACCAGAAACCATTACTCAAGTTATGAGGATAATGGCTGTGGAATAAATCTCGGTCCTGTGCCCTGACCTTTGATCCCGTTTCGGTTATATTTAACAAAACCGGTTCAGTATACCTCCGAAATAATATGATAAAGTTTTGTCGCAATGGAAGCATTTTTACGTAAGTTATGATGCATAAGGGCTATGGAATAGATTCCGCTCCTGTGTCCTAACCTTTGACCCCATTTCGCCCATTTTCAACAGGATTCGTCCCCAGGCAGGCCCCTACAACATACTAAATCGAAGAATTTTTACGTAAGTTATGACGCATAATGGCGATGGAAGTGATTCCGCTCCTATGTCCTGACCTTTGACCCCATTTCGCCCATTTTCAATAGGGTTTGTTCCCATGTGGTAGAGGACAATAGGGTTTGTCCCCTGCCACATACTAAAATTAAATCGAAATCGAACCTTTTTTACGTCAGTTATGACGCATAAGAGCAGTGGAATGGATCCCGCTCCTATGTCCTAACCTTTGACCCCATTTCGTTCACTTTCAATAGGGTTATTTCCCAGGTGATCCCCTTCCACATACTAAACTTTCATCGAAATCGAACGATTTTTACGCGAGTTATCGTACGGAAGGACATACGCACACAACGCGTGACGTAATGAGGCAGATGGGAATCGCGACCATCTGCTCGCAAGAGTGTGACGTCATAAAACTTTAAGAGGATCCTCATACAATGCGTGAGGTAATGAGACAGATGGCGTGACCGCGCGCCAACATCTCAAGCGCGAGTTGTGACGTAATAAGATCGTCCCCAGGTGGTTCCCTACCACATAATAAAATTTCATCGAAATCGAACCACTTTTACGCACGTTATCACGCATAAAAGCAATGGAATGCATTCCGCTCCTATGTCCTTATCTTTGACCCCACTTCACCCATTTTCAATAGAGCTCATTCCCAGGTGGTCCCCTGCAATATACTAAAATTTCATGGACATCGAACCATATTTATGCAAGTTATGACGCATAAGGGCAATGGAATGAATCCCGCTCCTATGCCGTGACCTTTGACCCCATTTCGTCCATTTTCAATAGGGTTCGTCCCCAGGTGGTCCCCTACCACATACTAAAATTTCATCGAAATCGAACCATTTTTACGCGAGTTATCGTGCCGACAGACGGACGGACGGACAAAGCTGGAGCATATACGCTTCTTCAACCTACGGTTGAAAAGCGTAAATAACTTGAGTAAAAATGCTTCTATTGGAACAAAACTTTAGTATGTTGTTCCGGAGGTATACTGAACGAATCAATAGTCAGGGTAGGGAGGAGGGTTTGTCTGCGTGCGATTTGTGGTATGTTGGAAAGCGTATCATAATCAATGCATTGCATTGCGTGGTTTTACTAACTTGTTTTTTCTATATCTTTGCTTCTAACAGTCCGATTGGAAAAAACTATTGCTTTGTCGGACAGCGCTTCTGGTAAGGAATGTTTCGCATATAAGTTCTAATGCTTCGCATGACATAATTTCAATATACTGTATATTTCTTTTTGCAACTTTTATATCCTCTTCTGAAATTTGTGACGTATATTCTAATTTAACTTTCATTTTTAGTAACTTTTCTTATGAAAATCTGAATTTGTTCTCTTTTGCATTTTCCAAACTTAACGTGATATCTTCTCTCTCACATGAATGGAGGTTCTGCAACACCCCTGAGGTCAGCACGTAAGTGACGTATGCTTGTTGATAAGAACGATAACAGATGTATATTTTGCGACTCAGTTGTTTGTGGGTGGAGATGTTAGATCTTTGTTGAGCTTATTGATTGTACTACAACTAATAACGTATGACAAGTTATATTTTTATTACTGTCTGCATAACTACGTCATGAAGTTTCGTGTGTCGCCGTGATATGTTTGTGATTTCGTAAACAGACAACGTTATGTGATTTCGTCTAAAGTTGCTAGAAGTCTAAAGTGGCTGGATCAATAAAAGAAAGTTTATGCAAGTGATTTGGCTTTCTGTATATGTTTCGTCTGGCCCTAAAAGCCTTAGTTTAAAGTGTTGTCCGGTGCAACTAGTGCATCATATTTGCATTTAATTCACCCTTTCCTCAGTCGGACATTTGGAACTTAGCATAACAACAAATCTCGCATAACGTAAAAGTGTTACGTTATAAACTGCTTTTGAAAAAAATATTTCTGTACTGTCATTCGCTGTGGTGAATACTGAGAACTTTGACCTCTTTAAGTATGCATATTTTTCACGCTAAGGGCATATATGTAAAAACTCGTTTTTCTTTCTCTCTGCTTACAGAAGTCGTATTTGAAAATTCCTTTGCCATCCCGGTGGTGCAGTGGGATAAGCACTGACTTCCGATCATTCGTTCGAGTTGAGTCTGGATAAACTTTTGCGCCTATGAGATCTCTCTGATTACTAAAATCCGTTGATTTTTATCTCTAATACTGAAAATCCATTGGAAAAATCCTATCTTGGTAGGATACTCTTCCTTATGAAGATCATTTTGCACCCATTTTCTCCTTTAAGTAACACATATTTTTTCCGCTAGGGAGCATAAAGTTATATCACGTTTCTCCTCCCTATCTCTCCTTCTAATAGTTGTATTTAAAGAATCCTTTATGCGTCGGATATCTTTCTCCACGAAAATCAGTTTCTGCACACTGTGCGATTTCTTGTAAATAAGCACGTATTTTGAATTGTTACTACAGAAAGGAAATTTTTGCAAGTAGATTTACACTAAAAGAAAAAAATCAGCGTAAAAATTAATTTTAAGCCCCATAGTGAAAAAATTGTGCATTATTTTACCTACGTAATGTGAGGATCGATCATAATGTGTGAAGCCAGTTACCGTAAAAAAAATCGGTAATATTTCTACAATCGGTAAAACATCTGCAAATAGAAATAGCTACTCGCATCTTCTAGCGGCAAAAATGTTGCCAGATGGTGAAATGTCATTCATCACTCCAGAGAACGCGTTTCCATATCTCCAGAGTCCAATGGCGCCGAACTTTACACTAGACATGAGTTCGGGCTCAATTTTAGGAGCCCGGGCCCGGATTCTTGGAAAATTTTGCTTATCAAGGCTTGCATTTATGCATTATACGAGTACACTGGCCAAAGATATGGCCCAAGCAAGAATTAGTTTAAAAATCATTAGTTTAAAAAGTTTAGTTCAGTTAATCCACTTCACAAAATTAATGTTTTTTAGAAATACTACGCATAAAGCCAAATGTTCTAAAATGTGGATTTGAAATTAAATAAATAATCTTCGACCGTATCAGGGGAATCAGTAATTTTGGTAAAAGCTGAAGAAAAGAAAATCGTTTGGAAACAAAAGATTCCATTCGTTATTTCTTTTTGATTTCTAAATTTACTTTTATTTTGAATAAATTGCATTATAAAACGTACAACGCCGTACAGACAGTTGCAAGTGTTTCAAATTTTGACTCTAGAAAACTAATCTTTGCAATATAATTTACATATATGCTAATTGGTAAAGGTAGTTTAGAGTGATGTAGTAGAATATAAAAAAAGCATGTATGGAAATTTCCAAAATAAAAAAAAGAACGTAAATCATTCCAAACCAGATTATTCTGCATTTTGTAACATTAACAAAGCTTTCCGCTTAATAGTATAATAATCACAATATTATCATATGTGTGTGCAGTTTCCAGATCAAGTTCATCATGAAAAGAGAGAGAGAGAGAGAATTGCATCTAATGCCTCAGCGCTTCAACTTGATCTTTTCTCTAAAACTCGACCTGCTGCACTAAAAACCAACGTCACCCCAAAAGTCACGGGAGTGAGGAAATTTTAAAAAATAAATAACAATACTTCTAACTGCACAATTTTGGAAATTAATACATCATTTTAAAGATAAGATTCTTGATTTTTAATAAAATACAAAAAATGGGAATGTAATTTTTTCCCAGTTTTTCGATACCAGACCTCCTTAAACTAATCCTTGCTTCGGCCATAGCTTTGGACAATGCATAATGCAAGTCTTGTTAAGCAAAATTTGTCTTGCAATGGCATCTAGCTTAGGAAATTGAAAATCCTTCCACCATGGTAACAAATCCACAATGAAATTCAACGCGTGTAATTTAACCGGGCTCGGAATTACACGTGTTGAATTAATTACAGTAATGAAATTCAAGACGTCTAATTCCGAGCCCGAGCCCAGACCCGGGGTTTTCGGTAGTTAATGAATTCTGAGCCCGGGCCCGAGCTTATCTCTACTTTACACCACTCCAACCGACGCTTGGCGTTGGTCGTGCTGATGTTAGGCTTGGGTGCGTCTGCTCGGCCACGGACAAACCGCTGTGGTACTGACGTTGCTTCCAGAAGAATTTTGGAACTCTATAGTGAGTGTCACAACCGAGGACAGGCGATATTTTGTCGCACTACCCTCTTCAGCACTTGGCGTACCCGCTCTGTCATTTCACGTGGCCTACCAGGTAGCCATTGTGCCTTTGGTGCTCCTAAGCGTTTCCTCTTCACAGTAACATCACTGACAGTTGATCGGGACAGCTGCACAGGGAAGAAATTTCCCAAACGGACTTGTTGCTAAGATGGCATCCTATGACTGTGCCAATTTGTAAGTCACTGAGGTCTTCCGTAAGGCCCGCAATATTATTCGTGCTTATCTATCATGTTTGCCACGCCACGTGCGTCTTTTTTATACCTGTATGGGCCATGGCTGTGACGCATTTGGGCAAATCTATTACTCAAAAGGAATCTCCGGATACTTTTGATCATATAGTGTATCTTATGTATCAATGGGAAAGGAATTCCCCTGAAGAAATAATTTTTGCACAAATATTAGAGGTATGCAAAAATTTCCGCCGCCCCCACTGGCGAGCGCTGTATGGGTCTAACCGGTCGGCGACCCGTGCTGTCAGTTCGTACATGAAGCCAAGCATGGCGGTCGATAAAGTTCATTTGCGGCATTGTTTGTTATTCATGTTTAATTTTGGTTAAAGTGCGAGCGAAGCACACGGTTCAATATGTCAGGCTTATGGCAAAACGGTTATGAGTGAGCGGGCGTGTCGATAATATTTTTCCAGGTTTAAGGAAGGTGATCTAAGCTTGGAAGACAAGCTACGTGCAGGTAGACCGCAGGAACGAGGAGCTGGAATCACTGTTGCAAGAGGATGCCACACAATCGACCACGCAACTGGCAAAACATTTGAAGGTGGCTCAATCGGCGGTGGTACGGCGTCTACAGGCCTTGGGAAAGATCCAGAAGATTGGTAAGTGAGTTCCACATACTTTAACGGAGCGTAATATTGATCAACGATTGGGCATCTGTATGTAGTTGCTGAAGAGGTTTCAAGGGAAGAATTTCTTGTGGAACGTTTTCACCGGGGGTCTATTGCGACAGCCCCACCCCCGTACGCAAGCGATCCTGGGTCAACCCAGGCCAACCATCAACATCCACTGCAAAACAGGATATCCACAGGGAAAAGGTGCTGTTGTGTGTGGTGGGATATTCACGGAGCGCTGTACTGCGAACTGTTGAAACCGGACGAAAAAATCACTGCACAACGGTATAGCGATCAGTTGATGACACTGAACACCGCAATCGAGCAAAAACGCCCATAGACAGGTAAAGGGCGCCGTCCAGTCATCCTGTTACATGATGATGCCAGACCACGTGTCGGTGCCACCATGAAATCAACCGTTGAATAGTTACACTGGAAGGTTTTACCGCACCCGGCGTACTCCCCGGACATTCAGACTTTCATCTGTTTCGCTGTATGCAACATGCCCTCCCTAGACCAACAGCTGTTCACCACAGTTCCAGAGGTGGTAAATTTCGTCATTGCGTTCTTCAGCTCAAAACCCGAGTCCTTCTATCACAGGAGCATTCATTTGTTGCCAGAAATATGGCAAAACGCCATTGATGCTAACGGCCAATTTTTCGTTGAATACATGTGTACTGGTTTCCTGATTGCTCCTGTCTCCTTTTTCCTTAAAGCGGCGGAAACTTTTACATACCCCTAATAGGTTTTCTGAAGCGGTGGATGGTACATAGTGAACAGTGAAACTACGGAATCTTTGGGCCAATGATGATATTTGTGTATACCTTCCATGTATGTAAAGAAATATTTCTTTAGAAGAACTGGTTTCCCACTGATGTCAAAGATGTTATCTGAAGTACTGGAACCTGTGACCTACCTATATCCGTACCTGGATGAGAATGGTCGTTGATGCTACGAGGAAGCGTCGCATTGCTTCAACTAGTGCAAATCTGAACGGTATTCGGATTTCTAAGCAACATCTGCTTACTTTCAATTACTTCAAAATCGGGAGGTGAGGGTTCGATTCTCTCTCCAAGGAGATTTTCAAGTTTTCTGAGGAGGTGGCTGTATGAGAAACACCTTTGTGCCGCTAATGGCATTTAAGTTAGACAATAGAAACTGCATTATGAAAGGCGTATGGTGGATATAAACAGCAAATGTTTATGTGTACTGCTGTTTACAGAAATTGTAACACCAAGATAAAAAGGAGATAACGAAGTGGAATTTATATGGCAAATTACTTACGACCCAAGACATGAACCTTCAGAAGGACTGAGCTGTTGGTGCAAAGGAAGACACAGTATTCAGTATACAGGGGTTGGACATAATAATGTAAACACGACGCTCAGAGACGTAACTTTTAATGCGTTGCGTACGTCTCAATACGAAAAGGTATCCACCACTTTTTTATTGTAATAGCTCTGTTTAGAACCTTAAGGTCCTGATTAAGTGCATTTAAAGTGTCTTGTTGCAAAACTTCTTTCAGCGTGACGACGGAATGAGCGACCTAACGGACTTCGAAACAGGGCTAATTGTTGGTGGGCGGCTAGTTGGTGCCTTCGTGACAACAGTCGCCAAGGTAGTGGGGCTATCGAGAGCTACTGTGTTTAGCGTCACGACAGCGTACCGTGTTCGTGGCAAAACATCCTCTGCGAAACACAAAAGCAGCCGGAAAAGACCCTGACTGATACGGACAGGAGAGCATTAAATAGGATTGTTACCCGTAATAAGAAAACCGAACATTAGTGCGGAGCTCCATGTGTATCTCCAGACCCCAGTATCAACGAAACTAGTGCGCGGGGAGCTGCATAAACAATATATTCATGGCAGAGCTGCTATTGCAAAACCTTTGGTGACCCAGGTGAATGGGCAACGGCAGTGGTGCCAGGAGCATACAACGAGAACTGCCGATGCAAGGAAGCGTGTAATGGGATCAGATGAATCGTCACCCACACTATTCCCCACTGCAGGACGTGTTTACGTGTGGAGAACACCGTCAGAAGCGTACAACTCAGACTGTCGGCTCCCAACAGTGCAGCATGGTGGTGGTTCTGTCGTGCTTTGGGAGGTCATACAGAGGTATTCAGCGGGACCCCTGATCACCTTGAAGGGACAGATGACTTGCAGGATGTATGAAACCATTTTGGCCGACCAAGTCCATCCAATGTCTCAGGCATTGTTTCCTGCAGGGGATTCAATCTATCAAGATTATAACGCTCCGATTCACAGAGCTCGGAATGTCCAATCATGGTACTAATGAAAATTTCGTTCATATACAATACATTAAAAAACATATACCGTCTTTGTATGATAGTTTAGTTTTAAATGATGATGGATATTTACATAGTTAAAAAGATTAAAAACCCATAAGCACTTTCGGGTCGACAGTCTTATCCGTCTTCAGATGGAGGAGAGCTATTGCTGCCAGTGTGCTCTAATTTATACGTCTGGGTATGATGACGTGCCAGGTATGGACCAGCGTCGCAAGGGTGTCGTACTGTTGCCATCATTTCATGGCTAAATCACAAATCAGACGAGGTCCATGTGGGAATATGATAAAGAGGGTGCAAAAATATACGGAATATATGTATTTGTTATAGTTCACATATTTAACAAGAATTATTATGTAAGTTCATAGCTGTAATGAGTCGTTTCCTGTAATGAGTTCCTGTATAAAGTCGTTTATTGGAAACGACTCATTACAGCTATGAACTTACATAATAATTCTTGTTAAATATGTGAACTATAACAAATACATATATTCCGTATACTTTTGCACCCTGTTTATCATATTCCCACATGGACCTCGTCTGATTTGTGATTTAGCCATGAAATGATGGCAACAGTACGACACCCTTGCGACGCTGGTCCTTACCTGGCACGTGATCATACCCAGACGTGTATATGGGAGCACACTGGCAGCAATAGATGTCCTCCATCGGAAGACGGGTACGGCTGTCGACCCGAAAGGGCTTATGGGTTTTTAATCTTTTTAACTATGTAAATATCCATCATCTTTTAAAATTAAACTATCTTGCAAAGACTGTGTATGTTTCTTAATGGCCAATCATGGTTTGAGGAAAAAGAGGACGAACTTTCACACCTTCCTTGGCTTCCCAATCAGACTTAAACATCTGTTAACAAGTTCTTTCTTATCTTTATTATTCTTGTTGTTAACTTCATAAGCATTGCGTGGTTGAGTTGCTAAGTCTTATATAGTTGAAGATGATAGTAAAATTGTATGCAAATAATTCTTGCAATTCGTAAATATGTCAAAAAGCTTTTATTCTTTTGTTCATTCAATTGCCTGCAAAGGTTGTCCGTTTAGCTGTGCTTTACCATCTAACTCTCCCGCTTTCGATCATCTCTCGCGCTGTCGTGAAATTCCTTAACCTCCGTCGTGCTGTCGTGACCGCTCGGTATCTAAACCTAGAAACAACTGTTCTCTCGCCGCCGCCTCCTCTTGTCTCCAAGAAATGCCCTTAAGCATATCCTAATGTTCCCCGAGAGAAAGACCCACACCGCTTTCGGTAAATCTTAAGCCTCAAAGTAAAATGTGAGGGCTAGTCATTCGTCGGCCTCATTGAAATTGAAACCTGAAAAGCATCAAAAGAGGCGCGATAGAGTTAATCTCCATTCAACAAACAATGTGCATATACTAATCTTAGACAGAATGGCGTTTTAGTAACTTACCGTGCATCCGGTGTCTAATGGGGAACTGACTGAGAAATTTCTCTCACACTTTGTGGTGACAAAGGAAAGTGCAGCACGGGATGGAATAAAAATTTACATTTTGAGATTTTATATGAAATCCTAAAACCCCGTATAAAGTCTCTGTAACACATCATCGAGCCACTGTGGTCTGTGTCGGAAAACAGTAAGATCCCATTATTCTCCTCCTGCATATCTCAAGGACCTGGAGCAGTTCTGCAAGAAGAATGGTGTAACATCCCACCGGGATTTGTATGCGTTCATTCCAAGGAGGTTTCAAGCGGTTTTGAATGCCAAAGGTGGCCCCCACGCCCTGTTAGATTGGTAAAACCTTTATTTCCTAGGTGTTAGCATTATTCTGTCCAACCCCTGTACCTTCCACGAGCGCCGAAAACGGCGTGTACGCGCGTGGCATTTATCCGAAGAGATCCTGAATGTATGTTTGTTTAATGTTCGGCCATGCTGCTTCTATTGGGTCCCAACGGGTATATCAGCTTGGCCTGGCAGGGCAATCACCGAGCGATCATATCCCAGATATGCTCAATGGGCCAAGAGAGAAATGGCACATGTCACTCTACTGTTTTTTAATCAAACGTAGCCAAATTCCTTAACCTCATTAATTTGCTGCTTATCTGATTTCAGTTTTAAGAGAATTAAAAATCTTTACACTTATTTACATTCTGCTAAAAATTGCAATGCAATCCAAAATCCAAGAACTCTCTTCAAACGATTAAGGCACTAGCTTTTTAAGTGCTATCGGTTAGCTTCGGCTTCTGGTAAGGCACAGATATTGTATTTGTCCCTTTCCTTTCGCCCCAGGAATCTGTTGGACTCCCGAGTGGTTCCATGAGTTATCGCCAATCGCTGAAGAATGCCTGTAAGTAGTATCAGTCTCTACTGGTCTTCAGATAAGGAAAACAACACAAACTCGGAGTTCCAGAATATTTGTGCATTTCTTTTTCTAATTAGAACTGGATATTTAAAATACTGTTAAACTGAAGAAAGTTATCGTTCCTTAACTTAATCACGAGATAAAGAGAAGACAAATTCTTTTTAAAAAAACTCGCCCTTTATTTTTAGGCTCCTGAAGAATTGCGCGTTTCTGGAGAAAATTTCAGGAGGCTTTTCTGAATCAGTAACTGGATTTTCTGCTGAAAATCCGAATGCTTATTAAAAGAGACATTCAATTTTTTTCCTCAGCTCTTTATATCATGAGCCAGGAGCCGCAACTCTAGCTTCTAAATTCTGCTTTCGTGCAACTGCTTATTAATGATTTTACAAGTTATCTACTTTTGAATTAAACAGTAACATTTATCAATACTTGCATCTTTCACTGTCTTTGTTGGCCGAGCCATTGTGATTTACCTAACTACTATCTTCGGTTCTCTGCGGTTGTTGAAGATTGTTTATTAAACTTATTGCAAATTCTTTAGCAAGTTCGTTATTGTGGCCCTTAGATATTTGTTCCTTTGCGGAACTATTGATCTACTGTTGGTGAGAGATATCTGTCTCTCTGGCGAGTTGCTATGGTTACGCCGCTCTTCCAAGATAAATCTATATTTACTTTATGCTAAGCTAATGCCCCAGAATATTTTCAGCAAGATGGAGATGTAGAAACAAATAGTAATTCAGATGTTATTATTAGAAGCCAGGCAGCCCGGATTTTTATGCTTAGTTGAATACATGATTATTACCGTCGAAGAGGAACTCATACATTATTAACTCCCAAATGGAAGAGACGGGGTGTTTCCTTCTAAGCCGAGAAGAGAGATACACCCGAGATTTCGAATTTGTAAACTAGAGAAGCAAGTGCTGCCGGGAACACCTGAAGCGACAGATGTGACGTTATTTTCACTGCACAAATCTTGACTATCTGGCAGAAGGCATGCTTCCTTAAACAACGGGTCTAGTTCTTTTCAAACTTAATACACATATTTTACTCAAGTCGAAACATATTGTGCTTCTTATGGTTACGATTGTGTTTTGCGTTTAATGATTTTTCCTTTACTCCCATTCTTAGATGCCTTTCAGCATCATAACAGATTTTTAACTATGCCAGATATCGTGACTATACTTTTAAAAAACTGCAATGCATATGCGATTAAACAAATCATAATTCTTAGCGTATCTTCCGCTGTGTGAGAAGATCTGCTTAATTTATCGATTTGTCTGTCTGCCCGTCCATGTTGGAGACAAGAGCTCTGTCAAAACTCAGATTAGATAAATTACTTTTCTAAGCATGATCAAGTTTTACTGTTGGACATCTTCTACTGTATATATGTACACGTGAGCACGCTAATTGTGTTATTACAAGAGAACGTGGGAAAATGCACGTTCTACCCGATAGAAGAAAGTATGTAGACGACGTTTCTCCTTTGTACTGTTCTTTCATCTACGAATCCGTAGACACAGTTTCCCAGCATATAAAGTCTGATTTAAAATATTTTCTTTAATATCGAAAAAAAAAAAGACTTATCTCAAGGATGTTGCAGCTTTGTCTGCACGTTTTCTATTTTTTTTTTTGGGGGGGGGGGGGGTTCAGTTAAAGGATCATGTGTATCCAAGATGTTAGGAGTTGTAACATTCCTGAAGAGGAGTCCATTCCTAATTCAGAACGACGTCTACTAGATTAGGAATCTAACCATCCCCTCGGGTAATGCCCATTACGCAACCGTGCCCCGAACCCGTGTCCACCTCAGCCGGTTGGACCCGAGCCCGAGCCTCTGCTTGATTACCGGTTCGCCTACCTACGTCCCATTTGACATGATATCAGTTTCTACCAATCCGATTGGAAAAATTCTTTTAATTGGACAAAACAAGAAGTTTCCAATATTCCCAGTTTCTTCTAGAGCAGAATTTTTTTCTCTAGGTGACAGCAAAAAGCAGAAAAACAGAAATCCGATATTTTGGATGTAACCACGCCTACGTCGCATTTTATGTCCCTGGCTCTCTCCCTTCCCTGGAACCAGTGGCCCTAAATTAGGGACGGGCGACTGCTTATAGCCCACTGAGTTGCTCATGGTGGTCGTTAAACCTCCAATAAAAAAAATAGCTAAAAATGAAGAAAATTCTATGGCACGACATCACCGTGCCATGGAATTTTCTTCACTTTTAAGATGTATCAAAACGCTCAGAGTTTGAATTTTCTTATTTTCTTATCCACCACTTTTGCTGGTTTCTTATAGTATTCCTTAGCCAAATATTTCACTCTGCTTTAAGAAAAATTTTACGCGTAGTTTGTGCTGAACGGATAAATGATTATGTACACCCCGAAAACAATATACACTGCTGGCCGTTAAAAGTGCAACACTAAGAAGATTGCAACCCAGGGGCTCGAAAGTTGGCAGAAGGACAGAACACGAGCGCACATGTAAATGACTAACTGGGCAGCACATATGGAAATCATGTGGGACAGTAAGGCCGCCTGGAAGTCGAATAAGATGGGTGAACAAGGAGCCGGTGTTAAGCACTCGAAGTGTGTTTGCTCGCCGTTCCTTGCCACGGACAGCTGCAGCATACAACGTCGAAGACAACGGCAGCCCTGCCAGTCGGTTTCCGACTTCGATCGCGGGAAAATTGTGGCATATCGGGATTGCGGATTATCATTCCGAGATGTCGGTGCTCGTGTGGGAGGGCATGAAACCGCGGTGGAAAGAATATGGCGTCAGTGGGTAGCGGAGAAACGAACACACAGACGTGTGGGATCTCAACGGCCCTATTACACCACCGAACGAGAAGACCGACGTCTGGTGCGCATGGCACTGACTGATTGCACAGCCACATCGATCACCGTAGCTCAACTGTTCTGTTCTGTTCGGATGTGTGGCACAACACCCATCTCCGCATGGACGATTCGACGTCGTCTGCAGCAGCGTCGCATTTTTGCACGGCGTCCATTGCTTCGGCTATCATTGACTGTACAACACCAGCGACTGCATTGGTGCCAAGAACGTCGCGCATGTAGGAGCGAATGACAAGATATCGTGTTTTTGGACGAATTCCGCTTCAATTTGCAGACCATGATGGACGACTTGCGGTACAGGACGGCGACCGGCTGAGTGAGTACTGCATTATGCTCTCCGTACCAGCCTGGCACCCTGCGTTATGGTATTGAGTGCCATTGGATTCCGCACACGCCACGTCCGCAGTATCGGTACGTTGAACATCGTTACATCTCTGAGCTGTTGGAGCCTGTTGTTGTACCATATCATCAGGGACTATATGGCGCCATTTACCAACAGGATAAGGCGCGACCTCATGTGGCACGCAACGTCCAAGGCTTCCTATATCACCACCATGTGTCACGTCTTCCTTGGCCCGCGTGGCCCCTGGATATGTCGCCTATTGAGCACGTGTGGTCCATGATCGCCGGATGACTGGCACGCCAGCGACCACCCCCGGCCACAACGGAGGAACTGTGTCATCTGTCGGAGCTGCGTGGATGGACATTCCCCAAACATACATCCAACATCTGTTCCTCTCGATGCCGGACCGTGTAACAGCTGTACTTGCTGCCCATGGTGGCTACACCAGATACTGATTGTTATGTGTTCCCCTGGTCTCGCCGTGCTGTATTTGTAATCGATATACCCTTGTATCATCTGTTTTATGTACATGAAATATGGCTTTGATATCTCTTGTCTTTCGTGGTTTTGCACTTTTAATGGCCAGCAGTGTACAAAGCAGACGTACCACGTCTGTGGGTGCTGAATCTTGACCAGAAATATCGCGTCCTTTCTGATGCTGATTGCGTGGGATGCCGAAACTTGCAACGCCTATAAATAGAGTAGGTCTCTACGCATAGGAGACTAGTCACGGAAAAGTAATCATTGGTAAATTTAGCGATGTAAGTGAGCTTGACCGTGACCAATTAGTATCCTCAAGGAAAGCAGATTGTTCAATTTCCGCAACTGCTGAACTGTTGAGATTCTCACGTCAGACCGTCGCACATGTACACCAAAACTACGTAAAATACGGCAAAACTTCCTTTTGTGGCCGTAAACGTGCAAGTGACTCTCGAGATGAGTGCGGACTTTCCCACATCGTTAAAAGAAATAGCACAGCTACCGCGGAGAAGATAACTTCGGAATTTAATGACAGTGTGTCCACAAGCTATATGCAAAAAGAATATCCGTCGTACCCTGGACAAAATAGGGTATGGCAGTCAACGTCCCCATCGTGTACCCTTGATGATTGCAAGGCACCAAAGGATAAGCCACAGTTTGCAAAGGCCTATCACCACTAGATTGCGGAGGACTGGAAGTGCGTCATCTGGTCTGACGAATCCCGGTTTCAACTCGATCACGCTGGTGGAAGGGTGCGTGTGTAGCGGAAACCACACGAAGCGATAGATCCGGCTTGCTAAGTTGTGGTCATACAGGAAGGTGAAAGCGACGTTTCAACTTGGGTTACGTTTACATGGGCTTCGTTGAGGCCCCTGGTAATCGTCCAAACCTCCGTGACCGGCACAAAGTATGTGAACATCCCCTCCGACCTACTACACCCGTTCATAACAATTCCCTTTCCGCACAGTGACGCCATCTTTCAACAGGACACCGTATAATTCCCGAGTGGCGACCATCTGCCCTCAGGAGCATTCAAATGAGTTTAGTGCACTCGAATGGCCTCCTCGATTGCTGAACATCAATTGAAAATTTGTGGGATGAATTAGAAAGATCAGTTAGAGCCCACCGGCAACTCTACGACAGGCAATCCTCGCTTCATGGGAGTCAATAATAATTCCGTGTTTTCAATACCTCATTGAGTCCTTACCAAGGCGTCTGGCTGCTTTTGTGAGTGCAGAAGGGAATGCAACACGTTTATTAAATAGGTGTGCACAATAATTTGTTCATTCAGTCTGCTATAGTATGAGGTACATTCAGTCATATGTGATCCTAAATTTTTTCTCACATCCGTTTTAATGCGTTTAAAATGTTTATCAATTCGTTGAGTGCTTTTTTCAGAAGTAACAGCATCATGTACATCATATTACAACCAAAACATTTCTTTTCCTAAACCATATTGCTTAACATGGTAATGGAATCGCACAGACATCAAGGACATTACATGGTCCTCCTACATTTGATTCTCACTAAGTAAATTTCCACCTAAATTTCACCAGGAAGTCACGAAAGTGCGTCTTGAAGGTCTCACGAATGTGTAAAATACGCGTTGATGAGTACATAAGTTTTCTGAAGCATAGGAATCCTTCGAGAATAAACAACAAGGACTTCGACACAGAAGATCCAAAGCCAGCGTTCTCCGGGTTAAGGCAATGGTTACATTTCGCATGCCTTGCTCTTGAAAATGCTACGTTGAATGGATCATCTTATTTCTGTCTTCATAGTTGTATTTTTGGTTGATTTTTCCGTTTTTATTTTACTCTTAGCTTTTGTAGATTCCCAACAATAGATTCTCTCTCTACCCATCAGTCAAGTTTTTAGCCTATCAGTGTTCCTCAACCCCTTGTTCTAAATTGCTAAGCTATACTGCTCCTAACCTATGTGTTTACTGCCCATTTTTTTTTACTCTTGTTCAACTTGCTTCCTTTTTGTATATTTTATTAAATGTTTGTGTGGTTTAATTCTTCTCAGTAGCAATTAGCACGTTTACGTTTTCCGAGTAATTATTTGTTCTGAAAGTCCTCTCAGTTCACATTTTTTTAATTTTAAGTCTTTTCAGTTCACATTTTTTAACAACTCAAACAAATGCAATAGTCCAATGAAAATTTATTCAGAAGCTGACCAAAAGTGTTTAACACCAATGAATACTTCAAAACCCCATTGGAACAGATTGGAAGGAATGCAAAAACTTTGAGAGCTGTTATCTATGGCTTTTTCAAGGACCAGAATAAATAACCCTCTCTCGTTCCTACATAGACCTAATGAGCGCGAGTTTCTGCTATATCATATTTGCATTTAGGTCAAGTAAAAATTATCCTAGGAAAACACCAAAACTTTTCTTTTTTATTTTCTTGCAGTATGCAACCCGGGAAGGGAACCCCACCAAACTTTTAAAAAATTTAGAAAGAGCTGCTGACTCAAAATTTGAAAAGTCCTATTTAGCAAAAACTCACTTAACAAGTTAGTAAAAAAACATGCAATGCATTGATTATGATACGCTTTCCAACATACCAGAAATCATTACTCAAGTTATGAGCATAATGGCTGTGGAATAAATCTCGCTCCTGTGCCCTGAACTTTGACCCCATTTCAATTACATTAAACAGAATTGGTTCAGTATGCCTCCGGAACAACATACTAATAAAGTTTTGTCGCAATAGAAGCATTTTTTATTCAAGTTCTGAGGATAATGGCTGTGGAATAAATCTCGCTCCTGTGCCCTAATCTTTGACCACATTTCGATGATATTCAACAGAACCGGCTCAGTATACCTCCGGAACAACATGATAAAGTTTTGTCGCAATCAAAGCATTTCTACGTAAGTTATGACGCATAAGGGCAACAGAATGGATCTTGCTCCTGTGTCCTGACCTTTGACCCCATTTCGCCCTTTGTTAATAGGGTTCGTTTCCAGGTGGTCCCGTACAACATACTAAAATTTCATCAAAATCGAACCATTTTTACGCGAGTTATCGTGCGGACGGACAGACAGACTGACAAAGCTGAAGCATATACGCTTCTTCAGCCTACGGTTGGAAAGCGTAAAAAAACTTATTTAGCAAAAGCTCGCTTAAAACAATAATTAAATATAGAATCAGATGTAAATATGATACACAGGCCCGATTAGACATCAAAAGTCCAGACCAAAAAATTATTGAAAGAAGAACTTAACACAGAATATTACAAATATTTACATTATATTTTTTTATCATGGAGGAAAATTATTCAGGGAAGGAAGCAAACTGTGCCATATAACGAAGTAAATTTCTCCGTCATTTCTGTCCACGCCAGGATTCGAACCCGGATCCCCTCATTCCGGAATAAGTCACTCTACCAATTGAGCTACGCGGACGTTTTGTTCTGACTACTATCTGCCTTTATGTCGTGTGCGTAGTGCTGGCAGGTACGTCACAGCCAGCGGAAGCGAAAAAGACTCTTGCCCCTGGCAAAACTAAGCAAAGGGCTACCAATAGGCAAAGCCACAAAACACTGAGTAGTAAAAAATACGATCCAAAGAAAATTTAAAGAAGCAAATTAAAAGTTTTAAAAATTAGGCGTTTTGACAACTAGAAAAAACGAAAAGGCAAGAAGAAACTTTTAAAATTACCAAGGAGTTTTCATACAACTTCCACCAGAACTAGAAACCATGACACAGAAGGAAAGCCTTCAAGTTCACCATGAGGAAGAAGCTTTGCATGTTTGTCAATCCAACAAAATAAACTTTAGTTGTATCCCAAAAGAACTTATTGATGCTACTGAAAATGAAACTACCACTAATATGAAAATCCTTAAATGTAGCAATGAAGATAAGGCAACCTGTATTTCTCACCTGAGCTAAATGCTCAACGGAATACGGGAAGAGACTTCTCATACCCAGAAAACTGAATTTGACAAGACTCACCTGTAAACCAAAAGTAAACCATAGTTCAATCTCATTTCTTTAATGGTTTTTAAATTATGATATTCTTTATATTTTATATATTAATACATTTTAAGATTTTCTGATTCTTATTTTATATTTTTATACATTTTTTACTCAATAAACTTATTTATGTTTAAGAAAAGTTATCTTCCATAGCACTTAAGGTTCCAAAAAGATTGAATGGTGAGCATCAGACTGTTCAGCTTCATTCAGGCTTTAATGAGAAATATTCATAATTACCAACAGAAAGTTAAAAATAGGTCTGTAATCCTAACACTATATATAATAGTCATTTTTCTTAATGCTGATTAAATGAAAACCTTGGGTACTTACTTGGTTGTTCAGAAAATTATTAATAGGCACTGTTAGATGTTTATGGAAGTTTGATTTCATGTTGCAGATTACAAGCCTAAACACTTGTGCAATTAGTACAATTTCTCTTACCTTATTTGATATATTAGCTCTTTAATTTATGTATTTTATGACTTTTCACATGGAAAGCTATTTCTATTATCAAAAAGACTTATTAGGTTGCCTTCATTTGAATTAGTAGAAAAATAAAAAAAAATCAAGTTCCTCGTTGTTATTATTTGTTGTACTTAATTTTAGGCAGTCAGGATAAATGTCTCCAATAAAATAAAATCGAAATGGTAGTTATCTACTTTAGTTCAAACTTGACTTCAGAGTTAATAACACAAAGCGAATCATCAATGTACCTGAAAGTATATAAATAACTATCCCGATTAGTGGACTTGTGTTATTTGTTAAGAATGGAAATCTGCTTTCTTCAGACGACGTAGTAGTACTAGTATTTTTGTCGAACATTCAGAATTTTCTAAGGAATAGTTGATGGTTCCCAAAAGGTAAAAAAGCAGATGAATTCTTTAGGAGTTGTATTTATCTACGAGCTGGCAAAGATGAATAATTTCCTGTAAATGAAAAATAATTTGCATTTATAAATTCAAAAGAATAAAATCAAATCGAAATGGTACTCTTCATTTATTCCTTTAATGCTTCTAAATGGGAAGCGAAAAAAAATATAAAGAATATCTGTAACATTGACTGCACACACCACCGATTGTCACTTCTAAGGTTCAATTTTGGATTACTCAAAATTGAATGTCCAATTGTATCTTCTGCTAAGTTATATATTTCTGGAATACTTATAGTTTTGTTTAACTTTCATTTATATGTCCTGTTACAACGCAGACTGTCGTCTTTTTTTTTTTCTGGTAAAGTTCATGGTTCCAGCAGAATGTGCATTTTACTCTTCAGATTAAGGTATAAATAAGAAGGAACCTCTTTGAATTTATCTACTTCAGTTCTACTCGATCACAATGCGACGAAGGTAGCTCCCAATGCTTAAAAATGGGATGAAAGCACTCTACTGAACCTGTAATTATGTGAGCCCTGAAGATATATAGAATCGTCAAGGTATTTGACGCTTAGACGTGTATGATTCATCTGATGAATTTAGTAGAAGCAAATCGATGGCAAAGTTCTTTTGACATTTGCGAACGATTTCGGGGTTCACATTGTACCTGTTTCCCAGCATCGGGAAATCATCGGTAAAGTGAAGAAGCTTCGGCACCGAGAGCCTGTCTTCAAGACCCTGAGGTGATGTGTGTTTGTGCTTTTGTTCCGATGTTCTACCTTTCCCGGGACCAGTTGTCCTAATCAATAGTACTAACTCCCAGTCTTTGATGGTCATAAGATTACTGCACTTCAAAGAAAAGGGAGAAGAAAAGAAAAGAAAAGAAACATTTGTTCACCATCTTAATGAAAATCAACCAGATCGATGACAAGAATTTAGACTTTCGATGCTTATTTAGAACAGTTACACATATTAAATCTGAATCGGGGTTTGAAAAAATATTTTTTACGTGGTAACAAGTGCGAATCTTCACCGCAGTATGATAAAATACTTAAAAACTTTCTATAACGCCCTTAAGGCAATAATAGTCACATATTGTTGATCGGCACCTAGTGTCATATCCTGCAATTCTCTGAAAAGTGCAAAATCATCACGTCGTTAGAAAAGGTCTGGGAGCAAATGAACGTTATTCACAAAACCCGGTCTGACCAAACAGCCATCATTGGCATACTGATAGCTTTATGCATTAGTTCTGTCAACTACAGACTCCAGCTTCCTGTTATTACATGACAATCAATATTTTTTTTATTGGAGGTTTAACGACCACCGTGAGCAATTCAATGGGCTATAAGCATTCACCCGTCCCTAATTTAGGGTCACTGGTTCAAGGGAAGGAAGAGAGCCAGTGCCGTAAGACAAACGCAACATCCATGCCTCACTGGATTTGAACCCGGACCCTTTTCGGACGAATGACCAGAGGCCATCGCTTAGACCACTGAGCCACCTGGGCGGCAATCAAGAATTTCAAGAAGCATATACACTGAAGTAGCAAATTATTATGAACACATACCTAAAAACATGTTGGGCCGCCCTTGACCTTCAAAATAACGTCGATTCGATGTGGCATGGATTCAACAGGATGTACTGTGGTTAAGGTCAGCCAAGCGGATGTGATGTCGTCCGTCAATTGCCAAATGTTCGCTGATGGAGGATCCTTGTTACGAATAGAACTCTCAATATGAATCCACAGGTGTTCAGTTGGTTTGCGTTCTGAATAATGAGAGGGGTCTATTTAATATTTTTAAGTTACTGAAGTGGTCCTGGAACTACTGCGTGATTAAGCGAACCTTGTGGTATGGCGCATTATCCTTCTGCAAACAGCCCTCTCCATTAGGAAACACATTGCACATGTGCGCTGGTTTGCCTGATCCGAAATTATGTTCAGATACCTTGTGGCATCCAAATGTTGTTCCAGAAGCATTAAGAAACCCAACGCCCGTCACCATAAAAATAAACTACAAACCATTGCACTGCCTCTACCAGCTCGTACAGTGAACGCTAAGCAACTGTGATCTATCTACTCCTGCTGTTCACGCCATATTCTGGCCCGTCAATCGGCGTGTTTTAACTGAAAACGTGATTCACCCGACTTGACGACCTTTTCCAGTGTTTAAGGGTCCAATTTCGGTGCTCCTCTGCCCACTGCAGATAAATTTATCGTTTTTTAGCAGAGACCAGTGGTATGGGAAGGGAACGACTGCTTTTATGGCCTATTCACGCCAACGTGCAACGGACTGTTCATGCTGAAATTCTCCTCTCGATACCACTATTGTACTGCACGGTTACTTGACATGATGGAATTCGTCTGTTACCTGGTACAGTCCTCTCCAGCCGCCGTTGCTGTCGAACATTATCCAGTCGACACCAGGCCGTGTTGTTGACATTTCTGAGTGATATCCCGGAGGCCTTTTTTCAACAAAATAACGCTCGGCCACGTACCGCTAATATCTTTTAAGCGTACCCACAAGGGGTCCACATGCTTCCATAGCCAGCGAGATCTCCAGACAAATCCCCTGTCGAGTTTGTTTGGAACCTCACTGGTCGAAGCTTACAAGCCTTTCCTAGGCCAACCCGGAAGTCCATTGAATTATGGAACCAGTTAAACATTGTGTGTTCTCAGATACCCCAGGACACCATTAGAGGGCCGCACATGGAGTTACACGACTGCTGTCACGTGATATTGTTTTGGTTATTGACTGCTGTCACGTGATATTGTCTTGGTTATTGACTGCTGTCACGTGATATTGTCTTTGTTATTGACTGCTGTCACGTGATATTGTCTTGGTTATTGACTGCTGTCACGTGATATTGTCTTGGTTATTGACTGCTGTCACGTGATATTGTCTTGGTTATTGACTGCTGTCACGTGCTATTGTCTTGTAGCTGGTCAAGCTAATTAACTGCCTTGGAAATTAAACTTGTGTTATCCATCTCATAATCTATGTCTGCGGTGATCCGGTGATTTTCAACTCATTTGGTTCATTCTTTCTGAGTGGTGCAATTTTGTTCTCGAGCAATGCATTTCAGAAAGAGAAAATTCTTTCAAAAAGCTGAAAATAATCTTATAATTATTTGATTGAAAGGTATTCATTCTAATGTTTCGTATTTCGAATAATGGACCACATTTGAGCTAATGCCGTATGCGAAATGTAGAAATAACCTTTATAAACTGGTAATTTATTTACTTGCGACTTAATATTTGCATGGCTGTAAACCATCTTTGCTACTTTCGCTATTTATGAGCAAAGATCATCCATCTTATATTATTGTTTTGAAATTTTATTCCGGAATTACCTGCACCACTATAAAACATTCATGAGGAATTATTTATTTAGCTTTACAATTTTTCTTATTTAACCAAATAAACTTCGAACTCGCATTTCATGTCATGAAGCACACTAGTTAAAAATTAAAGAATAGAAGAGGGGGTTTTATATGCGCTGTCTTACCACATAAAATACCGATTTCAAATGAGAATCTTTTCAGATACCGTATTGCATATTTCTGTTCTGTGTATTACCAATCTATTATCTGCATTAAAGAATGACTGCAAAACAGGCAGTGGTTTTGATTTTGCTAGTTTGCTTTTATCTATTTTTATGGGTGTGCAAGTAGCTTAAGAATTTAAGCCGCAATAACTTTCTTCGTATTTCCATTAAATCATTAATACTCTTGCGTCTTATAAAATGACACATGTCGACATGGATTTGAATTTTAAATTTCACAAAGTTTTACATAATACACTTGCAATGCATAATGATATAGTGATCAATTTTGAAAGCACTGCTGGAAAGTTGTGAAATTTTAACATGAATTTTATTAAATGTCTGTTTTCTCTCTGGCTGTCTATTCTCCCTATCTCTTCTACGTATTCCTCCCTATCGCTGTCTGTCCTGTTATTTCTCCTCTCTCGCACACTATATTCTTCTATCTTCATCTCTTTAGTTTCTTTTTCATCCTTCGCGCGCTCTCTCTCTCTCACAATTTTCTTGTCTCTTCCACTCTTTCTCTTCTTTTCCCTGTATTTTTTATTTTGTTTTTCTCCCTTCCGCATGTGTATCTCTACGTATTTCCCTCCTCATTTGTTCTCTCTCTCTCTATCTAATCTATCTATCTATTTGTCCATCCATCCTATTCTCTTTCCCTATATCTTTTGTATCTGGCGTTTTGTATCTCTCCATCTATCTCTCGTTCTTTCATGCTCTCTCTAACACACACACACACACACACACACACACACACACACGCACACACAGACACTCACAGAGCCACAGTGCGACGACAAATCCCATGAAAAAACACGTCACTCTTGAGCACCAGCTGCTGCTAAGAAACACAAATTGGTGTGTTACTCTAATGCTCAAAGATATCAAGCTGCAGTAAAGTAACTCATATTAGACTAAAATTTAAAAGACTGATTTTAATGTGAAACAAATGGTAAAGATTAATTCTTGATTATTAGATGGACCTGGTAAATGATGCCCTGAGGAAAACTGAACTCCAAAGTTTCATAAGCATATAAAACATTTGCGGAAATAGTTTTCAAACTTACATCTTCCTCCGAATCTCAAATATCCAAATAACTGTTAATGCATTCCGGAAAAAAACGGGTGTGTACTAAAAAAATGAAATTAAACATATAAATAACACTTATCAATGTAACCATACCTTTATTCAACAGAAAACATAGTAGAGTTTAGTCGCAATGAATTTTATTTTGTTGTTGACAGTAGTTTCGATTTGTTTTGGAATGGCACGTAAGGATTCAAATTCACTGTGACATCATCAACTGTGTTGACGGTCACACATTTTTGGCAGTTGTTTTCGCGCACTTAATATAAATGGAGTGCATGCCATGTCGTTGAAGAATTGCGAAGAATTTTGTTATATATGAAAAGCTTCCAAACTATTAAGTTTGGTTGTTTATCTCTGTTTGTCTACAAGTAGTCCAATCAACGAAGGCTGAATGGGCAAATATAAGAAATAAATATGAAAGTTTTGAAACTTGGCACACTTGTTTATATAGGCATCTAGTGAAGATTATATCAAAAGTTCTGGCGAATCAGAGGTGAGCTGTAGCCGCCATCTTGAAAAAAAATGCGTTTTTTCTGTTTTTCGTGAATATCTCGAAAACGGTTGGTCGTAGCCTAAAAATACTATTGACAAAAGTGAAGCTTACTAAATGTCCTACAAAAAAAGGTTCTATTCACTTTTTTTGTATCTCGAATAGTTTGAGATAATCGGGTGTCAATGTTGTACTTTTTCGCTGATCGCTACGTTATCACTACGGTTTTTCATACAAATAAGCTCATAACTTTTGAACCGTCGGTTTTTTCGAGAAAGTTCATAAGCACTATTGTAGAGCATCAAATTCTCTTCAAAATGGGTATCTTACTTATTTTATTAACTCTAGTAGGTCAATAGATATAGTTGTATGTTTACATTACAAGCTATCGCTATCTAATGTGACCATCGCAACACAGAGCGGGAATGACAAGTAAATATGATGAAAAAACAAAAGAAAGTGTAAGCAAAACCGGATTCATTATTGATTTATAATAGATTGCAGTATTGATTTATTGATACCATTATTGATTTATTGATACCATTATTGATTTATTAGATACATGATTGAATGATTAACAATTGATTGAAATTGATGTACATTACATTTGGTTCTCATATGGTTTTCAGTTCTTTGAGACCACTTCCACCCATAAGGTATCCAATGCACCCCAAAAAAGACATCAATAGGTGAAATCCACCTAGTCTTACCACACAGTTAGACAGCTGCGAGTCAGCTGGGGCTGCTGAGACTATCTGCTTTTAATGTAGAGTGTCTGGCCGAACGTAATAATTAAGCACTTCTGATTGATTTTGACACACAGGTTAGCAGCAAACCGTTACGCGGTGTAGATAGTATCATAATCATTTGGTGGAGAGTTTATGAAAGGTAGTGGAGCAACCTTTGCCTTTTCGCTGATCATACCTTTCGTTATAGAATGCATAAGTCCTTTCCATTCTGGAACCCGAGGGATATTGAGGCATTTTGCATACATCCATGGGGTGTCATAAAATTTCGGCTGTGCCATTTCCTCTAATGGAACTGCCAGGTCTTCCAAAATCACATTTTTTAAACCGCCTTCTGTTTTTTGGAATACTTTTAGTGGAAGAACTCAAAGTTCTCCACAAGTCTTTTAGCTTGGCATTCTGGTTAATCTTGGTATTTCTGTTCCTCTTTCGACTGAACTTGCTGGGGTAATACATCTAATGCCACCCATAGCATGAAAAGTATTTAATCCATTGATCGTGCAGACATTAAGTCAGCGTTGTCGAACACGAACTGACCGAATGACCCATTCGTGCCACGTTGAGCGTGAAAAATGGCTGAGATTTACAGCTGTTGAGCCTCACAGTATGATGAACAGAATCCCAAACTTTACCAAGTTTTTGAAGCCATATTTCCTGTATAGAAATAGGCCAAGGCTGTTTAATATGGGGGACATGAAAGACCGTGGTCGCACAGCAGAGATAATATAGTGTGCAATGGAAGTGCATTTCCTCTCTGTCTTTTCAATGTCTTTTGTCTTTTTCATTGTCACGTCCTCCAGGAAAGTAAGTAGGGTTGTGGGAACGCAGCTACTCGCGTCCTTCAGGTAGTAATCGCCAGGAGAGTAGGTGGTTTCATTATGCACTTGAGACTAGATATCTTGCCTTATTATTGCCGCTGCAGTTTTCACGATTCTGAGTCGCTCCTCAGTTTGGTTTTTCTTTTTTGTTTTCGTACCATGAATTCAAGATTTTAATTCTTGTGTCAATAAAACAGACGATCGGAACCTTTCTTCCATCTCTTGCTATTATGATACGTTCTCCGTATTTTTGTATGAGTTTGGCTCTTATTGTGTGATCATCAGGGACACTCCCTGTTACTGCGAAACGTAATTCTGAGAGGTCATGGTATAATGGCGGTATAAATGGTATATATACATATACACCACCATTATACCATTTACACCACCATTATACCATTACATATAATTAAACAATTGCATATGGTATGTATAATATCATAATATTCATACGGATCTATTGAACAGCTATCTGACCTGCTGGAGTTATAAAATAAGTAAGATACCCATTTTGAAGAGAATTTGATGCTCTACAAGAGTGCTTATATCTTTCTCGAAAACACCGACGGTTCAGAAGTTATGAGCTTATTTATATGAAAAACCGTAGTGATAACGTAGCGATAAGCGAAACAGTACAACATTGGCACCCGATTTTCTCAGAAACTATTTGAGATACAAAAAACGGGAATCGAACCTTTTTGGTAGGAAATTTTGTAAACTTTAATTTTGTAAATAGTAGTTTCGGGCTACGACCAACCGTTTTCGAGATATTCACGAAAACCCAAAAAAACGTACCTATTTTTTAAGATCTTCACTAGATACCTATAAACAAGGGTGCCAAGTTTCAAAACTTTCATATTTATTTCATCTGAAAACCTTATTTTGACCGGACTAAAGCTGATCTTATTGAAACAGAAATTTATTATTTTCATGACAGTGCTTTGCTACTGACTATTTCTTTAGTTTGAAGTTAGTATTATTTTTTCCTGAACGGTACATACCTTTTCACAAAAAGTCCAAGTACCAATGGGTAATTTCTGAGCAAGAATTATCAGTTTGCGGATTAACATGAAGCTCCGTTTATCAAATATTAAAAGTCTTATAAATAAGACGGTGAAAGGCCTTCGAGCTTATGCTGAACAATTGATTTCCGATTATGTTTTTCTTTGCTGAAATTATAATAAATTTGTTATACAAATGTGTCTAAAAGTTATGTATATATTACTTTTTAAATGGAATTAGCACTGTTCGAAATGCTTTTCATTTTTATCATTAATTTTCATAAACTTATTACAAAAAACATCTTTGGAGAGTTGATGTTCAATGACAGTTTAGGAAAAGGGCTCTAAGCAAAAACGTGTTCAGATATATGTGTTAATCAGTCTACTTAGAGTAAAGAATCACAAATTAAAGAGTTCTATGTAAAATCCGTGTTGTTAGGCAATTGATACCATTCAACTGGACGTGGTGGAATTCTATTTTCTATTTACCCGTGTTTGATAACTGATTTCTTTTATTTTGTAGAAGCAGTTCATTTCTTTGTACAATGATGCTTTAGCATGTCTTTGTAATCCCCTGTTCATAATTTTATTAATCCAAAAGTGTTGCTTTTGATCATTTAGTTTCGCCAAAAGATGACCATACTGTACATCGCCGGCTACTCAATATCAGCCGTTACATTGATGATATCTCTCTTGATCTTCTTCTATTTCAAGTAAGTCATTTTTGGGCAAATGTTACGATTTTCAGAGTTAAGAAAATGTATCCATGTAGAAATTCATTTAGCAGATCATCACAAACTAAGGCTGGTCTCTGCCTAACAGAAATGGAGAAACGTTATAAGGTTGGAAGTGCATTACTCATCTAAAAATGCACGTTAATCAAATTAAAATGACAGATAATGCATATTCATACAATGTATTCATATATTTTTATTATTTCAACTAGCAAAAAGGACCTGACGCTGCTCGGATTTAACAAAAAATACATAATTCGGTTTTGTGGCCATTGTTTTCCAAGTTTTCCTGAAATTACGAATAGGATATATTGCACGGAAACATTTAATTGAAATATATTACAATAATCAAAAGAAAGCAATTAAAAAGGGAGAATAAAATCTATACTTGTGCCAACACAATTGGATGAAACCAGCCGTTTTTGTTTACTATGAATATATGAAATTTGAAATATCTACATTTTTCTATTGTGTTGTAGTCAATATAATGTACAGATCTCCCGAAACGCAAGTAAATTTATCTATAAAGAACCTCTGGATCAACAACCTTTAGTGTTATTCCCCCTTGGATCCCAGATGAAAAGGTTTCTCATTTTTGCAAACTCTGGAGCACCCACCATAGACCTGGCCATGAGAAAAGCATGGTTTTGTAGATTGTCCAACAACTTTTAACGATTGGCCCTGTGCCTTGTTGATACTCATAGCGAAACTGAGACGAACGGAAAACTGTAGGCGTTTAAACTTAAATCGAAGGTTCGATGGAGCGATTGAAATACGTGAAATAAAAAAACATTCTTCTGTAGCATCATTATGATAGCTTTGAAGATATGTGACAAAACTTTCTGGGCAGTCAATCCTGTTTCATTGTAGAGTGTTGGTGAGTCCATATTACGTCAAGATAAAATAAAATGAATAATCAAGATGAAGTAGAAGAATTCGCGAAAAGAGGAACAGAAATGTTTAGCATTGGAGAAATGCAAACCAAACATTTACATTTTTCCGCATTTCATTTTGTGTATTCTATTTGCATTTCTTTGAAATACTTTTCCCCTCTAAAAGAATCGCGGATCTATTTATAGCGCCGAGTAACGCAAAGAACCGTGGGCTCAAATTCGTCGCCTACTGCGGCGGAAGTACACACGCAGCACTTCGGAATTCTAACCCAGCAACCAGCAAGATCAAAATTCAAATTGCAAATCGTGGGCGTTATGTCAAGTTACAAACATATGCTGAAGAAACTAAGGCAAAATCTTCTTGTATAGATAGCTTTAAACAATTTATAGTTTGTAGTAACACAATGCGAGCAACAGTCTGAAACGTAAACAAACCCGCCGGCAACTGCGACGGAAGGTTACACGTAACACTTCGGAAGTCTAACACAGTAAACAGCAAAATCTAATTTCAAACTGCAAATCGCGCACGTTAATGGTTTGAGTAACCAAGTCAAAATGTTCCAGTAAAAAAAAAGCTGGAACTACGAGGGTTTTACCGAAAGTAATGCAAAAGTGCGCATAACTTTCTATTAACTTACAGAGGTCATTCAAATTGCACATGTTCTTAGAGTAACTCTTCCTCTACAGTAACCCTTCTCCTTCATTGCAGGTAAACAATGGATTCCAGGCAGCAGCAACGTGCCGTCATTGAGTTCTTGACGAAGGAAGAGTGCAGGCTCTCCGACATCCACAAAAGGTTACAGAATGTTTACGGAGATGACACCATTGACAAACGCAACGGGGACAGATGCATTAAAAAGTTTAAACAACGGGAAACCAGCATTCAACACAAACTACGCAGACCACTGACACGAATTGTCAGCGAGTGGATGAATTGATTCGTGCGGAGAGACGAGACGTGTCACAATCCATGAGCTTGTTGCACAACTCGACTGTGGTCACAATGCCATATAGAAGATGGTGGAAGACTTATGGTATCGGAAAGTGCGTGCAAAGAAAGTACCTCGGCAGCTGACACCCGATTTGAAGGAGAGAAGGCTACTCTGATCTGCTGGAAGCGTTTGAAGCCAATGAAGACACGTTTTCTTTCGATCAGGTGACAGGGGATGAAGCGTGGGCGTACCTTTACGATCCGGAAATGAAGAATCAATCCATGGAATGGCGTCACACCTCTTCATCAAGACCTATGAACTCCAAGAGCCAGCAATCAGCACAGAAAGTCATGGTTACTGTTTTCTGGTATGACAGAGGTGTCATTCTCCTTGATTTTCTAGAACGTGGCCGTACCGTGACCAGTGAGCGGTACATTGAGACACTCAAGAAGCTTAGAGAAGCCATAAGGAGGAAGAGACCGAACAAGAATCTGAAAAAGATCTACATCCACCATGACAATGCAAGATCACACACTTCTTTGGCAACAAATCAGGCGATCGGCAAATTAGGCTGGTCAGTGGTCCCCATCCACCGTACAGTCCAGATCTGGCACCCACCGAATTCCACCTGTTCGGTTCAATGAAGGACAGTCTCCGCGGACAACGATTTGATGATACAGACGAGGTGAAAGTGTCTGTGAAGAAGTGGGTACAACAGTCGACACCTGAAGTTTTCCAAAGAGGATTCGAGCCTTGGGTTCAACGATAACGCAAATGCATCATTTGTGATGGAGATTATGAACGACCTCTGTCAGTTAATAAAAAAAGTTATACCCACTTTTGCATTACTTTCGGTACAACCCTCTTATTTATAGTGCATGGTAACACACGGAGAGCCGCTATCTAAAATATAAACAAACCAGCTGGCCACTTCCATAGAAGGATACACCTAACACTTCAAAGCGCAGCCCAAACATTTTGGCAAAACCTATGGATGTTGTAGCTCCTATCATGCTTGGCGCGAGGTTCTCGTAGTTTACGCTAGAGTACAATGAAATATTTCGTTTATGCAAAGTGGAATGAAATATTTTTGCTCAAGGGTGCAAAGAAATAACGTCGCGCAAAAGTGAAATGAAATATTTTTGCTCAAGGGTGCAAAGAAATAACGTCGCGCAAAAGTGAAATGAAATATTGTTGCGTGAACTCATGGCACAGCAAACCCCCAAGATCAAATTTCAGCAATGGTTAAAAACTTTAAAATTTAATTTAATTAATTAAAAATTTTCAAATTTGAATTTCCAAAAAACAGCCCCGAGGTGCACGCACTCATGTGTCTGCAGCTTTTGCCAAATTTGAAACCTCTACGTATTTAATTGTTTCTTTTGCAGGCGAGTGACAGGCAGACAGACATACTATTTTTTTTAACTGCAGTTGCATTACCTTTTGCAATATCAAAAATGAATTATTTTTTGCAAAGCCTTTTAATTTACAAGTAATTTCCTTGGGCTATGCATTTATACATGTATATCCGCCTGCCTATCCGCTTGAAAACACAATCTCTCTATTTCCAAAAGTTGTACTAAGAAAATTTTTGCACTCAATACGCGTAAACATGATCGAGATTCTCGGTACGTTTTTCACTTTTCCTGATGCGAAATTTTCGTACTAGGCTGCATAAAATTATATTTGTCTCCTATATGATTATCCTGTTTTCAGAAAGACTGGAAATTGTATCTAATGTTAGACCGAACCTAAAACACAGCCATGATTTTTTATGAGTGGCGTACGGTAATCTTGGGTGCTGGGTATGCATTTCGAATTTTTTGCAAACTTTTGCTTTTCTGTGCACTGAAATGTTTATGCAGAATGGCATTCCTTACACAGGATTTTTAACGGGTTTTTACAGATTTTTGCTCATTGAAGCTTTGTAATGTTTTGAATGTTTTTAACCTTCATTTTAGGCTCGGGTGTTGAAAATATATGAAATGCTTAACACCTAGACTATCACTAACGGTCTCAGGAATCGATATTGCAAGAAATGGAATTTAAAAATGACTCTTTTTTCTTCACTTTCCGGTTGTTGACGTACAGCTCGAAATACCATCCTCTTGAAACAACTAACAAAGTTTTGCTGATTTAATAAAAATATCAATCTCGTGAGAAACCTTATTCAGCGCACAGATCAGATAACATGGTTAAAAAACCATCAGTGACTTATTTTTCGTCGTACCACCACACCCTAACTTTACATTTTGTAGATCTTTACTTACCTTCGACTCACGATCAGTTGCTGCCAAAAAGTACAAAAATCCGAGGAAGTGACCTGCCGTTCAGAAAGAAATCCTTAAGGAGAAGTAACATAATTTACATAAGAACAGAAACTCAAAAAGGAAGTTAAATTAGAGATACACATCACAACTTTTGTGCCGAAACGGAGTTTGTAACAATTGTTCTTTCATAGAAATTGATTTGGTCATTATTCAGGAATTACATCATTATGAACTCGCGTATATTTCAAGAATTCTGACCGAAAGATAAAGTATTTGTGGGACGCTATCGAGTTCCAGGGTACAGCACTTTAAAAGAATGGCAACAAAAGAATGACTTCTACAGAAATTGCCCCTCAAAGCCAACGGCGCTGGTAGAATTTAGAGCATTCCTGCCTGAGTAATAGAGAATGATTCCCATAAATTTTGTTAGAGTTACATAGGAAATGCTCGGTTTTATACCATAGATAAGCTTACCCGAAATAAGCTGATAATGTTTTGGTCTTCGTGTTTGACAGGTGCACCGATACGTTTGGCAATATACCGTATACTGAAGTAGCAAATTATTAGGAACACCTACCTAATAACGTGTTGAGCCAACCTTGGCTTTCAAAACAGCCTCGATACGGTGTGGAACGATTTCAAAGAGGTGCTGATATCATTCTACTGGTACGTTCAGCCAAGCGGATGTTATGGCGTCCATCAATTGCAGAATCTTCGCTAGAGAAGGATCTCTGTTACGAATGTGGCTCTTGATGTCCCTCAACAGGTGTCCAATTTATTTAAAACTTGGGTACTTTGTGGGCCATTTTAGTGCTTTGAAGTCACTGTCGTGCTCCTGTAAGCACTGTGTGACGAAATAGCCATTTCTATCACGAAACACCATTTGCATGTGGCCGTGTGTGCTTGGTCCGCAATAATATTAAGGTATCTCGGGCATAGAAATGCTGTTCCAGAGGCGTTAAGAAACCCAATGATCACCATGAAAACAGACTCCAGGTCATTACACCGCCTGAACCGTACTCGTCTACTATTAACGTTAGAAAGCTGGGATCCATCGATTCATGCTGTTGGCATCTCCGGCGTGAAGTAATTTAAAAGGTGATTCACCGGACCAGACGACCCTTTTCAGATCCTCAAGGGTCGAATTTTGGTGCTCCTGTACCCACTGCAGACAAATATGCCGGTTATTAGCAGAGATGCGTGGTACACGAAGTAGACTTTTGCTGTTATATCCCAGTCGTGCTAATATGCGGCGGGATATGCATTGCTAAAATTCTCTTCTCAGTACTTTTGTTGTACTGCGTGCTTACTTAAGACTATGGAGCTCGTCAGTTACCTCGTACAATCCTCTCCATCCGCCGTTGACCCAGAACATCATCGACCAGTCAGTTTCCGACCACGAGAAGTTTTCTAATAGCGTGTTTTGCTTTTTTGTGCACCATTCATCGTACATCCTTGATACAGTTGCTCTTGTAGAGCCTAGAACGTTTGCCGTTTCTGAGATACTTGTACCTGCTTGCCTAGCACCCACTTTCATGAATCTTTCAAAGTCTCTATAATCACGTGTTTTCCCATGTTGACGCTATCTACGCTTCGTACACGTCTGCATCCTTTGCAGTGAGTTATTCATAAAGCCATCTCAACGTCATAGTTGCGTAAATAAGTGAGGATGGCACGTGTTTCATTGCTATTGGATGTTTCTAATAATTTGCTACTAGTACTTACATGTACACTGAAGTGCCAAAAGTCAAAGGATAGTAGTAGGCAAATTTTTAACTACCGCTGCCGTCGTATAAAGGCTTCGACGCACGTCACGATGTTTATCAGTTGCGAGGTGTAATCTCTTGCATCAGGTTAAAGAACCGCCAGTATAATTATGGCAAGCCGACGTGAATTATCGGAGTTTGAACGAGGCATGGTTGTGAGAGCCAGACGGATGGGACATTCAGTTTCCGAAGTTGTGCGAACATTCAACATTCCTCGATCCATGGTGTCACGCATGTACCGCGAATATCTTGTGGAAGGCATTACCGCCAAACGTGGACAGCGTGGTGGCCGACCGCCGGTGCTGAATGACCGTGACTAGCGGCGTTTGACCAAGATTGTCCATGCTAACAGACAAGCGACACTGGCTCAAATAACATTCACATTCAATGCAGGAGGTACCAGAGATAATATATCCATCAAGTAGGTGCAGCGTGATTTAGCGTTCGTGGGGTATGGGAGCAGAAGACCCACCAGAGTGATTTTGTTAACACCACGACATCGGACACAACGCCTCACCTGGGCTCGTGAACACCGTATATGGACCCTGGAAGACTGGCGACATGTGGCGTGGTCCCATGAGTCACGCTACCAGTTGATACGTGTTCATGGTAGAGTTCGGGTGTGGCGCAGATCCCATGAGGCGATGGACACAAGTTGTCAACAAGGTATGATGCAAGCTGGTGGTGATTCCACACATGTGTGGAGTGTCTTTACGTGGCACGGTTTGGGTCCAGTGGTCCTCGTAAACACGTCATTAACCGGTAATCGCTTTGTTGCTCTGCTAGGTAACCATTTGCAGCCCTTCGTGGACTTCATGTACCCCAACAACGATAGGATTTTCCAGGCGAACAATGCACCATGTCATCGGGCCCATGTTGTCCAAAATTGGTTCGAGCAGCATTCTGGACAGTTAGGACGGATGGTGTGGTCACCACGTTCTCCCGACACAAACCTAATAGAGCCCTTATGGGATGTAGTGGAAAGGTCCATTCGCACCCAAGATCTTGCACTTACAAATACCAAGGAACTGTGGGCGGCTGTTCAGACGGCATGGCTCAACATCTCCCTGGAAGTCTTCCGGCTTTCCAGGAGTGTGAAGTCTTCCGGCCACTTGTGGAATCAATGCCACGTCGAGTTGCTGCCCTTCGCCGGGCTAGATGAGGTCCTACACGATATTAAATACTTATCCCATGACTTTTGGCACTTCAGTGTATGTATATGTACGTACGTCTGCCAAAAATGTCGTGTTCATGCTATCAGTGTATACCAGCCAGTCCGTCTGGGAGCACGATGTCTTCTCTTGTAGGAGTTGCAATGATAAAATTCCTCTTGGATGGAGCCGATGTAAGTATGATGAAAATTTCTCATATATATTATGGTTTTCATAATGTACAATTTTTTCTGTTTTCTCAACAGTAAAATTGTACATAATGTACAGTTTTTACTGTTTTCTAAAGGATGGATGCTGTGAAGACAGAGAAGTAAATTACTTTAAAGCCTTTTACTGTGAATCAGTTTCTGTTATACACTGAGTGGCCACTTTATTATGACCACCCTTTCAGTACTTCGAAGGGCCATCTTTTACCTTTAATACTGCGTCGATTCTTCGTGGCATGGACTCCACGAGATGTTGATAGGTGGTTTGTGGAATCTGAGACCATGCTTGATGAATAGCACTTTCCAGGAGTGTGAGATTGCGGGTTTGTGGATCCAGCTGTCTGATGGCTCGTTCAACTTCCTCCCACAAATTCTCAATGGGGCTGAGATCTGGAGATTGTGAGGGCCCCCTAAGCAAAGTAAACTCACCGGCATGTTCCTGAAACCAATCCTGTACAATACGAACACTATGGCAGGACGCATTATCTTGTTGAAAGTAGCCATCGCCATTGAGTTAAACCATCCACATGACAGGATGCACTTGGTCCGCAACGATGTTTAGATATGATGTGCCAGTCAGACGTTGATCAACACGAGTTAAAGGGCCCAAAGCATGCCAGGAAAACATTCACCGAACCATAACGTTGCCTCCACCAGCTTGAAGGGTTGTAGCAATGCACTTGGGGTCCATGCTTTCATGCTGTTTCCGCCAAATTCTCACTCGGCCATCGGCATAGTGCAACTGAAAACGTGATTCATCGGACCACATACAGTAATTTGTTTCCAATTATCGACTGTCCAATCCTTCTGCTCCTGTGCGAACTGGAGACGTTTTCTCTTGTTAACTGCAGACAGCAAAGGTGTTCGAACAGGCCTTCGGCTGCCATACCCAATCCGATGCAGTGTACGGTGAACAGTGCGTGCAGAGATCATTTGAGGGGATCATTGATTAAGATGGTCTGTAATTTGCTGCACTGTTGCTCTTCTGTTTTCTGTTACCAGTCTGGACACCTCCGTTCCGCTCGAGCAGTCACTAGTCGATGAGGACCACACGTTGCACGTAGAGACCCAGTTTTTTGGCTGACAGTCCAGTCTTTAAACACTGTAACAACAGCTGCTCTGGAACATTTCACGAATGCGGCGGTTTCGGTGATACTCGCTCCATGGCTCCGAGCTCCTACAATCATCTCACGTTGAAAGTCCCTCAAATCGCATTTTTTACCCATCTCGTCACCCAAAAATCACTTCTACTACTGTCGCAAGCACTAATCTTTCCCTTTTTGTACTAGCCTCGCCTTCTAGTGGCAACAGCGTGCAACCATATCTCATTTGCTTAAAACTGTCAGGTGGTCATAATAAAGTGGCCACTCAGTGTATAACCTAAACGTATATACAGTACTTCTTTTCGTCCGATGCTTCCAGCGCACCCTGCCTAACGAAGAAGTTATATTCAGCAAGAAGCATTAAATTGGTATATGATCTAAAAGTGCATAAAATAAATATTAGAAGAAGAATTGCGTGTCAGAGATCATAATTCACAGAAACTGTGATTTCAGTTTATTTTAACCATAAAAACATGAGCCTATAGTACTGCTATGAATGTAAAATCATGCTGAATATTTGTAATGTTTTTCGTTTAACATGTCACACCTTAAACATTACCTTTGTAACATCTGTCGTATCACTGTAATTTCGAAGTCTTAAGCACCGGATAGCTAGCACATAAAAATCTTTAATTATACACTGAGCTAAATTGGACGACCTCAATTACTCACATAAATGGTCAGTATTGGTGTTCCAAGAATAGCATAAATATGCTATATGGTACTTCAAATTAATCAAAGTCGATCACATCCGCATCAGTTACAATACCGAACCTCTATCAACTTAAGTTCGACTTGTTTACATCCAACTACAATTTGCTGCAGTAACCTACATATCATATACAGGATTACAAGAAAAGTCTATGATCAGGCCAATATCTCACGAACTATGGCAGTTAGCGATTTACTTCTTGCGCAGTTGTATAGGAACCCCCCCCCTATGGCGCACACAATAGCCCCACAAAGGATCCTCTCACCCCCTTTTGGGGGCTATCCCCCCTTTTTGCAGATAGGGGGAAAAGTCAATTACAAACTTGTTCAGCGAAGCAAAAATAGTACATAAATGTTTTTGTCTCTTAACAAAAGATGAAAGGGGACTCTCCAAATGCGAAAAAAGTGGAAAGCTATCTGAGTTGCTGTGTCCAAAGCATATTTGCATGGATTTCAAATGTGCTCTCTGCTTCGTCGTCAGAATACAAAAATGATATGCGTAGTCCGTATGCCAACACTTCGTGAACCAGTGACGGGAAGTCAAAAGCTTTGCCACGTACGCAAGTCAGTTAATGTGTCTACAGTTTTCCTATTAGATGAGTGTTTCGCCACTTTATGCTATTTCTTCTTGTCTCAGTGTATTTTTTACTGTACTGGACATCAAATTTTGATATTGAATATGTCAAGGAACTGCGTTTTATTACAGAACAAGAACTGTTGATAAGGTTTGTAGGAAAACTTTTCCTTTGTGCTTTCATTTGCTTAGAACTTACCAGTTTAGATAAGTTCTAAGTAATAAGTTCTTGTCTAAATACTCTGTTGTTGCTTCCGGATGTTGTGATTTTCTTGGGGCCACATTCCCAGTCCCCTTCCATCTTTTGTTATGGAACAAAAACATTTATGTATTATTTTTTGCCTCGCTGAACAAGTTTGTAATTGACTTTTTTGCCCTATCTGCAAAGGGGGTGCGATAGTCCCCTCAACGCCCCAAAAAAGGAGGGCGAGGGGATCATTCGTGGTGTTATTGTATGCTCCATATGGGGTTTCCTATAAAACTGTGCAAGAAGTAAATCGCTAACTTCCATAGTTCGTGAGATATCGGCGGCCTGATTAAGGACTTTCCTTGTAACCCTGTTCAACGACTACGCAATACCACAGCATCACACTTTTGTCTGCTTGCTCCAACATTATATATCTCATTCTGACGACAAGACTGTTGCCACGAAACATTCCGTGAGTGAGAAAATACAAAGTTGAGGTTGAAAACGCTTAAAGAGAATGAACTCAAAATTTATATAGAAAAAGAAACTGAAAATGAAAATTAAATTAGAGTATACGTCATATATTATGAAAATTTATTACATGTTTATAATGAATAACGCACTGTAACTTTTATATTTTAATTTTGAACCTCTTTCTTGAAGAACAATTTTGATTTTAAGATTATGGAACTAAGTCTATGCAGGGATTTGACAGATCTGAGTTTTAGAAGACTTAAATGGGGACTTCTGGAGTAATTGAATATGCGTTCTAAGGCTATCAATTGTTCTTTCAGTTCTTCTTTTAGTATGTGTGTTGTCTTCGCCAAGAAGTCCTAGTCTGTTGCGCTGACATTTTCTTGACGATGCGCACCTCCTCACAAAAAGTTAAGGCATTCTGATATAAGATGTAGCTGCAAAATTTGGTTTCTCATTCTGGTCTAAATCTTTGGATTGATGCAAAAGTAGCTTCAAACTTGCCCATCAGCTTTAATATCATTTTTGGTATCCGTAACTGTAATAGGAGTAACGGGTGCAATCCGTTTAGTTTTTCACCGTTTCATGATACAATTTCTCTCTCTTTTGGACTCTGACTTTCCCTTGTCTTTTCCTTTCTGTTATTCCAACCTCAAATGTGCAATCTTTCTCTACGTGCACAATGACCTCTCTCTCTCTCTCTCTCGCTGTCAATCGCTCTTTCTATACATGAATGCCCCTTTTCTTTCTCGTTGTCTCTGCATACACCCTTTCAAATTTTCTCTTCCTTTTCTTTCCCTATCTCCCTGTATTACACAATTTTAGGTGGGTGATATCTGTCGCTGTCTCATGAAGCCATCGTTGCTGCATTTTGGCACGTTTGGAGCAAAGCAGTCGGTGTCATGATTTTCAATTGCGTAAATTTTGATTATTCTCTGCTCGTCGTAGCCTTGTGAGTCTTTCCTGACTCTCGCCTGATTCTCGTGGATACCTTAGTTTCCATGTATGATGATTTGTATTGGGATTATGCCCGATGCAGAGGTTCGCATTTCTGCAAATCGGGCGCTTTTCTCGAGCACTCTCATGCATAGTTTCTCGACCTGCGACAGTTACGTCGTTGCTTCATAAGATTCGGTGCATTGGGCTGAATTAAGCCAATTATGGCTTCTCATGCTGATACGAGCAATTTATGTGCGCACTTACTGAGACCTTATTACCTAAGTTACATTGCTCTACTATACATCTTCCTTTGTACATTTGAAGCCGAGCAATGAAGTGTACCTGCATTTTGACCTTTTCGATACTATTACAGAGCAAATGTAATGTGTTTCATTAAATAAGAAATTTTTATGTTTCACAAGAATTTAATTAATTCGAACATCGTAACACACTCTTATAATAGAAAATGTTTGTCTAAGCTTGAAATCTCCTCTGTTATTTTATAACATAATGCATTCGTAACATTACATCTAGTATCGAATTCGAACTACAATCGTTGTTTTTATCAAGATAGGTTTTAAAGATTGTACCTAGTTGGTCCTATTTTTTTTTATGTTATTTTCTTTTAATAGGAGCCATTACCTTGTAATGGTTTCTCTCATGGACCCGTTTTTTTTTTTTTTTTTTTTTTTTTTTTTTTTTTGGCTCAACATCTAATTAGTTTTTTCGCGATTCCTAAGCCTTTTTACACTGACCCATAATAATTAAAGAACCTATCAACGAGGTGAGTCAACAACAAATCTATCCTGTTCATACTGTAAGAAATGTTACGTAAATCCACATCATTCTCTTTTCCAATGTGTTGTCTCTCTCTCTCTCTCCATTTTCTTTTCCGACGTCATTTCGTTTCTCATTTAAAGCTCACTTTTTGCGTTTTTTGCTTGAGATGGTAAAGGCAAAAGATTTCCGGAAGAAGTGGAATACGTTCAGTTCTGACCAGTGGTAACTTCTTTCGAGAGCTGAATGAATCGTCTGGTTTACTTTTGTTTTCTCTTTCCTGAATCAGCTGATTTTGTTTGGAGCTGGGTAAAGTGTTTAATGAGATTTAGACACAGGCAGCAAATATCTGCTTTCATTATTACATTTTGTGTAGTATTTTCTAATTGCTGCAACAATTCGTCGTAAGACTTTTTTCTAAGAATATCCCTAATTGGATGTGCTTTCTTTATATTCGCATTAAGAAGGGCCTGTAATAATTAACCAATTTATAAGGGAGTTGTTATTCGTAATTTGATATAATTTTCCTATTCAGTTTGCAAAATTTTGCGTTAACCATTCATTTTTAGTGCATATGTACTTCATCGTCGCTTTTTCTTTTTTTACAGGTCTTTGCAGTGTACACGTATAAGAGTACATAAAAATCTCTTCTTGTCTTTCGTTATGAATAACATTATGTGGATTTTGTGGTATACATACGTTGTTCAAGATCCTGAAGTCCTGCGTCGTAACAATGTAAGAATAATATTGACTAATGTGCATCGTATTTTGTAGTGTTCTTGCCTGTTTATTTGCTTTAATTTTAAATTTTTTGCTATCGTAATGTGACTTCTTAAAATTTTCTTGCTACCTCTATAAAGAAGTAATAGAATATTTTTGTTTCAATGAAACGTATTTGCAGTCGCCAAAAAGAACCATTAAGCACTTCCTTTTCAAATAATATTTGTGCCTGCATATGTGTTTACCATTGCTAGTGAGAACGCCATTAAATGTGTTTTCTTTTATGTGCTTGACGGGGCGTTTGCTTTCCATTGTTCCTGAGGTAACTTGGGATTATGCAGGAAGCTCTATAATTCAATTCCATTTATTTATTTTGCTGAGCCAAAAACCAGTATTACAAAAATATCAACTGAAACAAAGCACAGCAAGGAAGCCTGGGGAAATGGCCAGTAAGGCCTGACAAGGTCCCATGCTCCCTAAACAAATTTTACACTGAAGTCACCAGTTGAAGTTGCAAACAAGTCAGTGTTTCAGAGAAAAAAAAAGGTAATGATATATAAAAAGATGATAAACACTAGAGGTAATACCATTGAAAATCAATTTGCAGCGAGATATACCAGTACAAGTCATAGTCCTCCTCCACTGCAATCATCAATTTGAGGAGCCGCAATTCATTTTGAAGTTTTTTAATTTTTTTTTAAAGGTTAAAGTTATTTAAAGAAGTCAGTTCCGTTGATAATGAGTTCCAGTTGTGTGGGCTAATGTAATTTATACTGTGTTTCATGGTCTCAGTCTTCGGATGAATAGGCCGAATATGTGATTTTGTGTGTGTATCATGTGAGTGTATCTGTGGTACAATTTGTATGGTGTCAGTGTGTAAATTATTCTTAATTCGCCTGAACATAATTTTCCCAATATTAAAGTAATAAAATTGGTTAACCATAAGAATGTTGTATTTGTTTGGGAAAACTCTTGTGTTATATAGTGATAGTTGTGTATTTCTATCAAATTTTAGGTCAATTAATCTTATATATTTGTTTAGAAGAATTTGAAGTTTTTTGAAATTATATTTAGTCGTCTGACCCTACGATATGGTAGCATAATGAATATGAGTCTGAAACATGGTATAATATAATTGAATTAGTGTTGTATAGGAAAGGTTTGTGAATACCGAGTTGATAATTCCAATGTTTTTAGAGAGTTTGAGAAGAAGAGTCCACATGTTGGCTCCACCTAAGGTCCCTATTTAAAGTAATCGCCAAGTAAAGTAAGGAATTAACCTCTTCTATATTTGTACCATTAATAGTTAATGTGATAGAATGGGGTTGTGCAATATTTTGTCTTGAGAAGATTAACGAATTTGTTTTGGTAGTATTTATTATAAAATCATTAGAATTTAGCCAATCTGAGACATTATTTAGTGGAGTATTGATATTCAAAATAGTGTCAGTCGTTAAATTAAATGAGGTGAGGATGGATATTTCGTCAGCATAGAGAAGATCAATATCACTTACGGAAGTAAAGACATCATTAATGATATACTGAAAAGTAGAGGTCCCAAAATTGGACTCTGTAGAACACCAGTTGTTATGAATTGAAGTGAGGATTGATGTTGGTTAATTTGAGTATATTGTTGCCTATCTGATAAATAACTTTTAAGAAGAGAATGTTAATTTTTCCTTATCCCTATAGTGTGTTATTTGTGTAGTAAGATATTATGATTTATGATATTAAAAGCTTTGGATAGGTCTAAAAATAAAGCGATGGTATGTAAGTTGAGTTCAACATTTTGTTGGACTGTTTGTTGTAGATATAATAAGGCTGATTCTGTTGACTTACCAGATTGAAAACCATGTTGATTTGGATGGATAATATTTAGATTATGAATGAACAAGATTAATCTATATAAATCAATCTCTCCAAAGTTTTAGCAATAATTGATAAATTGGCTATAGGACGGTAGTTGTTTGCATCGTTTATTGATCCAGATTTGTATTTTGGGATTATTTTTGTTATTTTAAGTAGATCAAGAAATTCACCTGATTGGAATATATCATTAAATATAAACAACAGAGGATCAAGAATGATATTAGCAACATTTTTTATAATAAATGGTTGAAGATCATCATATCCAGGGCCAGAGCTAGAATTTATGTAGTTAAGCTCTTCTAATAGTTCCGTTTCAGTAATTTCAATAAGATGAAAAGTATTAGATCTGTGTGTGCTCCCTAGGTAATTAGTGAATTGAATTTTTGGGGTAATTAAATTATTTTTTAGTATTTGTGGAAATAATGTAAAATGTTCATTTAATGCATTTGTAATATTTTGTTTGTCAGTAAGCTTAAAGTTATTAGAATCTATTAAGTACTGAGGAACAGTTAGATCTGTATTTTTACCTATTAGCAAGTTTAAATGTTTCCATGTTAATTTTGGAGAGTTATGTGAAAATATGCGGAGATAGTAATTACGCTTAGTGTACCGAATATCACTAAGTTTATTACGAAAACATTTGAAATTATGGAAGTCCTGTGGTAGTTTACTTTTTATGAATTTCGAAAAGTGTTTTGTTTTTTGTTTATTCTTTTTAATAAAGCACTGGTAATCCGTGGAAATGTGGCCAGAATGACAAGAACGGAGTGCAAACAAACAAACAAAAACTCTGCAAGGCCATCGGAACAGCCCAAATATACAAACAATAATCTAAGAGACCTATATCTTACAATAATTTAATGCAAGGATGCCGACTGCCACAGTAGCTGGGCCGCTCAAAGATATGTAATAAATCCACAAGCAGAGAAAACGTTATCAAAGAGTATAAAAAGTTATGGAAATAACCCCAACGATGATAGAAGTAGTAATGCATGTATGGCAATAGGTAACGTAAACTGGTACAAACCAGTTTACGTTATCTTTTATAGCGGTCAGTATTTTTGATTGGAAAGAAAGTGATGTCCGGTGACGAGGTACCCGAAGTCGAAGCCCCGGCCACAGCACACATTGGCCACTGAGATTGCGCAGCACATCTTCATGACATTAGCAGGTAAATGCCTAAGTAATTGTCAGCTGGCCGTCAAAAGGCGAAGAGTGTTAACGCCAGCTAACATAGAAGTGAACAAGGAGCACATCCGCCATTGCATGCTGAATGAGTTTGGTCGCGGTAGCAACCAAACTCATTCAGCATGCAATTTCTGTAATGAGCATTACCAGTATGCCTTATCACATCGTCAGTGCTCTCGTTGGTTCGAACAGTTTCGAGGGGAAAAATTTGACCTGTCAGACCGTCCCAAAGCTGGCAGATCCGGAACAGTGGACATGGACATGTTGAAGACCTTAGTGGAGTTCGACCCACGTACGACCACGCAGAAGTTGCCCGAACAGCTGAGGACTACCTACACGAGCATTATCGCGCACCTGCGTCAACTTGGGAAGACAAGGGGGAAGTTTGGGTACCCCATCAACTCACAATTGAGCAGAAAGCAAAATGCATGAGCGCATGCGTTTCTCTGCTTGCACGTGAGCAAGTTAAACCGTTCTTGGACCACATTGTGACAGGTGATGAGAAATGTGCCCTGTATGACAATGTCAGGGCCCAGAAACAGCGGTCGGATCCAAAACAGAAGCCTATACCGAACCCCAAAGCCGGCTTACACCCACTTAAAGTTCTGCTGTCTATGTAGTAGGATATGTGGGATGTCGTGTTTTTAGGATATGTGGTATGTCGTAATTTACGCCACCATCCCCTCCGATGTGTACTGCCGTCAACTCAACGACCTGCACGCATCGCTCACGTCGAAATGACCAGCACTGCTGAACCGCAAGGGCGTCCCTCTAAAGCAAAATGGAGCGAGACCTCAAACTGCAAGGGTGACCTGTCACGAGATCAGGGAGCTGCTGCCGCACCCAGTTTATTCCCAGAACTTTTCCCCAAGCGACTATCACCTTTTCGGGCGTTGCAGCATTTCCTGGGCGAACAGCGGTTCACCAACCGGAACGATGTCGAACATGCGCTCAATCACTTTTTTGCGGCCAAGCCGCCATATTTCTACAGTGACTGTATCCAACAGCTGCCCAGAGGATGGGAACAGGTCTTGGCAAACGATGGTGACTACATTTTGAATGTACTTGTATTTAGACAGTATATACGGTAATTAGCCCTTTCGTGTTGCCTTGCATTTGCAGACACTACTTTCAAACCCAGTACTTCCCTATAGTTTATTTTTCTAGAGAAAATCACTAAACACCTCTTTTGGGAATGTGATGTCCTGCATATTTTTCTTTCTTTGAAGGTTTTCTGCAAAGAGGTATTGAACACTTTCTTGTTCTGCGTTGAGAATTTCTTTACACAACTCAGAGAAAATTGTTAAACACTTTTACTAATAAGTTAGTCTTAATATTTTTCTGTTTTTGAAGGAAAGCTATCAGACCCTTATCTTGCCGTGACATATTTTCCTGCAGATTTGTTTTCCACAATTGGAAAGACTTTAATAAGGATTCTTCGTGCGCTAAACATAATTTTTTAATTAGAAAAGCCTTTTCAGCAAGATAAGGTATTTATTAATACTGTCTGTACTTAAAATAGACATTTTAAAGGCACGGCAACTTACAAGATCTGTCAAAGCATCAAGTGCTCCATCGTCAGGTATTTCAATATACGTAAACAAAATAACGGATAAAAGCAAGAAACATTTTCAAATTATGTGAGCATGTGATAACAATAACGAGGTTTACAATAAATATAGTGGAAGTTTGGTCATGCGCTAGAAGGATTCCACAAATAATACTATGAATTGCTATTACATATGCGAAGAAATATATACACAGAGGATAATTAATAAGTTGACATTAATCGCCAAACTGTAAGTGGGTTATTAGTATTTAAGTGTTGCTGGAGAGAAGCATGCTTTTCTGGCTGCATTAACATGGTCCAAGGCACTGAAACAAAACGTGGAGTTTATTCATTACAGCAGTCAGAGCTCTGCGATAAAATACATAAACTTTCAGCGAATCGGAGGGATCGCTTTGTACAATTTGAGCTCAGAACACTGGCATTGGTCCAGTCTGGTCGGTAGGTACCTCTATTAACTAATCGTGCAAGACATGTAGCATCAGAGTTATTAGTAATTGAGTACTTGTGCTTATATAGTCTTGTGCGCAATGGGCGTGCAGTGGATCCTATATATGTCATTGCTGGATCTTCTGGGTCAAGAGGAATTAAGGGTATTTTGTAAACCCCATGTCTGTTGAGTGTGTAAACTTAGTCACGGTCGTTTTGCACGATGGCTCGAATACTTTTCGTACTTTCTCCAAACGCAATGTATTGGTTTTTTTGCATATGTTCTTTAGTATTGCAGTGACTTCAGGTATATAGTCCACAGTGCCAACATATTTTGTAATTCTGGTTTTTCTTTGTCAGGTACTTTTGACTAGACATTTCACTGATCGGGCAATTTTTTCAAAGATTGCTTTATGGTAGCCATGCGCCATCATAATCATCTGGATGTGATTTAACTCATTTCTTCTAGCCTGGATATTGGAGGAGTGGGTGAAGGCTGTTCGGATCATGTACTCTATAGCTGCTAGTTTTTGTTTTCGAATTTTTGTATGATGCTGTTACTCGAGCATTTGTTTGACATCTTACATAGGGATTTATTATTTCGAATGCTCATTTTACAACGCCTCTGCATGGAGCTATAAAACCTGTTCCGTGTACATGCATACACTGAAGTAGCAAATTATTAGGAACACCAACCTTGGCCTTCAAAACAGCCACAATTCGATGTGGCATGGATTCAACGAAGTGCTTATATCGTTCTACAGGTATGTTCAGCCAAGTGGAAGTGATCATGGCCGTCACTTGCAAAATATTCGCTAGAGCAGGATCTCTATTACGAATGGCTGTCTGAATCTCATTCCACGGGTGTTCAATTGGGTTAGGTTCTGGGAGCTGTGTGGGCAATTTTAGCATTTTGAAGCCACTTACGTACTGCTGTTAACCACCGTGCGACTATCCAGGCTTGTAACCTGACGCATTAAGTTCCCTCTCCATCAGGAAACACCATGCACACGTCACTAGCTTGTACAGTTAACACTAGGCAGTTGCGATTCATCAATTCGTACTATTGAAGCCATATTCTGGCCCGTCATAAACGGCGTGATTCAACCAAAAACGTGATTCATGTGCCCGGGAGACATATTTCCTGTTCTAAAAAGTTCAGTTTCGGGCTTTTGTCCCCTGCTGTAAACGAATTTGTCGGCTTTTAACGGAGACTAATGGTTCACAAAGGGGACGTCTGCTGTTATAGCTCGTTCACGCCAATATGCGGCTGCCTGTGTATGCTAAAATTCTCTTTAAATACTGGTGTTCCGTTGCGCGGTTATTTGACGCAATGGAGTTCGTCTGTTACCTTGTACAATCCTCTGCAGCCGCCGTTGACCTCGAATCTGGACCAGTCGTTTCCGACCAGAGAAAGAGCGCTTACTGCTTGTTTTCTTGCTCGTGCATCATTCATTCTACACCCTTGATACAGTTCTTGCATAGCCGAGAAAGTTCGTCATCTCTAAGATGCTTCACTAGCGCCCACTTTCATATCTCTTTTAAAGTCGTTTAAATCATGCGTTTTTCCTATATTGCCGCTATCTACGCTTCGTACATGTGTGGATCCTTTGCAGTGAGCTATTTAAAAAGCCATCTAATCGTCATAGCGTAAATGAGGATGGCACGTGTCTGTTTGCTATTGGGTGTTTCTAATAATTTCCTACTTCAGTGTATGCTCATAGAGAGAAACAGTTATACAAGTGTTGAAATAACGGTGGCAGGTAAGGGCTGTGTTTAAGGTACATCTCGCTACACGAAAGCTACTTCAAACGCTCAAACTGATCATTACTCGTTTATCACATTTCATGAGTATGAAAATTTTAGCATAACAAATCAACAATTCTCTCTCACATATTCTGTTCCTAGTGGCGATTAAAATGTGGAAAACACTTCCTTCTTCTGAATTTATATATGAACACAAGCTTGATTAGACAGTATTTTTTTTATTTTACACACACGGGAAAACTCTTACTCTGAAGAAATCAGTTTCAACAGCTGTGGTTTCAATCGTTTCTCAACTCAACATGTAACTGATGTAGCATTTCGATGCTTCATATAGAGCATGTTAAACTCAATTGTTCTTCAATGCACTCCTTTTCGCAAAAGTGTCTTTAAAACATACGAGGAAGGATCGAAAAGTAACGCACAGCAATTTTTTTCTCTTTACAGGTTGCAGTTTGGCAGACAACGAGTTTGAATATCACGCTACAGACCGGTTTGGCTGGATCAGGTGTCGCCGTGGTGGAAGACAGTGGCAACGACGGCACAAAGATGTTGCTTTGTTAGCGCCATCTACCAATGAGAAGCAACGCGGTGTAGTCCGATTTTTGTGGGCCAAACGGAAAACTCTGACGGCAATTCACAAAGAAATGGTCGAAGTGTATGGTGGTGATTAACTGGACCGCAGCAACATCTCCAGATGGTGCAGTTTCTTTGCAGAGGGGCCGTGGCAACCTTACCGATTCGCCACGTTCCGGTCGACCTGTAACCGCGACATCACCTGCCACTATGAGAGGCATTGAACAGGCAATAATTCTGAATGACCGGCGGATCCATCTGCGCACATTGGCACAGACGTTCAACATTTCGTATGGTGTAGCGTACAATATTGTGCACAACAAATTGAAATTTCGCGAGGTCAGTGCGCGATGGGTGCCCAAGAACTTGGCCAGACGGGACAGAGAAAGATGGCATCCTTGGACTACTTTATGCGTTGCGCAGAAGATAGACATGAATTTCTGGCAGGTGCAGTGACTGGCGATGAGTCCTGGGCGTACCTACGCTGCACTCCCGAAACAAAGAAAGTCAGTATGGTGTGGAAACCCTTAGACTCCCCGCCACCAAAAAAATTCACAGTAACCCAATCTGCACAAAAAGTCTTCATGACGGTGTTTTGGGGCATGCATGGTGTTCTCTTGGGGGAGTTTCATCCAATGGTAAAACCTACGCTAACATATTGACAAAGTTGCGTCGTGACAAAAGACCCAACAGAGACGCTGCAAATATAAGACTGTCTCATGAAAACGCTTTCCCACATATTACCCAACACGTTCATAAAAAAATTGCGCAATGTGGCTAGGAGGTGTTTCAGCACCCACCGTACAGTCCAGACCTGGCTCCTTCGGACTTTCATCTGTTTGGTACCTTAAAAAGATTCCTAAGCGGCCAACGCTTCTTTTCGGTTGACGAAGTCAAGTCGGTTGTCCGCAAGTGGCTGTACGCCCAATAAACGGACTTTTATGAACAAGGTATACTAAAACGGTTATCACGCTGGAATAAATGTCTCGATCGTCACAGTTCTTATGTTAAGAAATAACTAAGAAATGTAGTTTCACTGTGTATATGTTTTGTTTTGCCTTTCTATTAAACTGTTGCCAAACAAAAAGTGTGCGTTACTTTTCGATCCACCCTCGTATTGTACGATGAAAGTAATTAGACAGTGTACGCATACTAAATACTTCTTTTCTTTCTGTGTGATATACTGCATTGTGTATTTGTTTGTCACTTGAAAGAAACTTTTACATAAACGCTTTAGAAGTTATATGATCAAAAGCATCCGAGAAACCCCTTTTGTATAGTGGATTGCCTAGATATATCACAGTCACGGCCCATACATGTATAAAAAGATGCACGTAGCCTGGTAAACGTCACAGATAAACATGAATAGTGCCGGGTGATCATTTTATCACGCAACCTGGCATTCAGAATGTGTTCAATATGTAGAAAACCAGTGAAATACGGACATATCATTGTGTTTAATAGGAAAACGAGATACCGACAACAAATGACACCAAATGACATACGTACTTGTTTACAGGAGGTGTTCGAAATGTCCAACCGCAGCTGCAAGGCTGGTGCAAGCCCTTTTAACCATGTTGGATGCCACTTTGGGTAGGAGCTTACAGTTGATAGACATAATCTCGCTGATAATGCGCCGCTTTAGTTCGTCCACAGTACGTGGATTCTGTTGGTATACACAACCTTTGAGATACGGCCAGAGGAAAAAATCCGGTGGAAATAAATCAGGTGATCTGAGGGGGCCACAAACCTTTTGAAATCAGGTGGTCATCAAACATGTCGTCAAGAAACTGCAGGGTGTCACGAGACGTATGACACGTCCACGTCCTGTTGCAGGTAACAACATTCGTCTGCTTCTAAAAGTGCAACAAATTGCATAATGATGTCCTGGTACGACTGGCTGTTGAGGGTCGTGTCAAAAAATATGGGTCCCACTATTCGTCGTCGTGAAATTGCACATCACACTCCGACTTTCAATATCTGTTGTTCTGACTCTTGACGTATCCGCTAAGGTGAAAATACGCCTTATCACTGAAAAACACTATATCCAACAGGCCTATACCGTGGCATCTCACCAATGTCGTTGGTGAGATGTCACGGAATTAGTACGCAATTCGTTGGTGAGATGTCACGGCATTAGTACGCAATTCGTTGGTGCGTGTCCGGTTCTTTGAGGGCTTGTACACAGTAGACACGGTACGCACGGAGACATAATTTCTTTGTGGCCTTGTGTGCACTCCTACACGACATCTGTTGTTGTGCAGCCAGTTTACGCAAACTCTTCGTTGGCGAATGTTGTAATGTTGCCCGTACCTCCTCGAGTTTGGCGTCCGTTAACACATGGGACCTCCTCGCCGCCTTCTTGTCACCAACACTCCCAGTCTCTTGAAAACAGCTGATGACTCGCGTAATTGTTGATTTGTTGGGCACAGGCACGTCAAGATACTTTCGATGAAATTGCTTCTGTACGTGTACATATGATTGCTATTCCAAATACACTTCCACAATAAATACCCCGTTGTGCCGTTGAAAATGGCATCTTGTAATGTCCGTCAACAACTTCCGCAAACACAGCGTTCTTCTCGCTGGTCTGTAACGCAACTAACCACGCACCTGCGCTTCCTATCTCGGGAGCATTGTACTGCCATCTACCGGCAGGTCACATACTTTCTCCCTTTACAACAACCAAATGCCCTGTTCTGCGCCATTGAATGTCGGGTTGCATGATAAAATGATCACCCCGTAGAATGGTCCTTAGGGCAGAGCTCAGAGACTTTCAGCATGGCACGGTCATAGAATTCCATCTTACCAATGAGTCCGTTTGGAAAATTTCTGCCCTGCTGCAGCTGTCCTGATTAACTTAAGTGATGCTATTGTGAAGTGGAAACACCTAGGAGTAACAAGGGTGCAATCGCAACCTGATAGGCCATGCAAAATGGCAGAGCTGCTCCGCCAAGAGCTAAAGTGGGTAGAGCTACAAATTTGCCTGTCATCGGTTGCAACACTCATTACTGAGTCCTTAAATTCTTCGGAAAGCAACGTAACAATTCGTCGAGAGCTGAAGGAATGTGTTTTCATAGCCGAACAACGGCACACAAGCCTAACATCAGCAAGATCAATGCCAAGCGTCGGTTGGAGTAGTGTAAAGCCAGTGGTCTCTGGAGAAGTAGAAATCTGTTCTCTGGTGTGAAGAATCAAGCTTCACCATCGGGCATTTCGACCGACGAGTCTGAGTATGGAGGATGCCAAGCGATCGCTGCCAGCCCGACTATGTTGTGTCATCTGTGAACTTTTGTGGAGGATGCGTCATGTTGTGGAGCTGTTTTTCAGGGTTTGGGTTGGGTTCCCTAGTTTCAGTGCACGGTAATCTTAACGGAGCTGCTTATAATGACATTCTCGACAATTCTGTGCTGCTAACATTATGGCAACAAATCGATGAAGGTATTTTCCTCTATCATCAATATCCTAACGCCCACGTTCGCAAATCAAGGTCGATGTATGAATGGTTTGATGAGATAAGTGTGGAAGAACTTGACTGCCACGATCTCAACCCCATGGAACACTTTCAGATGAATTGGAACGCAGACTGTGAGATAGGCCGAACCTCTGGACATGGATGACCAGCGTGACTAATACTTGTGGCAGAGTGGAAAGCATTTCCCGCAAGAACGTTCCAAAATCCAGTGGAACGCTTTTCCGGCAGAGTGGAGACTGTGATAGCAGCAAAGGGTGGACCTATTCGATATTACTGGTAATTCTTTTCCTATTACAGTGAGTTTGGAGATAGGAAAGTGCCTAGACACTTTTGATCACATAATGTATCTTATGCCTTTATAAGCATGCGTGCGTGGTTTTGGTGTGTGTGTTCTAACTACATGTTGTTTCAACCCGGTTCAATTAAAGTAATAAATTCACCCTCCCCCCCCCTTTTTTTGACCACCGTTAGCAACTCAATGGGCTGTAAGCAGTCGTCCTTCCCTAATTTAGGGTCACTGGTTCCAGGGAAGGAAGAGAGAGCCAGTGCCGTAAGACGAACATAACATCCATGCCTAACTGGGATTCGAACCCGGAACCCTTTCGGACGAATTATCAGAGGCCATCGCTTAGACCACTGCGCCACCGGGGTGGCACACCCCTTTTTTTTTATGGATGATGATGTAAAATTCTTGTGTATATTCCACTCCTGTGAGATTGGAAAAATTACTAGTTGTTTTTTTTTTTTATGAGAATGTTAGAACATATGTTTCAGCCTACAGACAGATCATATAAAACCTATATAGTAGGCTACGTCTGGTCCTAATGCTCTGACATCCTTCAGTACTTGCAGCGCCATCTGCTCTTATACGGTGGCCGAAATCGGAACTAAGCTCACCGTTATCGCACGATACGTAAAATCAAGGAGAAATACCAGAAAATAAAATAAAGTTAGTAAGACAAACGACATCATGAGTGGCAACACGCACGTGCTCGAACAACTGTCTGCGACATTTGTTCTGTTACGTAGCTGTTATGTCGTTTTATTTCATTTTCTTCGCATTGCAGGATAATTTCATAAAAAGGAATCAGTATTATTAAAAATATAAATACCCACATCTATTTAAAACGCTCTAGCCTACAAAAAAACCAACTGAAATTTTGAGATGTCAGAGTGAGCAAAATCGCATCTAAAACATTTTCAGCTCTTACATGATTGAGTTTTTACTAGATTTCCTTACAGAAATCCGGTGTCTATTTGATATGTTTTCAATCTGCTTCAAATAAAAATTTCACCCTGTCCTAAATCGGGCAACATCCCCTGTATATGAATATTTATTTAAAGCTTAAAAGCAGCCGTCATAGGACAGACTAGTACTTTATACTTCTTTTTAGTAATATACTTGTGTGTCTACCGATACATTGCCATCTTTGGAGATAGGTACTAAGTTTTTCTTTTCATTTCGATGCTATGCTTACTGTCAAATTTTTCAAGCCGTTGCCAGGGATGAAAAATTTAATTTCAATTTCTTAACCCTGACGAGAGAGAGAACATGTAAGGTTATCTAGGAAAAGTCTAACTTCGTATTTCTAAGCCCAGAGGTTACCATAAAAGTTATCTCTAAAACCCAAGGTCAAGTACAGATCCCGCTCGAGACTTAAACCTGAGTGAATCAAGGGCTTTGTATGTTCTATGATCATATTTGAAACCAACAACTGTGATAAAATAGATTATTAGATTTCATTGAAAGATTGTAAAATATCTCCTAAAATACTCATTAATTAATAGTATTTTTGATTCATGATTTTGTGCATTGTAATTTTTAACTGAGTTTTTTTCTGTTGTTTGCTTTCTTCACAGGCATCTTGCCAAGCTCTTCATATTCTAGTACACTATTTCCTAATGTGCAACTACATGTGGATGTTCTGCGAGGGGCTGCATTTGCACTTGCTCATGGTGGTAGCATTTGTACAAGATGTGGAAGTCCTAAAATGGTTTCATATCATTGGATGGGGTAAGCGTTAAAATGCAGCAAGTGGAATATGTTTTATAACCTGTCTTTCTACACCCGAGTGGCTGTTCTCTCAATTGAACCACGCTGGCAGGCTTTAAAGGCCTGCCTCTTAAGGTGGACGTCAAGTAATTTTGTTTCCTATACTTCCAATGGAAAAACTTCTGTACACATTTTCTTCACAATTAATGCGTTCCCAAAGATGAAAATTTGAACATCGATTAAAATAGCTTCATTTTATAACTTGGAATACTTAATATTTTCTAAAACATAACCATAATTATGCAATCCAACATTTATTTATCTACTGACGTCATCAAAGTACAGGTCGCGCCATCTTTTTTCTGGTTTCAACACCACGAAAGGAAACGATATTGTTTTTTAATATAATTATGGTTATGTTTTACAAAATATTAAGTATTCCAAGTTATAATGTGAAGTTATTTTAATCGATGTTTAAATTTTCATCCTTGGGAACACATTAATTGTGAAGGAAATGTGTACAAAAGTTTTTTCCATTGGAAGTATAGGAAGCAAATTTCCTTGAGGTCCACCTTAAGCCTGCCAGCGTAGTTCAATTGGCTTAAAAGCCTGCCAGAACAGCTTAGTCGTAGCCTTCTCACATCTCTCTTTCTCTCTACATTGTACATTTGACTCATACGTCACATCTCCCTTTCCCCTTAATAAAGGCAAGGGCATGAAATCTCTCAACAGGTTTCGGTTCAACCGACAACAATACTAAGCGACTATTTCATTTCAGAAGCATTTATTATTTACGTACGTTTCTGGAAGAATCATCACGCAATTGTTTCAGCCCTCACGGTCAGGAAATCATTTCTCGTTCGGGCGCCCATATAACATTTCTTTTTTTGACAGTGGGATTCGAATATTCCTACTCCGGAGCGGATGTTCTCCCCGTTGAACTACACTGGGAAGCTTTTCGCTACTTCATTGCCCATTAGTCACAATTTTCAGTGTTTTTTTAACGAAACTAGCAAATAACAACGGTGTGACACTTTAAACTTACACTCAATAGACAAAACATTAGAGATCGGTGTGACGAGCAGTTGGCATGGGCATCCACCACGCAGAGTGAAACAGGCCAAAACCAAATGAAGACGCTCAGTAGGGCTTCCCAAAAGTGTATCGCAATCGATGAACATGGGTAAACCTGGTTATCTTAGCGAATTTGAGCGTGTATGTATTGTCCGTGCAAGACAGATGAGTCATTCTATCGCCCTAGTGGTAAGGACTCTAGGATTCTCGACGGCAAACGTATCAAGGGTATACCGCGAGGGCACCATTTACCAGCGCCCAGAGAGCAAGCGGTTGCCGACCACACGCTATTGATGACAGGGATAGAAGTAAATTATCCCGGCTCGTACAGGCCGACCCCTTGGCAACGGCGGGACAAATCGCATCCAGGTTAAACGTCGGAGGCCCAAGCAGCGTCAGCGAGCGAACAGTACAGTGCACGATGCATAACCTGGGCTACATGAGTAGACTCTTTACTCGTGTGTCACTGTTAACCGCTCGTCATCGGACATTACACCTCGCGTGGTCCCGAGAACAGCAAAATGCGACCTCTGAAGTATGGCTCAGCGTCGTGTGGTCAAATGAATCTCGTTGACAGCTGTACCGAGCTGACGAGAGGATGTTGCGTCGACAGCATGAGGCCATAGCCCCGTCGTGCCAGGTCGGCTCTGTTCAAGGTGGTGCCTGCTTTGTGATGGTTTGGGGAGCCTACTCATGTGGCACATTATGTCCCTTAGTGTGTCTGAAGCGGTCCTTAACCGTTACTCGCTACCAGCATGTGCTGGCTGATCACCTACACGCTTTCATGGCGTTTGGGCATCCTGCTGCCGATGGTCTGTTCCAGAAGGACAATGTGCCGCTCCACCGGGCCACAACCATACCGGCATGTTTCGAGGAACACTCATCTGAGTTGGAGCCATTCAATGGACTCCTAAGGTCCCTGGATTTAAATCCTGTGTAAGTTCGCTGGATGCAATTGAGCGGGACATCAGATCCATGGATCCTGGACCGACGTCTCGGACGCAATTGTGGACAATGCTTCAACAAGCACGGCTGGCTTTATCCCCGGAAACCCTCCGGCATTTGGAGTCTGTGCCTCGGCGTGTACAGGCTGTTATTCGCACTAGATGAGGACCAAGACGCTATTAGGTAGGTATCTCTAATGTTTTAACCACCGAGTGTATATATTTAGTGCATACCAAGACCTGTGGATGTTTTTTCGTTCAAAATTATCTCATTATTCTGTATTGAAAATATATGTTCATCAATGATAAATTCCAAATGTCAGTGTTTCTGTGTTCAGATATAACACCTCAGTCGTTCTGGATTACATTTTCTGAGTATCTTTCGTGTACTGTTTCCAGCGCAAGTGGTGGTTTGTTGCATATCTTCTCAGCTTCATTGAAATGATAAACAGTGAAACTTCCGTTATACGTTTTTCTAGGGGACAGTCGTAAAAAACGTGTAAATGTAAAAAAACGAATACACAAAATTCGAAAATGTTAAATACTGTTGTAAACTTTATGCTTCAAAGGTGAATAAAATGTTCCTTAATAACGACCTATTTAAAGGTGAAAATACTCCAAATACGTGGCGACAGTTAATAAATAAATACATCGCTCTTTCCACGTTCCAGAAACACACAGCATTCGAAAAATTGTTTTTCAGCCGCCGCTGTGGAATTGAACCAACAGAACTCTCGATATCTAGCCGAGCGCGTTACATATACGCCATGGTGGCCAACAATCCACGGTGCTATGTGTATTTTTAAGTCCGCTTCTGACATCATAAATCCGTAAGATGGGCTCAGCTACTGAGACGTCTCCATCTGGTGGGCATGAACGGCCCTAGCTATATATATATTATAGCAGTTAAATCCAAAGCGCGAGATCTAAGGTGAAAATACTCCAAATACGTGGCGACAGTTAATAGTTAATAAATAAATACATCGCTCTTTCCACGTTCCAGAAACACACAGCATCCGAAAAATTGTTTTTCAGATCGGCGGCTGTTTTTCCACAGCGGCGGCTGAAAAACAATTTTTCGGATGCTGTGTGTTTCTGGAACGTGGAAAGCGCGATGTATTTAATTATTGACCTATTTAAAGCCGAATTGGCGGCGAAAGAAAAAAAATTGACGGGGGCTGTGTCGGAGCTACGGCCGCAGGTCTTTTGGGCGTAGAATACGTAGCGTGTCTGTTGGGTGTCGGGTGGGTGTTAGATATGAGCGAATGTGCACAGTTTATTTAGGTTTAGAAAGATTTTTTTTTTGGCTGTTTACAGAAATCTTGTGCAGAGAGTAATGTATTTTGAAAGAATGAATTACTTATTCTAGGCTGAGAATGGTACGAGAAGTAGCTCACGTATGGCATGACATCGACGATGATGTTTCTTGCGAAAGTCAAGTCGATGTGTGTTTCCCAGCGTGGTTGGCGATCGCGACGGCACTAAGTTCAAATTTAATTGAGTCTTCATGAAATCGAGCTCGTGTAGATTCGTTTAAGCGTTGACGTTAAAGTCTCCCATGGTTAACATCGGTACCTCTGTGTCCCCAATCATATTCTTGCTGATTTTCTTGGCCTTCTCGGAGTACTTGATCATCATCGCAAAGAGAAACATTTCGAGGTTCGAGATGGAGACGTTCCGGGGAACGTAAACGCAGCCGAGAATGAAGCATCACTTGCCGTTCAGTGTGATGTCGACGAGGCACGTGTCTCCCGCGTAGTCTTCAATTATCCGATTTCTCCCGCTCAAGTCGATCTATTTAAACTAAGATATTGAGATGTTTCGGAAATTTTCACAAATTTCTCAACTATTTCACAATTTTTCACACACCTAATCAAGTTTTCTCACAAATATTATTACACATATCGATAGACCTCGCGTAAACGAAACGAACGACACTTCGCGGTACGTTCTATCATGGCTTGTTCGATTCTTTTTGACTCATTGTTTCTTCTTCTTCGCGTTTGCAGTAGGCTCAAACCTTCTTTAAATTAAGATATTGAGACATTTCAGAAATTTTCACAAAGTTCTCAACTATTTCACAATTTTTCACACACCTAATCAAGTTTTCTCACAAATACATTGGCGTGCAAAAATTAAGGACGAGACGGTTTTTCGAATGTAACGTCGTGCAGAAGTGCTCTACATCGACTCAAATCATACCATAAGATCCCCAAGATGTAAGAATATGGGACAAGTGAGCAAAGCCGTCCAAACAAGGAATCCAAAGGATACAAAGGCACTTTATTGAAAAGGTAGCTTCGAGCACAACTGGACAGAAGACAGAAACGTCCATGCGACAGGCGGCTGCCAAGAAAAATCCAGTCTTTAGTAGAGGATATGATCACCCCTGACTGCGTTGCAGGATTTACAACGTCTGTCCATGCTGAGGACGAGGTTGTCAAGGAGCTGTTGAGGCATCGCGGCCCATTCCTCTTGTAGCGCCAGTCGCAGCTGCGGAATCGCTGCTGGCGGCTGGTGACGTGCTGCCAAGCGTCTCCCGAGATGGTCCCACACGTGTTCGATTGGATTTAGGTCCGGGGACCTTGCAGGATAATCCATGCGTTGAATATCTTCACTCTCCAACAGCTCTGCGACAGCCACTGTACGATGAGGTGTAGCGTTGTTTTCCATGAAGAAGAACTCAGGACCCACAGCACCTCTAAACAGACTCACGTGAGGCAGGAGAACCTCGGTACAAAAGCGGACACCAGTGACTGAACCTTCTTGGAAGTTGTGGAGGTCAGTACGGCTACCAAGCATGATACCGCCCCAAACGAGAACTCCGCCACCTCCAAACCGGTCCCTTTCGATGATGTTGGAGGTGCGATTGCGTGTTCCCTACTCTCTCCAGATGTGTATACGTCCAGAATCGTTCGTCAGACTAAATCGGCTCTCATCCGTAAAGATAATTCGACCCCATTGCTGATGTGTCCAGTTCTTGTGTTCCTGGCACCACAGAAACCGCCGTCTCCGATGAGTAGGCGTTAATGGCACACACCGTACTGATCGTCGTGCAAATAGACCATCTTTGTGCAGCCTCCTGGCCACGGTAAAACGCGATAACGGACGTCCAGTTGTCTGTTGCATGTGCCTTGCGATTTCTCCCGCTGTCTGCCGTCTGTCTCTTCTCGCCTGTAGGACAATATACCGGTCGTCCGCCGCCGTGGTTGCTGGTGGACGACCACTGCTGAACTCTCGGACAGCTGTTCCTGTCGTTTGAAATGCTCGCCAAGCTCTTTAAACGATGCTATGAGCTATCCCGAACTCCTCGGCCACACTAGTCACACTTCGGCCTTCTTGACGCGACCTCGGGTAAAGTCATCCAGATGTCGTCTACTGGATTGCCTGTTGGCCATATCACACGGTGACAGCAACTTGACGTTGTTCAAACCGATGCATACCGTGAAATAGCGTTCACTGAATTGCTGAGCGTACACCGCCCGTGTGCTTTATACCATTCCGACCCCCCCACCCACCCTACGTCATGCTGCATATATGTGCATGTCCTACCATACCGGACCCTAGTCTATCTCCTGAGTGGTCTTTCGGTCCGTTCTGCTTGCTCGTTCCGCTGTTACGCTCATTTCTCCTCTTCGTCCTTAATTTTTGCACACCAGTGTATTATTACAGATATCGATAGATCTCGCGTAGACGAAACGAATGATACCTCGCGGTACGTGCTATCACGTCACGGTTCCGAGTTATACTAATTTTATCTCTCGCCAAGCGCCGATTTAACCTCAAAATGACGGACGCTCGCGCCGTTCACTGTTGCGTCATCTGACCTTAAACGCTATTTCGGTAGACTCTTAGGACCTTCCTCTCTTCAAATCAGTTATATTTTTGCTAGCTTTTATAGTTTTGAAATTACTTAAGGAAGTTTGGTGTATACTTTTTTGGGACACACGGATTTTTACCAAGGGACCCAGTACTGGAACGAAACGATAGACTTTTATTCTACGTCAAAACGTGCTACAAATTATAATATATTTTATCTCATTACAAAAATCATAAATCCTATGAAAATCAAACTTCTTTTTCGACGACTCTGTCAGTCTATAAAAATCCTGATCGTAGTTTAAGTGAAATGCTCACAACTAAGAAACGTCAGTGTATGGAACGTATGAATTAGCAGCCATTTTTTTCTGCGGATCGTCAGTGCATCTATTTGAAACCAGAATGTTGAGTATTGATGATGCATTTAGAATTCTATTCTACTAGGCTACGAAAGAGTGGAGCCGCAAAGCTACGTCCCAGGAATTTATCGATTTTTAAACAGCGTATATACATGTATGTGTGAGTCATGAAATACGAAGCCAATTTTTCATGCAAACAGAAAGTAAGCTACACCCTTATCTGATGGGATCAAGGTTCAACTTTGGTTGGCCGCCCTGGTGGCGCAGTGGTCTAAGCACTGGAATTGACCATTCTTCCGAGATGAGTCTGGGTTCGAATCCCGGTGAGACACGGATGTTGTGTTTGTCTTACTGCACTGACTCTCTCTCCCTTCCCTGGAACCAGTGACCCTAAATTAGGGACGAGCGACTGCTTTATAGCCCATCGATTTGCTCACGGTGGTCACTAAACCTCCAACCCACCACAACTTTGGCTGCACCAAGAAGAAGCACAACAACGCTGCCTCAATCCTTTCAAAGTTGCAACATTACCGGGTTACGTATAAAAAGAATCAAAGAGCCGTGTATTTTTACCAATTTGAAATTCAGATTTTAACATATAATCGCAAAACCGTATAAATGAATTACGTATAACCGAGATAAATAAAGCGGTAGAAGCTACAGAAAACGAATAAAAGTTTAAAACGTATACAGAGTAACTTCGATATCTCGAATCTCCCAGGAACAGAAAAAAGTTCCAGAAAAAAGTTTTCGAGATATCAAGGTTCGATTTTAAATAAAGATTTTCAGATCAATAATGCATTGCACATTATAGTTTACAAATATGTTCGTATAGAACATACCTTAACAAAAATAATCCGTCATTAAAGTCTGATGCGTGGCTAAGTCTTTCTGCGACTGAACAACTTTCTTTAAGAGAGCAATTGAGGCAAATGATTCAGGACCTATATCTTCCGAGGATTCCAAAACAGTACGCAACGGATTAACAGCTTTTTCTGCTTCCTTCACAGTCACATTTTGGCACTCTCCCTGCTGCTCTACTTCATCTTCTTCGTCTGATGCTGATTTTACATCTGCTACAGTCTCTGCCTCCTACCCCACATATTTGAAGGGAAGTGTCAACTTCCAAGAAGTCATCGGATGAAATGACAAGATTTAGGTTCTGTTTGATGACCATCCACTGTTCCAAATTTACTCTATCTCAGTCTTGAGCTTCGACTGCATTTAAATCGGCAGTCTGCTTTTTTTCCTCGTTATTGCTTCTTTCTCCGAATCCTGCTTTGCTGAATCAATTTTTTTTTTATTTAGTAACATTTCTCCAAGCAAAGTCAGCCATCCGCATTGCATTCAAGACATTGATGGTGGGGAGGGCTTTAACTTCACCAATAATGTCTACAAGTTTCCTAACGAGCTGCTGCCTGTATCCGACTTTGAAGCTAGAGATGATACCTTGATCGAGAGGTTGTAACTTCGATGTCGTGTTAAGAGGCAAGAATTTCACAGTGATATATTTTAGACGTTGAAGATTGGAGTGGGCATTACAGTTATCAATAAAAAGGAGAATCTTTCTTTTTTTCAGAGCCATAGCCTTATCAACTCCCTTCAGCCAATCGCCAAAAATTTCGCTTGTCATCCAGGGTCTCCTGTTTGCTTTGTACGTCATGGGAAATTATTTAACATCAGCGAAACACCTGGGTTTTTTGCTTGCCCAATCATTAACGGCGGATGTTTTTCACTGCCACTTTGATTTGCTGCTAAGAGTACAGTGGCACGTAGTTTGCTTTGTTTACCGCCACGTCACTCCTCTCCCTTGAATGTAGCTGTTTTATCTGGCAAACACTGGAAAAATAACCCTGTTTCGTCGGCACTAAACACATCATCTGGCTCGTATCTTCGTAAAAGAGAAGGAAGCTTTTTGAACCACTCTTCACAAACACTTTGGTTAACCGATGCACTTTCGCTACAAAGCTTCCAAAAAACGATATTCTGTCTGTTTTTGAAGTTTTCCAGCCACCCGTTGCTACCTTTGAATTCACTGTAGCCAAGCTTCTTAGCAAAGTCCTCTGCTTTCTGCTGCAACAGTGATCTGCTGACAGTAACTCCTTGATCGCGGCATTGCACAAGTCTTCCACTTCGGGGAATGCCGATTTGTTCATTGTCTTCGCTTTTTTCTTGTTTTTATCATAGTTTCTTTTGATAGTTTCTCTATTTTTTATGATTGTTGAAAGCGTACTCGAAGGTATTCCAAACTTTGTAGCAATTTCGCTTTTCTTCATTGTATTTTCGTCCAAAAATTTCCAGATTTTTACTTTTTGTTCAATTGGAAGCACGTTTAACTTTCGTTTTACTCCTGGCATTGTCGTGGTTTAACGTTACAATCACTTAAGGTGGCCACTCAGTACACGTGCACAACACTCAAGAACATCCAGGAATGTCTTACTGTGTCCATGGACTTTGCGAATGAAAAGATTTCCCCGAACAAAGAGGTAAGGAAAACTAGCGCTGTCCTTGTCACGAGGTCTCCTATTCACAGGAAGTGAGTGAAACCAGAGACGGCTCTGAGTGAAACTGGTTCCGAGCAGGGAGAGTGACGTCACGCTCTCTCTATTCATGCTCCAAGAAAGATTCGCTTGGTCAAGGAATAACAACCCACACCCAACCCCGAACGGAATTCTTAGAACGCATTCCCTTTCAGATTCTAACAAAAGACCCTCATCTCCCTAAAGAAGATGAACGATGAACACAAAGGCATCTGAACACCTGTTTGTAAACGCCTTGCATTTCTTCGGCACAGGAGTCTCTAATAATTCGAGATTATAACGAAGTAAATTTCTCCGTTATTATTATCCACGCCAGGATTCGAACCCGGATCCCCTCATTCCGGAATAAGTCACTCTACCAATTGAGCTACGCGGACGTTTTATTCTGATTCCTATCTGCCTTTATGTCGTGCGCGTCCTTCTGGCAGGTACGTCACATCTCCTGGTACGTTACAAGATATCAAGGGTTTTGAAGAAAATACTTCGAGATAAGTATGAAAAATACACTGACTTAATGCCAAAAGTGAAGGGAAACATTTTTTTTCGAGATATCGAGGGACTCGATCGAGATAAAGAGGTTCGAGACATCAAGATTCTACTGCAACTGAGAAACGTATAGCCGAGGTTCTACTGTGTGTATGATACTTCAGACCTTTTCAGATTTCTTTGAATTTTGTATACCAATTTGATAACTTTAACCATACGATACACTGAATTAGCAAATTATTAGCAACACCCAACTGCAATCAGGTATGTGCCATCGTCACTTACGTATACAACTATGACGTTGAGATGGCTTTCTGAACATCTCACTGTGAAGGATTCAGGCGCGTAAGAAGATAAGATAGCGGTAATATGGGAAAGATTCGTGATTTAAGGAACTTTGAATGAGGCATGTTAGTGGGCGCTTTTTGTTGTTTTTGTTTTGTTTGGGGGTTTAACAAACAGTCGCCAGTTCCTTATTTAAGACTACTGGTTTCAGGAAAGGTAGAGGACCAGTGCCGTAAGACAAACACAACAACCATACCTAACTAGGATTCGAACCCGGGCCCATCTCGGACGAATAGTCAGCAAGCAGTGTTTAAATCACTGCACCACCGGAATTCGCGGAGAGCTTGGTGTTTCCATTTTTCTGTCCACTACCTGTGTATCCGATTTTTCTTCATATGGAGTTTTTAAGGGCGAAGATATGACTTCAAATGGAAATGTGGAATTTTGCTGCAGAACTGAGCATTATAGAAAGATAGACACTAAGAAATATTTCTCACAGGGGTCGCAAATATGCACTTTTCCGCCTTCTAGTGGGGAAACTTTGTATGATTTGGGTTGAAGCATAAGTTCGTGCCGGGTTTTTTTCACCGCACTACAGGAATGTGTTACATCAGAAGGGAAAACGGTATCAATAAACTATGTATTCCACCCTTCATTGTTTACGATGGTGTCCCAACGGCTGGATAGGTTCGCAATGTCATTCTTGAAAAAACGTGCAGGTTTTGCTGCGAAGAAATCGCCAAGGAAATTCTGGAGATCAACATCAGTGTTGAACGTTTTGCCACGGAGTGCATTCGACAGAGATCAGAACAGGTAATAGCCTGAAGAGGCGACATTTGGGGAATAGGCCAGATGTGGAAGGATCTCCCATTTGATGTCCTGAATGGCCATTTTGGTCATGTTTGCACTGTGAGGGCGTGCGTTATCATATTGGAGAAAGACACCATGGCGCCGGTGCGGTCGTTTCTGCTGAATTGATCCCTCCACACGGTGGAGTTGCTCACAATAATTGCAGCGTTGATGGTCCGATTCCTCGGCAGCATTTCCCAGTGAATAATGCCTTCCATGACTCACAAGACACACAACATGATCTTCGCAGGATGAAGGTCATGTTTTGGACGTGGTGTGGGCGTCTTGTTTGGGCTTAACCATTCCCTCCAATGCCTGAAATTCACGTACAGGCACCACGTATCATCTTCAGTAAAAATACGTGGGTTTGTGTTGCTGAGAACATTCGCGATAACGGGCGAGCAAGGAACCACATATGGCAACACGCTGATTCTTGCTGTGCTCGGTGAGAGTGTAAGGCACCCGAGCCCCCGATTTCCAGACCTTTCCCATACATTCCAGGTGTGGCACCACGGTGTCCTGCTCACAGTCCATCTCAGTGGTCAATTCGCGTGAGGTTTGAACCGGATCCAAGTGGATGAGATGGCTCAAACGATCCTCATGAAAGTGAGATGGTCTATTTGAGCGTGGAGAGTCATTGAGGTCAAAATTGCCACCTCGGAACCTCTCAAACCATTTCCGGGCTGCCCTCGAAGCAATAGCATCCTCCTCATACACAGCACACATTTTTCGAGTAGCCTCGACAGCTGTGGATTCCTTGTTAAACTCGTAGTGGAACAGATATCGGAAATGTTCGTTCCTCTCTACTTGAAACTTCATACTTCCGGACCTGAAAACCAAAAAACCATTAGCCACAATCACACAACGCAATATGATTTAGATATACGATATTACTGGCTACATTTTGATATACAACTGGCCATCTGCACCGTCACTACTTACCCGGGAAACACCCGTGAAATAAAACGGCATGAACTTATGCATCAACCCAACAGAAAGTATGTGCAAAATGTTTATCATGGTGAATGGTGTTAGTATGAAATTATTTTTTTATCAGTCACTTCTTTAGAAGCGGAAATATTGTCTCAAATAGAAATATGCACTTTTTTTCTTGTTTCGGGTTTTAACAACCACAATGAGCAATTCTTTGGGCTATAAGCCGTAACTCGTCCTTAATTTAGAGTAACTGGTTCCAAGGAGGGGACAGAACCATCGCCATCAGACCAGCTCATCGCCCATGCTTCATCCAATACTCGAACCCGAGTCCATATCGGACGAATGGTCGTAAGTCAGCGCCTCAGACTATATATACTCAGCTACTGGGGCGGTAAATACGCATTTAAATCCCCTAGAAGCAGAACTGTGTGTTGCGAAAAGTAGAAGATACACGCAAAATATTAATTGCAGTGAAAGCTATGCGATGCAAAGAAAAAAATCATGTCAGAATTTTTGGAGAAGAGACGGCGAAGGAAACGAGATAAACATCTGCGTCCACTAGTGGAGAAAACTATGGATTCTTTTAATCAAAAATTGTAAGCAAAGTGCTTGTCCGAAGACAAGCACTTTGCTTCGGATACCTTCGCAAAAAATTGTGAAGGTATCCGAAGAACAAAAAATCATTTGTTTTCATTTGAGTATTTAAAGTAGTGATATGGAATAAAATAATTATCGAGATAAACAGGCACGCTCCAAAGCGACGACAAAATTGGTCATGAAAAAAAGAGCAAAATGTACAAAACATCATTCGAATGATTCAAGCTACCCAACGGAAAAAGAATTTCCCAAATCCGAAAATACGCAGATGCAAAGATATGATGCGTACATTCACGAACGGACATACTGACAGCAAAAACACGCGTTTTAACGTACAAAGTATGTCAACATGTGTGCGAACACGTAGTAAAAGATGTGCTAATAATGTGCTTTGTATAATAGTATTTCAGAGTTCACACTATAATAGTATTTCAGAGGAAAGCATCAAAATGAACTAATGTCCTGACAAATACTAATGTGCAATATTAGTTAACAACTAACTATAACATTAGTTAACAACTAACTATAACATTAGTTAACAACTAACTATAACATTAGTTAACAACTAACTATAACATTAGTTAACAACTAACTATAACATTAGTTAACAACTAATGTATTAGTTGTAACATTAGTTGCTAACTAATATTTACAACTAATGTTCTGACAAAATTATTTTAGTCCTTAGTCTCACTAATGGGGCACCATGAAGAAGAAACTGCAAGCAATTCATAGCGTTCGTCATAGATCAATCGTAACATTTTTGAACATTTCACAAAGTACAACAACGTATGTTAATGTCAAATTCAGTTAAGCAGACAATAGTAATGCTTAGAAACATAAAGACAGCATTAGCCTATCTCGTCGATCATTCGTATCTCGCTGATAGCCTTCACACCTAACATACCCTCTCAGCCACACGTGATATCCAAGTCTGTTTCATTTCACTGGCTGCCAATATGTCCTAAAGAAATAAACTCTCGGGAGTTCCGACATGACGTTCCGCACTGAAAGGATAACACGGTTTAAATAGATATTTATCGTCACAGTTTTTTAGAGATCAAGAATTAAAATTATTTCGTATCTTGTTGTAGTAATAGTTGTTTTAGTAATGAAATCTCATTATTGTTTATTACCTGATGATCAAATTATTCGAGCAGAAATAGCTATAAACTTTTGTCAAAGGCTGAGGGAGGGTAAGTGCAAAACTGTAACATTAGGAGTTGTTTTTTTCTTCTTTTGTCTTATGGTTTGCCAGCAGTTGCAGAAATGTACAGTAGTTACTTTTACGCACTCATCGTTAATACACTTGCGTAAAAACATCAAACTAACCATATACATACTACAAGAAGGAGAAGTATGAGTTACAATAATATAATTGATGTTGCATGCGCATCACGAATTCATTTTAACACTACTTCGGTTTAATGTTTTATTTTCTGCTTTTGCTTATTGTTACAGTCGCAGTAGAATTAGTTTCAGTAATAAATGCAGTACTATCATAATTTCATACATATCCTCATACAACACACGCAACAGCAACAATGAATTGTAATATTTGGCAACTGCTTTGCATCTTACCCGACTTTTTTTGCTAGAGCAACGGGAATCACTGTTTCGTCTGTTAATTAACTGCTGAAATTGACGCACTGTTCTTTCAGTCGATTACCGAAAAACTTGTTCCTGTGTACCTTTTAAAGAATATGATTGTTCATACCTAAGTGTAGTCGAATATTCTTAAATTATTCATTGTTCATATTTTTAGATTAAATAAAACGAACTCTCAGAACTTAATTCCTTAAAAACATCTATTCCTAATTGGAAGACAGCCAAAACAAAGAGCTGGAAACAAGAGAAAAAGAGCAATGAATTAGTTGCCTTTTTTTTTAATTAAGAAATCTGTGATTCTTAGAATAAAAACTTTCTTTCGTCCCTTGCACAAAAGGAAAATTAAAAAAACTGCGATGAAAGAGGTTTATTTTGGGAAAATTAAATTGACTAGCAAATGAAGGATTTCGTGTAAGACAAAAGAAACCGTCAAAAGTAAATCAAATGTGGGATGGCTACACCGAATTTCGAAAGGTCATTTGTTCCTCCTGCGGCATCTTTCTTTACGAAGATCTAATTAATTTGGAAAGACCGGCATCTTAGGGAAATATATGCGAGCACATTTCTAAGATTGAGTCGATGCTGTGCAGATAAAGCTTCTGGTTTAATAGTGCTTTATTTCTTTTTAATGTAATAAGCCTAAAAATGCAAAAATGCCAATAGACATATTGATAACGAGGAATAGTACACCAATTAAGTCATAAATAGGAACACTATACTAGTGATCCGATTTATTGGCGTAAGAAAATATACATAAGCGTTTCCAAGCTTTAGCACATCAACCAGATGGCTTTTTCAAGGAAGTTAGACAGAAACTGCAAACTGAAAAATAGAATGCACTAACAATTTGAACGCAGGAACTGTACTTGACAACAATAGATACGACGTTATATTCATTTAAAGATATCACGCATCACATTGATTGCACGCGCAGTATCCTGGCAGGCAGAAGGCGTTACTTGAAGAATTGAATCCAAATTCGTGGCAACTCGAGTGAGACGCAATCATTGCAAGTATCGATGTTGGTAATGATCTCCAAGGTTTCCCGAATGGCTGTACCTTTAGTGGTAGAGTAAGTAGCTAATTCCTTTATATCATTCCACATAGAAGTAGCGGACTTGAATTTGACTTCTCTGGATAGTGCCATGGCTACTTTACCGTATTTTGTGTCTCTTTTATGTTCGTTGACTCTGATTCCAAATGAACGCTTGGGCATTCTAATGTAGTATCGTTTAGAGCCGTCCGGATACTGTAGGGGGATCGCAGGAGTGAGGTGGTTTTTCACTATTTCTCTTTAACATAGTATGTAAAGATGCAGGAGACCTAATGCAGACGTCGTAGTTCATCTTCTTGAGGGCGTTTTTGAGTTTGCAAGACACATTTGGCATGTAGGGAATTGAGCCTAAATAACGTAGCTGCGGCACAGGAAGATTAGAATGTTTGACCCTGGCTTTTTGGATAAAGTTACGTATCTGATTCAATGAATCAGTGGCTAACTTGATGACTCTTTCAATTTCGTGTTGTCTAGAATGGGTATCGGAGGAAACTGCTAATAGTCTTCAAATTCGAGAACGGAAGATTTTGTATTTGATTTGTATTCTATTCTATTTTGTATTCTGCGGAACAGAAAGAGCTGCGGAGCATCAGGTTGGGGACGGACGTGGGTTTATAGTAGACTTATGTACCGAGGCGGTTGTCAGGTGATTTTCTCAATAAAGCATCCAGATAAGGTAAAGCGTTGTTGCGTTCAAGCTCCATCGTGAAATTGGTCGTAGGATGCATATCATTGATTTTATCAAGGAACATTGGAAGAGTCTCTTTTCCGTGAGGCCATACAAAAAATACGTGGTCTGCATAACGCAGCCAAGTGGTAGGCCGTGGGTAATGCTGGAGAATATGTCATGTTCAATTGGGCGAAGTATTATTGCTTCTGCAAGGACGAGTCAAAGTGAGGATCCCATCGGAGCGCCATTATTCTGTTTATATACTTGTCCTTGGAAACTGTAGAAGCTAGTATTAGTGACCAAGTCTATTAATTTGAAGATGCTGAGGCATGACTCCTGCGTATAAAATGCTGAATTTGATATGGCATCTTTTAATGTTCTGATGGCTTCCGGAACGGGGATTGAAAGGCACAGGGAAACCACGTCAAGGCTGCCGATAATGTCGCCTGGTAGGGCAGTGAGTTGCTTCGCTTTCGTTTTAAAATCCAGAGTGGAATCATTCTAGACAACACGAAATTGAAAGTCATCAAGTTAGCCACTGATGCAGGATATTCATTGAATCAGATACGTAACTTTATCCAAAAAGCCAGGGTCAAACATTCTAATCTTCCTGTGCCGCAGCTACGTTATTTAGGCTCAATTCCCTACATACCAAATGTGTCTTATAAACTCAAAAACGCACTCAAGAAGATGAACTGCGACGTCGGCATTAAGTCTCCTGCATCTTTATATACTATGCTAAAGAGAAATAGTGAAAAACCACCTCACTCCTGCAAAGCAGGTGTTTTTGTGATACCCCTACAGTATCCGAACGGCTCTAAACGATACTACATTGGAATGACCAGGCGTTCGTTTGGAATCAGAGTCAACGAACATAAAAGGGACACAAAATACGGTAAAGCAACGACATCACTATCCAGAGAATTCAAGTACAAGTCTGCTACTCCTATGTGGGATGATATAAAGAATTCAGCTACCTACTCTACTACTAAAGGTACAGCCATTCGAGAAACCTTGGAGATCATTACCAACAGCAATACTTGCAATGTTTGCGTCTAACTCGAGTTGCAAAGAATTTGGACCGTCCGTCCCTCCTGCACTCACCGAATCCATACTCGCCTCACTGTGGCTGAATGTCGTCCCACACGGGCGCCGATGTCTCGGTACGATAAACCGCTGTCGCGATAAGCCACTATTCGTCCTCTGTCAAACTCCGAAACGTGCTGGAATGACTGCCGTATTCTGCGACGAGGCATCAGGAAGCTTTCCACGCACAGGTCTGGCAGCACAACAAGCTTCCACTACTTACACCCCGCCTTCTGTGCATCCTTCTTATGGTGCTTCTCGGTGGCGTGCCGGCCGCACTTGATTTGCATATGCTCTACAATGCTAATCGTTTGCATGTCCTCTCGCGGGCGACGCATGCTGCGAATTTCAGGCCGATCGGATGCTTCCTTCTTGGTGTTGCATTTTGGGTGGCCAGCAGTGTATATCCTGTAAGTTTCAAGCTAATTACAGCAGTCCTTCATGGTGCTGCAATTTTCACAAACATTAGCGTAATAGCGACAAAATGGTTTCTTTCTGATAACATTGCACCCCCCTTCCAGCAAAGATAACCTTATGTTTTACTGAAGATAATGAATGGCAAAATAAATTATGGAAATGAGAAAAGTTTTCCGAAAGAGGCCGAATGCAGTGCCAGCCGCGTGTCACAGCATCCGGTCTTGGCCCCCATCACCATGACGAAGCTTCCTCAGAAACAGAACTTGAAGCTTGCTTTCTTACATGTTCCTAATTGCTACTGCTTCATAAACTTAATACTTTCGTTGAAAACTCCATCTGCACTGGATACATGTACTTGGTCATTTTCTTCTTTTTTGTAATGTGAGAAATGATTATTTTATGAATTAATAAGCAATCGTACAACTCTCTAAATGAAATGAAATCCACTAGAATATAGCAACATTTTCTTCTTTTTGCAGGTGTTCCTGTGGTGTTCATTGCGATATATAGCATAGCAAGAGGAAAACATCCAGATCAAACAGCTTAGTAAGTTGTCTTCTAATTGGAGGTAAAACACTTTTTTAAACATGACAGAAAGACTTCTGTAATTTCGCAACAGTAAGCATTACTTCTGGTTGTAGAACGCCGTTGTATTACAGCCCTTTTTAATACACAGCATGATATCTTTGTCATAGATTAAATGCTTTGAGGCTTTTCACATTACTTGTCAAGCAAATAAACATACAGGAAGCGTCATTTAGCAGTTTTCACTGTCCGAAATTTTGTTGCTCATCCCCCCCCTTTATTATTCGAACCTCCCACTAGAATAATCTTTGCTAAATGTCTTCCGGATCTTCAGTAACCCATCTAGATGCAAAGTAGTAATCTAGAATCAATACATGTTTTGATTGTGATAGAATGGGACAATCCCGGGGATTTCAACGCCTTGCGGGAAAAAGTAGGAAAACTAGTGATGTAAAGCAGTATACCTGTGGTTACTGGATTTCCTGTGTTACAACCTGTCTCTACAAACACCTGTGGCGTCACAACTTGAGAACGCAAAAATTGTTTTTGTATTTCAGGCGAGAGATTGAGATATGTTTAAGGTTTTTTCAGTTAGCCGAAATAACAATATACTGTAAGCCAAATAAATGGAGGGCGAGAATTTTAACCATAAAAGTACAAGAATTTAAGTAATATTTAATTACGTTACAAAAAAAAGACTATTGGCTGAAAGTGGAAAAATGGACTTGATTTATTCTAGCGCAGCTGATGACAAATGCATGCAAATTTTCGGGCCTATTAATATAGTCCTAATTTCATGAAAGTCTTGCGGATTAACTCGATACAGGTTCCGAAAAACAAAATAGGCACTTGAAAGTACTTGCTGGCTTTCAAGCAACAGAAATATAACATCCAAGGAGATTATAAAGATAAATTCTTCGTTCACTCTGCGTGCAATTATGTTCATTTGTTGAGATGCCATGAAGAATCATTTACACTACACAGGAACTGACCGATTATGTGCCCGCTGTAAGCTGCATTGACGTCGCGCTCCCTCACATCGCGGCATCGAAGAATTTTCCACCACTAAGGCAGCAATCTTCTAGACAGGAATGAAGTCCCGCTATCCGTTCGTAGGTTTACGTGCTCAAACAGACGAACGACAGCTCCTCGCAGGCTCGAATATTAATGATCAACTGGCGATCCGAATCTGGGTTAAAGGAGTTGAGACAGCGAATGGCCTTGTGATTAGCACATCTGCCTGCAAAAGGAACGGTAACCGGATCAACCGAAGGCAGGTTAGATGTGTTGAATCACAAAATATCCGCAGTGGGTCAGATGGGTACGTTAAACCGTCGGATCCTGGGTACTGCCCCTCTCCCCGTTAAAAATAAGGGCGTCTGTTCTTTTCCCCAACCCTTTCTCCCCCCCCCCACTGCTGGTATGAACTTTGAAGTTGTATTACGTTAGTGGCATTAGTGACATAAACTAGTAGCTAGACTTCTGACATCTCTGTCTCCCTACTTTCCTGTCGTGAGCCTGTAGGTTCCAGCTAGTGTAACTTCATTTCTTGTACTCGGCTCACAAGCATAAATAGTTAAGTCTAAAACTTCTATGTGGGTGTAAACCCTACGTGATGATCGTTAAGTCAGAGTTGGTGGTGTTCCTGAGTTAAAGAATGTTGAATCCAATCTTCCTTCTCCTTGTATTGCTCCTACTGTTTTCGGACAGTCACAGCTTGCTTTCGCTACCGGCTGCTCTTGTAAAATGGAAGAATCTCCGCGCTCGGAATCCCACGCTTAGTCTCATTTTTGGCTAAGCAGACTCTAGTCAGTCAAATTACATCTCTGCGGTCACACCACCACACTTCTTTTGTGTTTTTACAACTCAATGCACAGGAAATCCCCTCCGAGTTCCAAGTACGGGAAGACGCATGTAAAAGACGAAAAATGTCACCACCAACTTTTGTCTTTCCTTAATTTACCAGCCAGGGTAGTGTTGCATTTTTTCCAATGGATCAGTAGCTTGGCCCTTTTTTAGTGCATCCTAATCACTTTAGATTCACCATAAAAATGAATAATCTCCTTCGCCTCTGCCTCTCCAAAAGAAAAGCCTGCCATACACCAAAACTTGACATTGGTTTTCGAGGCTGCTTACGTTTGATTTTAGGAATTCGTATGTAAGGCGGAGCAGAATCCTAACTGGGGCATTCCTCTCTGTTTCTGCATTTTCGCTTTTCAAATCCTCGCTTTTCCGATTTTTACAAAACGGCTCCTTCTCTGATTTCTAACATCCATATCTCGAAGTAGCACCTGACTCAAGAAGGCATCCTGGCGAAACCGTAGAGAAAAGATAAAAAGAAACACAGCATATTTCAAGCAAGACAATCTATATTTAGACTGGAAAAATAAGTGAAAAAACTAGCATCAAATAGAAGTCATCGCACTTTCCACGTTTATAAGTGAGTCACGAGAAAATTCTCATCGAGAAAAGAGCGATGACTTCTATTTGATGTTTCCAATGCACGTCAACTGTGTATTTATTATTCATTCGCCTTCTAGTTATTTGTTCAGTTGTTGCTGTTTATCTTTGGTTAATCCGCAGCATTGTGCGGGGCTCCAATGAAGCAACCGGCCAGGTGGTTTGGAAGTTTGCCGTATGTGAGTTTGGAGAATTTCGAGGCCGCTGTGGTGCAGCGGAAACATGTCCGGCGCGTAACTGGAAGACCCGGAGTTCGATTCCCGGTGGCGGCCGATCAAAATTTTTCCGTGACTCACTTATAAACGTGGAAGGAGCGATGACTTCTATTTGATGTTTCCAATACACGTCAACTGTGAATTTATGAAGAAAACTAGGTCAAATATTTTTTTTTTAATGAAACAGACTGAGTTAAAAGTATCATAGGAAAGTAGGAGTGTCGTACAGGTAATGTCAGGGGAGCAGAGATGCTGACTTGGCTGGTGTTTCATTATTATTGGTGTTGTTCTTCTTCTTATTATTATTCTAAATCTCATTTAATTTTAAACAATCGCTTTTTTCCGAAAAAGTGATCTACGGTCTGAATCAGTACCTAACAAAAAGACCAGTTACTTGTTGTTGTGCAGATCTGTGCAATCCAAAAGTTCCACGAATGCATTCAAAATCAAAATTTCTGTCACCTTCCTTATCAATTACCATGCCACCTTCAAAGTGGTGGTGGCCTTGAGCTGTGAAACATCGAAACTAATGATTCTTCCATTCTTAGACGTGGCCATCTAGTTTGCTAGTTGTTTGTGCGCTTGCATTTAAGTCGCACGAATGATCTTTGATTTATAATCTTGATCTATGTGCTCTCTGGATAAACCTAAATCTTGGACCATCAAAACCCAAATGCCAAACCAAAATAAACCACTAAACTCATTCTTCAATCGTGGAAAGGGGGTCAGAAAGCCATTTTAAGTAAGAGTGTTAAGCGGAGCCGTCGCTAGCAGAGACCCAAGAGCTATGTATAGGTCTGTAAACTCCGATATTGTTTCACAAATACAGTTAGTTTTTTCCCTTTACTGTTAATTTATTTCACTACAGTGTAATTACTCATATACTAAAGAAAACGTTTCTTCGTCCTAATACGACGATTTGCAAAAACAATTTCTGGTTTATTGAAAATAATGAGTTTAGTGTGGATATTAAAGACGAAGCATTAAAATGATTGAAATAAAAGTTACTTTTTGAAATCATTACCTGACTGAAAGTTATATAAACTTACTACAATGCTTTGTCGTTTTCAAAGTTTTGTAAACAGATTTTGCGTATGAAAAAAATTACGCAGCTGAAGTACATATGCTATTTTTACACATGAAAATAAATACACAGAATTCTTTTCTGAGGTACATTTAATTCCTTATTATGAGTAAATACATATTTTTAGTTAAATAACTTCGTAGAAGTTTCACAACAGTTGCTCGGGAACTCGTGTTCACCTACTTTGTTTCAGTCTTCTGCACAACTTCATCTGCACTCTTCACCATTTCAGTCTTTTTAATGTTCTTGCGAATCACGCGTTTTCCCGAAAAAAATCACATGATCCCCCTCCCATTACCTTTAGCACCAACGAGCCCTGTTAAAGAGAACTGCTTGTACAATTGTTCCTACTAACTTAGCTTGGAAATTCGAAGCTTCTTTTGAGTTTTCCATCATCTGTACTGTTTCATCCGAATTTTATAGTGTATACAGAAACAAAATAATTTCTGTATAAAAACTAATGAAATAAAGCAGTTATTTATAGTTATAATGAAATATCAAGGCGGTTTTCATAAACTGAGAAAATTAAAAAAGTTTTTCCTCGGAGTTATATAGATATATTTCTTTTTCAGTTGTTGGATAGAAGAGAGCCCTTACATGTGGATAATCAATGGTCCTGTCTGTCTCTCCATGATGGTAAGATAATTTTAGATTAGATGAAAGTAAAATTAGTAGTGCCATAACATACATAACGAAAATGGAGTGAAAGTTGGTCATCTATAATATTCAAAAACTGATTTTCTTTTTACGTAAAAGTAAATAATTTTTTTCTAAACTGTATGTGAAGTTAAGCCACGAAACATAGGAATAGCCAAATAAAAATTGGACTTTACGGTGACCTTAAAAATAAAATATAAATTCTGCTTGCAATAAAAGTTGGTTACGCAAAGATACTGGGCTTTACAAGAACAAAAATACTATTATGCTGCGCTACAGAGCGAGAGCATAAATTGTTTGCCCTTCAGTGCGAGGGGCAGAAAAATTAAATATTGGTTATACAATGGTGCCGAAGTAGAGAAGAAATAATATAATGTATACGCGACTATTAAGATTTTCTTTGGTGAATACTGGCGAAGCATTTTTTTAAACTTGGATGGCTATTCTCTGATACAGCAGTCTGTTTTTAAAGTCAAAATACGCCCTTTGGAAAAATTTGCTACCAGTAAATTCTTTCTATTTGTCGGTAACAAATATTCTGTGGGAACGGCAGTCCAAGTTCATACGCAATGAAGGAAGTACCGAAGTCTTGATCAGAATAAAAGAAAGGATGTTTGAAGATCTTCAGTCACTTGAAAAATCACGCAGTGAGTGGCAGAAGAGATAATTAGTTTTCCCAACGCATGAAAATGCGCTGTTATTCTCTATTTTTTATCACCAAGCAATATGATTTCATTTCTTCGCTGTCACTATAACAACAATGTAAACATGTCAGTTAGAAACACCTGAGGAAAAAAACATTGATTTCCTGGCAAATAAACTATGTTACCCAACTTAATTAAAAACGTCATTTAATTAATTCGACAGTTCATATTTTTCCGTTAATCCTTAAAATTAATTGTCTGACTGCTATCTACTCAGCATTTCTGTCTCAGATGTAAACAAGTCAAATACCTCCAAAGGAAGACAAACATCATAATGTATATCATTGTTTTTGTCACTCTTTGGATTCTTGCCATGACTCTTAAAGTACGAAAAGTGTTCAAAAGTTTGGAATCCTATATTTTGGCAATAATATATTCACTACGTTCTCTCGTAGTTCCAGATAACTTTAGTCTCACATGTTGTTCTGAGATCACAATATTTTAATCTAATTTATAAACATGATAGAGAAGACAGGAAACAGATTTAGTTTGTCTCCGTATCCTTAAAATGTGATACATGATTGATGAAAAATGTGTTTGCTTTGTGTAGAGTTTTTCTGGTTCATTTTAAGCAACTGTGAATGTTTCTTACTTATGCATAATACAAGGGTGTATCTAATAAAGTATTCAGGCAATGTAAATGACGAAAATATGAAAGTTATCATCATTGACTTGTTACGGACAGAAGTGCATCATATAAGGAAATACCACATATTTTTATGTTATCTTTCTTATAATCCACTTTTTCCGAGTAAATTATCTTTCTTGTCACTAACTGTTAAGACGCATATGTACACTACTCCTCATGACAAGAGAAAGCGTCGTCAAACAGAAGACTCGAATTTTTCTTTTCAAGAACAGCTTAGAATACGAACTGAGATTAACATCATGCTGAAGAAAATCAGTTCATTCTCTAAAATATAGGAATATGGGGAGGATCCGTGTGTGGGGAGGAAAATCCCTTAAAAAAACACTAACTCATTCATGGCTTGCAATTTAATACTTTGCTCACACTGCGCAATTTCTCTTCAGTACAAACGCCAATAATCACATTCTTTTTAACAGGTGCTCTTACTGCTTTGTTTGTTTGTGTTTTACATGTGCTGTACAGGCACGGAAAAATGAATACGTAAAAGTGATGTGAAATTTGATCGTGAATTACCATATTGTTTCAGAGACTGATATGTTTTGTTGCCCATTTGCAGATGAATCTTCTATTTCTCGTGAACATCGTTCGCGTTTTGGTAACAAAAATGCAGGCGCTGAACTCTCGAGAAACTCATCAGACAAGGTATTTAATTTTTTTTTTCAATTTAAAATATTTTAAAATATCCCAAATCTAAACCTATGTAATTTTTTTGTCAAAATCATGCCAATAATTAATCCCCTAATGCATTTGGCTGAGTAGTACATTCTCAGCCAAATACATTATGCGCTTCTGATTTACGGATACATCCTTGTATGATTCATTGTTTAATTAACTCTTGGAAGGGGTTTTAAAACATTTAAATTATCTTTATATTGTTTGAAATTTAACTGCAGCAGACGCAAATTATATTATGCTCCAATATGGATCAATTACTTGATCCATATTGGAGTGTAATATAATTATTATTTATAATAATTAGCGTATATAATAATTTATTTGAAAAATTTTTTTGAGAAAATATTTTCAAATAACGTACTGATTTCCTACTTTAAAACAGCATTCAAGATTAATGAAAGAATTGGATGATGGTTTTATACTGTGGTTTTATAGGGTCCACATGTTCAAGAAAAGCATCAAAATAAGAACCACTTGCGAGGAAATGACTGGAGAAACGTTTATATCTTTTTAGGCTAATGTAAAGTTAAATACAGTAAATTCCGGTCAGTTGGGTCACATCGGGGCTAAAATACCTTGGCCCAATGAAGAACTTTCATCCCAAAGTGTTAATTTTGGTTGTTTTTCAAGAGTTGTCCCAAATAAACGGCTGCCTCCCGATTATCCGATAGCCCATCTAACCGGAATCTACTGTACCTTTATATGCCATAATCTTATAACCATTACAACTCGTAGAGGATGCAGAACGACCTCCAATCCCACTGAAAAGTTAGCACAATCATTTCGTACACTAACAACTTTAAATATACTGAACGAATCAACAGCACAAAACCCAATGAAGTAGCAAAATATTAGGAACACATAATAGCAATTCGGCACGTGCCATCCTCACATACCTACGCAACTGCGACATTGAGATGGCTTCGTAAACATCTCACTGCGAAAAAATAATCATAGGGGCACAGTAGCAACTCTTTTGCAACCTACAACGTAAAACTACGTCAACTGTCACTATTTGTACGTCCTTAAAGTATTCAGCGAAGGACAGTTGCTACTGTGCCCCTTTGATTTTTTTCAGATATAAAATTTTTAAGAAATAAAACAAAAGAAATGGTTTTACTTTATTTACTTAAAAGCAACTTATACTATATACAATTCATAGCAACTTATGCTGATCATAAATTAATGTTAGTAGAAGTAGAAAGCGTAGTATCATCGTTGTCAATAGTTATTGCTAAAATTGTTTCTCGAAAAATCGTTCTTCAGGAACAATTTTTCAAACTCCTTAGTTGCCCTGTCATAAATTTGGCGATACGTCTCGGGCGTAATGTACTCGCCTTGTTGTTGCTCTTGTCTAGATTCAGAATAATACATTGGTGGCTCTAGAGTCAAACTCGGGTGAAACGCATTTTGGCGCGCGAAATTTTGGCGCTCCCTACATTCCCGTGACCTTTCGGTTGATGACTTAGCGGGCCTTTTCGAATTCCTCTCGTTCTCCTCCAGCTGTTTCTTCAACTTTTGTCGGTTCTTATAGTAATTTTCCCTGAATTTTTTCGGGGTTTCTTCATTTTCGTCATCAAATTTTTTTTATCTAAAAAGTAAATTTTAAATCCACTTTATTTCGGTTTATCACATACGTCCGTTAGCTCTTACCGTCAGATACGGAATGCGGGGTTGAGGTCATCGGTATCATTATCTATTCACTAGTTATCAAACTTTAAACGGCGTGCGGCGGAAAAAAAAACACTCGAAATTTAGCTTAATTTTTTAACGCTACTGTATCGAAGGGTTAAGGGATGAAGGGTTAAAACTTGTTTGTTATAAATAGGATTCCATAAAATATCTAATGGTGTATTATTTATTACTGTACGATTATTAGTTTGGAAGACACAAGCGTTCAAAATGTGACATGTTTTCGTTGCATCCGTACTCCCGATGTTACCCCTACCCAGCGCGGAAAAATACGTAGTTCTACGTCAAAAATTTCAGACTGGTACGAAGCGTAGATACCGGCAATATGGAAAAGACTCGTGATTTAGACGACTATGAAAGAGGCATGATAGTGGGCACTTAGCGGACAAATGTGACATCTCATAAACTGCAAACCTTATTTACTTCGTAAGAAAACTGTATCGAAGGTGTATAATGAGTGCTGAAATAACAATAAAACAAGCAGTAAACGGTCTTCCTGTGGGCGAAAACGACTGGTGGATGCTCGAGAGCAACGGCAACTGGAGAGGATTGCACGAGATAACAGACGAGCTCTATTGCGCTGACAAATTCGACTACAGTAAGCATGGGAAGCCCAAAACTGGACCCATGAGGACTAGAACACTGTAGCTTGGTCGGATGAATCACGTTTTTCAGTTAATACATGCCGATGGACAATGCAGAATACGGTGCTAACAGCACGAATCGATAGATCCCAGCTGCTTAGCATTAACTGTACAAGCTGGTAGGGGTGTTTTAATGATCTGGACTTTGGGTTCCATAATACCTCTGGAACGGCATTTGGATACCACGAGGTATCTTAACATCATTGAGGACCAAGCAGATACATACAGGGGTTGTCCAAAATAATGTAAACACCTCGCTGAAACAGCGACTTTGGTATGTGCTGCTTTTTGAGTAAAACGAACATGTAGCTACAATTGTTTTTTTAAAAAAACTTGCTGCTTATAGTCTCAAGGTTCTGTGTGATTGCATTGTAAATCAGTGTTTGCATAATTCCGTTCCAGGTTAAGACACAATGAGTGACCTGTCGGAGTTCCAAAGAGGGCAGATTGTAGGAGCCCGTCGGATTGGTACGTCGGTAACCACAGTGGCACAGGTATTGGGGGTATCAAGAGGTACCGTGTCGAAGGATATGACTGCACAACATCATCTGCGAAACACAACTGTGAAAGGAAAACCAAACTCACTGAGAGAGACAGGAGGACATCAAAGAGGATTGTGACAGAAAGGAGGAAGGCCACGGTGACTACTGAGCTTAATGCAAATCTCCAAAACTCAGTGTCGACCCCTACCGTGCGAAGGGAATTGCATAAGCACAATATTTACGGCAGAGCTGCGATTGCAAAACCCCTGGTGTCACAGGTGAATATGAAGCAGAGACTACAGTGGTGCCAGGAACATAAAATGTGGACTGCGGATCGATGGAAACATGTTTTGTTTTCCGATGAGTCAAGTTTCTCACTATTCCCCACGACAGGACAGGTTTACGTGCAGAGAACCCCCGCAAAAGCCTACAACCCATACTGTCTCCTTCCTACAGTGAAGCATGGGGTCGGGGTTCTGTAATGGTTTGGGCCATGATCTCTTGGTTTGCAGCAGGTCCCATTATCACCTTACACGGACGGATCACTAGTGGTGATTATGTCACCCTTTTGGCCGACCATGTGCATTCAATGGCACAGGCATTGTTTCCATAAGAGGATTGCACATTTCAAGATGACAATGCCCCGATTCACAGAAGTCGAACTGTTCAATCATGGTTTGAGGAACATGAGAATGAAGTTGCACTCCTTCCCTGGCCTGCACAATCACCAGACTTAAACATCATTGAGCACCTGTGGTCTGAGTTGGAAAATAGTGTGTGATCCCGTAATCCTCCTCCGGCGTCTCTCAAGGAATTGGAGCAGTTTCTGCAGGAAGAATGGTACAACATACCACTCACCACCATCCAGGACTTGTATACGTCCATTCCAAGGAGGATTCGAGCAGTTTTAAATGCCACACCATATTAGGTGCGTAACACCTATTGTTTCAAGGTGTTTCCATTATTTTGGACAACCCCTGTACATGTTCGTGATGCTTCCTGGTGAACAGCGCTTCTTCCAGCAGAATGATATGCCATGACACAAGGCTCGGATCGTAACACAATGGTTTCAGGAGCACAATAGTGCCTTCAAAGTGCTAAAATGGCGCCCCTCAGTCCCCGGAGTTTATCCCAATTTTATTTGTTTAGTAGTTTAACGACCCCCGTGAGCAACTCAATGGGCTATAAGTAGTCGTCCGTCCCTAATTTAGGCCCACTGGTTCCACGGAAGGGGGAGAACTAGCACCGTTAGACAAACACAACATCCATGTCTCATCGCCCCTACGCATCAAAAAGAACCGTCCAAAAAGTCAGATTTTCTCAGAGAGTTAACCCACTTTCGTAGCATTCGCCGGAACTTTTTCATCACACTTTCACTTATTTTTGCTATTGCAGCTACATGTCGACAATTAAACTTTTCAGAAAGTGTGAGACCTCCAGGAACGCATGCTTTCGTTTTTCACCTGCTAACTTTCATGAAGGATGAACTGCCAACTTGTTTGTAAAGCGGCAAAATGACGCCGAATCCACTGGGGAAAATATTGTGGATTAGATTTCTTTTTCTTTAATGTCACGCACTGCTTACCGTTTTAAATGTTTATGGGATGACAAATACTTTGCAAGGAGCGCGAGCCAATCACTTTTGAACTAGAGAAATGACAGGATACCACTTCCTAAATTCGGATTGAGTTAATCCATCTGTAATACATTGTATGAGAATAATATTCACTCGAAGAATGGTTTGAAATATTAAGGTCACTGGCAGCAGCTTCAATTGATATGTGGTGGTAGCTTAGACATTTCCATTGAAGTCTCATTGTCAAGTGGCATCCAAGCAGTTGTCACTTCGTTCTGCTTCAACACCGTTCATCCTTCTAAAGTCAACAGTAACTATGTAGTGAAGAGATGCAGCATGAGGATTCTACTACAGATGAGAAACATCTGAGAGGCTTATTGAACCTGAAGTAGACAAGAAAGGCCAGTTTTCGAGCGGGAAACACGAGAAAACTCCGAAGAAATCGTCACAAAATTTCAATTTTTTGCCGCCTTACTTTTCTGTGCAATAACTTTACACCACACCGATAAACTTCAAATGCTTTTAGGCGTGTCTCGTTGTTCTGGGATTCTTATTCAATAGAAGAACGTACCGTATGATAGCCTGACCAATAGATTTCTGGTGTCTGAAGGTTAAATTTGAGTGTAGATAACGCTGGGTGGAATTTATCTGCCCGATTTAATATTTTAACAATGAAGTCTGGAGTAGGTCATGTGATGGTCCAGAACTGAGTTTCATGGTTAGGTCAGAATTTGGTGGTCATGTTACTAAGAACCTTAAATTAGAAATTCTACTTTGACACTTTTTTTTTATCCCTCACACGTTACCAGTGGCCTGTACATTTGATTTGACGAAATTATGTTTCTTCATTAGCGTGGCCAGTACATTTGATTTGACGAAATTATGTCTCTTCATTAGCGTGGCCTGTACATTTGATTTAACGAAATTATGTTTCTTCATTAGCGTGGCCTTCGCAAAGTTTTGATTTTTTCAGGTCATGGAGCGCATAATGAAGAGAAAGCCTAAGTGATTCCCTTTGGATACTTTGATGTGCGAGTTGAAAACAGAGCTAAAATAAATATCCTTGCTGCCATTCAGTCTAAAGGTTTGTCTGGTGGATATTTTATTTTTGATGGAGAAAAGGCTTTTTCACAAAAATACCGATGTACGAACTCTTTTCTTAAAATACTGTATGTAAAAATAATAAAATAAAATAAATACGTTCTGTCGACTTTAGTAAAATGATGCAAAAAAAAAAAAGGTTTTTAAAGATATTTCCGCGTATGGAAAGCACTTTTAATGTCTTGCTGCATTTACTTGTCGTTTCTGATTCTAAATAATTGAAGTTTATTATTGTTCCTGAGATTCACGGATACTTCTTGTTTGGATCGCTGATATAGAGTGGAACGCCACATTTACGAATTTCCTTCCAAGTTGTAAAAGTTTAACATACTTTTCCGGCGAAAATATTTGCTTTCTAAGACGTCTGGGTTTCAGATGCACGGAAAATGCTTGCATCAAACGGTCGCTCGCTAATGCAAATATTTTTCGATTTAATCGTATCTTTAATTGCGAAGACATTTCACCCAGTCAAAGTTATTCCACTTCAATACTTTTTTTCTTGGGAAAGGGACTCTTCTAGCTTCCTTTCCAAGGAAAGATGTTTGAATTTTAAGACGATTTGTCACTGAGAAGGCATTATGTTTCTATTTACTTTCCTTTTTTGCATCATACGGGAGTAATATTTGAGAGACCAAAGAAAAGGTGTGAATTCAAGCAGGTCTGATGTCTCGAGTTATCACATACAATAAATGTCGCCTTTTATGGAAAAAAAAAAAAGAAAAGTCAGTCAGATTGTTTCGCATTATTCTACAATTATGTATAATTTACAGGGAAAATCCAGGGTAACGGGGTAGCCATCGCAACAAGAAACTGATAAAAAGGTATGCTCATTTGGCGCCACAGCGTTCAAGGGACTCAATTCTTAAGACGTAAACGCTTGGAAAATACTTGTATGTAATTATTACTTCTACACTGGCCGGAAAGGAATTTTTCCCATCTGCCTTCAAAATAGAAACTCGTATAGAAGAAGAGCGACTTTGAAAATGGCGAAATATCTTTATACCAACCAGTGAGAAATTCTTAACAAGGAAAGTTTTTAAATATTAATGAGAAATCAAGTACAAACTTTCTCCTGTGTAGTAAGTTTTTTTAGATCATAGCCAAGTTGAAAATCTTGACTATGCTTGCATCTGCATGATCCAAAAGCACTATTCTTTTATATTTCTCCTAGTAACAGATGTTTATTGCGAGAAATTTACGCTGAAATAGCAAACTGTTAGGAACACCTACCTAATAACGTGTTGGGCAGCCCTTGACCTTCAGAACAGTCTCGATTTACATGTGACATAAATTCAACGAGATGCCGGTATCGTTCTCCAGGTATGTTGAGCCAAGCGGATGTGACTGCGTTCGATAATTGCCGATTGTTCGCTGGAGGACTTCTGCTACGAAAGGCTTTCTCAATCACATCTCACAGGTGTTCAATTGAACTAAATTCTGCATACTGTTGGGACCATTTTAGCACTTTAAAGTCACTTTTTTGCGTCTGAAACCATTGTGGGACCATCCAAGCCTTGTGGCATGGCGCCTTATCCTGCTGGAAGTAGCCCTCTCCATCCGGAAATATGCACATATGCGGATGTGTCTTGTCAGCAATGATGTTAAGACACCACATGGCATCTAAATGCTGTTCCAGAGGTATTAAGGAACCCAATGCATGCCTGCCATGAAAACAGATCCCAGACCGTTACACCTACTCCACCAGTTTGTACAGGTAAAGCCAGACTGCTGGGATCCGTCGATTTATGCTGTTGATGCAATATTTTGGCCTGTTCATTAGTGTGTATTAACTGAAAACGTGATACATCGAACAAGGCGACCTATTTTAAGGCCCCAAGGGCCAATTTTGGTGCACCCCTGCCCAATGCAAACGAATTTGTTGTTTTTTTAGCAGAGTCTAGTGGTGCACGAAGTCAACGTCTGCTCTTGTAACGCATTCTCGCCTATGTACGGAGGGCTGTGTACGTTGAAATCCTCCTCTCGACACCGCTGTTGTACTGCGTAGTTCTTCCTTGGCGCAATGGAACTCGTACAATCCTCTCCAGCTGTCGCGCCGTTGCCCTTGAACATCGACCACTCGTTTCCGCTCACAGGAAGGCCGCTGACTGCTTGTTTTGTTTTTATGCACCATTCGTTATACCACCGCAATACATTTCTTCTTGCATAGCCGAGGAGCTTGCGCCCACTATCATGCCTCTTTCAAAATCGCTTAAATCACGAGTGTTTCCTATATTGCCACTATCCACGCTTCGTGTACGCCTGATTTCCCTTGCAGGGAGCTGTTTATAAAGGTATGTCAACGTCATAGTTGCGTACGTATGTGAGGATGGCACGTGTCTGATTGGGTGTTCCTACCGATGTGCTACTTCAGTGCAGTTGTAAATTTACACTGTGTTGCCCAATGTATTGGGACACCGCATCAAAAGCATACATGATGGAAGAAAGAACACGCGAAGATGATGTTAAATCGTATAGGTTACCATTCTAGGAAACGGCGTTTGTAAGGAAGACTACAGTAAGCACGACGTTCAGTTTCAACTGAAATGGCACACGAGGCAGAATTTAATAGTCAAGAACGTTGACATGTCGTTAAAAGTTATATCACAAGACCATGCATAAGATGGAATTCTGAGACATGTGACGTATGAGTCAAATGGACAATAAAGTAGTTCAACTGGGAGAAGAGCCGCTCCGGAGTAATAAGATGTGGTTTTGAATGCAACTGTCGGTAAAATAGAGATTACAGGCATTAAACTTTTGGCGCAATGGTTTGAAGCAGTGTATGATAAATAACATTCAGCTAAAATGACGCAATGGTACCTCGGCTCAAGAAACCACATCCTGCCGCAGAAATAATGTTGCCACGTGTAGCATGTATCTTCAAGAAAGTTCGCAAAGGAACTAGGTATTCACAGGAGAATTACACCAAACAATCCCCTCATAAGGAAAGTTAGTGTACAAGAATGATTACAACTGCCCTTAAATTGCAAATGAAATCTGGATGTTTGGAACGAGTACTAGGGCGTAGTTAATCTCACTACAGTCTGTTTTCATCGGTTGGGAGAACTGGAGCGGCAACACTGCGAAATCTACAAAAAGTACTGCACTGCACGGTACTGTGTTGATGTGAGAATATTTATTTTTCATGGTATAGGATTGGTCCGCTGGCTTTTATATGCACTACCATGAACGGAGAGGTATTGCTTGAAGTCTTGAATAACTCTGAGCTTTCTACACTTGTGTGGATTTTCACGGTGAAGAGCGGTACCTCTGCTGAAAAGGCACTTCCTACTATCACACAGGATATTCTACTTTGCCTTGTTTCAAAGCTAAGAATGCACTTTTTTCATAAACTGGTAGTTTGAAGTAAAGGTAAATTCTAATGAATCTTCCTCGATAAACCGGAACGATGTGTGTGAAAGATTGACCCAGGAGGTACGTATCACGGGTAGAAATCATGGCAGCCCAACGTGAAGAATGGACGTCAATTTCCTAATAAACGTCTCAGGCGTATGGGGAAAGTTAACCACTCAGAGTAAATAATTCAGTAAAATGGCCAAAGGTGGGCATACACTTTATTGAGAAGGTAATATTTTGATCCTTGCCTTTATTTCTTGGGTAACGCAATCCTATTCAACATAGAAACAAAATTCCGACCAGAATTCTTGAAACAGAGATAGTACATCCGTAAGTTGTCATTAAGACTGGGTGGCAGGCTAAGTGGCAACAACTTGAAAGTGTTTCTCGCTGTCCTCGAGAAAAATAGAATTGCAGCCAGCTTCTCGAAACGGTGATATATTGACCAGTGGTAGAAAGACTTGAGCACATTTAGGAAGATAAATGAACAAATCTAAATGAAACACTTTGTACTTTCTTATCACTACTTGAACCCATAACATGTTTTCTACCCACTTGTTGAAAGCTGAGTCATCATTGCACAGATAGACAAAGAGATAACACGTAAAAGTCTTACGTGTATAATAACGTATGCTACAATATTCTTCCATTTTATACGAATGTAGTATTTTAGCTTTCATTTTGATCTGAACAAGTTAATTCCTTAATATGAATTATAAAAGCAGAAATAAAATAATCTTATTAAAATGGCATATGAAAATCTAGATATTATATGAAATCTCTTACATATTAAATTATTTTTAGTAACTCAACAATTTTTCTCTCGTTGTGCAAATAAAAAGAAGTATTTCTTTTCTTTTAATCATTGTTGTGAATAATGATATAGCATAACTTTGAAATGTTATATCTTCTTAGGAAAGCAGTTCGAGCGACTTTGATACTTCTGCCACTGCTGGGTTTACATTATTTTGTCATTCCGTTCCGACCAGCCATCAAGACTACAGCAGAGACTGTTTACGAAATTATTTCAGCTATCGTTACATCATTCCAGGTGATATTTCTACTCATAGCATCTGTTCTCATATTCCAGTACTCTTTGATAGCATGGACGAATTTTCGTACATAAAAGTTTATTTTCTTCGTTTTCAACTCATATTATAATTCATTAATTTCAGTTTGCTTCCTGGTACGTCTTCTTCTTACACTTCTGAGATAAATCTAACACACACAAAATACAAACTTTAAAATGTAGTGAATTGAGATTCTTAGAAACCAAAACATTCTAAAGGAGTAGATCAATTGCCATGCAAATAGGCACTTATATTGAGTATGCCCATATGTGCAAATAACTATTGCAGAGCCTCTCGAGGACATATATATAATAATTTGCCATTTACATGCTGATAGAACGTTGTGTATCCATACCGTGTGAAAGATAACTAGGTACGGTACTGAAACAAAGGAGAAGAATTTTGGTTGTGGCGTATGACACGGCATGAATGAGTACTGGAAATAGATGAATTGTGATAGGTGAGAAGGAAGAGTCGTTAAAAGAATAGAACAACATGAGTTGACAACGAGCATGCAGTCTGAGAATGGTCGAATTACCACACAGCTCCTGCACTGAACTGAGTGTTTCCAATCCTAGGACTGCACCATGATGGCCCCTGTAATGCCATTGGTTTGACTCTGCCACGTTGAATGGTACTTTTAATCTGGTTTGCTAGTAGGCACTTCCAAACCTAGCAGAATGCCAGCTCCAGTTATCCATGCAGTGTATCAGAGCAAAATCTTGGATACCATACAGAGTGCCAGAGCAACTTCAGTTTCATACCGTGTGTCGCTTAGAAGTACGAGGACCGTTCAAAAAGTTCCTATTCTAACATATGCAGAAAAGCTGTGCGATTTTGATTCCTTTGGTATTTTTCGACACAGTCCTGGGCCACTGCAATGTAATTACCCCTTTGATTCTCTAGTGTCCTGATCTCGGTGGAAAGAAATCTTTATCTTGGTATCTTGGCTACGACCACCCCAGGGTCGGAGACATATCTCTTCACCAAAATTGTTTCCTTTGCTTGGAGAACAAATAAAAGAACTAGTGACAATGTATGGAGAACTGTGTATGTACTGAAGCATCTGAAATCATGCCGTCTGGGAGGAGGACTTCGCAATCTGAGGGAAATGACTCTGGTCTTGAAGGAGGATGACACTCATTCCCAAGTTTTTCGCAATTCTTTTCCTTGATGACAGCACGAAGTTTGCACATAAGATTTGTGTAGTATGCAATAGTGACGGTGGAGCCCTTTTCTGTCACGTTAATGCCTTCTGCATCCTAAAACACTGAGTCCTTCTCCTTGCAGACTAGCGAAGCAACACAAAGCTTCCTTGGGTGGCGAAGAAGAAGCATGCTTTCACTTCAGACAATGATTTTTAGTCTCTGCGCCAAAGTGATTAGCCCATGTTTCATCCACTGTAACAATCTAGAACCAGAAGTTGAATGCAGTAGCACGAAGCATGTTCAAGTTGGTGAAACACATTCCTGTTTGGCATGCCTTTTGCTCATCTGTTAATGTTCCGACCCACCGCTCACTCACCTTTTTCGTCTTGAAATAATTATTCGGTTTTGAAGCGACACTGCCTATTTAAATGCCTACAAACTCATCTATACACCAAACAGTTATTCGTCTGTCTTCCATCAAAAGTTCATGAACGCGGTTGATGTTTTCTTCAGAGGTGGGTGTGGAGAGTCGTCAAGAATGATCTGCATCATCGCAAGATTCCCTGCCACAACGAAATTCTTTGTGCAACTTGACGACTGTGGAATTATTGCCCAATTTCTGCACTATATCGTCATAAACCTCCTGCGAGGACATGATTTTCAAAGATAGGTATTTTATCACCACCCATTATATTTGTTTTTCTCAATTTCGCTATGTCTGCATGTTTTAGTTCACAAAATTCCCTGAAAAAAAGGACAAATGGATATATGTTATTGAAATTTGTATAGTTACATACAAGATCAACTGCAAGTAGTTTAGAACACGAACTTTTTGAACGCCCTTCATAATGTTGAGAGGTAAAGGCGCTCAGTAAGAACAGGTTAGGTTATTGCCCCAAGGCTGTTGTATTTTCTGCAAATACGGATGTTCACGATGTAGTTCCTTAAATTTTATAAAAAGAGTCATTGAGGAAGTCGTTTGTGTATCTTATAACAGTAAACATAGAAGCCGATGAAATGTCTATCTAACGGCATGAATTGGATCTCGGAATTCTGCTGTGCGGTACCCCAAGAAGTGCCAGCAGGGCAAGCTGTTAAGCACCATACAGCACGTCACTGTTCAAGCCCCTTCTGCAGCATTGTTACGATGCCCTTTCCACGTTGACGGCCTTTTCGCATGAGGTATAACTTAAGTTTTCACTATTGATGTGATCTCACTAGTGGTGTTTGCCGAAGAATCCTTGCTCTGACGAAGAATTATGCAGGCTATGTGACTGTTGGACTGCATGGGACACACGTTCAAAAAGGAGTGCTCACTGAGTGTAATGACATGCTGGTTAGAGAATGTGGTCTGAGGGACAATATTTTGTATAATTATCTGAAGAGGAACCTCGTGTAGTAGTTAAATACTGTAGAGGTCCGCAACTAAACCTTTCTCGCTCTGCAGCTAGTGATATTGTAATTTATCTATGACATTTTTCGCACTAGTCTGTTGGATTAGTAACTCACGTCTCCAGACAGACAACACGTATGGCAATGATTCTTTAATTTTCATGTCATCATCGAACTGCTTATCCTTCGGAACAAACATGGAGTGCCTCCTTTAAATCACAAATAAAAAATATCTGCATGTAATATTGAATCACAGCATTCCGTCACGCAGGCTCCCTGAGAAAGAAAACTTTCACTAACGAAACGAAAAGAAAATGGAATGGAATTTGATGCTTACATTATCCAATAGATCAGAAGTGTCCAGTATGCTCGTAAATGTCAACCGTTCGACAACTGGGTGACAGGGACGAATTATCCGCAGAAAATTGTGTACTATATCGCTGATGTAAAACCTTATCACCTGAATTCTGATGTAATAGAGAAACATACATACCCATATTTCTATCTGATATTCTAATTTCTGTCACATGTGTGAGCTGCTCCATGTGTCTCCGATGTTTTTTACAGCTCCACGATGGCGTAATTTAACTAAAAAGGTTAACTTCATCTTAGACCTATTAGAAGCTATTCTTAAACACCAAAATAGAACTGTCGCCTTTCTTATTTCCTAGTTGCAAAAGCCGGCCTTAGTGACTTTTCGTCTGCAAATCAGAAATTTTTCTAAATTGGATTTCAAATACTCTAAACAAACATCTTAACGACATATTTTATGTGCCATAATGGAGAATTAAAATTATCCCTCCATTTGCTGTACGTAGCCAATTCTAAATTCTTCATTGATATGGAAGTACGTCGTAATAACATGAACTTTAAAACGGTCACAAAACCTGTACATTTTTCTGTATATGTATGCCAAGTGTTCACTGAATAATGATCACCCCTATACAGGGTGTTTGTAAACTGTTTTGACAAAAGAAGAGGGGTGATAATACCCATCAAGACGAAAAATATTTACAATGAAACCTAGGGTTGCATTCCACTCTGAGTGTCAGAAAATAGTAACTTCGAAATACGTCCAACAAGCACAAGTCGTCACCTCAGGCGTCATTTCTTTCGTGCCGGAGAAGTAGCACATCGCCAGAACATCACCGTCAAGCATTTACCGTATCACCATCAAGCATTTACCGTATCACCGTCAAGCATTTACCGTATGCAAAGAAAAGACGCAGCATTGACAGTTGCAGCTGATTGGCTTATCAAGGTGCATTAGACACTTCCTGAATGCCACATATCCCGCACGATGGATTGGACGTGGCGGACCTGTGGCATGGCCTTCACGCTCACCGGACTTAAACCCACTGGACTTCTTCTGGGGGCACATGAAATCATTGGTGTACGAGATGCCTGTGGACTCCGTGGAAGATCTCGTCGCGAGAATCATTGTTGCAGCGGACAGGATAAACACGACACCAGGAGTCTTTGAGAGGGTGCGCCAATCTTTGATTCACCAGTGTGGATTGTGCAACGGCACCCATGGTCGCCACTTTGAGCATCTACTTTGAGTCTGTCCCTTATCTCAATACATGGGATTGTGCAACTTATGATGTCGTTAATTCTCTTTCTTTTCACTGTTAAAAGTTCAACTTGGACATCTAACTTTACTCTTTTCTGACACTCAGAGTGGAATGCGACCCTAGGTTCCATTGTAAATATTGTTCGTCTTGATGGGTACTATCACCCCTCTTCTTTTGTCAAAGCAGTTTACGAACACCCTGTATAAGTGAGCTACATCCCATACTGGTGTAACGAGGTGGAGGGAGCGGCCTGTAGACAAAAGGGGTAAATAGAGGTTGGTGATTCAGTTGAGAACGAAGTTACGGAAGTGATGGGTTAAACCAAGCATTTATCGGAGGTGACGAAAGGCCAAATTATTGATGCACGAAGGGTTGGTACAGCCATTTTGGAAACGGCGGCGCTTGTGAGTTGTTCGGGAGCCTCAGAGCGACTATATAAAGTGTACCAGTAGTGGTTCCAAAATGGCAAAACAACCAACCGGCGACACAATTGTAAAGGGCAGAGAAAGGTAGATTCCAGAGTTGAACGACGGGTGCGTTGCCTTGTACAGGGCAATCGGCGACCCACTGTTTTACAGTTAACTGCCCAAAATCATATGGGTCAAGCAGAAATAATATCCCACGCAACTATACGATGCACGCTGGCACATGTGTGCTACAAGAGAAAACGGCACCCGCCTGACACAGACCATCGACGAAAACGACTCTAGGCGAATAGCACGCAGATTGGACGATAGAAGAGGGGAAGCGGGTGTAACAGTTCAATGAGTCGCCATATGTACTCCATTCTGTCGATGGTCGAGTTCGTATTTGTCGTCAGCAGCATGAGGCTACGCACTTATGCAGTAAAGTGGTTTTTGTCTTGAGATTTTTTTTTCGGGGGGAATTTTTGTTATAAATGACTTAGTTGGTGCCTCGCCCCGGAGCTTCTACGTAGTCGGTGTCGATGGAAGACGGGTTCGCGGTATTTATTCATAATGGATGGATGCTTTCGCTAAAAGTCTTGGTATCGGGAGATTTCTTGCTAATTTCAGAAAAATTCAAAATTGGTGAATTAAAAGCTTTCGTTTTTTTCCTAAGCTTTCATTTTTTTGCAAGTTTTCAATGCGTGCTTCATCCTCGGAGCATCCAGGTAGTCTGCATCTATGCCAAGAAGGATTAGGTAAGTAGTCGTAATTCATTGAGTACTCAGTGTGTGTGCGTGTGTACGCGTGTCTGTGTATACCTCTTAATTAATAAAATGCAATCGTCTTTTTTTTTCAGGGCTTCTCCGTAGGTCTGCTCTTCTGTTTCCTGAACGGAGAGGTAAGATACTTTGCACTATTTCCAGTAAAGATAGAACTAGGCAATAATATCCTGACATTGTTTCACAATTTTGAATATGCAAATGCCGACGCAGTGGCCTAAGCGCTAGCTTTTGACCATTCATCTGAGATGAGTCCGGGTTCTAGTCCCGGTGAGGCATGGATATTGTGTTTGTTATACGGCACTGGTTCTTCCCCTTCCCTAGAACCAGTTACCCTAAACTGAGAACAGGCGACTGCTTATAGCCCTTAGAGTTGCTCACGACGGTCGTTACACCCCAGAACGAAAAAAGAAATGGCAAATAAAAATTTCAGTGCACTAATATTAATAGCAGGGTGCGAAAGAACTATCAGAAAGAATCTTTTAGTGCTGAAAGTTCAGCAATTCAGTTCTTTCAGTTTCTATGTATGCACCCGCGCGCTCTTCCTTCTTTTACGCTTTCCAACCGCAGGTTGAAGAAGCGTATGTGCTCCAGCTTTGTCCGTCTGCCTGTCTGCACGATAACTCGCGTAAAAATGGTTCGATGTCAATGAAATTTTAATATGTGGTAAAGGACAACCTGGGGACAAACCTTATTGAAAATGGGCGAAATGGTATCAAAGGTCAGGACATGGGAGCGGGATCCATTCCATCGCCCTTATGCGTCATAACTTACGTAAAAATACTTTGATTGCGACAAAACTTTATCATGTTGTTCCGGATATATACTGAACTGGTTCTGTTGAATATAATCGAAATGGGGTCAGGGCACAGGAGCGAGATTTATTCCACAGCCATTATCCTCATAACTTGAGTAATAACTTGAGTAAAAATGCTTCTATTGCGACAAAATTTTAGTATGTTGTTCCGGAGGTATACTGAACAAATCAATAGTCAGGGTAGAGAGGATGGTTTGTCTGCGTGCAGGATAACTCACGTAGAAATTGCTTTATTTCGATATAGTTCAGTATGCTTTTGTGGGGAACCACGGAGCGAAGTGCAAAGAAACCGTCAAAATCGAATCATTAGTCAATACAATATATTTTAAGGTTTAGGAATGGAGTATATATATTTCCGTCCTCCTGAATTGTCACTAACTTAAAATTATTCGATTTTGACGCTCACAATTTTTTATTTTGACGCTCATAATTTGTGGTGTATTGGGTATATTCGATAACAATTCTTACTTAAAATGGATGAAAACTGTCTTAGGTTACCCATAACATACGAGAAGCATTACATTTTCTTAAAGCATTAAGACCAGCAGATGTTTCACCCACGACGCAGAGCAGGTGTTTTACGCAAAGATGTTAATGAATTTTTCTACTGCCATTCTCCGTAATAACTTGCGTAAAAATGCTTCGATTTCGACGAAATACAATACGTTGTTTCCTTAACGACTTTGGAAGCAGTTCCGCCAAAAATGTTTTTTGTCAGCAATTGCGGGCAGTGCGCATGCGTGCGATTCGTTAGCCATTATTTTCGCACGATAACTTCCGTGAAAATTGCCCGATTTAGATGGGAGTTTTAATTATAAAACGGCTTATGTGTGGTAGCTCTTGTTAATAGAAATAGGTAACACGAGCACAAAGAAATTTAATTTCGATATATGTGAACCTCAAAGTTTATACCATAGTTTAGTCCCCTCAAAACAAAGGCATTTTCCTATGATTTCTGGTATGTTGGAAAGCGTATCATAATCAATGCATGCATTGCACGATTTTACTAACTTGTTAAGGTGGACGTCAAGTAATTTTGCTTCCTATACTTCCAATGGAAAAACTTTTGGACACATTTCCTTCACTATTAGTGTGTTCCCAAGGATGAAAATCTGAACATCGATTAAAATAACTTCATATTATAACTTGGAATACTTAATATTTTCTAAAAGGTAACCATAATTATATTAAAAATCAATAACTTTTCCTTTGGTGGTGTTGTAACCAGAAAAAAAGATGGCGCGACCTGTACTTTGATGACGTCAGTAGACAAACAAATGTTGGATTGCATAATTATGGTTATATTTTAGAAAATATTAAGTATCCCAAGTAATAAAATGAAGCTATTTTAATCGATGTTCAAATTTTCATTCTTGGGAACGCATTAATTGTGAAGAAAATGTGTACAGAAGTTTTTCCATTGGAAGTATAGGAAGCAAAATTACTTGGCGTCCACCTTAAATAAATAAATCATTTCAAACGATTTTGGAGCTATTAAATTAAATTATTCGGAATTTTACTGTCAAACTAGTAGGCATTAGTGTACACTTACAAGTATTCTGTAACAATGAACCATAATTTTGTGTTCTTGATGTATGAAACAAATAAAAATAATATTGTTATCAATATAATTCATTTATGTCTGTGTCCCACATGAAGCTCAGTTATATCTTTAAATCATTGAATTAGCCATCTATTTCTTCAGCTTGGATCTAAAAATTACGAAATAAATTGCAGTGGTGTTTATTAATCACATCGTTCATAATTTTGGAATAATGCATTCTTGAATAGTATCGATAAATCAATCAACTAGTGAACTGTTTTTGACGTAGGACTAGGTCTAACTCCGCGGATAGTATGGGGCGACTTACGGCCGACCGCCTGTGACAAAAATAGGTCCAAATTGAAATTATGGCATTAAAAATACATGTCAAACACTAATCGAGTTAACATATTCGCAAACAGCATGGAGTCCAATTCGCGTACTACGCAATACATTGAGCGCGCGACGCTCCCCTAGCTCCATGTGCGCGGGGGAGATGATACAATATTTCTGGGTGTGCCGCCGCGTTTGACTCAGTCTATCTCGGCAACGTGAGCGTAACAAGACTGTACGGGATATCGTTTAAGTTCACGACGAGATCTTTTCAAATATACGTAGAACATTTCGCAATGATTTGAAATGAACATTTTAAAAATTGTTGTCTTGTGAATCGGTGAACACTTTTGACAAAATCGCGGTTTATCTGGACAACAGTGAGTGCAAAGGAGCTGTGCGTGGTATCGCTTCAAAGCTCTTGACGAGATCTATTCAAGTATATAAAGAACATATCAAAGTGGTTTTAACTAAAAAATTTTAAAATTATTTTCGTGTGAACGGGTTAAAAATTATTTTCGTGTGAACGGGTAAGTAAGCAAATCTGTGTACTCTCTCTCTCTCTCTCTCTCTCTCTCTCTCTCTCTCTCTCTCTCTGTGTGTGTGTGGTCAGAACAATAAACTGATGTTTCGAATTGTTCTTCCTAATTTCAGGGACCGCTTTCTATTTGTTGCGCTCATGGCAAAAATAGTATTTGTTTAATTCAGGTTTAATAACAAAGAAATGAAGCTGACTCAAAGGCCGCGCGTTTTCCTGAGAATGAATTTTGTCGCCTGGATGTGGAGTACCATTTTTAACAATATTTTGCAAAAATCATTTTATGCTCCTTCTCTTTTCTTTTTTAAGATATTATGGATATAGCTTAAATAACTTTTAAAATGTGTTTGCTGATCTTGGCCTTTCTATTTCAGGTGATTAGCCAGGTAAAGAAACTGCTAACACGACAACGTCTGATAAGTGGCAGAGACAGAAGAATATCCACTTATGCTACGGCCACACTTTCTGTAAGTTTATATGTTTGAAATATTCACTAAATTTATTAGCATAAAACTTTCTCATAGCGTAAATAAAAATTTGAAACATTGGTTTTTCTGTCTTTGACTAAAATTGGACAAATAAGGTTCGGTATATTGTAACGAAAAACACGTCATGGTGGCAGATACGACAACAAATGAATCAAGTGGGTATTATTATTTTCTCCCATCTAAATATAGCCAATGAAGTGCTCATATAGGCAACTATTAATAGCACAGAGCCCGACGTTGCCTGCACTGGAAATATAACACATTATTCGGCTATGGATTAACGGTGTCCAGGTTTCACTAAAATTATCAGCAGGCTATTTTTCACCTGAACATTTAATTGCAATGTCTTCCCATAGAAAGAAGTAGGCTTTTTCGGCACATTTCGTTGCCACCGGTGTTTCATATGCAGCTTCATTAGTAAGGATATTTTTGTAACCAAGACGTTCTCCTCTTTCATATTGCTCGCACATTGCCATCCATGTGGCTTAGTTGGCTAATTTCCAATCTCATGTTTATGTGGTAGGAGACTGTCGTGGGTTCTAATCCCGTTGCCGACCATCTAATCCGTTGTTGTTTTTTCCACGAATGTAACAGAAATACGTAGATGATTTCCGGAAGCTTGAGCTTGGATATAGATGCCGTTTGCATCAATGGTCCCTGAGATTTGTGTTCACCCCTGACCCACCCACCATCCCTGCCCATTAATTTAGCCGCTCAACATGACGTATTTCCGGCTTAGAAATCTCAATATGAAGAGGCCATGGAACTACATGGGGTGTACGGTCGCGGAGAAGTTCTCGCAGTATGAACACCAGAACGAAGCGCACGGACCGGCGTTTCATTGGTTTAACTGAAAATGCGTAATTTGGCTTACGGACCAAACATTATTAATAGGCTATCCCTAAACATATAATTCTAATATCTTCCAAAATGCGTAAAAAAACTAAGTTGTGCGAGTTTTCTAGAGCATTTTTCTGACACCAAGGGTTTCATGTGCAAATCCATTTGTGAGATTTTTCAACCCAAGTGTCAGCCTTTTATCTGAATTCCGCTTCATAGAAAAAAATATTTAAGAAAAATGTTGTTTATACAGTATGGCACACACCCTCCCGAATCGCTTTATGTTGTAACGGGCTATTTTTTTAATCTACATGCACATTTCATTATGTCTAAAATTAAGCAGAAAGAGAACTTTAATGGTTTTACCCTTACAAATTAAGCAGAAAGAGAAATTTAATGTTTTCCCCTTTCAAATTAAAAAGTTAAGCCTGATTTCTAAGAGAACCAATGTGCTGCCATCTATCGGTAACTTCTATTTTAGCAGTTCAATGTTCTTGTAGACATTACATTAAAAATTAAAGTTTTAGCAGTTTGAAATTTGAAAATGCACACACGTAGGTGCTTCTGCGAGTTTACACCAAACTTGAAACCTCTGCGATCAGTAGTTTTTCCGGTAGGCGACCCACTGGCAGATAGTCCATTTTGTTATTTTAGATGAACAATACCGGTCGATAAGCGACCGTCACCCTTCTCTCAGCCCATAATTACTGCAGTGGGGAGTACGTATAAAACGTAAATGCGTCCAAGTAGAGAGATGGAAAGTAATTAACAGCGGCGGACGTAATTTTGTAATTTTTAAGGCCAGAAAAGTACAACTAATGAAAACTTTCCAATGTACAGCATCTTATTGCCGAAATATCATAAGTTCGATACTTTATCTCCTTTTTTTTTTTTTTTTTTTTGACTGTCTGAATATATTTTTTGTTTGTTTGGGAGTTTAATGATCACCGTGAGCAACTCAATGGGCTACAAGCAGTCGCCCGTTCTTAATTTAAGGTAACTGGTTCCCAAGAGTCAGTACCTTAACAAACATAACATCAATGCCACACTAGGATTCGAAATTGGACCCACTTGGACGAACGATCATAAGCCGGCGCTTAGACCACGGTTTCACCGGGGTAGCTGTCTGCATATCTGTCCACTTGCCTCTATGCATTCAGTAATCAATCATATGTGATTTCAAGAAAGGTCACGAGAAAACAACCAGGATTCGATAGCTCACGGTATATGAAGTGTGTCTTCATAATATTGAGAATCACGGTTGCGAATTCCATTTTTTTCTAGATAGTCGTTTGTGTTGTTCCCGGGTACGAGTCCCGGATGAGGCATGGGTGGTGTGCATGTCCTACGATGCTAGCTCTCTTCCTTCCCTAGAACCAGTGTACCCAAATTAGAGATGGGCGATTGCCTATAGCTCTAAGAAATTCTCATGATGGTCCTTTACCCCAAACAAAAATTTCGTTGGACATACATCTGAAGATAAAGTATTGGAGCTTAGGGAGTACGGGGCAAAAATATGCACGGGCCATAATCTGGAAGGCCAATCCTCGACCTTTAGGGGGCCTGGTACTTTTCGGACTTTCGTCCTGCGTTCTCTGCTACTTATTGCAAATCACACAAGACTCCTCTGGAGGAACAAGGCTGCTCGACTGAACTGAACTACCTATTAAACGGAATGTGATACAGAGAGGCATACTATTTCTTTTAGGGATCTTTCTCATAGATGAAGTTTTGGCCTGACTGCCTACTTCTGTTACAAATGTAAACGCATTTCCTCTTCCACACTTAACTATAAACAAGGTAATCTCGATATCAACTTCCCCGGTCCCATTTTAAGATTTTCATCTTGTCGAATTCGGCTTGTCGATTTCAGCTGGAATTAACCAACACATCCGGTGGCAGATGCACTTCTATGTCTTTTGCTTTTCATTCCAATGTTCTTCCCTATCTGATTACTTTACAAGTCAGACTTTATTTTGTGGAAAAAATGTGTTTCTTTTATCTAGGTACAAAATACTAAACCTTCCAGCACAGGTCAATGCAGACCTCTAATACGGGTTCTCTATTGCCTCTATTTTGAATGTAGTGCGTGTGGTGGGTTGCAATAGGACTCCAATGAGAAGTGTATGAATGGATAACAATGCACAGGCAAAATAACTGGATATCATACAAAATGCTGCTGCCATCTGCAGGTTGACGCAAGGAACAAGCTAAAGCACAGTGTCGTGTGCAGGTCAATAGGTTAATGACATAGTTGATCAAAGGGCAAGGGAAGAGTGCAAAGTTTTATGTAAGCCAATAAACTATGATATCATGTAACTTCTGAAAGTAATTTAAATTTGAAGAGTCTATACGTATATCGGACCTTATAACGTAACCCTTTTTCGTGTGCGAGATTGGTGTTACGCTATATCTAAAACCATGACTAAGGAAATGTTGGACTGAATGAGAGTATGATGCAATAGTTGCACGGGATAGCTCAAGTTAAGATTTTACGGCCAGACGAAACATTTACAGAAGTCAAACTTACGATAACCTTTTATTGGTCCAGCAATATTTGATGAAATCCAAAATATAGCACTGAGAGTTTTACACTTCACATAATGCTTTAATTATGTGTCGTATAATCTATGTTAACAACGGTCGAACACGAACGAACACACACACACTAAGCAACTGCTGTATCGTCCTTTTTATCTAACGTTCTTATCACATTCATACGTCACTCTCACTGACCTCAAGAGTGTTGCCAACCTCATTCACGTGAAAGAGAAGATATCACGCTAAGTTTGGAAAGTGCAAAAGAGAACAAACTCAAATTTACATAGGAAAAGGAACTAAAAATGAAAGTTAAATTAGAATATATGTCACACCTTTTTAAAGATGGGAAGGAAAGTATTCCGCAATATAGTCAACTCTGTAGCTTAACACCGCAACTCGAACACCTGCAGCTCTCTCTGTACCAGAAACGCTGAAAATTGACAAGCTTAGAGTGTTAAAATTTTAGTTTGTTTACAGGTGCATTGCGCCCACGACATGCAAGGAAAAACTTGTGGAATCGTATGGAAGGATGGACGCAATGCAGGACGGTAATGTCAGTGTCACGGTCTAATGAATATTTTTTTAGGCTTCTGACACATGTACAACGTAATAACAGATGCGTGCTGTCGGAAATTTTTACAACTTTAGCAGATGTACACCGTATAACAGACGTATTAACACATGTACAACGTAATAACAGATGTGTGCAGACTGACTTTTTGACCCATTATTTAGACACACGTATGATCCTGTTGTTCCCCAATGACGATGCCATGGTCACCATGCCACTGTGTTCGCAGTATGCAGACCTGGCTACAAGAATATTACACAGAATTTTTTTGGCCTCCGAATTCCATTTTGTTGAACTATATCAAAAATACCTGTTGTCCCGGTGGGTGAGTTATCAGAAGCGCAAGTTTGTCTAATCACCCGATTTGGGCCCGGATTCGAGTCGCAGATTAGCAATGTACGATGTTCTAGCCCTACAGCACTGGTTCTGTTCACTTTGTGTTTTGTCCTTATATCATAATGCTACGAAAATGGTGACTTCTCCAACAATTCATTAATAGTATCACTCATTTTTACTCACTACGTTCTCCTCATAACTTACGCACAAAATGTGACTAATTTTAATTCAGTAAAACCTAATAATTACATACGACACACATCTAAAACAGATGGCTTGTAGCAGGTGCTTTCTGCCTCCAGGTGATAGCACAGAAGACTGGCTCTTAGCTCAGCGAAGCTTTGGAAACGCATACACAGGCAGCCCTTTACGCCACCCTACCTTGTTGCCGTAGCAAAGCGTCAGTAAACTACCTCCAAAGGTAATTAACAAAGGCATGGCGTACGGAGAAAGAGTAAGCGATTCTGTTGTCAGCCATTGTTTGCGTGACTTGATTCTCTTAGTCAATGCGATTGAGTTCCCGCGTATTTCTATATGTTTTTTGATTTTCTGAATTCTCTGAACTTTGCAACTAACCTAGATTAGCTCGGAATGTGCATCATTGGTATAACATATGTATAGATCTTCGTTTTTTCAGAAGGCTGGTACATGCACACACATATATCATGTTACTACGCAGAAAACATCCATTTCTTTAAAAAGAGTGTATACGTACACTGAAGAGCAATTGAATTAGAGATACCTGTCTAGTAGCGTCTAGCACCACCTTTCGCCCTGATGACGGCGGCGATTCATCTGGGCATGGACTCCACAAGATACCGGAAGCGTTGGGAAGCCATACGGATACACGACCCTGAACATGCTCCCACAGTTCACGAAGATTTAATGGAGGGGGTCAGAGCCTCGAACAACTCTCTCGATGGCATCCCAGATGTGCTCGATGGGATTGAGGTCAGGTGACCTAGCTGGCCAAGGAAGCGAGGTCACGTCGGTGGAGTGTTCATCCAACCATTCCGATACAATTCGGGAGCTGCATTGTCTTGTTGCAGGTTGAGGTCCCCAGTGGGATGTTGAAGACGCACAAATGGGAACGAATGGTAGTCCAGGATACCCCGGTAACGTTGACCTGTAAGGGACGATGTCACACGTGCCAGGGGTCCCATTTCAGTCCACGTAAACAGTCCCCAGACGAGAATGCCACCCCTACCAGCTTGAAGAGTACCCTGCTGGCAAGAAGGATCCATCACTTCATGTGGTTTGCGCCGTACTCGTATCCTGCCATCCGCATGTACCAACGTGAATCTCGACTCATCAGTCCAGACAACATTTTCCCACATGTCTAGGGTCCAGTGGCGATGTTCCCGCGCCCATGTTAATCTTTGCACCCTGTGATGTGCGGTCAGCAGCGGTACCCTCGTGGGACGATGGCTTCTGTACCCCATAGCGAGGAGATGGTTCTGGATGGTGTGGCTGCTTACACGTTTTTGTGCACCAGCGTGAAATTGCCGAGTGATTTCTTGCACTGTAGCCCGTCTATCCGCCATTACAATGCGAGCTAGCCGACGATGACCCCGCTCATCCACACGCTGTTGTCCACGGCAGTTGGCCCTTGCAGTGATGGTTTTACTGGATTCGATGTACTCACGGTGCACCCGTAACACAGTGGCTCGTGAAAATCCCAGTGCCTGCACGACTTCCGAGATGGAGTGACCAATTCGTCGGGCCCGACAATTTTCCCACGATCAAATGCGCTTAGATCCTTCGCCTTACCCATACTGCGTCCGACTCTTACTGATTCCCGTCGCATCACTCCTTATATTGTCGGATCGCTGCATATGTCATGTCGTTTCCGTTTACAGGGCTGCCCACAGCGCCACAATTGCATAACGTCAGCTGCCTAATTCAATTGCTCTTCAGTGTATATGCGTGTATAGTTTCTTACGAATCGGAAACCTGGGCTATTTTTTAAATACTAGAAGGGTTTCCATGTACATAAAATGTGCATATACTTAAACGAACGTATGCTATTGTGAAAAATGTGCATATAATGTACTTACACAGGGTGTACGTACATAAATACGTTCATCCTAATCGGATACTTTTCATTTATTAAAAGTTGTATGTATGTACACACATCTACACGAAAGTCTTTCCATGCAACTTTCCACTCTTACTAAGCTGAACTGAAAATCGAGACAAATGCTATAATTTTTTTTACATCATAAGGAAACTCTCCCTCATAATTTTTAGCAAAGAGGTATTAGTCATAAAATGAACTTAATTATTCTGCATAAAAGCTTTATTATGAAAAATCCATCCTCTCTTGAAACACACCATATGCTGGACTATTTAGAAAATAATATCAGATCCGCTGGAAATGTGTTGCACCATTCTTAGAGAAATATTTAAAGCAATTATATATTAGTCACACACACAAAGAAATAGCTTTCGTTTTCAAAAGTGAACTCATAATTCTTTTCCAATACTAAAAATTTTCCGGTTAGTTACTCTACTGTACATTTTTAGAAATCTTCAAAGTACTCCTTGTTTTAAAATGTTTTTCCAGATTGTGGCTCAGTGGTCTAAACGCTGGCTTATGACCATCCGTCCGTGAAGGGTCCGGGTTCGAATCCCGGTGAGACATGGATGTTGTGTTTGTCTTACGGCACTGGCTCTTTCCCTTCCCTGGAGCCAGTGACCCTAAATTAGGAACGGGCGACTGCTTATAGCCCATTGAATTGCTCACGGTGGTCGTTAAATCCACAATCCAAATCTAGATTGTGGATACACTTGCTCTATGGTTTCTGCCCTCGTTAATCACATGAAAACATGCTTCTAGTTACTCTTGGTTTTTTGTTTTGTTTTATTTTTGTGAAGTAATGCTAATGTATTTTATTAATAAATTTATTGCTTATCAGTTTGCAATCACAAACGAAAAATATTTCAAAATCTTATTTTCTTTGTTATGCCTCCATTTCGGACTGCCGGCAGGAAATTACTGCTGTTTAACAGGTAAGTACACATCCCCGTATAACGCTTTTAATAAAATAATTTTAATACTATTTGTTTTAAAGTGTTTGATTAAAATTTTAGGTACCAATAGAGTAAAAAATGATCTATTTCGCTTTCGAATGAACTACTTGATTTTGGATAGATATTTTTCATTCATCAAGTTTCTATTTCACACTAAATGCAAATTGCGCATACTTAATTAGCGAACATTTTACCCTAGATGCCCACTACTGTTCAATCAAAGAAATTTTCATTTTCGAATGTGTATTTACTGGGGGAGTTTCGGGTCTTTCAATCAATTATTCACCACTTTGCAATACTAAGTGAAATATGAGGGTGATAACAAAAGTTGTGCACACGTTAATCTAAAACGGTAGCAGATGATGCAATCGGGAAAATGATTGCGTCATGTCAAGGTCAGACTCTCAGCAACGCAGTGGTGTCAGAATGACGTGCTATCATTTGCTGTGTGGACGTGGGAGGGTTTGGAGATGGAAGCGTGCAGCTCCTCAGGTTGAGCCATGGTGCCAGATCACCGCTCGTACGTGAAAATAGAAACTCTGCGGGTGGAAAATCCGACAACATATCGAAAAACTTCAGATAATTGACTACAACGTGCATATCGAAAAACGTCAGATAATTGACTGAAACACGGGAAGCGCTGATCAGAATAACTTCCAATAGTCCGCTGGAAGTTGGTCTGATTAACAATCTGTCACTCACTAAATCATTGAATCTCTTTTTCAGAGGCTTGCAACAGCAGCAACGTCTCTCTTTTACTGGTGCCATAGTTGTTATTGCTGTCAAGGGCTTGCATATGTATGTCCTATAATTTTCTTTCTTTCTGCAGGAAGCGCGATTACCCAACGCTTATTTTTTGCATCCTGAGCAAAGGTAGAAACAAACACTTTGTTAGCACGCTCAAATCCGTGTTATATGAAAACTGGAATTTCTTGCCTGGTTACGTTTACGCTGAACATTAGAACCTTCATCTTATTAGATATAGGTTAAACAAACTGCTTTGGAGTGATTCTATGCTTTGGTCAAGATGCTAACTTATTTTCTTTGTTATATACTCTCTATATACGTATATTCTACCTTTTACGCCCAACTGTTAATTGAAGAAAAGGTATGAATGGTGCGCTTCACTCAATCATGATTTTACAATACAAGCACGGTATATTTTAACCAGTTGTTCACCATTGAACGATACACGTAGAGTGATTCATGTCAAATGGTGACTTCTTCAATGACTCAGCAGCCCTGTGTGGGCCCTGACCTTCTCAAAGAGTTTTTCGTGAGATTTCATGACGAGAGATTTTTGACGAGGTGGGGTCGTTGGTCCCACTCCAAACTCTAAACCTGGAGGACCAAGGGACAAAGTGCGTTCGGGGCCTACTTCACAGGAAACCATCCACGCATTCGCGTCCTCAAACACAGGGAGTCTGCGGAAAACCCCGGAAAACCAGACTAGATGGCCGGAAGATCCGGGATTCCAACACCCTGTCAGAAACGTCCGCCTCCTACACAGTGCATAGCAACTTAACTAGCTGCCCTATGCCGGTGTTCAATGGTGACTGATTTATACAAAATAACGTGCTCTTGATCATGATAAATGTTGCAATCATGTAAATATCCAATTTAAGACTTTAGTGAATCGGAGTATATTTGAGGTCAATAAGATGTATTGTTTTCTATAAGTACTACGCAGGCCAAGCAACGATCTCTCATGATTCCAACAAAATGATTCAGGAGCTCAGTAGAGAGACTTCCCATTCCTCTGTCAGAATAGTTCTCATTTCACAGGTTCTTCTTGGAGGAGGCTGATGACCTAAAATTTGCTGTTCTAAGGCATCCCAAACATACTCGATAGGTTTAAGGTAAGGGGACCTGGCTGGCCAATCCATTATTTGTATATCTTCTCTTTACAAGTATTCGTCCACAAGCCTTGCCCTGTGATGACGAGTATTGTCGTCCATGAAAACAAATTCTAGACCAACAGTACCTCGAAAATTTCATACATGGGGTTCTAGGATCTCTTCTCAATGCTTATGGACAGTCAAAGTTCCTCTATCGAAGACATGTAAGAAGGTACGACCATTAGTGTATACTTTCCGACAACATTAAAAAAGGGACAGTTTTTATGGTATAGGAATATATTGGAGGAGTGATTTCGGTGGCCTACTTTTCTCCATGTGTGCTGGCGTCGGGAATTACTCCCTAGTGAAAATCTTGACTCATCTGTGAAGAGTACATATCCCCACTGCACAGGTGTCTATTGTGATGCTGCCTACTCCATGTTAATCGTTCTTTGTGGCCACAGGTAATGAGGATACAGACGCTAAGTTTTCAGGCATACAGTCTTCTTTCCAAAGCCTTCTGGATGCAGTCCACTTTGATACTGATCTTCCTGTTGACGGAGCATGCTCTGAGGGATGCTGACGAGCTGGCATCTGTCTACTGCGCTTTTGGAGTGAGGGCTTCAGACCGGTCGTCCTAAGCTGTTGTAAGCCCTGATCAACCTTGAGATGTCCATATAGTGCGTGTTCGGGTATCTTGGTACTGTCGTCATAGCCGTGATATGATCCTTTCGGACACATCCATAATTCTGGCAACATCTGTCTGACTTTTACCGGCTGTTATTCTTCCGTTGGCTCTCCACCTCTGATTGTCATTCAAATGGCGTCGTGAAGATTTTGGAACAAAACTTGTAAGCAACATCCATCGCGATGTTGCTAAATCACGGATGAAGGGCAGGTGCTTGGAGATCTTCTTGTAAAGTTGTTCCTGATTGGCATATTAGGCGCAAATCACATCAGAGCATCTGCATAGGGTTTCACTACTCACTGTATTATCATGTATATGTATGCTAACTGTAATTAAAAAACATCCGTTTATTTTTTAAAAATAACACTAAAATATTTTATTTTCTTTATTTACTGTATGTACTCCAATGTATAATTCGTAAATTCCTTTCTAGGAGCTTCGGAAATCAGTCTTAAATTTTTTGAAGGAACGACGTAAAGAGGTCGGGAGGCCATACAAGATGATTTTTGGCTCATTTTTGTGTTCTTTCATTTACTTCCCGAATATCCAACTAGGGTCTCTTAAAATCATGTTCATTTTTGACTGCGTGTTTAAAGGAACTTAATTTCAGTAAAATCTTTTTCTTTCGTAACCGCACTTGCAAAGCAAATAAGTACAGGGTATTTTTGAAAATATTTATTTTTCTTACGTTCCGTATTTCCTCTTCTGGACTCTCCCCTTCGGATAGTTTTAATACTTTAAAATGACCAAATTGAACACCTCTTTCATCCAAATCAAAAATTATTTTGCTACGTGATCAGTCATAATGTATCCTTAGTTTTCTCGTTCGCATACAGTCATGCTCAAAAATCAAGTATCACGAAAGAATGCTGCACTACACAAAGTTTCGTCATGCAAACTACTCCATGCCGTCCCGGTGGCGCAGTGGTCTAAGCGATGGCCTCTGACCATTCGTCCAAAAGGGGTCCGGGTTCGTATCTCGGTGAGGCATGGATGTTGTGTTTGTCTTACAGCACTGGCTCTCTCCCTTCCCTGGAACCAGTGATCCTAAATTAGAAACGGGCGACTGCTTATAGCCCATTGAGTTGCTCTCGGTGGTCTTTAAACCTCCAATCGAAAAAAAAAAAGACTACTCCATGCCTCTTCTGGAATGACGAAAGTCCATCTGTTGCTCCAGCAAGCCGATGGCGGCCCTGGAAGCACGACATACGTCACGTAGTACGCGGCAGGTTATAAAAAGAAAAGTCAGGGTAGCAAAAGAAAGCAGGTGCTGTGCGTTTCGGAGGTGCGACAGTGCTGTATACCAAATGAATATGGCTCAGCGAACCCATATTGGTGACGTTATGTGGGGTAGAATCATCGGTCGGCTCGAGGCTGGCCAAAACCCAGATGGCAGCGTCCCAGGAGTTGCATGTCCCACAAAGTGTCATTTCTAGAATCTGGCGGCGGTTCCAACAGGGTGAAAATGTGTCTCGTCTCTTCAGCACAGGACGTCTGTGCATTTCAACGCCGCAACAAACCGTCTTTTGTCACTAACTGCCAGACGGCAGAGGCCCAGTACAGCAGGGGACTTTGCCAGAGACCTTTCAGCTGCCACAGGGACCACGGAGTATTGCCTGTATACCTTCAGGCCTGCTGGATGCATGCCGTTAATTTCAGCACATCGATGAGCCCATGTAGCCTGGTGCAGAGAACATCATGCTTGAATAGCTGACCATTGGGCCTGTGTTTTGTTTACTGACGAATCCAGGTTTAGTCTGCACAATGATTCACGCAGTGTCTTCATCTGGAAAGCACCTAGGACTCGGCGGAACATCTGCAACAACCTTGAACATCAACGTTTTGCCGGCGGTGGTATTCTAGTGTGGGGTGGAATAATGTTGGGTTCACGCACATCCCCCTCCATGTGTTCGAAAGATTGACCGTGACTGGCCAAACGTACCGCCATGTCATTCTGCAACAATATGTCCGGCTATTCAGGAGTGCAATGGGGCCTGAGTACCTGTTTATGGATGACAACGCACGTCCTCATCGATCCACCGTAGTAGAGGAATACTTAAAAAGTGAGAACATCACCCGCTTACAATGGCCAGCTCGTTCTACCGATTTAAACCCCATTGAGCGTGCATGGGACACACTTAAGAGACGTATTTCAGGAAGTCATCCACCTGCTAAAACTCTTCTGGAACTTCGAACAGCATTGGTGCAAGAGTGGGACTCCGTAACTCAAGCATAGTTTGATAATCTTGTGCTGAGTATGTCCAGACGCTGTAGTGCATGTGTCGGGCCAACATGCAACATAATGAACACTTTCTTCACCATAGAACATTTGTGTTCTGCACGAAATGTACATTGCAGGTTAGCTCGAGGGAGCTGTTTTTCTTTATTTGGACCACTATACCGGATCCTCTAGTGCTTTTTTCGTTCTGAATTTCGTTTAGTCCAATATTCACCATATCTAGAACATTTTGGTTGCAGTCCTAAGGGTGAAAGAGTCGAAACTGACATTATCCTTAAATTTTGAGCATCAGTGTACTTCCCATTCATAAATTACAACACCCCTCCCAAGATCTAAAAGGAGTGGAAGTTTTTAGATCCCTTGGGGAAAGTAAATTAATGGCTGTGAGATGCCGATGTGTTCCTGCTTAAACTGCAATCAAAATAACAGAACATTTAATCATTTTTACTTCCAGCAGCTTCTCGAAAACACGTATACTCCATCCCTCTCGCTTACCTAAACTTCATAACAGAGCACTGAATTCTATAAAACATTTTTAGACACAACACATTAAAGAGCGATGATTTCTGCCACAAAATATTATTTTCTACGTCTAAACATATTTCTTTATCATCTATAATACACAGTCTAGTCACATTACTATGACCACCTCCTACTTTTGACGTCAACAGCGCGTAACCAATGAAAAAGGGCACGTGTCGTGAACAGGTTTGTAGGGTAAATGAGGTGTGCTGCAGGCATTCTGAAAACATATCACTCGTTGCTGTCATGGATAAAAGGAGCGATTTTATCCGATTTGCAAAAAGGGATGATTGTCGGCTTTCGGGCCAAGGGTGGCAGTATTTCTGAAACAGCGCAGTTTGTGAATAGTGACTCTTTGCGTACCTTCCGTTGATATTGATGAAATGCTGGTATTTTAGCTTTTTGTTTTTATTAGGGTTTTAATGACCACCGTGAGCAACTCAGTGGGCTATATGCAGTCGCCCGTCCCCAATTTAGGGCTGCTAGTTCCAGAGAAGGGTGAGAGAGAGAGAGAGAGCCAGTGCCGTAAGGCAAACACAACGTTCATGCCTCACCGGGATTCGAACCTGGACCTATCTCGGACGAATGATCAGAAGCCACCGCTTAGACTACTGTGGCATTGGGGCGGCGTACTTTAACTTGGGTTTACTAAATAACCTTTTGAAAACGATTATGCCGCCCCAGTGGCGCAGTGGTCTAAGGCGTTGGCCTCTGATCATTCGTCCGTAAGGGGTCCGGGTTCGAATCCCGGTCAGGCATGGATGTTGTGTTTGTCTTACGGCACTGGCTCTCTCCCTTCCCTGGAACCAGTGACCCTAAATTAGGGACGGGCGACTGCTTATAGCCCATTGAGTTGCTCACGGTGGTCGTTAAACCTCCACTAAAAAAAAAAAAAAAAAAAGAAAACGATTATTGCAAACTATTGTGGCGCTCAAATTATGGTACTTAATATTTAAATACTTTCACATAGGAGCCTTCAAAATCTAAACACGTCGCACCGAGCCGCAGTGGTCGATGTTCTGGCTTCTGACCGTTCGTCTAAGTGGGCCCATGTTCGAGTCCCGATGAAGCATGGGTGATGTGTTTGCCTTACAACACTATCTCTGTCCCTTCCCTGGAACCAGTGGCTCAAAATTAGAGACGAGCGACTGCTTATAGCCGTTGAGTTGCTCTCGGTGGTCGTTAAATCCCCAACCAACAAAAATAGATCTAGTCACATGGTCTTATTCTTGTTTTAAAACACTGGCAGACTAGGTTTTTTTCTGGTCGTGGAATGTCTGTTGTGTTGAGCGTGTACATATTCTGATGCATTTTTACTAAGGCAGACGTATCTTGGGAATCGGTTCATTCACTTACTCTCTTTTTCATATCAGCAACACTTTTCCCATGTAGCTAATACATTATTTTGCTGATGGCAGAACTCTTCAAGCATCGCTAGCCCAGGATTGTTCAAATGGTTCTACTGAACAACAACGATTTCAAAGATATCGGACAAGAAAGGATACTGCTGTTGCCCCACTTTCTGATCCTTTGGCATTGTTAAAGTCGTAATCTGAATTTGTAAAAACAATTGCTCCAGTACTTTGAGAATACAGTATATACAGAAAATAGGAAGAGAGACGAAGAAAAATATGGGTTCATCCTTCCTAGATTATTTGCAGAAAAAGTCATAAAGGAATATGTTATAGTTAAAGGAAAATGCGTTATTGCGTAAAAGATACAATATCATGATATGATATTAGGGGAAATATTACAGGGATTTGAAGATCATAGTTGGAAACGGGTCAAAAATTTTGGACCCGAACCCGGCCGTCGCATAATTGGACCTGACTCGAACTAATCTGCTTTGAACTATAAATTCGAATATGTCGTCATCATCATCAATCATTATCAAACCACTGCTGGATGGTCTCCCCAAGTTTCTTCAACAGCGGTCTGTCTTGGGCCAATCTGTTCCAACCACCCATCTCCCACGTTGTCTTCTTTTGGGTCTTATCCTGTCCCTTGGAATACAGTCTAAAATTTCGGTTGCTCATCGGTGGTCCGTTCTCCTGGCAATATGTCCAGCCCATTGGCATTTCAGGGATTTTACTCTGCTCGTGATGTCTTCCACTCTTGTCATTTTCGTTATCAACGAGCTCCTCTTTTTATCTTTCTTGGTTACACCAAGCATGCATCTCCCTGTGCTTCTTTCAGTTGTTTGCAGTCTTGGTATGTCTTTTTTAGTTAAAGTCCACGTCTCTGCTCCGTACGTAAATACTGAAAGGATGCATTGATTAAACACGTTTCTTTTAAGACATAATAGCACGTTGCTCTTTAAAATTGCACTGTTTCTTCCAAAAGCTCTCCAACCAAATTTATTTTACGCCGATTAATTTCTTCATCAATGTGACCCTCGCTTGATATCTGCTGCACAAGGTAAATGCAGAAATTAGTTATCTCCAGATCTTCCTCATCCATTGGTAAATCTTCATTCCTTGTAAAAGCATTGTACATCAGTTTTGTCTTCTAAAAGTTAATTTTTAATTCCATTTCTTTACCCTTCTCAGAAAGTTCCTGGATCATACTCTGCAGCTCTGAAGTATTATTTCAAAGACCTCTGAAAGGTTCTTTGAAATATTTTCTTTTCACAAATATAACGGAAATAAAACCGGGTCGAAATCGGGTCAGGAACACCTTGACCCGATCCGTTTGACCCGCAAGAAATTGTCGACCCGGTGACCCGTGTCCATCTCTTCCGAGGATGTCGCTGAGGTAAAAAACACGGGGACTTGTCTCATATACCTCTCTTTGCAAAAGTCATTTTAAGATAGTCCAGTCTTGTGTTCATTACAGGAAACACCGAAAAAATCGCTGCTTTCAAAATTAAGCGTACATATTATTAGTGATTTTTTTCTTTGAGGCAGCATTTTATACAATAAATTACCCGCTCTTCCATCTACTTGGATTCCAAAATAAAGGATATATATGTGGTGAACTCGATGCGCTTATTATAAGGAGCGATTGTTTTCAGTATTTGTAAAAATGCAAAGTTCGGAAGTTTACGTTGACGGAGATATTGCTAAATATGAAAACCTTTTTAGGGAGACAAAATTCGCTCTTTTATCGTCACGTCTGATGAAAAATATTCTTTCTGCACTTTTAACCTAAATAGATGAAGCATTGCTTCTCACACCTATCGGACCCATCGTGGTGCTTGGAAACCGTTCTCTAATGTGACGAGGGCAATTTACGACCAGTCTTTTCCATACTGAACTTTTTAAATTTATTTCTGTATTTTCAGGTTCTTCTGCCAGACGAAAGATCGTAGAAGGTGATGGTTTCAAATCTCGCAGGTTGTCTTCTTGCTGTTATATGTGTTGTAATTCAACTCAAAATTTAATATAGCATGAAATTTCATAATCATACAGGCAATCAAAGTTCCCTGTGACTTTGTCTGTATTATGTAATTATTGTAAACTGACTGCCATCTCGAACTCTACCTGTTTGTGTCCTTAAGTGTTCTATATTGATTCTACCAACCCAAGCTGAACACATAATCTCTCCTCCTCTCGTAAAAGTGATGTGGCCACCAAAGGAGACTTAATTTCTCGAAAAGTGAGACGTACTTTTGATACATGCATGTTTATCTCCATATTTTGGAATCGCATGATTCGTCTGTGACGTCAACTTCAAACGTCGTTTTTTCTAAGATTACGTGCCATTGTCAAACGCTTTCCACTTGATGTTATTGCATTTCTGGCGGGATCCAAATTCATCTGTGACTGGAACAATGTGATGTATTTTAGTCGTACGCGTTGTCATCTGTACCAAATGTCATTGTTTCATATTATGAATCAAAATGCGATTTTGTGTCAAATAAAAATATTTCTGACATTAAAACTGAATGTTAACCTGAGTATATTTTTTTCTTTGGGCGTACGCTACGTTGAACATTTTTAATCCTATCACGAGCAGTTGACCGCAGAGACCTATCAAACAACACACTTATAATTTTCATGCATTACAGGTTATCTGGAACGTCTTTAATTATGTCGATTGATTTAGGTAAAGTAATGGTGTTTTGACTGAAACGAATAAAGTTTTCCGTCGTTAGCACGATTTAATGATAAAATATGAGAAATATATACAATTAAAACCATGAGTACTTTTAAGGTGGCGGCTGCCTCATCCTCAGACGTAATAAATAAAGACACATTTAATCTATATACAGTATAGATTATTGCATTGTGGGAAGCATGGTAAGTTAATAGCAAATAGTAATCTAGGTGCGACAAATTGTTGCGCATACTGTTAGCCCAATGGTCTGTGAAGAAATCATGGTAATATATTATAGAAATAAGAAATGGTGTAGGGTGGCTAAACATTCAATTTTTAGTTTATATTACAATTTATAATTTACTGTTTGAATAAGTGATTTCCAAACGTTATGTAACTCATAGGGGGCATGTTCATTACAACATTTCTCTCCTGAAGACTATATATACACTTTCTGCAATTAAAAGGTCACCAAGTTTATTAGGAATATCAATTATTCTTGCATTACTCCAGTCGGGATTAAGATCATCTTGGATAACAGATTTGACAAGGGATGTACAATACATGCCTGTTTTAATATTGTATTTATGTTCTTTAATTCGTAATCCTATATTGTTTTGTAGAACCCACATAATTAGAGGCTGTTTGTCCTGTTGTTGCTTTAACCAGCGGGATATTGTAAACACCCCACTGTCCCATTTTGCTGTTCTGTTCACGATCCTTACGAACTACAGAAAATAAGTTTCGTGTTCGTGAACCAAATTTCAAGCCATATGGTTTACATAGTTGTGTTAAGGTTCTCGTTAAAGGTGGATTATATTGTATAGAGCCAACATATATGAAATTGCAGTTGGAGTTTCTTAACAGGGTAGTATGTAGGGCATAATTGACCTTGCCAAACACTTGCCTAATCAGATGTTTAGGGAACTCATATTGCTCAGCTAAACCAAAAATGTAGTTAACTTCTTGCTCAAATGATTCAGTAGTTGATGAATGTGAGTGAGCTCTTCTAAAAAAATAGAATAATGCTGACAACTTATGTTGTTTAGGGTGTGATGAATGATAAGGTATTAAAACAGGTGTATGACAGGGTTTTCTATGTACACAAGTGGTAATGCAATTAAGACTATAGTCCTTACGAATAAGAATATCCAAGTAAGGTAAGCAATTATTAACTTCAAATTCTATCGTGAGCCTGTTGTTGGGAACATGGATGATAGTTCGTTGGCGAATAAGTATAAATCATCCCGGTTGTGAGGCCATGCAACCAGGATGTCGTCAACGTACCTTAAATAAAGCAACGGACGGTGAGGGAAAGAACTAATGACCTGATTTTCGATGTGCTGTAACAAAATTTCAACTAGAACAGCATACAGGGGGAACCCATTGTGGAGCCTTCCAACTGTTGGTAAATGCTGTCTTGAAATTTGAAATATGAACGTTTCTTAACAAGAAGAAGTGCGTTCATAATAGCATTGATTTGGGAACTCGGGATATGGGAATCAGCAAGTTTTGCCTCAATAATCTGATGTGTGGCTTTAACAGGTACATTAGGGTACAATGAGACCACATCAAAAGATGCCAAAATGAATGGCTGCGATTGTGGCTGAAGCAATCGCCGTCTTTCAATAGCCTTTGTGGAACTTTTAATAGAATAAAGTGAATCCACAGTATAAGTGGCTAGAAATTGGGTCAAGGCTTTTTCTAAGGGTCTGGTGGGGCTAGCATAGCCAGACACCAGAGGAAGAATGGGAAAATTATCTTTATGCAATTTAACCCGTCCGAACATATCAGGCACACGATAGGCGGGGGGAGGGGTGAATGCATGTGAGAAAAACCTTCAGGAAAGGAATAAGCCTTTTTTTAGTCTTTGAAGAGCGGCTACAGTAGCCTGACTAGGATCACTTTGAATGGTTTTGTGTGGAATAGTATTGATAACTTCATGCATTTTTTTAACATAGTCACAATTATTCAATAACAGAATCTGATGAGATTTATCTGCAAGTACAATAGACAAGTCATTGTTTTTGAGTTCAACCAATTGTCTTTGCTCTTGAATAAGATCAGGTTGTGGAATAGGGTAGCAAGAGTCATGTTGTAAGGTATGTGCCATTATCACTCTGGCATAATCCTTATGTTATGAGTTCAAGAAATCTTATTGCAAAAATGCGTTAAATCAAAATTAAAGCAATTGTGAGTTTCCACAGTTACGTTTAGAAGAAATTGCGAGCACACGCGCAGATGGGTTTAGTGTCTCGGGCCGAAGCCCCATAAGAGGCGGGTTTGGACTTGTTCGCAAAAAGGATTTTTATCCCTCGACCAACAGCTTGACGTAACTGCGACGTACATAACCTATTTAATCTTTGTTTTGCTGCTATCTCTTGCGTGAATGTTTCTTAATCTCTTGATTAGACTTTCTAAACTTAACGTCAGGTCTGAAACCCCCAAAATTTCTTTTGATGTCGCAGTTGGTTAGAGGTCAAACAATAGATAAAAAACATGGATTACTGTGTATTCGTGCGATTAGGGGTCGCCGCCCCGGTGGCGCAGTGGTCTAAGCGATGGCTTCTGATCATTCGTCCGAAAGGGGTCCGGGTTCGAATCCCGGTGAGGCATGGATGTTGTGTTTGTCTTACGGCACTGGCTCTCTTTCTCTCACCTTCCCTGGAACCAGTGGCCCTAAATTAGGGACGGGCGACTGCTTATAGCCCATTGAGTTGCTCACGGTGGTCGTTAAACCTCTAATAAATAAGTTAGTGGTCAGAAGTTAACAGGGTAGTCTTGCATGTTTTTTGAGCGTTACGACGCTACTCTGCACTTTACAATTTGTAGTTATTAAGTTTGTATCCTGCATTAATATATTAAATATTAGTAGTGAAATTTTCACTACTAATATTTAATCTGCTTTATGTAAAGTCTTTTTCAATATGAGAGTTTGTTTGAGGTGCGTGTTAAAGCAACAGTGTTCAATAAGTGTTCATCAAGCAACAGTGTTCAATAAGTGTTCATCAAGCAACAGTGTTCAATAAGTGTTCATCAAGCAACAGTGTTCAATAAGTGTTCATCAAGCAGCAGTGCTACAAGTGTACTTCCTGCAGGAACAAACGAAGTGGTTTCTACTAGAAAACTGCAAACGTTTTCATGTTCTAACAAGCACTCAAGTTCTTCCACTATTAGTTTTAAAGTGTTAATGGGAAACATTTAATGACACTACATGACTTCCGAACCACAGAGGGTTTTAGCGACAGAAGGACGTGTGCGTGTATTTTTCCAATAATCCTCTGATAAAAGCGTACGTTTACTACTCAACTTGCTAACATGCACGTGTATCCACAAAATATGAATGAAGGTAAATCAAATTAAATTTCTACATATATGTGTCCATACAGCTTAAGTTATCAAAAACAAAGCTGTGAATTTATGCCCACATTTCCTAGGCCGTATTGAAGGACCATCAAGTTGAATTTTCTGTGCAGAATAACTGTTTAGTTAGGGGGTTTACGAATCCCATGAGCATCAAAAGTTATTGGGAATCTGCAGTTCCTAATTTAGGCCCACTGATTCCAGGGAGTGGACTGAGTCAGCACCGCAGGGCAAGGGCATTATCCATGCTTCATCCAGGACTGGAGCTCAGACGACTAAACAAAACTCTTACCACTTGGGCATGGGGTGGTAAAGAATATTTACTTCACGGATCGTCATTTTACTCCGGGCGTTTTGTTACAATTCAGATATGTTTTGGGGCTTATTCCCATAAACTCTGTCCTTTAGGAATCTCCAAAACAAGAAAGCCGGTTAGTCATTTTATGAGAACTCTGTGACATAGCCTTTCCAAAAGTGCTACAAGAACGGGCAGTCAGGGCAGCTTCCAGGGACTCCTGACCACGAAAGTTTTTTGGTTTGCCTGTTTGCTTGGTGGTACACGACCACCATGAGCAACTCAATGGGCTATAAGCAGTCGCCCGTCCCTAATTTAGGGCCACTGGTCCCAAAGAAGGGAGAGAACCAGTGCCGTAAGACAAACACAACATTCGTACCTCAGGGTATTCGAACCCGAACCCATCTCGAACGAACAGTCAGAAAACAGCACTTACACCACTACGCCACCGGGGTGGCAGCACAAGTGCAAAGGTTCGAGGACTTAGCACGCGTTCAAATTTGAAGGAAAGTGATAAAAAGAGGGCACCATATCTCCTAAGTTCTTCAGTATTGCAGCATGTCTTTCAATAATTGAACTGCGAAGACAAGGAGATAATAATTAATGAAGATATATTAACCCTCCCCTGCTTTTCGCTAATGACAGACATTCTTGCAAGTATCACATTAAAGCTACAGAGTATGATCCAGGAACTTGCGGACAAGTGTAAAGAAGTGGGATTGAAGGTGAACTTGCAGAAAACAAAACTAATGTACAATGCTTTTACAAGAATTGAAGAGTTAGAGGTTGACTGAAACGGATGTCTTCGTTTACCATGGACAACAGATATCAAAATTAATGTACACACACAAATAACGGATGCCTTCGTCTACCATGGACAACAGATATCAAGCGAGGGTCACATTAAAAAGCAAATCAGTAGGCGTACAAAACTTGGCTGGGCTGGGGGTGCGGGGTTTTTTGTTTTTTTTTTTTTAGGGGGGGGGGGGTGTTGATTGAAGGTTTAACGACCACGGTGAGCAACTCAATGGGCTATAATATAAGCCCGTCCCTATAGGGCCACTGACTCCAGGTAAGAGAGCGAGCCAGTGCCATAAGACAAACAACATCCATGCCTCACCGGGATTCGAACCCGGACCGTTCACGGACGAATGATCAGAAGCCATCATTTAGACCACGGCGCCACCGGGGCGGCAAGGTGGGGTTGACTAACTCCGTGAGCAACACGATGGGATATAAGAAGTATCACGTTCCTGATTTAGAACCAATGGTCCCAAGGAAGGGAAAGAATCACTGCTGTAAGACAAACACAACATCCACGCCTCACCGGGCCGCCCCGGTGGCGCAGTGGTCTAAGCGATGGCCTCTGATCATTCGTCCGAACGGGGTCCGGGTTCGAATCCCGGTGAGGCATGGATGTTGTGTTTGTCTTACGGCACTGGCTCTCTCCCTTCCCTGGAACCAGTGACCCTAAATTAGGGACGGGCGACTGCTTATAGCCCATTGAGTTGCTCACGGTGGTCGTTAAACCTCCAATCAAAAAAAAAAAAAACGCCTCACCGGGATTCGAACCCGGCCGCATCTCGGACGAATGGTCAGAAGTCGGCGGCGCTGGGGTACGTTTGGAAGAAACAGTAAAATTTTGAAGAGCTATTTATCATTATGTCTTAAAAAGAAAAGAAAAAAAAAAAAAAAAAAGCTTCATCAGTGCATCCCAGCAGTTCTTACTTACGGATCAGATACATGGACCTTAACTATAAAACACATGCGGAGGTTGCGGACAACTCGCACAAGCATGGAGAAATGCTTACTTGGTGTAACCAAAAAGTAGGCAAAAGGAACCCATGGATCAGAAAAATGACAAGCCCCTCAGTGGCAACGACTCGTCATGTTACTACGTTACTAGAAGAACTGACCACCGTTGGAAAACTGAAATACTAGACTGGATGTCAAAAAGGCAGGGAAAAGCCCAAAAGAAGACCATATGGAGATGGTGGATGAAATTCGAAAACATGTCGGAGTGGCGTGGAAGAGAGTTGCTCAAGACAGAGTTGTAGGGCAGACCTTCATTCAGCAGTGGAGTGAAAATAGTTATGATAATGATATATTATTTATTTGTTGATATATTTTTGTATCAGAAGTCTTGGCTGTAGTGATAGCATTTCATATATCATAATCATTCAAAGCTGAGCTGTATGAAATGTTCATTATTCATGACATGCACGGAAAGATGATATAGGTACTGTAGACTTACATCTCTATCGCTTAACGGTTAAATGGGGAGAGGCAATCCCTGAAAAAATTGCAATAATAAAATACACCCGCTCAGCCGTTATACACTTCAAACTTTTATACCTTATAATTTCCTTTCAGTTTCTGGGGAAAGGAAGCTAATATGCAACTGAGTTTGTTTTTTTGTTTTGTTTAGTTTTTTTTATGGAGGGCAGATTTCCCGAAATTCCTGATAACATTGGTTAGAGGCATCAGGAGGCCAAGTAACCGTCCCGCAAGTCTCTAGTGCCGCCCCGGTGGCGCAGTGGTCTAAGCGATGGCCTCTGATCATTCGTCCGAAAGGGGTCCGGGTTCGAATCCCGGTGAGGCATGGATGTTGTGTTTGTCTTACGGCACTGGTTCTCTCCCTTCCCTGGAACCAGTGACCCTAAATTAGGGACGGGCGGCTGCTTATAGCCCATTGAGTTGCTCACGGTGGTCGTTAAACCTCCAATACAAAAAAAAAAAAAAAAAAAAAGGTCTCTAGATCAGATGCTGGGTGTTTTTTTTTTTTTTTTTGGGGGGGGGGTAGTAGTAGGGCTTGATGATATGTGACCCATTCCTAATGTAGTGTCACTGATTCCAAAAAAAGAAAGAGAGCCAGCCACCTAGGACAAGTGTACAACCGATATCTCATCCGGGGTTCGAGCCCAACTCTGACGACCAACCGTAAACCTACACCTCTGATTCCGCAGTCATGGCAGCCGGTAGTGTTTTGAAATGATCGTATTTGCAGAAACACGGACTTAGTCGCGCTATTGGCAACGTGCAACATGTTGGTAAGTCCTGTTACAAATAGCAGTCTTCATATCGTTCTAAATTCAGGGCAGCCGAAAGAAAGCTTGACAAATATAATTATTGTTGCTGGCATTTCTCTAACTGAACTAGCCGTCTGCAGATCCAAAGTTTTTTCATGCAGTCCATCGAAAGGAGTGGCTGCCCAACACTATGGTTCTGTAAGCGTGCGTAACTGCGCATGTGGCACAAGGAGACATAATTATACCTCGCTCATTCCAGGACTGGAAACCACAAACCGCTGGCACCATTCACATTAGTTGGAATCTGAAAACCTATCTACTGAACAAGACACGGAGAAAAGGTGGAAACACGGGCGGAAAATGGTAGAACTTGAAGCTGACGCAATCCCCATGACAGCACATTATTTCACGTGGATGGAAATATGTTGTGTCCCGATTTCATGTCGCCTCGTATGAATTTCATTGCGATCAAATGTCATCCCTGAACAAAAGGCATAAGTTTCGCAACAAATACTTACCATTTTTCTAAAGAAAACCAGTGAACGTTTGTTTTGGACTTCTAAGAAGATAGTGGTTCAGTTCATTCAGGAGCTCAGAGTTGTCAATTGAAAACATCAATCATCTTGATCGTGGAAATATTGTTCACAAAATGTGTCACAAACTTCTCCCTGCTTAACCAACGAACGTCACTATGAAGTGATATGCCCCCTTTTTTTTTTTTTTTTTTTTTTCTTGGTTGGAGGTTTAACGACCACCGTGAGCAACTCAATGGGCTATAAGCAGTCGCCCGTCCCTAATTTAGGGTCACTGGTTCCAGGGAACGGAGAGAGCCAGTGCCTTAAGACAAACACAACATCCATGCCTCACGGGATTCGAACCCGGACCCCTTTCGGACGAATGATCAGAGGCCATCGCTTAGACCACTGCGCCACCGGGGCGGCGATATGCCCTTGTATGCATCTTCTCGGATACACATCCGCCATCATCATGTTAAGCAACGGACACAGAAACCTCAGCATAAATGTTTTCTTAGTACATAGTACAAGAGAAACTTAACGACCGAACTGTTTCTTTCTTTACCGGCCTTTTACGATCCCTTGAACATCTAAGTTTATAAGTTTTTCACCCCTAGTTCCAAGACAGGGAGAGAACCGGCACCGTAAGACAAACACACCACTCATAGTTCATTCGGGATTCGAAGGTGGGCCCAACTATGACGATTATCCAGAAGCTCACGCCTCTGATCGAAGTGATCCTCAGTTTCTTTTACCAGCCCTTCTGTTTTCGTAAAGTAGTCAGTTTTCATCGAAACTATTTTTTAGATACCACTTCCTTTTACCTCTAGTTTATTATCAAACTTCTTCGTTGTATGTTTTTCTGTTGTTTTAGCTTTCGTGGATGTTAAGTAGTACAGATCCTTTAAAACATTTTAGTTATGGTGTCTCGAAAGAACTGCAAACCACGATCGTTACATTACGTATAAAGTGTACTAAATGAGTACACCAGAATCAAGGTTCAGTGTTTCTATTTTAGCTCGAGGCACTGACATAAATTTAACATGAACACATGTAAAAGATACATTCTTGAACACTTTTGTGGCTTTCATGATTGTTGCGACCTACGCGTCGACCAGAGCTCCAGTCTTAAATTCACAGATAGCGCGACAGAGCTCCTTTGGGCAAGCGGAGGTATGAATACTGAAATTTGGCTCAGGTGGTCAAGACTATACACTGAGTGATCAATGAATTGTGACCACCTGCCTAATACTTCGTAGATCTTTCTTTCGTCCTCACTACAGCAACTATCCGGCGTGGCATCCATTCAATAAGATGCCGGAAGCAGTTGGGAGGTATGGCCAACCAAACTGTGCAATGCAACCTTCAGTGCAGGTATAGGTGTGTCCAAACGCCTGATATGCAGTTCCATAGTGTCCAACAAATGCTCGACGGGATGGATATAGAGGAAGTTCGGAGAGTAATCGATATGCTCGAAGTCTGAACTGTTTTCCTCAAACCATTCCTGCACAACATTGGGCATGAGGCTCTGTGAATTGTCATCTTAGTAGACACTGTCGCCATTCGGGAAAAAGTACAACATTGTTGGGTGTAAAGCCAGCAAGCAATTCACGATAGTGGGCACCAGTCATACGTTGTTCTACATGCACCAGGGGGTCCAAGTTCCTGCCAGAGGCAAACATTCCCTACACCATACAACCGTCTCCACCGATTTGCACTGTAAAGACCATGCAGAATGAATCGAGTGTCTCATGATGTTTACGCCAAATACGTACGCGATTATCCACATAGTGGAGAATAAAACGCCACTCGTCAGACCAGCACACTTTTCCCCAGACATCCGACGTCCAGCTTTCATGATCTTTGCACCAAGCGAGTATTTTGCGCCGATGAACCGTTATTAGAAGAGGATGTCGTCTGCTATAGCTCATACGTGCGACACATGGTCATGACAGATGCTTTTCCCGGTTGACCTCTGTTGTATTGAGTACTCAACAGTTGAGCACTGCTGCGTCTGTTGGCGTGTACGAGTCGTCTGACCCGGCGCTCACTTCTGACATCAACCTTTCGCTGTCCTGTGCAGTTTTGCCTCCGGGTCGTTGTTTGACCATTTTCACGCCAGTCCTGATACGCTTTAACTACTTCGGCTCGCGAACAGCTCACCAGTTCAGCCGTTTGAGAAATACAGGCACACGCTCTCTTAGCTCCCGCAATTTGACCTTTCTCAAAGTCCGATAAATTCTTCCGTTTACCCCTCACGTTCCGAATTTTGTTACCTACTACTCCACTAACATTTTATAAAAGATACGTCGATCGATTAATCGCGCTCTCTCGGAAATCACATGGTCAACAGACCGCATCCTTTTTGATAGGGTGGTCATACACTGAAGAGCAATTGAATTAGAGACAGCTGGCGATATGCAAATATGGCGCTGTGGGCGGCCCTGTAAATGGAAACGACATGACGTATGCAGCAATCCGACAATATAAGAAGTGATGCGACGGGAATCAGTAACAGTCGGAAGCAGTATGGGTAAGACGAAGGATCTAAGCGCATTTGATCGTGGGCAAATTGTCCGGGCGCGACGGATGGGTCACTCCATCTCGGAAGTCGTGCAGGCACTGGGATTTTTACCAGCCACTGTGTCACGGGTGCACCGTGAGTACATCGAATACGGTAAAACCATCCCTTCAATGGCCAACTGCCGTGGACAACAGCGTGTGGATGAGCGGGGTAATCGTCGGCTAGCGCGCATTGTAACAGCGGATACATGGACCACAGTGCAAGAAATCACTCGGCAATTTAACGCTGGTGCACAGAAACGTGTAAGCAGCTAGACCAACCAGAACCATCTCCTCGCTATGGGGTACAGAAGCCATCGTCCAACGAGAGTACCGCTGCTGACCGCACATCACAGGGTGGAAAGGTTAGCATGGGCGCGGGAACATCGCCACTGGGCCCTAGACATGTGGGAAAATGTTGCCCGGACTGATGAGTCGAGATTCACGTTGGTACATGCGGATGGCAGGATACGAGTACGGCGCAAACCACATGAAGCGATGGATCCTTCTTGCCAGCAGGTTGCTCTTCAAGCTGGTGAGGGTGGCATTCTCGTCTGGGGACTGTTTACGTGGACTGAAATGGGACCCCTGGTACGTGTGTCATCGTTCCTCAGGTCAACGTTACCGAGATATCCTGGACAACCATTTGCTCCCGTTTGTGCGTCTTCAACATCCCACTGGCGACCTCAACTTGCAACAAGACAATGCACTGTGCCATCGCTCCCGAATTGTATCCTAATGGTTGGATGAACACTCCACCGACGTGACCTCGCTTCCTTGGCCAGCTAGGTCACCTGACCTCAATCCCATCGAGCACATCTTGGATGCCATCAGAGAGATGTTCGAGGCTCTGACTCCCCCTCCATCAAATCTTCGTGAACTGTGGGAGCTTGTTCAGGGGTCATGGATCCGTATGGCTTCCCAACGCTTCCGGTGTCTTGTCGAGTCCATGCCGAGACGAATCGTCGCCGTCATCAGGGCGAAAGGTGGTGCTACACGTTACTAGACAGGTATCTCTAATTCAATTTCTCTTCAGTGTAATTCAGTGATCACTCGGTGTATAATACACTGTCCTACCATTAATATCCAGACACCCCTCAATTGATAGTGAATAAGGTCCTACACAAGCACCACGTAAAAGACGCAACTATAGATATGCTCGTAGAATTATGATGAGACGATAGCACGACTGTGAATACATGCTGCGTCCATGGACAGGGTTAACTAATTTCCATTTGGAATTGATAATAGGGTTGCCACATAAGTAATTGTTCCGTACGTGACATTTCATAGGCATTGAAGATTCCTGTGTCGACAGTTGATAATGTGATAAGGAAACTGAAGCGGATTGTGGTTGAATCTGCCAAAAAACGACCATGAAAGCTTCCGAATCTAACAGAACGCGACAGGAAAGCTCTGCAAAGGACTGTCCGCTCAGAACACAAACCAACATTGTCTCAAATCACATAAACCCTACGTGAAACTGTGGGGATTAATGTTATCCAGTGTAGTGCACAGGTCGCTGCACCACATACAGGTCACCACGATCGAGCAGCAAGCCGCTGATCAATTCGACTAAAGCCACAAACCGATTGGCGTGGTGTAAGGAATGTCGATCTTGGACTAATAATGTCGATCTTGATCTAATAGAAAACTGTTTTGAACTGACGAATCACGGTATACATTCTATTAGTCTAATGATTGTTTCTAGATAGGGGGATACCCGGAAAAGGGGTCCCTTTTGGACTGTGTCGTCCAGATAACGAAGTTTCGTGGAGACAACGTGATGGTATGAAGCTGTTTTTTGTGGTTCGACTTAGGTCCATTAGTCGTTTCGGTCAAACTTATGAATGCTGAGCTCGTCCTGGATAATTGTGTACTACCAACATTGTGGCAATAGTTTGGGAAGACCCATACCTCTATCAGCAGGGCAAGGTAGAATGCCGTGCTGCTCGCGTTGTTGCAGATTAGTTTGAGAGCATGGGTGTCAAATTTTTTTACTGGCAAGCCCACTGTACTGACCAGAACCCTATAGGGAATCTCTGGGACGAACTGGATCATCGAGTGCGTGGAATAAGAGATCGCCCAATAAACAAAGCTGAACTGATCACTGCTTTGAAGGCTGAATGGCGGACATTTACAAAAACAAAACGGGTGGAGAGTATTCCACGAAGACTAGAGGCCGTCGCAAAAGGCCAGAAGGTTTCAACACACAGAATCGAATTTTCTGTAAGTAACGATTTTTTATAGAAATGCAGGTGTCCGAATATTGATGCTAGGGTAGTGTATATACACTGTCCAATTTACTTGAATAAGTGGGTCATTTTATAAAAATAGGTTGATAAGACAAAGATTGTGATTTCATGGCTACATAATCAAGCGAACGGAAACACTCCCAGTAGTAGTTCGGAATGTTTTACTGCGGGTCTGCAAAGGAAACCGACATGGTCCAACGGGCTTGGACCGTGGGATGGTCGTGGAAACTCTCGGAGATTTGCGAGTATCATCAAAACTGCTGAATTTTTGCAATGTACATGAATAGGGAACAGCAGTAAAAATATCCAGAGAGTTGGGGAGGGGTTAACGACCACCGTGAGCAACTCGATGGGCTATAAGCAGTCGCCCGTTCATAATTTAGGGCCACTGGTTCCAGGGAGGAGAAAGAAAACAGTGCCGTAAGACAAACACAGCATCCATGCCTCCCCGAGACTCGAACCCTGACCCATCTCGGACAAATGGACAGAAGTCAAAGCTTAGAACCCTGCGCCACAGGAGCGACTATCTAAAAAGTTGTTGACGCAGCAAAAAGCCTGCATCAAGTGCATCCCTCGTGGTACGACCCAACAAACACGCAACAGTGAGTCAGATCACAGGGGATTTTAATCAAAGACAGTGCCAAGCTGCATCCAAGCGCACGGGTGCCGTAAATTAAGGAACCGTCTGCGTTGCAACAGCAAAGCACCTGTCCCTACACCATTGCTGTCTGCAGCGAACAAGAGACACCTATCTAGTGAGATCGAGAGCACAGGAGCAAGATTCTAAACGACTAAAAAATGGAGGGCGAGAATTTTGAGACAACAGCATATAAGGCCATGGATTCATCTTGCTTCGTCACATCTCTTTAGGCTGGCGGGGGCATTGTAATCATGTGAACCATTTTTTTCATGGGAGGCCCTTTCTTTTTTTTTTTTTTTTTGATTGGAGGTTTAACGACCACCGTGAGCAACTCAATGGACTATAATCAGTCGCCCTTCCCTAATTTAGGGTCACTTGTTCCAGGAAAGGGAGAGAGCCAGTGCCGTAAGACAAGTACAACATCCATGCCTCACCGGGATTCGAACTCGACCCCTTACGGACGAATGATCAGAGGCCAGCACCTTAGACCGCTGCGCCACCGGGGCGGCCCTTCTTTTCGAGTGGACCCACGTTATAAGCATATTTAAACATCGCTGCTGATCAGGTTCATCCAGCCATGGCCACTTTCAACCCTCGTGGTGATGCGTACTTCCAGTAGAGCATTGCAGCATGTCACAATTCGTACATTCTCTTGGAGGGATTTTTCTGGATTTTTTTTTTTTTTTTTTTTTTGTGATTGGAGGTTTAACGACCACCGTGAGCAACTCAATGGACTATAAGCAGTCGGCCGCCCCGGTGGCGCAGTGGTCTAAGGCGCTGGCCTCTGATCATTCGTCCGTAAGGGGTCCGGGTTCGAATCCCGGTCGGGCATGGATGTTGTGTTTGTCTTACGGCGCTGGCTCTCTCCTTCCCTGGAACCAGTGACCCTAAATTAGGGACGGGCGACTGCTTATAGCCCATTGAGTTGCTCACGGTGGTCGTTAAACCTCCAACCAAAAAAAAAAAAAATAATAATAAGCAGTCGCCCGTCCCTAATTTAAGGCCACTGGTTCCAGGGAAGGGAGAGAGCCAGTGCCGTAAGACAAACAAAACATCCATGTCTCCAACGGGATTCGAACCCGGACCCCTTTGGGACGAATGATCAGAAGCCAGCTCTTAGACCACGGCTCCACCAGGGTAGCATCGCTTTGCAGCAGATACGAATGGTACACAAAAGAGACATCTACTGTTCTAGCCAAATCACAATAATGTGCAGCGGGCTGTGTATACTGAAATTCTTCTCTCGATACCTCTGTTGTACTGCACGGATAGTTGCCGCATTGGAGCTCGTCTGTTACCTGTCGACACGTACTTTTCGAGCTCCATATTTATCTTGACAACTTAGTGCTCTGCGACACATTACGTACATTATTTAGTGTTTCTTTTGAACCCAATGAGGCACCCCAGGTGGAATTATTTCCTTTTTATGAACGTAATTTGAAGTTACGTTTTCTGTTTACTTTCTCTGAACCCCAAGAGCCGCCCCCGGTGGCTCAGTGGTCTAAGCGCTGGCCCCAATGACCATTCGTCCAAGATGGGTCCGGGTTCGGATCCCGGTGAGGTATGGATGTTGTGTTTTTCTTACGGCACCGGCTCTCTCTCTCCCCTGGAACCAGTGGCCTTAAATTAGAGACGGGCGACTGCTTATAGCCCATTGAGTTGCACGGTGGTCGTTAAACCTTCAATCAAAGAAAAAATAGCAATTTTTCAAATCGAACAAGTGCAGAGATATGGTATCCACACAGACGAACGGACAGACATAGTGATAGCATAAGTATTTTTTGCCGCCTTGGTGGTGCAGTGGTCTGAGATATGGCTTCTGATCATTCCTCCAACAGAGGGGTCCGCTTCGAATCCCTGGTTAGGCATGGATGTTATGTTTGTCTTTCGGGGGTTTATTCGCTGTGTTCCTTGTTCTTTTTTTTTTTTTTTTTTTTTTTTGATTGGAGGTTTAACGACCACCGTGAGCAACTCAATGGACTATAATCAGTCGCCCTTCCCTAATTTAGGGTCACTTGTTCCAGGAAAGGGAGAGAGCCAGTGCCGTAAGACAAGTACAACATCCATGCCTCACCGGGATTCGAACTCGACCCCTTACGGACGAATGATCAGAGGCCAGCACCTTAGACCGCTGCGCCACCGGGGCGGCCCTTCTTTTCGAGTGGACCCACGTTATAAGCATATTTAAACATCGCTGCTGATCAGGTTCATCCAGCCATGGCCACTTTCAACCCTCGTGGTGATGCGTACTTCCAGTAGAGCATTGCAGCATGTCACAATTCGTACATTCTCTTGGAGGGATTTTTCTGGATTTTTTTTTTCTTTTTTTTTTTTGTGATTGGAGGTTTAACGACCACCGTGAGCAACTCAATGGACTATAAGCAGTCGCCCGTCCCTCATTTAAGGCCACTGGTTCCAGGGAAGGGAGAGAGCCAGTGCCGTAAGACAAACAAAACATCCATGTCTCAACGGGATTCGAACCCGGACCCCTTTGGGACGAATGATCAGAAGCCAGCTCTTAGACCACGGCTCCACCAGGGTAGCATCGCTTTGCAGCAGATACGAATGGTACACAAAAGAGACATCTACTGTTCTAGCCAAATCACAATAATGTGCAGCGGGCTGTGTATACTGAAATTCTTCTCTCGATACCTCTGTTGTACTGCACGGATAGTTGCCGCATTGGAGCTCGTCTGATACCTGTCGACACGTACTTTTCGAGCTCCATATTTATCTTGACAACTTTGTACTCTGCGACACATTACGTACATTATTTAGTGTTTCTTTTGAACCCAATGAGGCACCCCAGGTGGAATTATTTCCCCTTTTTATGAACGTAATTTGAAGTTACGTTTTCTGTTTACTTTCTCTGAACCCCAAGAGCCGCCCCCGGTGGCTCAGTGGTCTAAGCGCTGGCTAATGACCATTCGTCCAAGATGGGTCCGGGTTCGGATCCCGTGAGGTATGGATGTTGTGTTTTTCTTACGGCACCGGCTCTCTCTCTCTCCCCTGGAACCAGTGGCCTTAAATTAGAGACGGGCGACTGCTTATAGCCCATTGAGTTGCACGGTGGTCGTTAAACCTTCAATCAAAGAAAAAAAATAGCAATTTTTCAAATCGAACAAGTGCAGAGATATGGTATCCACACAGACGAACGGACAGACATAGTGATAGCATAAGTATTTTTTGCCGCCTTGGTGGTGCAGTGGTCTGAGATATGGCTTCTGATCATTCCTCCAACAGAGGGGTCCGGCTTCGAATCCCTGGTTAGGCATGGATGTTATGTTTGTCTTTCGGGGATTTATTCGCTGTGTTCCTTGTTCTTTTTTTTTTTTTTTTTTTTTTTTTTTTGATTGAGGTTTAACGACCACCGTGAGCAACTCAATGGGCTATAAGCAGTCGCCCGTCCCTAATTTAGGGTCACTGGTTCCAGGGAAGGGAAAGAGCCAGTGCCGTAAGACAAACACAACATCCATGCCTCACCGGGATTCGAACCCGGACCCCTTACGGACGAATGATCAGAGGCCATCGCTTAGACCACTGCGCCACCGGGGCGGCATGTTCCTTGTTCACCCGGCATACTGTATTCAGTGTTTCCTGTGTAATACTTGCTGACGTCGAAACACAAAATGTCTATACTGTATATGTCTGCCAGTATATGTCAATGTATCTGTCAAACAAGTCCAATAAATAATTTAAAAAAAAAAATTTAAACCCCCAATCAAAAAAAAAAAAAAAGAACGCCATGATGGCGGCTTCCGGTTCGTCCGCTCCCGTTGAACGAATAGAAGAGCAGCCCTCTGAAACGGAAGTTCATGTTTATCTTTTGCTTCTTCGTTATCGACTGTTACGTGGCCTGCTGATATCGTTCTGCCTGTGACGTAAGTAGACCATTTAGCATTCTGTGTTAGGTCGCCTTCTGTTGCATTACTGCATCGTCTGCTACTGCCGCGTGTCATCTTACCCTCAAGTATTGCATGGCTCCCAGCCTTCTGCGTTACATTCTTTTGCTGCGACTCCAACGTTCTCGCCGGAACTCTGCATTCGTCACTCCGTTCTACACTTAAATTTCTTTTTTTTTTTTTTTTTTTTTGATTGGAGGTTTAACGACCACCGTGAGCAACTCAATGGGCTATAAGCAGTCGCCCGTCACTAATTTAGGGTCACTGGTTCCAGGGAAGGGAGAGAGCCAGTGCCGTAAGACAAACACAACATCCATGCCTGACCGGGATTCGAACCCGGACCCCTTACGGACGAATGATCATAGGCCAGCGCCTTAGACCACTGCGCCACCGGGGCGGCACACTTAAATTTCAAGTGCTACCTTCGACAGAATTTCATCTCACCATTAGCTCTAGCCCACAACTTGGAGTACTCTTCGCACGTTACCAAACGCTCCTCTTCACTTGTACATGGTAGTTATGCGAAATCTGTTCCCCCATTTCAGTGGTCACTGCCATCTTCCGCACTCCTAGAGGTATCCAAGTTTAGTTATTTCAATTGCGCTGTGTTCCTCTCTGTCCAGAGGAATTTTTTCTCTAATCAGCAAAGCTTTCCTGTTACACTTTCAAGATATCCCCTGACTCTCACTCTCCAACCGGTTCCACCGGAGATGCTTGATGAAGTGCTCGCCTCATTTGGGCGAGTTGCGTCATCTTCCTGTCATTCTTTATATCTGCATGTACCAACTTCCGTAGGAAAGTGTGACTTGTCTTCTTATTTGAGTAAGCTATACTCTTCTTTCTGTGATATTATTGCAAACTTCTCAATGCTCGTATTGAATAGATGTTTTCAAAACTTCTCAGCCTCCCCGGTGGCGCAGTGGTCTAAGCGATGGCCTCTGATCATTCGTCCGAACGGGGTCCGGGTTCGAATCCCGGTGAGGCATGGATGTTGTGTTTGTCTTACGGCACTGGCTGTCTCCCTTCCCTGGAACCAGTGACCCTAAATTAGGGACGGGCGACTGCTTATAGCCCATTGAGTTGCTCACGGTGGTCGTTAAACCTCCAATCAAAAAAAAAAAAAAACTTCTCAGTCTTTCAATTTTAAAAGCTCTAAATCATGTTCGTGAATCTTACACTTCCTTGCCATCACCTTCCAGTGCTCAGCACTGATCTGTCTCGCCTCCCGTTTCTACTTCGTTCTCTAATCCCATCTCTCCCGTTTTTGCTACTTCCCTTTCCAAGGGCGGACGCCCCGGTTAGAGGCGATGGATCCTGTCCCCTACTGTTAGTAGCTCGGTCTTCAATTCCACTCTGGTTTCAAATGTTACTCCCTATCGATCTTCTTCTGTGATTTCCCCTTACAGTAATGTTCCACTTTGTTCAACTTCTCTTGTCCTGCCTATAGCCTTATCTATCCCCGTCGAGGTGCACCAGATGATCGAGGGACTTCCGCTTCTTACTCAGCAGTTGCTTCTGCCTTGATTAATGGTGATCATATGGAATTGGATTCCGAAGACTTTCGTCCGTTACCTTCTCGTTCGCTATTTGGTGACATCACTGCTCAACTAAATACTCTTTCTTTTACTGACTATGGAGCTGCTGAACTGCGTGAGGAAATTTCTGCTTTTGCTCTTACCGTTCCTGAGTTTTGCCTCATCGTGTACTCTCAATTCCTGCTTTCTGCTCGTGAGCTAAGTTTTTTACTCTCCCCTGATTCTGCCAACGTTCGTAGTGCGTTGTGGGCTCTGTTGTATTTGCAGCGTTACCTCTGCGATACAGATGAGTCGTCGCTAGCAGCAATACCGTTTCCCACCGAAGTTTTGTTCGATCGTCACAGCTTCTTCGACTATCTCGATATTGTGATTAAACTGAATGAAGACGATTGGAACTTGCCTTAAGCCACTAATCACAACACTCTGGAATCATGCGAACAAATTTGGAGTCATAAGTGCATCTACCGTGACTTAGCGATTCCGACTACACCTATTAATGAATCGTCTTCAATCGATATCTCCTCGTGATATTACGAGTGCTGTTTGCTGGATGTATTTCTCATTGTATCTTTGTACATTGCCTCTACTGAAACTTTACGTTCTGCCTCATTATTATGTTTTTTTCCCAACACAACTGTGTGCTTTCCGGTCGTGATGATCTCGCTTCCCTGCAAAACGTTTGTACGCTTGGGTGTTGCGCAGTTTTTCAATCACAGCTTTATTCGTGTATGTGTTTCCTAATCGTGATGTTCTCGCTTCCTGCACTGTGTTCACAACGGATTGCGTCAGAGTTATTTTGGTGAGTACGCCTCTATTTATTGTTTATATCCTGGGACGTTGTATATTAGCTCTTAGAACTTAAGTTATTTCGATGAATTTGCCTTTGTGATATCGTGCTTAATTCCAGGTTGTTTTTTCATAGTACTCAGACTATGAATATTTATAGGTCAGCTAACCTCACTTTTTTTTTTAATTGGAGGTTGCTGCACCTCGGACTCATAACGTCACTCACTGTACATAGTTTATGTTTAAATATTTTTGGTTGTACAAAGCTGACATTATGAACTCCGCTATTTCCTCGTGCAATCCTGTCCAGCTGCCTTTATCCACGAACATTGTGCAGTCGTTTCAGCCCAGAGGAATTCCACTGACTGCTTTTCTTGTTGTTTGTGCACCACTAATTGTACAGCCTCAATACAGTTGTTCTTGCATAGGTTTGCCGTTTCTGAGATGTTTGCACCTGTCCTCCTAGTGCCCACTAAATGAACCTCTCAAAGTTGCTTAAATTACGAGATTTCCCCCTATAACCGCTATCTTTGCTTCGTATAAGTCTGAATCCCTTGCGGTGAACTGATCAACGTCATCTAATGTACGTGAGGATGGGACACGTCTGATTGTTATTAGGTGTTCCTAATAATTTGCTACTTCAGTGTAAATATTCTCGTTATTGTTTCCAATATCATGAAAATTTCTTTACATGACACAGCTTTCGTTAGAACATATTTCTTAGTGAGGAGCGGAAATGGTACTTATGTCCTGTGTGAACTCTGGATTTCCCAGAAATTAAATATTTTAGTCAGTGCAACACCTTTTGTCTCTACCAGTTTTCATCGAGCAAGGACTTCTTTGGGATGATCGAATTTCATGCAATCGTTTTCTTTTTCAGGACTCCGTGTAAACAACTGCAATTTCATTTTAACAAAAAAAGTTAACTTGGCGGGACTAAATGATCAGGTAGCATTTCTAATTGCAAGGTATAATCCATGGCTAAAACATCAACCATGTCGCCCCGGTGGCGCGGTGGTCTAAGCAATGGCTTATGATCATTCGTCCGGAAGGGGTCCGGGCGCGAATACCGGTGAGGCATGGATGTTGTGTCTTACAGCACTGGCTCTCTCTCTCCTTCCCTGGAACCAGTGGCCCTAAATTAGGGACGGGCGTCCGCTTATAGCCTATTGAGTTGCTCACGGGGTAGTTAAGCTTCCAATAAAAAAATAAAAACATCAACCATGGATTTGTGATTTGTTGTATGTCACTGCTTACCCAAATTGAAAAACCTTTTAACACTCCATCGGTCCCTTTGCAAATACATATATTTATCTAGGTTATTAGGACGTTTGTGTAATCTTGTAGGTCCATATAAACCATTTCATGCTCAATCAATACAACGCAGAAATCCTGTAGGTTTTTCCGAAGGACAATAGAATTTTGGTCATTCACTGAAACATCTTAGGTTTAGTATATCTAGCTACAATGGAACAATACCATTTCTTGCTTCATTAAACATCAGTCTCGTCGTTGCCGCCCCAGTAGCGCAGTGGTCTAAGCGCTGGCTTATGACCATTCGTCCGTGATGGGTCCGGGTGAGGCATGGATGTTGTTTGTCTTACGGCACTTATACCTCTCTCCCTTCCCAGGAACCCTACAATTAGGTACGGGCGACTAATTATAGCTCATTGGGTTGCCCACGGTGGTCGTTACCCCAATAAAAAAAATCAATCTCATCGTTCGCAATTGTTTTGGGTTAATGAATTACAACGTGCTTTACTTTCAGGTTTGTGTTCCATCTTATGCAGTGAGAATGGGCCTGGACCCTCCCTATGAGGTATCACTTGGACCTTCCTTTTTCGGATGCTTATTTTTAAATATATTTGTACATGTTTTTAAATACAGTAGATCCCGCATGTAAAGAACCCGTATTTAGCAAGATCTCGGATTTAACCAGGTAAACGGGAATTTTTGTTTGACATAATGTTAATTCAAAGCTAATTTGATCGTTTTTAACGAACAAAACTTAATGAAGTCGTTGGATTTAACGAGGAAGAGAAAAGCTAGGATAATCACTTTTAACAAAGTCACAATTTAATAAAATTCCATATTTAATGAAGCAAGAAAAAAACCTGCTTCGTATTGTCTTGAAATGGATGTGCGCCAAATGACATGCATTTGGCACACATCCACATTTCGTCATTAGGTGAGCATAGGATGGAGGTTGATAAACGTGCTGTTCGGATGCTCCTACACCATTATTGGAAAAAAGGGTTAAACACAGCAGGAACCCAAGAAATTTGTGCAGTTGAAGGCGAGAAAAAACAGTGAACAGCAGCACTGCACTAAATGGTTCCGGTGTTTTAATACTGGGAACACCACTCTCAGGTCAAGTCGATTTCAGGATCGCCAGCGACCACTAACACTGACACCCTGGTCGAACCTGTGACAGTGAACCCCGGTACTGGTACGCGCCAATTGGCACGTGCGGTGGGGTTTTCCCAATGCACCATCGTTCCTCACCTGCATCAGCTTGGTTTCTCCTCCAGGCACCATCGAATGGTTCCCTATAAATTGACACCCCAGCAGGAAGAACGTGTCTCTCCCTGTTGCAGATTGCTGTCAAATCCACAGAATATAGTTTGACGTTGTATCATAACAGGTGATGAAAAGTGTATTTTCCTGCGTTATTCCTCAGCCGCTGAGGCTACGCCACGAAGCACAGCCATTGGTGCAAAGAGGGTAGTTCGGGAGGAAGTCATGTCGTGTATTTGGTGGAATTGTGAGGGTCTGTGCACTGGGAAATCATTCCAGATGGTCAAGCTATGGACAGGAACCTCTCTGCCGAACAATTGCAGCGTGTCCATGTTGCTCTGCGCCAAGGCTACCCAATGCTAATCAATAGGAAGCTGACGTTCCTACAAGTGGCTAATACCCCAAATCACACCTCTAGTGGGCCGCCCCGGTGGCGCAGTGGTCTAAGGCGTTGGCCTCTGATCATTGGTCCGTAAGGGGTCCGGGTTCGAATCCCGGTCAGGCATGGGTGTTGTGTTTGTCTTACGGCACTGGCTCTCTCCCTTCTCTGGAACCAGTGACCCTAAATTAGGGACGGGCGACTGCTTATAGCCCATTGAGTTGCTCACGGTGGTCATTAAACCTCCAATCAAAAAAAAAAAAAAACACTTCTAGTGGTAAACCGAAAATTACAAGAATTGAAAGGGATTGAAATCCTATCACATCTTCCATGCGGTCAGGACTTTAGCCCATCCGACTACCACCTGTCTCGCAGCATGGCCCATTTCCTACAAGGACGACAGATCGCTTCATTGGTGGGTGTGAAAAATCGGAGTTTGTCCTTGAAACCTGCCGAGTGGTACTGCCGTGGGATAGTGGCTCTGGTGGAACGTTGGTATATGACTATAGTAAACAACGGCCTGTACTTTGCAGAATAAGGTGAGTGTGTATGGCTTTTTTGCATCATAAAACTTTTCAGCTGCAAATGGGACGAACTTTTCACCCGTCCTAGTATACAGTTGCCGACGTAGATAAAAGAATACACTGAAAATTGGCAAACATACAGATTGCGCTACGCAGAAGACTATCCCGTATTGATTTCTTCCGCAGGTAAGCAGGATTTTGCAAATTAGGAATGCGTTAAAATGACGCGCGAGTCTATAGAGTATTATAGCTGTTCTAGGCAACTCTTGCTTTTTAATACTTCAGTAGCACGTCAAGCTGTTTATGTTACCAGGACATCGTTGGATGATTTTCAGCGTGGGATGGGGATTGGTAGGATGGAAGCAGGTTAGTCCTAGACGAAAGTTTCCAGAGCATTGAATGTTCCACAATATGTCATATGAAGACTCTGTAGACAGTTTCAACAGACAGGAGACATTTGTCGTCGACTAGAACAAGGCCGTTCTAGAGCCACAACTGCTGCAGACGGTCGCTATATGAGTCTGACTGTCAGAGGGAACGAAGAAATGTCCGATGGGCAACTCTCATTGAAGCTGGCAGCAGCTACAGAAACGAGGGTTTCCAGTACAGATGAGCACGGGCTCCTTTCTTAAGGCCCGTGCTGGTCCCGTCCGGTCCCTTTATATCATTATTTATGACTGGCCCATGGCCCAGCCCGGGTTTGAACACTTGTGCAAAATTTTCCCATGTGAATAAGGAAGAAATGAAACTCATTGTTTTACTCCTATTTATATTTTCAACATTCCATAAGAATGTTAGGGCTTCCCATCATACTCAGGTAACAAAATGTCCATTTTGTTTCCCAAGTGTACCAAATTAATTCGTTTACCTCTGCTCATCTTCATGTTTTCAGCGAATGACCGAAAATTTCCATTTTTCTTATTGTAGCTAGAAGAACTTTAAACTTTAGTCGCCAGAAAACTTTATACTATCAGTTTTCGTCGTATCTAGGAAGTGATACATAGTTGTTACTTAAAATACTCGCAGGCATTTTTAAGCTACGAAATGCACGCAATAAACAATAATTAAGAATTTTAGTCAAAGAACAAAAGAGAGACAATAGCCTAACTATTCAGTTGGGCGTTAGTTAATTGGGTTAGAAGTGTTAAATAAAATTAATTAAAAAAGTGAAAGGGGAGATTAACTTGAGCCCGGCCCGGATTAGTTTCCGGGCTTTTCGTCATGGCCCGTGTTAATCTCTAGTTTCCAGGCATACTGTTTGTAAAAGACTTCATCAACAATGCCTTTTTGCCAGACCAGCTGTTTGTGTCCCTTTAACTTCCGCCGCCCAGGGAGTTCGTTTAACGTAGTCTCCAACGTTGCACTTGGAGCACAGATCAGTTAGCAAATGTTATGTTTCATCGCAGTTCAGCTTAAGTACTGATTCGCGACGTGTTCTCTCATCTGGGGAGAGTCAGGGACTAGAAACAATCCCTCTCACATCCGAGAAAGGGACTACTCTGGTGGCAGTGCCGTGATGGTCTGGGCAGGGACCATGACGAACAAGGGCACAGACCTGCGCATCTTTCAGAGTCGCCTTTTACTATCGTGAGTTACAGATACGAGATCTTGAACCCATATGTCAGGCCATTCAGTGAAACAGGCGGTCCAAATCTTATTCTTGTGGACGAGAAGCCCAACCTCATCAAATATTTGATTTTCTCGAAGAGTAATATACTCGCCGGATGGAGTGGCCGCCCAGTCCCTGTACCTCAGTTCCATTAAACATCTGTGAGATGCTCTACGGAGATGCATTGGAGCTTACAAACTCCCTGCCAGAGGACTTCAAGAACTCAAAACAGTTCTTGCTGAGAAGTGGTCATTAATCTCTCAACACCTGATAAAAACCCTTATAAACAATATGACTCAGTGCTTGAGCTGCATGGCTTTTAGGGGTGATCCTACTCCTTATTAAAATACCGCATGTGTTAAGCAAAAGACTTTAAATATTGTTTTATGGATTGTTCTTTCCAGTAAATTACATGACTGTGATATTAACACTTGGAAATTATAAGATAGTGTTTTCTGCTGCTTGAGTTACATAAGATATAATGAATCCTTTACCAAATTTCATTGAATTCCCTCTTAAATATTTCAAGTTGTGTACGAATTAATAAAGTGTCCACTAATTTTGAGCACCAGTATACATCCTCATTATTGCTTTAACATTTCGATCACAGAACTGCAAAATCATCGTACGCCAGAGAACATTCAAAGATTGTCTCGTCTTTCAGTATTTGTCTTACGATGTTTGAATATAGACGACCCAACAATATCAGAATTAAATATCTCCAAGTGCTATACTTGTATGTTGGCATATCGTACGCGAAATGTCAGCTCAACGACGAAATGCCTCGATGGCTAACATTTTACCAACGGATGGTAGATCATTACAACTAACAAGCAAGCATATAGTTTTCCAGTTTTCGTCTATGGGATTTCTTTTCATTCTAGTCAGTACTTTGAAATTAGTATCTACGAGATATCCTGCCTATTTCACCTTCGGTTTTTGTTATGTAAATTTTAGTTACCTCTCGTTATACTCTGTGTACGCTTCTGACGTATACAGAGTATATAACGAGTGGTAGATAAAATACCGTTACGTCGGAAATAAAGAGTTTTTTCTTTAGGTTACACTGGCAGTCAGTCGTTCAAGTCGAGCAGACTTGGATAAAAATAGGACGGTGTAGCTGAGCAAGTGCGTTAGGTGTGAGTGCTATCAGCGAGATAGCAAACGATCGAAAAGGAGGCTTATTGCATACAGTGCGTTGTAACTACATACAGTGTGTTGCTACATTTTTGTTGTTTTGTTTGAAAGATGTTGAAATTGAAGCTCACAAAGCAAGCTTTTCTTGTGGGGGGAGAGACTGGAAATTACGTCCCTTCGAGTTCAAATGTTGCCCACTTCCACTCAAAATAGTACAGTTTGTACTTCTCATATTTCCCTTATAGGAAAGTATTGTGATTGTTCAAAAATTACACTTCCGGTTTTTGACGTCGTTTTACTAAAAATATGAAAACTAGGTAAATACACAAGTGCCAACTGTTGTAAATATCAAATAAAACGCAAAATTTACGTGAACGCCAACCACACAGCATTCCACAGAAATTCAGAATGAAAGCCAGCACTGAACGAATAAGTATGAGATAGTGAACGCAAAAGCAAGAAGATTCATTCAGTTCAAAGTTAAACACTCAGAGCGGCTTTCTGCGACAGCACAGATGACTGATTAACTTTTCAGTCCTACGGCACGTTCAGAAAGGTCACGCAGCAGGGAAGTCGCCAATACAAGGGGATGCGAGAATAAGTTGCAACCCACCCTGAAATTTCTTTTGCCCACCCAATTTCCGATGTGCCATTTTTCAATTTTTTTAACTTTAAAATACAAGGTCTGTCCGGAAAGTAATGACTCATTCAATAACAAATGTTTAATTAAAGTTATACTTACATAAAATTAAAATCCCTCGAAATAACATCCTTGAACATCAATACACCGCTGCCAGCGGTTCTGCCACGCCGCGTAGTTTGCCTGAAAGTCGGGAACAGGGATCGCTTTCAAAGCACTCGTCGCGGCAGTTTGAATGTTTGTAACAGTCCCAAAATGGTGTCCTTTCAGGCTGGATTTGAGCCGGGGAAACAAAAAGAAGGCCAAGTCAGGGCTGTAAGGAGGTTGGGGCAGCGTTGCCACGTTGTGTTTCGCCAGAAACTCTCTCACACTCAGCGACGCATAGCTCAGCGCATTATCGTGGTGAAGAACCCAAGTGTTGGTGATCTCCGGGAGGACGCGCGCAACTCTATTCTTCAGCCGTTGAAGCACTTCCACGTAAAATGCAGCCTTGACCGTTTGTCCGAACTCCTTATGGACAACACCTTTATATTCAAAGAAGACAATCCGCATCGATATCATTTTCGATTTGCACATTCGAGTCTTCTTTGGTCGAGGAGACTCGGGAGTATGCCACTCTGAGCTCTGTCTTTTATTCTCCGGATCGTACTCAAAGACCCACATTTCATCACCTGTTATCACTTTCTTCAAAAAATCACGTTCACTCCTCACACGGTACACAAGCTCACTAGAAATCGACACACGGTTGTTCCTCTGTTCATCGATCAAAACCTTAGGAACCAATTTGGCGCAAACTTTCCGCATCTGCAATTCTTGCGTGATGATTTCATGCACAAGGGATTTCACGAGTCCCACGTGCTCTGTTACCAATCGAACACTCAGACGTCGGTCAGAGTCCAAAACCGCTTTAACCTTTTCCACATTGTCCGAAGTGTGAGACGTTGAAGGGCGCCCTAAGCGTGGCTCATTCTTGACGCTCTCTCTTCCCTCTGTGAACGTTTTTTGCCACCGAAACACTTGTGCTTTCGATAAAGCATCCTTCCCGTAGGCTTTCTGTACCATATCAAGCGTCTTGGTAGCGGATTTTTCAAGTTCAACACAAAACTTTACCGCGTATCGCTGTTAGACACTCTTCTGCATTTTGACCGTTAGGCGACGCTCACACAGCTGTCCACTTCGCAAGCGATCCTCACTCTGTAAAAACTCAGAGCCAACTGACGAGACATCGATTGTTTACCTAACATACTCCGTCACGCCCTGAGACTCCGGCCTTTCTGATTGGCCCAGGAAAAAAGTGGTCTCATTACTTTCCGGACAAACCTTGTATAATCTGCACTTTGCCGAGTAATAAGTCTCGTGTTTTTCGTTGTGTAGCCGTACGTATTTCCCATAGAAAGTGCTTTGTTTACGTCTCCGTAGAATGGTTATCAAATCAGCAACTCCCAATGCTATGAAAATGCAATTGTTCTCCACTCTTCTAAAACCTTAGTTTAAACCTTTTTAATGTTAGTACGGCCAGGAGCGAATGGGTACGGTGAATAGGAATTCACTCGGGGAGGTTTACTAACTGCTGTGCTGTTTGTTTGTGCTGCTAAGTAGATTCTAGCACGAAAAGTGGAGTCTACTATATCATGCTGCCCCAGTGGCACCGTTGTGTAAACGTTGGCTTTTAACTATTCGTCCGAGATGGGGCTGGGTTCGAATCCCGTGAGGTATGGATGTTGTGTTTGCCATAAGGAACGGGCTGTATCATTTATCTGGAACCAGTGGCCCTGAATTAGGGACGGGAGACTTTTTATAGCCCATCCAGAAGTGGCTCACCGTAGCCGTTAACACAAAGAAAAAAAAAAAGCTATACTAGTGCTCTTAAACTTTTCTCGGGGCAGTGAGGCAGCAGGATGTGGCTGACAACTGTTTTGGAGGAGAGAAGTGCAAGGTAAGGTCGCTGGCTTGAAGGAAGGTAGTTATAAAGAGGGGTTAGGTGCTGTATCTGCGTATCACGACGTTAAAATTTGATTTAGATAAACAAAAAGAACATTTTCTTTTAAAGAAATTGTTTGACTACAGTTATTTTTGTAAGCAAACATGCAGAATTTACAAAAGCAATTAAGACAATGCATTCACAGTAAGAACCACGTTGAAGGCCACATTCTGCTAACACGTGTATCTTACACTAATTGCGTAACTAGTCAGATCTCCCTGTGTATGTCTCCGGAGGAAGGGGTGGGGATTTGCAAGAATATCTTTATAGCCGGTAGTGAAAAGAATTAAAAATTCTTGCCTTCAGAGTTTTTGCAAATAAAATTGCTCTCAAACTTGCCCCAGCAAAAATAATACTCGCCCACCCTGATTTCAAAGTCTAGCGAAGTCACTGTCACGGAGGTTAGGCATATCCTCGTATTGTTCTGTGTACCTCTCTCAGCTACTTGAGACCGTTCCTTTCGTGCGTATGACGTGTCCACACCTCGCATACTGTGTACCATGGTTAGTTACGTGGCTAACTAAAAGAAAACACTGATCTATAACTTTCTTTTTCGGTACAATTTGAGGTAAATTTACTCTCATATTTTGCATATCTCTTTTTACGTGCTTCAAATCAAGAATTCACGCCCCCAATGTAACCATTCTGGGAGGGCAACCGACCCCTGTCCTCCCGGTAGCCACAGCCCTATTGCTAGGTACGTCCATTATTTACTGTTGACTGGTCTACAACGAACGTTGTGAATCTTCAAATGGTGTACAGTGTTAGATCATTTAATTAAAATTGCATTTAAGACATTATCTGTAAGTCTTTATTTTTGATATTCATTTTCTAGTGTGAACCCTGAAACTTTTCTTGACTTATTCCTGGAGCAAAGGCTTTGAATCCTTTCCAGGTTTTCCTTTGCTAAACACTAAATTTATTATTTTCGAGTGTAAAATACTTCATAAAGATCGACATCTTCCTAAATCTTCAGTAGCACATTAGTGCTTCTATATCACAGTAGAGGCTAGTTTATTTACTAATATGCGTACAACAAGAAATCCCATGTGAAGTTGGCGAATTGTTAGGTGAAGGTCAGCTGAAAGAACAAAAGCAGTGCTTTCTTTCAACTAACAACACTTCTTAATGCATTGGGGTAATTGTGGCCCTTTATTGGCGTGCTGTCGGGGATGTGAGCCTCGAACACTTTTTTGTTTTTGAAAGGATTAACTTTTTGTAAATGAGTAGTATGCAAAACTAGGCAGCCGCCCCGGTGGCGCAGTGGTCTAAGCGATGGCCTCTGATCATTCGTCCGAACGGGGTCCGGGTTCGAATCCCGGTGAGGCATGGATGTTGTGTTTGTCTTACGGCACTGGTTCTTTCCCTTCCCTGGAACTAGTGACCCTAAATTAGGGACGGGCGACTGCTTATAGCCCATTGAGTTGCTCACGGTGGTCGTTAAACCTCCAATCAAAAAAAAAAAAACTAGGCATTCAGTTGTTTAAATGTATCTGGATAATATCGTTAAATTCATAAGCTACATACAGTTTGTTACATTGGAAAGTTATACGGTGTGTAAAAAAATCCACCTGCGGACAGATATCCCTGAAAAGAACAGAAATGTGAAAAACTGATAGTAGATAGAGACGACTGGCACAACGACAGCGCCTTTAGTATCGCGTTTCATAATTTATCCAAGCTGTCTGGGGTATCATGATGGATAGCGAAAATTTCCAATTTTCAAAATTTGTCTGTGGGGTATCCAAGTTATAAAAAAAAATTCAACTTTTGTCGGTAAACATGCTGCGTTGAGTTCCGATACATAAGCCATTAGGCACTTTCAACATTTGTAGTGGCACTAAAGATTATAGTGGACGGTATGTTGTGTTACTTCTAAATTTCATGTACCAAACCTTATTGGGGTTATATTAAAATTTCCATCTGTTCTTGTTTTAAAACCTCACCCTGTACTTTTGTCTCAACTGATGTGAATGCCAGACTATATAAAAAAAACGGAAGATCGCTTTTATCGTTTGAAAGTGCATTCTTGTCCTGTTCGTTCACCAACAGTTGATGTAAGGGTTTCGATTGATAGAATGGCAAATTCCGTTTCTGTTCAAGCAATTTCATGAGGTATATAGGATATTTCAGTTGGATATCAGTTTGACTGAAACTGCGAGAGCACTATAAATAGCTGAAGCAGAACTTGCTTGTTTATTTTTGCTGTTTTGGGGCCTCATATTGGAAGAAAGTGGTTCGCAAATAAGAATTTAGTGAGGGTTTTTTTTTTCTATGAGAAGATGCCTCGAAAGCGCAATGTTTTTAGATGCAAATCCAATTATGGTGAGTCAGTCTTATATCCCAGCTTCCAGTTTCCCACAAAAGCCTGGACTTTCAAGTTCGATGGATTCTTTAGATAAATAGCAAACATTTTGAGTCTGGCGGTAATTCCCTTGTACGCACTGATCACTTCGAAGGACATTATGGAAAGTAAAAACTGTACAAAGATGCAAAAGTTAAAAATGAAAGCATTTTGTTGGAGAAGCACACTGAATTCAGATTCCTGAAAAAGAAAAATATTTCCGTACGACTCTCATAAATGCTCCCTTTAAAAGTCAATGAACATGAAATTTTCTCCCGAATATCTAAGGAAAGAGAAGCAGTCCAAACAGCACTTAGCTAAGACACAGCTTATTACATACGAACAAAAGAATTAAAGTGCGTTTTTGAAGAACAAAAATTAAAGAATCAGTGTTTGATATAAGCCGTGACAGTTTCAAAACAAGTAAGTCGTTCTCTCTCTGGAGCAAATTCAGGTTTTTGTGGTTGGTGTTATTTTAGACATCACTGCCACAGAGTTTCAGTTCGTCAGCTATTTTTGCTTTCACAAACACCAAAACTAGCTGAAAAGCAAGATAAATTTTAGTTTTTTAACTTACAAAATATCCGGGGTATTAATTTTTTTCCATTTATTAATTTAGTTTTGAACTAAAATTTTGTCCATAAAAAGATAGTTGTCAAGACACTTTTCCATGAAAATAATTTCTCTGGGGAAAATTCCGCATTGGTTTTAACTACTTTTCAAATATGTTAGATAAGCTTTTTTGAAAAGTAGTTCGTTAGAACCGGTAGAGTACGGTCTTTTCTAAAAACCAAACTTAAGCTTAGAGTGTTTACAAGAGCCCTAAGCTTTAGTTTGGTTTTCGGAAGTCAACAAATCATTGGTTTCAAAAAAATTTTAATATCATTTAAAGGTCAATATTTATTACATTTTGTTCAGACATGTTAAGATAAATTAAATTTATTAATGTTCTGAATACTACCCAGAAATTCTGTCATTTATAAATGTACACTATATTATCAAAAGCATTTGGACACTGCCAAACATTTGCATAAACGGTTGCGCAGGAAGTTGTGCTGTGTGAGTGGGGAGGTAAGTAGAGCTGAGATGTTCTGTCGTGTTATCAGTAACTTTGAAGCGGATATGCCACGTGGACGTGAACTTTCGGAGTTCCAGCGTGGGCTGCTCATAGGATGTCATTTGATTAACGTTTTCATACTGAGCATTGCAGTTAAACTAAACATACCAAAATCGACTGTAAGTGATGATGACTTCGAGAGATGGAAGCAGGACGGTTCAACTACAGCAAAAAAAAACGTTCAGGAAGGCCGCACAAACTGACGGAACGTGACAGAAGAGCCATGGTAAGAAATGTTAAGAAATCCCGTTCTTCCTCTGCAGTTTCCATCAACTGAAGTAGGAAATGCTTGTAATGGCTCGGTTAGTACCATAACTATCCGCAGAGAGTTGCACACTGTGGGTTGTTATGGTAGAGCACCGGCACACAAAAAACACATCACTACCGCCGTGAATGCAAAGCGCCGTTTGAAGTGGTGTCTCCCATCATTCCTGGACTGTGGGTGACTGAAAAGCTGTTCTTTGTAGGGATAAGTCACTTTTCACTCTTCCAATCTGATAGGCGTGGTTAGATTTGGCGACAGCCCGGGGAACTATTGTCGTCGGACCGTGCTTTCCCAACTGTTAAGTTCGGCGCAGGCTCCATTATGGTATGGTGTAGTTTTTCGTGGATGGGACGTCGCCTGTTTTGTTATTATACCATGAACCCTGATGTGTAGATCGCTCGACGTTCTGGATAATTCTGTCCTACCACATTGTGGCAGTTATGGAAATGACAGTTTTCTCATCCAACACGATCGAGCTTTCTGCCGCACTGCGCAACGTGTGCAGGACTGGTTTCTTGAAAATGAGATGGAATTGTTTGACTGGCCTGCTCAGAGTCCTGATCTTAATCCCATAGAACACCTCTGGGATGAACCGGAGCGACGGATACGAAATCTTGCACGACGACAGTCTTCGCTCTGTACTCTGGCAGCAACTTTGCCGGACGAATGGCGAGATCTACCGGAAATTGGTTGATAGTATGCCTCGACATGTTGCCGCTGTCATACAAGCAAAAGGTGGACCGACTAATTGCGATAATAAAGCCATTTGTCCCAAAACATTGTGGTGGCCGAATACTTTGGATAATATAGTATATTTCCAAAAACAATTTCGCTGTCGCAAGTCAAACGGTATCCCAGAAATTTTACATTGAGCAAATAAAATACCAGACAGTTTGTCATCAAATACTTATTCTCCACGATCAATAACTTGAATAATTTGGAAAATAACTCTTGACGTTTTTGATTACGGCCGTTGTTCGGGAGCTTCAGAACAAAATTTGTTTTGCAAGATATGAGCTCTGTATCGAATATATCTGATACATATATGTGGAAGAGCTGGATAGTTATATATCAAGAATTTCTTTTCATATATATTATTTTTTTGGCCTGTTGTTCCACTTGCTTGAACTATTTACAAACGCCGAAAACCATTGAGGGCATGGACGTCGCCAAGGGGATGCGAAAGTGCGCGGGAGCCCACCCTGAAATTTGTCTTTCCCACCCTGCCGCCCACCCAGTTCAAGATGTGCCGTTTTTCAATTTTTTTAACATTAAAATGTAATCTGAATTTTGTCAGTAATACTAAGTGGTGTTTTTCGTCGTGTAGCCTTTACGTACTTTCCCCATAAGAAGCGCGTTGTTTACTTCTTCGTAGAAAGGTTATCAAAATAGCATCCACAGGGCTATGAAAATTCAGTTGTTCTCCACTCTTCCAAATCTTTAGTTTAACCTTTTTTTTTTTTTATGTTAGTATGGCCAGGGGCGAATAAGGAAGGTGGATAGGAATTCACTGAGAGAGGTCATTACTAATTGCTGCTGTTTCTTTGCTCTACTAAGTAAGGGATTCCAACACAGAAAGTGAAGTCCAAAGCTATACCAGCGCTCTAAAGACTGCCCCAGTGCAGTGTCGGAACGGGACGTGTGGCTGACGCATTGTAACAGCGGATAGACGGGCCACAGTGCAAGAAATGACTCTGCAATTTAACGCTGGTGCACAAAAACGTGTAAGCAGCCACACCATCCAGAACCATCTCCTCGCTATGGGATACAAAAGCCATCGTCCCACGAGGGTACCGCTGCTGACCGCACATCACAGGGTGCAAAGATTAGCATAAGCGCGGGAACATCGCCACTGGACCCTAGACATGTGGAAAAATGTTGTCTGGACTGATGAGTCGAGATTCACGTTGGTACATGCGGATGGCAGAATACGAGTACGGTGCAAACCACATGAAACGATGGATCCTTCTTGCTAGCAGGGTACTCTTCAAGCTGGTGGGGGTGGCATTCTCGTCTGGGGACTGTTTACGTGGACTGAAATGGGACCCCTGGTACGTGTGACATCGTCCCTCATAGGCCAACGTTACCGGGATATCCTGGACGACCATTTGCTCCTGTTTGTTCGTCTTCAACATCCCACTGGGGACCTCATCCTGCAACAAGGCAATGCCCCGTGCCATCGCTCCCGCATTGTATATGTATGGTTGGATGAACACTCCACCGACGTGACCTCGCTTCCTTGGCCAGCTAGGTCACCTGACCTCAATCCCATCGAGCACATCTGGGGTGCCATCGAGAGGGATGTTCGAGGCTCTGACCCTCTCCATCAAATCTTTGTGAACTGTGGGAGCTTGTTCAAGGGTCGTGGATCCGTATGGCTTCCCAACGCTTCCGGTGTCTTGTCGAGTCCATGCCGAGACGAATCGCCGCCGTCATCAGGGCGAAAGGTGGTGCTACACGTTACTAGACAGGTATCTCTAATTCAATTGCTCTTCAGTGTACATGTATAGGAGAGGAGATGATTGCAATTCCACAGCAGTTGGACCATTTATCCGGATAGAACAGTTACATGAGTAGAAGAAGTCAGTAAGTTGTAGCGCCACCTCTCGCTCGGATACAAGCAGAAACCCAGCGTGGCAGAGACACAAACAGTTTACGGATACTGTTCTGAGCTATGGAATTCCAGATGGTGTCCAAATTGTGGGCCAATTCGTCGACATTCCGGGATGGGTGTAGGTGGGGTCCCATCATGTTTGATCGGTGAGAAATCGGGTGATCGGCCTGGCCTAGAAGGTTGTCGACATTACAGAGGCAGGCCCAGTAGAGCTATGCCGTGTGTGGCCGGGTAGGCTCGTAGAATGCGTCGACTTACCGTTGAGCCGTGAGGGTAGTATGGAGGACTTCGAAGGGTGTTCAGCTGTCGTAGGAAATAGCTTCCTAGACAGTCAGATGGGGTGTCCAAGCACTCTGCCGTTGCATGGTAAAGGCAGGATTCGTGCGCTGGTCATCGGCGCTAAGTGCAAGCCGTGACTCCTCACTGAAGACAACATGACACCACTGGACATTAACCCTCGTCGATCAGGTCCGACACCACTGCAAGTGGCGTCTGCGATGCTCTCTGATCAGTAGTAGGCGGCGAATTGGCCTCCTCGAATGTAATCCCTGTGCCGCAACTCGTCTGGCAACGGTCCGAATACCCACTTCCGTACCTGTGGACGACGCAACATGGCCACGGATTGTTGAGAGCGACGAATTCGGTTCTGTTCATGCGGCTCTCACAATCGCTCAATGTTCGAGTTCCGTCGTTGCCCTCGGCCGTCCACTGCCCGTGTGCCGCTGGATTGTGGCGCCGTGTTCGACCTATTGGCGCCAACATCGTCCGATTACCGCGTTGCTCCGATCCTAATGCCTGGCGATACGGCGACTTGACCAGCCGGCTTCTCTCAGCCCAATTATATATCCTCTCGCAAACCCGCTCGACTTCTCGTGGTGTGCATGGATCCGTTGTCGTGGCATCCTCACAGTCCGGAGGTTAATGTACCATCAATTCACTGTGACAATTGTCCCGTACGTCGACGCATTCTACGACCTGTTGTGTCGCCCTTTGCCCCTGATAAACCCTTCTCGATGCGGTTCCCATGCGCTGTCGCAGGCAGCTATTTAGTCATTGGTCGTTATTTTTTAATTAATCATTTGCATATTCGGCAATGAGGTACTTGCATGCAGAGTTTCATTAGGATCAAAGGACTTTCTCAGGGTGCTTCGTTCTTTTCTTTTTTATTTTGATTTTTTTTCACAAAGAGTGTGTGCGCTTAGGCTGCAAAATAAAGAAATTCGAAAATGTTGCACTGTTTATCTTTTTCTTATTGAATAGTGTTAAAAGAAATTTTTATTGTATTGCAATAGCCTTTTTTATAGCTTTCTCCTCCCCTAGTTTAATACTGAAAATTATCAAGTATTCTCATTTGTTGTTATTCCTTAAATTGACAACAAATTAATATTTGAAAAAGCAATAAAAGTTGGGTTTTTTCTTATTGAAGGTTTAACGACCACCGTGAGCAACTCAGTGGGCTATAAGCAGTCGCCCGTCCGTAATTTAGGGTCACTGGTTCCAGGGAAGGGAGAGAGCCAGTGCCGTAAGACAAACAAAACACCCATGCCTCATCGGGATCCGGACCCATCTTGGACGAATGGTCATAAGCTAGCGCTTAGACCACTGAGCCAACCGGGCGGCCAATAAAAGTTTCAATGATACTTTTACTCGAAAAACTGTGGTTCCTACTTTTCCATTTTCAAGCTGGATATTTTGCACTTAATCCTTATGCTTCTGTTTCTGATAACGGCGGTGGAGGTATAAAGAAAATCTTACGCATCTTTTTGACATAATAAAAGAAAACGCAGACCAAATTTTTTGATGAAAGTAATAAGGAAAAATGTTTTCAAGAAACTCTTCACACTCTCGCTTATTTGCACTGACTGATGAAATTCTTATTGTCCAACATTTTTGGTCCATGACATTTCTCTAATCTTTTCGATTTAGAGAATCGTTCGCCACAAGAAACCTCCTCCACGAAAAGTTATCCACCCTTTTTAAGCGAAGTTCTGTGCACAAATTTAAATTCATCCGTATTTTGTAACGTGGAGGATTTCTCCGGTTGCCAGTGTCTTCAAGTATTTTACTTTTGCTGGATACCATGCTCGTTGCCTACTAATTTGACTAATTTGCTCATAACGTAAAAACAAGGTGATTTTCTAAAGCTGAGGCAATGGAGAGGGCATGTTTTGTAATTGAAACTTATTCCAGTTTCATGACAATTTATACGAAATGTATTGATAAATTTAGTGAAACTCCATTTTCAGCGCCTTTAGCGTTAAATTTGCCAAGTAACTATAGCAACTGAGAATGTACTAATGTAGCCAGTTTTGCCAAACGTGTCAAACTCAAAAAGAACTTTTGCCGTAACCGAAATGGTCTCTCGTAGCGTAAAACTGAAATTTATTAAATTTCCAATTCCAGAACTAGAGGGAAATTTAACTGGAAATGAAATTTAAAATGGCCAAAATTTAATGAAATTTTATGTCCTATCATTCGCAAAATTATTTTTTGAAGAATCTGGGAAAACCACATTTATTGTCCTTCAGTACCTCTAGCAGGAAATTAATGAACTGATTCGAAAATTTAAGTATTTGAGAAAGAAATGTTAAGCCAAATCTGAGAGGCACAAAAATATTCCTTCACAAGAGAACTTCAATTTCTTAAATGTTCGACTTTGACAGCCCTTAGTCGTAAATTCATAAAGAATATGGGATATTTAAAGTGCCAAACTTAGTGACCTTTGATTTCCTACTAGCCGCAAAAATAATTTTTGAAATATCTGTAAAAACAAAAAAATTCAATGTGCGCGAACAGTCAAACTGATTACATTAGCACTGTTTCTGACAAAACGTCGTAATAATTTGATAGATTCGCATTTCAAAAACCGCAAAAACATTTTTCTTGACTTGAATTTTTTTTTTTTTTTTTTTGTTGATCTGATGGATGAAAATTTCTGAGGCGATAAGAAGGGGAAGGAGGCGCCCCAGAATCGTTTATCGCCTAGGGCCCCAAAAGATTTAAAGTCTCCTCTGCACATACCCAGTGTGTTTCTACACTAAATACACACCGATTATGATTACAGTTTTCGTTAAGGAATATTAAGAAAAACTCTGAGCACTGGTAATTTTTCATCATCTTTCCAAAGTTATTTTTGACATTGAGCGTGGTCCACTGCGCAAAGCAAATATTTGGTGTGGTGCAGCCCACCAGAAGTGCTTCAGATTATTTTTAAGCCAATAATTCCTATGGCTTTTAAAAAAATTCAAAAATTCAGCTACTTAAAAACAGTGAAAGAAAGGGAGCAAGGCAATCGTGGGGAGTTTTATGTTCCAGAAGTAGAACAAATTACATTTCCAACTGAGCAGGTAAATTTGGCAGCGTGCCGTAAATCAGATTTTAATTATTTATTAATTGTACTACGAATTATTTTCTTTTAATTTGATATCATAACGTGAGACGCATTTTTGCAAAACTCTGTTCCCTGTTATCAACAGTGCTTCTTTTCCTCTTTAATTTTTTTTTTTTTTAAAGGATTGGATTTGTTTTCAATTCTATAGGAATTAACTCAGTAGGTATTAGACTAGTGCCGCCATCTATTCTTTACATTTGACAATATTCACGGTAATTTGAACAAACATATTAGTAGGTCGCGCCATCTGTCGGGCTAAATTTAAATTTCCACGTGGTTTTTTTTTTTTTACTTAAACTAAGAATTTAATGCATTAACAGTGCCTGATTACCGCTCGTGCCCTGAAGGCACTTTAAAAAATTGTTTACAAATGATCTGATCGTTACTGAGCTTCTCTTTATTATTTTTTATTTGTTTTTCTCATAATAGTAATGTAGTCTATAGCATGGTCCATTTGACAGTTCTGCCATGAAGTGGTTCATGTTATTGCCATACAATTTGCACGTTTTGAGAATCGCTGTCTCCTCTTTTGGGCTTTAGGTATGGGCGCGCATATCGGGGGCCCAGAGGAGGCATTTGCCTTTCCCTTGGAATCTGATCATGCTTTTTCTATTCATGAAAGATATTATTAATTCTGATTCAGTTTTTTGTTTGAACTTCTGGATGCGTGTGTAATTGTGTATGTAGTGAAAATTGGAAAAACGTTGGGAATTGAAGCGAAAATTAACAGTAGAAGGTAGTAACTAAATTTTATATTGCACGTTGGCTATAGCATACAGTATGGAAAAGAATAAAAGGGAAGAAATGAAAAATATTTCATCCTCTGCAGCAGCGGTTCACTGCTAGACAAAGGGCTCCAAAGTTTCAGCTATAACTTTGTCTTGTGACGTACAGAGGTGAAGCACATGTCAAGACGGCAAAGTTGCAGCGCCAAGCTTCGTCGGTGTACTTTAGTCGGAAGAACAACTTGCTCCGGAGAGAAGCGTGGGTTCGAAATTCACCACCGGCAAAATGGAATTGTTTCGTTTCCCGAAAGTAAAAAATGAATCTCCTGGCCGTGAGGTTCGAAAATAATGTGTGATGCTCCTTCCATACATCGTCTGAAATTAATGAATTACTTCTACAGTGAACTCTCCTTCAAGCATGGTTTGCCGACTGACCCGGAAACTTACGATTTCGTCTCAGTCCTTTCTCAAGGGTAGGATATGTATGTGACGTGCCTATACCCAGTGGCTGACTGGAGATCCTTAAACGGCCCTGGAAGTAGAGGTATGCATGGCCCAGGCCGCAGGCCACGTCAGTCTCTTTTTAGTTTAGAGAACAAAGCAACTGGCCGGACCGGGCTTTTTCCCAGACACTTACGACCGGGCCAAGACGGGCCGGACTAAGTCGACGCATTCTTTTTATCGCAATGGTGAAGAAAGAAAGCAGTCGTGTTAACCGATTCCCTGGTCTGTTTAACTGTTTTGCTGGCTTTACTTCTATGACGTAGCCCAGGGTGTAATCACAAAAGCAAGGAGAGACACTCGGTGCTTTCTGCCATCTGTAGGTATTAAAATGGTAAAACCACTTTGGGGCTTGTTGACAACAAAAAGATTCGACTCCGAGCGGGTGTGTGTGTTGTGTGGAGTGGGGGAAGGAGGTGCCTGCAGCAGGGACGTCGCCAAGGGGATGCGAGGGTAGCCCAACCTGAAATTTGTCTTGCCCACCCTGCCGCCCACCTAGTTCAAAATGTGCCATTTTCAATATATATTAAGAAAATACAACGTGGTTTGTCACAAATATTTATTTTTTCAAGTCTACCATGGTTTCGCTTGGTATTGATCTACCTTCACCGGGACGAATGGATTCAAATTGTATATATGATATCATACACGGTGTTTGGGGATGTAAGGTCAGGTGATGCGTAACATCACAGCCTCTCCTTGACAAATGTCAACCCCGCCTTCTCGTGGTGCATCCTGTTCCCACTAAAGGGGCTCTGACGACCGCCCATAGCGGTATAACTATACCATCGGGATTAGAGGAAATTCTATCCCACACTCACCAACCCGCTTGGCCAGCGTGGTGAGTTATGGCCAAACCCCTCCAAAATGATTCCACAACTTAAATCTTGGCCCTCAGTCTCCGGCAGCTGGAATGTACCTGGCCAAGGCAGCGGCCAGTGCGACATGAAGGCAGAGGGTGCTAAGAATCCCCGGAGGACCGGACTAGGCTGCCATCTGATGCTGACCTTGGCTACTTACAATGGACGCTCCCTATCTTCTGATTCAAGGCTTCTTGAATTGGAAGAGGAACTACAAAGGATCAAGTGGGACATCGTGGGGCTAAGTGAGGTAAGGAGAAAAGGAGAAGATCTCATCGAACTGAAAAGTGGACATCTCTTCTACTATCGTGGGACAGATACTGGCAGAACTAGTGGTGTTGGATTTATAATAAACAAGAAACTGAAGGATAAAGTTGTAGAAGTTGAAAGTTCCTCTGACAGAGCTGCACGACTTGTTATCCAACTCTCGAAAAGATACCAGGCTCAGATTATTCAAACTTATGCACCCACCACAAGTCACCCTGAAGAAGAAATTGAAGAATTTTATGAGGAAATTTGTCATCTAAATAATAAAGGTAAGCAGCACTTGAAAATAATTATGGGAGATTTCAATGCAAAAATAGGGCAACGGCAACAGAATGAAACTTCAGTAGGTAAATTCGGTCATGGCAACAGAAACCAGCGTGGAAATACTCTCGTTGAGTTTGCAGAGGCAGAAGGGTTTTTCATCTTGAACTCCTTCTTCAAGAAAAAGCCACACAGGAAATGGACATGGAGACATCCAAATGGGACGACAAATGAAATTGATTTTATTATGTGTAACAAAAAATTCGTCATAGAAGACTGCAGTGTGCTAAACAAGTTCAACACAGGTAGTGACCATAGATTGGTGAGATGTAAGATGCACCTCAACACTAAACTTGAACGTGGCAAGCTCATAAGACAAACAAAATCTATTGACATAACCAACCTTAAAAAACACCATAATACCTTCAAGTTAGAACTGAAGAACAGGTTCTCTGCTTTAGAAGGCCTAACATCGGAAGAAGTGGACATCTCTGAAGTTAACAGAAAAGTAACCAAAGCTCTTATGGAAACAGCAACAAAATTAGCTGGGTCTAAGAACAAGTTGCATGTGAACAAATTATCAGGAAAAACCAAAATGTTGATGCAAAAAAGAAGAGAGATGAGGACAACTAAAGAAGCTGTGACTTCCAAAGTGGAATATATAGAGCTATGCAAGACAGTAAGAAAAAGTATCACTGAAGACGTAAGGAAATTCAACTGTGAACTAGTGAGGAAAGCAATTGAAAACAACCAAAGCCTAAAGATAGCAAAGGGACATCTCAGTAAGGGAAGAAAACAGATTATGGCACTGAGAAAAGAAGATGGTTCTGTAACAAGAAATAGAGGCGAAATTTTGACAAGAGTGAAAGATTTCTACTCCAAATTATATGAAAGAGATGATATATGCACTCCAGACATCATGAAAGATACCAGTACCAGAGTTCCTCCAGTCCTTCCAGCAGAAGTTGCACATGCAATCAAGAACATGAAGCGAGGAAAAGCTCCAGGAGAAGATGGAATTACTGTAGACATCATACAAGAAGCAAGTGGAGAAATCGAAACAGTACTCGCCCAAATTTTCACTCGATGCCTTAATGAAGGAAAGATTCCTGAGGATTGGAACACCGCTACAATGATCCTGCTACATAAGAAAGGTGACATTGAGGATCTCGGAAACTACAGACCTATCAGCCTCCTATCAGTAGTTTATAAAATCTTCACTAAAGTTCTTTCACACCGCTTGAAGGTAACACTGGACATGGCTCAACCGAGAGAACAAGCTGGATTCAGGAGTGGCTACAGCACAATAGATCATATCCACGTGCTGAGAGAACTAATTGAAAGAGCGAGGGAATATGAACTTCCATTGTGCATGGCTTTTATCGATTATGAAAAAGCCTTTGATTCGGTGAAACCGTCAGCAGTTACAATGGCTCTGAAAACCTGCGGTATTGAAGATGCATACATTAATATTATTAATAACATCTATGAAAATGCAAGAGCAACGATTAGGCTGTTTGAAAATACAACACACGTAAAAATTGGAAAGGGAGTGAGACAAGGTGACACCATATCTCCGAAGCTCTTTAATGCCACATTGGAGGGTGTTTTTCAGTCGCTGAGCTGGGAAAACAAGGGGATAAAGATTAATGGAGATTATCTAACCCACCTTCGTTTTGCTGATGACGTAGTCATTTTTGCAACTACCCCATCAGAGCTGCAGAGTATGATCCAGGAACTTGCTGACAAGAGTAAAGAAGTGGGATTAAAAATGAACTTTCAGAAGACAAAAGTGATGTTCAATGCTTTTACAAGAAATGAAGATTTATCGATTGATGGAGAAAAGCTGGAGATAACAGACACGTACGTTTATCTTGGACAGCAGATATCAAGTGAGGGTCACATTGATGAAGAAATTAATCGGCGTACAAAACTTGCCTGGAGAGCTTTTGGAAGAAACAGCATAATTTTCAAGAGCAATATGCCATTATGTCTTAAAAGAAAAGTGTTTGATCAATGCATCCTTCCAGTGCTTACGTATGGTGCAGAGACGTGGACCTTAACTAAAAGAGACGTACAAAGGCTGCAGACAACTCAAAGCAGCATGGAGAGGTGCATGCTTGGTGTAACCAGGAGAGATAAGAAGAGGAACTCGTGGATCCGAAAAATGACAAGAGTGGAAGACGTCATGATCAGAGTTAAAGCCCTGAAATGGCAATGGGCTGGACATACTGCCAGAAGGACAGATCATCGATGGACAGCCGAAATTTTAGATTGGATTCCAAGGGACAGGAAAAGACCCAGAAGAAGACCACATGGGAGATGGGTGGATGAAATTCGAAAGTATGCAGGGGTGACATGGAGGAGACTGGCACAAGACAGACCGTTGTGGAGGAAACTTGGGGAGACCTTCGTCCAGCAGTGGATTGATAATGGTTGACAATGATGATGATGATGACACGGTGTTTACAGTCACAGGTTTTGATTAGTTGCTTCCACGCGCTTGATAGAAATGTGGTGAATGCCATGTCATTAACAAGTTGCGAAGACTTCTGATAGATATGGAAACTTTCCAAAATATCAAGTTTGGTGGTTGAATCTGGCTTGTCAATGAGTTTTGCTTCTTCAAAGAGAAATTTATGGTCCTTATCGTAAGTGTTTAGCCATCGATGACTTCTTTAGGTCACACTTCCAAATGTAGGTCTTGTGCTCCTTCAATGGAAAACACAAGGCTCTACGGGTCTGTCCTATATACGAAGCGCCACATTCACATTTAATTTGATAAATTCCCCACGAGTTTTTGTCTTCAACATAGTCCTTTGATCCTAAAAAGTTCATTTTGTTAATGGGTTTAAAAATATACTAACTTTAATTTAATATTAATTTTCAATATATTTAACTTTAAAATATGATTTGGACTTTGCCAAGTAATAAGTCTTGTGTTTATTTCATGTAGCCCTACGTATTTTCCCCTACGAAGTGCGTTGTTTAAGTCTCCGTAGAAAGGTTGCATCCGAAGGGTCGTGAAAATTCAATTGTTCTCCTTTCTTCAAATTCCTTAGTTCAAGCTTTTTTCTCGTGTTTGTATGGTCAGGTGGGCGAATGAGGAGAGAGTGGTTAGGAATTCACTGAGCTCTGCTGTTTTTCTTTTCAAAATTGAAGATTCCAACACGGAAAGTGGAGTCTAAAGCTACACCAGAGCTCTTAAGACTGCCCCGGAACAATAAAAGTGTAGGAAGTGGTAAGTGGCTAAAGACTGCTTTTTAGGAGAGGAGTGCAAGGCAAAGTTGCTGGCTTTTTTTTTTTTTTTTTTTTGATTGGAGGTTTAACGACCACCGTGAGCAACTCAATGGGCAATAAGCACTCTCCCGTCCCTAATTTAGGTACACTGACTCCAGGGAAGGGAGAGAGTCAGTGCTGTAAGACAAACACAACATCCTCACCGGGATTCGGACCCGGACCTTTCGCGGACGAATGGTCAGAAGCCAGCGCTTGGACCATTGCGCCACCGTGGCGTCGTCGCTGGCTTGAAGGAATGAAGTTAAGAAGGGGCGAGGCATTGTGTGTCTGCGTGGCACGACGTTAAAATTTGATATAGATAAACAAAAAGCACATTTTCCTTTAAATTGTTTAAGTGCAGTACTGTTTTCGTAAGCAAAAATGCAAAATTTTGAAAAGCAATTTAAAACATTGGATTCAGAGCAAGCAAGAAAAGGCTACATTCTAGTAACACTTCTGTGTACCCTAGTGGCGTAGCTAGTCAGGTCCCCGTATGTATGTATGTATGTGTGTGTGTGTGTGTGTGTGTCCAAGTGGATGAGGTAATGATTGCACGAACTCCTTTGTAGCGGGTAGTGAAAAGCATTAAAAATTAGTTCTTTCAGTGTTTCGTAAAAAAAAAAAAGTTGCTATCAGGTTTGCACCACCAAAAATAATGTTCGCCCACCCATCGCCCATCCTGATTTCGAAGTCTAGCGACGTCCCTGGTCTGAAATGGGGCGGGGGGTGTATGTGTATATTTGTATGAGAGTATGGGACGACATTGACTTTTTCTCCTATTCCGTATATGGATTGACTTTTGTAGTGTTACGGCTTGCTAGTTCAGAGAAAGGGAGATTTTGAACGACGCGCATATGCTTGCTTTTTTCTTTAAAGGTTATATTATAATAAATTCACCGTTGACGTGGAGCAGGAACATCAAATAGAAGTCATCGCTCTTTCCACGTTTATAAGTGAATCACGGAAAAATTCTCATCGGCCGCCACCGGGAATCGAACCCAGGTCTTCCAATTACGCGCCGGATATGCTTCCACTGCACCACAGCGGCCTCGAAATCCTCCAGACTCACAAACTGCCAAGCCTGTGGAAGCATATCGGCGCGTAACTGGAAGACCCTGGGTTCGATTCCCGGTGGCGGCCGATGAGAATTTTTCCGTAATTCACTTATAAACGTGGAAAGAGCGATGACTTCTATTTGATGTTGATCGTTATATCTTCGATAATTCTGAACGTTTAGTTAATATTTTTAGGCTTACATTCAACTAAATATTTTCAATAATATTTCATTATCATAATTTAATGAAATACAGTAGAAAGACAGTAATACCAAATGGCACATCATGGGCCAGGCCTAAATAAGAGCTGCAATTGACTGGCCTGGGCCGCGTGTCTAACGTTTGAAACGGGCCGGACCGGGTTGGGCATTAAAAGCACGGGCTTGGGGCAGGCCGGGCTCACCAAATAAGGCCCTCTACTTGGAAGAGGGTTTTTCGCGGCTCACTATTTGGGAAAAATTCTGAAGGTACAGCAACTTGAAATTAACGGTATCTCAGCATCACAATTTCCTCTTTTAAACGTTTTTCAACTCGTGTAAGAATTCCTGAAGTGTTTGAGTTGAGACAACAACTAATTAACAAAAATTTCCATTTTACCGGACTTCAGCATTAGATATCGTGTCCCCAATAAAATTGAATGTAAAGAAAAAAGCATTGCTTCCTTTACTGCAGCAATAGACATGTACGTTTCTTAAGAGAGAGAGAGAGATTGTCGAAGATTTTATTCCACTGTTACAATTTTTTTTGCGATAGCTGAATTCAAAATTGTAAAAATGTCTTCGCTTTTATTGAGAAGGGAACTCCAAATGGGCTAAAATTTAATTTTTTTTTCAAAACATAAACAAACTGATTAGAAAAATTATCTTGGAAAGATAAAAAATTTCAAGAACTGCAAGAATTTTAGTGAAAATTCATCAAGTGCGGGAAATTAAAGAGTTACTGAAAGTGTTATATTTAATTACTTTCAAATGGAAAAAGCATTTTTTGTTTTCTCTGAAACAGACTTTCCATAACTGCAGTTCAAGAATTTGTGTAACTGTAAGGCCCAAAAATTAGTAAATCATATGCAGATAACGTTAAAACAAAAAACATACCTTCCCATGAATACATAAGGCAACCTCAAAGTATAACCATGCGCTTTGAATTCCGAGTTTCCATTCCAAATTCAAATTGGGCATTCATGGATTACAAAAGAAATTTAAAAAAAAAAGAAATTTCGTAGAGTGAATATTAAATTACAAGGAAATCTGATTACAAGAGAAATTGAAATAATGCATTCATGCGATTACGAAGGAAAATTTTAGTACTTTATACCATACTATTATATTAATACTGGATAGTATAGAAAGGGATAAAGCTTAGATCTGAAAGTTAAAGGAGGGAATTGCATGAAGAAAAGTGTTTGGCTCTACAGAACATTCTTTACGTACTTTTTTTTTTTTTAAGTTAGCGTAAGACCTTCCAACACAGAATACTGCAGCCCACCGGGAATTTTATCGGTATCCTGGTGGCCAAGTCCGCGCCTGCCTATACCTCAAAGGTGAAGGCCATGCCAAAACAACAAAGTTGCAGCGATAAGCTTTATCGGTGTAGTTTAGTTGAGAGAAAACTGGCACCGCTGCCAAACTGAAGGAGGCGTGGTTTCGAATCCCACCACCGGCTAAACGCTTGTTTCGCTATAGTCTTTATGGAATCTTTTCTTTCCAATGACCGACAGAGGAATTGCTGGGGTTTCATGGCGCATGTGACACAGGAAGCCAAAAGGATAAAAAAACGGCAAGTAAATTACCTAATTGCCCTAACATGCTGTCTAATTTTATTTATCCTTCTTTTTTGCTAAGTAGTTTTTGGGTGTTCTGGTTTCCAGTTAAATTTACGTGTTCAGAGCTCAGCAGAAAACAGGAAGATACAGTAGAAATTTGCATGTGGTGTTTGTGTAAGTTATTCGAAGCTACAATTTTTGTTTGCCCCCTACCTAAAAACTAAGCTATGAGCGCCCATGGCTTTTTAGGTGTTGTTGACCCAAAGGATCAGCAAGAATCTGAGAAATTATGCTTTGTAGAGATAATTAGTGGACGCGTATATGCACTGTTTTCAGCTTCCACATCTATTTAATTAATCTCTACAACCAGTTCCACATTCTTCTTGATTTCGTCACATAGGTAATCTGAATATTAGTCTAACTGCACCGATATGTCAATAACAACTGCTTCCAGGGAGCCTATTTAGAGACCCCCAGAAAGTGTTTAATTTTTTTTTTTTTTTAAATGCGACTTACATTAGAAAAAAAATGCTTTAATGTTTTCTGTGTTTCATTAACTGTTATTATTTTGTCCTTCTGGATTAAAAAAAAAAATCCATTTTCTGTCCCCTTCCCCGTAACAAAATTCTATATACGCCCCAGATTGCTTTCTTCAGTGACGTAGTCAAGATTTCATTTGAGGGAGAGGGTCCGGCGTTCCATTTTTATTTAATTTAAATTCAATTATATATATATGGAATTTAAGTTCAATTAAAAAACTTTTTAGTAAACATGGACTGCAATTTATGTATCATCAACCATTATCAGTACACTGCTGGATGAAGGTTTCCTCGCAACCAAGTCCACATATTTGTTCATTCTTGTCGCATAAATAGTCTGTATGTTACGTTCTAACGGAGAAAATTGGTTTCACGGTTCCAATATGGAATATCAGTATTGTTTATCTAGAATTTCGACGGTTTGATACTTGCAGTATGCTACCTTTTGACACTGGTATTCCTGTATCCTGAGCTAACTGCTGATGTGTCATGTTAGCAAAGTTGTTGTGTCGCTGTGTATAATCAACACTTGCTAGCGTGTTACATCCAACGCAGATGTGTTCGATGGTCTCGCAGCATATGCCATATACGTAGTCTACATTTGTCGTGTTTAGTGAGTCTTCCTTCAAAACGTATCTTCTATAATTTTTGTTTGGAATCATTGTATCTTGAATGACCAGCATAAATCCAGAGGTCTTTTACATATTAATTCCTTTCTTCAGTAACTACTTTGAGGGTTCCTGTCTAACTGGCTTGGACGAGCCTCATGCGCTTTCGTGGTCTTCCATAAGTGGATCTTCTGCTTCCGTATCTAGTTTACTTAACACTAACGAGGTTCTCTCTTTATCGGCAGCACAGATGACACCAACAGTAGCGCACACAGAATTTCCACACGGGAGGGGTTCAACAAGATATCCACGGGACAAGCACAAATGCGCCATATTGTATACCTTCTTGTGACTGCGGATAAATTAAAGCAAATACATTTTTTAATTGGACTCTGACGTACAGTAAATAAACACTGGTAAAAAAATTGTTCTTTGAGAAACAAATTTGATAATTTTAGGACTGTAAGATGTAGGGTGTAGACCTACATAAAGTAACGATAGTTACGAAAACTAGAACTAAGACATACCGAAAAATAATTGTTCATAAGAAAAATATTGAATTTATAAAACTAAATATCTGCAGTAAGATATATATTTTTTAATTTAGCCGTAGTTGGAATAATGTGTTTTTAAAGATTGTTTCTTTCTTTCATCTGATGAATGAAGGACAAGGGCATTCTTGGGAGGGGTCCGGCGTATCCTCCCCGTGTATGCGTCAGCAGACGTCAAATATACCATTTTAATGCTTTTGGTGCGAAAATATTGCCGCAGTGAGCTGATTTAGACATTGTGAAAGAATTTCAAATCAGGAATGCCCAGTCCTTCCTTTTCTCGTGAGAGGACGATGCGTTTTACGGTCGCCCTTAGATATCGCATTAGGTGTTTGGTTACACTTGCTCTCACAATATACTCAATAGCATGGTTCGTCCAAGGGATTGTACCAAAAGAATAGGTTAGCAGAGGAATTCCAAAGGTGTTGATTGTTTTTACCTTACTAGCTGTGCTCAGATATGTTTTCAGGATCTGTTTAAGTCGATGCCATAAGTTACCTTCTAAATTATTCTTAACGTTACTCTGTTTGATGCCACGTGCCTATAAAAATCTCAGGTACTTGCATACATTTTCCGCATTCAGTTCTTCTATAATTTTATTCTTCTCCATCGAGAAACCTTCCGATTTAACAAGCACTCCTCTCCCGATTAGTACCAATTTACATTTGTCTAAACAAAGTCCGACTAGATTGATCTACTAAATGTGGTCATAATCTGAAGAGTTTCCGATTTACCAAATAAAGTGAGGTCATCCATATATAATAACTGATGGTATGGCTCTGTGCTCTGCAGTGGTGCACCCAGGAATTCCTGTTGGGTGTGTGTAGTGTATATATATTAGATAGACAAGAGGTTGATGACGTCGTTCTTAATCTCTTTAGGGGCTTAAGCCCCCACCCGTGGGTGTGGGTGCGCCAGCGGTGCCTTGGCGCTTTCGTACAGGGTGTCTACAAAGGACTTGAACGATTACAAAAAAATTCTAGAAAAGTAATAGCTACACAAAATTGAAAGTTACAGTACACTATTATAAGGAGCAACTCAAAGAACCTAGTTTCATACCTTAATGAAGAAGTTCAATGTATGCGTACCTCGTTGTCCGACACACATCAAACCAATAATCAACTTTGTGTGGTCAGTTTTGACGATCGCTCTCAGTATGCAGATCTTCGAGTCATCCAGTGTTGTAGGTAATGGCGGATCGTATACCTCGCGTTTCACGAAACCCCATAAAAAACAAATAGAGAGAGGTTAGTGCTGGAGGTAATGGTAGCCAGGAAATTAACCCCATCGACAGATCCATCTCTGGGACAACGCCCTGTTTCAAAATTTTGTCACCTCATTATGGATGTGTGATGACGCTTTTTCATGTTGCAAAACGGCGTTTGGCTGTCTTTTTTACAAATAGCTACTGCATTAAGCAAAACTCCAAATGTCAAGGGAGATAATTCTAGTAATTGTTTTTTCTGCGAAAAAGAAAAGCCCAAACATTTTATCGCAGTTCGCATCACAAAAGGAAAAAAAGCATTCACTTTCGGACTGTCTCTTGCATTTTCAACCTCATGGAGAAGCTGTTCAGTACCCCATATTCGATGTTACGTCTGGGTATCTTTCCAGAAGCATGAAATCTTGCTCTGTGCCTGAAACAGATGCTTGACAAAAATGAATCATCGCAAATAAGCATGTTGCCAGAAACTTCAAAACGTAAAACCCTATTTGTGTCATGTGATGCAACAATTGCATTCGATAAGGCCGAAGACCAAGGCGTTTATGGAAAACTTTTCGCCCTGTTTGTAATACGGTTAGCTTACTGCTTAGGCTAGAGCGTTGACTTCATCGTACTTCTGTGATACACCTGCTGGACTGTTTTCAGTGATACTCTGTCTACTTATAATTTTATTTTTACAGATGCAAATGTGTCCACAAATTGAGGATTCTACGACCGAATCGCGGGTGGAGGATTTTTGTTGCTTTTCCTTCTGAATTTTCTCTGATTTTGTTAGATGAAATTCCAAAACTAGAAGGCTTTTCTTGCTTGATTCGCCATTTCAAGTTTGTGAGTTACTGTACTGAAGAAAATGGAAATTATTTCTAGTGCATGTTGGAATAAAATGTCTTTGAGTTGCTCTTTACAATTGTGTAGCTTTCAGTTGTGTGCGCCCAATTATACCTTTCTAAAAATAAATTTTGGTAATATTTCAAATATTTTTTTTCTTTTAGCTTCGGGGTTTAGCGACCACCATGAACAACTCAAAAGTGTGTCAGCAATCGCCTGTCCCTAATTTGGGGTCACTGGTTCCAGGGAAGAAACGGAGACTGTGCCATAGGACGAGCACACCGCCTGTGCCTCGCACGGTACTCGAACATAGGCCTACTCGGACGAACGTTCAAAAACCAGCCCTTCGACCACTGCGCCACCAGGGCGGCAAAACTTACGTGTAGACCGCTGAATTAAATCGAAATTGTTTGTTGTTTAGCGTGTGACTGAGTGAGCTCAGACCTGTGCAAAACCGAAGTGTACTGATGGAGTCGGTTTGAAAGCTAACTCTCATGATTCTCATGTTCCTATAGGTGAGCATTCTCCGTCCAACAGATATATATGAACAGGGTGTCCCGGAAGTCGGGACCCATAGGAGAAAAGCACATACAATTACATAATATGTTCAAAGGGTCCGCCGTTGTGTTTCCACACACGGATGAAGACGCAGTCTGCCGCCCCGGTGGCGCAGTGGTCTAAGGCGTTGGCCTCTGATCATTCGTCCGTAAGGGGTCCGGGTTCGAATCCCGGTCAGGCATGGATGTTGTGTTTGTCTTACGGCACTGGCTCTCTCCCTTCCCTGGAACCAGTGACCCTAAATTAGGGACGGGCGACTGCTTATAGCCCATTGAGTTGCTCACGGTGGTCGTTAAACCTCCAATCAAAAAAAAAAAAAAAAAAAAAAAAGACGCAGTCTCCACTCTTGCATCACTTTATGGATTACACTCACGGACAATGCGTCTTTTAAGATGGAGAATGCTTTGAATTTTGACCTCGTACCTCTCTGCTTTTAGGTGACCCTACAAATAAAAATCGAGCGGAGTGTGGTCTGGGCTTCTTGAAAGCTACTCCGTGTCCTCGGCGTCCAATATAATGTTCGAGAAACTGTGTGTTAAGGTAATGTCGCACTGTCAGCGTGTAATGCGGAGGGGCGTCACCCTGCTGAAACCATTTCGGGAATGTGCCTGCTGGATTCAACACGCTTGGAAATGCTTCCTCCTGCAACATCTTTAGGTACGTTTCAGCGGTTACCGTCTCGTAAAAGAAGGGACCAACGATTCTGTCTTTCCATATCCCGCATCACACCATGACGCGCCCGCCGCCTTGTTCCTTGGACGGATTGAACCAAAAAAGATTTTGTACTGACCGATATCGATTGTTCTGACTGTTGATTTCCCCGGAAATATAAAAGTTCGCTTCATTAGAGAACATAATTTGCGATGTAAACGTCCCATCATTCACGCATTGTTCTTCCCATTCTCAAAACTGAATCGCCTATCAGGATCGTCTTTACTTAACGCTGATGGAGTTGCAGTTTGTATGGATGCCAATGATTAAGTTTCATGATGCGGTGGATGCTGCTCTTGGAGATTCCAGTTTCAGCGGACATGCGTCGAGGCGACTTCTTGGGGCTGGAAACTAAGCGAGCCATCACATTGATACTGGGTTGTCGTCCGTAACAGTCCTCAGCGGTCCACTGCGAGGCCTGTCATGTATCGACCCAGTTTCCTTAAATCTGGATATCAGCTTGCCAACGCATCTGTGTGTGATTGGTGTGCAGTCTGGATGCAGCTTGTTGAATTCTTTGGCCACTTCCCTGTGACTTCGGGTCCCAACCAACAAAATAAAATCAGTTCGTTCCTTCGACATGGTTTACCTGTAAAAGAAGAAACACAAATGTGAGAAGCTCTTATGTGCCCGGACTTACGGGGACACCCTGGGGATATATTTGTTGACGCTTAGCGACCAAGGAAAATTAACGTACAATTGGAAAAAAAAAACTATAAACGAAACGGGACACGTTTCAGTCACTAGATGGCAGTGCATTATTCTGTTGCAACTTAGGTTGTAGCGCAAGTTGCTACAGAAAAAAAAAATATGCTTTTGAACGCGCAATTTTTTGGAGGTAGTTGAATCTGTAGACGTTGCATTGTCCTCGATAACTTTGCGTTTGTAAATTATCGTCGGAAGAATTGAGATTGGAATTTTTAATTCTGCAACTAAAGCTGTTTTCGCCTGCGTGTGATCTTCATCAATTTCCATTAAGATCTCTATTTTGTCTTTTAAAGTCAAGGCTTTACAAGAATGTAAAGCCATGAGCTTCAAATGGGAGAAAGTGAATGAAAACGAAGGTCTTACGAAAGTGTCCAATATGACGTCAAGCAAGAGTAGGTTTCTGCTGAAGTGCCATCTGAGATGGCCAGTGGTAGCTCAGGAGAAGCCCGCACATTCCGCCAAGTGACTCGTAAAGCAGACGGGTGACCGGAAATAAGGTGGGTGACCGGCTGAAGTGCCATCTGAGATGGTCAGTGGTAGCTCAGGAGAAGCCCGCACATTCCACAAAGTGAGTCCTAAAGCAGGTTGGTGACCGGCTGAAGTGCCATCTGAGATGGCCAGTGGTAGCTCAGAAGGAGCCCGCATATTCCGCCAAGTGACTCCTAAAGTAGGTGGGTGACCGGAAATAAGGTGGGTGACCGGCTGAAGTTCCATCTGAGATGGCCAGTGTTAGCTCAGGAGGAGCCCACACATTCCAAAAAGTGAATCCTAAAGCAGTTGGGTAACCGAAAATACGATGAACGAATGGAGGGGGAGAGTTAGAAAATGGAAAACTGAATTCGGGGCGAAAGTGGAGGTTGGTAAGAGTTTGGAAAAAAGAATTCGTGTGGTCTGAATTTCTAAATCACAACACCCATAACACCACAATTTAACGTATGAGTGATAAAATTTGATACTGAGGGCAATTCAGAATTTTGGGGCCAGCTACATTTTACGTATAAATCAGAAAAACTTTTAAGTGAGAAACATGTAGACGAAGTTCTATTATACACCGACGAGCCATTACATTATGACCACTTACCTAAAAAGCTGAAGGACTCCCCTTTAGCCCGCAAAACAGTGGGCACTCGGCGAGGCATTGATTCGATGAGGTGGCGATATAGGTATCATGGGGTATCTGGTACCATAATGTTAACAGCAAGTCCTCCAGTTCCCGTACATTTCGGGGTGGTGGTGATTTAGCACGAATCCGCTTTTCGAACTCGAACCACAAATATTCGATTGGGTTCATGTCTGGTGAATTTGGAGGACAGGGCATTAACATAAAGTCACCAGCATGTTCCTCGAACCACCCCTTGACTATTCTGGCAGTGTGACATGGCGCATCATTCTGTTGGTAATGGCCATCATCAGCAGGGAACACAATTGCCAGGAATGAGTGAACTTGGTCCGCAACGATGTTCAGATACCTGACAGCCGTCAGGAACTGCTATTGGGATAACGGGGCCTAAAATGTCCCAAGAAAATATGGCCTACAGCATAACACCGCCGCCCGCCTGTTTCCACCCAATAGTGCATCCAGGTGCCATAGCCTCCGTTGGTAATCGGAGTATCCGCGCTGGGCCGTCTACGTGATGCACCAAGAATCTTGATTCGTTAGTCCAGGTCACTTTCTTCCAATCATCTACGGTCCAATCTCTATGATCTTGGGCCCATTTCATGCATCGTTGGCGATGACGTGCAGTGAGCATGGGATCCCGGCTGGGTCTTCGGCTACGCAGGCCCATGCGCAGAAGGCTGCGACAAACTATGTGTTGCGACACATTGCCCTGATCACCATTGTTGTAGCTGCGGCCCTGCGGTCAATGCGCGACAGTCTCCGCTCCCTTCTGGCATCAATGAGCTACAGAGGACAGCTGGCTGGACGACGGCTCGTCGTTTGGCCATCTGTACGAATATTGATACATACTCACTACAGCGGCACGTAAACAACCCACATGCGGCACCGTTTCCGAGATCGTAGTTCCGAGGCGCCGTACCATCAGAATTTGTCCTTTATCAATCTCCGATAAAACGGCAGCTTTTCCCATTCTGACTCCGAACACTTTACTAACCAAAAGCCGGTCCTCGGGTTGTGTATACTCTGTGAAATTTACTTTACTAACCGAAAGCCTTTGTATACTCTGAACTTTACTTTAGTAACCGAAAGCCGGTCCTCGGGTTGTACATACTCTGATTGGAAGAAAGTGGCCTGGTATGCTCTGTGAACTTCACCTGCGCCACCGTATGGTCTCCAGGCTGGGGGTGTTCATAATGTAATGGCTCACCAGTGTATATACTTTTGGAATATTCAGCTACCCAATACTTGGTCATCTTTAAAGTTAATAGAACTTTCATGTCTCTTTGTCTCTACAGATAATATTAACTTCTCATTTCTTCAACATTTAGATTTCCTACCAAATGCTGCCACTAGTTAAGTAAGTGAAAAAATTTAAAACCCCATAAAAATAATGTTTGAATTTCCTGGTATTCACTTTCTCTGTCAGGCATTTTACAAAATAAAAAAAATTGAAGTTATCCAAAGTAATGATTCTACGTTTCCTCATCAGCTTTCTCACCATGCAATTTTAATGCAGTTGGAAAACTTAGATTTACAGTTCGCGATACTGAATTTATGCAGCACGTAATTTGTAACGTTGGTGGAAAGCTAACGATTTTACAGTTTTCGAAGATTCACCTTTCCTACCAGATATTTTTACAAAGTCTTGGAATTCCTAAATGAGTAATTTATTAAATCCCAAACGGTAAGTATCCTGCCAAAAAATTTGCATACTACAGTAATTCGGAAATTTTATACGCCAGAAATGTATGTTTTTGTACTTCTCAGACATTCAGCTTCCGTATTAAGCAATTTCTAGGATAACTAGGAAATTTCAAATAGAAGTCGTCGCTCTTTCCACGTTTATAAGTGAGTGACTAAACATTTCTCAGGAAGTTAAAGATATCTCAAATTCAAATTAAAATATATTTTTCAAATATCTCAAATTTCATCAATGAAATGTTATTTTATTTCTAAAATTAATAATTTCGCGATTCAGTGACTCTTAATTTCCCTACTATAGATGATTCAAATCGGAACTGAAAACTCAAGATTTCTAAAATAAAAAATGTTGCAATTAAAAGACACTTGTTTTCCCTACTAGGTAATTGAAATAATAACTGAGACATTCATCGTGCACAACATTTGCGCTTTTTCACTTCTTGGGTAATTGGGCTTTCCTACCAGGTAATACAAGGTAACTTAGAAATTTAAGGTACCCAGATCTGTATATCTGTACACTTCTATGCAGGCCGTAGCTATCGGGAGGGCGGTTGCCCCTCCCAGAATGATCATATCAGGGACGTAATTTCATACTCTGAGGAACGTAAAAAATAAAAATGAACAAAGTGCGAATAAATTTGCAGAACATTTTAACTCAAATATTCACACTATCTTCTTTTGTAAATACTTTAGTTAACCGCATACGCCAACTAATATGCGCAGCTAACCAAACTGTTAAAACTATTATGCGCAGCTAACCAGTGTACAGAATTTACACTGTGAGTTGCGGATCATTTCATATGGATGCATGGAATTGTCCGAAACAGTGGATGATGGAGATATGTAAAACAATATGCTGATATGCCTAACCTCCGTGACCTTTCCGAATATGTCGTAGGGAAAAAGAGCTAATTATAGTCATTTGTGTTCTGTCGCCGAAAGTTTCTCTCAGCATTTAACCTTGAACGGAATTTTTCCAAGCCCTAGTCCGAAAACATACATTTCCTATCTAATACTCATTCGTTCTGTGCTGGTTTGTTTTAATTCTGCACTTCTGCAAGTGTTGTGTTGTGTCGGTGTTCACATAACTTTTTACGTTTCACTTGATATTTAAAACCTTTAGCTCTTGGGTATTCACCTAATTTTTACATTTTGAGTAAAATTATGTCGAAAACTGGAAGTAAGATTTTTAACGATCGTAATACAGGGCTGTCTAAAGTCTTTCCCTGATTACGATAAACCTTATAAAATGAGCCACGCTCGTTAGACACATACGGTGTTCCAATATAGCTTACTTGAAATACAGTTTTTTTTTTTTTTTTCGGGTCATCAGTATATCTCAACGTGGGCTCCTTTTGTTATACGGAGGACATCCAGTCAGTACTCTATCTGTTTCCATGTCTGCTGCAACATGTCATCTGTGATGGTCGCAAACGCTTCAGTTATTCTTCCCTTCAAAGTGTTAATATCTGCAACTGGTGTTGCATGAACTTGATCCTTAGTGTAGCCCCATAAAAAGAAGTTAAGGGGCGTAATATCTTGGGATGTTGGTGGCCAGGGTATGGGACCATCTCTGCCTATCCATCTGTTAGGGAATTTGTCATCTAAGAATTGACGGACCGGTACACCCCAGTGCGGAGGCGCACCGTCCTGCTGGGACATTGCCCATGATTGCACCTCTTCCAGTTGAGGTGTAACATACGGCTGCATCATGTCGAGGTAAATACCCGATGTAATGGTGGGCTCAATAAAAAAGAACGGTCAAATTACTTTGTTGTGCATTAGTCCGCACCAAACATTTATTTTAGGGCTATCCCTCTGTTTCTCCAAAACCACATGTGAGTTCTCTGAAACCCAGACACGGGCATTATTCGTGTTCACTTTAGCTCAGGTATTAAAAGTTGATTCGTCTAAAAAACAAATCAGTTTCAGGTAATCATTATCTTAATCTATTCGTTCAAGAATATTCATAGCGAATGTCACACGTCTGGGCCCATCATTAGGTTTCAAGGCTTGAATAATTTGCAATTTGTATGCAAAAAAATGAAGTCGCTTTCTTAAAATGCAGTGCACTGTCTTCATAGTTATTCTCAGTTCACTATAGAGGCATAATGAATTGATTTCCTCTGGCTTCGTACGAATGCATCACGCACGGCGTCTACAGCTTCCTCACTAATGGAAGGTCTTCCACGGTCACCGACACTGCCCGTCTGTTTAAACTTTTGATACCAGTTCCTAATGCTCTTCACATCAGGCGGAGCTCTATCATTCTTACGCCTAAACTTCCGCTGCACTGAAATTGCAGATTTGGTTTCATGAAACCAGAGAACACAATTATCCTTCTCCTGCGCTGACACCATTTTGCCGACTAACGGTTTCAACAACAAACTACGCTGCAGATGTGCAGCGCCACCTATTGTTCCAAAAGTACAACGAACAAAAACTTGAGAATATGACCTGATCCATGCAACAAAGCGCGTACGTCTAACTTGCTCGGTTCATTTTATGACTTATCGTAATCAGGGAAAGACTTTAGACACACCCTGTACTTTCCTATAAGGAAGGTATGAGAAAGTAAGAACTGCTTACTCTCTACTTTGGGGGGGGTTTAACGACCACCGTGAGCAACTCAATGGGCTATAAGCAGTCGCCCGTCCCTAATTTAGGGTCATTGGTTCCAGGGAAAGGAGAGAGCCAGTGCCGTAAGACAAACACAACATCCATGCCTCACCGGGATTCGAACCCGGACCTCTTTTGGACGAATGATCACAGGCCATCGCTTAGACCACTGCGCCACCGGGGCGGCTACTCTCTATTTGAGTGGAAGTAAGGAACTTTTGAACTCAAAGGGGCGTAATTTCAAGGTTCACCCTGCCAGATAAAAAAGCTTGCTACGTTCCTGCTCTATGACTCTGGCTTCTGGACGGTTAGAGATAGGTAATATCTATCTCTAACCGTTCAAAAGCCACAATTTGCCTACCATGCAGTTTAGAAGGTAATTAAGAGATTAATCGTCCTCGAAGACAAAATTGTATTTACAACGGCCATTCCATAAAAACAGAGTAAAATCTCAGAAAATGAAGAAATATAGGTACAGCCAAAATATGTTATTTTTTCTCAAAGTATCTTCCGTCGGATGATATGCAACGGTCCCATCGTTCAGTCCACTTTCAAAGCATGTGGCGAAGGCATTTTGTGGTAGCTGCTTTAGCGACCCCTGTACAGCTTGAATAACGTCAGCATCTGTTTTGAATGTTTCGCCGCGGAACTTCATTGTTGGAAACAACCAGAAATTGCACGGGGCGAGGTCAGGATTGTAAGCAGGCTGTAGCATGATTTTAATACTGCATTTCGTAAGAAACTGTTGGACACAAACAGCTACATGCGGGAGGGCGTTATCATGGTGTAGGGCCCACTTGCCCACCAGTTCCGGTAGCTTAATTGATATGTGTCGTCGCACACGCTCAAAGACTGAAATGTAATACTCAGCATTGACAGTAATTTGTGGAGGAAAGGCATACTGGTAGAGTACACATTTATGGTCAAAGAAGATTATCATCACCTTCCCAGCTGATTTGGTTTGGCGTACTTTTTTCGGAGGAGGCGAGCCTGTGTGTTTCCAGACACTCGTTGCGCGCTTCGTGAAGGGGTCGAAATAGTGGTCCCATGTTTCATCGGCACTTATTACTGTGTTTAGAAAGTTTGGATCCTTTGCAATAATTTGTTTCCACTCATGACACACCTGAACTCTGGATAACAACTATTCTCTCGTCAAGTGATGAGGTACCCATCTGGAACACACACACGATGCAGTAGTAATTTGTCGCGTAGAATGCCGACGTTTTTGAAATATTAGTTGACGCCGCTATGTCTTCATACGTCACTCGTCGATCTTTTTGCAGGATTTTCCAAACAGTGTTAACAATGCACTCCGTAACAACACTTTCAGGTCGACCAGGCCTAGGAGCGAGTTCTGCCGACAAACGCACTTTTTTGAAATCATGGTGCCATCTAAAAATCGTTCAGCCAAACATTTACCTTTGTAAGCTTTTTTTATTAAATTAAATCAACTGTTTCTGGAGCCGTTTTACCCAAACGACAGCAAACTTTTATCGCACAACGCATTTCACTTCTTAACTCTGAATCACTCACCTCCATAGCTGTATGGCGAAATGCAGACGTACTTTAAACAACTGCACAATAACAAAACCAGAATAGTCTGCAGCGGCTAATAACTGTTGCCAACGATACTTCCTTAATTCAGTTAGTCGTCTGCGTGGTTATTTTTCCTCTTCGCATTGTTGCCAACTCAAAGAAAAAGTGCTCTCAGTTTTTATGGAACAGTTTTTGTAGTTCCAGATATTCGGCTTTCTAGTCGCAAATATAGTATTACACATAACAATGGGGGAAATTAATGCCTCTAAAACAATTTTACTTTCTGAACTTTTTTTTTCTTTAAGTTGTAAGAAAAATTAGTGTTTTGAAAATATTTCAAAAGTGAATAAAAAAACTGACGATTTCATTTACAGCTTTTTTTTAAGGAAATGTAAATGTATATAGTCTTAAAGTTTTGGGGGCAGAGCTAATTCTTCTGTAATACAAGCAGCAGCCACTATGCTATCTACTTTGAAGCCTGTCAATGGAAGACAGTCGCAGGAGGAGAGGGTTGGAAGTTGCTTTTTTTTTTTTTTTTTTTTCGTAAACCTGTGCAACACTTTAAAATTTAAACTAAAGCTTCTGATTACTGGTCAGTTTCTACGTCATATGCAAAAGGTCGTTGTGTGTATTTAAACTAATCGAGCGTCCGTTTCGCGCGGTTGGTCTAATGGGCTTATCTGATCCTGAGGTTATAGCTGAAGTTGTGGCCCTTCGAGACTGAAAGTTGACCTGAAATTACTTTATTTACACTTAAGTTCTTAGCTCTGTCCACTGAACCCGGAAATCAGTCTTTCTTCTCTTAACTGTCGAAGTCTGCCAGGTTTGTCTTAAATGTTCTTCAATTGTTCCCCTGTAGCTAGCGTTAAATTTTCACCCATGACTTCATTATTTTTTATACTTTCAGTTTGCTAAATGCTGTACTGCAAATGACTTTTTAATACATCTTAAGCACATACAGTGGACAATTCTCTCATTGTTGCGTTTTCTCATCTGAAATTTCCTCATGTTACATAAATGCTCTAATGCACATACAATAAACAATTTTCGGCACATCTTTCCTTTAAAAAAACAATTGTGTTTGCTATTTCGTCTGTTAGACTGTCCGCGGATCCAATATTTCTGTTTCTGGATAACTAAATGGAAAAAATGAATTTTCGGATTAGTAAGCATGCCTTTAATTTCACGTAGGTGGTTCAAGGCTATAACCTGATACACTTGCCAAACTATGGGATCTTCTCTAGGTACCCTCCCTTAAGATTAATGCACTTGTCTCATATCCGGGAAGACTCTTTATTCCATCCATGCATAAAGATTTGGGTTTCTCTCGTAGCCATTGTAGGACACACTCCTGTAGTTATTTATTTTTAGTGAATTTCTTCTCTTTGCTAAACGCTCTACTTTATCCCAAATCAGGACTAGGGCGCGATGGCTGAGTATTTCCTAATCCACTGATGCCACAGCTGTCGTTGCCATGTGAACCGCGTGTGGCCGAGAATTGCCATGCAACAGGATGACCTTTTTGGCAAACTTTCCTGGCCTCTCCTAGCGGATGGCAGGTAAAAGCTTCTTTTTTAGGATGTGGTAGCGTTATATCGTGCAAACATTGTTGTTCCCAGTACAAGAAAGTTCCCCGGGAGTAACCCGTTTGCATCTCAGAATGCAGTAGAGGTAAGCTTTCCTGCACACAGGCTCTGCCTCGAATTTCTTAGGGCGCAATTCACAGCTGGCTCGTTTGGTTTCTGAAGTAAACCCAAGTCTCGTCACTGATTACTATCTGTGCAGAAATGCGTTTCTTTTAAATTTAAAGCAATGCAAAAACACGGTGCAGGTGGCGACACGATAGGAGTTCTGATGCAATGTCAACGTCTTTGGTACCCAAAGTGCACACACTTTGCTGAAGATGAGGTTCAACAATGAATAATGATCGTGCCCAACTTAAGTCCAATAGCTCTGTACACCGTCTTAGAAACGAGACAAATAAAACTTTAATGAGCTTTAAAAACAGTTAAAAATAAAAGTTACATTAAAAGCCCCATGAGATCTTTCGGATCTCCGCGAGTTCCTTCATCAGATGGTATAATGGTTACAATGATTACCATGGGCGTGCTGGTTTATAAAGCTGACAGAGCCTTTACCTCATCTGTGCAGACGCAAGGGCATGTAAAAAAAAAAAAGATACACGCACAACATAAGATACACAACACATACTTAAGGGGACCAATCCCTTTTAGGATTCGCATGTTAACCTTATGGGAGGTCTCGATGTACTTAGGTACATATTTCTCTCGATAGACTTGGCCTATTAATTGCAAACTTGGCATGCATTTTCCTAAGGATTATCGCAATCGGTCAATTAATTAATTTTGTATTAATCAAAATTCATGTCGATTTTGCTGACGTTTTCATTAGCGATTGTATTTATTATTTGGAGTACATTATTTAGTCATGATTCTAGTTCAGGTGGTTGTTGATATATACAGTAAGGTATAAAAAAATTCAAGCTATTATCTTCAGTGGTTTATGAGAAAAATGTTCCTAAATGTACAAAACCACAACTTTTCAGGGGAGGCAAAAAACGAAGACCTGTGACTATAGAAGATTCCCGCGTCATACTACTTTTCCTCTGCTTTGCTGAACTTCCTCTGCTTTGCTCAAGTGTCGTATACCATTCGATTCAGCAAGCTCTGTAGAAAAAAAAATTTAAATAAAAAAAATGTATATAAAATATTTGTTTTTGCAAGACTGGTCCCCTTAATAACACAAAGCAAATTTAATTTTTCGACAAATAAATAAATAGTAACCCACCTCTTCTACAAGCTAATCTACTACAGTCACCCCCCTCCCATAAATAACGAAACCCCCTAAGTCCATGACAAAATAAAAAATAACCACAACAAATCATCAGTACCCCCCTTTCCACTCCCGCCCACCACAACTAACCCATCCCCCACCTGAATGGAATGTGCCCTGAGCAGGAAGTATGTTGTAATTATTAAGTGACATTCAATTTTTTCATCTGCCGTTGACGTGTACCGTCTACACACGTTTATGTTGTATGAATGGAACCTACTGTACTGTGGCATCTCACCGCACTGCTTAGTGGCGGCCGGTTAGGTATGTCTTGCTATTAATTCTAGTGTAATGTGTGGTAAAATAAGTTTCATGTACTGATGTGTTTGTCGGATATGCCTCGTTATCGTCTCTTCTATCTTGTATACTAGCCTTTTTAGCATATTGCATGTGACACGTTCCATTGTTTTATGTGCACATACCTATTAGACAATAATACTGTAAGGTACATAGTAACACGCAATCCGCAGCAAAGGCCTGCGACCTATATCCCATAACGATGGCGCAGCTATACGTGCGTTGTCTTTGACCGGTACCAATATCCCCGGGTACGAATGTGCCGGTACCCAGTTCACAGGTGCGAATTTGCCGGATACCAATTACCCGTGTCCATTGGGTTCCAGGGACCTCCAAACGTGTCTGTCCGTAGTAATCTCGACGTCGATTTTGTCGCTATTCCAATACTTTCGCATACTCATTCATGTATGTGCAAATACACATAATAGTAAACAGAATATTTCATTCGAGCTCTTTCTTTATTGGTTTTGACGAATGAGTCGTTCCATGCACTGTTGTTCGACGCATTTGTCAGTCGAAAAAGTGCTCGTCGCAAAACTTGTCATTCGATCGTCTTTCGCGGAACGTACCGTTCGATAAATTAGCTGTAGAAGACTGGATTTGCGGGAAAGTCACCTGGAGCCGTTTAACAGACTTGTATGTGTTAGGACGTGCCACTGCGAGACTGAAATTGGTTGTTATAATAACGCCGCACAGAATTTGTCATTTTCATGTAGGACTTCCGTCTACAGGTAGTAGAGTTTAGGTCCCAGCCACTTACAGCGAGATCGCCTTTTGGGCAGGACACAGAAACGGAAGGAATGAGAGCAAGTCTAGCGACTTTTGACAGAACAGTTTGTAGTGAGATTAGAGTACAGTAGATGGCGCCACCGTACAAGTACGATATTGCACATAGATGGGTGAGAGAATTTCAGGGAGGACATAGGAAAGGATACCCATTTAACCAGTGGGTCCAGCCTGGGGGCCGTCACTTTACGTGCTCGTCCGATGCACGGCGGATATTCAGCGATTGTTAGTAAATCACACCATCTCTGAAAGATCAGCCCAGGCTAGAACCTCGGGACCCAGCATCTATAGTCTGAAACACTAACCACTAAGCCATCCGCGGCTCCGTGCCACTGCGAGCGAAAACATCCGTCCATTTGTAACTGGCGTCGAGCGACCAATTGCGGACGTTACACGACTCCGGAAACAGGCTGGATGACTGTTGTTGTACTGCGATTGCATCATCGGACATCCGCTACGCGCTTCCCTGCATGACACTCGGGTTGTACTTCAAGCCTCAAAAACAGGAGATTCCGGACGTGACGTCACGCACCTTTTGGGGTTTATATCTGGAAAACTTTTGATATCTGCTGCCCAAGATAAATGTAGGAATCGGTTGTCTCAAGCTTTTCTCCATCAATCGTTAAATCTTCGTTTCTTGTAAAAGCATTGTACATCACTTTTGTCTTCTGAAAGTCCATTTTTAATCCCACTTCTTTACTCTTGTCAGCAAGCTCTTGGATCATACTCTGTAGCTCTGAAGGGATAGTTGCAAAGATGACTATGTCATCGGCAAAACGAAGGTGAATTAGATAATCTCCATTAATCTTTACCACTTTGTTTTCCCAGTTCAATGATTGAAAGACATTTTGCAATGTGGCGTTAAAAAGCTTCGGAGATATGGTGTTACCTTGTCTCACTACCTTTCCAATTCTTATTTGTGCTGTATCCTCAAATATCCGAACCTTTGCGCTTGCATTTTCATAGATGTTATTTATAATGCTAATGTATGCATCTTCAATACCACAGGATTTCAAAGCCATTGTTACTGCTGATAGTTTCACGGAATCGAAGGCCTTTTCATAGTCAATAAAAGCCATGCATAATGGGAGTTCATATTATCTTGTTCTTTCAATTAGTTGTCTCAGTACATGGATATGATCTATAGTGCTGTATCCACTCCTGAATCCAGCTTGTTCTCTTGGTTGGGCCATGTCTAGTGTTACCTTCAAGCGAAGTGAAAGAACTTTAGTGAAAATTTTATAAACCACTGATAGGAGGCTGATGGGCCTGTAGTTCCTGAGATCTTTAACGTCACCCTTTTTATGGAGCAGGATCATTGTAGCATAGTTCCAATCCTCAGGAATCTTCCCTTCATTAAGACATCAGGAATCTTCCCTTCAATTAAGACATCAGACATATACCCAAGAGCAGAGTCAAAGACAAAATTTTACCTAAGAATTTAAAACTAAATTTGCAAAAAACCTGAAGATCATGACGCGCAACACAGCAGTTATGAATTTTCAGAATTCACATACTATTAAGAAGAGGCAGATGCAAAAAAATCTTTATCTGGTACTAAAACAACTAAGAAATACTCAAAAACCAACAGGTATGAGTAAAAAGGAGATAAAGTAATAGCAACCTGAATGTAGAAAGTGTCTAGAATGCCGAGCCTTGGCTTTATCAAGGACCAGCAAAACTCTGCATTTTCTCACTTCCACAAAGACCTAGTTGGAAATGGGTTTCTGCAAAGCCATAGATGCAAGTGTAAAGGATATGATCATTGCAAGTGTAAAGCCGTGTAAAGCCCACAAAAATATTTTTGTAATTAACATAACTTCCTCAGAGTTGCATGAGGAATCATTTAGTTAAAGTTTTTTGCATGCATCTATAACCTTCCTGGCCCAACCCACGCTCGTCATCTGCCACAAAAAACAAAAACCGTTACAAAAACCACAAGTTGTGAGAGTGTCTGAATAAGCCATCAGAATTATTCAGCTAAAAAACACGTTGCCAAGCAACCTAACCGCCTAAGAGAGATTTTAAACATGAATAACAGTACCAAAGTACTACAAAGTCTTATGCTTTGTGGTGAAATATATATATATATATATATATATATATATATACGGTAGGGATGTAAGGTCAGGTGATGCGTAACATCACAGCCTCTCCTTGACAAATGTCAACCCCGCCTTCTCGTGGTGCATCCTGTTCCCACTAAAGGGGCTCTGACGACCGCCCATAGCGGTATAACTATACCATCGGGATTAGAGGAAATTCTATCCCACACTCACCAACCCGCTGGGCCAGCGTGGTGAGTTATGGCCAAACCCCTCCAAAATGATTCCACAACTTAAATCTTGGCCCTCAGTCTCCGGCAGCTGGAATGTACCTGGCCAAGGCAGCGGCCAGTGCGACATGAAGGCAGAGGGTGCTAAGAATCCCCGGAGGACCGGACTAGGCTGCCATCTGATGCTGACCTTGGCTACTTACAATGGACGCTCCCTATCTTCTGATTCAAGGCTTCTTGAATTGGAAGAGGAACTACAAAGGATCAAGTGGGACATCGTGGGGCTCTAAGTGAGGTAAGGAGAAAAGGAGAAGATCTCATCGAACTGAAAAGTGGACATCTCTTCTACTATCGTGGGACAGATACTGGCAGAACTAGTGGTGTTGGATTTATAATAAACAAGAAACTGAAGGATAAAGTTGTAGAAGTTGAAAGTTCCTCTGACAGAGCTGCACGACTTGTTATCCAACTCTCGAAAAGATACCAGGCTCAGATTATTCAAACTTATGCACCCACCACAAGTCATCCTGAAGAAGAAATTGAAGAATTTTATGAGGAAATTTGTCATCTAAATAATAAAGGTAAGCAGCACTTGAAAATAATTATGGGAGATTTCAATGCAAAAATAGGGCAACGGCAACAGAATGAAACTTCAGTAGGTAAATTCGGTCATGGCAACAGAAACCAGCGTGGAATTACTCTCGTTGAGTTTGCAGAGGCAGAAGGGTTTTTCATCTTTAACTCCTTCTTCAAGAAAAAGCCACACAGGAAATGGACATGGAGACATCCAATTGGGACGACAAGTGAAATTGATTTTCCAACCAAAGCCTAAAGATAGCAAAGGGACATCTCAGTAAGGGAAGAAAACAGATTATGGCACTGAGAAAAGAAGATGGTTCTGTAACAAGAAATAGAGGCGAAATTTTGACAAGAGTGAAAGACTTCTACTCCAAATTATATGAAAGGGATGATATATGCACTCCAGACATCATGAAAGATACCAGTACCAGAGTTCCTCCAGTCCTTCCAGCAGAAGTTGCACATGCAATCAAGAACATGAAGCGAGGAAAAGCTCCAGGAGAAGATGGAATTACTGTAGACATCATACAAGAAGCAAGTGGAGAAATCGAAACAGTACTCGCCCAAATTTTCACTCGATGCCTTAATGAAGGAAAGATTCCTGAGAATTGGAACACCGCTACAATGATCCTGCTACATAAGAAAGGTGACATTGAGGATCTCGGAAACTATAGACCTATCAGCCTCCTATCAGTAGTTTATAAAATCTTCACTAAAGTTCTTTCACACCGCTTGAAGGTAACACTGGACATGGCTCAACCGAGAGAACAAGCTGGATTCAGGAGTGGCTACAGCACAATAGATCATATCCACGTGCTGAGAGAACTAATTGAAAGAGCGAGGGAATATGAACTTCCATTGTGCATGGCCTTTATCGATTATGAAAAAGCCTTTGATTCGGTGAAACCATCAGCAGTTACAATGGCTCTGAAAACCTGCGGTATTGAAGATGCATACATTAATATTATTAATAAGATCTATGAAAATGCAAGTGCAAAGATTAGGCTGTTTGAAAATACAACACACGTAAAAATTGGAAAGGGAGTGAGACAAGGTGACACCATATCTCCGAAGCTCTTTAATGCCACATTGGAGGGTGTTTTTCAGTCGCTGAGCTGGGAAAACAAGGGGATAAAGATTAATGGAGATTATCTAACCCACCTTCGTTTTGCTTATGACGTAGTCATTTTTGCAACTACCCCCTCAGAGCTACAGAGTATGATCCAGGAACTTGCTGACAAGAGTAAAGAAGTGGGGTTAAAAATGAACGTTCAGAAGACAAAAGTGATGTTCAATGCTTTTACAAGAAATGAAGATTTATCGATTGATGGAGAAAAGCTGGAGATAACAGACACGTACGTTTATCTTGGACAGCAGATATCAAGTGAGGGTCACATTGATGAAGAAATTAATCGGCGTACGAAACTTGCCTGGAGAGCTTTTGGAAGAAACAGCTTAATTTTCAAGAGCAATATGCCATTATGTCTTAAAAGAAAAGTGTTTGATCAATGCATCCTTCCAGTGCTTACGTATGGTGCAGAGACGTGGACCTTAACTAAAAGAGACATACAAAGGCTGCAGACAACTCAAAGCAGCATGGAGAGGTGCATGCTTGGTGTAACCAGGAGAGATAAGAAGAGGAACTCGTGGATCCGAAAAATGACAAGAGTGGAATACATCATGATCAGAGTTAAATCCCTGAAATGGCAATGGGCTGGACATACTGCCAGAAGAACAGACCATCGATGGACAGCCGAAACTTTAGATTGGATTCCAAGGGACAGGAAAAGACCCAGAAGAAGACCACATGGGAGATGGGTGGATGAAATTCGAAAGTATGCGGGTGTAACATGGAGGAGACTGGCACAAGACAGAAAGTTGTGAAAGAGGCTTGGAGAGGACTTCGTCCAGCAGTGGATTGATAATGGTTGACAATGATGATGACATATAAACGTAATATATATACACTATCTACCAACAAGTAATTGTACAACCCTGCAATCGACGATATCTGCGGTCCTGATACACGTCACGTGTGGGAAACAACAACGCAACCAGTCGCATGCAAGATGCCACGCAGTTCGGAGCTCTCTGATTTCGGGAAAGGTGTAATCGTCGGGTATCACAGAAATGGCCGATCCATACGTGACATATCCAGCGAGTTGAAGTACCCAGAATCGACAGTGGCCTACGTGATTGGCAAGTGGAAGATGAGAGGTGACTGTCGGAATGTGCCCCGACCCGGCAGACCCACAAAACTGGGAGTTAGAGACCGACGGGTGCTGGCCAGAGAAATTTGGTAGAACCGCACCAAATCGATGGGCCACATCCGCGAGGAGTTTCAACAGGCATCCGGGAGTGTTCTTTCGATGAATACCATCCGTAAGGAAGCCTATCTGCTTGGTTATCATGGACGTGCTGCCGCCCACAAGCCTTTGATCACCAAGTCCAATAGCGCTGTTCGGCTAACGTGGTGCAAAGAACACCGACAGTGGACCGTTGAACAGTGGAAACAGGTTTTCTGGAACGACGAATCAAGGTTCACCCTCTACCGTTCGGATGGCCGGGTCTGGGTTTGGCGTCTGCCTGGAGAACGTGTAACGTACCAGGAGATGTGACGTACCTGCCAGAAGGACGCACACGACATAAAGGCAGATAGGAATCAGAATAAATCGTCCGCGTAGCTCAATTGGTAGAGTGACTTATTCCGGAATGAGGGGATCCGGGTTCGAGCCCCGGCGCGGATAAAAATGACGGAGAAATTTACTTCGTCATAAACGCTTCCTGCCGGAATGTATTGTGCCAACTGTGTAGTTCGGCGGCGGTGGAATTATGTTATGGGGGTGTTTCTCCGTGTATGGCACGGGACCCTTGGTCGCAATTCCTGGTAGACTCAACGCCGAGACATACTGCACCATTTTGGATGATCATGCGCTTCCTACGTTGTGGCAGTTTTACGGGGTGGACCCATGTTACCTTCAGGATGACAATGCCACCTGTCATGTTGCGAGGTCCACCATGGCTTGGTATGGTGACAATGGGGTTAATCGAATGGACTGGCCTGCGCAGAGCCTGGACCTTAACCCTATCGAGCACCTCTGGGAAGAGTTGGGGCGTCGACTTAAGGGGTGCCCCCCTGTCCGAAATCGGTGAAGGAACTGACCTGTCTTCTCCAAGCCGAGTGGAAGAAAATACCGCTAGCCGTTGTACAACGCATGGTTGAGAGTATGCCCCGGAGGGTCGCAGCTGTAATCGCCGTTCGTGGAGGCTCCACCAACTATTGAAGGTGAATAAACTTCGTTTTCCTTTGCTATCACAGGTGTCCAATTATTTGTTGGTAGATAGTGTATAAAACAAATGGATAAAGATTAATGGAGATTATCTAACTCAGCTTCGTTTTGCTGATGACGTAGACATTTTTGCAACTACCCCGTCAGAGTTGCAGAGTATGATCCAGGAACTTGCTGACAAGAGTAAAGAAGTGGGATTAAAAATGAACTTTCAGGAGACAAAAGTGATGTTCAATGCTTTTACAAGAAATGAAGTTTTATCGATTGATGGGGAAAGCTTGAGATAACCAATACCTACGTTTATCTTGGACAGCAGATATCAAGTGAGGGTCACATTGATGAAGAAATTAATCGGCGTATAAAACTTGCCTGGAGAGCTTTTGGAAGAAACAGCATAATTTTCAAGAGCAATATGCCATTATGTCTTAAAAGAAAAGTGTTTGATCAATGCATCCTTCCAGTGCTTACGTATGGTGCAGAGACGTGGACCTTAACTAAAAGAGACACACAAAGGCTGCAGACAACTCAAAGAAGCCTGGAGAGGTGCATGCTTGGTGTAACCAGGAGAGATAAGAAGAGGAACTCGTGTATCCGAAAAATGACAAGAGATATGAGTAAAATCCCTGAAATGGCAATGATAAGAGTAAAATCCCTGAAATGGCAACGATAAGAGTAAAGTCCCTGAAATGGCAATGGGCTGGACATACTGCCAGAAAGGCAGACCATCGATGGACAGCCGAAATTTTAGATTGGATTCCAAGGGACAGGAAAAGACCCAGAAGAAAACCACATGGGAGATGTGTGGATGAAATTCGAAAGTGTGCGGGAGTAACATGGTGGAGACTGGCAGAAGACAGACCGTTGTGGCTTGGAGAGACCTTCGTCCAGCAGTGGATTGATAATGGTTGACGATGATGATGATATATATATATATATATATATATATATTCTATAAAGAAGATACCTAAGCAAAAAAATACATATATAATTTTGACTCACACCTAGTATAACATAGAAAAGGTTATGTATCTACCTGTGTGAGTAAAAGGAGAAAAGATAAAAAAATAAAATAAAACAACTGAATGTAGAAGGTGTCGAGAATACTGAGCCTTGGCTTTATCAAGGATCTACAATAATGCAATTTTTTTTCCCATCCACAGGCACCAGTCTATTGTAAGTTTTAAATATGTTAAGACCTTAGGGTCAATAGTTAAAAACTACAAACTTAACTCTTCGAGCTACATTCCTGTAATTACTACTTGTTCTTGTGATGAACATAAAGATACAGTTCACTATGATAAGAATTACAACCATATTATCACCGGAAACTTGAGTTATGTTGAAAATGAAAAGCTTAGGAATTTATTAGAGTATGGCTCTAAATTCAGACCTTCCTTCATAATTTCCAAAGAAAGGATTCTTGAGAGCTTCACTCAAGATGTAAATAAGTACATCGTAAAAACCAGTTTAACGTACAATCAGCCTATTGAGGCCTTCGCAGAATGGAAATATAATATAATCAATAGCTTCACCGGTGAGTTGGCAGGTCTGGACTTTTGTTTCGACAGAAATCTCTTTTTCTCTGGAGAAGCTAAAAGGTCACTCTCCAAACTACAAGACCAATTTATTTTTACCACTACGGATAAAGCTAGCAATAATTTTGCAATTATCTGTAAGAAGTTCTATTTTGAATTGTTAACTATGGAACTCAATAATAGAGTAACATACGAGCCCGTAAGTTATTCTACCAAGCAGTTAGAAAATCGGTTTAAGGCATTCTTCAAGAAACTTAAAATTCCACAAACTAGAAGATATGGGCCTGAATTTCCATTTCTTTTTGCAACGGTTAAGTTTCATAAGGATCCTGTGAAGTTCAGGTTCATAGCTAGTGGAGTAAGGAGTCATAAAAAGAAAATAGATCTTGCTTTTGAAGATGTCTTAAAGAAGGTTTTGAAACACATTAGAAACTGTTCTAACTTGATGTACAGAGATTTTTGGATAATTAATAATAATGCAGAAGTAATTTCTACTATACTCAAAGTTTGTCCCCTAGATATTAATAGTTATGATTTTGAAAACCTATATACTAATCTGCCTCTATCAGATATAATCACTACCTTTAAAGAGCTGTATGCAGAATTTAAACTTAACGAATTTGTTGATGTAGGAACTTGGAACTCTTATCTCAATTGCTGCATAAAAAATAACCATATCTTATATAATAATACTCTCTATAAGCAAGTGAACGGTATTCCAATGGGAACATCAACGTCCACAAATATCGCTAATCTATTCCTGTTCTTTAAGGAATATAAATTCATTAAAAATCACCCCACCTGCTCAGATAACTACCTTTACACTTTTAGATATATTGATGATCTGCTGTGTATCAATAATTCAGAAGTTATAGAGAGTGATTTTGATAATATCTATCCTAGCTCTCTTAACTTATGTAAAACCAACCACAGTAATCAGGAACTTGAGTTCCTAGACTTAAGCATTAAGCTCAACAGAGGTAACCCATCTATTAGCCTCTTTGATAAAAGAGTTAATTTTCCTTTCAAAGTAATTAAATATCTACACTGGAATAATAACATTTCAACCAAAGTAATTGAGAATGTACTAATTTCTCAGGTCCTAAGAATTTCAAGAATTTGCAGCAACAATTTGGATTTCAATTACCACATTAATATACTATTAGAAAGTTTTCTAGAGAACGAAATTCCTTCTTCTTTCATCAAAAGAACTTTAAGAAAAATTATTCTGAATAATAGAGTAAGGTTGGCAGATCTGCTTTAATTTTCTACAGTTAATAATATGATTCTGACCAATCAAAGCCGTAAGGAAGTTGGCTAGAGGATGCCTATTAACTACCTAAAGGAACCTTAGTGCTATGGATATGACGGTCCTATTAAAACAAAAAATTAAATAATATAAACAAAATCACAAAAAAAGCTTAAAAATCTGTTTATAAAAGAAAATAAAAACAAATAAAAAAGAAAACTAGTTATTCATCACTAGGATAGCTATACTAAAAATAGTAAAACCAACATTAAAATTAATAAGATTCTGATTAATCTATAGAAGCTCACTAAGGTGATTTAATACATGCAAAGATTATTAAATAAACTGCTCGTGTATTTTATAATATTTCTCATGTATTCTGGAGAGTTAATTCTGCTCATTCTGATCATACAGATCCACAGTCTTAAGTTTATATATTTTTTTCTCTGGTTAAAATCTCCGCGCGTTGGTTTCTTGCTGTATGAGGAGGCCATCAGCCCCACCCTCACTGCCCCCCAGCGTCTAGGGAGTGGCGGAAGAGGTCAGCCATGTTCTCCTCTTGTGAGGAGAAAAGTTTTTGTCACACAAGAGGTAAGCTCTCTTCCTTGTTTTTGGGTTCTAGGTTTTATAAGTTCAATGTTTGTACTTTATGTACCTTTTCTCTGTCGTTTTTTAGCTTTTCAGCTTTTAAGCATTGGTTTGTCTGTTAACATTTATGCGGGTTTTAACTCTTACTTTTCTTTGTAACTTTGAGCGTCTTTTGGGGTACCTAGGAACAGAAGATGGCTAAGCTTGTTCCTTTTCTATGCGCTGTCTATGCGCTGTTTTTTCAAAGTAGTAAAGTTCTTAATAACTAATTAATTATGCACTTAAAGCACTGCTGAAATACTTTGTACATATTGCAACTAACTGTTTAAGGTATATAACTTTCACAAAGTTTTCTTTAGTTTATTATTATCTTTAACTTATTCTCGTTTTCGTGCTGTCATAAGTTGTAGAGTAGGGGGTTTTAGACTCAAGTTTTCTTTCAAAAATCTGTTCGTTATAAATTAACATTTCCTTTTTTAATTGCAATGTAAAATTTGGATTTCTTTTGCATTGTTTTTCAGGTTTAAATTCTCTCTCAAACGAACTTCGAATTTCGTTATAGCTGAAAATCATTTCTATTTATTATGTCACTCTCACAGCTTGAGTTCTCTTTAATCTTCTTCTCTCTGTTTAATAGTAACAGATGAAGAGCATGGGTCGGGCCATGAAGGTTAATGGATGCAAGCGAAATTGTTAACTAGTGCTAGGTCATGCTACTCTACGGAGGACATGACTTATATATATATTTTTTAAACTATTTTAGGTGGGAATGTTACTTGCATCTATGGCCTTGCAGAAACCCATTTCCAACTAGGTCCTTGTAGAAGTGAGAAAATGCAGAGTTTTTGCTGGTCCTTGATAAAGCCAAGGCTCAGTATTCTCGACACCTTCTACATTCAGTTGTTTTATTTTATTTTTTTATCTTTTCTCCTTTTACTCACACAGGTAGATACATAACCTTTTCTATGTTATACTAGGTGTGAGTCAAAATTATATATGTATTTTTTTGCTTAGGTATCTTCTTTATAGAATGTGAATTCTGAATTTTCAAAACTGCTGCGTTGCGCGTTTTGATTTTCAGGTTATTTTGCACCCTTCGTGTTAAATTCTAAAATTTTTTCCTTAGTCTTCAGTTTTGCTCTTAAGTATATATATCATCATCATCATTGTCAACCATTATCAATCCACTGCTGGACGAAGGTCTCCCAAGTTTCCTCCACAACGGTCTGTCTTGTGCCAGTCTCCTCCATGTCACCCCTGCATACTTTCGAATTTCATCCACCCATCTCCCATGTGGTCTTCTTCTGGGTCTTTTCCTGTCCCTTGGAATCCAATCTAAAATTTCGGCTGTCCATCGATGATCTGTCCTTCTGGCAGTATGTCCAGCCCATTGCCATTTCAGGGATTTAACTCTGATCATGATGTCTTCCACTCTTGTCATTTTTCGGATCCACGTGTTCCTCTTCTTATCTCTCCTGGTTACACCAAGCATGCACCTCTCCATGCTTCTTTGAGTTGTCTGCAGCCTTTGTATGTCTCTTTTAGTTAAGGTCCACGTCTCTGCACCATACGTAAGCACTGGAAGGATGCATTGATCAAACACTTTTCTTTTAAGACATAATGGCATATTGCTTTTGAAAATTATGCTGTTTCTTCCAAAAGCTCTCCAGGCAAGTTTTGTACGCCGATTAATTTCTTCATCAATGTGACCCTCACTTGATATCTGCTGTCCAAGATAAACGTACGTGTCTGTTATCTCCAGCTTTTCTCCATCAATCGATAAATCTTCATTTCTAGTAAAAGCATTGAACATCACTTTTGTCTTCTGAAAGTTCATTTTTAATCCCACTTCTTTACTCTTGTCAGCAAGTTCCTGGATCATACTCTGCAGCTCTGATGGGGTAGTTGCAAAAATGACTACGTCATCAGCAAAACGAAGGTGGGTTAGATAATCTCCATTAATCTTTATCCCCTTGTTTTCCCAGCTCAGCGACTGAAAAACACCCTCCAATGTGGCATTGAAGAGCTTCGGAGATATGGTGTCACCTTGTCTCACTCCCTTTCCAATTTTTACGTGTGTTGTATTTTCAAACAGCCTAATCTTTGCACTTGCATTTTCATAGATGTTATTAATAATATTAATGTATGCATCTTCAATACCGCAGGTTTTCAGAGCCATTGTAACTGCTGATGGTTTCACCGAATCAAAGGCTTTTTCATAATCGATAAAAGCCATGCACAATGGAAGTTCATATTCCCTCGCTCTTTCAATTAGTTCTCTCAGCACGTGGATATGATCTATTGTGCTGTAGCCACTCCTGAATCCAGCTTGTTCTCTCGGTTGAGCCATGTCCAGTGTTACCTTCAAGCGGTGTGAAAGAACTTTAGTGAAGATTTTATAAACTACTGATAGGAGGCTGATAGGTCTGTAGTTTCCTAGATTCTCAATGTCACCTTTCTTATGTAGCAGGATCATTGTAGCGGTGTTCCAATCCTCAGGAATCTTTCCTTCATTAAGGCATCGAGTGAAAATTTGGGCGAGTACTGTTTCGATTTCTCCACTTGCTTCTTGTATGATGTCTACAGTAATTCCATCTTCTCCTGGAGCTTTTCCCCGCTTCATGTTCTTGATTGCATGTGCAACTTCTGCTGGAAGGACTGGAGGAACTCTGGTACTGGTATCTTCCATGATGTCTGGAGTGAATATATCATCCCTTTCATATAATTTGGAGTAGAAATCTTTCACTCTTGTCAAAATTTCGCCTCTATTTCTTGTTACAGAACCATCTTCTTTTCTCAGTGCCATAATCTGTTTTCTTCCCTTACTGAGATGTCCCTTTGCTATCTTTAGGCTTTGGTTGTTTTCAATTGCTTTCCTCACTAGTTCACAGTTGAATTTCCTTACGTCTTCAGTGATACTTTTTCTTACTGTCTTGCATAGCTCTATATATTCCACTTTGGAAGTCACATCTTCTTTAGTTGTCCTCATCTCTCTTCTTTTTTGCATCAACATTTTGGTTTTTCCTGATAATTTGTTCACATGCAACTTGTTCTTAGACCCAGCTAATTTTGTTGCTGTTTCCATAAGAGCTTTGGTTACTTTTCTGTTAACTTCAGAGATGTCCACTTCTTCCGATGTTAGGCCTTCTAAAGCAGAGAACCTGTTCTTCAGTTCTAACTTGAAGGTATTATGGTGTTTTTTAAGGTTGGTTATGTCAATAGATTTAGTTTGTCTTATGAGCTTGCCACGTTCAAGTTTAGTGTTGAAGTGCATCTTACATCTCACCAATCTATGGTCACTACCTGTGTTGAACTTGTTTAGCACACTGCAGTCTTCTATGACGAATTTTTTGTTACACATAATAAAATCAATTTCACTTGTCGTCCCATTTGGATGTCTCCATGTCCATTTCCTGTGTGGCTTTTTCTTGAAGAAGGAGTTCAAGATGAAAAACCCTTCTGCCTCTGCAAACTCAACGAGAGTATTTCCACGCTGGTTTCTGTTGCCATGACCGAATTTACCTACTGAAGTTTCATTCTGTTGCCGTTGCCCTATTTTTGCATTGAAATCTCCCATAATTATTTTCAAGTGCTGCTTACCTTTATTATTTAGATGACAAATTTCCTCATAAAATTCTTCAATTTCTTCTTCAGGATGACTTGTGGTGGGTGCATAAGTTTGAATAATCTGAGCCTGGTATCTTTTCGAGAGTTGGATAACAAGTCGTGCAGCTCTGTCAGAGGAACTTTCAACTTCTACAACTTTATCCTTCAGTTTCTTGTTTATTATAAATCCAACACCACTAGTTCTGCCAGTATCTGTCCCACGATAGTAGAAGAGATGTCCACTTTTCAGTTCGATGAGATCTTCTCCTTTTCTCCTTACCTCACTTAGCCCCACGATGTCCCACTTGATCCTTTGTAGTTCCTCTTCCAATTCAAGAAGCCTTGAATCAGAAGATAGGGAGCGTCCATTGTAAGTAGCCAAGGTCAGCATCAGATGGCAGCCTAGTCCGGTCCTCCGGGGATTCTTAGCACCCTCTGCCTTCATGTCGCACTGGCCGCTGCCTTGGCCAGGTACATTCCAGCTGCCGGAGACTGAGGGCCAAGATTTAAGTTGTGGAATCATTTTTGGAGGGTGGAATCATTTTTGGAAGTATATATATATATATATATATATATATATATTTAGTGTTGAGGTGCATCTTACATCTCACCAATCTATGGTCACTACCTGTGTTGAACTTGTTTAGCACACTGCAGTCGTCGATGACGAATTTTTTGTTACACATAATAAAATCAATTTCACTTGTCGTCCCAATTGGATGTCTCCATGTCCATTTCCTGTGTGGCTTTTCTTGAAAAAGGAATTCAAGATGAAAAATCCTTCTGCCTCTGCAAACTCAACGAGAGTATTTCCACGCTGGTTTCGGTCACGGCAACAGAAACCAGCGTGGAAATACTCTCGTTGAGTTTGCAGAGGCAGAAGGATTTTTCATCTTGAATTCCTTTTTCAAGAAAAAGCCACACAGGAAATGGACATGGAGACATCCAATTGGGACGACAAGTGAAATTGATTTTATTATGTGTAACAAAAAATTCGTCATCGAAGACTGCAGTGTGCTAAACAAGTTCAACACAGGTAGTGACCATAGATTGGTGAGATGTAAGATGCACCTCAACACTAAACTGGAACGTGGCAAGCTCATAAGACAAACAAAATGTATTGACATAACCAACCTTAAAAAACACCATAATACTTTCAAGTTGGAACTGAAGAACAGATTCTCTGCTTTAGAAGGCCTAACATCGGAAGAAGTGGATATTTCTGAAGTTAACAGAAAAGTAACCAAAGCTCTTATGGAAACAGCAACAAAATTAGCTGGGTCTAAGAACAAGTTGCATGTAAACAAATTATCAGGAAAAACCAAAATGTTGATGCAAAAAAGAAGAGAGATGAGGACAACTAAAGAAGATGTGACTTCCAAAGTGGAATATATAGAGCTATGCAAGACAGTAAGAAAAAGTATCACTGAAGACGTAAGGAAATTCAACTGTGAACTAGTGAGGAAAGCAATTGAAAACAACCAAAGCCTAAAGATAGCAAAGGGACATCTCAGTAAGGGAAGAAAACAGATTATGGCACTGAGAAAAGAAGATGGTTCTGTAACAAGAAATAGAGGCGAAATTTTGACAAGAGTGAAAGACTTCTACTCCAAATTATATGAAAGGGATGATATATGCACTCCAGACATCATGAAAGATACCAGTACCAGAGTTCCTCCAGTCCTTCCAGCAGAAGTTGCACATGCAATCAAGAACATGAAGCGAGGAAAAGCTCCAGGAGAAGATGGAATTACTGTAGACATCATACAAGAAGCAAGTGGAGAAATCGAAACAGTACTCGCCCAAATTTTCACTCGATGCCTTAATGAAGGAAAGATTCCTGAGAATTGGAACACCGCTACAATGATCCTGCTACATAAGAAAGGTGACATTGAGGATCTCGGAAACTATAGACCTATCAGCCTCCTATCAGTAGTTTATAAAATCTTCACTAAAGTTCTTTCACACCGCTTGAAGGTAACACTGGACATGGCTCAACCGAGAGAACAAGCTGGATTCAGGAGTGGCTACAGCACAATAGATCATATCCACGTGCTGAGAGAACTAATTGAAAGAGCGAGGGAATATGAACTTCCATTGTGCATGGCCTTTATCGATTATGAAAAAGCCTTTGATTCGGTGAAACCATCAGCAGTTACAATGGCTCTGAAAACCTGCGGTATTGAAGATGCATACATTAATATTATTAATAACATCTATGAAAATGCAAGTGCAAAGATTAGGCTGTTTGAAAATACAACACGCGTAAAAATTGGAAAGGGAGTGAGACAAGGTGACACCATATCTCCGAAGCTCTTTAATGACACATTGGAGGGTGTTTTTCAGTCGCTGAGCTGGGAAAACAAGGGGATAAAGATTAATGGAGATTATCTAACCCACCTTCGTTTTGCTTATGACGTAGTCATTTTTGCAACTACCCCCTCAGAGCTACAGAGTATGATCCAGGAACTTGCTGACAAGAGTAAAGAAGTGGGGTTAAAAATGAACTTTCAGAAGACAAAAGTGATGTTCAATGCTTTTACAAGAAATGAAGATTTATCGATTGATGGAGAAAAGCTGGAGATAACAGACACGTACGTTTATCTTGGACAGCAGATATCAAGTGAGGGTCACATTGATGAAGAAATTAATCGGCGTACGAAACTTGCCTGGAGAGCTTTTGGAAGAAACAGCATAATTTTCAAGAGCAATATGCCATTATGTCTTAAAAGAAAAGTGTTTGATCAATGCATCCTTCCAGTGCTTACGTATGGTGCAGAGACGTGGACCTTAACTAAAAGAGACATACAAAGGCTGCAGACAACTCAAAGCAGCATGGAGAGGTGCATGCTTGGTGTAACCAGGAGAGATAAGAAGAGGAACTCGTGGATCCGAAAAATGACAAGAGTGGAATACATCATGATCAGAGTTAAATCCCTGAAATGGCAATGGGCTGGACATACTGCCAGAAGAACAGACCATCGATGGACAGCCGAAATTTTGGATTGGATTCCAAGGGACAGGAAAAGACCCAGAAGAAGACCCAGAAGAAGACCACATGGGAGATGGGTGGATGAAATTTGAAAGTATGCAGGGGTGACGTGGAGGAGACTGGCACAAGACAGACCGTTGTGGAGGAAACTTGGGGAGACCTTCGTCCAGCAGTGGATTGATAATGGTTGACAATGATGATGATGATGATATATACGGTAAACACCAAGACTGTAAATTTCTTCAATAATTACTGAATAGCAGCAAGATCAAACATTACTAACCACTGGGATAAGAAGAGAGGGATATAGAGCAATGGTAAGCTGTTCTGAGAAATTTACAGTCTTGGTGTTTTCCGTATTTAATTTGATTTTTCTTTAATGCAGCCTTTTGGAGCTTTAGAACTTCAAAAACATTTTTAACTGTTACCTTGTATGTATGTATGTATGTATGAATGAACAACAAAGGAATATTGAACCAAACAATCTTTGTGAAAGCAGGAACGTTGAGAACAAAATTAATTAAAACTGAAAGAACCAGTTTGCCTTCATCAAGAGAACATCAACCTGGGGGAGTGGCTTTTCTGGTATCAGTAAACGACTAAGAAAACCCAATAGTCGACTGACCATGCTCCCGAAGCCACTAAATTCAAACCAGGTAGAGTAAGAAACACTTAAATGTTACTGAACTATAGAAAGAAAATAAGGGAACGAAAAGTCACCCGACGACGGTGTGAACCAAGCAGTAGGACTAAACAAGCTGAGTAACTATCAAGACTGAAATACGAATGGAAGGAACATGAGAATAAATATGTACCCGGAACTGGTGTAGTTAAGATTAAACGAAGGGAGGAAACCTAATTGGCTGAAACAGGTGAGCGTGGATATAAATGCAAGACTGTGTAGATGTTCTTCAGCCACAGGGGACCTATCAAGAGGCACTTGGTATTACCTGCTGAAATTAAATTTGTAGGGTCCTGTGTTAGTAGAGAGTGTGCCGCCCCAGTGGCGCAGTGGTCTAAGCGATGGTTTCTAGCCATTCGTCCGAAAGGGGTCCGGGTTTGAATCCCGGTGAGGCATGGCTGTTGTTTGTCTTACTGCACTGGTTCTCTCCCTTCCCTGGAACCAGTGACCCTAAATTAGGGACGGGCGACTGCTTATAGCCCATTGAGTTGCTCACGGTGGTCGTTAAACCTCCAATCAAAAAAAAAAAAAAAGGTACAGAGTGTTGATGTGTAATTTATAACTGGGGGAGGTAGAATTAAAATGAAAGATTAATTGATGTATGTAACGTCTGAGAAAGTGGATTGGAACGTCATTATCTTTAAATTTATTGATTAAGTTGTTGAGGTTTTTGGTGATATTTTCTGAGTTAGAACATATTTTTACAATCCGGTGAAATTGGGAAATAATGACGTTACGGTGAACAGCATTGGAGACATTTGGAAGACCAGTGGGTGAAGAATTTTATGTCAAAATTAAAATCTTGTCTTTTATCGTAGAGGTCGATTAGAAAACTTTTTTTGTTGTTGTTGATTAAAATGTCAAGGTCTAGAAAATTCACGTGATTGGATGTACTGTTAGTTTGATCCAGGGAAAGGTCATCGGGATAAATTGTTTCACTCATTTGTAAAAAATGAGGGTTATTGAAAACAATAATATCGTCGATGTATCTCATAACGATTCCGGGATCATCGGTCTGAGTAGCAAGGAATGTAGATTCGAAGTGGTGCAGGTAAAGATTGACCAGACTGTTTGAAAAACTGCTACCCATCGGAATTCCACGAGTTTGCAGGTCAAACTTGTTCCCTACGACTGCATAATAATGGCTAGTGCAGACGTCTGTTAGGTAATGCCAGTACTGCGAAGTGATGCTGTTTATCCAGTGAAAAAAACAGTTCTTTCGTTACTTGGAGTAGGCCCGGTAGTGAAATGGATGTAAATAGGTTCTAAGAACCTATTTAGATATTCTATTTGAAAGGGTGTATTTCTATTTGTAGTAGATATTTCTATTTGAAGGGGTGTCTTTGATTCTAGAAATCTCTTTGAAAAATCACTCTTCTTGGTAGGTGGCAGAACAGATACATTGTGGAATGAGAATGCATTATTGATTTTTTCAAACAAATCCTGGTGTTAAAAAGTTGCAGGCTTCGACGCATTCCACAGTTTTCCCTATCGACTTAATATGTTAGAAAAGTTTATCTTTATGGGCAGCGTTTTCCTTTACTTGTTTCACTTTTATAATGACGTAGCACACTATGAATCCTATAGCATCAATAATCATGAAGAGACCTTCAAGTCCCATACTGTTTTGTAAAATTTTAAAAAGTTCCACGATTTACCAAAGACTTATCTGATTTCGTTCAAAGATATTTTTCTGGGCTCAACGATCCCTATGAACATCGAAAGCTCTAAGCTCCAATTTTAGACAATTTGTTTTATCGAGAGGGGAGAGCCAAAGACGTAGGGCGAACATAGTCCATACCTCATCGTGGCCCAAACTCGGGCAATTATCCAGAAGTCCGCACCTCTGACTACTTGGGCATCGGGACAATACATATTTTGCACTTCCCCTTCCATAAGACACCGAGCGATTTTGCTTAAGCTGTCATTACTTAAGAGTTTATAGGACCACTTTCAATGCCACCACTTAAGCACGATTTTTGAATGACAGCTGTAGGATTCGCCCTTTTCTCGTTCTCTTTGCTCGTTTTTGTAAATATGTATGAATTCATTGCTTTGCACATCCATTTCTTTGCGCCCAGTCAAAGTTCTCTTTCAATAGGAAGATAATAGGGGACATTGGAGCCGAGAGACCTGGCTAATCCCCTGTCCAAAGTTCAGATTATTTGTAACTCGAGGGTTAGTGAAATAATTTGTTCGTTACCTATCTTTCATCTAACCCGGAGACTGGGTATTAGAAATAAATACTTATTTACGCTAGTGTATCATTACCTGTGTGAACATAACTGTTATGATTGTTCCTGTAGGCAGCAGTTCTAATGCTGGGAGTGTCTACTACCTTGAGGGCGACTTGGAGTGCTCTTATTGTAATTGATTAGCTCAGAACTACAAAGTCGGAAATCGTAAGAATGATTAACTTGACCTGACTTCGTGACTGTTAGTAGCGGCATACATACACAGTGTGCCTGTTAAGTAATGAGACAAAAAAAATATTATATCAAAACAGACTAAATTTTGAATTGCCATTTACACAGTTTCAGAGTAGTCTCCCTCCAAAACCACAGAACGGTGATCTTTTATACAGGTGTGCGAAGGTACGGTGGAAGTCCTGAACCGGAATCTCTTTCAGTCTGTTAGTCACACCTCGTCGGATGTCCTCAATGTCGCTGAAGCGCTCCCCATTCAAGGCGCACTTCACCTTTGGGAAGAGGGAACAGTCTGCGGGAGCCAAATCTAGTGAATAGAGTGGATGTTCGATCACATAGATCGACTTCGAAGCCAGAAACTGCTTCACAGGCAGTGTGCGTCCGCGTTGTCGTGAACAGAACTAACTATTTTTGTGGAACAGTTTCCTGACACGTCGTATGCTAGAGTACAGACGTTGCATTACTCCTAAGATGTTCAGTGAGTAGCCTAGTGGCTATTAGCCTGTCATGGGCATCAACTTGGCTTGCCTTCACCAGTTGTTTTTCATTTGTCCGTGCAAAAACTGGAAGTTCTGCCCGTGGTTCACCCTCGAGGGATTCTCTCCCATATTTAAACGTTGAAAACCAGCGGAACACCGGTGCACGGCTCAGTCATTGCTGTAAATTTATTTTTGGTCATGGTACACTTCCATGGCAGTTTTCACCAATTTACAGTAAAATTTTATCACAGTTCTTTGCTCCATTACGCAACTTTTGACACGCTTCACTCACACTGTCGTACTTCAACTGCTGGCACACGAGAACTGCTGCGTCATCCGGCTCGAAAGTTGCTCCTGCGATTAAGCACACTCTAGTCGTCAAGACTATAAACACGTTTGTTACTTTTATCCGTAAAAAGTCAGTCTCATTGCTTAACGGGCAGACTGCGTAATGTAGAAGGGCATGTATGCTTCTTCGAGACAAAGAAACTGGTCTTCGTCTTTTTGCTATCCTGTTGTTAGGATCATCTCGCGGTGTCACCTAGTCGGGGTGCACTTTCGGTTATGGGACTTCGCCGTAAATGGGGGAGCATTTTGGAGAACTAGGCGGCAGAATAACCCTGTACGGGACGTAAGTATTCCTGTGGTCCACGAGTAGTAGTTTTGAATAAATGTTAAATTTGCTAAAAAGGTATTCCTTCATCATTTCGTTCCATGCTAATTTCAGTCATCGTGGTCTCTACCTCTTCCGACACCAGATAACAAATAGTAAAGGGGGTGGAGAGTAGATCATGATCATATGTAGAGGATTTTAGGAAGGGAGTGTCTGACCCCAGGTCTTAAACAACCCTTAGAAATAAGAAGCTAGGAGATTTGGGCTAGAGTGTCCGATAGGAAAGTGACACAGAAGCGAAGTAGAAAGGGGGAGGAAGACTCCCTTATTTATTACCGGGGGGAGTACCCGGGGTCCGACGGCTTAACGTGCCCATCCGACGCACGGCGGCTATTTAGTGGCTCGAACGTTCGTACCTTCCCAGGATCGAACCTGAGGTTATCTCCATGGCAGTCACGAACGCTGACCACTAGGCCACCCGCGGCCCGTGGAGAGTAGAATTTAATGACCGATCATATATAATGCGTGAATCCTGTCTAGCTCGCAATCGGTTGCTTTACCTCAGTTTCGCTTTTGTGATACACGTATGTAATTCTGATCTTTAATTAATTAGGGAGAGAAGCATTCAGCTCCCAGAAGCATTCAGGTGATGTGCCTCCCAGGTGGCTCAGTGGTGTAATAGTTGGCTTGTCACCATTCGTCCGAGATGGGTCTGGGTTTGATTCCCGGTGAGGCGTGGATGTTGTGTTTGTCTTACGGCACTGGCTGTCTCCTTTCCCTGGAACCAGTGGGCCCAAATTAGGAACGGACGACTGCTTATAGCCCATTGAGTTGCTTACGGTGGTCGTTAAACTGACAATAAAAAAAGTGCAAGTGATGCTAGCAACTTATGATAACAATGAACTCTAAAAGAAGTAATATTAAAAGCAAAATCTCGGCATGATGAAGAGACATAAAATGATTCCTCAACTATCATTAATAATAATTTGTTCTCACAAATCAGTTTCCATTCCACTGAGGGTGTTGTGTGTCTTGTCTTCTGATTATTAACATTTACTTTAGCTTGACTTCGTCATTATATTTTTGGAGGTTCATACATTAAGAAGCGTTAGGAGGATAAGAACAAAAAGTATCATTCTAAATATACATCAGTTAATGTTTAAAAGTGGTGATAGAGGCGAGTTCATGGTACTCATGTCTTCTTTATTCATTAATTCTTACGCGGTCCAGTTCATCCGAATTCCCTTTACACCAGTTTCCTTGAAACCCATTTATCGTGGTAAATGGCTTCTACCTGCATAACGAGTTGCTGTGCATTCGACCGCCTGTAAGCTGAAGCCCAGACACAGTAGAAAGAGCACAGGAACTTGGCAAACAGCCAAAAGTTTGAGTTTCTTCGAGAGTGTTTCAGTTAAACTATTTTTTTTTTTTCATTTGATTGGTCATCATGTATTTCCTAATTATGTAATAAATTTCTCATCATGGTGAAACTGCAAAACTTGTTTTTGTGAAAAACTTATTCCCACTCCAATTTCGAGAATAGTCAGAGAAATAAAAGATTAAACTTCAGCTTGGCCGTGACATTGCTTGTGCAATAGAAAGGTAGAACTGTTGGTTTATTTTCTTAAATTTAACTCGTTAATACTGTTGAAATGGAGAAGTTGCATTTCATAATGCCCACGAAAGCATTCTGTCATTGAAGAAGCATTTATTTTGAATTTCTAGGGAGGGGAGAGCCACGCACATATGATATCGCACATACTACCTACCAGAAGTGCTCTTGCACTATGTACAGTGCAATACTGAGTATGGAAACTCATCAGTCCCACAACTGAACGTTGCTTCTAAAAACCCGTAAGGGTTAGTGGGGAAGATGCGATGAAATAAGCAACTTCGAGCGCATTCCTAATACGCTCGAAGTTGCTTATTCCATTTTCACTTCTTAAACTGCGGATAAGAAGAAATGTGAAGGAAATAGCTAGGTATTCAAAAATGCAGTGGTGTATGAAGTTTGATCCCCCTCCTCACCCAAATGAACATTAATTTTTATAATTGTAAGTTGTATTGTACTTGCACACGGTTAGCTTTGCATTAGGAACACCTACCTAATAACGCGTTGGGCCACCTGTCTGTAAAAATCGCGGCTCGCAGACACCTAGGAACAGATTCTACAAGGTGTCGAACATCCTCCATGTGTAACTTGACCCATGTCCGCTGCAGCAGCTCCGCCAGTTCACTCTTATTCCGTGGCGGAGGATCGGCAGTTTCTCACACCCCGTTCTAGCATATACCAGAAGTGTTCAATTGGGTCAGTTGGAAACGGGTCAAAAATTTCGGACCCGAACCCGTAACTGACCCGGACAAATCTGCTTTGAACTATAAATTCGAAACTCAATTTATGCATATATGGGCTGGACATACTGCCAGAAGAACAGACCATCGATGGACAGCCGAAATTTTAGATTGGATTCCAAGGGACAGGAAAAGACCCAGAAGAAGACCACATGGGAGATGGGTGGATGAAATTCGAAAGTATGCGGGTGTAACATGGAGGAGACTGGCACAAGACAGAAAGTTGTGAAAGAGGCTTGGAGAGGCCTTCGTCCAGCAGTGGATTGATAATGGTTGACAATGATGATGACATATAAACGTAATATATATACACTATCTACCAACAAGTAATTGTACAACCCTGCAATCAACGATATCTGCGGTCCTGATACACGTCACGTGTGGGAAACAACAATGCAACCAGTCGCATGCAAGATGCCACGCAGTTCGGAGCTCTCTGATTTCGGGAAAGGTGTAATCGTCGGGTATCACAGAAATGGCCGATCCATACGTGACATATCCAGCGAGTTGAAGTACCCAGAATCGACAGTGGCCTACGTGATTGGCAAGTGGAAGATGAGAGGTGACTGTCGGAATGTGCCCCGACCCGGCAGACCCACAAAACTGGGAGTTAGAGACCGACGGGTGCTGGCCAGAGAAATTTGGTAGAACCGCACCAAATCGATGGGCCACATCCGCGAGGAGTTTCAACGGGCATCCGGGAGTGTTCTTTCGATGAATACCATCCGTAAGGAAGCCTATCTGCTTGGTTATCATGGACGTGCTGCCGCCCACAAGCCTTTGATCACCAAGTCCAATAGCGCTGTTCGGCTAACGTGGTGCAAAGAACACCGACAGTGGACCGTTGAACAGTGGAAACAGGTTTTCTGGAACGACGAATCAAGGTTCACCCTCTACCGTTCGGATGGCCGGGTCTGGGTTTGGCGTCTGCCTGGAGAACGTGTAACGTACCAGGAGATGTGACGTACCTGCCAGAAGGACGCACACGACATAAAGGCAGATAGGAATCAGAATAAATCGTCCGCGTAGCTCAATTGGTAGAGTGACTTATTCCGGAATGAGGGGATCCGGGTTCGAGCCCCGGCGCGGATAAAAATGACGGAGAAATTTACTTCGTCATAAACGCTTCCTGCCGGAATGTATTGTGCCAACTGTGTAGTTCGGCGGCGGTGGAATTATGTTATGGGGGTGTTTCTCCGTGTATGGCACGGGACCCTTGGTCGCAATTCCTGGTAGACTCAACGCCGAGACATACTGCACCATTTTGGATGATCATGCGCTTCCTACGTTGTGGCAGTTTTACGGGGTGGACCCATGTTACCTTCAGGATGACAATGCCACCTGTCATGTTGCGAGGTCCACCATGGCTTGGTATGGTGACAATGGGGTTAATCGAATGGACTGGCCTGCGCAGAGCCTGGACCTTAACCCTATCGAGCACCTCTGGGAAGAGTTGGGGCGTAGACTTAAGGGGTGCCCCCCTGTCCGAAATCGGTGAAGGAACTGACCTGTCTTCTCCAAGCCGAGTGGAAGAAAATACCGCTAGCCGTTGTACAACGCATGGTTGAGAGTATGCCCCGGAGGGTCGCAGCTGTAATCGCCGCTCGCGGAGTCTCCACCAACTATTGAAGGTGAATAAACTTCGTTTTCCTTTGCTATCACAGGTGTCCAATTATTTGTTGGTAGATAGTGTATAAAACAAATGGATAAAGATTAATGGAGATTATCTAACTCAGCTTCGTTTTGCTGATGACGTAGACATTTTTGCAACTACCCCGTCAGAGTTGCAGAGTATGATCCAGGAACTTGCTGACAAGAGTAAAGAAGTGGGATTAAAAATGAACTTTCAGAAAACAAAAGTGATGTTCAATGCTTTCACAAGAAATGAAGATTTGCCGATTGATGAAGAAAAGCTGGAGATAACAGATACGTATGTTTATCTTAGACAGCAGATATCAAGTGAGGGTCACATTGATGAAGAAATTAATTGGCGTATAAAACTTGCCTGGAGAGCTTTTGGAAGAAACAGCATAATTTTCAAGAGCAATATGCCATTATGTCTTAAAAGAAAAGTGTTTGATCAATGCATCCTTCCAGTGCTTACGTATGGTGCAGAGACGTGGACCTTAACTAAAAGAGACACACAAAGGCTGCAGACAACTCAAAGAAGCCTGGAGAGGTGCATGCTTGGTGTAACCAGGAGAGATAAGAAGAGGAACTCGTGTATCCGAAAAATGACAAGAGATATGAGTAAAATCCCTGAAATGGCAATGATAAGAGTAAAATCCCTGAAATGGCAATGATAAGAGTAAAATCCCTGAAATGGCAATGAGCTGATAAGAGTAAAATCCCTGAAATGGCAATGGGCTGGACATACTGCCAGAAAGGCAGACCATCGATGGACAGCCGAAATTTTAGATTGGATTCCAAGGGACAGGAAAAGACCCAGAAGAAAACCACATGGGAGATGTGTGGATGAAATTCGAAAGTGTGCGGGAGTAACATGGTGGAGACTGGCAGAAGACAGACCGTTGTGGCTTGGAGAGACCTTCGTCCAGCAGTGGATTGATAATGGTTGACAATGATGATGATGATGATATATATATATATATATAGAATGTGAATTCTGAATTTTCATAACTGCTGCGTTGCGCGTTTTGATCTTCAGGTAAAACCAACATTAAAATTAATAAGATTCTGATTAATCTATAGAAGCTCACTAAGGTGATTTAATACATGCAAAGATTATTAAGTACACTACTCGTGTATTTTATGATATTTCTCATGTATTCTGGAGAGTTAATTCTGCTCTTTCTGATCATACAGATCCACAGTCTTAAGTTTATATATTTTTTCTCTGGTTAAAATCTCCGCGAGTTGGCTTCTTTCTGTTTGAGGAGGCCATCAGCCCCACCCTCTCTGCCCCCCAGCGACTAGGGAGTGGCGGAAGAGGTCAGCCATGTTTTACTCTTGTGAGGAGAAAGTTTTTGTCACACAAGAGGTAAGCTCTCTTCCTTGTTTTTGGGTTCTAGGTTTTATAAGTTCAATGTTTGTACTTCATGTACTTTTTCTCTGTTGATTTTTAGCCTTTCAGCTTTTAGGCACTGGCTTGTCTGTTAACATTTTTGCGGGTTTTAACTCTTTCTTTTCTTTGTAACTTTGCGCGTCTTTTGGGGTACCTAATAACAGAAGATGGCTAAGCTTGTTCCTTTTCTATGCGTTGTATTTTCAAAGTAGTTAAGTTCTTAATAACTAATTAATTATGCACTTAAAGCACTGCTGAAATACTTTGTACATATTGCAACTAACTGTTTAAGGCATATAACTTTCACAAAGTTTTCTTTAGTTAATTATTGTCTTTAACTTATTCTCGTTTTCGTGCTGTCATAAGTTGTAGAGTAGGGGTTTTAGACTCAAGTTTTCTTTCAAAAATCTGTTTTTTAAAATTTAATATTTCCTTTTTTAATTGCAATGTAAAAATTTGGATTTCTTTTGCATTGATTTTCAGGTTTAAATTCTCTCTCAAACGAACTTGGCATTTCGTTATAGCTGAAAATTATTTCTAATTATTATGTCACTCTCACAGCTTGAGTTCTCTTTAATCTTCTTCTCTCTGTTTAATAGTAACAGATGAAGAGCATGGGTCGGGCCAGGAAGGTTAATGGATGCAAGCGAAATTGTTAACTAGTGCTAGGTCATGCAACTCTGCGGAGGACATGACATATATATATTTTTTAAAACTATTTTAGGTGGGAATGTTACTTGCATCTATGGCCTTGCAGAAACCCATTTCCAACTAGGTCTTTGTGGAAGTGAGAAAATGCAGAGTTTTTGCTGGTCCTTGATAAAGCCAAGGCTCAGTATTCTCGACACCTTCTACATTCAGTTGTTTTATTTTATTTTTTTATCTTTTCTCCTTTTACTCACACAGGTAGATACATAACCTTTTCTATGTTGTACTTGGTGTGAGTCAAAATTATATATGTATTTTTTTGCTTAGGTATCTTCTTAATAGAATGTGAATTCTGAATTTTCAAAACTGCTGCGTTGCGCGTTTTGATCTTCAGGTTATTTTGCAATCGTTTTAAATTCTAAAGTTTTTCCTTAGTCTTCAGTTTTGCTCTTAAGTATATATATATATATATATATAAGAAAACAGATTATGGCACTGAGAAAAGAAGATGGTTCTGTAACAAGAAATAGAGGCGAAATTTTGACAAGAGTGAAAGATTTCTACTCCAAATTATATGAAAGGGATGATATATGCACTCCAGACATCATGAAAGATACCAGTACCAGAGTTCCCCCAGTCCTTCCAGCAGAAGTTGCACATGCAATCAAGAACATGAAGCGAGGAAAAGCTCCAGGAGAAGATGGAATTACTGTAGACATCATACAAGAAGCAAGTGGAGAAATCGAAACAGTACTCGCCCAAATTTTCACTCGATGCCTTAATGAAGGAAAGATTCCTGAGGATTGGAACACCGCTACAATGATCCTGCTACATAAGAAAGGTGACATTGAGGATCTCGGAAACTACAGACCTATCAGCCTCCTATCAGTAGTTTATAAAATCTTCACTAAAGTTCTTTCACACCGCTTGAAGGTAGCACTAGACATGGCTCAACCGAGAGAACAAGCTGGATTCAGGAGTGGCTACAGCACAATAGATCATATCCATGTGCTGAGAGAACTAATTGAAAGAGCGAGGGAATATGAACTTCCATTGTGCATGGCTTTTATCGATTATGAAAAAGCCTTTGATTCGGTGAAACCATCAGCAGTTACAATGGCTCTGAAAACCTGCAGTATTGAAGATGCATACATTAATATTATTAATAACATCTATGAAAATGCAAGTGCAAAGATTAGGCTGTTTGAAAATACAACACACGTAAAAATTGGAAAGGGAGTGAGACAAGGTGACACCATATCTCCGAAGCTCTTTAATGCCACATTGGAGGGTGTTTTTCAGTCGCTGAGCTGGGAAAACAAGGGGATAAAGATTAATGGAGATTATCTAACCCACCTTCGTTTTGCTGATGACGTAGTCATTTTTGCAACTACCCCATCAGAGCTGCAGAGTATGATCCAGGAACTTGCTGACAAGAGTAAAGAAGTGGGATTAAAAATGAACTTTCAGAAGACAAAAGTGATGTTCAATGCTTTTACAAGAAATGAAGATTTATCGATTGATGGAGAAAAGCTGGAGATAACAGACACGTACGTTTATCTTGGACAGCAGATATCAAGTGAGGGTCACATTGATGAAGAAATTAATCGGCGTACAAAACTTGCCTGGAGAGCTTTTGGAAGAAACAGCATAATTTTCAAGAGCAATATGCCATTATGTCTTAAAAGAAAAGTGTTTGATCAATGCATCCTTCCAGTGCTTACGTATGGTGCAGAGACGTGGACCTTAACTAAAAGAGACATACAAAGGCTGCAGACAACTCAAAGAAGCATGGAGAGGTGCATACTTGGTGTAACCAGGAGAGATAAGAAGAGGAACTCGTGGATCCGAAAAATGACGAGAGTGGAAGACATCATGATCAGAGTTAAATCCCTGAAATGGCAATGGGCTGGACATACTGCCAGAAGGACAGATCATCGATGGACAGCCGAAATTTTAGATTGGATTCCAAGGGACAGGAAAAGACCCAGAAGAAGACCACATGGAAGATGGGTGGATGAAATTCGAAAGTATGCAGGGGTGACATGGAGGAGACTGGCACAAGACAGACCGTTGTGGAGGAAACTTGGGGAGACCTTCGTCCAGCAGTGGATTGATAATGGTTGACGATGATGATGATGATGATATATATATATATACTTAAGAGCAAAACTGAAGACTAAGGAAAAACTTTAGAATTTAAAACGAAGGTTGCAAAATAACCTGAAGATCAAAACGCGCAACGCAGCAGTTTTGAAAATTCAGAATTCACATTCTATAAAGAAGATACCTAAGCAAAAAAATACATATATAATTTTGACTCACACCTAGTACAACATAGAAAAGGTTATGTATCTACCTGTGTGAGTAAAAGGAGAAAAGATAAAAAAATAAAATAAAACTACTGAATGTAGAAGGTGTCGAGAATACTGAGCCTTGGCTTTATCAAGGACCAGCAAAAACTCTGCATTTTCTCACTTCCACAAAGACCTAGTTGGAAATGGGTTTCTGCAAGGCCATAGATGCAAGTAACATTCCCACCTAAAATAGTTTAAAATATATATATATGTCATGTCCTCCGTAGAGTTGCATGACCTAGCACTAGTTAACAATTTCGCTTGCATCCATTAACCTTCCTGGCCCGACCCATGCTCTTCATCTGTTACTATTAAACAGAGAGAAGAAGATTAAAGAGAACTCAAGCTGTGAGAGTGACATAATAATTAGAAATGATTTTCAGCCATAACGAAATGCCAAGTTCGTTTGAGAGAGAATTTAAACCTGAAAATCAATGCAAAAGAAATCCAAATTTTTACATTGCAATTAAAAAAGGAAATATTAATTTTTAACGAACAGATTTTTGAAAGAAAACTTGAGTCTAAAACCCCCTACTCTACAACTTATGACAGCACGAAAACGAGAATAAGTTAAAGATAATAATAAACTAAAGAAAACTTTGTGAAAGTTATATACCTTAAACAGTTAGTTGCAATATGTACAAAGTATTTCAGCAGTGCTTTTAAGTGCATAATTAATTAGTTATTAAGAACTTAACTACTTTGAAAAAACAGCGCATAGAAAAGGAACAAGCTTAGCCATCTTCTGTTCCTAGGTACCCCAAAAGACGCTCAAAGTTACAAAGAAAAGAAAGAGTTAAAACCCGCAAAAATGTTAACAGACAAACCAATGCCTAAAAGCTGAAAAGCTAAAAAACAACAGAGAAAAAGTACATGAAGTACAAACATTGAACTTATAAAACCTAGAACCCAAAAACAAGGAAGAGAGCTTACCTCTTGTGTGACAAAAACTTTTCTCCTCACAAGAGAAGAACATGGCTGACCTCTTCCGCCACTCCCTAGTTGCTGGGGGGCAGTGAGGGTGGGGCTGATGGCCTCCTCATACAGCAAGAAACCAACGCGCGGATATTTTAACCAGAGAAAAAAAAATATATAAACTTAAGACTGTGGATCTGTATGATCAGAAAGAGCAGAATTAACTCTCCAGAATACATGAGAAATATTATAAAATACACGAGCAGTGTATTTAATAATCTTTGCATGTATTAAATCACCTTAGTGAGCTTCTATAGATTAATCAGAATCTTATTAATTTTAATGTTGGTTTTACTATTTTTAGTATAGCGATCCTAGTGATGAATAACTAGTTTTCTTTTTTATTTGTTTTTATTTTCTTTTATAAACAGATTTTTAAGCTTTTTTTGTGATTTTGTTTATATTATTTAATTTTTTGTTTTAATAGGACCGTCATATCCATAGCACTAAGGTTCCTTTAGGTAGTTAATAGGCATCCTCTAGCCAACTTCCTTACGGCTTTGATTGGTCAGAATCATATTATTAACTGTGTAGAAAATTAAAGCAGATCTGCCAACCTTACTCTATTATTCAGAATAATTTTTCTTAAAGTTCTTTTGATGAAAGAAGAAGGAATTTCGTTCTCTAGAAAACTTTCTAATAGTATATTAATGTGGTAATTGAAGTCCAAATTGTTGCTGCAAATTCTTGAAATTCTTAGGACCTGAGAAATTAGTACATTCTCAATTACTTTGGTTGAAATGTTATTATTCCAGTGTAGATATTTAATTACTTTGAAAGGAAAATTAACTCTTTTATCAAAGAGGCTAATAGATGGGTTACCTCTGTTGAGCTTAATGCTTAAGTCTAGGAACTCAAGTTCCTGATTACTGTGGTTGGTTTTACATAAGTTAAGAGAGCTAGGATAGATATTATCAAAATCACTCTCTATAACTTCTGAATTATTGATACACAGCAGATCATCAATATATCTAAAAGTGTAAAGGTAGTTATCTGAGCAGGTGGGGTGATTTTTAATGAATTTATATTCCTTAAAGAACAGGAATAGATTAGCGATATTCGTGGACGTTGATGTTCCCATGGGAATACCGTTCACTTGCTTATAGAGAGTATTATTATATAAGATATGGTTATTTTCTATGCAGCAATTGAGATAAGAGTTCCAAGTTCCTACATTAACAAATTGGTTAAGTTTAAATTCTGCATACAGCTCTTTAAAGGTAGTGATTATATCTGATAGAGGCAGATTAGTATATAGGTTTTCAAAATCATAACTATTAATATCTAGGGGACAAACTTTGAGTATAGTAGAAATTACTTCTGCATTATTATTAATTATCCAAAAATCTCTGTACATCAAGTTAGAAAGCTAGCAATAATTTTGCAATTATCTGTAAGAAGTTCTATTTTGAATTGTTAACTATGGAACTCAATAATAGAGTAACATACGAGCCCGTAAGTTATTCTACCAAGCAGTTAGAAAATCGGTTTAAGGCATTCTTCAAGAAACTTAAAATTCCACAAACTAGAAGATATGAGCCTGAATTTCCATTTCTTTTTGCAACGGTTAAGTTTCATAAGGATCCTGTGAAGTTCAGGTTCATAGCTAGTGGAGTAAGGAGTCATAAAAAGAAAATAGATCTTGCTTTTGAAGATGTCTTAAAGAAGGTTTTGAAACACATTAGAAACTGTTCTAACTTGATGTACAGAGATTTTTGGATAATTAATAATAATGCAGAAGTAATTTCTACTATACTCAAAGTTTGTCCCCTAGATATTAATAGTTATGATTTTGAAAACCTATATACTAATCTGCCTCTATCAGATATAATCACTACCTTTAAAGAGCTGTATGCAGAATTTAAACTTAACCAATTTGTTAATGTAGGAACTTGGAACTCTTATCTCAATTGCTGCATAGAAAATAACCATATCTTATATAATAATACTCTCTATAAGCAAGTGAACGGTATTCCCATGGGAACATCAACGTCCACGAATATCGCTAATCTATTCCTGTTCTTTAAGGAATATAAATTCATTAAAAATCACCCCACCTGCTCAGATAACTACCTTTACACTTTTAGATATATTGATGATCTGCTGTGTATCAATAATTCAGAAGTTATAGAGAGTGATTTTGATAATATCTATCCTAGCTCTCTTAACTTATGTAAAACCAACCACAGTAATCAGGAACTTGAGTTCCTAGACTTAAGCATTAAGCTCAACAGAGGTAACCCATCTATTAGCCTCTTTGATAAAAGAGTTAATTTTCCTTTCAAAGTAATTAAATATCTACACTGGAATAATAACATTTCAACCAAAGTAATTGAGAATGTACTAATTTCTCAGGTCCTAAGAATTTCAAGAATTTGCAGCAACAATTTGGACTTCAATTACCACATTAATATACTATTAGAAAGTTTTCTAGAGAACGAAATTCCTTCTTCTTTCATCAAAAGAACTTTAAGAAAAATTATTCTGAATAATAGAGTAAGGTTGGCAGATCTGCTTTAATTTTCTACACAGTTAATAATATGATTCTGACCAATCAAAGCCGTAAGGAAGTTGGCTAGAGGATGCCTATTAACTACCTAAAGGAACCTTAGTGCTATGGATATGACGGTCCTATTAAAACAAAAAATTAAATAATATAAACAAAATCACAAAAAAGCTTAAAAATCTGTTTATAAAAGAAAATAAAAACAAATAAAAAAGAAAACTAGTTATTCATCACTAGGATAGCTATATACTAAAAATAGTAAAACCAACATTAAAATTAATAAGATTCTGATTAATCTATAGAAGCTCACTAAGGTGATTTAATACATGCAAAGATTATTAAATACACTGCTCGTGTATTTTATAATATTTCTCATGTATTCTGGAGAGTTAATTCTGCTCTTTCTGATCATACAGATCCACAGTCTTAAGTTTATATATATTTTTTTCTCTGGTTAAAATATCCGCGCGTTGGTTTCTTGCTGTATGAGGAGGCCATCAGCCCCACCCTTACTGCCCCCCAGCAACTAGGGAGTGGCGGAAGAGGTCAGCCATGTTCTTCTCTTGTGAGGAGAAAAGTTTTTGTCACACAAGAGGTAAGCTCTCTTCCTTGTTTTTGGGTTCTAGGTTTTATAAGTTCAATGTTTGTACTTCATGTACTTTTTCTCTGTTGTTTTTTAGCTTTTCAGCTTTTAGGCATTGGTTTGTCTGTTAACATTTTTGCGGGTTTTAACTCTTTCTTTTCTTTGTAACTTTGAGCGTCTTTTGGGGTACCTAGGAACAGAAGATGGCTAAGCTTGTTCCTTTTCTATGCGCTGTTTTTTCAAAGTAGTTAAGTTCTTAATAACTAATTAATTATGCACTTAAAGCACTGCTGAAATACTTTGTACATATTGCAACTAACTGTTTAAGGTATATAACTTTCACAAAGTTTTCTTTAGTTTATTATTATCTTTAACTTATTCTCGTTTTCGTGCTGTCATAAGTTGTAGAGTAGGGGTTTTAGACTCAAGTTTTCTTTCAAAAATCTGTTCGTTAAAAATTAATATTTCCTTTTTTAATTGCAATGTAAAAATTTGGATTTCTTTTGCATTGATTTTCAGGTTTAAATTCTCTCTCAAACGAACTTGGCATTTCGTTATGGCTGAAAATCATTTCTAATTATTATGTCACTCTCACAGCTTGAGTTCTCTTTAATCTTCTTCTCTCTGTTTAATAGTAACAGATGAAGAGCATGGGTCGGGCCAGGAAGGTTAATGGATGCAAGCGAAATTGTTAACTAGTGCTAGGTCATGCAACTCTACGGAGGACATGACATATATATATATTTTAAACTATTTTAGGTGGGAATGTTACTTGCATCTATGGCCTTGCAGAAACCCATTTCCAACTAGGTCTTTGTGGAAGTGAGAAAATGCAGAGTTTTTGCTGGTCCTTGATAAAGCCAAGGCTCAGTATTCTCGACACCTTCTACATTCAGTAGTTTTATTTTATTTTTTTATCTTTTCTCCTTTTACTCACACAGGTAGATACATAACCTTTTCTATGTTGTACTAGGTGTGAGTCAAAATTATATATGTATTTTTTTGCTTAGGTATCTTCTTTATAGAATATATATATATATATATCATCATCATCATCATCATTGTCAACCATTATCAATCCACTGCTGGACGAAGGTCTCCCCAAGTTTCCTCCACAACGGTCTGTCTTGTGCCAGTCTCCTCCATGTCACCCCTGCATACTTTCGAATTTCATCCACCCATCTCCCATGTGGTCTTCTTCTGGGTCTTTTCCTGTCCCTTGGAATCCAATCTAAAATTTCGGCTGTCCATCGATGATCTGTCCTTCTGGCAGTATGTCCAGCCCATTGCCATTTCAGGGATTTAACTCTGATCATGATGTCTTCCACTCTTGTCATTTTTCGGATCCACGAGTTCCTCTTCTTATCTCTCCTGGTTACACGAAGCATGCACCTCTCCATGCTTCTTTGAGTTGTCTGCAGTCTTTGTATATCTCTTTTAGTTAAGGTCCACGTCTCTGCACCATACGTAAGCACTGGAAGGATGCATTGATCAAACACTTTTCTTTTAAGACATAATGGCATATTGCTCTTGAAAATTATGCTGTTTCTTCCAAAAGCTCTCCAGGCAAGTTTTGTACGCCGATTAATTTCTTCATCAATGTGACCCTCACTTGATATCTGCTGTCCAAGATAAACGTACGTGTCTGTTATCTCCAGCTTTTCTCCATCAATCAATAAATCTTCATTTCTTGTAAAAGCATTGAACATCACTTTTGTCTTCTGAAAGTTCATTTTTAATCCCACTTCTTTACTCTTGTCAGCAAGTTCCTGGATCATACTCTGCAGCTCTGATGGGGTAGTTGCAAAAATGACTACGTCATCAGCAAAACGAAGGTGGGTTAGATAATCTCCATTAATCTTTATCCCTTTGTTTTCCCAGCTCAGCGACTGAAAAACACCCTCCAATGTGGCATTAAAGAGCTTCGGAGATATGGTGTCACCTTGTCTCACTCCCTTTCCAATTTTTATGTGTGTTGTATTTTCAAACAGCCTAATCTTTGCACTTGCATTTTCATAGATGTTATTAATAATATATATATATATATATATATATATATATATATATATATATTCATCCCAATAACGGCTTGATATTTAATAACTGAAATCCTTTTTTAATAATAAAATTTGGTTACTTGCTAAATTTTAGTGCCATTTTTAGTGCCGCTATTTTGCGTAATCCAGAAGTAATGGCTGACTATGGCCATGGAGTATATTACAAATGGGAATCATTATTAACGATTATACAAATGTATTTTTTTAAATGTATTTAGATTGTTCACTCTTGCCACGCTTTGATGGAGGTGTGCATACCTTCGTATGGTCCGTTAAATTTTTGGTTCCATAGGAGATTGATAATGCGGTTCAGTCTGCAAGCTCTTGTAATTATTCAAAGAGAGATTGTGTTGATGTTTTCAAAAGCTGTACTTCGTCTGATGGCACTCAAATAAACGAACGAATAATTGGATTATTTCGTAAGTGTTCTTTCTCAAACAATTCCTGGCCGTATTTTAATTAAGGGATATTATACTTATTTAAGTGAATGTTGTTTTTCAGCAAGCATTGTAAAAAAACACACAGCTTTTAAACTATTTAAAGCATTATAAATCAAACAAAACAAATTTAGACCCATACTGTGTTATGCATGTTTTATAACTTTTTTTTTATTGGGGGATTAACTACCATTGTGAGCTACTCAGTGGGCTATAAGCAGTCGCCCGTCCCTAATTTAGGGCTACCGGTTCTAGGTAAGGGAAATAGCCAGTGCCGTAGAACAGACACAACATCCATGCCTCACCGGGATTCGAACCCGGACCCATCTCGGACGAATGACCAGAAGCCATCGCTTAGACCACTGCACTACCGGGGGCGGCCATAAAACTTGGACCGTGTTCCTTCTGTCTTTACAGAAGTCGAAACATAGTGTAAACGGTTTATTTTTCATATAAAATTTAAATTTTAAATGCATAAGTGTAAAACAGAAAATTGTTTAGTGAATTTTTGACGTTGTTTCGCATTGCACATCATAATAGTCGAAGAAGCTTAACTTATGGAAGCCTTACAGGAATAAGTTCTCTGTTCGAACAAACCTGTAAAGCAAATTACAAGTATTTTGAAATCCAAAGCCTTTTTTGCCGTCGAAGGTCCTACATATGAACAACTATAAAGAAAAGTCCATGGGATCACAGTTTTGGGGCATTAAGGTAGCGTTCGTAATGCGCCTTATCTGAAAAAAAAAAAATACCAAGAAAGCAATCGGAAGCTCTCGATTTGCTGTCGACAGTCTGAGCTTTTTTTAACAAAAGCTCAAAATGTTTCTTGAAAAAATCACTTCAATTCAAAACTCAATTTCTGCCACCATGAAAACTGAACGAAGGATCTCTGCCATTTGTTAATGCAATCTCAGCAAATAAAATAGCGATAGGTTCCAAAGAAAGGCTTATCGCGAACCAACTACTGTTGCTCTGTTTATCGCACTTAAACTTAAAGCGCGTTACTGTAGAATATATTAAATTCCTGTTATTTGAGCAAAAGCATTCAATATTTGCGAGTGAATAAAACTTAATTCTGGAAAATGTGAGCATTTCAAGTATTTCTGCGACGTTTGTCGCTGGAGTAATTTTCCATCCGTGAGGAGCTAAAAGCTTATAAATCCAATGCAAGCACAATAAATGCGATAGAAAATGAAAATTTATAGAGGTCAACTATTTGTACACCAGGTTTGCCTTTAAGAACAGTTTGAATAAATGAACGGAAAATAAATCGATGCCTCCATAAAGCTGCACATACTTACCCTGGCCAAAATATAATGAACCTCTCAACATGCACTGAAGTTGTAAATTATATATTGGGAACACTAATAGCAATCAAACACGGGCCATTCGCACTTACGTACTGAACTGTGACGATATACGTATATGGTTTTATAAACAAAACAGCTCACTGCAAAGAATTCTGACTACTTGTACGAAAGGTAAATAGCTTCAATATGGGAAGACTCGTGATTTAAGGGACTTTTAAAGAGGTATGACACTGGGCGCTAAGGTGCAAGTATCTCAGAAACTGCAAACCTTCTCGGCTATGCAACAACTGTATCATGGGTGCACAATAAGTGGTGCACAAACAAGCAATCAGCGGTTTTCTTATGGACGGGAAAGACCTGTAGATGTACGAAGACAACGGCGGCTAGAAAGGATTGTACGAGATAACAGATGAACTCTATTGCGTCAAGTAGCCAGTACAACAGCGATATCGAGAAGATAATTTCAGAATGCAAGACCCTGCCGCACATTGGCGCAAATGGGCTATAACAAACTTCCCATTACTGTACCACTCGTCTCTGCTAAAAGTACACAAATTCGTCTCCAGTGGGCATGGGAGCACCAAATATATATCCTGGAGGACTAGAGAAGGTCGGCTTCTCCGATGAATCACGTTTCCAGTTTATACGCGCAGATGGCCGAGCCAGAATGTCGTGTCAACAGCACGAATCGATGGATCTCTGCTGCTTCAGCGCTAACTGTACAAGCTGGTGGAGGCGGTGTAATGGTCTGGGGTATGTTTCGATGGCGAGCATTGGGTTGTTTAATACCTCTGGAACAGCATTTGGATGCTACGAGGTATCTTAACATCATCGTGGACCAAGCACGCCAGTACATGTGCGTGCTTGGTATGCGCTTATCCGATTCAAAAGTATTTTTTGAATGTCTTCTAAAACACATGAAAACACACGCCTAGCAAGAATAGTGACAATTTTTAGAAATTTCGGCTTTGCTCTATCTGTTGCGAGAGTTATTTTCCAATTCAACCGTTAAGAACGTAAGTATCTTGGTGGACAGATGGACAAACACTTCACTGTTAAAGTGTCAAACGATGTAATAAAAATAATCCTCAATATTTCATAAACAGAGACGATACTTTCCTACATCACAAATTGTTTCTGTGAAAGAAAGAAGAAACTAAAAGAAAGAGAACAATGAAATAAATGATATACGACGTTATCCTTACATTTCCAGCAGAACGGTCTACGCACGTCGAAGAAATACCATGAAAGCACGGTTAACGCATTTAGTTTCAGTATTATTCACCATATTTTTCACTTGATAAATTCCTTTGGTGAGTTTTCCCCCTAACATTTCTCCTTCCTTTCTTATGTGCGCTCTTTATGGTGTCATTCGATGCTGGCATCCTGAACTATGTTAAAACTGCCCTAGGGGTGCCGTCCGTTTTTGAGGTCTTCAGGGCCATGCTGCTCCATCAACCACCCACAGAGCCTGGCAACGCAAAACCCTTTAAATCTCCAGACGGAGGATCAAAGCCTCAACACCTTCAGTCCTCCAAATTCTTCCTTACTGGCCCCGTCGGAACAACTCTGTCTATCCCGGCTACTGCTTTCCCTCCCCGTCATCTCAGCCTCTTTGTTTCCATCACAGTTGTTCCATTCTTCGGGTTCTCCTCCAACATTTCCTTACATCCCAAACCTAGCCCTCAGGTGCAAACAGGGCTACCCTCTGGTCAACGAAAAGGAGGAGCTGTAGGAGGAGAGAACAACAGCAAAAGATTTGCGACAGGCAACAACTTCTTCACTCGACAATTCTAGCGTTGCAAGAAAAGGGATTCCTAAGATTCCTTCGACACACTCGACAAAAGATCAACTTCTTTCTTACCAAGGGCTCTGGGGGATGCAAAGTGAAGAATTCCGTCAGTGGCAAAAATTCCAAGGATTCGTTCTTGAATATAATACGTGCACTTATTCTTTGAAGACGCAGGAAGAAATACAAAACTGCTCAATGTGATTTCCTAAAAAAGACTTAAAATATTTTAACTATTCTCTGCGTTTTTCTTTCTTAAGAATTAAAAACAGTTTCAGTAAATAAATCTGTAGCTAACCAATCAACATAATTTAGCAGAGACCAGTATTGGACCGTACAGATTAAAAGAACAGTTAAAAGCTCGAACTGTGCTCAACGTAAAAAAAAAATGCTTGAGGAAAGTACAGTTAGACTGAACAGATTAAGAGAGCCACCAAAAAGCTTTGTACTAATCAAAATTTTCAGGACGACATTTTTGTATCGTGCAAATTAAGAGTACAGTCAAGAATCGTATTCTGCTCAACAGAATTTAGAAGAAACAATTACCAAACTGTGCGGGTTAATAGCATCATTCAAAGACATGGCATTAAAACCATGTAGCCACTGCCCTGGTGGCGCAGTGGTCTCAGCGATGGCCTCTGATCATTCGTTCGAATCCCGGTGAGGCATGGATGTTGTTTGTCTTACGGCACTGGCTTTCTCCCTTCCCTAGAACCAGTGACCCTAAATTAGGGACGGGCGACTGCTTATAGCTCATTGAGTTGCTCACGGTGGTCGTTAAACCTCCAATCAAAAAAAAAAAAAAACCAAAAAAAAACCCATGTAACCGAAAGTTTATCTATGCTTATATGTATTACATCTGAGATTTATTGTGGTGCGCACTTCCATGGGGGGGGGGATTATTTTACGTGACCTCCGTAATTCTTGAGAAATATTGACATAATAGAGAATGAAAAGTAAGAAAGAAAAAAATAAGTATCTTATACGGTTAGTATATCTAAAATGAAGTACAAAATGTTTCAAGATCTGTAAGGTTTAATTTTCATTCCCAGCTTTAGCCATAAATTTCACTTAATTATTGCATATAAAAAATATGCTGTTATTATTACACTACTATTTGTGAAAATTGCAACTCATGAAGGACTGCTGGTATTAATTTGAAACTTACAGAATATACATATATACAACAGGTTGAGACATGCAAATGATTAAAATATCAGTGAAAATGCGCATGCGGTTTCGGAGTAGCGCTCTCTGAACTGTCAGGTCTTGGGTATAAAGGGCTGACTCAAACGAGATGTTGAATCGGTAATGGTAGACCGTGGGTAATTACCCATTTCGTGGGTATTTTAGAAAAAGAAAATTAGGAATGGGTAAATGGGTATTTTTTATATTTTATGGGTAAATTTGTTTCATCGCTTTTTAAAAGTCCTACGGAGACTTCTAATTTGGTACATCTCGTTTTTAAAAAAATGCACAATACTGAAAACTTCTATTATAGTAAACATGATTATATATGATATACAGTAATACGTCTGAAGGTGCCCTGAGTCTCTTAACCGTGAAGCCGCAAGATGTGGAAATTCGACATTGTTTACATCATATCTATGTAATTTCAACTGTGTGTATTTTGGAATTGCGTGGTTTTTGGTAGCAGAAAACGTGTTAATATCAAACCGGAATGACCTATACTTCTTACACGAGTGAAGTTTTCAATTTTGACGTTGTTTTGTTTAGAATTCGCACTAACGTTCGTGGATTTCAATTCAAAATAAAAATGGGAAGAAACCTCAAAATAATCAAAAATTTTATAAATCCAGAATTTTGTCACGCATCTGCAGCAAGATGCGTGACAAAATGATGCAAAAATAAAAAACATTTGCGACGAAAGAAGGCGATTCGGCCAACACAAAATGCATTGCAATAGCCTTGAAAACCATCAGCTTTCCCCCATTTTGACGGCCGTTGCTCGCCGTTATAGGCTTCACGCAAAGTGCTCCTGCTCCATTAACAAGGGCATATCCAGATAGCTTATTCTAATCTCCTTGTATAATACTTGTGACAGTAAACATAATGTTTATAATCATATAGTTTTTCGTTGCTTTTAAAAGCTGAAGCCTGGATTAATGTACCTTTTATAATGTTATTAAAATCATAATTTGTGTTTTTATAGTATCTTTAATGCAAACAGTTTTAAATAAGTTAATGAGTAAAGTGACAAAATTTTAAGTAAATTTCTAAAAAAAAAATATTTTAAGCTTAAAAATGTATATACATTTGCACGTAATTTATGCGAATATGGGGTTTTCTGGCCATAAAATGGGTATTTTCTTCGCTCCATATGTGTAAAATCAATTTTACTACCTACCATCACTGTGTTGAATCAGTGAAGAGCCGACATTGAGTCGAAAGGGTATTTCTTGTGTCTTACAAATGCCCTGTTGCCGAAGGAAGTCGCATTATGAACACATGACGGACTTTGAGCGAGGAAGGATTGTTGGGATGAGAGAAGCTGGATTTTCCTACCGCGAAACTGCCACTCGTTAGGAAAGAAACATCAATACACACGCCGTCAGTGGAAGATGAAGCTCGGATGCACAGAAATTCGGAAATTGGACCTTAAATCACACGACTGCACGGGATGACAAGACACCTCTACCGCATGGCAGTAACCGATCGCACAGCGACATCCTCAGTGTTAGCACAGTAGTGAAGCACTGTCACAGGTCAGGCTTTGTCCTCCAGCACAGTTGGACGTCGTCTGCTTAGCAGAGGACTGATGGTCGCTAGCAGCGCATTCCTTTGCTCCTCAGCCACAGCAACCTCAGGCTACAATGGGGTCTCGAACACAGATATTGGCGCGCTGATTTGCCACAAGTCGTGTTTTCTGACGAGTCACAATTCAACTTGATGCACCATCAGCTAAATTAATTAAAATGATCTAACCAATAGATTACAGTTCATGCAAATTAAACACTATAAATCACCAATGGAAAAAATTATCATGGGAGTACCACAGGGTTCTCTTTCATACTTTTTAACATTTACATAAATGATATTTTGACAGTATCAAAAAACATACACCTAACATTTTATGCTGACGATATCCCAATTCTATTCACAGGACATGATAGCACACAAATAATTAACCTCTATAATAATCAAATAAGTAAATATCACGACTGGCTGACCTCTAATGAATTTATTATAAATGCAGTTAAAACTAAGGCTATGTTTTTTACAAAACAGAATCTAAACCAATATCAAGATATAACTATTTACTATAATAATAATAAAAAAATTGTCATAGTGAATTACTTCACCTATTTAGGAGTAATACTACAACATAACTTAAAATGGGATCGACATATAGAACAAACTATTAATAAAATCTCTAGAAACATAGTATTTAGACGAGTACTTAATAAACTTACTTATAAAAAAAAAAAAACCCCTTAAATTGTTGTACTACACTCTTGTGCATACACACTTTAACTATTGCCTATCCTGTTGGAGATAAACAACGCAAAGTAATATCAAGAAACTCAAAGTACTCCAGAATATTAGATTACTAGAACTTAAACTAAATAATAATAATAATACACCATATCCAAATATTTATAATTACATGCAAGTAAATGTTAATAATTAATAAGGGATGTAAGGTCAGGTGATGCGTAACATCACAGCCTCTCCTTGACAAATGTCAACCCCGCCTTCTCGTGGTACATCCTGTTCCCACTAAAGGGGCTCTGACGACCGCCAATAGCGGTATAACTATACCATCGGGATTAGAGGAAATTCTATCCCACACTCACCAACCCGCTTGGCCAGCGTGGTGAGTTATGGCCAAACCCCTCCAAAATGATTCCACAACTTAAATCTTGGCCCTCAGTCTCCGGCAGCTGGAATGTACCTGGCCAAGGCAGCGGCCAGTGCGACATGAAGGCAGAGGGTGCTAAGAATCCCCGGAGGACCGGACTAGGCTGCCATCTGATGCTGACCTTGGCTACGTACAACGGACGCTCCCTATCTTCTGATTCAAGGCTTCTTGAATTGGAAGAGGAACTACAAAGGATCAAGTGGGACATCGTGGGGCTAAGTGAGGTAAGGAGAAAAGGAGAAGATCTCATCGAACTGAAAAGTGGACATCTCTTCTACTATCGTGGGACAGATACTGGCAGAACTAGTGGTGTTGGATTTATAATAAACAAGAAACTGAAGGATAAAGTTGTAGAAGTTGAAAGTTCCTCTGACAGAGCTGCACGACTCGTTATCCAACTCTCGAAAAGATACCAGGCTCAGATTATTCAAACTTATGCACCCACCACAAGTCATCCTGAAGAAGAAATTGAAGAATTTTATGAGGAAATTTGTCATCTAAATAATAAAGGTAAGCAGCACTTGAAAATAATTATGGGAGATTTCAATGCAAAAATAGGGCAACGGCAACAGAATGAAACTTCAGTAGGTAAATTCGGTCACGGCAACAGAAACCAGCGTGGAAATACTCTCGTTGAGTTTGCAGAGGCAGAAGGGTTTTTCATCTTGAACTCCTTCTTCAAGAAAAAGCCACACAGGAAATGGACATGGAGACATCCAAATGGGACGACAAGTGAAATTGATTTTATTATGTGTAACAAAAAATTCGTCATAGAAGACTGCAGTGTGCTAAACAAGTTCAACACAGGTAGTGACCATAGATTGGTGAGATGTAAGATGCACCTCAACACCAAACTTGAACGTGGCAAGCTCATAAGACAAACAAAATCTATTGACATAACCAACCTTAAAAAACACCATAATACCTTCAAGTTGGAACTGAAGAACAGGTTCTCTGCTTTAGAAGGCCTAACATCGGAAGAAGTGGACATCTCTGAAGTTAACAGAAAAGTAACCAAAGCTCTTATGGAAACAGCAACAAAATTAGCTGGGTCTAAGAACAAGTTGCATGTAAACAAATTATCAGGAAAAACGAAAATGTTGATGCAAAAAAGAAGAGAGATGAGGACAACTAAAGATGATGTGACTTCCAAAGTGGAATATATAGAGCTATGCAAGACAGTAAGAAAAAGTATCACTGAAGACGTAAGAAAATTCAACTGTGAACTAGTGAGGAAAGCAATTGAAAACAACCAAAGCCTAAAGATAGCAAAGGGACATCTCAGTAAGGGAAGAAAACAGATTATGGCACTGAGAAAAGAAGATGGTTCTGTAACAAGAAATAGAGGCGAAATTTTGACAAGAGTGAAAGATTTCTACTCCAAATTATATGAAAGGGATGATACATGCACTCCAGACATCATGAAAGATACCAGTACCAGAGTTCCTCCAGTCCTTCCAGCAGAAGTTGCACATGCAATCAAGAACATGAAGCGGGGAAAAGCTCCAGGAGAAGATGGAATTACTGTAGACATCATACAAGAAGTAAGTGGAGAAATTGAAACAGTACTCGCCCAAATTTTCACTCGATGCCTTAATGAAGGAAAGATTCCTGAGGATTGGAACACCGCTACAATGATCCTGCTACATAAGAAAGGTGACATTGAGGATCTCGGAAACTACAGACCTATCAGCCTCCTATCAGTAGTTTATAAAATCTTCACTAAAGTTCTTTCACACCGCTTGAAGGTAACACTGGACATGGCTCAACCGAGAGAACAAGCTGGATTCAGGAGTGGCTACAGCACAATAGATCATATCCACGTACTGAGAGAACTAATTGAAAGAGCGAGGGAATATGAACTTCCATTGTGCATGGCTTTTATAGATTATGAAAAAGCCTTTGATTCGGTGAAACCATCAGCAGTTACAATGGCTCTGAAAACCTGCGGTATTGAAGATGCATACATTAATATTATTAATAACATCTATGAAAATGCAAGTGCAAAGATTAGGCTGTTTGAAAATACAACACACATAAAAATTGGAAAGGGAGTGAGACAAGGTGACACCATATCTCCGAAGCTCTTTAATGCCACATTGGAGGGTGTTTTTCAGTCGCTGAGCTGGGAAAACAAAGGGATAAAGATTAATGGAGATTATCTAACCCACCTTCGTTTTGCTGATGACGTAGTCATTTTTGCAACTACCCCATCAGAGCTGCAGAGTATGATCCAGGAACTTGCTGACAAGAGTAAAGAAGTGGGATTAAAAATGAACTTTCAGAAGACAAAAGTGATGTTCAATGCTTTTACAAGAAATGAAGATTTATCGATTGATGGAGAAAAGCTGGAGATAACAGACACGTACGTTTATCTTGGACAGCAGATATCAAGTGAGGGTCACATTGATGAAGAAATTAATCGGCGTACAAAACTTGCCTGGAGAGCTTTTGGAAGAAACAGCATAATTTTCAAGAGCAATATGCCATTATGTCTTAAAAGAAAAGTGTTTGATCAATGCATCCTTCCAGTGCTTACGTATGGTGCAGAGACGTGGACCTTAACTAAAAGAGATATACAAAGACTGCAGACAACTCAAAGAAGCATGGACAGGTGCATGCTTCGTGTAACCAGGAGAGATAAGAAGAGGAACTCGTGGATCCGAAAAATGACAAGAGTGGAAGACATCATGATCAGAGTTAAATCCCTGAAATGGCAATGGGCTGGACATACTGCCAGAAGGACAGATCATCGATGGACAGCCGAAATTTTAGATTGGATTCCAAGGGACAGGAAAAGACCCAGAAGAAGACCACATGGGAGATGGGTGGATGAAATTCGAAAGTATGCAGGGGTGACATGGAGGAGACTGGCACAAGACAGACCGTTGTGGAGGAAACTTGGGGAGACCTTCGTCCAGCAGTGGATTGATAATGGTTGACAATGATGATGATGATGAAATGTTAATAAACATAACATTTAGAATATAAAACAATTATATCAATATGCTTTGGGACTAAATATGTTCAAAAGAATTAAACAGAATATCAATATAGATATAAATTTTGATATCCATACATATGAAACTAGAAATAGAATTCAGATAAAGCCATGCTTGCCTAGAACACAACAAATGGGAAAAAAAGTAATAACTATCAGGGATCAACGTTTTGGAATTTTTTATCTGCAGAACATAAACAATTATAGCTTGTTTAAAAAAAAAAAAAAAAAAGACTAAAAACATACTTTCTTAACTTATATATTCAATTGAGTTTTTTTTTTTTTTTTATAACTTTTCAATCTCTTTCCAATTGCTTCTAATATCTACTGCATGACCTACCTACTACACTGGTGTGCAAAAATTAAGGACGAAGAGGAGAAATCAGCATAACAGCGGAACGAGCAGGCAGAACGGACCGATAGACTAAGGTCCGATACGGAAGGGCATGCGCATGACTTAGAGGAGGGGAGTGTCAGAAGGGTATAAAGCACACGGGCGGTGTACGCTCAGCAATTCGGTGAAAGCTATTGCACGGTGTACATCGGTTTGAACGACGTCGAGTTGCTGCCACCGTGAGATATGGCCAACAGGCAATCCAGTAGACGACATCTGGATGACTTTACCCGAGGTCGCGTCATGGGGAAGTTGGAAGAAGGTCGAAGTGTGACTAGTGTGGCCGAGGAGTTCGGGACCGCTCACAGCATCGTTTCACGAGCTTGGAGAGCATTTCAAACGACAGGAGCAGCTGTCCGAGAGTTCAGCAGTGGTCTTCCACGAGCAACCACGGCGGCGGATGACCGGTATATTGTCCTACAGGCTAGAAGAGACAGACGGCAGACAGCGGGAGAAATCGCAAGTCACATTCAACAGAAAACTGGACGTCCGTTATCGCGTTTTACCGTGGCCAGGAGGCTGCATAAAGGTGGTCTGTTTGCACGACGATCAGTACGGCGTGTGCCATTAACGCCTGCTTATCGGAGACTGCGGTTTCTGTGGTGCCAGGAACACAAGAACTGGACACATCAGCAATGGGGTCGAGTTCTCTTTACGGATGAGAGCCGATTTAGTCTGACGAGCGATTCTGGACGTATACACATCTGGAGAGAGCAGGGAACACGCAATCGCACCTCCAACATAATCGAAAGGGACCGGTTTGGAGGTGGCGGAGTTCTCGCTTGGGGCGGTATCATGCTTGGTAGCCGTACTGACCTCCACATCTTCCAAGGAGGTTCAGTCCCTCGTGTCCGCTATTGTACCAAGGTTCTCCTGCCTCACGTGCGTCTGTTTAGAGGTGCTGTGGGTCCTGAGTTCCTCTTCATGGACGACAACGCTACACCTCATCGTACAGTGGCTGTCGCAGAGTGAAGATATTCAACGCATGGACTAGCCCGCAAGGTCCCCGGACCTAAATCCAATCGAACACGTATGGGACCTTCTCGGGAGACGCTTGACAGCACGTCACCAGCAGACAGCAACGATTCCGCAGCTGCGATTGGCGCTACAAGAGGAATGGGCCGCGATGCCTCAACAGCTCCTTGACAACCTCGTCCTCAGCATGGACAGACGTTGTAAATCCGGCAACGCAGTCAGGGGTGATCATATCCATTACTAAAAACTGGATTTTTCTTGGCAGCCGCCTGTCACATGGACGTTTCTGTCTTCTGTCCAGTTGTGCTCGAAGCTACCTTTTCAATAAAGTGCCTTTGTATCCTTTGGATTCCTTGTTTGGACAGTTTTGCTCACTTGTCCCATATTCTTACATCTTGGGGATCTTATGGTATGATTTGAGTCGATGTGGAGCACTTCTGCACGACGTCACATTCGAAAAACTGTCTCGTCCTAAATTTTGGCACGCCAGTGTATTTATTCACCTTCAGTCTTTGACAATTTTTATATGACTTGTATCTATTAAATAGGGATATCAGTGTTTATTCAGGTCTTTAAAGACCTTTTCCCTGATTTCCCTAGCTGTTATAATAATTACTTTTGTTACACTCAAATGTACACTGCTGGCCACCCAAAATACAACACCAAGAAGGAAGCATCCGATTGGCCTGAAATTCGCAGATGCGTCGCCCGCGAGAGGACATGCAAACGATTAGCATTGCAGGACATATGCAAATCATGTGCGCCCGGCACGCCACCGAGGAGCTCTATAAGAAGGGTGCACAGAAGGCGTGGTGTAAGTAGTGGAAGTATGTTGTGCTGCCGGACCTGTGCGTGGGAAGCTTCCTGATGCCTCGTCGCAGAATACGGCAGTCATTCCAGCACGTTTCGGAGTTCGACAGAGGACGAATAGTGCCTTATCACGACAGCGGTTTATCGTACCGAGACATCGGCGTCCGTGTGGGACGACATTCAGCCACAGTGAGGCGAGTATGGATTCGGTGGGTGCAGGAGGGACGGACTGACCGACGTGAACGATTGCCGCAGCCGCGGCACACCCACCGAACGAGAGGACCGGCATGTTGTGCGGCGGGCATTGACGGCTCGCACCACCACATCACGAACGTTAGCGCAGGAATTAGGGTGAGTTGCGCAATAACCTATGTCAGCACGTAACGTTCGACGTCGTGTGCAGGAGCGGGCACCGTGTCGCACGGCGCCTATTGCTCCGATTACCATTGATGTTACACCACTGGCGAGTGCGGCGGCAGTGGGCCGTTGAACGCCGCACCTGGACTACGGAATGGCACGACATTGTCTTCTCCACCGAATCCCGCTTCGGCCTGCAACACCACGACGGTCGGATCTGCGTGTGGCGGCACAGCGGCGAGAGATTGTATGACGACTGCATTATGCATCGCCACACCGGTCCGTCGCCTGGCGTTATAGTTTGGGGCGCAATTGGATATGACACCCGCACCCCTCTGGTACGTATCGACGGTACACTCAACAGCCACCGCTACATCTCCGACGTTTTGGAGCCTGTAGTCCTCCCTTACCTGCAGGACCTGCCAGCGGCCACGTTTCAACAGGACAATGCGCGCCCGCACGTGGCACGCATCGTGCAACAATTCTTCACGGCACACCAGGTGTCACTGCTGCCGTGGCTCGCCTGTTCTCCCGATATGTCGACCATCGAACACGTCTAGTCGCTGATCGGCAACCGAGTGGCCCGGCAAGCACCACCCGCGGCTACGCCTGATAAACTGTGGCAACGTGTGGAAGCAGCCTGGACCGACATACCCCAAGCCCACATCCAAAGCCTCTTTCGTTCGATGCCGCGGCGTGTAACGGCCGCTATTGCCAGCCATGGGGGTCACACGAACTATTGATGTCTGCGTGTCCCGCAAGTCGCACTGGCCTGTAAGCTCAATCGTTTCATCTTTGTATCTGTTGTTATGTGTCCAGTAAATCTGGCTTTGCTATCTCGTGTCCTTCTTGGTGTTGCATTTTGGGTGGCCAGCAGTGTAAATACAAACTTGATGTAAGGTATAATGTAACAGCTAAAACAATAAAATTGTTATTATGGTCGCATACGTGTTTGGAGATATCGCGGAGAACGGCACCTTGCAGCGTCATGGTTTGGGGAGGAACTGGGTTCAATTCGCGATCTCGCCTCATACCAATTAAGGGAACTCTCAACAGCCAGCGATATATCAGGAATGTTTTAGAGGTAGATGTCATACCCTTTCTTCAGAGTTTTCCTGGTGCTATATTCCAGCAGGACAATGGTCGGTCACATATAACCCAGAATGTCCAAGACCTTCTCCATACACGGCAGATACCGCTTCTTCCCTGACCTGCACGTTGGGCGGATATGTTCCCGATCAAACATGTCTGGGACATGGTAGCTAAGTGACTGTCCCGTTAAGTGCCTTCGCCAATTACCACAAATAAACTCTGGTCTCGCATAGAAGCAACCTGGTAGGCTATTCCCCAGGACGATATGAAAAACTTGTTACCATTCAATTCCACTCCTTGTAGAGGCTGTTATTTTTGCTCGAGGTAGTTTCACACGATACTGAGTTTTGAAGCGAAAAGATCTTGTATAGCTCTACCAATGTAATCAGTTATCTCCTGTAACATGAAGAATATGTGACATAAGTTTCATTTGAACAGCGCGATTCTTTCTTGGTGCTGAAATTTTCAGTGTATTTTTACTATTAGGTTCTGTATTTCGATTGAAACCGTGAGCTCTATCTTCCGGATAGACTCTCCCCTAGGAAGCACCTTACTGCGTGCCTGCCATCAGGATTCGTGATATATGTTGTTTACACTTAGTGGTTAAAGTGGAAGCAGTTCATAATGAAGAAACAAAATCAGACGTTACACTGCATACATGAAGTCAAATACTAAATTCATGCAGTTACAAATAAGTCGTGAAGAGGACAAAACTATTGTCAAGTAGTCGATCAAGTTTGCAGCAAGTATCACTGGTGCACAGTAAAAGAGAACCTGATACTGGTTACCAAATGCATCTGTCACTCGGATATTTCTCGAACACAGGAACCTGGGAATTATTTTTTTTTTTATTGGAGGTTTAACGGCCACCGTGAGCAACTCAATGGGCTATAAGCAGTCGCCCGTCCCTAATTTAGGGCCACTGGTTCCAGGGAAGTTAGAAAACATGTGCCGTAAGACAAATACAATATCCATGCCTCACCGGGATTCGAACCCGGACCTATCTCGGACGAATGATCAGTAGCCATCGTTTAGACCACTGCGCCACCGGGGCTGCAGGTTCTGGGAATGAGCTGCTTCCATTACAGCACAACATAACTAAATGGGATCTAACACATCCTTTAGAATATACAGAAAACAGAAGTCAGAGTCACGCACAGCGGGAATAGATGAGATAAAATTCTAATAAACTCCTCCAAGCAGCGTTCACAGATGTGGTGTTTCAGACTAGCAACGAGATTCAGATCTCTGCAGACTTGGAGATTTTCTTGCTACGAATAAAAATGCGCCCGAAATCTTTCATTTATTCAAGAACGCCTTCAACAGAGGGGCTCATATTCCTAAGTAAGAAAATAAGATTCGTCGTATCCCAAAATTTGTAAGAAATTACTAAGCTGTTGAGGTGTCATGATCCCGTGTAAGTACATCAGGTAAGTCAACAATAGAAGCCAGAACAAGCCACTTCAGTAGGAAGATTTGTAACAAAGGATTTTCTTATGAAAGTCTTTTGCCAGTATTTTTTTCGTCAGGAAGTTCCATTAGTCGAACTTACGAAAAGACAAAGTCATCGCTCTTTCCACGTTTTTTTTTTTTCAATTAAAACAGCAACCGAAAAATTGTTATCCGAACACCGCTGGGATCGTACCCTAGATCTCTCGATAACTAGCAGAGTGCGGTCGCCTAACGCTACGGTGGCCAACAATGCACGGCGCTATGTGTGTTTATCTGTCAGCATCTGACTTCACAAATCCGTAGGGATGGGCTCAGCAACTGAGACTTCACCATACGCTACGGTGCCAACAATCCACGGCGCTATGTGTGTTTATCTGTCAGCATCTGACTTCACAAATCCGTAGAGATGGGCTCTGCAACTGAGACGTTTCCATCTGACGGGGCTTAACGACACAAGCTATTTAATTATCTTATATATAAAACACAAAACGTCTGTTTGTCTGAAGCAGCAAAAACTCTTGAACGCCGAACTGTGACATCGTGAAATTTGCATAGCTTATTAATACTGGAATTTCTAGGTCAACGCAACTATTTTAAGATCTGTAAGTTGTTCCGTTCCCGAGTTATGAATTAATAAGCTAATCAATAAAGTCAGCGTCGTTTGCTACGTCATCGTTATCTGTTCCAAATCTGGAAGCACGTGACTGCGTTCATCCACAGGTGTTTCTATTCTTTGAGAACTGTGCATAAAAAATATGCAAAAACTAACTTTGCAAAATCTTAACGAAACGGGTTGAAATTTTTGTCAACATCATGAATTGGTAATAAGAGGAGTCCCTCAAAATTTCACCGGAATCCGTTCAAAACTTTTTAAAATAGGCATGGAATTTTTAATTCATCGGTAAACAAATAAATATATACGCAGAAACGGTTAATAAAATTTTGACGGCAAATTTAAAAAGTTATATACAGATTCAGGCGAAATTTGGAGGTCATGTTCCTATTAACGATTTATGGTGTTCAGTAAGGATTTCAGCCAGTTTCATAAAATATTCGCAAAGATACGTTTTTAACTTTCTTATCCCAGAGATTCGCCCCTCAAAGACGCCTGCATTTGATCGTCGATAACAAATTGTTAACGAATTTTGTTCAGTCAGTGTTCCAATGCTGTGTCTCCTGGACGCGTGTTATTGTAAATAATTCGTAACGCCTTTGGTCCGTTTGATTCTACAGCTGTATGTTGGAATATCAAGAGATCCAACAGAATTTTATGGGTCGTTTAATAATTATCGGCCGATGCAGACAAGGCGAATTTGCATAGCCGGTTACAAGGGATGCCTCGTAGGAGGAACTACCAAACTCCCATGCATATTGAAGCGGTTCAGTCCACGTGTATAAAACGGTATTTCAGACAGATCTCACAGTTGGGGGCGTGACGGAGCAACCCGACGTGACATCAGTGATTTTGCATGAATTTAAACTTGGCCGGAATGTGTCCGAAACGGTCGCAAATGTCAATAGAGCGCTGATTGTCGGAACGACGAGTGACAGAACTGTCCGTAGAGTGTTTTCCAAGTTCCATGCCGGTGCTGTTGCCATCGGCCAGTAGCCGGTCGTCCAGTTCTGTGCGACACTGTACATTTAAGGCGGAAAGTGGAAGAAAAACCAACGTCCACAGTACATGAGCTCAGTGGCGAACTTGACGTATCATCAGCGACAGTTTCCAGTCATCTTACAGATGTACTCTGTACATCTTACAGATGTACAGATGTACTCTGGAAGCTATGGGCAAGGTTAAAAACTGGATTCCTGGGTTCCACACGAACTCACTGAACAGCAGCAGACACTGCGTCTGGAAACATGCATTGCTCTCCAAAAACGTGAGGCTATTGCTCCCTTTCTGCATCGGATCCTTACGGTTGTTGAAAAATATGTTCTTTATGACAAAAGGAAGCGAACAGCGCCGTGGCTCGATGAAGGGAAACCACCCAAACACATGTCCAAACCCGAGTTGCAGCCACAGAAGGTTCTGATCTCTGTGTAGCAGACTTCCAAGACTGGTTCGTTATGAGTTTTTGCCGCGAGGTTAAACAATTACAACGGACGTGTGCTGCAGTCAGCCGAGCGAATGTCGCCAGAAATTATGCAGCAAACAACCATCGCTCGCCAATCGTTTGGGTCCCATACTGCTTCAGGATGGCGCACGACCGCATGTGTCTATTGGAAGCATGCGAAAAATCAACGCCTTGGGGTACGAGGTCCTCTCTCACCCTGTTTATTCACCTGACTTGGCCCCCCTCAGACTTTATGTTTCGCCATTTGGACCACTTCTTGAAGGGCAAACGGTTCGCTAACAAGGATGCTGTGATTTCCGCAGTTAGTTATTCCTCGGACCACTGTGATGCCACTTTCTGCCACCGTGGCATTTTTGCACTGAAAATACATTGGGCACAGTGTATTGCTGCCGAGGACAGACATTTTTCGGAATGAAATGCATTTAGTCGTCTGTTACTGTTGTTTGTATCCGAATCTGCCAATAATTATGAAACAACCTAATATATTGTCGCCGATGAAGGAGAAACCAAAAATGTTGTGCACGGCCAAGTGCTGAAATAATCACACTATGAATAAATAATTTGCAACGACCGAATTTGTGAAATCAGCTTTTTCTTTCTTGGAAGCATAAATTTTTTTCCCGATTTTTTCAGTGACATATAAGGGGATATGAAATTAATAAGCCTAAATCCCGGGCAAAGCCGAGTAGTAAAGTTAGTAGCTAATAAATCCAAAGGGCAAGAGTGATAGTGAAAATCTTCCAAATATGTGGAGGCAATGTGAATAGACAAAGTCATCGTTCTTTCCACGTTTTCTTTAACACGGCAACCGAAAAATTGTTATCCGGACACCGCTGGGATCGTTACCCGCTGAGCCCATCTCTACAGATTTGTGAAGTCAGATAAACACACACAGCGCCGTGGATTGCTGGCCATTGTAGCGTAAGGCGAACGCACTCTGCTAGTTATCGAGAGATCTGGGGTACGATCCCAGTGGTGTCGGGGGTAACAATTTTTCTGTTGCTGTCTGTTAAAGAAAACGTGGAAAGAGCGATGACTTTGTCTATTCACATTGTCTCCACGTATTTGGAAGATTTTCACTAGTCGAACTTAGGTAGACGGAGAAGAGTAAGACAGCAACTTCAAAGTTTCTAGACAAGCTTTACGCGATTGTTGGTCAATCTCTGGATATATAACAGGAATTATTTAAAAACAAAATTGACACTGAAGAAGCACTAGAAGTGGTAGAATGCGAGCTCTAAGCAGTAGAGATGAGGTGTTACCCACGAGGTACAATAAAAGTCTATTCAAAGCATAAGGAACACGATGGAGAATTTGTAGATTCAGTCGGGCATTCAGACGGCAAATCAGTGTAGAGCAAAGATAATTCAACTGTTAAGATCATTTCGGATGACGTCCAGCAATCCAGCTGCGCTGACGCAGGTAAGCCAGGGTCAGTGCGAATGAAACTCTTCGGTGCGTGAGAAGGTTTCGAAGATAACACTATTAGAAACGTTTTCACGAGGATCCGACTCAATCTTTGTAGAGGTTTACAGGTGTCGTTTAGTGTCTACCGCCACCGTTCTTGATCTTTCAGTTGTGCCATGACAGACAAAACATTTAATCCAAACTGTAAAATAAAAGGTGGGCGGAACCTATTCAGTCATAGTATTGACCACAAGTACGAGACTATTAAGATTCTTTTCAGCTGTGAATTCCAATTGAACTCTGTGATAGAAGCAGAGAATGCAAAACAAAGACTATCTCTCTGACGTAACGGTTTCATAGACCGTAACGGTTTCATAGACTCAACCACTTTACCACATACATTTAATTGCGAACGTAAATGTTTGTTGGAAACCCCCTCAGGGCCGTCCCGGTGGCGCAGTGATCTAAGAGCTGGCTTATGAACATTCGTCCGAAAGGGTCCGGGTTGGAATCCCGGCGAGGCATGGATGTTGTTTGTCTCACGGAACAGACTCTCTCCCTTCCCTGGAACCAGTGATCCCAAATAAGGGACGAGCGACTACTCCACCGAGTTGCTCACGGTGGTCCTTAAACCTCCAATCAATCAAAAAAAATCTGATAGTCATGGTTGCCAGTGATCTAACGGCGATTGTTACACCTTTCGAGATGACAGTCGTTGACCAGCTCCAGTCGTGGAAGTAACTCTGCAATTTTGAATGCCTATATTCTTTGAATGATGAAGATGGGAAATTTTAATTGATGAACGCATATACACTGACGGAAAAAAATCCCAACACCAAGAAGGGGTTGTGTTAGATAAACGACAGTTGGTAGGCGGGGAGAGTACATCTGTAAGATGACGTCTATGCAAATTTCGTGCTCGGCGCATACGTGTGGCGCTAGTAGCGCCCCTCGAAACATGCAAAGCAGGTTTGCTGTAAATACGCGCTGTAACGTTCGTGAGCGTTAGTTGTCGTTGAGATTCGACGTAGGGTGTTGATGTTAGTCAAGAATGCCTTTTAAGAAGACGAAGAAGCCATTATCAACAGCTCACGGAGTTTGAACGAGGTCGTGTAATAGGGCTACGAGAAGGTGGATTTTCTTTCCGCAATATTGCAGAACGACTTGGCAGGAATGTAGCCACTGTGCATGATTGTTGGCAGCGGTGGTCAAGGGAAGGTACTGCCTCAAGAAGACCGGGTTCCGGCCGGTTACGTGGCACTATTGAGAGGGAAGACCGCCGTGTACGGCGTATGGCCGTGGCGCATCGTGCCGCGTCTGCGGCAGCAATTCGAGCTGCAGTTGCCACCACAGTGACACAACAAACTTATAAATCGGTTACTTGAAGGTCAGCTCCGAGCCAGACGCCCTGTAGCGTGCATTCCACTTACTCCAAACCACTGCCGTTTGCGCCGTCAGTGGTGTCAAGCTAGAGCTCATTGGAGGACTGAGTGGAGATCTGTTGTGTTTTCTGATGAAAGCCGGTTCTGCCTGGGTGCCAGTGATGGCCGTGTGTTGGTTAGGAGGCCAGGTGAGCGCCTACAACCAACCTGTCTGCGGCCGAGACACACTGGACCTACACCTGGAGTTATGGTCTGGGGAGCAATTTCCTATGACAGCAGGAGCACTCTCGTGGTTATCCCACGCACCCTGACGGCACAGTTGTACGTCGGTCTGGTGATTCAACCTGTTGTGCTGCCATTCATGAACAGCATTCCAGGGGGTGTTTTCCAACAGGATAACGCTCGCCCGCATACCGCTGTTGTAACCCAACATGCTCTACAGAGTGTCGACATGTTGCCGTGGCTTGCTAGATCACCAGATCTTTCACCAATCGACAACTCCAGCGTCACCCCCCAACCATCATTAACCGTCCCTGTATTGACCGACCAAGTGCAACAGGCATGGAAATCCATCCCACAAACTGACATCCAGCACCTGTACGACACAATGTATGAACGTTTGCGTGCTTGCATTCAACATTCTGGCGGTTACACCGGTTATTAATGTACCAGCATTTCACATTTAAAATGGCTCTTCTCGCGCTTACAATACGCTGCTATCTTGAAACCTTAATCGATTAAATATGTTACCTATACAAATGTATTGCCGCCATTTCATTCCTCTACAACTATTTTTTCGTGGTGTTGGTTTCCCCCCCCCCCCGTCAGTGTATAAAAAGAGCTTTTGGTTTCATGTCTGCCGGTGGCCTCCGGCGGCATTTGGGTGAATCGTGTCCTAAAGACAATGTTTTCAACACGGACTCACCTCAAACACTAAGCGCGATTACACTCCCCCTACCAGTTGTTTTTTTATTTTATTTTTTTCTTGCAAAACAGAAATAGTTTTGCGAAGGGAGCTCGACGTGGACAAAGTATGGATCTGGGGTAACGAAAAGAAAGATTTTTTTCAGTCCTTAAGGTGGACGTCTAGTGGGTTTGCTCACTATACTTCCAATGGAAAAAATTTGGACCCTATTTCCTCAGCGAGGAAAGATTTCCCATACATCAAAATTTGCCCACTCATAGGGAAACATGCTAACTTAGATTGTACAAGGGGTGTTTTTTGCAAAAAACTTTCCAGAACTACTTTAAAAAACAATAACTTTACTTCGATGCGGTTCTTGCTTACAGGTGGCGCCACTCTCTTACCACTATATCGAAGTAAAGGTATTAATTTTTAATATACCGTTTCCATAAATTAAGTAACAAAACGAAAAATCGATACTTGGGCGAAATATAGTTTAAATTACACGATATTTGCATATGTTATGGGCGAAGGCATACAGCATCGATGTACGGAAGGCAAATGAGTAGCGCTGGCAGAGCTTTATGCAAATGCGCAAGAGCTTAAAACCAGCTGTTTCGAAGGGAGTCGGCAATTCATGTGTGCTGGAGAATAACGAGATAGCGATTTTGTTAACCTGGCTTAGAGACGTCATTTACCAGCGGAGTTACGCTACAGAGAGATAGGCCGACTCGAAACAGGGCAATGGCAGGTGGACGTCGCAAGGTGGCTCAACGTCGATCGTTCTGTGGTCAGCAGTTCTAAGTCACGGGTGCAGCGAAGGTAGGCCAAGAGCGACGACCATAGTGGATCACCGGTATTTGCGGCTTTCGGCACGGCGGAACAGGACTGCTACACCGACTCATCTCAGATCTGTGCTTGCAGCAGACACCGGACGGACGGTATCAGCTTAGACTGTACACAGGTTACATGCAGGAGGACTGTATGCTCGGCGACCGATATTATGCGTGCCTCTCACACCCCGCCACCGGAGGGAACATTTCAATTTGGAACGAATGCATGTGAACTGGACTCAAAATCAGGGGAGGTATGTTCTGTTAACTGATGTGTCGCAATACTGTTTACGGAGTGATTCTCGCCGAGTTTACATCTGGAGAGAGGCCGGTACCCTCTGATATCCAAAAAAGAGACACCTAAGATGGTGGTAGTGTTCTGGTGTGGGGAGGCATATCGTTAGGTGGCTGTACCGAACTCTGCGTTACCACATGGAAACCTCAATGCTCAGAGGTATTGACTCATTTTTTCGTCCGTATGCGGCCGCAATTGGCTATGCACTTGTACTACGGGCGGACAACGTCCGCTCTCTCACAGCTCGCCCCGTGCACCTGGAACAGGAGACTATAGCCCATATGGAGTGGCCAACACGCTCTCCCGATCTGAATCCCATTGAGTATGTCTAGGATACTCTTGGAGGCGTGTTGCTGGCCTTCAGCCCCTTCCATAAACCCTGTAGGGGCTCAGGACTGTTGCTCGAGCAATGAACGCAGCTACCCACGGAACTGCTAGACACCATAATTAACAGCATGGGACAACGCAGTCGGGCCTGTATTGTTGTTCGGGGTAACCACATTGCGTATTGAAGTACCTTTTCCATCTTGATATCTATATTTCCATCACTCATACAAAATGTAAATGTTTTTTGTATCACATGTTCTTAGGTTTTTCTGTTGCATTTTGTCTGATAAAGCTTACCACCGAATCGTTTGCATATTTTTTGAGTTATCACGATTTTCCCATTTGTTGTTTAATATATGGAAACCAGTGTATATAGTTCAGGAAACTGTTGTGAAAAAAAAAAAACACGGATTGCATAATCTGAATTAGGGTTTTTTAAATCAGTGGACCAATTTCGATGTATCGGAAATAGGATCCAAATTTTTTTTTCCATTGGAAGTATAGGGAGCAAAATCACTACACGTCTACCTCACACAGCTGTTTCTCGTACACTTCACACAAAAAAAATATTTTTTATACCTGAATCTATTGGACTTCAGTCTTAGTAATAATCAGGTCCACGAAACCAGATCACCCCCCCCCCCCCCCAACATATATTTTTTTGTATTTTCGTTATTCCTAATGATTTTATCTTCTAAGAGACGCGTTTCATGACACTGGAAAAAACTGGTATACGTTCAGCTCCTCCCCATGTACTGGAATAAGTCCAATGTGAACATCTAGCTCACATACATAAATCAAGCTGGGTCATTAATCAACAATGCCTACCTATCAATTTTAGCATGAGCTGTTTGATTCTCGAAATTCAGCGTTGGCACAGCAAGATATCAGGTCATGTAAAGTGATTCAGCGCTTTCGCAGCGTAATAAACACACCTAGTGTTCTCAGAGAAGCACCACTGTTCATCAAAATAAACACCAGCACATTCAACGCCCTTAGTCCAACGCTACTCGAACTCAAATACCTGTCCGATAGAACTGAGTATTCTTATGGGGGCGGGGTAGCGTAAGCTCCCTCTCTAGAGTTCTTGTTACAGAAGTCTTTGCCGAATATGACAGCCCAGGGTACGGAATAAGTGATTTCCGTTGGTGAACCATATGGGGGTATGTGGCAGAATCTCCCATCCGAATTCAGAAATTGCGTTACGGAGCACGACAGATGCGTGCGTCCAAGCGTTATCCTGTTGACTGCAGTGGCAAATAACGTTTCGCCAGACTAGGATTATCTCTTTGAATTCTCAGAGTATACGATAGCAATGATGGCTTCGCCCTGTTGCAACAGCAGATAAATACACAAAAGCACCATGAGGAGTTGCAGGTTAAGCTTTGGGGGTCCTTTTCAGTAGTTTTTCCGGTGATAGCCACTGACATGATCGCCGGTTGTTGTCAAACAGGATCCATTTTTCCTCAGACGTCAAGATCCGGTTGAGTAGAGTAACACATCTGGGACGTGAGGGAAAGGAATTGCAGATGCTCAACTGTTGTTCTTTGTTCTGTTCAGCAAGAGCTTTGAACCCATTTGTCCAAATTCCTTAACTTTCCGACTGGCGCAGTTGGCCCTCCACAGTGGCGCACCGAGGATTTCTTTACAGAGGTGGCCCAAAATATTGAAGATGTTCGATTAAAAATACACCGGAGAAAACATCTTCCAAGCTATTTTGAAGCGATAAAAATATCTCCGCCACTTATAGTGCGTTTGCAATGATTCGTAAAATGTATACTTAAAAATACGTAGCCAAGGGATATCTCATGGGGAGGGCCAGGGCACCAGTGCTACTGGCTCTTCACACAGTCTTGGCACAAATGTGAAGCTTGGTGGCAATCTGCTCACACGTTTAACGAGCATTGGACTTGCATATTACCTGTAGAACCACGTTGTCCCCAACAGGAGATCGTCCGAATCACACATTTAACACAGTTTGAAGAGCAACTCACTGTTCATTAGAGAGAGAGACCTATTCAAATTCTAGAGTATGGAAATATCGTGTTTACGATTAACACATTGGGCACTTTTCAACTACCCGCTGTTGCCACTTACATGGCAAAGTGGTTTCTTGGAAATAATGGATTCTACTCTATTCCAAAAGAATTTTTCTAGATATTGAGATATAATAATCCTAACCAGACTGAATATTACGTACCACGAAGAGCCGTAAAAATAGATCAAAAACCTTAGGCATGATTACTTTTATCCGAATGGAGAATTCTTCAGCTTGCCTCTTTAACTGTATCCCAGTAAGGATAAATTCATATTTACCTGACCAGGTGAGAAAGCTCTGCTCATGATAGCATCTGTGCGACACAAAAATAAGTTTTACTCTAAGACTTTTGGAAACAGATTTTCTGTGGACGGAAAAATTTTCAGCACGTGTTATTTTATGATCTAATCATCATAGTAGTCTACGCGTTGACTTCTTATTGTTCGTCCGAGATGGGTCTGGTTCGAATCCCGGTGAGGCACAGGGTTTTTTTTTTACCGGACTGCCTCTCTCTCCCTTCTCTAAAACCAGTGGCCCTAAATTAGGGACGGGCGACTATTTACATCCCACAGAGTTCCTCACTGTGGTCTTTAACCCTCCAGTTAAGTTTCTTCCGCAACTGTCTGTCTTGATCCAATCTTTTTCTATTTCACGCTTTTTATCGTCTAATATTTCAGTTGCCAAACGATGATCAGCTCTTCTAGCAATGTGTCCAGCCAATTGCCATTGCTGGGTATTTTTCTTTTTAACTTGATTATGCCTTCCACTCTTGTCATTTTCCTAATCCACGAGGTTCTCTTCCTGGTTACACGAAGCATACACCTATCCATGGTTCTTTCAGCTATGGACCTTAACTAGAGAAGACCTACAGATGTTAGAACTGGAAGGATGCATTGATTAAACACTTTTCTTTTAAGACATAATGGAAAATTGTATTGTTTCATCCAAAAGCTATATAAGCCTGTTACCTTCTTCGATGAGGCCCTCGCTTGACATATTTTGTCCAAGGCAGTAATAATAAGGTAAAAATGTGGGCATTATGTTACTGCTATATCTTCAGTTCTTGTAAAAGGATTGTGCATCATTTTTAATCCCAGTTCAATGACTGAAAGACATTCTGTAATGTGGCACTGAAGAGCTTGGTAGACGTAGTGTCACCTTGTCTGTGATACTCATTTTGTTAAATAAAATGAGTATCAAAATTCATGCTAAAACAGCAAGCTTTAGCCATTAATAACACACACACACACAACTATTTTCTTTTTAAAATACATATTTATTTAACAAAGATAAAAAACTTTCTCATTGCCAGGCAATAAGTACATTTTTTTCCATTAGTCACTTTCATAAAGATCTATAAATCGCATCAAAAACGTCTTTGAAATTAATAGTAACTACGTTCAACATGTTTGCAGTAGCACACGTTTATCATAAATAGGAACATCTCTGCTTAAACCTCTCAGAGGATTTCGATGCACATCTTTCGCACACACAATTAAAATACGTGTTTCCTCTCTTCAGGCGGAATTCACACTTTGGTAGTCTACATATACGGAAATCTGACATTTTTTGTTAAGAGTTCTTAGTGTCAAAACCAATATTGAGAACCACAAATGGCATTCCGTAAGGAGAAAAAAAAACCACGAGTAAATTCATTGATAATTATAAGGCCAAAAAAAAAAACCACGAGTAAATTCATTGATAATTATAAGGCCAAAAAAAAAAAAAACGTTGGATGAACATAAACACACAGTGTGTGAGCATATCCACCAGTAATAAGAAGGTAAAATAAAAACTTTGAATACACTTGAACACAAGGATTGATAATGATTTTACTATTATATATGTGAGCGAATTCATCAGCAATAATAGGAAGAAAATTGTAATGAATACCATAAAAACTTTTACTTTTGTTACTATGTTTAAGCGGTAAGAACTTTAGATACGAATGAACATGAATACTATGATTTGCTTCATAAACTGTATGCGAAAAGTCGCGTAACTGCGCAATAGTGTTATAAGTAAAACAACAAACTTTTTGTGAATGTGGATCAATATAAGTGGGTGCTCAATCCTTATCTAGTACAATGATTGCGTCCAAGCCATCTCTGTTGTCTTACTCACAGGTATAAGAGGTCAAAGCAACACCGCTGCGTGGGGATGAGATCTCACTGGTCTGAAATATGATGCATTAAACAACAGGAAAACATTGATTCTTGTTAAATGGATTCAGCAGTATAACAAAGGTGATGCTTCGTCAAGTGAATTCTCGCTCTGGAAATCAACTAGAAATATATCACCTGAAAAGGTCAAATCGTGGGTACCTACGACGAAGCTACCTACAGTGTAAGAGAGTAGTAAAAGTATATAGAAAATGAAATGTGTGACCTAAAATTTCGTAGTAACCTAATCCTCAAATACTTAGTTTACATATATGAGAACTCACCTGCTGGCCCAGCCTGTAGCTTACAGATATAAGAATTTCAACATCTACAACAAATCCGCATTTCAAACCCAAAATACTGAAGTATTTATTCTAAATTCAGAGCACTTACAGTATATTTTAAGAATAGCGTTTTAAGCACTGCTTAAGCATGGCGTTGCACACACTAGATGAACGAGTTAAGCGTTGTGCTTTACGCACCCCTTAGAAATGACTTCAGAAGACTTGCAACCAAGAAAGCCATTCGAAAGATCATAAAACCTCAGAAGTTTTATACAAGCAAAAACAGTTCTTTATTTTACGTGATCGAGAGGGAATAAAACTTCTAGAACAGATTGTTCACTCAGTCTTACATCAGAACCACGGAGATTCTGCGACTGAATAGTTGCTAAAAGTAAAACAATTTTTCCCCTGTAGTGACTGTCAGAAATGCAGGAGATACTTTCTTGAAGCTAAAGGTAACTGAAGCGAATCAGCATGGCAGCTTATAATGTTGAATCTTTCAGAGTAACAAACCGGCTTTGACAGATGGAACTAAGTCTTTCAAAACAGGTAATTTTTTTTGCTAACACCATAAGTATTATTTCTTACTCAGCAGACGGTATTAAATTCAATTTTGACATTCTGTAGCAAAGGCGATTTAATCTTTATTCAAAGTTGGACGACATTATGAAAATGCATCAATACTTTTGTAAAGCAAATGGCAGGACAATGCTGCCAAACCTGAAGCAATCTTACTTTTCCACAAGGCATTAAATAGTTTAAAATATCACAACTTAATCTTTGTGTGTAGTAAATGGTTTGAATCCTTTAGGATACTGCCTCAATTTTACTAAAAATTCAGTACAGGAGGTGAAACAACATTTTCATGAAGTTATATTTCATTGGACTTTTCCAGATACAGTAGAAATAATTTTATCTCTGCGCCGTTAATCCAATTCAACTCTAAGATTATTTAGAGTTGCAACCTAAAACCGCCATATGTGTTTTGAAACATTTGTTTCCCGTCTCTCAGGTGAAAATCCTCGAACACATAAAGATTGATGGCATCGTGCACGTTTGCATTTCAATTTCAGGATACGGCTGATTGAGTCACTTAGAAATGTGTCTTAAGATTACTTCCATACTGATGCCCATTATTAAGCAGAGTCAAATTTCTTACTGATTTAAAAATAAAAATTCAGAATTCTATGCATGAAATACGCCCCACTACCGAGGAATACTAAATTAAAAATTGCGTGTAAAGAAGAACAAAAATGGTAAGTTCGCTAATGTTATTCACGGGCCCTAAACAGACTGAAGATTTCTAACACAAAGTGTAGATACTCCCCTTAGTGCAGGCAAACTGTTTTAGGTAGTGCACTTTGTTTCACATTGTCTTCACAATACGATCGGTGATGAATTTGCACGCATACTCCTCTTATCTCTCTGGTAAACGAAGCTTAAACTTTTGTCAGCAGTCTACCAATCTGGCAAAATATCAAGGCATTTGTTTTCAATGTTACAATATACACAATCTATATACAGCTATCTTCCAAGACAGAAGAGTGACTGCAGATGCCTAGAGTGCTATTGTGTTACATGATAATGCAATTCTTTGCTTTGTGCCTGATTTCTTCTTTGATAAAAGTCTTATTCTTGTGTTTACCCTTGGAGAAAGGCCTATGCCTGAGCAAACTACCATGGCTCTTGTTGAGTTTGCCCATGGCGGCCAAGGCAGCAATTTCAAAGGCATCTGGTACTGTTTTGCAGCACTGCTTTGAAGAAGTCTCCACGTAAGTCGTAGCACCAATTTGCCTGGAAATGGCAACAGCCTGAAATAATAATAAAAAAAAATTCCGACTAATATAAATGTAGTACATATGTTTCATGAACTTTACATACACTTTTATGAGTAATATTAAGAATAATGTACACTTTAAGAACATCAACCGATAAGCCATTGCATTATGCCCACTAATAAGCTGTAGGAACCTCCTTTAGCCCGCAAAACAGCGGCCACTCGACGAGGTGGCGATAGGTATCCTGGGGTATCTGGTACCATAATGTCAAAAAACAGGGCCTCCAGTTCCCGTACTTTTAGGGGTGGAGGTGATTTAGAGCGAACCCGCTTTTCCAAGTCTAACCACAAATGTTCGATTGGGTCAGGTGAATTTGGAGGCCAGGGCATTAACAGAAAGTCACCAGCATGTTCCTCGAACCACTCCTTGACGATTCTGGCAGTGTGGCATGGCGCATTATCCTGTTGGTAATAGCCATCACCAGCAAGGAACACAGTTGCCATGAATAGGTGAATTTGGTCCGCAACGATGTTTAGATACCTGACAGCTGTCAGGGATAATGGGGCCTAAAGTGTACCAAGAAAACACCGCCGCCCTGTTTCACCCCAACAGTGCGTCCAGGTGCCATAGCCTCCGTTGGTAACCGGCGCTCGGCTGTCTACGTGATGCACCAGGAATCTTTATTCGTCTGACCAGACCACTTTCTTCCAATCATCCACGATACGTACACATTAAAGCGGCACGTGAACAAGCCTCGCCGTTTCAGAGATTGTATGGGAAAAGCTCCGATAAATCGCCAGCTTTTCCCATTCTGACTCCGGTCCTCGGGTTGTACATATACTGCTCTGTGAACTTCAGCTACGACACCGTTCGGTCTCCAGGCTGGGATGGTCATAATGTAATGGCCCATCGGTGTACACTAAAGTGCAATGACTTGATCATTAAGAGAAAAAAACTTTCCTTCAGCGATGGAGCAGCGTTTCATTCAAAATTTTTCTGCCTTGATGTTACTCCTCAAAGGATTTCTTAAATATAAAGCTTTACGTAACCAACCTGCACTTCAAATAACACGTACATCCAGGGGCAATCGCGTCTTTTTTTTACACGGTAATCATCCATGCATCGTTTTCTTATACTTTGGATTCGAACTTCTTGGCCGGCCTTCTCTTGTGCATTTAGATAAATATTGACTGAAATTATATAGCCTTTACCCTCCTGTCTTCGTTTTATTGATTGTTTGCAAATAAGGTATTGATATCATAAATCGTGGTCCTAGAACTTGCAGACGAATTTAAGACAAAACTACTCAAGTTCACGGCTTTTATTAGAAAGGAAAAATTCAGTAAGTTGATTTGTCAGGTAAATTAATAATGATACATAAATTTTTGAAATAAGAAGGCCAAGACTTTGTGTTTGGTATTCTCAAACAATCTTCGACGGTATCTTTTTTATTGAGCGGCAGAAGCTTGAGGATGCTTAGTCCTCCTGGAATAAGGATGTTGTTCTAATTTTTATCTTCCCTAACTTCCCTTAAAACACAGCCAAAAAGTCCACTTCGACTTTCCAAAGTGAATCAGCAGAAACTGTTTTACCAGTAATTCTATGCCACATGGTTGTGCTATGGGACCCGAGAGAACGAAACAGGCAATCTTATTCGGAAAAACAAGATGACACCGAAATTCCGGGTGAAATGTGTACGTCTTTTGAATACTTTCCGACGCGAATAAAATTTATCAAACCTATTTTTTTTTTTGATTGAAGGTTTAACGACCACCGTGAGCGACTCGATGGGCTATAAGCAGTCGCCCGTCCCTAATTTAGGGTCACTGGTTCCAGGGAAGGGACAGAGCCAGTGCCGTAAGACAAACACAACATCCATGCCTCACCGGGATTCGAACCCGGACCCTTTTTATCAAACCTATTCAAAGTCAATGGAGCCGGTTAGAAAAAAATCAGCTGGATTTCTATATTCGACAAAACATCCTGAAATAGCAACTTACTTAAAAAGTATGTTACAAAATTTAACAAATGGCACACAAAAAGTTTCTTACAGCAGAAGTATTAGAGACAAAACAGATTTTCAAATCGAACAGTTAAAAGGAGGAAACATGATATAACACTACGAAAGAATTTTGCACAAAAGTTGAAAATATGCTAGGGAAAAAAAACTTTTCAAATACGTGTCCCGGAAGCAGAGATAAAAAAAAAAAAAAGTTTTGACTTTTACGCCCCTAGCGGTAAAACCGTGCATTATTTAAACATGATACTCCTCCCAATCTTTATTATAGCGTATGTCATACAGTAAAAAATGAAATTTCTCAAAAGGGTGTTCAGAAGCGGAGATACAGCTGCAAACAGACTTACACGAACAGAACCGTGAACTTTCTCATATACAAGTAAAGCGTTCCACAATTTTTTAAATCGCACATTTAGAAAAACAGATAAAACATTTGCGCCCCCTAGCGGCGAGATTGTGCAATAGTTTGGGAAGACAACATTCATAGTGAGTAGTATCTAACGGGGGTGGGGGGACTTTTTTATTCCCGCGAACAGAAACATGAACTAGTGCGTAAAAAAAGTATTAGAAACACTTCACACCGGAAACGCTCTCCAACAAATAGTTTTTCAAATCTGACTCTTAGAAGCAGAGATTTTTTTTTTTTTTTTTTTTAATTGGAGGTTTAACGACCACCGTGAGCAACTCAATGGGCTATAAGCAGTCGCCCGTCCCTAATTTAGGGTCACTGGTTCCAGGGAAGGGAGAGAGCCAGTGCCGTAAGACAAACAACATCCATGCCTCACCGGGATTCGAACCCGGACCCCAGACGGACGAATGATCAGAGGCCAGCGCCTTAGACCACTGCGCCACCGGGGCGGCGAAGCAGAGATATGCCGCCCCGGTGCGGGTTCCCGTGAGGCATGAATGTTGTGTTTGTCTTACGGCACTGGCTCTCTCCCTTCCCTGGAACCAGTGACCCTAAATTAAGAACGGGCGACTGCTTATAGCCCATTGAGTTGCTCACGGTGGTAGTTAATCCCCCCCCCAGCAGCAGAGATATCGACGAAAATAAGATATACATCTACTGGCAGAAAAATAATGCACTATTTCAGGCAGGAGGTATTCTCAAAAGGTTTTCCGAGGTGAGCGGTATCGCGGTCCTCGAGTTTTCAGAAGCTCAGATTTTGCTGCAATCACATTAGAAACAGAAATAAACTCTTACGCCCCCCGGGTGCCAAACCATTTCTCATCAGGAGCTGTATCCGACACAGGAAGAATTTTCCAAATCGGGCAAAACGCAATTTACCTTTACGCTCCCTAGCAGAAAATCTATCCATTACTTGAAATTGAGACTGTACCTATAAGTCTTCGGTATCTGCATGTACGCCCTCTAGCATTGGAAAAAATCTGAGTGCAAGAATCACATTCCCACATTTCAACCCCCCCCTCAATTTTCAAATCTGATTAATAGTTTGACATATGGTGTCGACATAGTGGTAACATAAGCACCATCTTTTTTCTTTACAAAAGATGTGCTCATGAAGGCTGCGACAAGCTAAAGTGAACAAGAGATTCCGAGGTGCTGTTATGAAACTTCCATGAAATTAATTGTGCACAAAGATTTATTTACTGATAATCTACAATTGTACGTACTTATCTTCAGGCATAAACAAAAAAATTACCTCCATCATAAATCCGTTTGCAAAGCTTTGTTAGTTTCTAAAACTTTCAGTTAGGAGAAATTACTTTTATTTCAATCATCGTAACGCTTAGTCTTTGATTTCCGAAATTACACTCTACTAACAAACGAAAATAAAATTACTAGCCGTGTCTAAGCAAAAATATTACAGTTAAGAACTCTACACACACGAACAGAAAACGCTAAGCTAGAGATGGTTAGCCTGTTTTTTGGGGGGGTGGTCTCCTGAAAGGTACGCCATGACAAGTTTGCGACCTTTTTATTCTTTTTTTCATTATGTATGTATGTTCTGTCTGCAGAATAACAGACAAGTGGAAACTATGATCGCGACAAGATAATCATACATCAAAATTTACAAGGCTGTTTGTAAACACGAGATCAATTCATTGTCAAACATGTTATTTACCCGTATTCGGTTAAGACAGCATAAATTTCACATAAGCATATTTTCAATTTTAACCAAGTTCAGAAAAAATAAAATGATTTTGCAGAGGGTGAAAATAATCCTAAGCTTGAATTTTTCTGTTTTCGTGATTTGAAGTACAGCTGATACTTGCAAATGTTTTTACCTGTGTTATAGCATAAAATAGTGATATTTTGGCAAATCTCATAGAAGTATATTACCCACCTCCCCTAACTTATGATCACTGCAATATATTGAGTGAATTATACTTAAGTTTAACATTTGAACGGTAACGAGAACTTGAAATACACTGGAAAATAAAATCCGCGTTAAAATGGTTATGATACTGTTTTGATACAAAACTAATTTTGCTCACACGGTGAAATAAATGTTAAGTAATATTGAAAATGGCTTTCCGGAGAGAATTGACTATGTAACCGAATAAGACTTTTGAAAAACGAATGTATATGCGAGCGCTTACCTGTTCAGCTGTGACAGGAGATTTCTTCATTTGCGCTAGATTATACACAGTCGCAGAGTCTGTCCGCGTGTCACTCTGGCAACCGCAAAGAATCACTGGAGTGGAAGGACAGTGCTTTCTCACTTCTGGGTACCACTGAAAGAGAAAGGTCAAAATAGCATCAGTTTTTACTTAAAATATAAAAATCATCTTATAAGCAGCCAGTACTGCTAAGGATACATTATGTTAGTAGAAGCTACCAATAATCAGGAAACACTGGAAGACAAGTGCTCGGATTTTACATTAACTTATTCTAGCACATATCCGAAATGTTCGCTCTTTTAATATGCATCTTCCTCTTGAATATTATGGAAAACTACCTTAAAACTAGTAGCATATTTTAGTAAAATAAAATAAAAAGACATTTGTTTTTTAGTCACTGCCTGGATCATCAGTTTCACTCGTGAAATTCTACTTCGAGTTAACTTTCGGTTGATTTTAATTCTAAACGAATCCTTCAGCATCCTATGCGAAAGTGAACTTTTCATCGAGAATAAATACCAACAGGTACTATTGGTATTATTTCTGGATGAAAAGTTTACTTTCGCAACAGGTATTGGCAATCGAGGACTGAATAAAACACCTAAATCAAAGTTGTTGTTTTTTTTGTGCCATCTATATGGTTTCAGCATAATAACTTAGTTGACTCGTACGCATACTTTATCCCTCACAATATCTTTGGAAGAAATCAAAGCGTGCGATTGCGGCAAGAACCGCCTCTCCACTTCCATCAAAAACTTGTACAGGGCTGCTACCATTCTACTTCATTGTCACCCAAAGCTTGGAAGGAAGTATCGCCGGATGGATCTAAGCTAAGATAGGATTATTTATACATTACTCAGTTTGCCAAAGAACTACTTTTGGTAAGGTGGTGTTCAAGGTGAGAGAAAATATTTGAGTAGTAAAGTGTTCAAGAACTTTCTGCTAACAAAGAGTTCAGTGAATTTTGGCATCATTGCCTTCAAGTTGTATAATGACTATTACTCATCCACCAAGTAACAAGAGTAATTTAACGAGAGCTTTTTGTTGTGCAAAAGGTATAATTGATCCTACACTAATTAGTCACAAAGATTTCCCTGATATGGCAGTCTCCTGCTATTAGTTTAACTTTACTTACATTTTGTAATTCAGCTACCTTTTTAAGCCTCTAAGAATAGGAAAACAAGTTTGTTTCGAATTTCGTGAGCCTGCCTGGTAGATAAGAAATGAGAACAACGTTATAGACATATCTAGGTGGAATTCTCTGCAGCTGAAACCCTTCGGCATTTTAGGAGTTTGGCGACCACCTGGTGGCTGAGCAACTAGGACACTGTGTCCTCGTAGTGAATGCCTACACTAAAAAAAAAAAGTGGTTGAAAATAAGTGCAGCAATGTAGCCGGTAGGTCTCAGACTTTTAGCGAAATTTCCGTTTTTAGAATCTTCCGCGGAAACATCAGTATTTTGACAGACTCTCCGTTGTCACTATAATTCCACTTTTTTTTTTTTTAAAGAAATGTCATTTTCAGGTTTTTAAACAAACAGTTTCCAAGAGCTTTAATTTTGAATTTTTCAGTTCCTTTACAGAAGGAACTATTTTTTTTAAGCCTGACCTATTGCAGGACTTTTCCATATGAAGTGAACGAATCCTCGCCCCGCGGTGTCTTGGATACCAATAAGTAGCGCTAGCAAGACACTTACCACCAGCTCACATTTAAGGTAGAAAAATGATTACGGAATTTGCTCAATGACAAAATGTTTTTCGCTATTAATGCGGGTGAATTAATCATTTTAATTTCTGTAAGAGCTTCTTTTTCTAACTGTGATTTTAATAATTTCATTTTTTTTTCTGTAAGAGGACTTATTAAACCAACAAAATGTTTTGGAATTCGAAATTTTTGTTTAAACTGACAATGACTTTCAAGTACATTTAAGAAAAGCAGAAATGTACTACTTCATGTATTTCAGAAAACCCCTGAATGTAAAATTTAGTCTTGATAGGTATAATAGCTTTCGCGTCAAGTCTGATACATAGGCATCATGTTATCCCCGTAGGACACATCAACTACCCGGTTTCTTAGGGAAATACAATAGTAGATGCACCAACTGGAAGAGAGACAGAGATATTAGTTGTCACAATAACATCCTGTCGAGCTAGAGAACCTCAAAATCAGGTAAGCCAACAGGCGATTGAAATTTAACAGTTAATTTGACTTCAAGTATTTACGTGAACCACTCTTATTTATCGAAAGGAGAACACAATATTTTCCCGTTAATACACGAAAAGGTTCCCTGAAAATTTAGAATTTTCTGTTAATACCTCTAAAAAAAAACGGCAATTTAACGGGAGTATTTCTGTCAATTCGGGGGGGGGGGTCATCATCTCACGGGAAAGGTTGAAACAGGAATATGCTTCGTTAATTCGCGGAAAATAGCTCGTGAATTTCAGAAAAGGTTCTACAGTGTAGGATAAAATCAGGGAAGAGACTTGGCGTTATGTTTATCCGCTTGGTTTTAAACAATGCAATAAACTGATACTGCCAAACTTCCTCACAAAGCAGAATTTTAGGGCAACTTTGAAAAGTAACAATTAATGGCGAGGAAGCAGATTTTCCCAGATTACAATTTAATATTTTTAGCGAGCCTGAAGAAATCTCGAAATAATGGATATATGTGCAATTAAATCCTTTTGTCAGCAGTTATTACAGAGAGCATTGCTGGTTTTAACAAGACATTGTGGAAGCATAAATGTTACTCTTCTGAAACATTTACACATACTCTAGATAGTATAAAATATTAATTCCCTTGTAACAGAAATGGCAATATCGTGTTTCCTGCTAACTTCTTAAGAAAGAAATATCAGGAGCTGACTCTCTACGAAAAGTTTACTTGTTTTGCCTCTTTGGCAGCTGACTGCGGATAAAAGTTCTTAAACACGATCAAAAATGTTATAAAGGTTTTCCTATCAGAAATTCGCAAAAGTAAGCTGTGGCGCAATGGTCTAAGCAATTCTTCTGATCATTGGTTCGAGATGGGTCTAGGTTCGAGTCCCGGATGTTGTGATTATCTTACGTCACTGGTTCGCTGGAATCAGTGACGGACGAATGACTGGGTAGCATAGATACCCACTGAGTTGCTCACGGTGGACGTTAAACCTCCAATTATATATATAAAAAAAAAATAAGCCACTTGCCTTTTTCACACAAATTTATTTGGTTATGATACGAAAATAAATCTCTGCGTGCAGAAAACAAAGCTCGTCTTCATCATGTGCAATTGAAGAACGCAGAGCAGAATACTGTACACCCTTTACCCGTCACTGTATCAGGATACAGAATCGCCTTAGGCAAGAATGAAAGCCAAGCTACACAAACACAATTCACCAGCTCTACTTACTTTCCCTATGAAACAAAGTTTTTACGTCTCAAACAGCATATAGTGCCAAGAAGAAAAAAGTTCCGTCAAGTCACACAACATCCAATCAGATACGTCCTCACTTACGTCTTGACGTTCAGATGGTTCTATAAACAGCAGACTGCGAAGGGCCGCGGATGACCTTGTGGTTATCACATCTGCCTGCTGAACGAGAGGTCTCCGGATCAATCCCCAGCAGGTTAGATGTGTTGAATTACAAAATATCCGCCGTGTGTCGGATGGGCACGTTAAGCCGTCGGGCACGGGGTACTGCCCCCCGTTGCGTCTGTTACCCTACTCCTTTCTCTCTGTCCTAGTACGTGCTTAGAGGTTGTGTAACGCGACTGACATTACACAACCTCAAAGTATCCTAGCTTCTCTCTCTGTCTAGCAGAGATGACTACAGTGGCTAGGCATTCTGGCTTCTCTCAGCTTTGAAAGAGGCATGACAGTGAGTATATTCGTACCACCTTTTAGATCTTTAAACACGGAAACTTTTTTTTCACTTTTATTTATTTCTCTGTGTGTGTGTGTGTGTGTGACGTACAATAGCATTCTTTAGTGATCAAGGCAATTTAAGTGGGAATGATTAGAAAATGATTGGTTTGCTAAGACAATACTAAGAAACAACTAGATTCAAGTTTGATATTAGAAAGCAATCTCATTGTATGGCAAATTTTTATATAAAGCATTCATTAGCAAATTTCAGTAAAGGTCAAAATAACACACACAGTCAGCTACTTACTTCCACCAGTGGCTGAAAATCAACAAACGGCGCAAAAAACGTTTCGCATAGCAGGAGGAAAGTATTAGAAACAAAAATATTTTCAAATCGAACAGTTAAAAGAAGAGATATAGAGTTATCAGGTTTTCTTCTATGCCTTTTAGTGGACGCAGAAATAGCAAAAAAAAAAAAAAAAAAACCTTTTTACCTTTACAACCCCTAGTCTTATTTGTAGAAAAAAATCTTAGTCACTCTCTATCTTTATTATAGTGAATGGCATACAGTTTAAAAAAAAAATTCTCAATAGGGATTTTAGAGGCAAAGATAGGCTGCAAACGGAAGTACACAAACACCACCTAGCGGCAGAATTGTGAACCACAAACCTAAAGAGTTCCATAAGGTAAATGGTGTTAAATGAATTTTTTAATCGGACATTTATAAGTACAGAAATTGAGAAAAACAGATTAAATATTTGCGCTCCCTAGCGGCGATATTGTGCATTATTCTGGAAAGAAAATACATACAAGGAGTTTTCACGGTTAGTAGTATCTGATCAAAAGAGAATATTTTTCAATCGGGCTTTTAGTCCCGTAGATATTGCTGTAAACGGAAACGTGAACTTACGCCCTCTAGTGGCGCACTTGTACGTTAATATTTGAAATTATATGAGAAACCCTTAGCACCGAAAATGTTCTCCAACAAAGAAAGAATTTTTCAAATCTGAATCCTAGAAACAGATATGGACAAAAGTAAAATATAAGTGTACGCCCCTGGTGGAAAAAATATGCGCTATTTTAAACAGGAGGTATTTTCAAAGTTTTCGGAGGTGAGCGGTATCGGTCCACGGAGGAATGTTTTCAATCGAGTTTCCAGCTCAGATTTTGTTGCAAATACATCCGAAGCAAAAATAAACATTTACGCCCCCTGATGACCAAACCATTCTTTATCAAAAATGAGAACTTATATGCAAAATATTTCCCTTCAAGAGCTGTATCCGATGCAGGAAAAAATTTTCAAATCGGACTTTTAGAAGCGGAGATATTGGGAAAATCGCGATTTACCTTTACACGCCCATAAGCGGAAAATTAATGCATTATTTGAAAAAGGGACTCTAACTAAAATAGTCTTCGATATAAATGTCACCGAAAGGAAAAGGGATTTTTTCAATTGGATACTTAAAAGCAAATATATGAAATAAAACACATTTTAAATTTGATACGATCTCCATTTGCGCCCCGGAAAAAAAAACATACCCGGAACGCATGGACCATCATATTCTCAAATCTGAAGCTTTCCAATACAAAAAGAATTCTACAAATCGAACTAATAATTGCAGAGACAAGGTCTCCCCGTTCGGACACACAAAGTGATCACATAAGCACGACGCAAAAGATACAGCTTCAGTCCTCCTAACAGACAAGAACCCCCTCCCGCGCAGTTTGCAGGGGGGTGAGGAGCGAACTTAGTCAGACATAAGTTATGTCAGTAGAAAATCCTTAACTACAAAACATCGCGCAGGAACAAAATTCCAGGACATGTAACAGAATTTTAGGACATTTCCAGGACGCGTACGAGCCATGTATATAATAGAAACGCAGAAATTAATATGCTTCTGTCATTCTTCACCTTGCAAAACATGTAGCATATACTTCTACATCTTAAAATATTCACCAATATTTTTTATTGGGAAGTTAACGACCACCGCGAGCAACTCAGTCGCCCGTCCTAATTATGGCCACTGGTTCCAGGGAAGGGAAAGAGACAGTGCAGTAACACAACATCTATGCCTCTCCACAGGAATGTGAATGATCAGAAGCCAGCTTAGACCACTACGCAATCGGGGCGGCGAGAGAGGAGAAAAAAGTCAACATTTAAGCATAGTAAACTTACCTACGCATTTTTGTCAGTCTTAAATCTCAATAAAGCATGGAGATCAAATGTGGAAAATAGTTTATTTTTTTACAAATAATACAAGGATTAAAAGCAAAATACACTCTTCGCAAAAAAAAATATCCAGGAGGAATCCTCAAATTACCATAAGATGAATTTTAGTATGTGCAATAAATATGCATAGGAAAGGAAATCTTTTTTCTACTCTGATAAAAACAGGTACACGAGTGGAACAAGTAGGTACGTTGTAGCGCCACCTCTAGCTCGGGTACATGCGATTACCAGGCGTGGCATAGACGCATACGGTTCACATATACTATCTAGAGATATAGCATGCCAGATGGTGTCCAAATTGCGGGCCAGTTCGCCGACATTCCGGGATGGGCGGAGGCGACGTCTTATGTCCCAAACGTGTTCCATCGGTGGGAGGCCGGGCGATTGATTTGGCCATGGAAGGCTGTCGACATTACAAAGGCTGGCCTGGGAGAGCCGTGCCGGGTGTGGCCGGGCATTATTTTGTTGAAAAATTGCTCGGTGATGTTGCGGCCGGAATGGCAACACAGCAGGTCGTAGAATATAGTCGACATACCGTTGAGCTGTAAGGGTGGTTCACGGTAAATGCAGGTTTTGTGCGCAGGTCACCTGCGCCAAGTGCTTAAGACAACACGATGCCACTGGACACTATCCCACGTTGACCGGGCCCGACACCACAGCAACCGGTGCCAGCAATGCTCGCTGGTCAGGGGTGTGGCACTCCTTGAATATAGTCCCCAGGCCGCAAGTCGTCTGGCAACTGTCCGGATGCCAACTTCTGTACCTATAAGACGACGCAACATGGCCATGGTTGGTTGGTTGAGACCGATGAATTCGGATCTGTTCGTGCAGCTCTCACAGTCACTAGAACCTCGCGTTCTATCCTTGCTCTCGGCCGTCCAGACGGTTGTGCGCTCCTCGATCCATTGGCGTTTACATCGTCCGACTGCCGCGTCGCTCCGGCCAAATGCCTGGCGACACGGCGACTTGACAAACCAGGCTAATTATACAATCTCTCTCAAGCTCGCATTGTGCACGGATACGACGTCGAGGCACCCTCTCAGTCCGCGGAGATTAATGAAACCGCAATTCGCTGTCACATTTGTCTCTGCGTGCGAGCTTTGCTCGTGATATACCCTCTTTGATGCGCGATTCCCGTGCGCTGTGGCAAGCCACTAATTCGTCGTTATTTTTTAATCATTTGCATATTCGATCATCCCATACTTGCATGCGGAGTTTCAACAGGATCAAACGACTTTCTCAGGGTCCTTTTTTTTTTTTATCAAAGAGTTTAATTCAAAAACTAAAGGAAAGGAAACAAAATTCACTAATATAAAAGAATTTTTTCCCATTATCTTAGGTAACTGCCGATCTAAACCCCCCCCCCCCGTGTGTAAGAGGTGTATTGTTGGAGAGTCGGATTAGGGCCAGTTTTAATCCGGTGTGCAGCTGTACAATCGCATTAGAGCTTGAAAATGTTGGTGAGGCTCTTACGGTTGGCTGTCCGAAGTCTAACATGTTCAAACTAAAACGCTTGTGTTGTTGGCCACGGGTGGTCTAGTGGGCAACGTTCGTGACTGCCACGGAAAGGGCCTCAGATTCGATCCCAGGCAGGTACGAACGCTCTATCCACTAAACATCCGCCGTGCGTCGGATGGGCACGTTAAGCCGTCGGACCCCGGGTACTGGCCCTTCGGTAATAAATAAGGGAGTCTTCCTCCCTTTTATACCTCGCCTCCGTGTCACTTTCCTATCGGGCACTCTAGCCCAAATCTCTTAGCTTCCTATTTTTAAGGGTTGTTTAAGACCTGGGGTCAGACACTCCCTTACAAAAATCCTCCACATATGATCTGATCTGATCTGCTTGTGTTGTCTCCCAACGCAAGCACAGATCCCTCTCAGCTGAGGTCTGCACTAAGCCACTTCTCTTCTAATCTTTATTTCTTCAACCTGCTACCATTTAAAAAGAAAGATTCTGACACAAGATGTATCACTTTCTACAGTTTCCCTTCTCTTGACGGGGTTTTCCGCAAAACCTAGTTTAATCCTTTGCGGTAACAATTAAAGGTCGATTAATCCAATGAGTTGCTCCAGTCTTGACAAATACCTATTCGTTTATCCCGACAAAGAAATCATCCCACTGACCAGCATCACTCTTTCATACTATCTTTATAGAATACATGCCTATGACACAAATGATAATCTATACTTATATGTTAAAATTCAACTGAAAGCTTAGGAAATGACAAAGAGGTACTAATAAATACATAAATTGGTACTTCGGTGGAGTTCTATTAACTGGACGTATGAATCCAGGAAGTTATACCGAGTTCCCGTGTAGTCAAATTAAACGGATATACGAATACGGACTCCATAAATACAGGTTTTTTTAGAAGATCCATTGTTTTGCGGGAATTTATTATTGAGATGAAAAGAAAAGTTAATGATTCATATTACACATTAGGGACAATTACTGGCGTACACAAAACTTGACAGCAGTTTCAGGTATTTACTATGGTTTTAAGTAAAAAACCTCAACTGTTCAATTCATAAACAAAATACACTGAGTGATCATTGAATTAAGACTACCTACCTAATGCCTCGTAGGTCCTCCTTTCGCCCTCAGTGCAGCAGCTATCGGACGTGGCATCGATTCAATAAGATGCCAAAAGCAGTTGAGATGTATGGCAAACCAAGCTGTGTGTAATGCGGCTTTCAATGCAGGTATAGAAGTAATTGGTGCATCCAGACGCCTGATATGTCGTTCCATAGCGTCCCACAAGTGCTCTATGGAACTGATATCGGAGGTGTGCGTAGGCCAATCAATATGCTGGAAGTCTGAAATATGTTCCTCAAACCATTCCTGCACAACATTGGACCTGGGGCTCTGCACATTATCATCTTCGGGGGAAAAGTGCAACATTGCTGTGTGCACAGAGTCGGCAACCAATTCATGATAGTGGGCACCAGTCATGCGTTGTTCCACGTGCACCAAGAGTCCAAGTTCCTGCCTGATAAATGTGCGCCATACCACACAACCGCCTGTACCGGCTTGCACTGTGGAAATCGTGCAGGATGGATAGAGTGCCTCATGCTGCTTGCGCCAAATACACACACACACACACACCACCTTCTGCGGAGTGGACTAAAAAACGTGACTCGTCATACCAGCACACTTTTTTCCAGTCATCCGATTTTCAACTTGCATGATCTTCGCACCATACGAATCTTTTGCGCCAATGAACCGTGGTTAGGAGAGGACGTCGTCGTGGTCGTCTGCTGTTATAATCCATACGGGCGAGAGTGCGACTCATGGTCAAGACAAATACTGTTCCTGGTTGACCTCTGTTGTATTGGGTAGTCATCTGTTGAACAGTGCTGCGTCTCCCTACGAGTAGTCGGACCCTCTCGCTGCCCTGTGTAGTTTTGCCTCCGGGTCGTTGTTTGACCATTTTCACGCCATTTCTGATACACTTTAACTACGGCGTTCAACCGTTTGAGAAATTGCAGCACCCGACCCGCTCTCCGAGTTCCTACAATCTGCCCTTTCTAAAAGTCCGATAAATCCTTCGTTTACCCACCACGCTCAGAATTCTTCTACCTAGTGTTCCACTCGCACCTATTATATATACGTCGGTCAACTAATCGCGCCTCTCTCGGAAATCACGTGGTAAACGGGCCACATCCACTTTTGATAGGGGTGGTTGTAATTCAGTGATCACTCTGTGTATTTCACTTTTAAATCTTTTCTTTCGCATCAGTGTTTCAGAATAGTAAATGATAGCGTTGCTGTCATTTGAGACAGATCTAGCGAGCCCTGATAATTACCTTATTGACAGTGTGGTCCAAGGAAGACAGGTCAGCTATGTGGAAGCAAAGAAGGAATACTTTGGCATCCTGGTAAGCCAATGGCCTAACTGTATCGTAGGCACATGCACCTGTCAATGGAAACAGAAGAGTCAAAATTAAACATTTACATCAGCACGTTTTAGAGAAAGAAACACCATCTCAACTGAAAATAAATTTATTATACCCCCTGAAAAAACAGAAATAAACACTGCATACACCCAAATTGCATACCTTATTAATATAAAAATTGCAAATCTCATTCACATATACTTTACATAATTCTAAATCACAAAATGTTCTGTTGACACATGATGCATTGATCGAATATCCCATTATCCTTTTATAAAAACAAGATGCTTCAACATAGTCCCAGTGTTTCAAGGTTGTAAACAGCTTATTGGTACGTCTTCCTATTTGATATGTAAAATCATAATTCAAAATTTATTAACAGAATGCCTTTCTTTGACACATATATTAGTTGTACAAATAAGTTTTAAAGCGTTTTTTTTTTTTGTGTGTGACGTAACCGCTAATTTACATAACCGACATTCCCCCGCGTTGTTGTCATGTGACCGTAACTGGTCCAGAGTATAAAATGTGACACAGAAGTTTGCCCAACAGTCAAACGCTCTTGTACATCGGTAGGTGAAAGATGGCCAGCGGTACCACAACCAAACTAAAATTGCATATGTTCTCACCACATCGTGCACTGAGGACTACAGCTCAAGTCTTGCTGTGTGTATGTAAGTACCTGTTACACTGATCTCCATAGAAAATGCCATATCTGGAAGTATTTATTAGAGCGCCACGCAAATTGGTGCATATGTGTCGACAGTTGGTTATGTATATGTAAGTTGCGAACCAATCACGTGATGAGTGAGATAAAAGTGCAGAATAGCTAGGTTTGGTCGTCCTCACCTGGATGTGTGGGCCACTGCATTGGAGGGATCTTGGTGGCGAAAGGAGTGAGAACGCCTGAAGCGACGTAATCGGGAAACCTACCATCATACGGACCCCTTTATCATAGATCTACGTACGGATGGTTCCTCACATCGCTGGGGAAACGAATCGAGATGCAGCAATTGTCAGCCGAATGTAGCGACAGTGTTTGGAGGAAGGTAACGAGCGTTGCCGTAGTGGAACGGGTGAACGTTGTCGGACATCCGAATACTTCGATCGTAGCATTAGACGGCAAGCCGTTGCAGACCTACAATCCACAGCGGACATCATTCAACGAGGTGTACAGGCATGAACATCTACATCCCCGTATCGACACAAACTGTGAATCACAGATTAGCTGAGACATGCTTGCGCTCTCGCCAACCATTGATACGACTGCCACTCACCGCAGCACCAGGTTGCACTGGTGCCATACCAGATATACGTGGCGGGAAGAATGGAACCCCGTCATATTCAGAGACGAGTCTTGCTTCTGTGCGGCCAAATCTTGCTGCCATTCGTCAGCGTCATACGGCTCCTCACCGCTCGTAAGCATAGTGGATACAAGGACAGCATGACGATACGTCGATCAGGTACTGCAGCCAGTTTTGGTGCGGTATCTTCGCTGTATCCCTGATCCCCAGCTTCAACAAGATAACCCCCGCCCGCACATTGCAAATATCAGCAGACGGTGCCTACAAGATGCCCAGGTGTTGCTCAGGCCAGCGCGATCCCCAGACTTTCCCCCAATAGATAACGTGCGGGACGTCATTGGTAGAAGACTTAACCCCTTCCCAATGTCGATGAACTGCGGACACGGACAACGACACATGATCAGCGATGCTTGAGGACACAATTCGGGGACTTTTCTGCTCGATGCTACGCCGTGTAGCCGAATGTATAACCCCTGCGACTTAGGCCACATGATACTGTCTCACTGCATTCATGTAATCCCTCAGAAATAAAAAAAAAAAAACTGTTCTTTCCCAGGTACTTGTCTACATGTGTGGTAAGTTTAGTCTCATTTCGTGCATTCCTACACGGTGTGGTATTTTCTATGTGGAGAAGTGTATTTTAGATTTTTACTTATTTTCACCCAGTCTTATAAACAAGCTGCCATTAACTCATCAGGAATCTACATAGTACGCACGGGCTCTAAGTAAGCGGAGGACACAAAACTTCGGTGGCTTCCCTTTAACGCAGCACTGTCCTCTACCCAGAGTATTTTTTAAATAAAATTCAAACCACAACCCAGTTGTTTTTTCGCAGTAATAGATACAAAATATTGCGTGATTCGTAAAGCAATGTTTGTCGAAAGCAGCCCGTTCAGGTTTTAAACTTGCATAACTCCCATTTAAAAAACAATAAATTTTCGCATTGCGGCAATTTTACTTAGATTTTAATTATATAAAACCCGCCTTTGTTAAGTTCGGTTTAGTAGAAACAACCCAAAAATATTCAATAAATTTTTGTTGTTAAAAGAGAAAAAAAGAAGCCTAATTTTATAGTTTCTCCTGACAAATCCTCTACGGTTCAGTTGTATTTCTCCCCCCCCCCTCCTCTCCCAGCACCTGCGTTATCCCCGAGAAATATCGGAGAAAAGTAACAAACGAAAAAATTGTCGATACAGTATGACATATATTAAACTGTGCTTCGGAAAGTGCATTATCAGAAAGCTCCTGAACGTCGGTGATGGAAAAAACAGGCTATAAAGTAATGTTTGTTGAAAACCCACTCCACGGCGGATAAAGTTGAAAAATAGAAGTCCACCTAAAAGTTTTAAATGATCGAAAAACGATGTGACTTTAATATTAAAACGCTAAAGAATAAATAGTTTCTTGCAAATATAAAGTTATGCACAAAGAATGAAGAACAAAAAATTTAAATTACACGGAACGGAAAAGGCTTGAGTTCTGTTCTGCATTAACGATAAAAGAAACTAAGCCTCAGGCCAAAATCCATGTGTTGAAAAAAAGTTTTTTTCCCCCTCCATCATTGAAGGCTTTGTGTTAAAGCAAATGAAAGTGTTTACTAATCACATGAAATCTTCTAAAATTAAAAGAAACTTCACTCTGAGATGTTTTCTAAGACCCGACGACAGAATAATTAAGAGTATTAAAAAAATATATTACAAACGTGATCCGAACTCCAAAGTGAAGAAAAGGAAAAGTGAAAGAGCACAGATATAAAAATACGAAAAGCCTGGGGGCTACATATCAGTAAAAGTAACTTTTTTTCTTTTCAAATCCCGAGAGGAAGCAGTGGTGGAATCGTAGTTCTACCAACGCAGAAAGAAGCTCAGTCTAATGTACCTTTGGTTTCCCGTTTGAAAGTAGACTTTGGCCCATATTAATACATAGAATAGCGATTGCATTGCCACATGCCCCTAAAGAAAGTACAGGGTGTCCCAAAAAAATGTAACAAATTTCAAATGATAACTTTGGATACAAAACTAATATCAGCATTCTGTTTGTTGCAGGTGGCAAGGAATACCCTCATTTTTTCTAAAAGTGTACCCAATGAATCCTTCGACGAAAGAACAGATTGTGGAGTGGTTTATTGAAACCCGGTCTGAAACGCAGGTTCAGTGGAATTTTAGAACAAAATATGGTAGCAAACCACCCACGCGTAACAGCATCGGAAAGTGGAGCAAGTCTTTCAAGGAAACTGGTAGCGTCCTTTAAAGAAAAGCTCACCTCTGGACGACCATCGCTGGTTCCAGAAAGGGAGGAGAGGTTGTGAGACAAACATTCACTCGTAGCCCTCGAAAGTCAATCAGACAAGCAGCACGACAGTTGGCCATCCCCAGTCGTCAATGCACAGAGTGTTACGACAGAGATTAAAAATGCACCCGTATAAACTGCAGATAACCCATCACATAACCCCAGATGATCATGTGAAACGTAAACAGTTTGCTGAAGAGATGTTGGAGAACATTGCAAGTGCTGAATCTTTCCTGAGCCAAATCTGTTTCTCGGATGAGTGCACTTTCTATGTTTCTGGAAAGGTCAATATACAGAATGTGAGAATTTGCATTGTTTGGGTGACAAATGGTGCCCATGTCGAATGTCTATAAAACTTCACCTGATCTGTCAATTAAACACAAGTTGTATATTGAAATCATTTATATTAAAACTTATGATTATTTGAAATTGGTTACACCTTTATGGGACATCCTGTACTTCTGGTTTTAAACGTGATTTCAAAGTCTTCGATTTCCACCGAGAGATGCCACCAACAAACATAGCTAAGCAAGTGGATCGATAGAAGAGGTGCTTCATTACATTCTTTATATTTCTGACTTAGTTACCATTGACTTTCACTTATTAAGCACGTTTTGCAAGGATTCAGTTGAATATGAAATTGCGTGTCTGCCGATTCCTTCGCAAATAGCCGGTTATACCCTACGACAGAGGTATTAAAAACACACCTCAAGAAACGATATGACAAATGGCTGCTCAACAAATTTAGAAATTATGGTGAAATTTTGTTTGAAGGTCCTTCTTTTATTCGCATATTTTGAAACTTTCTTCAATAAAGCAAAATGTAGGTTTGAGTTTTTGATCGAAATTTGACATTGTGAAACTGCATGGAGTTAAAAGAATATTATACCTCGAAAAAAGAAAAAAAAACGCTGTTACGTGCGTATTTGTGCGAAGCTAAAAATATATTTATAAATACCTCAACTCACTCAGTAGTTCCTTTCATCATAAGTGTTATGAAGAACTCACTCTCTCCCTTTTCACTACATTCTCTTCCACCCCACATCCGAAGCGTGAATAGCTTTGTTTAGTTAATATTTTTTTCTTTTGTCACATCTCCAGTGGTATCCCATCCAAAATTGTTTTTGTTCTCGGATTTAGGAGAGAAAAAAACAATTCAAGCATCCACGAGTTCCTTTCTATCCTACGCAAATGGGCTACAGTTTTTTCAATTTTATTTTTCACTTGCAACAATACACTTCCATTTCTTTTTATTGATTTTTCTATAATTGTGTCACAGGACTCTTCTTTCTTTACCATACTTCAAAGCGTAGTCACACAAAAGCCCTTTAGTTGCTTTTTTCACTCAGATCCATTTCCACTTGTGACATTCACCTATTCAGGACTGCTCCCCTCCCCTTTAATGACTGAACAATCGAAAAGAAAAATCTGTTCGTCAATGATACGTATCTGATGCAAGAACGGCAAATAATATGCATGAATATGTACATTGTAATACAAATTTTAAGGACCTAAACATTAGTATTGTGTACATGCACTCGAAAATCCCATTTATTTCATGTAAAATTTATCCAGTGTTCTAAGTGCATTTTTCAACTAATGGTAGATGAGATAAAACTTGTGCTAGGATGCATGCCATGCTTTCAAAGGTACGATTAAGTCCAAATCTTGCTATCCTGGGCATTTTAAGTATACACGCTGACTGAAAAGTATACGATTTAATTCACACCACGAGAATCCTAGCCATTTTGAGGATGTGAAATGGTTAAATGTATGATTACATATGTCTAAAATTGGATTTGCACCTACGTAAAAGCACTTCCTTTCAGGTCTGAAATCTTAGTACTAGTTTCTTCTGCAGAAGTACATTATTTGACTAACGCTTTTAACTTCGCTAGCAGTCAAGAAATGTATTTTCTAATAATGCAGCCTTCAGTAATCCATGCTTCCAAAGATACTGGGGAACTGTCTTTACAAAAGTAGGCGAAAGGATATCACGTTACAACTTTACCGAGACTTTCTTCCCGGGTACTGGTGGCCGATTTTTTTTTTTATCAGGACGTCGTCATCCCATAGTTTCTGATGACAGGAATTTGTCAGAATCCTGTTTACTCACTGGTAGTAGAGTTCAAAACATGGTTTCTTTTTGTTGTTGTTTCGGAATTTAATGACCAGCATGAGCAACTCTAAGGGTCTGTACTTAATTTAAGACCACTGGTTGCAGGCAGGAAAGTGAGCCAGTTGCGTGAAACAAAAACCACCCATCTGGGACCAACTCGGCCCACTAGTCAGAAACCTACGCCTCAGACGTCCTCCTGGGTGGCATTCCATGGTTTCTCACGTCACGAACTGGTCGTAAGGTAGTTTCTTCACTGGCACTGAGATCCTAAATTTCCCGAGGAACGTCGTCACTCCGTTGTTTATGCAACCAGGAATCTGTCAGAAGATCGTTTCCCAACTAGAACTAGCGTCCTAAATTTCCCCGAGAATTTCGTTAGCCGAGGGTATCAATGTTTAAAGTTTTTTTCACAAGCCTTTTTTTTTTGTAAGGTCACAGGCCCTGACGCCACAAACTGAACTGAATGCTTTGTTTGTTTTCGTTCCAATTATTTTCCAAGAATTCGTTTGTGTACTAGCAGCAGCTTCTTGAAATTCTTTAAAAACTTCCTATGATCACAAGTGCACACATCTTAGCTTGCCCAAAGTAGTTCGTATGTAATGTATTCTAAAATTTGACAGAAAAGTTCATGAGCGCACGGATACTCAGATCCAAATGTATGCGAAAGCTTCGTGAATCCATTGGTACTGACGTCTCAAATCAGTCAAAAGACTAACTTAAGACGGGTTTTGCTAAGAAAAAAGCAGCCACTTTCTCTCTCTAGCCCTGCATTTGCATATGCAAATTATCACACGGTTCTCCAATTTATGCTGCCGTGCCAAATTCATCGTGAATGTTTAATTCATTATCTGAAAACCCTTTATGTTAAAAAATTCATGTAATGAATCGATTCTAACTGAAACGATTGATGATAAGAGAGGAATAACAATAAAAAAAGACAATAAAAAGAAAAAAGAGACAGCATTCCTTTCCCAGCTGAAGGCATCGATTGCAAAAGGCGTTAGAGCGAAGACTGTCCGTGTAATCAAGAAGAATCAATTGCTTCTCCACCCCTAAACTCCCGCCCGAACTCCTATGGGATCAAAAGACGCGCAAAAGAACAATCAATAACGGTCCTTTTTAGGAACACAATCCCTAACGTCTTGTTTTAATCTCCCGAAAACGATTAGAAGATGGAGACCAATGATCAGACAGCAGCCAGTACTGATCTTTACAGATCGCTCGGATGGTGTTCCACTTCAAAAGATGCTGAGGTTTGAAGCCTCACCACATTCTTGTCTTTTAACATCCGTGCCATTTCTTAAGACTTCTTTCGAAAGGTTGCTTGATCCCTTTAGAGATAATGGAAGCACGCTGTTTTACAGACAGATGGGTAGCACGGTTAAGAAACACATTAAATTACTGGCTTATGTTAATGCCATAAGCCACAGCACCTTCGCAAGGAGTTTAAATGGTCATCTTTTTTAAACGGGGGTACTAAAAGGGAGCAAATAAAACCTCACTAATACCACATCGTTTACATAAAATCACATTAAATAAGAAGAGCGTATGTGCACGTCGTAAAGCTCTTCTGAGATACTGACATTAAATCGTGATAAATTTACCAATGCGATGGCCCTTAGTCTTTTCGAACTACACTACATTTGTTTAAGTAACTTCTCGGTATCCACCGCAAATTCCACTCTGAAGAAAGAATACATCGAAAAATTACGTTACTCCTTTCTGAAATGCGTAACGTAATAAGAGTTCATTCGTTACTGAAAGATGTGCCGTAAATCGAGCAAATCCGTACCTGAATGAGGCATTGTAAATCGAGGGCATTCGTTCGTAAAATATGCATAATAAACCAGAACTTTTTTCGTGAAGGATGCGCCGGAAATAGAAGCGACTAATTCCTGAAGGACGTGTAGGAAACGGTCATTCGTTCTCTAAGAGTGAACTTGTAAACCCCTTTTGTCGTACCAGCGAAGGCATGGGTAAAGGGTAAAATCCTGTGTTAAGAAACAATGGAATGATGGTAGTGTTAATATTTAGCAGTCAAATTAGCTTCGTGTGTTTTATGGGTGTTTTATTACGGAGATTTAATACAAGAATTTTAGGCAAATATACTACATCTCATTGGCAACATTTCTGTCGCATCGTGTTCCATTTTTTTCTTTGTTTTTACAAGCCTGGGAAAGTTGCACCTTTCTCACGTTGTCAGGAAGTAGGGATTTTCAGAGAGCACGAAGTTGTTGCATCTTAAAACCAGTTCAAGTCTTGGCTTTGTATTTCGTAGCCACATTTCGTATTGACAAATGCAATTTGCACTTTTCGGCATGTATGTTCAAAGGTAGCCAAAGGGTTGGCGAGGAGCGAAGGGTTTCTCGGTTTTGAGGCTTTTGCCTTGGGGCGCCGCCTTTTAATCCGTGGGAGTAGAGTATCGCTGTGTGTGTTGCAAGGCTAGGGTCACTTTTCGCCTAGGGACAAGATGGAGAAAGAAAAAAGGCAGCTAACTCGGGATGATAGGAGGGGTCGGTCGTGAAGAAAGCCAAGGGGCTTTGTTACAGGGTACAACCTTCTTCACTACGGGGAGAGAGGGTTTTTTTCCGATGGCGCGAAAGAAAGGCGTAGAAAGTTATCGGTAACAAGTATCCACAGAGTGTGAAAATATCTTATATTGCTCGCAACAGAGTAAAGAGAGCTTAACCTTCGCCGAAATACATAAAAGAAATAAATCGTTTTAAAAGGTACAGAAGTATTTCATGAAATAATGTAGCGTCCTGCTTATTATTATCAGCTCTTCTATTGTTTCCTTCACATTTGTGTTTGCGCGCCGAACTCTAACTACGAACCCCGAGATGAAACAGACTTATTATTATCATCAATCACGTAGCATTGTGATCTTTATTTGCAACGTTAACCTGGAAGGAATAAACTAAGTCAACAGTTTGAAGCTTCATTTTCACATTACGCTGCATCGCGCATACAGGAAACTTTCCGGAACATGTGCGATGCTTTAAAAACGGGATATTAACAACGTAACATTATTTAAACAGCATCGCAAATCCGGAATGTTGAAAGGAGGAGCACTGTATATCGCGCATAATTTATATATCATTAAAGATATACAATAAAGCAACAAATTAGTAGGAACATCGTATGGTAATCAGACACGCGCCATCCCCACTTACGTTCAGATGGCTATGACAATGAGATGGCCTTGTAAACAGCTCTCACCACAAAGAGTTCAGAAGTGTACGAAGCGACGATATCGGTAATCTGGGGAACACTCGTGATTTAAATGATGATACTGGGAGCAAGGCGGGCAAACCTTCACGGCCACGCAAGAACAACCTTATCGAGGGTGTATATAAGAGTGGTACACAAACAACAAAGCAAGCAGTCAGAGATTTTCCTGTGGGTGGAACGACTTGTCACAACATTGGCTGGAAAGGATAATACGAGGTAACAAACGAGCTCCACTGCGTCGCGAAATCGCGGAGAATTTCAGCATACACAGCCCGCCGCACACTGGCGAGAACTGGCTATAACAGCAGAAGTTCCCTTTGTGTAATAGTAGTCTCTGCCCCCCAAAAAAAAAAAAAAAAAAACCTGACATATGGGTCAGCGGTGGGCAGGGAAGAACAAGAATCGAACCTTGAGGACTGGGAAAAGCAGCTTCCCCGTTGAGTCGCGTTTATAGTTAATACACACCGATGGACGGGCCTGGAAGTAGCATTAACAGCAAAAGTCGATACATACCTGCTACCTAATATTAACTGTACAAGCTGTGGAGGCGGTACAATAGTCTGGGGGTCAATTTTCATGACGGGCATTGGATTTTTTAATACCTCAGAAACATCCTTTGGATGCCACGAGGTAATTTAACATCATTGCGCATCAGGCACTCCTGTACACATGCATAGTTTCCTGGCGGAGAGGGCTACTTCCAACAGAATAATATACCAGGCCTTTGAATCAGCCTCGATTCAATGAGGTGCTGATATCGTTCTACAGGTATGTTCACAGCCAGTGGATGTGATAATTTTCGTCAATTGCCGAATGTTCGATAGAGAAGGATCTCTTACGAATCGCTCTCTCAATCTGATCCCACAGATGTTCAGTTGGGCTAAGATCTGGGGATTATGGAGCCATTTTAGCACTTCGAAGTCTCAGTTGTGCTTCTGAAATCGTTGAGAGACAATCAGTCTTGTGGCATGGCGAATTATCCTGCTGGAATTAGCCTGCTCCATCACGAAACACGATGAAATATACTAGAGTGCCTGGTCGAGCAATGATTTTAAGATACCTAGTGGTATCCAAATATTGTTCCTTGGGCATTGAACACAATGTCCGCCATGGAAACAGACCCCAGATCATTCATCGCATCCCAGAGCTTGTACAATTAATGTTGCTAGGAAGCTGGGATACATCGATTCGTGCTGTTGACGCGTCACAGAAGGAACCTCTGTCGTCGGACCAAGCCACTCATTTAAAGTCTCCCACGGTGCACTGGTGACGTTCTTTCGCCCATTGCAGCATCATAGCTCGGTGACGTCCTATTAAACATTAAACAGGATGCTCGATGTTAGCATCGCCTGCTATAGCTCAGTCATTCCATCGAACGTGAAATGGTGTTTGCACAAACCTTCGAAGGTGCCCCGTATTGAATACCGATGTTATTCTCTCCACTGTTGCTCTCCGTTCCGATACATGAGCGGCGGCGCATACCCCCTTTGGTGTAGTCTTGGTACGCACGCGAGATCCTAAACGTTCTCTTTTTGCGGAGATGGACTACCCATTCCTCATATGGACTATCTGCCCACGATCGAACTCGCTTAGGTCACCATGTTTACCCATCACAACATTCATAAGTTTTACCCATTTATAGCAAGCAGGGGGTTTTGGCTGAACACATTATTGTGGCTGGGTAGGTCAGGTTTGTGGAAAGGTGTGGTGTGTACAGGTGGTTTAATGTCCCACTGGGCATGTAAGGACATATCATGTCGCCCATCCCTAATTTAGAGCTACCTGTTCCACGGAATGGACAGAATCGGTGCCGTAAGACAAACACACCAATCATGCCTCATTCGGAAGTCCGACCCTGGCCCAACTCGAACTATTATCCAAAGGCCACCTCTCATTCCTCGGGCACCAGGACTACTATATGTGCTGAAAATGTGCTCTTAAATTGGGTCTGAATATAATTTATGAATATTTGTAGATTGTCGTGGTGATGATACACAGTCGAGTCACATTAACGTGACCACCTCCTACTTTTGACGTCAACAGCGTGTAGCCAATGAAAGATGGCATGTGTCGTGAGTTTGTAACGTACCAGGAGATGTGACGTACCTGCCAGAAGGACGCACACGACATAGAGGCAGATAGGAATCAGAATAAAACGTCTGCGTAGCTCAGTTGGTAGAGCGACTTGTCCGGAATAAGCGGCCTCGGGTTCGAATCCTGGCGTAGACCAAAAATGACGGAGAAATTTACTTCGTTACAATGGCGCCCGAACTATCCGGATGACCCAACCGTTCAAAATCTCGCAATGGTGTGATGTTATTTCCACACCGCGAGATAGGAAAAATAAGAGAATCCCTTCTCCAGCACTTCGAAAAAAAAAATAAATAAATAAAAAAATAAGGGGGAGATGATGTAACGTACCAGGAGATGTGACGTACCTGCCAGAAGGACGCACACGACATAGAGGCAGATAGGAATCAGAATAAAACGTCTGCGTAGCTCAGTTGGTAGAGCGACTTGTCCGGAATAAGCGGCCTCGGGTTCGAATCCTGGCGTAGACCAAAAATGACGGAGAAATTTACTTCGTTACAAGTTGGCTTAGAGGGTATATCAGGTGTGGTGTAGGCATTCTGAAAACATCACTCGTTGCTGTAATGGATAAAAGGAGCGACTTATCAGATTTGCAAAAAGGAACGATTATCGGCTTTTGGGCCAAGGGTGGCAGTATTTCTGAAACAGCACTGTTTGTGAACTGTTCGCGTGCTGCTGTGGTTAAAGTGTATCGTGATTGGAGAAATGGCACCACCGCGAATAAGCGACGTGAAAACTGCGGAGCACCACGTGCCATTGATGTGAGAGGTGAACGTCGGCTGCGGAGGTGCGTGAGGGCCGATCGGCACGCTACAGTGGAACAACTCACTGGCAGAGTGAACCAGGGGGCTACCGGAAGTGTGTCTAAAACGACAGTTCAGCGAACCCTGCTGCGTATGGGGCTCCGATGCAGACGGGTGGTCACTGCATCTATGCTAACGAAGGTGCATCGGCAGAAAAGGCTTACATTTGCAGCACGGCAGTATCGGAATGGGACCTCCGCTGATTGGCAAAGATTGTCTTCTCCGATGAGTCACCTTTTCTGCTTAATCGACCGGATGGACGTTGGCGTATAAAGGCGAGAAGCATCGAGAACAAACAAATTTAAACCACTGCTGCAAGAACACAAACTGGTGGGAGCAGTGTTATGATCTGGGGAATATTTTCGTGGCATTCCCTGTGTCCACTCATACCTGTGGAAGGCATTATGGACCGAATTCGTTATGAATCCATCCTTGCAGACCACGTACACCCATACATGCTGATTGTCTTTCCTGGGGCGGATGGGATCTTCCAGAACGACAATGCGACGTGTCACAGCTAGAAATGTCCGAGAATGGTTAGAAGAGCACGATTAAGACTTCAACGTACTTCCCTGGCCCCCTAACTCCCCACACATAAACCCAATTGAGCATCTGTGGGACCACCTCGATCGTGTTGTTCGCTCTATGGATCCTCCACCACGCACCCTCCAGAAGCCGTCAGATGCACTGTAGTCAGCATGGCTCCCCATACCTGTGAACACCTTCCAGCACCTTAATGAGTCACTCCCACCCAGTCTAGCTGCTGTCAGCGATACACACGGCGGTTACTCTGCATATTGGCTGGTGGTCACAATAATGCGACTCGACCGTGTATATGAATTGATAGGCTCTAAGCAGACGGCTCTTATGGCCTCCATTTAGTATTCGGCACCATGTTATTTAATGCTTAAAATATTATAATACCTATTTAACGGATCAACATATGCTTATTTTGTGTTTGTTTCTCCTACTATTGTGTCCACAAGGTATTTGCACAGGATTTATTATCAAAAGGGTAAGTTAATAGGATTTATTATCAAAAGGGCAGGAAAAAAAAATTCTGGCTAACAGAAAAGAATACTTGCATTCAATACTTTTTACAGCAAAATCTTAATTTAGATCTATGATCAAATAACTTCAAAACATTAACTTGTGCTGAATAAAACTGGAGAATCCTGAATCTCTTGTAAAAGAAGATAAGTTATCGAAGTTCCAGGGTGAATCAGAAACAATTCTATATCTCAAAGTAAAATTTGTGTAATTTCTGAAGGACCCCTCAGAAAAGACATAGAAAATCAGCGCGTGACGATATTTCACAAGTTTAAAAAACTGTATGACAATAACAGCTTTCACGCCCGATGATGTGAATGAAGGCTTGCTGCGGATGTTGTGTTGATGGGGCTCCCTATCATCGTTGAGTTGCGACAATAACGATTAACAGTAGCGATCTCATGGACAGCGGAAATGATGGCGAAATCTTATTAGACGCATTCCAGTTGTTGCACAGTGAAGTTATAAGCACTAAATTGCTCGGACGAATGCATCAATGTAAGCAAATTGCGACTTGCTATACTTGAAAAGAGATCAGAGGTTAAAGCGAAGGACATCAACAGAAACGTGTTAACTGTAACAGAAAAACAGACATCGAAAAAGTGATGACACTGGGAAGCCGTCGCCTTGTGTGTTTCAGGATATGTAGGATAAAGAAGCCTTACAAGAGAACCCCAGAGGAAAGAAACCTATTAAGATCCGCATGCATTCTGACAGCTGATCCCAATAGGAAGAAGGAAGTCGAGATTTTCGCGCGGGAGAAGTTAAAAGCAAAAAATAATAATAAAAAAATAAGTGTCTGTCTGAGGAAGAATTCCGCCTTTGAAGGACAACAGCACGCAGTGTGCAGAAGCAGATGGCTCACCAAGACGGCTGAAAGAATGACATTCCGTGCACTAATAATGTGATGGATGCTACACGCCAACAACACACATTTTTTTTTTTTTTTTACACAACCGCACTTTAAAGAAGCATGTTGACAAAACTATTGCGTACATGATTGTCCTATGTTCTAGTGGTTTTCTGCAGCAGTTATAAAGCAGGATCTTTCGAATACGTCGAGCTGCGTACAGCTGCTGTTATTTACAGATATGTACCGTTCGGAGTCCATTTTTACAGTCAAATATTTTGCATCTTTTTTTCAACATTTCTTTTGTCATAAATAAGAGTATACCAAACAAAGTGACGTTCTTGGTTGGAGGAAGACTGCCACCCAGGAAAACTGCCACACATTTTTCAGCAACTTAGAAAACTGTCACACATCGGAAAACCGCCACACAGGAAAACTGCCACACGATTTTCATTAAGGGGCCGTGCACAAATTCTATTCCTCCGAGGAACACTTTGAATGTGTGGCAGTTTCCCAAGTTATGTGTGGCAGTTTCACAAGGTGCCTAACGATGGGAAGGAGCTCTTTTGTTTGTCTGAATTTTTAATGTCGGTTCATACTTAGGGCAACTGACCACAGAAGTTCGAGGGGGGGGGGTATAAAGATTGCCTTTTCTTGGCCTATATTGAGAATTGAATTGGGAACTCAAAACAAATTTCGAGAAAACGTTCTATGTAAGCCAAGCAAAAATTGTTTTGTTCAGGAAAGACCAATGAGGTGGGAATTTTTTAATAACGCTGCACCTTTACTTAGGCACTAAATATTTACATAAGATGTCAAATTTGTAGTATTTTTCTTTTACCTAATTAATTCATAGGCCCTACACCTCGGCCTTTTTAACAGCTTTTAATTCGCCGACTTTATATTCATAACGCTTACGTATCAAATAAAGTCAATAGCATTGCTCTTTTAAATAGTCATAACACTAAATAGTCATAATAGGCCACAGGCATAGGGCCTTTTTAACAGGTTTTATTCTACCAGTGTTATATTTACAACGTTTACACATCAAATCAAGTTAATAATATTGCGCTTTTATTTAGGCACGAAATATTTATTCACAGGCTCCAGGCCTAGGTTTAGGCCTTTTTACCAGTTTTTATTCTACCAATGAGAATTCTACCACTGAGAATCACAACGTTTAACAGAAAATCAAGTTAATATTGGGCATTTACTTAGGTACGAAATATTAATTCATAGGCCCTAGGCTTTTTTTATAGTTTTTACTTTATTACTGCCATATTCACAACATTTACACAACAAATAAATGTAATAATATTGCGCTTTTACTTAGGCAGGAAATATTAATTCACAGGCCCTAGGCCTTTTTGACAGTTTTTATTCTACCAATGCCATATTCACAACGTTTACACATCAAATTAAGTTAATAATATTACGCTTTTATTTAGGCACGAAATATTTATTCACAGGTCCTAGGCCTAGGCTCTTCTACCAGTTTTTATTTTACCAATATCATATTCACAACGTTTACACAGCGAATCATAATAATATTGGGCGTTTACTGAGGCACGAAATATAAATTCATAGGCCGTAGGCCTTTTTAATAGTTTTGACTATCAATACCATATTCACTACGTTTACACAACAAATCAATTTAATAATATTACGCTTTTACTTGGGCACGAAATATTAATTCATAGGCCCAGACCTAGGGCCAATGAACGAATATTTCGCGCCTAAGTAAAAGAGCAATATTACATTTTTTTGTGTGTGATTAAGCGGTGTGAATATGTCATTGATAGAATAAAAACTATTAACAAGGCCTAAGCCTAGAGCCAGTGGATTAATATTTCGTGCATAAGTAAAAGCGCAATATTACTACATTTATTTGTGTTTAAACGTTGTGAATATGACAATGATAAAGTAAAAACTATTAAAAAGGCCTAGGGGCCTACGGATTAATATTTCGTGCCTAAGTCAACGTAAAATATTATTAACTTGATTTTCTGTGTAAACGTTGTGAATACGGCATTGGTAGAATAAAAACTGGTAAAATGGCCTAAGCCCATAGGCCTAGGCCTAGGGCCTGTGAATAAATATTTCGTGCTTAAATAAAAGCGCAATATTATTAACTTGATTTGATGTGTAAACGTTGTGAATATGATACTGGTAGAATAATAACTTTAAAAGGCCTATGCCTGTGGCCTATGACTTTAATATTTAGTGCCTAAGTAAAAGCGCAATGCTATTGACTTGATTTGATACATAAGCGTTATATGAAATCGGCTGATTAAAAGCTGTTAAAAAGGCCGACATGTAGAGCCTAGGAATTAATTAAGTAAAAGAAAAATATTACAAATTTGACATGTTATGTAAATATTTAGTGCCTAAGTAAAATTGCAGAGTTTTTAAAAAATCCCACTTTATTGTCCTTTCCTGAACACAGCAATTTTCGCTTGGCTTACATAGAACATTTTCTCGAAATTTTTTTTGGAGTTCCCAATTCAATTCTCAATATAGGCCAGGAAACTGCAATCTTTATAACCCCCCCCTCGAACTTCTGTGGCCAGTTGCCCTAAGTATGAACCGACATGAAAATTCAGACAAACAAAAGAGCTCCTTCCCATCGTTAGGCACCTTGGGAAACTTCCACACATAATTCGGAAACTTGGAAAACTGCCACACATTCAAAGTGTTCCTCAGAGGAATAGCAATTTGTGCCCGGCCCCTTAATGAAAAGCGTGTGGCAGTTTTATAAGTTGCTGAAAGATGTGTGGCAGTTTCCCTGTGTGGCGGTCTTCCGCCAACCGTGTTTATTCTTCAGAATGTGGGGAATAGGGAAAATATCAGTTAGTCAAAATAAATAGTATATACTTCCAGAGCAGGTGATGGATATTTTTTGGTGGCTTTCTCTGTATTTCCCACCAAATCTGTTCTTATCTCTACACGTGCCTACATACCCGTGCAAAATCTTTCGATGTTCTTCAAAATCCCGAACAAAACTGGTAGTCTAGGCCAGGACCACTGTATTATTTCCTTTCATTCTCTGCCCCCGAAGGAAGATGCTCCTGACCTCCCTTGTTACTGGCGGGCACTCTTTGAGGAAGAGTGTCCTCTAACGGCGGAGGGGGGGGGGCGAAGGCGGAGCGGGGTCCTTATGTTCGTGGGTGGTCTCAGAGTCCGTGAAAGAATGGCTTTTCCCGAGGGGATCTGTTAAGTCCCTTATTTTTATTTATTTTTTTAAACTAAAGGCGAATTTCTAGCTCTGTTCGCGCACCACATAACGGGTTGAACGAGCACCGTGAGCAACTCTATGGGCTATAAGCAGTCGCCTGTCCCTAATTTAATATCACGTAAGACAAACCCAACATCCATGCCTCACCAGGATTCGAACCCGGACTGATCTCGGACGAATGGTCAGAAGCCAGCGCTTAGACCACTGCACCACCGGGCAGGCGGAAGAACCCTTTGATGTACGCTTAAGTGAAATTTAAATACAAAAGTACGGGAAATTTTTGAAGCTAAAAGAAACAATTATTTAAAAACTGTCATCGCATGCGAGAACATAGTAGGAACTCCAAATGGGGTTTATCAGCGTTTTGAGCGAAAATGTTTCAAATAAAGACACGCACATTTAAAGATGGGATATTTTTAATGCATACGTGCATACTCAGAAACTGAGCATAAAGTGAGTGATGGAGAATAAAAATTAAATATAGACAAAATGAGATAAAGCTAGAGAGAGAGAATATGCGTGCCTGCATTGCGCCTATCTAACACATTTGTCTTCCAAAAACTTTCGCGTTTTTCTCTTTCAGACATGCCACGTTTTTCGTTTCAACCATGCTACATGCGCAAGAGATCTGAAATATTTTTATTAATTTCTTTCACTGCAATGCATATTTTTTGCTTAATTCCGAGACAGAAAGAAGCTTCTTAACAGGTCTTCAGTTTGTTTCACGGTAAGATATTCAGATTTGTTCCAAATCTGTAATTATTCGTTAGCGAGGAACAAAACAGAAATTTACTGAATCGCAGGGAAGTGCACCCGCAAAAAGTAAGTGTTGAGACAGTAGCAAAGTTTTCTATTGCATTCACTTGACATATCTCCTTCAGCGCCGTATCTTTCTTTGGTCTTTCAACCGGAACCCGGATGTGAGTTGAGAATTCCCAGGCTACAATCTTTCTCGAGGTCCCCGGAGCATCGGGAGAGGGATTTTTAATATAGCAGATGTCCTGGTGGTCATCACTAACATGTGCTCCCCTCCGCTGCATCTGTGACCGGATCTTGTTACTCCCAGGATTGCAGGCCTTGATTTGTCTTCTAATAATCCTCTCGCTCATACCCGTTCGTCTTGTCCTACTTTCTCCTGCTCATCAATAAACTTCATTCACGAGATAAAGTTGCTTACTGGAACGGCAGAAATCCCGTACATGAGGAGGCGGGATTGATTACTATTTGTAACTATAAATGAAAGCGTAGTGATCTTCAACAATATAGCTGTCGTCAAGTCGAATGAGGCCATCCCGAATAGGTTTGAGAAAACATTTAACGGCACAAACATGACACCGCAAAACTTTTCCACGATATATTTTCTTACGTGGGCGACCATAAATTTTGCCATCCTTTCAAAATAAAGCCACTGATCTCAAAAGAACTATATATATCACCTCCATGTTATGTCTTCGGCACCCATAGCCAGTGTAAAACTTAAAATATCACTTTTGCAAGCACTGAAGCCTAAGTCTGTTTGACGTAACAAGCACCGAAGTGCGGCGTTAGATATGTATTGAATTGAAAGAATGTGAGAGCTCATACTTTTTAAGGCTAATTTCTCAGTGATAAAGCTTTTCTTGCAGACCTTGGACAAAACATTAAAAACGAGACATCTAACCATGCGTTTCTAACATGCATTGAATTACTGCGGCTTTGCTCCCTTTTTTCAGTTTTAATCAAATTTAGAAAATCTGCGAGGCGGAGAAATGATTCAGTACATTTATGTTCCCATATTTCTTGAAATCTGATGATAAACTTGATAACAGATCAATGATAGCACAGTAGCCTACAAGAATTTTTCTGTTCTTATTTTGAGCAATCTTTTCTGGTTTACGATTTGATTTTAACGTAGGTTTTGTCTGGTTAACATTTCTTGATCATGAAGCTATTCCTCTAGTACCTGTAAATGTGCCTTTCTATAAACACAACAGAAAGATGTTGCTATGATATTAAAGTGACCACTCAGGATATAACACTGAAGTGCGAAAAAACTTCATACCTCTCTAATACGTGATCGATCGGATAACGGCAGCAACTCTATGGGACATGAACTCCACGAGCTCTGTGTAGTACTGTGAAGACAGTGCACAGCATGCTTCCGGAAGAGCGTTCCACAATTCCGTAATATTCGCCGGTGGAGAATTCCTGGTATTGACGGCACGTTTCCTGTTACCGCGAAATCTCACGATGTCCCATTAACAAGTAATTTAAATATTCATCACGATTCCTAAGTAACCGGCAATTTAAATATTTAATGTCCCAACTCCCGGTTTTCTTAAGGAACCCACTCCACGGAATTCATAATTTAATTTAAATAAACTGTTTTCCATTAATTGATAGGAAAGACTAAATTTAAGCACTCTCAATTTTATTATTATTTTTGCATTAGGACCAGAGTAGAAATGTTGAAACACTTTTTTCTTTCGCTACCCCCCCCCCCCCCAAGTCCCGGTTAGTTACTAGTTAAGGCGCGCAGCTGTCATCCCCATATAACATACTTTTATTTCTTGAGCGCCAGGGAACACAACAACAAAAACACAAGAAACCGTGTACGCGACACGAACAAAAGTTGCCTATCGCCCAGTGATTACTTGGACAGGGAAGGGCTATGAAGGAGCAGCCATCGACTCTTTCACTAACAGCGAAATAACAATGTAGTGACACTTTCCCTTTCAACCAGCGTATGCACTCGATTCAAGCAAACGAATAGGTGGGTCTCTTTTCTGTTGTTAGGAGTGACAGGCCGTTTAAATTCCCAAAATTCCACAACAGGCAATATTACGTAGTGACAGATCAGGTAAACTAATTGAGACCCCTTTGGAATGCCATAGAAAGTTTGCTAGCCAATCGCGGACCTGGGAAGCAAGGTAACTTCAAATCAAAATTCTCGGTAACACCCACAAATTTAACCCCGTCCCCTTTGTAGAAGCGAAACTGAGAAATAAGAAAATATAAGGGAATTGGTTTTGAAGAGGGAAACCGGAAGGAGAAAGAAAGTTTTTTTTTTTGTTGTTGTTGTTTTTTTTAGAGTTTTTGGGACGGCTATGTAGAGGACCGACATGCGTGGGAGAGATGTTGAAGTAAACTTTGGAGCTGTCTTAAATTTTTACGTGAAAGCGACCCATTCTGGAAGACTTTCGAGACGTCGACGACCTAGAAATTGGGTAAGATGAATTTTCACTGTCAGTTTCCCTGTACTGCTTTTTCTGCGAGAGGTATCTGTTATATGGAAATATTCAAACTATATTTAAATTGTAACTTTTATCATTTTGTGGGCCAACGACAGTGAGAAATTTCCTCCCCAGTCAGAAAGGGCGCCCAGCGCAGATCCATTTCGGAGAAAGGTCATTCTCTCGCCGGACCCCTCCCACGGACAAAAGGATAGCCCCATTCTTTCCTCAGCCGTCGCCAGAATCTCTAGCCGACGGGTACAAAGGACCAAGCAATTAAGAATTTCTTCTTACGTCAAGAACAGAACGTGTAAGGGAATGAGACAGAGGAGCTTTCATGGCGATCTCGAGGGAAAGTAGGAAGGATTTTGCTCGGAGGCAAGAGGACAAACGACGAGATAGAAAGATTTTCACGCGGGCTTGTGGCCACATAAGATAGGAACAGATTTGCCGGGAAAAGCGTAGAGAAGGCCATCCTTAACATCCAACTCCCGCTGGAAGTATTTACTACCCGATCTGACCAACTATTATTCCAATATTTCCTCTTCCCCCTTCTGATGAATAAAGATATGTTCAAAAGGAAACATCTGTCATAATGTTCAATTTTAACTACTTGTTTATTTGCTTCCCTGCTCCAAAGACAGGAACCTGCAAACGATTCTTCTGATAAGTTGGCATCTACCACAATACTTAGAATAAACCAAGCCAACATATCAATCGCTTCCCATCTTAAATGGGAAATTTCTCAATACGTGCACCATGACAAAATTGTAACTGAAAGTTTGCTAGAAGTCAGGAAAGTAATAACTTTAAAAGTAATAACTCTTTAGAAAATGGTTTAAATAAATTAATCACTTCCACCGAAAACATGTATTAGTTTTAAACGGCATTTATTCAGAATAAACATTTTATTTAAACGTTAACCTTTTGTCGAAAATTCTATATCTGCAGTTTTTTTGTTTTACTTTATTTGTTGTGCATAATATGTATGAGTATTTACGTTCTAGTAGCATGCTATCTGCTAATCTTAACTTAACTTTTGCGGCACCTAAGTTTAAGCGGAATACCCGCTACGATTTGGGTGAAACACAACGCGTAATTTGTTTGCAACTTTGAGCACGGAATTCCTATAAGGGATAGGAAATCCGACATCAAAGTTGTTCATTTTCTAGGCGATTATATTTTTATTTAACTTGTAAATTCCATAAATTCCAGAAGTATTTAATAGTAATAAATATTCCATTGTAGCAAATTGCCGACACAGTGGTTCACGTCGACAGTCGAGGGCGTGGTAATAATCCTAAATGTGTTCGATGGCGTTTAAACCCGGCGAACGAGGGGGGGGAATCTGAATGCCAAATTTCGTGGAATATTCCTCCAGCCATATCGGGCGACTGTGGACGTGTGCGGTGGCACATTATCGTGTTGAAAGAGGTCGCACCCGTCGGAGTGGTTGCAAGACTTGAACGGGTGCAAATGATGCCCTAAGATGGTTACGTAACCTCCACCAGTCTGAGCATTCTGCAGACGTATGACAGGTCCTAATCCATGCCAGCTGAAAACACCCCACACCATAACAGAGCCACCGCCGCAATTCGTGAGACCAAGCTACACGTTTCCAGTCATCTCACGTTCAATGGCGGTGTTCTCAAGCCCAGGCGAGGCGCACAGCATTTTTTTTTCTTTTTTGACAGCTACGTGTATTCTCTACACACGAGTTGTTTACCCTTCAACTTTTGTTGTTTTTGAAATATGAAGGACAACATAAATTTAGTCCATTATTTTGGGAGCATTCAATTTCGATAGAATTTGTATGTATGGAATTTTAAGAAGCACTAACAATCACGTAATAGGGTTAAAAATACCTTACTCTATAAAAGGTATTCAGCATTTTATAATAGTTAACGCCCAGGGTTTAAAGGGTGCTTAATATTTGCAATGTTGGCTTGTAGTTGTTGTTTCTGTTTAATAACAGATCTTTAAACCCACTGAGGTGTTATTAACAGTAATTGTAAATTTACTAATGGTACAAATTATTTCTTGACTGATTTAGTCCATTTGCAATGATTTTCTTCCCTGATCCACAAACGACTGACTTTTTGGCCACCTTAGCCACCGAATTCGCATTCCCGCCCTTTCAATTTAGGATTTAATTAAAAAATAACCTCTTTAGCATTTTTTGTAAAAACATCAAAGGAAATTGGTTTTTCTATCCGTACACGTCGAACAGTTTCCCGAACTTTTCAAAATTCTTCTTGTGGCGGGTAAGAAAGACATAAAAATTATAATAATTTAAATCCCTTAAAAATTCGACGCAATACTATTTTTGATATATTCCTACTTTTTCCGCTAAGAACTCGGAAAGTCAGAATTTTTGAAGTGAGGCAATTTCAGAGAGAGAGAGAAACCCTGTCTGATGAGCCATGAGGAATAATGATTTATTGAGCGTGTTTTTGTTTCGATTTACTTCTCAAATTTCCCGCCAGGAACGTTTAAAGTCATGGCCATTTTTGACTGCGAGTTTAAAGAGGATTTTAATTACAATGGCAAATTACTACGTATCCAACAGCCCTTGTTAAGCAACTAATGGATATTTAAAAACAAAACTTTTTTTATTTATGTCACGAATTTCCCGTTGTGAGTGCAGCAGTAAGGAAATTCCAGTACTTTAAAATGGCCTCGTTAAAGGGCATTTTCATTCAGCTTTAAAACTTATTTCGCTATCTGATGAAACAGTAAATATTGGTAATGTTCACAGCCTTGTATTTCCTTTTCATAATTTTCCCGCCAGTACCTGGGTAGTTGAGGTTTTATAACTTTTAAGAAAAGGAGATTTAACAGCTGAGAGGTTGAAGTGATTCTGTTTAAACTGCAATCGATAAAGCAGATAGCAATCCTTTTTGTTTCCAACGGCGTCTTGAAAACGCGTGTACTCTCGGTTACCTCGCCCATCTGCACTTCAGGGCAAAGTACCGATCTTTTTTTAGGCATGCATAATATAATAAAAATTTAAAAACGATGGAACTTTTGCAAATCAATTGATTTTCTACTATATATCAACACGCTTTTATGCAGCTCTGTGTGCTTTTTTTTAAAACAATCAAACATTTCTGCCGTCCGGGGAAGTCCTATCGCTTTAGGAATGAGTTGTGTGTGTGTGTGTGTGTGTGTGTGTGTGTGTGTGTGTGTGTGTGTGCCTATGAATGAATCCATCCCTTCCTAGATATCTTTGTTACATATTACCTCGCACTAGAAGTGGTCCATCTCAATTTCTGCTTTGTTTGAGCACGATACACCAGAAATGCGGGATAAACACAACACAGAGCATACATCCGGACCTTAATTCTAAAGCACAGAGCGAGAGAATGGCCTCTTAACCGCACGATCTCAGAGAAACTTTTAAACGTTTTCTCGTAGATACGATTAAGTTAATTGGCTTTAGTGGCGCAAGGGCCACAGTGAGCTAAACAGCATTACGGTCAATCAGGGAAACGGGAAGAAAGAGGCGACATAAAAACGTAACAAAAGAGCACATACAAACAATGGACTACACAACCCGAAATGAACGAAAATACAGGGTGAGCCAAAAGTCACTGAGCACCTAGCAAGACAATACACGTACAACAACTACAAGCGTACCTGCAACAAAAAATGCTGGAAATGACCCGCTGCAGTGTGTAGACATGCATCCACGCGTCTGAACATGATCTCAAAGACACGTGATAGGTCCAACGGAGAAATGTTGCTGATTACTGTGGTGATGGCGTCCTGTAGTTCTCCGGTAGAGAACGGGGATTGTTCTTGTAACCACAGTTTTTCATTAAACCCCACAGATAATAATCCGGAAGCGTGAGATCGGGCGAACATAGCGGCCATATGCCTTTGGAGATGATCCTGTTTCCGCGAACACGTCAGTCAACAACGCCATGGAGACATTAGCTGTATGAGACGTAGCGGAATCCTGCTGAAAGTAGCCATTAACGATTTCCTCCTCGGTTATGTGCTCGATGAATGGGTACAGGATATTGTCACAATACCTTGCCACGTTTATGGTCCCCTCTAAGAATATGGGGGCAAATTATGCCTCTTCGAGACACCACACACCAATCTTCTGATCATGTAATGGCATTTCGTGTATCTGATGCGGATTATTGAAAGACCACATGAGACTGTTCTGGCTATTCACATGTCCTGATAAATGGAACAGCACCTCATTGGAGAAAAACGTGACGTCCAGAATATCCTGTCCGTTATCATTAACGAAATCATTGAACCATCTGCAATATTCCACATGCTTATCGTAGTCTGTGTGTTTCAGTTCGTGTACTGTTCTGATTTCGTACGGTAGAGCTGCCGTCGAGTCTTCGGTGCCCTACGGGTGCTGTTGTACGACACACCTGCTTGTTGTGCCAATTTTCGAACAGATTTCTTTGGACTTTTAGTGATGCGAACGGAAATATCCTCCACCCTTTCCTCTGTTAACACTCGCGGCCTGCCGCTTTTCGGAGCATCTCTCACTGATCCGATTTTACGAACCTTTTCAATTAACCGCCTCACTGCATTGCAATGGGGTGCTTCAGTATCGGGAAATTTTTCTATGTACTTACGTTTCACTTCGCCCGGATTTTATCCTCCACTACGGAACACATGTTCAATCAGAAACACTCGACTCTCAAGCGACAACATCATGTTCAACCTGCCACTGTGACGCCTCACTACTGACTGATTCAATCACGGCCATACGCCGGAAATACAGGTTGCGTCGTTCAAGGTCAGACGGCAGGATGCGCGCAACCCCGCCCCAAACCATTCTCCATTCACAATATTGCATGTGCGTGCGCGGTAACTACACTTTATAGATTTGTTATTATTATTTCTTATCACAGTACGTCAGGTGCACAGGGACTTTCGGCTCACCCTGTGCTATACATGAAGGCCAACATGGACGAGAGTTGCTGAATGGCCTTGTATAATTAATACACGCAATTGACGTGGATTAGGAACATCAAACAGAAGTTATCGTTCTTTCCACGTTTATAAGTGAGTCACGGAAAAATTATTATCGGCCGCCACCGGGAATCAAACCCAGAGAATTCGAGGCCGCTGTGGTGCAGTAGTAGCATGTCCAGCGCGTACCTGGAAACTCCTGGGTTCGATTCCCGGGGGCGGCCGATGATAATTTTTCCGTGACTCACTTATAAACGTGGAAAGAGGGATGGCTTCTGTTTGATGGTCTTGTATAGTTGGTAAAAACAAAAGACGAGCACGTTCACAACAAAAATGACAACACACACACAACACATGGACGACAGTCTAAGATGAATGACACGCCCCAGACATAGGAGCAGTGTTGCCACACAATAAGCAGCGGTGAAGGAAACTACACTGCCCAATACGGAAGGGCAACTTCCTCTCTGTGGTTCAGGCAAAAACTCCACACAGAGCTCTGCAATTTATCGTACAGTTTCCACCTACAGGGAAGGTTTACACGCAATCACTGGTTGTATACGAAGAGTGTTTTTTTAATTCTACGTGTCAGAAATGAAGTTACATTAGATTGAACTTAAATGCTCAATAGGGCAAAGGGTAGACAGGTCAGAGAAGCAGGAGTACCTGATGAATAGTGCCAATCGGCATAGTGGCGAATGCCAGACAACTGCGGTTCAAGCAAATGCACCAGGGGAAGGAATGTGGCGGGGGAAAAGAGATGACCATATTTCTGACGGGGTCCAACGGCTTTGAGCGCCAATCCGAAGCACAGTGAGTATTCATTCAATGGTTCAGAGAAAAACAGCCGATCTGGGATCGATCCCGCAACCGACTGAGTTGAAAGCGGCTATCAGATCACTCGCGAAGCAGCTTGATGACCAGAACCCAAGGAATGGCTTTATACGATTCAGTTTCTTGTTCACCTGTTGGTCTTGCCGCAAGCGCTTAGCAAGCTTCTGAACAGCTTAACGGAAATCGCAGTTTAGAACTTCTATTTTTTAAGTCCCAGTTCAAGCTCGAAAACGGCTTTCAGACTAGAACTATATTATGCAGAAAGTGGAAGTACACACTCAGTACCTTTCTCTCCATAGTCAGGTTAGTCTTAACGCAAGTGCAATCAAATGCAGGCATATGGGAAAATTCTAATGGCGAAAAAGTGAAAGCATATTCCAAAGCATGGAGACTATTTCCTCGATACCCATATCAAGTGATCTTCAAAATCAAATTTTAGAAGTTGATGAAACAGACAGGCAGTTGGAAGAACAAGCAATCGAAACACTAACATCTTAGGCACTATTTTGTCTGTCCGTCAATGAAGAATTCGATCAATCTGAAATCCAGAAGAAAAAGATATCGAGTCACAGACTGTCGGTACTGGGCGATCGACAAAGTGGGCTCTAAAATCTTGTTCCAGCTTAAATCTATCAGAAACAAAAATTATTTTTCCAATCCGAATTCTAGAAACAGAAGTATTATAGCCAAGAAAATACAGTATATGAGTGAATGGATGGACAAAGGTAACGAAGAATCTTTGCATGTTCTTCTCCATCTGACTGCAAAAGGATACAATCCTAATTCAGTTTCACAAGCGGAAACTGTTGGCGTGGTTATTTTTTAAGTGTCGAGGTGGACACAAACTCATCAGAAGAATCGTTGTTTGCAGGTTCCTGTCATTTGAGCAGGGAAGCAAATAAATAAATAAATAAATAAATACTTAAACAAATTGAATGTAATGACAGATGATTTCGTCCACACACATATTTATTCTTCAGACTGGAGGAGAAATGGGAAATATCAGTTGGTCTGAATAAATAGTATATACTTCCAGCGGGTGATGGATATTTCGGGTGACTTCCTATCTATGTAATTCCCGCCAAAATTTCCTTCTATTTTATCCCGTGCAAAAGCGTTTCTCCCTGCCTTGTGTCCGAGGAAAGTCCCTTCGTCGTTCTCCCCTCAAATCTCCAACCAGAATCCGGTTAATGACTATCCCGTCTAATTCTCTTTCACTCCTGTCCCCGAGGAAGGTGCTCTTGACGTAAGAAGTTGATTGTTAATTGCTTACTCAGATTGTCCCTGGCGGGCTCTGGGGGAACGAATGCGGAGTAAGGTCCTTTTGTTCCTGGGAGGTCCCAGTCCGTGAAAGGATTGCTTTTCAGGATCTGTTGAGTGTCTATTTTAACTTAGGGTAAATTTCTCTAGCTGCCGTTCACACACAAAATAACCAAAGTTACTATTTAATTATAGTTTAAATATTTCCATATAACAAAACGCCGTATTCAGATATATGGTCGGACTGACAGAGGGACGAAACGAACTAGAAACTCCCGGTCTTCTCAGCTTCATCCAATATAAATCGAATTTTTGAAGCCGATTTCTCGAAGCTAAGACATCGTGCCCACAAATGAATGGTAACATAAGCATGCAGGGTTTTTTTTTATTACCAAAAGACACTCCGGAAATGCCAACAAACCTAACAAAAAAACACAAGTACTTTTTTCTTTAGTTGAGAAAGTCCAGAAATCTAAGAAACTTTTTTATTATTTGTTGTTCAACTTCCACTTGTTTTTCGGGTAAATCGTGTTTACATTTTTCGCATTCTTCAATAAGAAATTCCGCAATAGGGAGAAAAGGGAGATGTGCTCTCATTTTCCAGACAACCTGCCTTCTGCAATGAGCTTTTCTTCATACTATTATAACAATAACCCTTCGTCAGCTGAATCATCATTCAAATGCCATTTAAACTTTGTTCCCAGGGGTTGGTGGAAACCTCTGGGAAATGTATGAAGGAAAGTTAAACAAAAATTTGAATATTTTTACCTCCCCCGCTCTCCTTTTTGAAGCCCCAATTTACTTCAGCGGGCTACAGTGCGCAGAGAGGATACCATGCTATGACGTAATCAGATCGGTAAAACCACTCAGTAAAATTGACCTCAAGTTCCTTCTACGCGCCCATCGCTTTTATGACGGAAAAAAGATTTTCCTCCACTTTGTTGAAATCAACTTCCACTTTAGAACAGACGAGTACAACGTCTCGTGTTTATGGCCTTCAATTCCTTTGCAGCGTCAAACGCAATTTTTTTGAGAGGTGGGGTTTCTTCACTCTCATTTTCTTATGCTTTTTTCAAACACTACATGTGCAATACAAAACAGAAATGTGAAAGCCTCGTGTATAAAATATCCAATTTATTCCTCAAGAAGACGAGAAAAAAAAAGATTTGACAGTTACTATGTGATAAATTAGATGGCTGGTGGTGTTAAGTGGCATACAGTTGGGATTATCACACTTGCTGAAACGACTCACTCCCCCCACTAAAATAAGATGACAAACACACGCAGTTCTGTGATATTATGGATTAAGTAAAAATGAAATTATGCTTAAGGTTTGCATAGTGTTGATATGAATTTGGTACTTACAAGCAGAAGCATCGTTTAGACACGACTAGCAGATTGACTTCTCGTTGCCTGAAATTAGTTACTGTTCACAACGCAATCTGTAAGAAAGGAAAGCTGAACCAATTCGCAGTAGCAGAAATAGATTAAGAAAAAACATACACGAAAGTGAATGAACACGAACAATAAAAAAAACATTGAACACAAGGAAATTTTGTCGTTTTTAACGACATTGAGATAGATAGATGAAATTTCACAAAAGACTGCAAAACCATGGATATTCCACATGGGCAAAAATCTTAAAATCTGAGCGACAGCAGCGCCTTCTACAACCGTGGAAGAAGCTCATCACCGAACATGTGCAGGTAGGGTGATCATATTTCTTATTATATCGCAGTTTAGTTCCTTTACCTTAGCAAAGAGGGCGCCTCCGTCTACCTGACTGTAGCAGAACGGCGATTGATCCTAGAGGATCGGCGCTGACAAAGAGAGAGAGAACAAAATGACTAATAAATCGCCGAATCCGACCACAAGTTTTCTTTTGGTTCCAATGGTCATCGTGTCAACTTTGATGGCTCAAGGTACAAGTGCGTGAATCTGCACTGATGCGCAAACACGTGCGCATTGTTACAAATTACCACAGGTAAGAATAACAAAAAGTAGTTCCCTGTTTGTTGTTCGTCCTGTGGTATTTCTTCAGACGTAGAGGGGCAACACCCTTTGAACCTTGAGACTTATTTCAAAAATAAGTAGTCTCAAGAGTCAAGATCTACCAGAGAAGTCGAAGTAAAATCTAAATCAACCAAGCATTTAATGAGCCTTCTGGAATTTATTTCCTTCTGCAAGTTTATGAAGATCAAGTCTATAGTTTCGAACTAGTATACTTTTTTAATGCACTTATACAAATTTCAGCCGTTCCATTAAATATGTTTGAACAATACTTATAAGCAATCATACATTTTATTTATTTTCGGAGATCCGTACGGCAATCAACCTGTTAGTCGGGTGGTAAAAGAAAGGTCACGGGCAAGAAAAATTTCGATTACGTTCATGAAGCTGATGAAATCCCGCTTTTTTTTTTTTTCCTCCATAATCACCTTTTTTGACTTTTATTTATAATTTCCTTCCGTGAGACTGTTAAAAGAAAAATGCCTCCCTTTATTTTCTGACAAGACTGTAAAAAAAGCCGCAACCGCTCTAAAGAAGTGTTCGGTGAATCTGGCAAACCACCCGCACTATCTCGACAGAAGATGGCATTCCACTTCAAAGACAGACATCTGTTTGGGTTCAACAAGCCACGTGTTTTTTTTTCCCCCGAGTAGCTCATGAGAGATACTCTTCAACCACTTTCCAAAAAGTTTTTTCTAGCTCGCTATCGCCCCTTCATTCTACGCTTTCCCTGCTGTTGAGGCTCTGACAAGGGTGTGTCCTGCACGATCCAGAAACTCTTCTTGAAATGTCTACGTGAAGCTAAGAATGCTGTGAGTATTTCTATGGGGGAAAAAAATGGAATCTGAGAATACTAATATTTTATCGCTAGCTGCATAACACTAGGATTTTGCCAGAGCAGTTAGTCAGAAAAAGTCTATGACAAAACTTGAAAACTTGCTGGGGGAGCAACTCTTTTTACAACACGTCAACCAACTGTAAATCAACCTATTTCATTTAAAGAACTTTTTGCTATTCATATTTTCTTCATGAAAATTTAAAACATTGATTTTTTTTTTAATGTAAGTTATGACAGTGAAAGATTTAGTTCCTCTCCCTCTTTACTGGAGACTAGTAACACCTGAACACGCACAGTATACTTCAAAATGTTTTTCAGGAAAAGAGAGATATCAAAGAAAAGCATATTATCCCCCCCCAAGCTAATGAACGTGCTCAGTATTAATTGATTTAATTCCTTTTCCTTCTTATATAGCAGCATATCAAGGTATATGTTCTTCACAACCTCATATATCCTTTTCCTCAAATTATCAGTAACGGATGGCAATGGTAAATGAATATCTGATGTGATCTCAAGGGAGAAAATTAAGGATTTAGAACAAGTGCACGAGAAAAATCGAATAACTTATTGTTATATCATTTATTGATATTTGTGCAAAGGTCAAAATGCGATCCCAAAAATCTTTACTCTGTTGAATTATGTGTACAACTAGTACGACAAGTTAACGGTTTTGTGATCAAAAGGAAAACATCAATACTCTGAATGATTTCTGCACTTATATATTCTTGAAAGTCTTCCTTAAAGCAGAGGATCTCAAATTGTGCTTCGCAAGACCTGGGGTTTCAGGAGCTTGTCTCTGAGAAAAACAGCATTATCGCGCGGATCATGTCGTGGCAGAAACAAAAAATATGCGCTTACCCTGTACACCATACTCCGTTTAGAATTAGAAGTTTAATTTTTATGGAGAAAACTCAGTTCCCGTTTGCATTCTAGATAATCAGTACCTGAATTTTGGAAAGTTTTTTCATTTGAGTAGTGATTTTATTCATTCCTGTGTGAAGCATCTGAAATGAAGCGATGCATCGCTTCTTTTCTCGGCATGGGTAAAGGTCACGGAGCTTCAGTTCACGGACTGGTTCGGTTGAGCTCGTGGCGAAGAGGGAATTTCTCAGCAATGGAGTAGGTGTAGTACTTCGGGACCATATCTCAAGTGAGAGCTGAAACGATGAATATTTAAAATTTCTTTGATTTTTTATTATAAAAAATAAATGCCAATGCATCTTAGAAATGTCCTTTACGAAACAACAACATTAATAAATCTTACTAAACTTTCCCCCTGCAAACGCGAGTGTTCAACATTCTGTGACGAGGTAGAAAGTACTCGTAAAACCCCACTTCCCCATACTAAAAAGCCCGATGGCTGTTTCGAGAGCAAACGCTTGCACAATGGCTTGAGATGATAACTGAACTGAGCGCGTTCATGGGAAAACAGTTTAAGTTGAAAGTACGTCTAACTGTGGTTATTCAAGAGTTATTTAACAGGCAATTTCGCAAAAAATAAATTAAGGGAATGTGTAACTATTTTTATTTTTTTTTTTGTTCGGGGTTTAATGACCACCATGTGCAACTCTTAAGGCCATAAGCATAAACATACAGATTCTGCAAAATGTAAACAACTCTTGTGTGCGGGTGTAAAAGTCCGTCCTCAATGTAAAGATCATTTCTTGCGCACCGTACCAGCTTCACAGAAACACGCTACACCCCCGTTAATACGAATTTCTAGAAATCTGAACACCGATTTGTCACACCACAAATTCCCATTATCAAAATTTGTTATTTTCTTATCACTATTGACAGCATCCTTTTTGTTTACTTCCATACTGTTGTGCGATTGCAGTCTTCGATTTCAATGTCAAATTCACTTCTGTAAAAATAATTAGCTTAGTTTCTGGAGTAACTGCATGACACTTTTTGCCTTCGAAGAGGAAACCACGACAGAATCGCTGAAACCACTTATCGAGGGAAATCGTAATTAAGGAAAGTGCGTGCAAATGCTGTGCCCAGACCGCGGATGTGGCCCATATGATTCTAGATTGCAATTCACTTTCAGTGAGAAGAAAAGTCCTCGCTCCAGAACTGGAAAAGATGAGGGACATCTCGACACTGCTCGGCTTCCCTAGAGCGGGACAGGGATCATCGAGATGACCAAAGAATTCGTCGCGAAGCAAGAAGAGTTCATGAGAGTAACGGAAGAAAGAAGTTGAAGACAGGAAGTGGACTCAGGCCCAGAGTCCTCACCTTAGCACCCGACCAGTGCTAAAATGTTTGTATTAAACTCATTATCAGTTAATTATCTTTCACATTTTAGTCTCAGTTCATCTCTGTAAAATGTCTCCTGGAAATAAAGGATTAATTTCCCAGAAACATGAGCACCTTGATGTGATATTAATATGCCTGTAATTTAATCTAGACACCAATAAGGACAAGTGGTCCACATAGGTTTTGCGTTGGCGAATAATCTTCCCCGCCGATCTAGCACGTCACGCTTACGGGCAATGGAGCAGATATGGAAACAGGTCACGGGTCGACAATTTCTAGCCGATCAAACGGGTCGGGTCAAGGTGTTCCTGACCCGATTTTGACTCTGTTTTATTTCATTTTTTAAAAGCAAAAACATTTTTCAAAGAAAAATGCGCACTGTGGAATTTTGTGCTCGACACTGGTGCCCGCGGGCTGAAAAGTGATTTGCCATCCAATATAAAGGCAGAGTGTCCTCAGAAAGAAAAGTGTTCTCCCTAACTTCTTAGGGGGGGGCAATGACGAAAACAACATCCACATTTTGGAAACTTTCCACTCATCATAAACTTGTGAAAATTGGTGTTGCTGTGAACATATTCTGAAGCTTGATATGTTCTCAAGAAAGCAGCAAAAACTGAAATGAAGCATACAGCAAGTTGCTTAATTCAAAACTTTTTATTGTAGCCCCATCTAAATTAGGTGGGACAGCCTTAAAATTACTGTGGAGGGACTTTTTGACTCTCGCAGATGTTTGAAAACATGTGTAAAACATACTTCCTGTAGGTAAGTGAGTAAATTATATGTTCCTACTGTGTAATGCATTTGTTTGATTTCCATATAACCTAAGATACCCACTGCAGAGAGACTTTTTGAACGCCTTGTATACTGTATATAATATACCAGTTCAAAGCAGATTCGTTCGGGTCGAGTCCTGGTCCAAATTTTTTGACTCGTTTCCAACTCTGCAATGGAGTGGGGACGGGAAGTGGTTGTCTCGCGGGGGCAGTGCATAGAGTGACCAGTCCCCTGTCGGATCCTGGTAGGATTGCTCTCGCAACCCATTCACTACACACATTTTGAGAGAGTTCTGTTTATCCCTGCAGAGTCAGCATTTTAGCGGAGTAGGTTGATGTCATCAGTGGCTTTCCGAGGGAAAGCTAACACAATAAATTTCCGTGCATTTCGATGCGTACTGGATAGTAAGGAACCCTCCAGCGACATATATCCAGAGGAAGAGAGGTAAGAAGAGTTATAGATATGAGGCAAGAAGAGTCTGCTACAGGAAGCTGGTTCGCAACGTACTTCTAATTTTGTCTACCGTAGAAACACTAAAGCTCGCAGAATTTGCCGTTTGTAATAGTATTTGGCATTTATATAATACCCAAACTGCTGAGAAACATAATGGTGTTAACGTGGGAACTTCGAAAGTATGATGAACGGTATTCTAGATAAACTACGTATAATGATAACACAACACATTTGACATAAGTTTGTTTCTCATTGGATGCACATGAAACACCCCGGCTTTATTATGCAGTGTAGTCTTCAGTTAATCCGACCGATGTTTCTCTGAATTTAGGGTTGAATTCAAAATTTGAGTGATCTTGTTTGTGTAGATTGTAAGCGGCTTTTGATGTATTTAGAAAAAAATCAGCATCGCTTCTATTGAATTGTTGGCGGTTCTAATGCATAATTTTTTTTTATTTTTGGGTTGGAGGTTTAACGACCACCGTGAGCAACTCAATGGGCTATAAGCAGTCGTCCGTTCCAGGGAAGGGACAGAGCCAGTACCGTAAGACAAGCACAACATCCATGCCTCACCGGAATTCGAACCCGGACCCCTTTCGGACGAATGATCAGAGGCCATCGCTTAGACCACTGCGCCACCGGAGCGGCATGCATAATTCGCATAGATTAGGACATAGAAATAAATACGAACACTATTTCTGCAAGTTAAAACATTTTGTTTTTTCTTTTTCGCCAGCGAAAAGATAAGGAAGCAATACACACACAATATGAAACTACAAAGATCTGCGCAAATGCCTATTTTTTCTTTAGTACTTACCAACTCACAAGGCGATGGCTTCATAACATGACCTGTTCACAAAATCTGAAGATATCTAGTTAACTCTGAGATCAATGCATTACAGGACTGGGTTGGGAAAACAAAGAATTATTTATTTACTCACCTTTCTTTGTGCATGTGTTTCAATTTCTAGTTTCCTTCAAGAGCAAACAAACACTAAGGATCTGAAATGAACTTTTTGACGATAGATACACAAGAAGAGTTCCAGCTAATGATTCTTGCGTGAAAAGAGCACGTTTCTGACAAAAAGTCAAAGTTTTTATCATAAAAATATTGTGTGTGATCAGTAATTTCGTAAAAACTGAAGATTTCTCCTAGACCGTTTTTGTGTAGCGTTCAAACGTTGAGTAGCGGTGAAACTATGAAAATAGGGCGTCGGAAAATACTTGGGAAACCTTTGTAGTGTTTACAATCATTCCGATGCACAAAATAATTTTTACAGTCTGGCTACTACAGAAGCGTAGACACCGCGACGAAACACATACTTTTACGCCACACTGCGGAACAATCACAACTGAAAAGTCGGAAAAGATATTGGTAATCTTGCCTCGTGCTGTTTAATGTCGGAGGGAGTTTTCATTCTGACATCTAAAAACGGATAACGGAGATTTCCTTCCACCTAGGGAGGAAATTTCACATCAAGCAAAGGGGGAGGAGGGGGGGTCTTGGCCTTGGTGGCAGGTATCGATATTGTAAGAGGTGAGAAAACTGTGCTCCTCGAAAATCGAATACAATGGTGCCATGGCCATAATTCAGAAGTATGTGGACCAATGGTTACAATTCAAAGTAAAGGTCACAATCCGGCCAACAGAACCTTAGGTACCGAACGAAAATTTAAATCTACTCCACTTTGTGAAGAAATTCTTCAAAAGAAAAAGCTAGGAAATTCATGGAACATTCTGCTCATCTTTACGGCTGCCAGATACAACAAAATTTTTTAATCTGACTTTTTGGAAGTGGAGATACTTTAGTAAACAAATCTACAAATTTTGTTGAAATCGACATCTCCTGTTGAATAACTGCACACCGTGTATAGAACGAAATGCATGGAAAACTTGGGTCATTATGGCACTTTCGACTTCAAGAATATTTATTGCCAGTCACACTTTTTGAAGGGGTCATATATAAAATGCAACAGATAAATAATATTTTTACGCTCCGTTAACCTTAAATTTGCGTATCAGGAAAACCTGAAAAGGCGAACATCCTTCGCACGGGCTCAATTAGTCGAACTCTTCGAATACGATTCGCAGAGATAGAGATATAGAGATACGGTGCCTACACAGACAGGATCAACGTACAAAGTTATACATAATTTTTTTATAAACATTCACATGCAAAAAGAAGTGCTAAAAACAGTTCATCGAAAGTCGGGTTCAATTGTTTAGCACCACCGAACATTTTTAACCATCATTAGACATTACCGGACGGATAAACGTAGTAAAATAGGAAAAGTGCATAACGTACTCTTTACTTTTTATTTTAGTTTACTTAATTTTCGTAGCAAAGGGGCCATTTCTGTATTTTTACAAAAAATTATATTCTAAAAAAAGGGGGGGGGGGGAGAAAAGAAGAAAAATCTGAAACTGTTGGATGTGTCATGCTTGCAAATTCGTCGAGCTCTGAGTTCCTTGTTCCTAATGATTTGGAGCAGCAAAGAAACCCCTACACGGTCCAACGCATTTGGTGTTTGTAATGCGTTTGTAGCTGGATTTTTCCTTTTCTGTTTGGTTCTGGCATGATTCCTATACTTAGTCACATATTGATACATGGCAATCAAATTAGTTGTATGACTTCTGAAAGTAACGCACAGCTGGTGTATTATATATATACACACACATATATATATATATATATATATATATATAGAGAGAGAGAGAGAGAGAGAGAGAGAGAGAAAGGAGGGGGGGGGGGGGGTTCAGCTTCGAGCGTAGGAATTGTAGTCCCGGAGGAAGGATCTTTACTGCAAGATGAAATTGAATTCTCTCACTGCATATGATATTAAAATATCATAAATAATATTCTGATCAAGATAACATTCACGAGATCGCGGAAAAGAACTGCTACACAAAAACAACTACCCTACGTAGTGCTACCAAGCCAAAGCTTAAGCAATTTAGTCTAACATATACAATAAACTTATGTGTACTAATTCCAGTGTCCAGTTTGTTTCATTCAGCCCTCCCCACCCAACACACACACACACACACACACACACACACACACACAGTATCATAAGCATTTACAGTTGACGACCAGAAATTTTTTTTTCCACTAAAATCCTCTATTGAAGTTCATTATATGACAACAAAACACTGTCCCCTATATAAGGATACATACTTTCCTTCTTTCTATTTTAACTTACACCACCACTTTCACAAAATGCATCCCGGTCAATCACGCAACTAACTACAGAAATTATTCTGCTATTCCGATACATAACACACACTTCAATTTTGTTTATTCTTTACGTAAGGTCACCACGTAACTTCAAGGTTAATGCCCATTGAAAGAGGTGGTGGGGGGGGGGGTAGCTTTTACAATTCCAATCTGGGTTCTGCTGCGTCCTCACTCTGAAGCTGAGACTAAACGTATCCAGCATGCGCAAGATAATCTAATGTACTGCAACCTGCCCCATTATGTCAAATAAATGGAAAACAATTTGTTTCAAAGTAGTTCGTGATCCTAAATATTTCTATTTAACCTGACCGCAAGTACATTCAGACACCTGAGGTTGGAACGATACCTAGAGTTTCGAAAATTCATCGTGAAATCTCGTGTTTGGAACCCTTTTTAATTTTTACCTAGTTCTCCAAGAATCTAAACTCCCTAAATTTAACATCAACATCTTTTGCTAAATTTAACAATTTTGCAGAAAAATATTTGGTGTTATTTCCTTTTAAAACGAGGTGGTCCCCCTCCTTCCCCGCAGTTCTGATGTCTTCATTACTGCAAAAATTACGAACAAGGAGTTCAGAGCGTGACAAACCGAGTTAGCAACTGAGATGCAACGAGGGGTCTACCATGGGGTTGGAGGAAGCACGTAGTCAATAAAAACATGTTGGATCAAAAGGTTTTATCATCGGTACATGGACATCGTCAAAAATCCATCATCATCAACCATGGAGAGGTCAGCACGTGGCCGAGAACAGAATCTGATCAAGTGGGAGAGGGTTTCAACACAGGATCAGAGGACTTGATGTACCAGCGGTAGAAGAGGCGCAGTATTTTTCTATGGGTATCCGGAAGTCCTCGTTTTCTGCTATAAGTATCTCATCTCCCTCTCTTCAGACTTCCAGACTACATATATAAACGAGCTTCCAAAGAAATATTAATATCATACAACAACAATTCTGAAATAATTCGTGAAAAAAATGGAAAATGTGTTTGTTGTCTTAAAAATAACTGGCAGATACGTTAGCTATTTCGTGAAGTTTTATATCAAATAGCGTCACGTGGAATGCTTACCGGATGTGTCCCATATCGTGAAGTGTATTCTCGAATCCCCGACTTCGTAGTTGGCCGTATACCTTTCAAAACCAGTTGGAGTATACGCCTGAAAAGAAATGGAAAACTTACCTGTAATAAAATGCCATATATGCTCTTTTATTATACTACGTAACATGAGCTAAAATACTGAAATTTTAAAATGACGCATCGTTAACATACTTACTATCTTTCCACTTCTTAAAGAATTTTATGTACTATCGTCATGTATAAAAAATGGCCATGCATTACAATTAAAAAGTCAATTATACATATGAATGCACTATTGAAAGACGCACAACTGTTCCAGGACTGTTGTTCGGGAACTCATTGTAACGGCCTTCACACTGACGAAGACCGCTCACAACAGGTAAAAATCAAAGCATCACATATTCTTTCTCCAAACGATGTTGACATATATTTCAAGCTGTGCTTCCTCTCCTTTAACATTAAGATTTCGCCTTCTGTGGAAGCCGTGGGAAGTTTCCAATCCTCTCTACTACTTTCTCGCCTTTCAGGATAAGTTACCAAAACGGGCCCATTTCGGACGTATTTGGAAGTACGACGCTTTAGTGCAGTTCAATGAAAATATATCATATTGTTCATTAAGGAACCTTTTATGTTTGAAAGTTGCTGCTTTGCTTAGGTTTTATAATTAATATAAAGAAATTCTTTGAAATCCTTTTTGGGGTTCTAAATTCTTCTATTCTCCTATGGGCATAGAAATTTCCTCGCCAAATTTTGGGCTGCAAGTTCAAGGAATACGTTTTACAAACGGCAAATTAAAGCGGTTAGAGTATGTATACCTTGGGCCCGAATTTGAATTTAGAATGACCTGGAAAATAATGAAGGGTGGAATCAGTACACAATGCATTTGCGCTGGGATACGAAGGCCTTCAAATATGCCTGTAAAAATTCCTGACCAACTTAGGGGCAAAGAGATAAAGCCACAATTAAAAAGCAAATGCAATACCCATTGATCATCCGGTACTGGCACCGAGCCTTTGGTGTGACACGCATGTGTGTGTCCCTTTCTATATCAAAACAGTTGTTTTGTGTGATACCGGCTTTTACTTCCTTGTGCATACGCAGCGACTACTAATTAGCATTGGGTGTGTGCATAAGTCCTGCCCGTTTTTGTAGGCTGCAAAGAGAGGAGGAGAACACAACAAATAACGTACCTAGGATTTCACATTATTGCCATCATTCTGTATGACTTCTTGCCATCTGTCTATGAGTAGGTGGAAAAAATCCTGTGTTTTAGAGTCAAAAAAGTCATGTAATGCCGTTTTCACATCGTCCACATTATCGAAGGTTTGGAGAGCGAAGGCGTTCTGTAATGATCGAAAAAGGTGGTAGTCCGTTGGGGCCAGGTCAGGGGAATACGCCGGGTGGGGTAACACTTCCCAACCAAAGTCCAGTAATTTTTGCAGAGTGATTAAAGCAGCATAAAATCTGGCGTTATGATGACGGATCACGTCTCTGCGATTGACGAGTGCTGGCCGCTTCGACGTCAGTTGTTCTCGCAATTTGTCTAACTGTTTGAAGTAGAGGTCAACATTTATCGTTCGGTTAGAGATGCCAACACCTCCCAGTGGATTATTCCCATGGACATCCCACCAAACACTCAACAAAAACCTTTTTGGGATGCAGTCCTCTTTTTGAGATCAATGGAGCAGGCTCCGCACCTTGGCGCACAGTCCGTCAACGCTTTACTTTACCCATTTCTCATCACTCGTTACAATTCGTCCCCAAAACGGTTCATTTCTGCGATGAGAAAGCAAAAAAACACAGGTACAGATTCTCTCCTCTCGTTGCTTTGCAGAAAGCTAGTGCAGAACCCAAGCGCATGCATCTGTCTTTAGACTTGTTCTGTGTACCGACAATGTTTCCGCCAATTCCTGAACGGTTAGATGTGGGTCATTTGTTATGGCTTGGTCCACATTCTCGTCAGAAACCACGGATGGACGTCCAGGACGTGGTTTATCTTTACAGCTTCTGTCTCCGTCCCGGAATTTCCGAAACTAACGGCAACATGTGTTATCATTAACTGCATCGTCCCCATACACTTGACAATGTTGCAGCAAGCCGCGGCTGCAGTACTGCCTTTACCCAACTGGTACAGTAAACAATGTCTAATGTGCTCTTTATCGCATGCCGTGTTACACCCTCAGTGATTTCCGTTACGAATGACTTACTCGGACAAACCTAGTGCCTCTATATGCTCTACGCTTTTTTGGCCAAAAATTCGGCATCGCAGGATCATCTCTGACGTAACTACTCCGATCGCAATTTGCATCTATTACAAAAACGGGTAGAACTTTTGCACACACCCAATAGCAGCAGCTGGCGCTACTGTGGAACATTGTTCTACCGTCATATTTGTGTGCCAAGCAGGGCGTGATTTTTTACGAAATAAAATGTTTGAGGACAAAAGGGAAAAGCAACGGGGCTGCGGGTAATTAAAGAATACTTACCGTTTAATGCAATTAACCTATGATTTTGCATAATTTTGTTTTTTGTTTTTTCTAAATAAAATTTGTCAAATAGCCGAATTTCCGATGCATCTTTCATTGTCGTACATATTAAATAATCTTTCTCCCGGAAGCTCAGTTCAGTACACATAGGCAAATAATTTGTACACACGTTAGAAATAATTTAATTTTGCACTAATGCTTCACAAACTTACTTGTTATTGTCCATGATGTTGCACAACATCCAGGTACTAATGACCGTCTCGCGATGAATGTGCCGTTATGTACTTATTCAGGAGCTAACTCGCTTGTTAAGACACTGTTATACGTATAATCATATGGGCACTATCTCTCTACTGATATATGATATTATGGAATAATTCTTCGCAACACTATTACTTAGTAGCCACGGTATTTTATAATGACTAAACTGTTCCTTATGACAGACATGGCAGAATCATCTGCTGCTCTTGAAACGCTATTATAAAAAATCGAAATGCTAGCACTTGTTTCTGATGGAACGATATCACGTAATCCTCCATGAACTAACAGACAGTGCTGAGCAGACATTCTTTTTAAAAAATCAGTTTGTTAAATTTGACTCACGGAAATGATTCGTTTATACTAAATTCTTCGCTTCGGTTTTTCGGTTCACTGAACGGATAGATTCGGAGTAAATCCTAATTAACGAAGTTTTCGCACAGATTTATTTGTTTGATTCTTTCGGTTCACTGTTGCACCACGACTCTCTGGCATCATCTTTTTCTTTCTGAAAGTAAATGAACCATTTGCACAAGATCGTTAGTTCAATTATTTTTGACTGGTTTGCATTCAGAGGTAAAACTATTCTCATGAATCTGTTACTTTTATTCTAAGTCAACATCCAAATTGAATGGTTTGTGGCAGTTTGATTACGAAATAGGTCACTTAAAAGTGGGCATCATATTCACAATAAAATTTTACTTTCGACAAATTTCTGCTTTATTCATTTATTTCTATTTTTGACGTTTTGTGTGTGCGCTAGTTTGTTAAAGTTCCTTGACAATACTGAAAGCTGGAAAAATTACCCCATCGATAATAATTTACGGTCGACTTCAGGAGGACAATCGGAACAAAGAAAAATCGCACACCGGTAAAACCTAATTTAAAACGAAAAACATAACTAGTGTTAGATGAAAACAGGCGTGCCCGTTTTTATTTAGTTTAGACGAGAAACTAATTGCTCATTTTATCTCATTTACTTAACAGGTCTGTTATGATGGCTTGTCTAACATTATGGAAAGCTATATTTTCACTTACAGAAGTCGAACTGTTAAAAAAAAAAAAAGCTATGTCAATATAGCACTGTTTGTGGGTCCGTCCGTGTATCTGTTTCAACAAAAAATATGCGCGCAATGACTCACTAGCGGCTTTACTCAGAGAAAGTATAAGTACAAGGAACAGCTGAATAGGCTGTAAATCTTTCGTTCGATGCGGAGCACGCAGACATCAATAGTTCGTGTGGTCCCCTTGGCTGGCAATAACGGCCTCTACACGCGGCGGCATCGAACAAAAGAGGCTTTGGATGTGGGCTTGGGGTATGTCGGTCCATTCTGCTTCCACGCGTTGCCACAGTTCATCAGGCGTAGCCGCGGGTGGTGCTTGCCGGGCCACTCGGTTGTCGATCAGCGACCAGACATGTTCGATGGGCGACATATCGGGAGAACAGGCGGGCCACAGCAGCAGTGACACCTGGTGGGCCGTGAAGAATTGTTGCACGATGCGTGCCACGTGCAGGCGCGCATTGTCCTGTTGAAACGTGGCCGCTGGCAGGTCCTGCAGGTAAGGGAGGACTACAGGCTCCAAAACGTCGGAGATGTAGCGGTGGCTGTTGAGTGTATCGGTGATGCGTAACAGAGGGGTGTGGGTGTCATATCCAATTGCGTCCCAAACCATAACGCCAGGCGACGGACCGGTATGGCGATGCATAATGCAGGCGTCATACAGTCTCTCGCCGCGGTGCCGCCACACGCGGATCCGACCATCGTGGTGTTGCAGGCAGAAGCGGGATTCGTCGGAGAAGACAATGTCGTGCCATTCTGTAGTCCAGGTGCGGCGTTCAACGGCCCACTGCCGCCGCGCTCGCCGGTGGCGTAACGTCAATGGTAATCGGAGCAATGGGCGCCGTGCGACAAGTCCCCGCTCCTGCAGACGACGTCGAACGGTACGTGCTAACACAGGTTGTTGCGCAACACACCATAATTCTTGCGCTAACGTTCGTGATGTGGCGGTGCGAGTCGTCAATGCCCGCCGAACCAACATGCCGGTCCTCTAGTTCGGTGGTGTGCCGCGGCTGCGGCAATCACTCACGTCCGTCCGTCAGTCCGTCCGTCCCTCCCTCCCTCCTGCACCCACCGAATCCATACTCGCCTCACTGTGGCTGGATTTTGTCCCACACGGGCGCCGATGTCTCGGTACGATAAACCGCTGTCGCGATAAGCCACTATTCGTCCTCTGTCGAACTCCGAAACGTGCTGGAATGACTGCCGTATTCTGCGACGAGGCATCAGGAAGCTTCCCACGCACAGGTCCGGCAGCACAACACATTTCCACTACTTACACACCGCCTTCTGTACAGCCTTCTTATAGTGCTTCTCGGTGGCGTGCCGGGCGCACATGATTTGCATATGCCATGCAATGCTAATCGTTTGCATGTCCTCTCGCGGGCGACACATGCTGCGAATTTCAGGCCAATCGGATGCTTCCTTCTTGGTGTTGCATTTTAGGTGGCCAGCAGTGTATTTAAAGAATATTCCCAGAGAACAGTTGCCCTAGTTTTCTAGTATAGGGCAACATTTGGCAGGTACGAACGGAAAAATCTCTTTTCAGTTTATCAGATTCCAGTGTTCTATCATTTTGAAATACAGCCTTCATTTTCCACACTAAACACGAAGAGTACATCACTTGTCGCAAAGGGTTAATAAATTTCCTTCATTTCGGTTCAGAAATTAAAGAAAAAGAGCATCGTTCTTTTTAAGCATGTAGAAATTCTAAAACCAATATGCAAAGCTCTGAAAAGCAAGTGCATTCCCTTCCGCTGACATATCTGCACAGGCATTAGATTTATTTGGATATTTATACTGTTGCACTGGAGCGGGGGGGGGGGCAGACATATTTGCTTCTTAAATGTTTGCTTTGATACTTTTCTTGAATATGCCGACAAATATTCACTTTTTTTCTTAAAAGACGGAGAAATATTTGCGCCTCAGAAGAACTCAGACGCAACTTCACATATTGCAGTCCGATAGCAGAAGAGGGAGGGGGATGCAGTTCTGAAAACGATTTCGTGTAGCATGTGGTAAAGAAAAATGCGGCATCATTCTTCCACTAGACCGGTTTGCGACAAAAAAAAAAAAAAAAAAAAAAAAAAAGAAGAAACCTTTTTTCCACTCCCGAAGATGTGACGGTTGCCTGAAATGTGATTCTCTCTTTGCTTTGCATTAACATCATCGGAGACGAGGGAGGTAAAAATGGATTTCTTTCCAAAGAAGAAATATACAGATTTCTTTTCCATATTATTCTTTAATAATGCGTGGGAATCAAGAAGGGCGTTATGCTTTAACGACCCCCAAGAGTATCTGAGGTTAAGAATCGCCTCTCCCTATTTTAAAACCACTGTCCACGTCCAAGGAAGGAACAGATTCAGCATCGTCCTATATAAAAAGAACAATGTCTCAGACGCGATTCAAACCCCCGCCTTTGACCATTCTACGATCAGGTGCTCCAGTTTCACCCAAGAGTGTACTCAGTGGAATCAAAAGGCCGCAGACAAGTGAATTTAGGGACTTCTAAGTGATTTAGAATAAAGGAGGAACTGCACCGTTGCCTTCAATAACACACTAAAAACAGTTTATTACAAACATCACACCTATCCACAAACCTGCCCTACTCCGACACAATAATACGCCCAGCCCGAAACCGCCGGTGCGAGATGTAAATACATAGGTCACATGCCTACTGGCTCTATGTGGGCACGTTAAGCCGTCGGACCCCGGGTACTGCCCCCCTAGTAATAAATAAGGGCGTCTTCCTGCCCCTTTCTACCTCGCTTCTGTGTCACTTTCCTATCGGGCACTCTAGCCCAAATCTCCTAACTTCCTATTTCTAAGAGTTGCTTAAGACCTGGGGACAGACACTCCCTTCCTAAAATCCTCAAAGCGCATCCCTCTACAAGCTGTGTGTTGTTATTCTTTGATTGAATCTCTCCAAGGAATGCCGGAACTTTTCATGTCCCAAGGAACGGAACTATTCCCTGGGTTACTTCTGCTAAGTACCTGGGGTCTCAAATACGTAGTTAGTACACTTTCGTAGGTTGCCAACGCAAACTACTACTCATGAAAAGAGCTAGGCGTAGCATCAAACAAGTGGTTCCATTCTTCCACCTGAGAAGCTTCCTTAAAACACACCACAAAATACTATTGCATAAGACGATCGTCAGACCAGTGTTCACATACAATGCGCCTCTATTTGGGCAGGAGTAAGTAAGGCTCAGAGAAAAAGATTCGAGGAGGTGAAGAACAGAGCACTCCCGAATAATCACTGGGTCTGCACCGTGGCCTCTTACTCAGAATTTGAGGGATCAAAACGGCATGAGAGTTTATCACCAGACTCACCAAGAAGTTCAAGAAAGCGTCTGCTCATATAAATGAACTTGTTAGTGGTGCCCTCAACTATGACTAGTGCAGTCCTTAGGCAGCGGTCACTGTCTTTCCCTGATAGGAACACAATGAGAGTGACACTGTTGAACACTATTCTATAGTCTGGGATCTATTTGGATCAGATCAAGTATTGATCCAGATGGAAAGTGCTTGTGAAGCAACAAGGTGATAGACAGACCACCAGACAAGTGTCTAGACCAGACGGCCGTTCTTTTCTTTTCAGGTTAACGTGAGACGGTGAGCAGTTGATGCTGCTCCAGCTCGCGCAGTTTCACTTCCACGGGGAGATGGCTCCTGGATGTTTCGGTTACCCTCTGAATGCTTTGCTCGTTTTCTCTTGAGCCTGGTCAGGTCGAGGGCATTCAAGTCCTCATGTATCTAAATTTTTCTATTTCCCTTTCCTATTGAGTTCTCTTATTCATCTTTCCTAGCTTACTTTTTTTTTTTTTTAAACGGCAGTTTCCCACCATAGATCATGGACAAAAACAACAACCTGAGCGAGTTCGATCATCAGCAGCGAGTCGATGTGAGGAAACTGAATGCTCCACCTCCACGCTGCAGAACGTCTGGGATTTCCGCATGCAACCATCGAACGCGTGTACCCCCCCGGAAATGTGGCCATAAATGTACAGGTGAGCGCCCCCTTTCCCGTACTGTACTGTAAAGGGAACGGAGTGTCTCAGTAAAGAGGATGACTGGTATTCAATGACTGAGCATCTGGGATAGTTTGTGCAAACATCATTGGAAGCATGATGGCACAACTGCGCTATAGCAGCCGACGCCCGCATAGAGAGCATCCCTCTTAATAGCGCGTCACCGGGCTATGAGGTTGCACTGGGCGAAGGAACATCCCAACTGCACCGTGGAAGACTGGAAACGAGCGGCTTGGTTCGATGAGTTGAGGTTTTAACTACGACATTGTGTGACGCAGACTACACGAGGGTATGGGCCGTCCCAACTGCCAAGTCGCAGTGTTACATACCGGTGGAGGCTGTGTAATATTTCGCTTAAATCAAGAAGTGTTTCCGTACTGCTGCTATTTCAGCTTGGTACACGTCTGAATCATTTACAGTGAGCTATTTATAAAGCCATCTCAACGTCATAGTTGCATACGGAAGTGAGGATGACACGTGTCTGATTGACATTGGTGTGTCTTATAATTTGCTGCTTCAGTGTATATTTCATGGTCGATCAGGAAGTAAAATAATTTCGGGGCTGGCGAAAATAGCTCCTTAAAGTCATTTTAACAGATTTACATAATCATTTTTAGCACTTTTTCTTTTTTAACAAAAATTTAGTTATGCGTCAAATAATCGCATAACTAAATCAAGTTGTCTAAGCATTTTGTTTTTTTCGGTAGGGTAAGAAATAAAAAAAATAAAAAAACACTGAGAAAATGGGATGTCGACATCCGAATGAGTGCCTAAGGCAACAATTTTTTTTTTTTTTTTTTTTTTTTTTGTCTCTGGTTGAGGTGAAGGGTCACGCACAGTTCTTTCAAATAAGGCGCTGTAATAAAGATTTACCACTGAACGGTGCGAGTAGATCATCGAGCACAAGGAAAATATTAATGTGCTTTAAGTACACTTGGTTTTAAATAGTATATCTATTCTACTCGTCCTCTAAACACACTAATAACGTTACTAATACGCATACACCAGTGGCGTATCTTGGGTTAGAGACCTGGGCTATTCCTCCCCCACAGTACTGTTTTTTTTTTTTAATTGCGAAGTTTATTTTTTAATTGTTAAGTAATAGAAGTAACGTTTTTTCTAAATTTTAGGTACATGTTATTGCTAACATGATACCAAATAATTATGAGGATTAGGATTTGAACACTTATTTGTACACGAACTACATTCTTCTTTCCTTTTATGTGAATTCCAGTGTTACGTTTTCACAAAAATGTTTCTTCCGAGTACTTTTTCATATTTAAAAATAATGGTTTTCTGTATTAACAAACCAGCCAAGTTGCTCGAATGTACATGTCCTTGTGTGGCTCTAAGATATATCTTGATTCTTTTTAATACGGAAAGACTTCTTTCGGCAGTTGCTGATGGAAAGTTTAATATCAGATCTGCTAATTTGTACACCTCAATAAACACTATGTCCAATTATTCAACTTTATGTAACAAGTAATGTCTCTTACTGATTTGTTTTGTATTCATCAAGGGAATAAAACACCTTCAGTTCATTTTTTAGTCGAGCTGTATCAAAATTTGAAGCAAAGAGTTCTTTAAGTTCTGACGGCAGATGTTCAGGGAAGCTTCCACAAAATTTATCAAAACAGTTCGAACCCAACAAAGCCACGATTTTAAGATATAATATCACTGATTTTAATTCATTGACACTTCACACAAACTGAAACAACTCTCACGAAACACGCGCTGCAAGCATGGAGGGACTGAGGTAGTCCGAAGTCTTCGTTTTTCGGAGCTCGTACATGTTGTCATGGAAACGCTAGCAGGCGATAATATAACAGCTCTTCGCATCAGAATAGCGAAGGCTCTCTGAGACCTACTGCGTTATGCCGTTGATCATCGCTCGCCAGACATTCTCATAATCGAAAGAAGCGAATCTGCTAGTGTTTTTTCGCACCGAAAGCGTCGACATACTGTATCTTAATACCTTTGATAACTGACTTTTATTTGTGTATATTTAATTGACTTTTATTTGTGCATTCTCTGGGCTTCGCAGCTAGCCTCGAATATACGCCACTGGCATAACCCACTTATGCTATTGATTGGTAAAACTAAATGAAAAATGCATTAGGCATGGCTGCATCTGATTCAAGATTATTTTTTCTACCAAGACTTCGAGAAATGAAGTACATGGATAGAAACGTCATTTTTAAACGTAATGACACATATAAAAAAAAAAAAAAAAAAGGTGGGGGGTACTTTTATCAGACGTACATATTTATGTCAGTAGTACACACATGTCACCATTTTACCCATCATTCTGAGAACATGTACTAAAAATGCTGCCTTAATTAATTAAGAGACAAACCTTAAAGAAATGCGGCACCTTTTAGCATTTTTTTTTCTTACCTCTAAGAATTTGTCTGTGGTGAATCTGTGAATGAGAGCGGTTTTGCCACACCTGCTGTCCCCTACAAGGACGATTTTACAACTTCGATCCTCCATCCTGAAACGGACATATGAGTTGCCCACTTCTTAGAACGAACGCGTCGTCGATGGACGGAAAGGCTTGCACACCTAGAAAAATAATATATCACTTAATAAAATCCTTAAAAGTAAAACACCGTCAATGTAAAAAAACACGTTGCAGGATAAACTGATTCTTTTTTGAACAAGCATCGGAGTAGTTTAAAAACTAAATGTGTGTTTAAAACGCGTTCACACCGTATGCAGAAACATTTACGCTCTTTAGGGAAAAAAATTCCTGTTTTAACCATAACGCCCGTATACACAACCGACCATAGCCGCCAGAAACGCATGTCTAGAGTGAGTCAGATTTCCTACCCTTACCTGCTCTTCAAATTTGCACGACCTATGAGAGATCCCCAGGTGTCACCCTCAGTCACTATTGTTCTTACTAAACAAAGAAATGAACCAACAGACAGTTTCGGGCGTTGTGGTATTTAGAGTGATACAAGATTTTTGGGTCATGGTCGTTAAAAGGTAAATTACTTCGATTTTGAAGCTAGATGCATCGAGCGGCTTTTTATTCACTAAATACAGCAGCACTTTTGGAGACGCCGCAAGGTTCAAGTCCAGTCCGTTGCTCTTAGCGACATCATGGAAATGGTTATTTAGCTCTTTGATTATGTGCACAGCAAACTAAGTTACTGGTTTCCATAATATTTCTGTGATTTATTAATTTTCTTAGATTATATTTTTTAATTAATTTTATTAATAAATACTTTAACGCAGGTTTGCGATTTTTTGATCACCCTACATTTTAATTAACAACTAACATACTATTACCACCCCTACTCGATGTGAGGGCGAACCATCTGCTGCGTCCTATTCGCTGCAGTGGGATTAATTATTAAAAAGACCGTTAATTTTCGTAACTCTTTATCTTCTATTATCTTCCGCCTATGGGTGTCTACCGTGAAGTTGGGTTCCCTAATTGAGGGTCTCCAAGCTCAGGGTTGACGGGTGCATTGCGTTGTGTTTCATATGGGAGAACATGGGAAACCCATATTCCTCCATATGCCGCTTGAAATTTAAAAAAAACTCATGATGTCAGATTTGGACCTTTTATCCTGTGACTGGGCTTGCTAAATGCTAAAAGTTATTTTCTTCTTAAAATCTTGGAGTTGCTACTCTATCAAAACTTTACGATTGTTCTACTTAATTATTCAGGTTAAAATAAACAAAGATTCACTTATTTTGAATTTTCAAAGATTTGAGAAACTCGGGTAAATTTCATTATAAAATACAGAATTTATTTTCATTAGTGTTTCCTTAAAATCTATTACACTGATCGGTGGAGATTTCTATTAATTTAAACCAAAATATATTTTAAGTTCATTATGCTTTTTGATATTCGCAATCATATTTTAAAGTTCACCTTTCGCAAAATATAAGACACATTATGTTATTCAGCACTTGCAAGAGATTAAAATTATCTTTTCTACCGAGGATGTATAGGAGACAAAATCATGATCATGCTAACGAGATATTGGGAATTATGAAATTTTTCTCACCAAATTCTTTTCTTTTCATCTATTTCGTTGTCGTCCGGTATTACTTATAGGTATAAAGTCTATGGTTGGGACCTCATCCGGTCCTGCTGAATGCACACTGCCCGCATAAGATCACTCGATGCTTCACCCAAAATTTGCGTAAAAACCTCTCAGGGAAAACATCATACTTCCCTTCACCTGGAAATCATCTTGCTCAATTTTGAGCGTCCTCCCAGGAAAACTCCTAACTTAATTCTTTCTGCGATATTCTGCCCAGGATTCATCTAGAGTCCATCTTTCCTCTCTGCGTTCACCCAGAAATAGCAGTCATCATTCCATCCCGTGTTCTCTCCAAATCATCTCCGCCTAAAAAAAAACTTTTTCTCTCGTCTATGTTTAAGGGGTTCGGGGGTGTTCCTGTCCTACCCAAATGGTTCTCCCCTTATTGGTTGGGCCGCTTTTCCTCGCTTCGGCATTGGTTTACATCCCTGTATGGGAATCCCTCCGATTCGTTGGCAAAGGCTTGAGAACATCGAGTTTTCTTGAAGATGAATATTCCTTTATCTTGTCAACTGCTCCGCGGGATGTCCGCGCTGCCTTAGAATTTTCACGTACGCTTCCTGTATGACTCTTTCTGTTGGTGTCAACCAGTTACGCCCACTACGAGAAATATGCCCTGTTCGTTGCCCGCTAGCGTGCGTAAAACGTGACTTCGTTAATAGCGAAAGGTCCAGTAAATTGGCCCCCACCTGTGATTGCGAGCATTTCATTCTCGTAGCGTTGCTTGCTAAAACCTCCGAGTTTTCTCTTTACTAACCTAGGGGTGTGTTTCGTGCGTATTCTTACTGGAATTTCCGGAGAGCTCGGGGAACACAAAATAAAATAAAAAAAACAATTCAAAAGAATGATGAAAAAAAAATAAGGAATTTCCTCCTCAAGAAAGAAATCTGCTCAGCCAGGTCTTAGAAAAATTATGAAATAGGTATTATAATTATCCTCTTAGAACGCCTGTCCACATTATGCTTCTCGGATTTTCTTTCCCAATTCCCGCGCTCTCTAAATTGTTTACTTGGTAACTACTCTTCCTCGTTTAACTATTTCCTCGTACTATGCGATACCGTAGGAATTATTTGGTGAATATATTGCTTTCCCACACTTACTAATTTGTAGGCCCCCTTTCCGAAATTCATACCTACGAAATCATGGTCCTCCAATGTTACACGATATTCCGGAGGACATACGGGTAACATTATCTCCCTCTCCCATAGGGTTGAAGAGCTTTGTCCCCCAAAGTTAGGTGCTGTGGATTCCTTCCTCTCTTGCAAGGCTGCTCGTTTTCGCTCATTTCAACATGCGATGAATTACAATCATTTGCGAAAACTTATGCGCATATATGATACATAATGTAATTATAAGCACATACAATAAGCATAAAACTACGAGTAAGATTATTATAACAATGTTCAATAAATATTAAATTCCTCCACCGAATCTAATTCTAAGTTTGACATTGACAGATAACATATGCACTGTATATATATATATATATATATATGAATTCTTTCCGATAGTGACAGATTTCTTCAGCCGCCGTCTTCTCGGCGACACACAATATTTGCTCGGGTACGCGCCTCCGTTCGGCGATATGGTTTCGGTTTTGGGCGTTCCCATCTCTTAAGCACTCAGCTAGTTTCTCAGAGTTCCTTTGGAGATCAGCCTAACCGACGGGAGTGATGTAGGCTAACACCATCTCCACGTTCAGTTCATATGGGTGCCGTGCCATTGCGCCGAGGAATAGTTCCTGGTAACATTTACCGCCTGCAGCAAGTGATGACCGACGAAGCGATAAACAGAATTATTATTACCGCAGTGGCTCCGGCTGCGATTATTTTGAAAGCTCCGAACAGGGAAGTGCCGAAGGCGTTGAACAGTAGCCCACTGCTCCATTCGGGTGGGCCTGCTGGTTGCCAGTATGCGCTGGAGATATTAGGATAAGTCAGCTGAACTGAAGGTTGTTCTAAGCAAAAGTCTAAAGTGGTACAAGCGGTAACGGTTCGGGCCTTTAAGCAGAGTTTTTCGCTGTGGCACTTAGCGTCCGTCTTTAGATTTATCTTGATCGTTCGTCTTTCCGTCTGTAGTTTTACCGAACGAGAGTGCACCGTGAGTTTTTCGAAGTGAACGTCCACAATCCCGGCTGCGCACGATGAGAAAGCTTCGATCTCTACCGTAGCCAAGGGCTCGCATGCAAAACAGCCTGTTACCTTGATTTCTGCCTCCGTGAATTTTGGGCAGACAGTTCTGGTTTCGATCGAGTACTTGTACTTCTGGAATTGAAGATTTACCACTATAGGGGCTGAGTGTAACAGTTCCGAAACAAGTTGGCCATTTCCGTCAACCTTCAGTTGATGCCATGCTGATGCCATTGGTAAGGCGCTCTTTTTTTGTTCTATCATACTCAGTAAATACGACTGTTGTCGGTGGCATTTCATAGAGTCCTCATAATAGCTACAAGAAAACATGCTTTCGTCGAAGATAAAATTTTTCGACATCGATTCGTTGCTCTGCGTATCGCCGATATGTCCTTTCATCGGTCGTGAAGGTAAGCTTGCCCTTTCAATATAACTCTCTTGAGGGTTTCCCACTCGAGAGATCAGATGGGTGTTCACGATTTGTGTAGGCTGGTCCAGTGATCCGACTACTTGCACTGTGATGCCCGTAGAGGTCGTGGCTTGGTTCTTAACCGTCAGAGTCTCTACGGTGTCGTTGTTGTGCTGTTGAATTAGTAGCTGATAACTACACTGCATCGATACTATTCTGCGTACGTCGTATGCTCGCAGGAAATCTGCTTCCAGCCATATTCGAAAGAAATGGCAATGTTGCGAGTCAATGATCCAGCATGACGTGGACCCACTGTCGGACGGCTGACAGCCTGTGATGCCGGGCCAGTCTAGCGATTGTTTTGTCAGTGCGTCAAATTGTTTTGATCGCACACATCCTTTTCCCCAATTGCAAGTCTCGTGATTTGCACAAACCAATTGGCTGAGATAACGCATTGTAGTCACGTGCGTAAAATAGTCTCTCGTCGTGTGCCAGATACAGTTTGCCTGCTGGTAGGTTACTTTCAAGGAAAAAAGTGTATGGTCATTTTCCTGGTCCGTAAACCATATGCATTGTTCATGCCCCAAATTCATTAGGGTTACCTGCGCATTAGTAGTTAGACGGCAGTTGTGCTCTACCTCTGAGTCCGTGCACTCCTTCACCTTTGATGCAACAATCGAATGTGCATTACATTCCGCGGAAGTTCCGTTTACCAACAGAAATAAGCTCAAAAGTACCAGTCCGTGTAAAGGCGGTTGCGCCGCTGGACGGGCAACTTGCCTCTCCAAATATTCGTGCATCTGATTTACTCCGTTACGTAAAGCATTTCCTGTTAGGGCTCCTGTCTTTACTGCCACAAACGTTGTTCCTCTGAGGAATCTACATGACTTCCAAAGAATTGTTCCGACTCCATACAACAGCTTCCAGATGCTAATTACTACTTTCCTGGCATATAGAAAGGTTACCGCTGAAATTAAAACTAGTACAATATACACTACATAAGTGACTGCGTGGGGTAAACACTTTAGCTGTCGTAGCATCTCACGACACAGTATGCACTGTAGGGGTCTACACGTTGTTCTACCTACGATTTGCAAAGCACCCCTTAGGGTTTTTCCATCCGTGGTAACGAAAATCAAAGTTAGTTCCGCAGAAAGCTCTAGTAGTTCCGGTGGCAATGATGTCTGATACGGAGCGTTCCTTAAAGTGATAACCCGCTCCATACCTCTAACTCGAATCACCAGGGTTCCTGGAAGTGAGCTGGTGATGATTGGGTCGTTGTATGATACTTTGATATTTTCCCTTTGAAATACTGCCTCTTCGTCAGACAGCAAATGTCTCTGGTGACGGCGCCGAGGTAAAATATTAGTGCGCGGTTTTCCAACGCACTCTGTGAAAGAGATCAGCGCTGGGTTCGAAATCCGTAGTCCTTCCGCTTCATGTATCAGTGTAGATACTGCTGGCGTCAGGCGGCAGTTGCACGTAGTGACGGATTTATTCACACAGCTCGCCAGTGCACAATATTCGCTCGTTCCACTGCACGGTGCATCGGCTGTGCAGGCACAGTGTAAACCGTCTCTTGTGCACTCCATTAATGAAAGGGCTCCTTGTGGGTTCGGTTCCTGCTGAACGAAGAAATTTCTCGGTTCGATAAGCTCATGGTTGTGCGTAATAAATGTCCTCCAGGCTTTCACGCACTCGTCACATGAATGTGCATGACAAGCACTCCGCGGCATTCCTAGTTTCAAAAGTTCGGCACGAGATGCTACAGTGCACTGATACTTATCTCCCTTGAAATGACAGAGTTCGTGATTAGCAGCTACTCCGCTAACTGTCCAGATTACCACGGCGAACGCAATCACGTTCATCTTGTCCATTTTATTGACGAAAGTCACTCTCTTCAAATATCTTAAAAGTGGTAATGGTTCTGTCAACACCTGTCGGCCATAATTATCTCAAAACAAACATACACATGAAATCACTCCTTATCACCTCGGTATTTCTCTTGCACATGCATTATATACACTTTACATTAAGAACTAGTAATATTTCCTTCGAAAAGCTCGTTTCACTCTGACCTACGAGAAGCGAGGGGTTTTTATGTGCATATTTATTTACATATTTTTTTCTCGAAACTCCGAAGCGCATTCCATCCCAGGCTTCCCTTTCCTCTAATTGTATTTTTTTCTTCCTACTTGTAGGTTTTCTCCAACAATAACAACAACAACAACACAAATAAAAATCTCATCACACGTGTTTCTTAAGCTTACTAAATTATAATTAAATAACGGTTGTTTACTTCCCATTTATCTATTCTGCAGCTATTATTTCCATTCGCTGGTGCGTCTACTACTTCTAAAAGAAAAATTATTAATTTCCCTTTTCGTGTTTGTCGTATTGTCTACCAGATATTACCGGCGTATAGTCGCTTATTTCCTTTTACGTTGTCTAACTTAATCGTTAGTTCTTTGCTGAACTATTCCTTGCCATTTTATCTTTAGTGCTTTACTCTTTTTTTTTTTCTTCTCTCTCTTTTTTTTTTTTTCGCGTATTGCAATTGTATTCTCATTCCTGGCTATTTCTGATTTCACGACCAGATGCTTTTCTCGTGTATTCGCAGGTGTGCGGCGACCATTTAAGGAACGCCGATGATTTCGGAAAATAGGGGATTTCCTCGAAAATGCTTGCGAGGGTCCCCTTTGGGCGATGTCACCCCTGCAAATTCGTCGCTCCAAAAATTTTGGGTCGTTCCTGTGTTGACCGTCTCTTACGGCTCGAAATCTGAAACACCTGCGCTGATGATGCCTGTGGGTGTAAGTGAGCGCACAATAGCGTAGCCTCTTGCATGTTTTGCTTACATCGGAGGCTTCTTGTTTAGCCTATGTAGAAGCATCCACTTAGTATTCTGTTACCTGGGGCTAAAACTACCCCTCTAATTTCTGCAGGTCAGTGCTCAGTTCGCTGACGGATTTCATTGAAACAACACGCTTCTTTTGGTCTGGTGAACTTGTCATTCAAATTTCCTCTTCTGCTTTATCTCTTTTTTTTTTTTTTTTTTTTTTTTTTTTTTTGGTATCGTTGCACCATGTCTGCACGTATTAATCCTCATCTCACCTCGTCGCATTTTTCGCATGCTCGACGCCAGTTGTGGTTTGGGAGAATCTGCAACTGCTCCTCGTGTGCTGCGGTGGTAGAGGATGGGGAGCTGGGCCTGGTGAATTTGTCATTCACATTTCCTCTTCTGCTTTACTCAACCTCTAACCTCACGATGTACCTAGTGCATTTCTACCTCGATTTCATTTCTATACTTTTCCTTCCGTTATACTTGCCTTCCTTATCAATTAAAACTGAATTTTCCTACTATCCACAAAACAAAACAAAAAAAATATAGTACCTTTGGATATTTCACTTCAAGGTAAGTGCTTTTTACTGTCATTTCGATAGGTTATGGTTAGGCTATGTTAGGTGACGTTTAGGCTACGCGTCGATCATGTTTGTTGCTACTTTCTTATACCATGTTTTGTTTCAGGTTCGCGTATTTTAATTGCTTTGAATACCTGCCATGGATACTAATTTTGAACCACTGCATTATCCGATACGCTGTTAATCTCATTGCATTCCGTCGGTGTTTCCGCACGGCTATTTCTCCGCAGAAGGTGCTTACGTTTTTTTTTTTTTTTCTAGTGATATATTACTCCGGCCTATGCTTCTGCTACAGAAAGTTTTGAGAGAAAAAAAAATATTTTTTTTTTCGTCGTGCTGTGCTCCCGTTTATAGTTTCCATCCTTTGAAATGCTCGGCCTTTGCTGTACAAATTATTTTACTGAGCGTTCCCGTTCTTTTACCGATAAATTTTCCTTCTTTGCATTCTTGCTTCAAGATGGCGGCCCAAGATGGCGTCTTCCCATTCTTCCTTTTGCTCCTTGCCAGCCAGTTTGTGTACGGGGTTTCTCAAACTGGAAACACGGTCCGTCCGTTCCTCTACTCTTGCAAGCCCCGTGCATGAGCGACGTCATTCTGCCTACGATTACCTTCGCTTATCCTCCTACTGCCTATCATTAATAAAATTTGAGCGGAAAATTATTATTTTTCCTCCTTTTTTTTTTTTTTTCCTCTTCCTACAAAATATTTTTTTTTTTTTTTTTTTTTTTTAAAAGGAATGATTGCTACCGTTCAGTCTTTCCTCTGAAATAAAAACATTGCTTCCTCCACAGGTTTTTTTTTGCTGGGTGCTTAATTCCTGACCCATTCTTTCTCTTTTTACTTACGTAATGTATTTTCCTTACTTAATATTAATTTTCCCCTTATCGTAGCAAATTTTTTTTTTTTTTTTCGTGTTTCGTGAACTCAAAACTGGAAAGATTGCGATGCACGTACTAGGCTGCGGTCCTGCTATGAATATTATTAATTACTTCCTGCATATTCTTCCATGTTTATACACCATTTTCTAGCTAGGCTCTCTTTACGAATTATTTTCGATTACTGATCAGATCGCAAAAATTGTTTTTTTTTTTTCTTTTTTTTTACCTATCAAATTTATTTTCTGCTAAACGTTTACCGTGAAAATTCAGGGATCTTCCCTCTTATTGCGCATCGCTGTTTTTTTTTTCCCAACACACACACATTTTTTATCTTCGCCCAGCGTTCTTCCTACTTCCTCGGCTTAAACCAATGATTCCTGAGGTTTCGCCACGATTTTCCTCCACTGTGGATAAAGATTATTGACGGGTGCTCCTTCTGGTGTTCCTGCGCTTAGGTTTTCTTGAATGCGCTGCGACAAATAGCGGTCGGCTAAATCGAACCAAGAGGTTCCCTCTGGATTACTGGGTTGACTGAGACTTTTCAACATTCTATTTACAAAGCTAGTATCTTCCGGCTGCTCAAGTCTTTCGGTCGAGTCGCTGACCACAATTTCCTTTGGGTACGTGCGATTCAGGCCTATTTCCAAAGTGTTGGGCCCTTGTGAATTTGCTGTGGGGTGTATTGCTGCTGTCAGCTGAATTCTGTCCTGCGAACGTAGTAGATATGGATCTCTAATAACCCTTTGGCGCGTTGCTTCTTGTGTTTGTCGGCTGCTACTTTCCTGATAGGAATCCTGTGACGGCATGGTCTCCTCCGTTGGTTCCGCGATTGCCTGTGTGCGCCTCGGCTCTTCAACATGTTGCGAGGGCAGCGGTACTTCCCTGCTTGTCTCCCTTCGCGCTGAACTCGACGTAGCGGGCGGCGAATTTATCGGTACTCCGATGTTGGGCGGTTGACTTACGGGCGGCATTGCTCTACTGCTTGTCGGTTGCGGCATGACTACTCTGGGAAAATCGACCCAATCCAGATAGTCGTAGTCCTGTGTGCTCTCCGATCCGTCGTCAGAGAAATCCTGCGATTGTCTGGGTACTTGTACCTCTATATTGTCCTGTACCGGTGACTCTGCTATAAGCTGGGGTAGGCGTTCAGTCCGCTTGAAGACTCGATTTTTATGCACGGTCTGATATTTGTTCGGATTTTCGACTGACCTCAACTGAACATTTACTGGGGTGGGGAACGAAACTATCTCCCAATCTCCGCAGTTAGTTCGAGCTAGCTTACGCGATAAATGTGGCTGTGAAAAAGGGGTGTGCAAAAATACTCTGTCGCCTAAATGTAGATTCTTTTCCGCAGCGTGCCTGTCTGCATACTTCTCTTGTTTCGCCGCAGCTTCTTTCAAATTTCCGTACACACTTGGTTGAATTTTCGCTAATCTGGTCTTCTTATTGAAGTGAATGGGGCGATTTGTGAGGTTAGCTATCAATACGGGTATGATGCCTGATTTGTCCAGCGTGTTTACTGAACGACCCAAGCGTACTTTTCCCTGGGCGTATCTTTCTAACGGCTGTACTAGCACTTGGTTAACCTGACATCCCGAAAATTTCCCACATCGCATCCGAATAACCCTTTCCGAATACGGTGGGATGAGTTCCTTATGGACGGTCCTTCCTATCTTGGTTACGTCGGAGTTAATGGGGTTGGTCCTTTCCGCTGAAGGTACGGACAAGACCTGGGTTCGAATTTTCGACTGACGTGCTTTCCCTTTAAAATTTCTTTTCTGGTTATTCCTTCCTCTACCGTACTCTGCTCTAGCTAAATTTGCTCTGCTTTCCCGTTTCAAAATTCCTTTTCCTGCGTCGAATATGTATCCGTGCTCCTTCAATAGATCCCAGCCTAAGATTAGAGAATAATCTTGATGCAACTTCCGCTGAGTAACGTGATAGGGATGTAAAATGGTTTCTCCTCCGATTTCTACCGGTATCTCATAGCACTGAGATGTAGGTAAAGTGCTTCCAGTAATGCCTTTCACTAAAACTGCTGATCCTAAGTCACGTATACGAATCTTTCCCTTTAACTGCTCTAATAGTGAAGCACAAAAAATTGAGATACAAGCTCCGCTGTCGATGAGTGCAAACGCGTGAGTATCTCCTATCCTAACTTTCACCAACGGGAGTGCTCCATCACCTCGGACGTAACAATTTGTTAAAGTAACTCCACGGACCTTATTATAATTCCGGCCAAGGGCGGTCCCCTTATCTTGACCCGAAATTAGTTTAAAGGACGCGAATTTTGCCTGGAATACCTATTGCAATCTCTTCCTGGTGCATCCTCTTCAAAACGAACGCGGTTTTCTCTTCTGTTCCCCAAATTCCTTGGATTCTGTGGGACGTGAGCGTCCTGTCGGTAAGTGGCGCTGTAGTTCCTGTAGGAGCGATACTGATTACCGCGGCGGTCGCCAGGGGAGAAGTTATTCTGCTGTCGCGGGTACGAAGGGTTGGGTGCCCTGTCCCACGAACCTCTTTGAGCTTGCTGCGATGGTTGCGTATAAACTGCTCCTTCCCGATTGTTCCGATAACAAAATCGCTTGATATGGCCAAAATCGCCGCAGTTATAGCAGATGGCCGAAGTAATGTCTACGTCGGGTAAATTTCCCCTAGATTCATAATTAGCGCTCTGGAAATTTCTAATGCGATTTACGTGCGTCCGGTGCGAATTCTCTGCTTTCCTTAGCCTTTCCCTCAAATTTTCTGCCTCACTTTTCAGAGCGTTCACCTGCATCTCATGAGTTGCTAGCTGCTTCGCCATCATAGAACACAAATCGGCTATCTGGTCCGTTGAATTGCTCTGTTGCCCTTGTGAAGTCCCTGGGATCGAACTCGATTCCTGCTGTGCATCGTAAGCGTTAACGTCCCGGTCTAATAAGAGATTGTGAGACTCTTCGGCCAGCGCTCTCTGAACTGCTGCCTGAAAATTTTCCGGGGCGAAGGATAAAACCGTGCGCCTCAATTTGGGGTTTAATCCATTCAAAAACTGCGACATTTTAGTGCTGTCTACCAGTCCTCGCACTTGCTCATTTTCTAAATCCATCGTCTCCATGTAGGAATAAGCTAAGCCGTTAAGACGAGCTACATACTCGGCCACCCGTTCTCCTGGTTTTTGTCGGCAAGTCGTAAATTTCTGCATTCTCACGGTAACCGGTTGCAATGCGTCGAATCTTTGTACTATCGCCTGCTTAAATCGTTCGTACTCGGTCTCCCTCCTAATATCGACGGCCTCCGAAAGAAAGTGACTGGCGGCTCCTTTGAATTTTGCTTTAGCTGATAAAATTTTAACGGCGTCGTTCCATCCTGACAGTTCGGCGGTGCTCTCCAACGTTTCGAAAAATTGACGTGCGGTCAGATTTTCATCCGATCCGCTGAATGTGGGGATATACGCCAACATTCCCGCCATTATTGGTACGTTCTGCGGGGCTACTACACAATTTTCTGACACGGCTTCCCCTTCTAGAGTGCCCTGAAGATCGTTCTCCTGGTTCTGTTGATCAACTATGCAATTTTCCGAAACAAAATTCTGTTCACCGTTGCTCTGTTCTCCGTTCTGTTGGTTAGCCATATATTTATTCTTTAACCTTACTAACTTAAATTCCCACGGCTTCTACTATATGCTTCGTAATCTCGTAAAGTCGCATAAAATTAGAAAAATTCCGGTGAAGCTACCACGTAAAAATAAAAAATTCACTCTAACGTAACTCGCTGCTTCGTCTGCTAACCCACTTGACTTATGATCAGAAAACAATTGTCTACGAATAAGATGATTAACGTTCCTAGCTTACTCCTAAATTGCATTCGGCTTTCAACTTAACTCTACCTAACTCGCGACACACTAAACAAAATTCCCTCAAAATATGCACATATACAACCAGCACTTCACACTAAGATATGTAATAAATTTGAACGTCTTAAATATATATATAAATACACTAGAAACATTTGAGATCAAATTATGCACTTGTAACAAAATTAATACGATAACCACTTTTTCAAGAAATTAGAACCACACCTCAAATACTTATGCTGACTTCCTAAATTCATTAAATTTTAGTATACTAGCAATAACCTCTGTCTACTTCCCTTGGTGGATGCAATCCCACATTTAAAGCACAATAAATCACACTTCCATAAACACTATTTTCATTTCAAAAATTTGTTCCAGCATTATCCAATTATTACTCCTACCAATTCTTCTTGCACTAGTCCTTTTTATTACTCTTTCCCAAATATTAATCCACTTAACTACTCTCTGTCTACACTCCCAAGTACCTCTACACATTTAAATGCACAATAAAACACACACTTAGATATTACATTCCCTTTTAGTCTTCCAAAACAAATCAAGATTACTGCTTAACCTTCTATTAGCTCCTATATCTTGCAGAAAAAAAAATTAATTCCTCTTATCAATAATTAACCTGCCTATTCCTTCTTAAATTATCAGTTTCTTATCAATGCATCAACACACATAATAAAATCACACTTCAATAATAATGCACTTTTGATTTTAAAATATATATCACCACAACTTCTCATCACTACTCTTCTATCAGTGCCTCACCGTTAAATTATACATTCCCCAAGTTATCAATGAACCTATTATTCCTCCTAGTTACCGATTTAAAATCACAACACTCAAATGCACAAATAAACAACACATCAAAAATAATTTCACTTTGATTTGCAAGGAATTTTCCCTTGATTTTCAACGATAAATCAAAATTATTCATGAATTACACTTGTATAAATTTATTTTCTCCGTACTATTAATTTTCATGTATTTTCTGTAAGATTTCATCTATTCATTTGCTAAATTAGCAGTATCACTCTTATTTGTTTTTCTGCCTATTTCCTTAGAAATTTAAATTTATTTCAGCATAATCTGATTTCCTGCAACTTATTTACTTGCATTTCACCTTCACTATTTTTTTTGAAGTTAAAATCTTGCTACAATTTCCTTAATTTTTCTATAAAACCTGCATCTTGTTACTCAGAATTGAAGGGAGATAATAGAAACACATCGCATTATTCTGCTAATTCTGTATACTTGATTAATTATCCTGACCACCGAAAACAAATATTCTTTTTTTTTTTTTTTAAACCACAGGATCAAAGAAATCCTGGTCCTAGCACAAATTTTATATTAATTAACCAAAGAACTGAAAAAATCCTGGTCACACGGCACCAGTTTTATATTACCACCCCCTACTCGATGTGAGGGCGAACCATCTGCTGCGTCCTATTCGCTGCAGTGGGATTAATTATTAAAAAGACCGTTAATTTTCGTAACTCTTTATCTTCTATTATCTTCCGCCTATGGGTGTCTACCGTGAAGTTGGGTTCCCTAATTGAGGGTCTCCAAGCTCAGGGTTGACGGGTGCATTGCGTTGTGTTTCATATGGGAGAACATGGGAAACCCATATTCCTCCATATGCCGCTTGAAATTTAAAAAAACTCATGATGTCAGATTTGGACCTTTTATCCTGTGACTGGGCTTGCTAAATGCTAAAAGTTATTTTCTTCTTAAAATCTTGGAGTTGCTACTCTATCAAAACTTTACGATTGTTCTACTTAATTATTCAGGTTAAAATAAACAAAGATTCACTTATTTTGAATTTTCAAAGATTTGAGAAACTCGGGTAAATTTCATTATAAAATACAGAATTTATTTTCATTAGTGTTTCCTTAAAATCTATTACACTGATCGGTGGAGATTTCTATTAATTTAAACCAAAATATATTTTAAGTTCATTATGCTTTTTGATATTCGCAATCATATTTTAAAGTTCACCTTTCGCAAAATATAAGACACATTATGTTATTCAGCACTTGCAAGAGATTAAAATTATCTTTTCTACCGAGGATGTATAGGAGACAAAATCATGATCATGCTAACGAGATATTGGGAATTATGAAATTTTTCTCACCAAATTCTTTTCTTTTCATCTATTTCGTTGTCGTCCGGTATTACTTATAGGTATAAAGTCTATGGTTGGGACCTCATCCGGTCCTGCTGAATGCACACTGCCCGCATAAGATCACTCGATGCTTCACCCAAAATTTGCGTAAAAACCTCTCAGGGAAAACATCATACTTCCCTTCACCTGGAAATCATCTTGCTCAATTTTGAGCGTCCTCCCAGGAAAACTCCTAACTTAATTCTTTCTGCGATATTCTGCCCAGGATTCATCTAGAGTCCATCTTTCCTCTCTGCGTTCACCCAGAAATAGCAGTCATCATTCCATCCCGTGTTCTCTCCAAATCATCTCCGCCTAAAAAAAAACTTTTTCTCTCGTCTATGTTTAAGGGGTTCGGGGGTGTTCCTGTCCTACCCAAATGGTTCTCCCCTTATTGGTTGGGCCGCTTTTCCTCGCTTCGGCATTGGTTTACATCCCTGTATGGGAATCCCTCCGATTCGTTGGCAAAGGCTTGAGAACATCGAGTTTTCTTGAAGATGAATATTCCTTTATCTTGTCAACTGCTCCGCGGGATGTCCGCGCTGCCTTAGAATTTTCACGTACGCTTCCTGTATGACTCTTTCTGTTGGTGTCAACCAGTTACGCCCACTACGAGAAATATGCCCTGTTCGTTGCCCGCTAGCGTGCGTAAAACGTGACTTCGTTAATAGCGAAAGGTCCAGTAAATTGGCCCCCACCTGTGATTGCGAGCATTTCATTCTCGTAGCGTTGCTTGCTAAAACCTCCGAGTTTTCTCTTTACTAACCTAGGGGTGTGTTTCGTGCGTATTCTTACTGGAATTTCCGGAGAGCTCGGGGAACACAAAATAAAATAAAAAAAACAATTCAAAAGAATGATGAAAAAAAAATAAGGAATTTCCTCCTCAAGAAAGAAATCTGCTCAGCCAGGTCTTAGAAAAATTATGAAATAGGTATTATAATTATCCTCTTAGAACGCCTGTCCACATTATGCTTCTCGGATTTTCTTTCCCAATTCCCGCGCTCTCTAAATTGTTTACTTGGTAACTACTCTTCCTCGTTTAACTATTTCCTCGTACTATGCGATACCGTAGGAATTATTTGGTGAATATATTGCTTTCCCACACTTACTAATTTGTAGGCCCCCTTTCCGAAATTCATACCTACGAAATCATGGTCCTCCAATGTTACACGATATTCCGGAGGACATACGGGTAACAATACGTGCTTCAGACAAATTTTGACAAACACGACAGCTTTAGTTTGGAGCAGTTTTTTTCTTTCATCAAAGTACTATTTCATGAAGTACTGCACTTTGTTTAGACGAAATACGCTAATGCAGGGGGGGTGTTAAGTGTCGGGAATAACCGGGGACTTTTCTGATATTTTCCCGCCATATGAAAAAGTGTTCTTAGTATGTCTATTAAAATCACTGATATCTTCTAATAAATTAACGAGAGTAATGTAATTTTCAGTAATACTTTCTTTCACGAAAAAATATTCAGTTTGTTATTAAAACCCAACAGAAACAACCTTTTCCTTGGTTCCTGAGAGAAGAGCGTCCCCCCCCCTCCTCTGGATCCGTCCCAGCCCTAATGTACCTTAATTTTTGATAATCGCCACACCAAGTAAGAATTTCATATATTTTAGTACAGATCAAATGGAGGATCAAACAGCGAAAAGGTAAAAACTGCGCAGTGGAACACCAAAATGTATGGGGAAAAAATACGAGGACGCATAAAAATTTAATGAAGACACATAGGTGTCTGTGCAGAATCAACAGAAAGGACAGAATAAGGAAGGTGAGGCTGAACACAATGGTTGAAGGCGTAGTGGAAAACTGAAATGCAAGGAAGAAAATGCGAGGACATAGAGTGTAACAAGCAAACGCTAGTGTGAAGTAGAGGTAAAAAGAAATAAAACGACAAAGAAAAGCAAATGAGAGAAAGGAGATTGTTATAGAAGAGACAGAGGAATAGCAAAAAAAAAAATATGTACAATAGCTGTAAAAAATATGTAAAGATAGCACAGGAAGAAAACGGAAAAAGAAGAGAAACAAAGAGAAAGTGAGAATATAAGAAAGAAAAAGAGCAAAAGAAAATGGGAGATTAGGAGAGAGAAGGAAAAAGACAGCAAGAAAAATAAAAGGGAAAACTGGAAGAAATAAAGAGCAGGAAAAGAACACGAAAGGGATGAAAATCAAGAAAAAGCAAGATAACGTCAGGAATGGAAAGACACTGATACGGGAAGAATAAAAAGAAGGGGGGGAGTATACAGAAGATTAACACGAGCAAAGGATATGTTAACATTACTATCATTTTTTAATTCCGAAGTAGAAGAGCTAGCTGAGCTAATCTGCTTTATTAATTACAGTTTTCGTGACATCTCCGGTGAAGCACGTAGAAATTTATAGGCGAGGGTGTGCAATTTTTATTTCATTTTATTTATTTATTTATTTATTTTTTTTTGCTCATGAATCCAACGCAGTGGCTCCTATGATTATCATGGTAAAGACATCCTTGGCTAGCCAGGCTTAACCTTTTGTTCGGCCTCTCTGCGGCGTCATCAATTTTCGCCACTATGCAGAATTAATTGCATTACTCCAGATAATTGGGGTATCTAGCAGTAGTCACTTAACATTATTACCCCGGCCTCCAGCTTCTGCAGGACTCCGAGTAACACAAAGATTAATCAAGCGCCTTGCGTGATAAATATTAATAAATCTTATTCGCTCGGCCTAACTGATTTTTCAAGAGGACGCGCAGTGGTATGTTTTGATCCCCCTTCCATTCAGAACTAGCTCCCTTTTCCCTCCAAAACTGACCATATATCACTGTCATAGTGACAAGTTGTTTTTTTTTTCTCACTTAACACATTTAGGAACTGTTCTTGTGATTTGAACATTGCTTGGAAAAAAAGGGGGTCTTTTTCTGCAAAGGTTTTGAAACATTCGCAGTTTTAGATGTTTCGCTGGTACGACAAAACAAATTTGCAGGTCCGTTAACAGGTCGTGTTTTAAAAATTACAACTGTCGTTTAAAACGTTGTTGCTTTGGAAAAAGACTTTTCATGTCAACTATTCAACCTCACCGCAGTTACGTAAGCAGATTTTTCAACAATTGTTCAGTTCTAAAATTGTTACTGCGGTAGTTTACTTTTTCCAATTCTTTTGGATCTTATTATTACTGTTGCGATAGGAAGTGTTTCCAACATTTGCTCAGTCCTACGATTATTGCGGAAGACACAGAGACGGATCTTTTTTACACTTAAAAATTGTGTAGTGGATTGCACCAAAAAAGGGGCGCTACAGCAGCTCCACCACTTTTGGGGCAAAAGTAAGCCATTGTGAGATGCATGAAACACATAAACATGATGCAATGTGTGCAACTTCGCATCACTTAGGTTGAATACCATACCACGATGCAAAACTGAATCATATTTTTATGTATTTCATGCCTCACACAATGGTGTACCTTTCTTAGAAAGTGGTGCAGCACCAATTTTTGGTGCAACCTACTACTGTTATGTTGCAAGATTATCTGAAGGAGCTCGTCTGTTACCTTGGACAATCCTCTCCAGCCGCCGCTGCTCTCGAACATCGACTAGTCGTCACTGCCCACAGGGAAGCTGCTTGTTTTATTGTTTGTACACCACTCATTGTACACCCTCGATACAGTTGTTCTTACATAACCGAGAACATATGCCGCTCCTGATATGCTTGCACCCACCAACACACTCATGCCTCTTTCAAAATCACTTAAATCACATGACTTTTTCATATTGCCACTGTCTGCGCTTAGTACACATCTGAACTCTTTGCAGTGAGCTGTGTATAAGGTCATCTCAACGTGATAGCTTCGTACATAGGTGAAGATGGCACGTGTGTGATTGCTATTGGATGTTCCTAATAATTTGCTACTTAGGTGTATTGCCTCTCCATACTACTGAATCAAATTAGCAAATTAAGTAAAGCCAAATCTGATTTTGTGAAAGAAAATCGAATTTGATTGACACTCGAAAGGTAGATTCCATTTCATTTAGAATTTTAACAGGAATGTTAGACTCTCCCTTTGGTTTCACCATAAGCTTACCCCTGTTCCCATCCGCTTGAAACACTGAGCTGTAAAACATTCAAATGAAATTTCGTTTTCCCTCCGACTGTGTTCTTGAGCATTGGCTTTAGTCTACCTTAAGAGGATGTAGGGGTGACGAAGATCACAAATTAGAACGGAAGACGTGGAAGTGCATCAGCGACAAGGCGCGTTCATAGACTGAAATCAATCCGTTGGTATAAACTTAAACCAGAGCCCATTTAAGAGGAGGGCTACAGCCCCGGGCCCCGCATTGTCAAGGGGGCCCAGGATTATGCTGTTAACTTGTTTTTTGTTAATTTCCATAGTCTTGCGTGGTTGAAGATAAAATAAGAATAATAATAGCTATAAAACAATATTTATACAATCCTTTTAGATCTCATAAAACACTTTATTCTTTTCTTTCCTTAATACAGAAAGTTGTGCTCAGCTTTGCAATTCTTTCTCCCTGTTTCTCTCTATCCCGCGCACGTGCAGAAAAACACCTCCACTCCTCCTGCTAGCTTAAGACCTGCTTCTTAAAACCTAAGGAGTTTCTTCACCTGCCCTCCCTGCGACCGCTCGCTTCCAATTCCTCGAGTCGACTTTCTTAGCTCTGCCTTGTTTCCACGCAAATTCACGCCTTTACTTCCATAAAAACAACCATAGGTAAACGCCGGCGTCGGCTTAACAAAACTTGAAGTTAGAAATTAAAAGGGCTTGCGCCTTCAGTCGGCTGTTTTGAAATTAAGAAGGCAAAAGATCAAATGAGCTGGACAATACCAATGAGTCTACGAAATAAAAAGGCCCAGACTCTTAAGATGCGACAAACTGGCGTCTCTAAATAAGCCGTGCTTCCGGTGTTTCTTTATCGGGTGACGAAGCAAAATTTTCTCACGCATCGTAGAAACAAAGGAAATGGAGCAAGAAAGCGAAATAAAAGTTGCGAAATGAGATTTAATATCTTTTCCTAAAATTCTAGTATTAAATATCCGTAACAACGCAGGATGCTTGAAGAATTGACAGGGTTCTACAGTTTGTTTTTTTTTTTTTCAAATAGCACGGCTAAAACTAAGAAACTGCCTTGTAAAAAAATTTCCTATTTCTTTCCCCTTTCTTATAAGCAGTCCACAAAAATATAATCACCCCCAGTTCCACCTCAAATCTTTCGAAAGCATTACACATGTTTTGTACACATCTGTAACTGGGACAAATGTTCATAACATTAAGAATTCGAATAATGATATCTGAATCATATTATTGTGTCTACTACTTTGATATAATTTCAACAAGCTGAAATCTGGTGGGAAGGGGGGGGATAAAGAAGACCTGAACTGGTGTCCATTTTTCAACCATGCATTTTTCCATTTTCTTGTTAACACTGATTTGTAACCGGGGCTTCCATATTTATCAGAAGCGAAATTATGTATCCATTTTAGAAATAGCGAATCGTATTCATTTTCTTTCATTTCCCGCTATTTGAATGAGAATTGCAACAGGCAAAATATCTTTTTCCTACGCGTCGCCGCAAAGGGGCAATTAAGGAATCTTGTGTTTTTCGGGGAAGAGGGATCTTAGAGGGTGGCCTGAATTAACGCGGTGAGAGAAGGTCGACGAAGCAAGAGAGCTTTAGCGGGGGTGCAGTATTCTTCGGGACAAAAGGGAAGGAGGACGGAATTGAGGCCGATATAGTCTGGATGGCCGGGAAGAGATGAGGATAATAGCGGCGAGTAGGACACCAGGGGAGAACTAAAAGAATGAAAGCACGAAAATGACGGACAAAAGCTTGATGACATTCCCCGCAAGATCGGAATAAAAGTTTTCCTCACTGCAAAATTTAGCCTCAGTCGATTCACTTTTCTATGCTTTGTATTGTTTTTATCTGCTCCAGTTGGGAGAATTACGGATTAAATCACCGATACCGGAGTTACTGCAAAGGAAGCATCTAACGAACCCTCCACACAGGGCGCTGTAATAGAACTCAGCACCAAGCCCTGTAACAGATTCGTCCATGAATCATGGGATACATATTTCTGTACGGCATGGGATATTTTTATGGCTTTCTCATCATACACTGTGTAAGGTGACGGAGTTCCAAGCCCCCAAAAGTTATTTGCAGGTACTAATGTTTTTTTTTTTTTTTATTACACTTTAATATTATATATGCAAGTTGCTGCGCGTGGTCGTAACGTGTCGCTTTTTCTTTGTGCTACATTGTTAAGCAAGGCCGAGCAGGCGTGTGGCCCGCGGCAATAGCACGATGTGTTCTCCCCGATGACCTTGAATTAGTCCTCTGGGTCGGCAATGTAAACGTGAGGTCACCAACTTCGGCTAGATGGGAGACCTCCACTAGGGAGTGACTTCCAGAGACGGGTGGGGTGGGGGAGAAAGGCAGGGATAAAAGGAGCGGAGCAGCTAGCTCGAGGCTCGTTGGGCCGCGGGTAGCCTAGTGGGCAATGTTCGTGACTGCCACGGAAAGGACCTCAGGTTCGATCCCAGGCAGGTACGAACGCTCGATCCACTAAATATCCGCCGTGCGTCGGATGGGCACGTTAAGCCGTCGGACCCCGGGTACTGGCCCCCGGTAATAAATAAGGACGTCTTCCTCCCCCTTTCTACTTCACTTCCGTGTCACTTTCCTATCGGGCACTCTAGCCCAAATCTCCTAGCTTCCAACTTCTAAGGGTTGTTTAAGACCTGGGGTCAGACACTCCCTTCCTAAAATCCTCTACATATGATCATGCTCGAGGCTCGTGGGCCACGGATGGCATTGTGGTCAACGTTCGTTACTGTCACGGAGAAACCTCAGGTTCAGATCCCTGGCGGGTAGGTACGCTCGAACCAATAAATATCCGCCGTGCGTCGGAAGGGCACGCTAAACCGTCGGACCCCGGTAATAAATAAGGGAGTCTTTTTTTCTACCTCGTTTCAGTGTCACTTTCCTATCGGGCACTCTAGCCCAAATCTCCTGGCTTCCTATTTATAAGGGCTGTAAAACCTGGGATCAAACACTCCCTTTCCTAAAATCCTCTACATATGATCTGATCTACTAGAGGTTTTTTTTTTTTGTTTGTTTGTTCGTTCCCAAGCAGTTTTGGACGGTTGAGTTCCCCGGCTTTGCTTTTGGACCGGGGTTCTCGGTGTGGAGTTTGGTGAACAGAGGGATGGTTCGTTAAGCTTCTCGGGACTATACGTTTCGACTGATGTTGGATTCAGTGGTTCGGTGATCGGATACGGCACTGGTAAAGGAGGGAGAGACTCACGTTAGCATAGCGAGTAGTCCGCAGAGAATATCCTCCGTGTAAGGAAAAGTAACCGTATCTGGAAGCCAATTTATTAGGGGAGCAGGCGATCTTCCGGAGGTTGTTTTCGTAACCATTAAACTATTTTTAAGTTTTAAATAAAGACAGTTTATTGGCGTTCTAATTTGTCTTAGCGCTCGCGACTATCCATCCACACATCGAAAGAATCTACGTCGGGACAGTTGTGAATTACGGAATTGACGGACCCAGCGGATCCCGACACGTAGTTTGGGAACTTTTTTTTTCCTCCATGATATTTTTATTTTGCCACCCATAGTGAAATTCTATATATGCCCCTAATACTGGGGCCCCAAAATACTGCCCAGCCACCGGGCCTCTTGTCTCCTTAAATGGGCTCTGGCTTGAACGCTCGGTTTAGGATTACGGGCTAAGCGGTACAGTAAGGGAAGGAAACGTACCTCCGAATGTTCAAACTTTGACAGAGCTGAGCTAAGGTTAAACGTTCAAAAATCTGTTATATTCAGCAGCACCTTGGAGAAAATGACGAAGAATAATCACTCTTCTACATTTCACACTGAGGGCGGCGTGGATGAGTAAATGTAATGCGAATTTTTCTTCAGTTGATAAATACTTAATCTCTTTGCGGCCATCTATCTTCTTATTGCATTACATCTTTTCTGTTATTGACGAATTTTTGGTAATTTTCTAATACAACTACCTCTTGACAATTATCACGCGGAATTTTTGTAATTCAAAAGCGGCAAGAATGTGTGTGTGTGTTTAGAGCGGTGTACTATTGTAGAACCTAAACTTATGACTTCATAATAGATAATCAGCGCATTATACAATGAAAATTATGGTATTTACTGGAAAATATGAAATTTGAAGTTATAAAAAGAAAATTCTTGCGAGAGCTTAATTTTTAGGTGCCAAGAATTTTTCTTACTGGGGGGGGGGGGGGCTAACGACCGCCGTGAGCAACTCAGTGGCTATAGGCAGTCACCCGTCCCTAATTTTGGGCCACTGGTTCCAGGGAAGGGAGAGAGCCAGTGCCGTAAGACAAACATAACATGCATGCCTCAACTGGGATTCGAACTTGGGCCCATCTCGGACAAATGATTATAAGCTAGCGCTTCGTACCACTCGGTCACCGGGGCTGTGCCACGGATTTTTCGAGCTCTGGTCATTCATAAATCTACTAAATAATAGCGTAAAACTACAGAATTATATTGCACCATCACATGAAAGTGAATGACTTCAGATATTCTATTTACTGGAGTCAGTTTAAAAAATGCAGACTTTCTGCTCATCCGCAATGAAGCATTACTTACATGATATCCTAAACAGGAGCGTCTACATTTTTGTTCTTTTTTCGTGGTTTAACAATCCCAAATGAGAACCGAAGGCTATGAAAAATACCCCCACCCCAAACTCTGATTTAGGTTACGGGCTGAACGGAAAGCACAGAATCCGGAACAGAACTGAGGAACATACAAGACATGAGGTGTCCGGGTAAATAATGATACTGGGTACTCGTAGTGACGTTTTTATCTCTGACATTGCGAAGGGTATGGTTTCCCTCGAGACTCGAACCCACAAAAGTACGCAATGCTCTAACCACGTGACACGCTGACGATTAACTGTACATTTTAGTTGTCCACATGCCAGCTGTAAGTTTCTAATATCAAATGAACTTCAGAAAAAATGTATTTGAATTTTCTGTGCACAAAAGTGTGCTAGTACAATGAAATCGCACACTTTCCTAAGAAAAACAAAACAAAATACAGATCAACACGAAAAAAAAAATAATAAATAAATAAACAAATAGAGTATGACTCCGAAAGCTTAGCTATAGCTCGCCTTCAAAAGAAAGTTATTTTAAACCTTGATCTTTAAGATATGACGAAGACAGATTGCGTTGTTATCAGCATCTTTCGATTTACAAGCATCCTGGGAATGTAGCCAGCTCAAGATTAAGTGCTATCAACATTTGTTTCATCACAATACTTGAAATGTTGATTTCCTTTGCACAAGTAAATACTTAAAAAGTCAATGCTTGTTTATTAGAAAATGCGGCTGGCTGGAGCCTGCCGTACTCAGCTAAGTTGCTTTTTATTATTTATTTCTATTTCTTAAGAAAAAAAGATCGAGAGCCAGAAAGTAATAAATAAAAAGAAAACTTACTATTTTCAATTAAAAAAAATAAAGTCTAAAACCTAGAGAAATACCCTGCCAAGAGCACGCACTTTTCAGAATACATGGAGACTGATTCGATAGTCTGGAGAAATGGAACAGCTCGCTGACGCAACTTCGTAAGGTATGACGAAATGGACGTTCGTGAACATTAAGAGTGGAATTTGTTAACCTATAGCAGGCTGTTGCAACCGAAGATTTGGAAATGAAACGCCTCCGTCGATACCCGAACAGCAGAAACAAAAACTACTGGACAATTAATTCTGACTTGATCGAGCGTCCAAGAAATGATACAAATTTAAAAATACATACGAGGTGATTAATGCCTCCCGACATTGTTTTCTTATTTAATATATCAACGAAGCGCTCGCTGCCTATTTGTCCGAGATGGGTCGGGATTCAAATCCCGGTGTGGCATGGATATCATGTTTGTCTTACGGTACTGGCTCTCTCCTTTCCCTAGAACCACTGGCCCTAAATTAGGGACGGACGATTGCTTATAGCCCATTGAGTTGCTCACTGCGGTTGTTAAACCCCAACCAAAAAAAATAAAGACGTATCAACGTTCGATGTTACTCAGAGTCAGTTGTTCGATAAATGTAGTTTCCATTTGAAAAATGTGTTCTCCTTATTTCATAAGTCAGTTAGTTGCAATTTTTACGCAACCCTGAAGAGAGATACCTTCATGACTGGTTCTCAATACAGTGCACGGTACAGTTTCTTGATTTAAAAAAATCCAAATATTGATGCCTGATTTTGACCCAAAAATTTAAAATTTTATTGTTTTATTCAACGTTTCGCTGAAGACAATGAGAACATGTCTTGCGGACTCATTGATTGCTGTTTCCTTCTGGGCGAACATGCTTTCTTCAGAGCTCAAGTCCATAATCTAACACTGAAATTTTATTTCATAAATTTATTTTCAATCCATTTCCTGTCTCCATTTTTTATCTGTTGAGCACTCATTAACCATCTGTTTTAAATCACATACGGTACTCTGATAAAGTTTCATTTACGTGTAAACTTTGTTTAATGCAGTGGTGCTCAAAACTTGAGGAACACGTTTCTCAGATATAAAAAGTATATGTAATATCAGCACATAAGTACAGAAAACCTCATGATCGGAGATATCCCCGAAAAATAGAGTACCAATAACAGTAATTAAATAGCTCGCGCAACACCTCATTGAACTTATACTCCGAGTCAACCTGAGTGTACCACTATGTAGGGTACGAAATAGCTACCTCCACTACGAAAAATAGTCCCAAGAGTTTAGAGCGAAAAGCAGCAGAATTATTACTCAGAATCCATTTTTGTTTACTCAGCAGTTTCTCGGATAAAATTGCTATCTAAAACAAATTTTCCAAAAGTTAGAGCGCTTTTAGAAATAAATCTGACATAAGTTACTCAATCAAGAGTCTAGCACTTGCGGCTGCTTCTGTCCAGTTGGAAAATAACTTTGAGAAGGGGGAAGGGTTGGAGAAAACCGCTCCCAACATTCACAACTCGGAGACAACAAACTGACAATCGGGGAAACTCGAGGGGAAGGTTACTTAAACAGGCAATAGGGGAAGAAGTTGGGACTCCAACACACCCCATTTACAATCCCAACTGCCAGTGCGATATGTGGGTGGGTAGGGAGTCACAGTGCGAGAGTAATTGCTTGACAAAAAGAAAACAGCAGGAGTGCACTGTAACGCGGATGGATACCGTTTTTGCGTTCCACGGAGAGTCGTTATATGACTCTTAAACGTTATATCACTCTTAGGGTGACTTGGTAATAGTTTTTGGCTTACAATCGAAGACGCCGAAAACCCAATATAATCGCTGTGATGTTTATGCGCGTCTTGTCTGTAATCTCGAGTCAAGTACGATCACGTTTAAGTGTAAAAGCACGATGGAATCCTGTAAAGTGGCCGTATCTAAACAGACACTGCAAGACTACTGTTGAATATCAAAAGGAGTCTCAACTTTACGTGCGGAGATAATTCCACAAGAGTTGGAAATATTGCGAGAGCGCACCTGTTCTTGGAAAATCCAGAGTTAAGAAGCCAAAAGATGACAGACATTTCACTCAGACCTGTAGATATACTGGAACCATGTGAGCCAACCACTTGACTTCGTACATGACTTCCGCACTGGAACGATGAGTAGCGCGCCAAACAATGAGCAGAAGACTGGTAGTCTAGCTCGCCAAACGACCAATGTTCTTTTAATAGCGCGAGGCAAGACAACGTTTATCATGGCGCCGACAACACTACTACTGGACAACCAACCAGTGGCGCGACATTTTGTTCACGGATGATTCTAGGTTTTGCGCCTGTAGACAGATTCCCACCGAAGACACATCTGCAAGAAGCAGGAAAAACCTACACACTGCTAAAAAAGAACGATATAGAACTGGAACTGTGCTGGTGTGGTGTGGTGTGGTATAACACCCACTGGACGTATCTTCTGTATAACGGACGACAACGCTCGGTCACACACACCAGCGCTCGTGGAAGAACAGTACCTAGGAAACGAAGATACTGCTGTAATGGAAATGCCACCTCGTTCACCAAACCTAACTTCAGAAAAATGTGTCCTAGTCTTCAGCGAAGACTTGAAGGTCCCGAAGTGCAACAACTCTGTCACAGTTCAGGTGTGTCCTAAGAAAACGGGCCTGTTTGCCTGTGAGCTCTGTCGATAATGATTTTCGGCAAGAGATTTCTTCGCGGATACTGGGGGAGGGGGCTGTCATTTTTGTTTTTATTTCGTGCCAAAACAGTTGTAAAGCAAAGAAAAAATGTGTACTGTGCCTTCTATCCTGTTACCTCAAAGGTTGTACAGATATGTACACACATTCAACACACACACTCGGAGAAAGATTTTACAATTTTAGCAAGCTCAGCTTCTCTTTTGCTGTCCCAGCTAGATTGCGTTTTAGCTCTATGTATTTCATAACAGTGAAAAAAAAAATGAAAAACGACAAAAAAAAATCAAGCAAGATTATCATAGAGGGGGTGACAGGGGAAGGGGGGATTTTCAAAAAATAGAGCCCAAATAAAGATTCCTTATAAATTCTAAGGTTCATTTAACAACAGTAAGGCGTTTCTAATGTTTTGTGTGTTTCACTTTAATCAAAATTTAAAGAATCAGTGTACTTTTATTCGTGTAATAATGGTTTCATTGAAAAAAAGAAATCTGCGCAAGTCTTAGTGTTCTGTCTATTCGTGTTCTATGACATACATAAACCAAAAACGTTACTAGACATAAGAGCAGCAGCCTAGGATAGCTTGTGAAACAAATGTATAATTAAATTTCGTATTTGTTGTCTGTGAGTACATATCTGTACACCCTTTGTGACAGTCGGCTATAAGGCACAGTAGAGATCAAACTTTGTAACACAATCAATATTATATAGAGAGTATAACAGAAAAATCTTTCTTTTTTTTTTAATTTGTTGTTTGGGGGAAGTTCTCTTTGCATAGAACAGGTGCTTTGGCACAAAATAAAAAGAAACAAAAATGAGAAGGGGCAGTTACCAGGCCCTTTCCTTTCCCCGTCAAAAATTTGTGTATCCGCAATCCAAGAGTTTACACGTCAACATCGTCAAAAGCCACATACGGCAAAATGCTATATAAAAAAACAATTATAAAATACCAGAGGACTGCAATAGCCACTACATTGAGTAAACTGTAGTCATGTGAAAGAGCCAATTAAGAGTCACTGTACTATGAGAAAGCAACAAGAAAAGGGTAACAATGAAGGGCTACGGCAAGCTATCAGTGGGTACGGAAGTGCGATTTATAGACCGTTAAAATACCCATTAGACTCCAAATTCAGTGTTATGATCCTCAAAAATAAGTTTTTCTGTACATTACTGTCGACCAATAAGGGATCGCGCATATGAGTTCGATTTTCTATTCTTCGTGTCAGGTTTTCCCGTGAAAAATGTTATTTCAAAAGCTACTATAAGCGTCACTTTCTTTACGCACTACCCAGATACTTTCCCTGCTTTTGGCAGGGAATAGAAGCCCATTATCCTACGGATGAACTTAACTTTCTCAAGGTTGAACGAATACTTATAATTACGACGAAATGAATTATACAATTCCCTTCTTTTCTTAGGAAAAGGATCATTGTAAGCACCACTTGCTCACAGTGCCGGATTAAGACCTTAGTGGGTGGGCCCCTATGCTAAGACATCTGAGTGGGCCCCAAAGAACTTATGACTGGGAATCATTATGAAGTCCTTTAAGGGCTGCGGGTGGCCTAGTGGTCAGCGTTCGTGACTGCCATGGAGATAACCTCGGGTCCGATCCTGGACAGGTACGAACGCTCGAACCACTAAATACCCGCCGTGCGTCGGATGGGCACGTTAAGCTGTCGGACACCGGGTACTAAATAAGGGCGTCTTCCTCCCCCTTTCTACCACGCTTTCGTGACTTTCCTATCTGCTGCTCTAGCCCAAATCTCCTAGCTTTCTATTTCTAAGGGTTGTTTAAGACCTGGGGTTAGACACTTCCTTCCTAAAAGCCTCTACATATGATTTAATCTGAAGTCACTATAAACACGAAACTGTAACTGCTAAATTACCTGCGAAATTTTCATAATAAGTCGCTGTATTTTTCATTGTTCTCACATGAACATGAATTTTCGTTAAACCTCCAATCAACAAAAAAAAAAAAACATGAATTAAAATCTTATGATTCCTAGATTTTGTCTTTATTTTTTTAAAGATTAAGCATTGTATACTTTTCTTAGTGCATCTTTTTTGTTATGTAATCTGAAGCCACAGGACACTTCGATTTAACGGTTCCAAGTGCAAACTGGGAGGTGTCCGTGGATGGTAGTGAAACAGCCGAAACTGGCTTTGCGGCCCCGCTGTACACAGTGACATGAAACCTTTACCCTTGGTGAGTCACTGCCTTGAAATCTGTTAGTCTACCAGCTTCTGTTTCTGACCAAGCGGAAATCGTAGGAAGTAAAACTATTTTATAAACCTCTCTCTGTCTCTACGTATTTATCGATTACTTGCCCCGGCATGCCTCCTAAGCCCTTGTTCATGATGGGCCCCAAGGCTATAGCCCTTATAAGACAACCCCTACCCCCCGTAATCCGGCCTTGCTTGCTCAGTTTGCAGCCAATTTTACGGAGAACAGATGGAAAATTTTAAAGCGTGCGAAGAAATATTTAAACCTGTTAAAATATAAACGGACCTCAATCAACCAAAGACAGATTTTGACATACTTGTGTAGTGCATTCTGACAACAATATACTTTTAGTAGCTTGTACAATTCCCTTTTTTTTTTTTACAACCTATTGACACTGAAGGAAATGTACAAAGATACATTATAGCAGGAAGAGTTTGAACTACGAAATACTTGGTAATGTAAAAGTATTCTTTATTGAAAAAAAAAATGACTAACCGATTTTTTAAAACAAAAGAATAGAAAGGAAGAATTTAAATATTTTCCTTACCTGCTGTGTCGTCACATTTCCTTTCTGTATTTTGTGTATGAAAAGTAAAATATATTTTGTGTATCAAGTGTGTGTGTGTGTGTATGTATGTATGTATGTGTATATATATATATATATATATACTAAAGAGCAAAACTGAAGACTAAGGAAAAAATTTTAGAATTTAAAACGAAGGGTTAAAATAACCTGAAAATCAAAACGCGCAACGCAGCAGTTTTGAAAATTCAGAATTCACATTCTATAAAGAAGATACCTAAGCAAAAAAATACATATATAATTTTGACTCACACCTAGTACAACATAGAAAAGGTTATGTATCTACCTGTGTGATCAAAAGGAAAAAAGATAAAAAAATAAAATAAAACAACTGAATGTAGAAGGTGTCGAGAATACTGAGCCTTGGCTTTATCAAGGACCAGCAAAAACTCTGCATTTTCTCACTTCCACAAAGACCTAGTTGGAAATGGGTTTCTGCAAGGCCATAGATGCAAGTAACATTCCCACCTAAAATAGTTTAAAAAATATATATATAAGTCATGTCCTCCTTAGAGTTGCATGACCTAGCACTAGTTAACAATTTCGCTTGCATCCATTAACCTTTCTGGCCCGACCCATACTCTTCATCTGTTACTATTAAACAGAGAGGAGAAGATTAAAGAGAACTCAAGCTGTGAGAGTGACATAATAATTAGAAATGATTTTCAGCCATAACGAAATTCCAAGTTCGTTTGAGAGAGAATTTAAACCTGAAAAACAATGCAAAAAGAAATCCAAATTTTACATTGCAATTAAAAAAGGAAATGTTAATTTGTAACGAACAGATTTTTGAAAGAAAACTTGAGTCTAAAACCCCCTACTCTACAACTTATGACAGCACGAAAACGAGAATAAGTTAAAGATAATAATTAACTAAAGAAAACTTTGTGAAAGTTATATACCTTAAACAGTTAGTTGCAATATGTACAAAGTATTTCAGCAGTGCTTTAAGTGCATAATTAATTAGTTATTAAGAACTTAACTACTTTGAAAAACAGCGCATAGACAGCGCATAGAAAAGGAACAGGCTAAGCCATCTTCTGTTCCTAGGTACCCCAAAAGACGCTCAAAGTTACAAAGAAAAGAAAGAGTTAAAACCCGCAAAAATGTTAACAGACAAACCAATGCCTAAAAGCTGAAAAGCTAAAAAACGACAGAGAAAAGGTACATGAAGTACAAACATTGAACTTATAAAACCTAGAATCCAAAAACAAGGAAGAGAGCTTACCTCTTGTGTTACAAAAACTTTTCTCCTCACAAGAGAAGAACATGGCTGACCTCTTCCACCACTCCCTAGACGCTGGGGGGCAGTGAGGGTGGGGCTGATGGCCTCCTCATACAGCAAGAAACCAACGCGCGGAGATTTTAACCAGAGAAAAAATTATATAAACTTAAGACTGTGGATCTGTATGATCAGAAAGAGCTGAATTAACTCTCCAGAATACATGAGAAATATTATAAAATACACGAGCAGTTTATTTAATAATCTTTGCATGTATTAAATCACCTTAGTGAGCTTCTATAGATTAATCAGAATCTTATTAATTTTAATGTTGTATATATATATATATATATATATATATATATATATATACTTAAGAGCAAAACTGAAGACTAAGGAAAAATTTTAGAATTTAAAACGAAGGGTGCAAAATAACCTGAAAATCAAAACACGCAACGCAGCAGTTTTGAAAATTCAGAATTCACATACTATAAAGATACCTAAGCAAAAAAATACATATATAATTTTGACTCACACCTAGTACAACATAGAAAAGGTTATGTATCTACCTGTGTGAGTAAAAGGAGAAAAGAAAAAAAATAAAATAAAACAACTGAATGTAGAAGGTGTCGAGAATACTGAGCCTTGGCTTTATCAAGGACCAGCAAAAACTCTGCATTTTCTCACTTCCACAAAGACCTAGTTGGAAATGGGTTTCTGCAAGGCCATAGATGCAAGTAACATTCCCATATAAAATAGTTTAAAAAATATATATATAAGTCATGTCCTCCGTAGAGTAGCATGACCTAGCACTAGTTAACAATTTCGCTTGCATCCATTAACCTTCATGGCCCGACCCATGCTCTTCATCTGTTACTATTAAACAGAGAGAAGAAGATTAAAGAGAACTCAAGCTGTGAGAGTGACATAATAAATAGAAATGATTTTCAGCTATAACGAAATTCCAAGTTCGTTTGAGAGAGAATTTAAACCTGAAAAACAAATTTTACATTGCAATTAAAAAAGGAAATGTTAATTTATAACGAACGGATTTTTGAAAGAAAACTTGAGTCTAAAACCCCTACTCTACAACTTATGACAGCACGAAAACGAGAATAAGTTAAAGATAATAATTAACTAAAGAAAACTTTGAGAAAGTTATATACCTTAAACAGTTAGTTGCAATATGTACAAAGTATTTCAGCAGTGCTTTAAGTGCATAATTAATTAGTTATTAAGAACTTAACTACTTTGAAAAAACAGCGCATAGACAGCGCATAGAAAAGGAACAAGCTTAGCCATCTTCTGTTCCTAGGTACCACAAAAGACGCTCAAAGTTACAAAGAAAAGTAAGAGTTAAAACCCGCATAAATGTTAACAGACAAACCAATGCTTAAAAGCTGAAAAGCTAAAAAACGACAGAGAAAAGGTACATGAAGTACAAACATTGAACTTATAAAACCTAGAACCCAAAAACAAGGAAGAGAGCTTACCTCTTGTGTTACAAAAACTTTTCTCCTCACAAGAGGAGAACATGGCTGACCTCTTCCGCCACTCCCTAGACGCTGGGGGGCAGTGAGGGTGGGGCTGATGGCCTCCTCATACAGCAAGAAACCAACGCGCGGAGATTTTAACCAGAGAAAAAAATATATAAACTTAAGACTGTGGATCTGTATGATCAGAATGAGCAGAATTAACTCTCCAGAATACATGAGAAATATTATAAAATACACGAGCAGTTTATTTAATAATCTTTGCATGTATTAAATCACCTTAGTGAGCTTCTATAGATTAATCAGAATCTTATTAATTTTAATGTTGGTTTTACTATTTTTAGTATAGCTATCCTAGTGATGAATAACTAGTTTTCTTTTTTATTTGATTTTATTTTCTTTTATAAACAGATTTTTAAGCTTTTTTTGTGATTTTGTTTATATTATTTAATTTTTTTGTTTTAATAGGACCGTCATATCCATAGCACTAAGGTTCCTTTAGGTAGTTAATAGGCATCCTCTAGCCAACTTCCTTACGGCTTTGATTGGTCAGAATCATATTATTAACTGTGTAGAAAATTAAAGCAGATCTGCCAACCTTACTCTATTATTCAGAATAATTTTTCTTAAAGTTCTTTTGATGAAAGAAGAAGGAATTTTGTTCTCTAGAAAACTTTCTAATAGTATATTAATGTGGTAATTGAAGTCCAAATTGTTGCTGCAAATTCTTGAAATTCTTAGGACCTGAGAAATTAGTACATTCTCAATTACTTTGGTTGAAATGTTATTATTCCAGTGTAGATATTTAATTACTTTGAAAGGAAAATTAACTCTTTTATCAAAGAGGCTAATAGATGGGTTACCTCTGTTGAGCTTAATGCTTAAGTCTAGGAACTCAAGTTCCTGATTACTGTGGTTGGTTTTACATAAGTTAAGAGAGCTAGGATAGATATTATCAAAATCACTCTCTATAACTTCGGAATTATTGATACACAGCAGATCATCAATATATCTAAAAGTGTAAAGGTAGTTATCTGAGCAGGTGGGGTGATTTTTAATGAATTTATATTCCTTAAAGAACAGGAATAGATTAGCGATATTCGTGGACGTTGATGTTCCCATTGGAATACCGTTCACTTGCTTATAGAGAGTATTATTATATAAGATATGGTTATTTTTTATGCAGCAATTGAGATAAGAGTTCCAAGTTCCTACATCAACAAATTGGTTAAGTTTAAATTCTGCATACAGCTCTTTAAAGGTAGTGATTATATCTGATAGAGGCAGATTAGTATATAGGTTTTCAAAATCATAACTATTAATATCTAGGGGACACACTTTGAGTATAGTAGAAATTACTTCTGCATTATTATTAATTATCCAAAAATCTCTGTACATCAAGTTAGAACAGTTTCTCTCTTCCTTGTTTTTGGGTTCTAGGTTTTATAAGTTCAATGTTTGTACTTCATGTACCTTTTCTCTGTCGTTTTTTAGCTTTTCAGCTTTTAAGCATTGGTTTGTCTGTTAACATTTATGCGGGTTTTAACTCTTACTTTTCTTTGTAACTTTGAGCGTCTTTTGTGGTACCTAGGAACAGAAGATGGCTAAGCTTGTTCCTTTTCTATGCGCTGTCTATGCGCTGTTTTTTCAAAGTAGTTAAGTTCTTAATAACTAATTAATTATGCACTTAAAGCACTGCTGAAATACTTTGTACATATTGCAACTAACTGTTTAAGGTATATAACTTTCACAAAGTTTTCTTTAGTTAATTATTATCTTTAACTTATTCTCGTTTTCGTGCTGTCATAAGTTGTAGAGTAGGGGTTTTAGACTCAAGTTTTCTTTCAAAAATCTGTTCGTTATAAATTAACATTTCCTTTTTTAATTGCAATGTAAAATTTGGATTTCTTTTGCATTGTTTTTCAGGTTTAAATTCTCTCTCAAACGAACTTGGAATTTCGTTATAGCTGAAAATCATTTCTAATTATTATGTCACTCTCACAGCTTGAGTTCTCTTTAATCTTCTTCTCTCTGTTTAATAGTAACAGATGAAGAGCATGGGTCGTGCCATGAAGGTTAATGGATGCAAGCGAAATTGTTAACTAGTGCTAGGTCATGCTACTCTACGGAGGACATGACTTATATATATATTTTTTAAACTATTTTAGGTGGGAATGTTACTTGCATCTATGGCCTTGCAGAAACCCATTTCCAACTAGGTCTTTGTGGAAGTGAGAAAATGCAGAGTTTTTGCTGGTCCTTGATAAAGCCAAGGCTCAGTATTCTCGACACCTTCTACATTCAGTTGTTTTATTTTATTTTTTTATCTTTTCTCCTTTTACTCACACAGGTAGATACATAACCTTTTCTATGTTGTACTAGGTGTGAGTCAAAATTATATATGTATTTTTTTGCTTAGGTATCTTCTTTATAGTATATATATATATATATATATATATATATATATTCTATAAAGAAGATACCTAAGCAAAAAAATACATATATAATTTTTTTTTGACTCACACCTAGTACAACATAGAAAAGGTTATGTATCTACCTGTGTGAGTAAAAGGAGAAAAGATAAAAAAATAAAATAAAACAACTGAATGTAGAAGGTGTCGAGAATACTGAGCCTTGGCTTTATCAAGGACCAGCAAAAACTCTGCATTTTCTCACTTCCACAAAGACCTAGTTGGAAATGGGTTTCTGCAAGGCCATAGATGCAAGTAACATTCCCACCTAAAATAGTTTAAAAAATATATATATAAGTCATGTCCTCCGTAGAGTAGCATGACCTAGCACTAGTTAACAATTTCGCTTGCATCCATTAACCTTCCTGGCCCGACCCATGCTCTTCATCTGTTACTATTAAACAGAGAGAAGAAGATTAAAGAGAACTCAAGCTGTGAGAGTGACATAATAATTAGAAATGATTTTCAGCTATAACGAAATTCCAAGTTCGTTTGAGAGAGAATTTAAACCTGAAAAACAATGCAAAAGAAATCCAAATTTTACATTGCAATTAAAAAAGGAAATGTTAATTTATAACGAACAGATTTTTGAAAGAAAACTTGAGTCTAAAACCCCCTACTCTACAACTTATGACAGCACGAAAACGAGGATAAGTTAAAGATAATAATTAACTAAAGAAAACTTTGTGAAAGTTATATACCTTAAACAGTTAGTTGCAATATGTACAAAGTATTTCAGCAGTGCTTTAAGTGCATAATTAATTAGTTATTAAGAACTTAACTACTTTGAAAAAACAGCGCATAGACAGCGCATAGAAAAGGAACAGGCTAAGCCATCTTCTGTTCCTAGGTACCCCAAAAGACGCTCAAAGTTACAAAGAAAAGAAAGAGTTAAAACCCGCAAAAATGTTAACAGACAAACCAATGCCTAAAAGCTGAAAAGCTAAAAAACGACAGAGAAAAGGTACATGAAGTACAAACATTGAACTAATAAAAATTAGAACCCAAAAACAAGGAAGAGAGCTTACCTCTTGTGTGACAAAAACTTTTCTCCTCACAAGAGAAGAACATGGCTGACCTCTTCCGCCACTCCCTAGACGCTGGGGGGCAGTGAGGGTGGGGCTGATGGCCTCCTCATACAGCAAGAAACCAACGCGCGGAGATTTTAACCAGAGAAAAAAATATATAAACTTAAGACTGTGGATCTGTATGATCAGAAAGAGCAGAAATAACTCTCCAGAATACATGAGAAATATTATAAAATACACGAGCAGTTTATTTAATAATCTTTGCATGTATTAAATCACCTTAGTGAGCTTCTATAGATTAATCAGAATCTTATTAATTTTAATGTTGGTTTTACTATTTTTAGTATAGCTATCCTAGTGATGAATAACTAGTTTTCTTTTTTATTTGTTTTTATTTTCTTTTATAAACAGATTTTTAAGCTTTTTTGTGATTTTGTTTATATTATTTAATTTTTTGTTTTAATAGGACCGTCATATCCATAGCACTAAGGTTCCTTTAGGTAGTTAATAGGCATCCTCTAGCCAGCTTCCTTACGGCTTTGATTGGTCAGAATCATATTATTAACTGTGTAGAAAATTAAAGCAGATCTGCCAACCTTACTCTATTATTCAGAATAATTTTTCTTAAAGTTCTTTTGATGAAAGAAGAAGGAATTTCGTTCTCTAGAAAACTTTCTAATAGTATATTAATGTGGTAATTGAAGTCCAAATTGTTGCTGCAAATTCTTGAAATTCTTAGGACCTGAGAAATTAGTACATTCTCAATTACTTTGGTTGAAATGTTATTATTCCAGTGTAGATATTTAATTACTTTGAAAGGAAAATTAACTCTTTTATCATAGAGGCTAATAGATGGGTTACCTCTGTTGAGCTTAATGCTTAAGTCTAGGAACTCAAGTTCCTGATTACTGTGGTTGGTTTTACATAAGTTAAAAGAGCTAGGATAGATATTATCAAAATCACTCTCTATAACTTCTGAATTATTGATACACAGCAGATCATCAATATATCTAAAAGTGTAAAGGTAGTTATCTGAGCAGGTGGGGTGATTTTTAATGAATTTATATTCCTTAAAGAACAGGAATAGATTAGCGATATTCGTGGACGTTGATGTTCCCATTGGAATACCGTTCACTTGCTTATAGAGAGTATTATTATATAAGATATGGTTATTTTTTATGCAGCAATTGAGATAAGAGTTCCAAGTTCCTACATCAACAAATTGGTTAAGTTTAAATTCTGCATACAGCTCTTTAAAGGTAGTGATTATATCTGATAGAGGCAGATTAGTATATAGGTTTTCAAAATCATAACTATTAATATCTAGGGGACAAACTTTGAGTATAGTAGAAATTACTTCTGCATTATTATTAATTATCCAAAAATCTCTGTACATCAAGTTAGAACAGTTTCTAATGTGTTTCAAAACCTTCTTTAAGACATCTTCAAAAGCAAGATCTATTTTCTTTTTATGACTCCTTACTCCACTAGCTATGAACCTGAACTTCACATGATCCTTATGAAACTTAACCGTTGCAAAAAGAAATGGAAATTCAGGCTCATATCTTCTAGTTTGTGGAATTTTAAGTTTCTTGAAGAATGCCTTAAACCGATTTTCTAACTGCTTGGTAGAATAACTTACGGGCTCGTATGTTACTCTATTATTGAGTTCCATAGTTAACAATTCAAAATAGAACTTCTTACAGATAATTGCAAAATTATTGCTAGCTTTATCCGTAGTGGTAAAAATAAATTGGTCTTGTAGTTTGGAGAGTGACCTTTTAGCTTCTCCAGAGAAAAAGAGATTTCTGTCGAAACAAAAGTCCAGACCTGCCAACTCACCGGTGAAGCTATTGATTATATCATATTTCCATTCTGCGAAGGCCTCAATAGGCTGATTGTACGTTAAACTGGTTTTTACGATGTACTTATTTACATCTTGAGTGAAGCTCTCAAGAATCCTTTCTTTGGAAATTGTGAAGGAAGGTCTGAATTTAGAGCCATACTCTAATAAATTCCTAAGCTTTTCATTTTCAACAAAACTCAAGTTTCCGGTGATAATATGGTTGTAATTCTTATCATAGTGAACTGTTTCTTTATGTTCATCACAAGAACAAGTAGTAATTACAGGAATGTAGCTCGAAGAGTTAAGTTTGTAGTTATTAACTATTGACCCTAAGGTCTTAACATATTTAAAACTTACAATAGACTGGTGCCTGTGGATGGGAAAAAAATTGCATTATTGTAGAACAGCTTCCTTACATTGAGATTATCGTAGGCTTTATTTAGGAACCTGATGGTAACAAAATTACTGGAAAATTCTTTAAGAGAAATTTTATCTTTAAGAATATGTTTAAGAATGTCCAGAACCAAAGCAAAAACATGCTTATCAACATGGTCAGCAGTTTCATTCCAGAATTTGAAAAAACATTTAAGGACGGAGTGCTTGGTGCGTAACATCACAGCCTCTCCTTGACAAATGTCAACCCCGCCTTCTCGTGGTACATCCTGTTCCCACTAAAGGGGCTCTAGCGAGCGCCAATAGCGGTATAACTATACCATCGGGATTAGAGGAAATGCTATCCCACACTCACCAACCCGCTTGGCCAGCGTGGTGACTTATGGCCAAACCCCTCCAAAATGACACCACAACTTAAATCTTGGCCCTCAGTCTCCGGCAGCTGGAATGTACCTGGCCAAGGCAGCGGCCAGTGCGACATGAAGGCAGAGGGTGCTAAGAATTCCCGGGAGAACCGGACTAGGCTGCCATTTGATGCTGACCTTGGCTACGTATAATGGACGCTCCCTATCTTCTGATTCAAGGCTTCTTGAATTGGAAGAGGAACTACAAAGGATCAACTGGGACATTGTCGGACTAAGTGAGGTAAGGAGAAAAGGAGAGGATCTCATTGAACTGAAAAGTGGACATCTCTTCTAATATCGTGGGACTGATACTGGCAGAACTAGTGATGTTGGATTTATAATAAACAAGAAACTGAAGGATAAAGTTGTAGAAGTTGAAAGTTCCTCTGACAGAGCTGCACGACTTGTTATCCAACTCTCGAGAAGATACCAGACTCAGATTATTCAAACTTATGCACAAAAAAGTCATCCTGAAGAAGAAATTGAAGAATTTTATGAGGAAATTCGTCATCTAAATAATAAAGGTAAGCAGCACTTGAAGATAATTATGGGAGATTTCAATGCAAAAATAGGGCAACGGCAACAGAATGAAACTTCAGTAGGTAAATTCGGTCACGGCAACAGAAACCGGCGTGGAAATACTCTCGTAGAGTTTGCAGAGGCAGAAGGGTTTTTCATCTTGAACTCCTTTTTCAAGAAAAAGCCACACAGGAAATGGAGACATCCAAATGGGACGACAAGTGAAATTGATTTTATTATGTGTAACAAAAAATTTGTCATAGAAGACTGCAGTGTGCTAAACAAGTTCAACACAGGTAGTGACCATAGATTGGTGAGATGTAAGATTCACCTCAACACTAAACTCGAACGTAGCAAGCTCATAAGACAAACAAAATGTATTGACATAACCAACCTTAAAAAACACCATAATACCTTCAAGTTGGAACTGAAGAACAGGTTCTCTGCTTTAGAAGGCCTAACATCGGAAGAAGTGGATATTTCTGAAGTTAACAGAAAAGTAACCAAAGCTCTTATGGGAAACAACAACAAAATTAGCTGGGTCTAAGAACAAGTTGCATGTGAACAAATTATCGGGAAAACCCAAAATGTTGATGCAAAAAAGAAGAGAGATGAGGACAACTAAAGAAGATGTGACTTCCAAAGTGGAATATATAGAGCTATGCAAGACAGTAAGAAAAAGTATCACTGAAGACGTAAGGAAATTCAACTGTCAACTAGTAAGAAAAGCAATTGAAAACAACCAAAGCCTAAAGATAGCAAAGGGACATCCCAGTAAGGGAAGAAAACAGATCATGGCGCTGAGAAAAGAAGATGGTTCTGTAACAAGAAATAGAGGCGAAATTTTGACAAGAGTGAAAGATTTCTACTCCAAATTATATGAAAGGGATGATACATGTACTCCAGACATCATGAAAGGTACCAGTACCGGAGTTCTTCCAGTCCTCTCAGCAGAAGTTGCAGATGCAATCAAGAACATGAAGTGGGGAAAAGCTCCAGGAGAAGATGGAATTACTGAAGACATCATACAAGAAGCAAGTGGAGAAATCGAAACAGTACTCGCCCAAATTTTCACTCGATGCCTTAATGAAGGGAAGATTCCCGAGGATTGGAACAACGCTACAATGATCTTGCTACATAAAAAAGGTGACATTGAGGATCTCAGGAACTACAGACCTATCAGCCTCCTATCAGTGGTTTATAAAATCTTCACTAAAGTTCTTTCACACCGCTTAAAGGTGACACTGGACATGGCTCAACCGAGAGAACAAGCTGGATTCAGGAGTGGCTACAGCACAATAGATCATATCCACGTACTGAGAGAACTAATTGAAAGAGCGAGGGAATATGAACTTCCATTGTGCATGGCTTTTATCGATTATGAAAAAGCCTTTGATTAGGTGAAACCATCAACAGTTACAATGGCCCTGAAATCCTGCGGTATTGAAGATGCATGCATTACTATTATTAATAACATCTATGAAAATGCAAGTGCAAAGATTCGGCTGTTTGAGAATACAGCACACATAAAAGTTGGAAAGGGAGTGAGACAAGGTGACACCATATCTCCGAAGCTCTTTAACGCTACATTGGAGGGTGTCTTTCAGTCGCTGAGCTGGGAAAACAAGGGGATAAAGATTAATGGAGATTATTTAACTCACCTTCGTTTTGCTGATGACGTAGTCATTTTTGCAACTATCCCATCAGAGCTGCAGAGTATGATCCAGGAACTTGCTGACAAGAGTAAAGAAGTGGGATTAAAAATGAACTTTCAGAAGACAAAAGTGATGTTCAATGCTTTTTCAAGAAATGAAGATTTATCGATTGATGGAGAAAAGCTGGAGATAACAGACACATACGTTTATCTTGGATAGCAGATATCAAGTGAGGGTCACATTGATGAAGAAATTAATCGGCGTACAAAACTTGCCTGGAGAGCTTTTGGAAGAAACAGCATACTTTTCAAGAGCAATATACCATTATGTCTTAAAAGAAAAGTGTTTGATAAATGCATCCTTCCAGTGCTTACGTATGGTGCAGAGGCGTGGACCTTAATTAAAAGAGACATACAAGGGCTGCAGACAACTCAAAGCAGCATGGAGAGGTGCATGCTTGATGTAACCAGGAGAGATAAGAAGAGGAACTCGTGGATCCGAAAAATGACAAGAGTGGAAGACATCATGATCAGAGTTAAATCCCTGAAATGGCAATGGGCTGGAAATACTGCCAGAAGGACAGACCATCGATGGACAGCCGAAATTTTAGATTGGATTCCAAGGGACAGGAAAAGACCCAGAAGAAAACACATGGGAGATGGGTGGATGAAATTCGAAAGTATGCAGGAGTGACGTGGAGGAGACTGGCACAAGACAGACCGTTGTGGAGGAAACTTGGGGAGACCTTTGTCCAGCAGTGGATTGATAATGGTTGACAATAATGATATATATATGTGAAATTCGAAAGCATGCGGGAGGAGACAGGCGCAAGACAGACAGACCGTTGTGGAAGAAACTTGGGGAGACCTTCATCCAGCAGTAGATTGATAATGGTTAATGATGATGATATATACATGTGTGTTAGAAATTAAACCACTCGTTTTAAAATTAACTGCCGAGGAGGGGATGCACTTCGATTCTACTCTTGCCAAAATCTTATTTATCTGTATTCCTGTGAAGGCAGTTCAGATTCTTATGAATTTCTTTTCTCTGCATTTCATCGAAATGCTCAAACCAACAAATGCGATCGAAATTCAACTACAGGATTATTAATACGGCAAGCGGAATAGCCTGAACTGTCTACTTTTACTGTTCAACACGTAAGAAAATACATATTTCTTTTTCACAGAGGAATGTTTCTTCCATAATTTCCAGAATTCAACTGCTTTGCAAATCTGCAAATCTAGTTTTTACATATAAATTATATTTTAAAAGTACAAAATTCTGCAAAGTGGTGATATTAAATTAATTTAGGCATTCAATTTTTTTGCGATTTTAACCCTTCTTAACAAAGGTAAAAAAATCTCTCTCGAAATTAAATGGAAAATATTCTGAAAAATTTCATAGCAAATATTCTGATTAAAATAAAACAAATTAGGTAAATTTAAACTCCGAATAATAGAAAAAAAAAAAACCTTCATAAATCATTTAGAAAGTATTATCAAATACTACAAAGGAATGCTACGGATTTACGGCAGACATATTTAGCAAATTCTAACAACTCCACTAAAGACAAAAAAGTATGTCGAACTTTTGCAACCAATTACTTCCATTACTTCTTATACAAATGAGTGTTTTGATTTACGACGTTGAATTATGACACAACCTAGGTGAATGAATTAGCGTTGTAAACCGGGGAAGACTGTGCCCACGGGGCAAAATGAAAATGCCCGAGTGCGTAATTTGTGTTTCAAGACATAAAAAACTGGGAGGTCACTGGCCGATAACACCTTGGCAGCCACACCTAGCTGGTCGAAACATGATATTAATTCTCTTTTTCATCCAGCAATTTGCATAAAAATGTGACGTTAGCAACTTTTCGTTTCTTCTTAGGGTGAGAATCTTGTATCGTAATAAACGAAATGAAATAATAATACTTAATAACAAAGTAATGTTCGGAACGTTCACCACTTCGTCGTAAGTGAAATACCTGGATTAATCAATGCAGAGGAAGCTTGACATTACAAACAAAGTGAAACAACGGATCCCAGAAATAATTACAAACTTAAAATAACATCCATCACCTCAAACAAGCAGTTGAATCCTCACATATATCATTACATGGAGATTTTCACAAAGCAGGTGCAACAAAGATAACAGGAACAACAAGGCCTTGCTTGCTTCTCATATAATACTTCAAGGAGTCCTGTGGTCCGACACATGAATAAAGAAATCTTTCTGGATAAACACAAGACATACTTTTGGGAAACATTCAAGGGTCACACATAGCTAGGCGGTAGACGCATGTTTGTTCCGAACTCTGATCCCATCAACTCATGACCTTTGCCCTATGCATGCTATCAATGAAAATGCCGCAAACCTTAATCTCCTTCACCCTTGCTCTCTATTTTTCTTTCTTTCGTTTGCTTTTCGTTGCAGACGATCCCGCTTGTTTCTGTGCCTGACCTGAATATCTTATGGTATCACATACCGATATAAATATTAATTCTATTTGAAAGTGTTGTTTATGAAAAGGGTCGATGCAGTACTTGAAAAGATTTGCCCAACTTATTCGATGCCTTTTTGATAGTGGCACTTCAACAAAAATCACCGAAAGAAAATAAAGTGGCAGCGAAAGCAAGAGAGAAAAAGTGTGTGTGTGTGTGTGTGTGTGTGCGAGAGAGAGAAACTGAGCGGCACGAAAAATGGAGCCAATAAATTAGAGTGAGAAAGATAGAAACAGAAAAGGGAAGTATAGAGAATGGAGAGACAGGGCGAGAAAAGTTATGGCAGAAACGGGAAGACATGGTCACAAGGTGAAGGGAAACAGTGACAGCGAGACTGAGATCGAGCGAATGAAAGTGAGAAAGAATAAATTAGAAAACAAGAGGCAGTGAGAGGAGAGCCAGCAAGCTCCTCTCACTCTACCTCTTTATTGTTCTTTCTGTGTTAAACAAAGATTTAGGAGTGAGAGGGAACGAATGAGAGATAAAAACGAGAGAAAGGAAAAGAGCTGGGGGGGGATTATAGGTGTCATCACAGAAAATGAGACACAGGGCAAGCGAACGAATAAGTGATAATGTGAGGGAATAAAAAGAGGGGTGTAGGTAAATTGCAGCTGAATAATCCCCTTCAATCCTCAAAGGTTCTAGGTCATTGCAACCCCACAGGAAAATTGCGGCGATGAGATCGTTATCTTCTTCCCTCCCCCCCCTCTCCCATGGCCTCTGGATTACTGATTGTAACCAAATTTGTAATTGGGAGATAAAGCATACCAAACTACTATAAATACTTCTTTCAAACACTGTTCCTAGTGGCCAGGGCCGCGGATGGCCTAGTGGGCAACGTTCGTGACTGCCATGGAAAGGACCTCAGGTTCGATCCCAGACAGGTACGAACGCTCGATCCACTAAATATCCGCCGTGCGTCGGATAGGCACGTTAAGCCGTCGGACTCCGGGTACTGGGCCCCACCGGTAATAAATAAGGGCGTCTTCCTCCCCTTTCTAATTCGCTTCCGTGTCACTTTCCTATCGGGCACTGTAGCCCCTCCTAGCTTCCTATTTCTAAGGGTTGTTCTCCTAGCTTCCTATTTCTAAGGGTTGTTTAAGACCTGGGGTCAGACACTCCCTTCTTAAAATCCTCTACATATGATCATGATCCTAGTGGCCAACATTCGTGACTGCTACGGAGAGGTCCCGGGTTCGATCCCAGAAGGTACGAACGCTGGAACCACTAAATATCCGCCGTGCGTCAGATGGGCACGTTAAGCCGTCTGAGTCCAGGTACTGGCCCCCGCGGTTATAAATAAGGGCGTCTTCCTCCCTCTTTCTACCTAGCTTCCGTGTAACTTTCCTGTCGGGCACTCTAGCCCAAATCTCCTAGCTTTCTACTTCGAAAGGGTTGTTTAAGACCTGGGGTCAGACACTTCCTTCCTAAAATCCTCTACATCTGATCTGATCTATTGCTTGTCTATTTAAGAGGTTGTACGATGGAAGTAAGTCGTATATTTTCAGGAAAACGCAAATATTTGTTGTTAGCAGGTGGGTACCAGAAGAAAAGTATTTTAAAAAGTGAGGAATGCTACTAGCCGTGCAAAGTGAAATGTTATCGTGCAAAATTATTGAATAAATCGTTGGAGATGGCGATATTATTTCGCGAAGTGACTGAATACTCACACAAAAAAGATTGGAATGCCCTCAACAGAAAGTTTATTAGTAAGTACTGGAAATCGGCAAGCTTTATACACACATTTTTATTAAGCAAAATATATCTTTAAAATTTTCATTAAATACTGAAAATTAAATAGCGTTGCGCATGATTCAAGCATTTTTAAAATAATAGAAGATCCGCATTCAAAACAACTTTCCTCTTCAGTACCGGTGAGGCAAAAGTATTTTTATTCCTCTTGTAGCAACCGAAGAAGAGAGTTCAGTGCCTTCAAATGCGTATTTTTATTTATTTATTTTAGCATGCGTGAAAAAAAGTTTCATTAGATTGCATAACTTTGATTACAGCAATAAAGGAACACACTGGGTACAGCATAAAAATATATTTATTTTAGAAACAGTTTAGTTTCATTACTACAAAGATATAGGTTATTATGTTGTTGTTTTTTGCTTTTTGTTAACTGAATTGCAACGTTGCATTCGCTTTTCCTGATTGTATAATAAAAAAAAAAAAAAATGGAAGTTTTAAATGTTTTAGCCGCAATTTACCTATGGGATTAGAAGACCACTCACGACTCTCCCCGCAATTTACCGTAAAAGAATTATGATAATTATCTGCGATTGTGTACTTTCCTTACAACACAATTCTGCCAACGGCTATAATGGTAATTACCACCGTATTCACATGAGCGTCAACTGAAACGTGCTTCTAGCCTTCCAGATCTTCCACGTGACGCGGGCAGAAATCTCCTGCATTTCATGTCGCCACAGGATCGGTCTATTACCGACAGCGAATCTCTAACAACCACGTACTTCGAAGGACCAAAGTAGCGATGAGCTCGGACGGGCTCAGAATTCATTAGCTACCGAAAACCCGGGCCCGGAATTGCACGTCTTGAATTTCATTACTTTAATTCAACACGAGTAATTCCGAGCCCGGTTGAATTACACGTGTTGAATTTCATTGTGGATTTGTTACCATGGTGGAAGGATTTTCAATTTCCTAAGCTAGCTGCCATTGCAAGACAAATTTTGCTTAGCAAGACTTGCATAATGCATTGTCCAAAGCTATGGCCCAAGCAAGGATTAGTTAAGGAGGTCTGGTATCGAAAAACTGGGAAAAAAATCACATTCCCATTTTTAGCACGTCTTTTGTAAAAAAAAAGATCGTGCTTATGTTACCGGTTTGTTCGTCCGTCCGTACCCACGATATCTCTGCAACTATTAGTCCGATTTGAAAAATTCTTTTTGCATTGGGAAGCTTGAAATATGCGAATGATGATCCTTTACTTTTTTTTTTTTACGATGTACAATTTTGCCGTTAGAGGGCGTAAATGCAGATGTCGAATTCAAAAATACGTTTTATTCCACATATTTGCTTCTAAACATTCGATTGAAAAAATTCTTTTATCTTTCGATCCCATTTATGTCGAAGAGTATTTTAGGTAAAGCTACTTTTTCAAATTACGCATAGATTTTCCGCTAGGGGGCGTAAAAGTAAATTACATTTTCCCCAATAACTCTTCTTGTAAAACTCCGATTTGAAAACATTTTTCTTCAGCGGATACATCTTCTGATGGAAATTTTTTTGCACATAATTTCAAATCTTTGGTAAAGAATTCTTAGCCACCAGGGGCGTAAGTGTTAATTTTTGCTTTTGATGTATTTGCCATTAAATCTGAGCTTGTAAAATATCGATTGAAAAAATTCTTGCGTTGGCTGATGCCACTCACATCGATAAACATTTTCGGAATTTTGTCTTCTTAAAATATTCCACAGTTTCTCCGCCAGGGGCCGTAGATGTACATCTTATTTTTGGCAATATCTACTTCTAAGAGTCCGATTTGAAAAAATCCTTCTTTGTTGGATAGTGTTTCACGTGTGACATGTTTTTCATATAATTTCAAAATTTTCAATTAGTTCATAGACTTTCCGCTAGGGGGCGTAATGGTAAATTGAATTTCCCTGTATCTCTGCTTCTAAATCTCAGATTTGAAAAATTCTTTCTGCACCGGATACAGCTCTTGATGGGAAATCCTTTGCACACAATTTCTAATTTTTGAAAAAATGGTTTGGCCACCAGGTGGAGTAAATCTCAATTTCCGCTTCTGATGTATTTGCAGCAAAATATGAGCTTCTAAAATCTCGATTGAAAAAAACTGGTTTGTTCACCGATACTACTCATGTCGACAAACCTTTAAGGAACATTTTATTTTTGAAATAATGCATGGCTTCTACGCCAGGGGGAGTAGATGTATATCTTATTTTTGTCAGTATCTCTACTTCTAGGAGTCAGACTTGAAAAATTCCTTCTTTGTTGGATAGTGTTTCCGATGCGAAATGTTTTTCCTATAAACTCAAATTTTCAAGTAAATCAGACTTTCCGCTAGGGAGCACAAAGGTAAATTGCGTTTTCTGCGTTATTTCTGCTTCGAAAACTCAGATTTGAAAAATTCTTCCTGTGTCGCATACAAGACCTGATGGAAAATATTTTTCACATAATTTCTAATGTTTGGTAAAGAATGGTTTGACCACCAGGGGGCATAAGTGTTAATTTTTGCTTCTGATGTATTTGTAGCAATCTGGGCTCCTGAAAACTCGACTAAATTTTTTTTTTCTTGGACCGATAGTGCTCATACGGAAAAACTTTTTGAGAACACTTTCTTCCTAAAATAATGCATGGTTTTCCCACCAGGGGACGTAAAGTCAAATCTTATTTTTGTCGATATCTCTGTTTCTAAGAGTCCGATTTGAAAACTTCTATGTTGGAGAACGTTTCTGGTGCGAAATGTTTCTCATATAAATTCATGTTTTTCTTAACGCACAAGTCTGCAACCAAAAGGCATAAGCTCACAATTCCGTTTACAGCAATATCTGAGAGATTAAAAACCCGATTGAAAAACTTATTTATTCAGTCAGATACTATTGTTTTCCATACCGGTTCCATTGGCTTTGAATAGCTTTTATAAATTTAATTTGCGTCAGAACGGATTCAAAAGACGTGCTTATTACACCCGAAAATTCGGTGTCATCTTTCTTGTTTGTATTTTATTCAAAATCAGTAATCTTATCTTTAAAATGATGTATTAATTTCCAAAATTGTGCAGTTAGAAGTATTATTTATTTTTTAAATTTCCTCACTCCCGCGATTTTGGGGGTGACGGTTTTTAGTGCAGCAGGTCGAGTTTTAGAGAAAAAGAGATCAAGTTGAAACGCTGAGGCATTAGATGCCATTCTCTCTCTCTCTTTTTTCATGATTAACTTCATCTGGAAACTGCACACACATATGATAATATTGTGATTATTATACTATTAAGCGCAAAACTTTGTTAATGTTACAAAATGCAGAATAATCTGGTCTGGAACGCATTTACGCTCTTTTTTTTTTTTTTTAACTTTGGAAATTTCCCTACTTGCTTTTTTTTTTTTTTTATATTGTACTACATCACTCGAAACTACCTTTACCAATTAGCATATATGTAAATTATATTGCAAAGATTAGTTTTCTAGAGTCAAAATTTCAAACACTTGCAACTGTCTGTACACGGCTTTGTATGTTTTATAATGCAGTTTATTCAAAATAAAAGTAAATTTAGAAATCAAAAGGAAATAACGAATGGATTTTTTTTTCTAAACGATTTTCTTTTCTTCAGCTTTTACCAAAATTACTGATTCCCCTGATACTATCGAAGATTATTTAATATCAAATCCCCATTTTAGAACATTTGGCTTTATGCGTAGTATTTCTAAAAAACATTAATATTTTAAAGTGGATTAACTGAACTAAACTTTTTAAACTAATGATTTTTAAACTAATCCTTGCATGGGCCATATCTTTGGCCAGTGTATAATGCATAAATGTAAGCCTTGATAAGCAAAATTTTCCAAGAATCCGGGCCCGGGCTCATTTTAAGAAAACTGTACAATAATTGGTTCGATAGATGTTCCTTGTATTTATCAAACCTAAGCTTAACAACCCTGAGCTCCGCTCGAAATATTAAAACTCAAGAGTTAAATAAACCCTGCTGTTTCAGTCTGGGATAAAACATGATGCTGAAGAAATTTATTCATTCATTTATGTATTTTCGCTTTTCCGTTTATCTTTGAAAACTGTTATTTTGAATGTTAAAACATTAAACTCCAAGGGCAGTTAGAAGTTCGCCTCGTTTTGAGCTACATATAAATGTTTGGCGCGCCTTTTGCGCACGGGTGAAGGCCCGAGTCTACTGGGTGTAGCGACGATGTGGATTGTGGAGCACACGAGGTTGATGGCGTGCATTTGGCACGGAGCCACAGTGTGTTGTCAGGTGAGCAGAGGATGGAGGTCGATAAACGTGCTGTTGGGGTGCTATTACATCACTATTTTTTTAAAAAAAAAGGTAAAACGTGGCAGCAGCGAAAGAAATTTGTGCAGCTAAAGGCCATGAAACAGTGGAAGCAGCACTGCACGATACTATTCCGGCGTTTCTATACTGAGGACACCAATATCGAAAACAAGCCAAGGTCAGGATGACCAACTAACTAACACTCTGGTCGAAGCTGCGACAGCGAACCCCAGTACTAATACTTGATAAATGAGGTTGAATCTTCTTTTTTTTTTCTTTTTTTTTTTTTTTTTTATTGGAGGTTTAACGACCACCGTGAGCAACTCAATGGGCTATAAGCAGTCGCCCGTCCCTAATTTAGGGTCACTGGTTCCAGGGAAGGGAGAGAGCCAGTGCCATAAGACAAACCCAACATCCAGGCCTCACCGGGATTCCAACCCGGACCCCGTTCGGACGAATGATCAGAGGCCATCGCTTAGACCACTGCGCCACCGGGGCGGCGGTTGGATCTTCCCAATCCACCATTGTTCGTCATCTGTACCAGTGACCGCACAGTACAACAGCGGAATCGAGAGAATTTCAGCATACACAGCCTGTCGCATATTGGCATGAATGAGCCATAACAGCAAACGTTCCCTTCGTGTAACACGAGTATCTGCTAAAAACAGACAAATCTATCTGCAGTGGCCACCAGAGTTGGAAACGGATCAAAAATTTTGGACCCGGACGTGACATTATTGGATCCGACCGCGGCAAATCTGCTTTGAACGATAAATTCGAATATCTAGTCATCGCTGTTAATGCTGGATGAAGGTCTCCCCAAGTTTCTTCAACAACGGACTGTCTTGGGCTAGTCTCCTCCATCCACTCATGTCCCCCGTGGCTTTTTTTTTTATTTTTTATTTTTGGTTTTTTCCTGTCCCTTGGAATCCAGTCTAAAATTTCAGTTGTCCGTTCTCCTGGCAACATGTCCAGCCTATTGCCATTTCAGGGATTTCACTGTGATCATGATGTCTTCCACTCTTGTCATTTTCCTTATCCACGAGTTCCTCTTTTTTATCTTTTTTAGTTACACCAAGTATTCATCTTTCCATGCTTCTTTCTGCAGTTTTTGTATGTCCTTTTCAGTTAAGGTTCACGTCTCTGCTCCGTACGTAAGCACTGGAAGGATGCATTGATTAAACATTTATGACATAACGGCACATTGCTCTTAAAAATTGCACTGTTTCATCTAAAAGCTCTCCCCAACCAAGTTTCTATCGCCAATTAATTTCTTCATCAATCTGACCCTCGCTTGATATCTGCTACCCAAGGTAAATGTAGGAATTGGTTATCTCCAGCTTTTCCTCATCGATTGATAAATCTTCATTCCTTGTAAAGGAATGAAGGTTTATCAATCGTACATCAGTTTTTACAAATCTTCAGTGTAATGAAGATTTATCTTGGGTACATCAGTTTTGTCTTCTAAAAGTTCATTTTTAATTCCATTTTTCATCCTTCCCAGCAAGTTCCTGGATCACACTCTGCAACTCTGAAGTATTACTTCAAAAACCTCTGAAGGGTTCTTTGAAATATTTTTTCGTTTCAAAAATAAAATGGAAATAAAACAGGGTTAAAATTGGGTCAGGAACACCTTGACTCGACCCGTTTGACCAGCAAGAAATATTCAACCCGGTGACCCGTTTCCATCTCTGGTGGCCACGGGAGCGCCAAAACTAGACGACTAAAAAAAAAAAAAGGTCGCCTGGTCCAATTAATCATGTTTTCGGTTAACACACGCCGATGGAAGGGCCCGAATGGCGTCAATAGCACGAATTGATCGATTCTAGCTGCATAGCGCTAATTGTAAAAGCTGGTGGAGGTAATGCAATTGGTTTGGAATTTGTTTTCATGGAGACCATTGTGTTCCTTAATGCCTTTTGTCAAGATCGTTGTTGGATTTTTCAGTTTATTTGGTGTGGGATAGTGGGAGGTATTGCATGCTGAATGTTATTGCTTTTTTTTTTCCCCTGCGATACTCGTACCATCAAAATGAACTTACTTTTTCTCGCTGCCACCAGTTTAGATTGGGGGAAGGTCTAGACGTCTTATCCAGATCCGCTTTATTACAGAGAGGCGTGGTGGAAGACTTCCACCAAGCTGGTGTTGAAATGAGCTGAAGATATTTAACAAATAATAACGAACTTTATTATTCCCACTTAGGGTAGGATGAAGGCTGGTTTTTACACGCTTGCGATACAGATAGATATTTGACAGTACAAACAGCTTGAGCTGAACATGTAGTTATATGGTGCTTCCTTGATAGCACCTTTCAATTTCACAAGAGTTCAGTGATGTAAGGTTAAGGAGATGGAAAATATTTAATATTACGGAAGTAAGTAGTTAAAAATGATCAGGAAAAGGAGATGGAAATATTTAATATTACGGAAGGCATTGCTGCACTTTGGGAGTCCAGTAAGAGGGACAACTGCGCAGGGCCGGATTAAGGGCCCACCATTACCAAGGGCCCAGGAAGCATGCATGGGCAAGTGTGTGTGTGAGGTTTATAAAATAGTTTTACTTTTGTCTCGTATGATTTCCACTTGGTCAGAAACAGAGGCATTTCAAGGCAGTGACTCACCCAGGCTAAAGGTTTCATATCGTTGTTTACAGCAGTTTCAGCTTTTTACTAGCATCCACCCACACCTCCCATTCGCATTTGGAGCCGTTAATGATCTAAGTCCTCTGTGGCTTCACAGTGCACAACTAAAGATTTACTAATAAAAATATGCAACGCTAAATGATAAAAAAAAAAATCCACGACAAAATCTAGGAATCTTAAGCTTTTCACTCATGTTCTTATGAGAACAATGGAAAATACAGTGACTTATTATGAAGACTCTGCGGATAATATATTAATTTGACGAATGCACTACGTATTAATTATCACAATCATATTGCTACAGTTTCGTGTTTTAACGGACATCATAATGATTTCCCCGTCATAAGTTTTTTGGGGGCCCACTCAGATGTCTTAGCCTAGGGACCCACTAAGGCCTTAATCCGGCCCTGCAACTGCGCATCTAATATTTGTCCATATGTATTCGCCAGCGAGGTTTCTCGACCTTAATCCGATCAATCATGTCTGGGATGCTCTTGGGAGACGTGTTACTGCCCTCAACCTCACCTCACTCCGCACAACCTGGAGGAGTTTAGACAAGCTGTGTACGAACAATGGTCGTTGCTACCTACTGAGCATACCAACATCAACAGCCTAAAATATCGCTGTGAGGGATGACCACACTTCCTATTGAGCTGCTTTGGCTACTTCATTTTGACACCTTACTTTTCTCCTGGTTCTGCATGTGGTTATTTTTGTCGGAATGATGTGTTTTTCACGAAATGTTTAAGGATCTTTGTCTAACGTACGCCATCATACAGGTTTTCAACAGATTTCATTACGCATTCTTGTATATTTTTAATTATCGCGATTTTTGCTTTTTCCTTAATTTATGGAAACCAGTGTATATCAACATCAAACATTCTCAATCCACTTTTGGATGAATGTCTCTTCATCACTGTTGTGTTATGAGCAATTTTCCTTTATGTCACCCCGACATGCTTTTGAATTTCATCAACCTGTATCCCGCGTGGTCTTCTGGGTCATTTCCTGTTCCTTGGTATCCAGTGTCGCACTTCAACTATTCAAAGGTGGTCAGTTCTTCTAGCAATATGCCCAGCCCGTTGCCACTTGAGGGTCTTTACTTTTATCACGATGTCATTAATTCTTGTCATTTCTCTTATCCGTGAGTACCTCTTCCTATCTTTCTTCGTTACATCGAGTATGTACCTCTCCATATTTTTTTTCAGTTGTTTGCAGTCTCTGTATGTCTTCTTGAGTTAAGCTCCATTTCTCTGGCCCATAAGTAAAAACTTAGAAGGTTGCATTGATTCAAGACTTTTCTTTTAAAACACAAAATTAAATTGTTCTTGAAAATTGACCTGTTCCGACGTTAGCTTTCCATAGATCTATGAATACTAAAACGAAGTGTGGAGGAAAATATACATGGCAGTGTTCTAGGCTTCTTTCGTAGCATTGGTCCCTAAAATACGCAAGTTACCCACCCTCTTCTTATTTTTAGAAATCGTCAAATTCTAAATAAGAAGAGGGTTAAAACATTTAGAATGCTATAAAGCTAATATAAAATTTTTACTTCATCGAAAGACTATGGGCTCCAAGTTTCGGGAGCCAGAGTACTCCTCTGCCTCATGTTAGTTATTACGCTTCTGTTTCACGTCTTCTTAAAGCAGAGAGAGAGTTTCATTTCAACGTTTCAGAGTTCAGTTTTTCAACTGGATGACAAAAAGAATATAAGGTGGTGCTGATGGGGAAGAGACAGTAATTTGTCTCTTTAAATATACACTCACGGAAAAAAAAAAAAAAATCCCAACACCAAGAAGGGGTTAAGTTAGATAAACGACAGTTGGTAGGCGGTGAGAGTACATCTGTAAGATGAAGTCTATGCAAATTTCGCGCTCGGCGCATACGTGTGGCGCTAGTAGCGCCCCTCGAAACAGGCAAAGCAGGTTTGCTGTAAATACGCGCTGTAACGTTCGTGAGCGTTAGTTATCGTTGAGATTCGACGTAGTGTGTTGATGTTAGTCAAGAATGCCTTTAAGAAGACGAAGAAGCCATTATCAACAGCTCACGGAGTTTGAACGAGGTCGTGTAATAGGGCTACGAGAAGGTGGATTTTCTTTCCGCAATATTGCGGAACGACTTGGCAGGAATGTACCCACTGTGCATGATTGTTGGCAGCGCTGGTCAAGGGAAGGTACTGCCTCAAGAAGACCGGGTTCCGGCCGGCCACGTGGCACTACTGAGAGGGAAGACCGCCGTGTACGGCGTATGGCCGTGGCGCATCGTACTGCGTCTGCGGCAGCAATTCGAGCTGCAGTTGCCACCACAGTGACACAACAAACTGTTACAAATCGGTTACTTGAAGGTCAGCTCCGAGCCAGACGCCCTGTAGCGTGCATTCCACTTACTCCAAACCACTGCCGTTTGCGACGTCAGCGGTGTCAAGCTAGAGCTCATTGGAGGACGGAGTGGAGATCTGTTGTGTTTTCTGATGAAAGCCGGTTCTGCCTGGGTGCCAGTGATGGCCGTGTGTTGGTTAGGAGGAGGCCAGGTGAGCGCCTGCAACCAACCTGTCTGCGGCCGAGACACACTGGACCTACACCTGGAGTTATGGTCTGGGGAGCAATTTCCTATGACAGCAGAAGCACTCTCGTGGTTATCCCACGCACCCTGACGGCACAGTTGTACGTCGGTCTGGTGATTCAACCTGTTGTGCTGCCATTCATGAACAGCATTCCAGGGGTGTTTTCCAACAGGATAACGCTCGCCCGCATACCGCTGTTTTAACCAAACATGCTCTACAGAGTGTCGACATGTTGTCGTGGCCAGCTAGATCACCAGATCTTTCCCCAATCGAGCACGTATGGGACATCATTGGACGACAACTCCAGCGTCACCCCCAACCAGCATTAACAGTCCCTGTATTGACCGACCAAGTGCAACAGGCATGGAACTCCATCCCACAAACTGACATCCAGCACCTGTACGACACAATGCATGAACGTTTACGATGCATGAACGTTCATGAACGTTTACGATGCATGAACACAATGCATGAACGTTTTGTTGAATGCAAGCGCATTCAACATTCTGGCGGTTACACCGGTTATTAATGTACCAGCATTTCACATTTAAAATGGCTCTTCTCGCGCTTACATTAAGCTGTGATCTTGAAACCTTTAATCGATTAAATATGTTACCTATACAAATGTATTGCCGCCATTTCATTCCTCTACAACTATTTTTTCGTGGTGTTGGGATTTTTTTTTTCCGTCAGTGTATGTATTTCGAAAAATCAACTTTCAGATCTAAATTAAATTTGATTTTTTTTCTTTTAAGAAATCAAATATGGTTTCATTAAGTTTGCTAATTTGAATCTGTAGTATGGTTTGGAAATATCAAGAACAATCGATTATATCACGAGTCATTGCCCAGCTAAAACCCGAATGTTTTTGGGGTTTGTTTTTTTAATTGATAAAAAAAAGAAAAATCCCAGATTCGCGACCTAGGCGCATGCACATCTCTCTAAGGAATACTAGTCAATTTATGAAAATTATATAAATGAAATATATTTAGCTTATCTGGAAATAATAGTTAATCAATGGCCGACTGAAACACCAAAAAAGCTTTAATTACATCCGGCTTTTGAAGCATCTGTTTTTTTGTCCCTTTTTATGCCACACTTGCTTGCTTGCTTACCCCTCCCCTTCTTCACTTGCTTACTGCTTACCAATAACTGTGGCGAGATCAAACTTTTCATTTCCGGTATTCTTTACTTTTCCCACCTCCGCTCTCTTTTGCAATTTTTTTCGCTGGTCAGAAATTCCTTTTGAGCACTTTTTAACTGTCGGAATCAGATAACCCCCCCCCTATCGTACACTGACACAATCCGGGTTCGTGCTTTCAGCTCCAAACCAAGTACAAGAATGTCGTGGGCTGACGACTTCACGAGTTTGACAGCATGGCCCTTTTTTCCCCCTCCATCCTGGCTTTCCCATTATATTTTTTTCCCACCCTCATATCATTTTATTTTCCTTTTTTTCATTTGTCCTGCTACTGGTGTCAATGTCAGTCAATCATGAAACTGAGAAGAGGGAGGGGGTGGGAGAAGAATTCTATTTACATCCAACAGAAAAGAAAGAAAGTGGTATAAATCATGGTTCCCAACAGGAACTGTTCCATTGCAGAATTGAAAAACTACTGAAAAATGAGAAATAAATTGCTGCTTTTGAGATAAAGATTCGAACCGATTTCAACTTTTTTTTTCTCCGAACTATGTTTTTCCTCATTCATGGAATGCTTGCTCGGAGCAGTTCACCTTTTTTCCTTTCATAAACCGGATGTTCAACAACTAAGGCCTTTTACTGAGGATCTGAGGAGAAAAAAAGTACAAACAGATTTCGTTATCGATAAAACGCGGTCTTCAAAGCGGATTTTCATCGCTACCTAGCTCACACTGTACCGTAACACCGCCAAGAAGACGCAGTTAACAAGTCTTTTGGAAAAATGGGAAAAACGGACACGTTCGAACAACACATGGTTCAAACGTCTGTCATGCAATCCGTGTGTGGACACGATATCTCCACATCAGAGGGTCGGATTCGAAAAATTATTTCTGCATAGAATTGATCTCCTAATGAGGTGATCATTCATGTATTTTAAAATTTCTGATACATAATTTTCCCGTTATGCCGCAAAAAATTATGTTTCGCAAAGTTCCTAGTGGTTATAGAATAAGTATTCGCATTCTCGGGTGTCTAGAGAAGCGAGCGAGAAATGGAGGCATCGCGCTTCTCTAGACACCCAAGAATGTAGCTTATTGAGGACATGGAGCGATTTAGCGCATGAGGGGGGGGGGGGGGTTAGTTCAACATATTGCCGCTAGGGAAATAACGGTGCCACAGGCGCAAGAGAACAGACACTTGCGTGAATTTACTGGTTATAGACAGCACAAACGTTTCGGGACAAAATCTGCTCAATATGCTGGCCATCACAAGAAATAACATGCTGCAAACGAAAGAACGGCATGTGACACGGTTAATCGCAGCGAGTCGCGGTCGATATTGCCCATTGAAGTCTGATACTCATTTTTATACCTGAGAGAAAGCACGCATGCCGTTCCGATAACTCTTTCGGTATCCCCAAAGCAAGAACCCACAAAAACTAAGGTCCCGTGAGCAGGCCAGGGCTGCGGAAACACTCGAGAAATCATGCGTTCGTTGCCGATTAGACTGAACAATTCCTTCACTTCCGACCGACATGTGGAAGTACACCGTCTTGCATGAACACGGCAGTATCGAAACATTGCCGTTCCTATAAAACGGAAATAACATGTCGTAGAAGAGGGCAGTACCATTCACTGGTTATAGTGCACCTTACTGCGGGCCCTGGGGGGTGTGGTGGTTTCGAAGAAAAATGGTACAATACTGAAATCTGCTGTGAAACCACACCATACCGTCCACAGTTGGAAATGGGTCAAAAATTTTGCACCCGGACAAATCTGCTTTGAGCTATAAATTCGAATATATCATCATCATTGTCAATGATTATCAATTCACTGCTGGATGAAGGTCTCCCCAAGTTTCTTCCACAACTGTTTGTCTTGGGCCAGTCTCCTCCATCCACCCATCTCTCACGTCATCTTCTTGTTCTGGGTCTTTTCCGGTCCCTTGGAATCCAGCCTAAGATTTCGGATGTTCATCGGTGGTCCGTTCTACTGGCAATATGTGCACCCCATTGCCATTTTTGGGGATTTTACTCTGATCATGATGTCTTCCACTCTTGTCATTTTCCTTATTAAGGAGTTTTTATCTTTTTTTGGTTACAACAAGCATGCATCTCTTCATGCTTCTTACATTTACCTTGGGCAACAGGTATCAAGCAAGAGCCACATCACAGAAGAAATTAAGAGAGGTATAAAACTTGCTTGGAGAACATTTAGAAGAAACAGTACAATTTCTAAGAGCAATTTATCGTTATCTGTTAAAAAAAAGTGTTTATTAAAAAATGCATACTTCCAGTTTTCACTTATGGAACACAGACATGGCCTAAACTAAAACAGGCACAGAGGATGCAGACATCTCAAAGAAACATGGACAGATGCATGCTTGATGTAACCAAAAAAAAAAAAAAAAGGAAGAGAAACTCATGGATCAGAGAAATGAGAAGAGTGGATGACATGATCAAAGTATAGACCTTGAAATGGTATTGGGCTGGACATATTGCTAGAAGAACCAACAACCGTAGATTAACTGAAACAATAGAGTGGATATTAAGGATCAGAAGACTATCAAGGGGGAGGTGAGATGAAATTCGAAAGCATGTCAGAGTCACATCGAAGAGAATGACTCAGGACAGAGTTGTGGAAGAGACTTTCAGAGACCATTCAACAGTGGATTGATAATGGCCGCATATATTTGCTGCAGGTTGAGTCTGGACAGAATCCAGGAAAGTGTGTGAAATTCTCCGTCTGATAAGGCTTTCGCCGGAGTTGATCTCGGATTTTTCTCCTTCCTCATGTAGCTGGGTATAAACTATTTTCCATCTAAAATTTTCTCCTTTTTCATCTATCTCGTGTAGCTGCTGAAAACTCTTTTCCATCTAAAATTTTTCAAATGTTCCCAACAACAGCTCACGGAACGTATTCTCATGAAAGAAATAACCAATAATCTTAAGTGACGGGGCAATCTTGGTCAGGCACTACAAACAAAAGTCCAGGGATTGTCGTGAAATCCCAGGAAATGCCAACACGTAACAAAATGCTACACTCCCGTAACTAACTTTTCCGGCCACTTGTCTAATCTGCCACCATTCGACGAATTAGAAGTTGAGATACCATATACTCTTTTGCTCAGGCTTCTACCTGACTGTCGATGGAATTAGACATTAATTCACCGAAGCAGGAGACTAGGAAAAATGGCATGATACGACTTCAGGAAAAGAACCGCCCATCCTCTACGGCGTCAACGTGGTGTAGATGAAGGGGACTAATTGGAGGGCAACATACTGAAGGCGATTTAGGGAATCTACGCGGTGAATGGGTTTTCTAACAAGGGATGGGAGAATTCCAACTAAAAGAAGGGTCAGAAAGATAGAACGAAGCAAAGAATTTTTGTCTTAAAGTTCAAACAGAATTTTGAGCATACTCCCCTACCCCGTTTAACTCTAACTCACGGTCGCAAACTAGTATCAAACTTTAAAATATATAAAACGTCGTTTACATTAAATAGCAAGGATGGTTTGCAGGCGTAAACTTCACAGTGTTTCAGCGCATCGTCTAAATAAAAACGGCAAAACATATAAAGCAAACAAAATAAACAGAATTTATATTATAATTACTCTCGAAAGTTTGCGACTCTTGCGCTCGACGCTTACTGCTTTTCCTCATTTTTTTTTTTTTTTACATCATAATGTCAGCGTTCAGTACATGCAATCTCCACGAGCGAAATATTTGCATTTTATTAAACAATGCATCTATAACGCTGTTGTGCAGTAAATTTTTACTCCCTCGAGACAAACACTGTTCATGAATGAGACGTTTAATAAAGACCGAAAGCTCTTTTGGCAGGAAATTGGTAAACGGTGAACACTGGCGTCCAAAAGGAGAAAGGGAATGAAAATACACACCCACCTACATCCACACACTTGTGTGTGCGTGGGGGAGGGGAGGGGGATGACGTCACAGTCGGTCCGGAAAAAGAGAGTGGTCATATAACTGGGTAAGTCAATTTACTGTGTGGTTGGGACGACGAATGAAGTCCATATTTCAGGCAGAGTCAGTCTCCGATGATTACGACGCGTGCTTTGCTAAGAGCCAGAGGGTGTTGTCGGGCCCCCTCTGGTAACCCCACTTCGCATTTCCCGTGGGAGAGACTCTCCAGACCCCTCGCATTCTACACATACTTTGAACCACTTTCACTGCTCAGCCAAACAAATCGTCAACGCAGCTTTCCCTTTATTGGAAGTGAAACAAATCTACAGAGCTGATGGAAGAATCTAGTTTGACACGGTCTCCTTTCAACATAATATCAGTACAAGTACGTAAACAGAATGCTGTAATCACTTCATTTTACCACCGACAAACACATTCAAAAAATAAATGAAAAATTAACTGAGATCAAATACCTTTGAAAAAACTTATTCACTATAATTAAAAATAAGTTCCAAGTTTGTTTAGAGACACGAAATATCAATTCAGCCGAGGGATGAAAAGAAACACCTGAATGCTTCTTGTGTTCCAAAATTTGACATAAGAAGCGGTATGTATCATAGCATAAAAGCGGTTCAAAGGTTTCCTGGATAGTAAGTTGCCGTATTGTCCGCGGTTTTATGTTTATTCTGTCACTTCTTTTACAATTCAGTACGAGTTTAGGACATTTGGGCACATTCACTTTTAGAGCCATGAAATTGCGCAGCGAAAAAATTTATAGTGTTCCTATATTTCTCCGTACTTGAGAAAGTGGCGTGCACCCCCCTCCAATCTCATTATCATTAAGAAATATTTGCTATTTTCTGTCGGAATGACGGTATGAGGAAAGAATGCCCACGGAAAAAACGCCCACGGAAAAAACGCCCACTTTTCGAAAGTAGGAAAAAACGCCCACGGAAAAATCGCCCACTTTTCGAAAGTAGGAAAAAACGCCCACGGAAAAATCGCCCACAGACTCACGGGAAAAATATGTGATCGACTGATAAGTTTTTATGTCTGTTATAAACGGTGACAGGACAACTGGTCACAGACTGCTGGCCAAAAAATCGTTAGGGGTCATATAAAAATTGCGGTTTCTTCGCCACCTCACCTACATAACGGAAATGGGTGTAGGAGAATTGGCCACAAAAGTTCAAGGGGGGGGTTGTAAGTATTATCGATTTTTGGCCTACATTGAGAATTGAATTAGGAACTCCAAACAAATTTCGAGAAAACGTTCTATGTAAGCCAAGCGAGAATTACAGCATAATTCATGTATGTTCGGAAAAGGACCCTAAGGGGTGGGATTTTTTAATAACGCTGCACTTTTACGTAGGTACTAAATATTTACATAACATGTCAAGTTTGCAATATTTTTCTTTTACTTAATTCTCTTTTTTTTTTTTTTTTTTTTATTGGAGGTTTAACGACCACCGTGAGCAACTCAATGGGCTATAAGCAGTCGCCCGTCCCTAATTTAGGGTCACTGGTTCCAGGGAAGGGAGAGAGCCAGTGCCGTAAGACAAACAAAATCCATGCCTGACCGGGATTCGAACCCTGACCCTTACGGACGAATGATCAGAGGCCAGCGCCACCGGGGCGGCACTTAATTCACAGGCGAAGAAAAAAGTGTTGAATTGGCTTAGGCCTACGGCCTATTAATTAATGTATGGATTGAATGTATGGTGCATAAGTAGAAGCGCAATATTATTGACAATTAATACAGACATTTGACGTGGAATAGGAATAGCTGTGGTGCCGTGGAAGCATATCCGGCGCGTAACTGGAAGACCCTGAGTTCGATTCCTGGAGGCGGCCACTGAGAATTTTTCAGTGACTCACTTATAAACGTGGAAAGAGCGATGACTTGCCGCCCCGGTGACGCAGTGGTCTAAGGCGTTGGCCTCTGATCATTCGTCCGTAAGGGGTCCGGGTTCGAATCCCGGTCAGGCATGGATTTTGTGTTTGTCTTACGGCACTGGCTCTTTCCCTTCCCTGGAACCAGTGACACTAAATTAGGGACGGGCGACTGCTTATAGCCCATTGAGTTGCTCACGGTGGTCGTTAAACCTCCAATCAAAAAAAAAAAAAAAAAAGAGCGATGACTTTTGTTTGATTATTGACAATACTTGTATACTTGTTATGTAAATTTTACGAATATGGGAATGACGGAACGAAAACTTTTAGAAGGGCCTAAACGTTAGTCCTAATATTATTTTGTGCCTGAGTAATACCGCAATATTAATAATTTGATGTGTTACGTAAACGTTATGAATATAACATCGTTAGAATAAAAACTGTTAAATAGGCCAAGGCCTAGGACTTATGACTTATGACTTAAGGGCCGCGGGTGGCCTAGTGAAGAACCAAATAAGATTGTTAACTTTCAACTTCCTACTGTAGAGTAGCTACTTTCTTAAAAAATTCCAGTTCGGCTGTACTATAATAAATTTGTGACTATTCTTATTTTTTAAAGTAAGGTCTTAATTTTTATAAAACTATGCATGTTTATTATTTAACTATATCAATTAAAAAAGAAATCATTAAAAGTCAGATTATGTTATTTATAAATACTTTTAAAGTTTAATGCATTTAATTGTAAAAGCGATTTTCGTAAAAGCCGCAGTTTACTGATATAACTTTGTGTAATGTGCTTTCTTTCCACTGTTGTCTGTTGAGTACGGCGAGCGGAAGGGGGGGGGCATCTGTCTTTCGTCAAAGTGGTACTTTGCAGCTGCAGCTTGAACGTTTGCTAGCGACCGCACCCCAAATTACAAGCGATATATGTCATTTAAATTTATCGGTTGGCCACCGGTCAGGGTGTGTCTTCCCCGTGAGTAGTATAATCTCAAGTTACAGGCATACTTCTTTTCTTCCCAGTGTAAAGAAAAAAATACGCACTAACACCCATCCTCACTGCTATAATATACATTTCCCTCACTGCTATAATATACATTTCCCTCACTGCAGTGTATTAGCAATCCTCTTCAGTTTATGCTTGTTTTGTTCACCAGCTACTGGATGGGGTGGTTATATGATAATTGTGAATTATATAGAATTTCTTGTCCGACCCGGAGATTTTCATCATTCACATGTCTTCAGATAATGTGTCGAGTTGTAGCTGCTAATTGCCGAGAATCTCCCGATCGGACGAGAAATTGTTCATATCTTACACTTTTGGTATTACCCCCCCCCCCCTCTTCGCCGACAGGTTTCCAGAGAGTGACATGCGCTAAGAAAATTTGTCGAGTTGCAGTTTCTAAATGCTGAAGATCTCCAGATCGGAAGAGATATTCTTGATATTCACGATTTTGGTATTACCCCCCCCCTTCCCCGACTAGTTTCCTGAGGCAGCAGATACCCTCAGATAATTCGACGTGTTGTAGCTTGTAAACGCTGGAAATCTCCCGATCTTACCAGAAATTCTTTATATTTCATATTTTAGATTTTAAGCACCCCCCCCTCCCCAGACAAATTCCCTGGGTTTGCACATACTCGCAGAGAATTTTTTATTTGTAGTTTCTAGAAAAATATCGTATAGCAGTTGGCTTGAAGACAACGGTGAATCATTAGTGTGTTTTTAAATAAATGTTGCATAAGACTACCACGGCTTTCAGGCCAAGACCATACAACCTCTACAGTCAATCAGTGCAATCCGAACTTTCCTCTCATATTTGTAAGGTTTGCAGAAAATATTTTACACATCAAATTATTAATATTGCGGTATTACTTAGGCAGAAAATAATGTTAGTACTAACGTTTAGGCCCTTCTAAAAGTTTTCATTCCGTCATTCCCATATTCGCGTTATGTAGGTGAGGTGGCGAAGAAACCGCAATTTTTATATGACCCCTAACGATTTTTTGGCCAGCAGTCTGTGACCAGTTGTCCTGTCACCGTTTATAACAGACATAAAAACTTATCAGTCGATCACATATTTTTCCCGTGAGCATTTTGTCTGTGGGCGATTTTTCCGTGGGCGTTTTTTCCGTGGGCGTTTTTTCCGTGGGCATTCTTTCATACAATCGGAATGACGGGACGAACATTTAGGCACAAATGTTTAAGCGGCCGAATAAAAATTGCCGTTTATTGGCCCTAAAATGAGAATTTGATCGAGAAAACGTTCGCAGTAGACAAACTACAATTATAATTGAATTTGGGGAAACAAATGTACATTCGTGAATACAAAAAAAAAAAAAAAAATTAAAAAAAAAATTACATAGCACATTTCTTAAATCTACGGATTTCAACGAAACAAAGCAATTACAGCAGAACTCGTACTATATTCGGAAAAGGACAAGGTGGAATTTTCTAATAACGCTGCACTTACTTGGGCACCAAATATTTAGATAACATGTAAAGTTATTAATATTTCTCTTTTACTTATTTAAGCACTAAATATTAATTACTGAGCCTCATCCGTACGCCATTTTGACAGATTTTATTCAGTCGATGTCGTAACGTTTACCTATCAACTTAAGGTAACCATAATGCATGTTTTTTTTCTGAGACACGAAATATCAATTCACATTCTCTAGGCCTTTTCAACAGTTTTTATTATAACCATGTCATATTCATAACGTTTACCTATCAAGGTCATGGCAATAATATGCCACTTTTACTTAGGCACTAAATATTCATTCATAAGCCCTAGGCCTTTTTAACAGTTTTTATTCTACCGATGTCATATTCATAACCTTTACGTATAAACTCAAGTTAATAACATTGCGTTTTTACTTAAGCACTAAATATTATTTCAAAGGCCCTATAGGCCTAGGGCCTATGAATTAATATTTACTGATTAAGTAAAGGCGCAATGCTATTAACTCGAGCTCATACGTAAACAATGTGAATATGACATTGGTTGAGTAAAAACTATTAAAAAGGTCCAGTTCTACGGCCTGTGAAATAATATTTAGTGCTTAAGTAAAAGTGGAATATTATTAACTTGAATTGATACGTAAACGTTACGAATACGACATGGTTATAATAAAAACTGTTGAAAAGGCCTAGGCCTAGGGATTGTGAATTGATATTTCGTGCCACAAAAAAAACACAATATGATAACCTTGAGTCGATAGATAAACGTTTAGGACATCGATTGAAAAAAAAAACCTGTCAAAATGGCGTACGGATGAGGCATAGTAATTAATAATTAGTGCTTAAGTAAAAGAAATATTAATAACTTGACATGTTATGTAAATATTTAGAGCCTAAGCAAAAGTGTAGCGTTATTAAAAAATCACATCTTGTCCTTTACCGAACATGGTACGAGTTCTGGATTGCATGAAAGAATGCCCACGGAAAAAACGCCCTTGTATCGTTGAAACCCGTAGGTTTAAGAAATGTACTGTGTAATTTTTTTTTTTTTTTGTGTTCACGAATGTACTTTAGTTTCCCCAAATTCAATTATAATTGTTGTTTGTCTTACTGGCAACGTTTTCCCGATTCAATTCTCATCAGAGTGCGAAAAAAACGGCAATATTTATACGGCCCCTGAACTTTTGTGCCCAAATGTCCGAACCCCTTTCAGTACAGATGTGCATGTTGATATCTATCCTTGATCTCTAAATAAGTGATTCGAAAGAGTAAAGAATTTGCATCACGTTTTGCTTCAAACTTGGTAAAACAAACAGCTTCAGAAGTTCTGTGGAAGACTAAGAACGTACTGAAAGACTATCAAAGTGTTTACAATTTAATTTAACCGCAATATACAAATCACTGAAATGGCACTTTTCCTTGGAAATTTCTTTACTCGTGAGAAACAATCCAGAACGTACTTAATCGATCCTATCATCCTGAAAAAACAGCTCCTGCATTCAGGGGCACCGGGGAGTAAAAAATATTCGCAACGAATCGGAAGTTACATTTTCGTGATTCACCTCGCCATTTTTCAAAAGAAACTAAAAACCCTTCCTCCTCTCTTCTTGAAAATTCGGGGGAAATGCGCTCGACATTTTATCAAGAAGCATAAAGTTAAGGATTGCAGAATCTCTGGACTCCAAAAGGAAACTATCTGGATTAGGACATCGATTACATAAAGCGAAAAAAGTTTAGGCTCCCAATATTTCTGAAACTTTTGGTGGACATTTTTCTTTTTTAAATGTTACTGGCACATTTCTGGTTCTGACAACGAATTTGAGCAAGTCATATATTTTCTACTTTCTTTTAACACGAATTATCCCGTTAGGTGGCAAAGCATACAGTATATTGAAAAAAAAAAAAATCTTAATGGACACATTTCCTTTAGGTTCGAAATTTCCAGAAGGTTGTTTGCTATCTCGGAGCATTGTTTTTTTATTTATTTTTCTCCAGCAAGGTGCTATTTCATGCGTTTCTGGAATAATCACATTCTTTTTGTCAAACACAGGTACTTGTTCATGTATTTCTGTAACATTGAGAAATTTAATGTGACCTCATTCACGCGTTTCTGGAATACTCGTTCGGGTGTTTTGGCAGTATTAGTATTTATTTATTTATTTATTATGGGAAAACGAACTCATTCACGCTACTTTAAAAATGCCGTAGATAATTTTACGTGAGCCTTTCTTATAAAAAAAACGTATGCATTCATGTGATACACAGTCTTTTTTTCCCCCAACAGTTTGTCATTACACACGAGAGACATCGGTGACGTTTCTTTCGCTTATTTTGTAGCCAGCTCTTTATCACATAAGTTATGAAACCAAGAGTTGAAAATTGAACTCAAAAGCAGAAATCACTGCAATAAAGCGTACGTTAATAAACCATTTCACTTCATGGAAAGGCTTTGTTTAAAGAACGACACAACTTTTTAAACTAATAATTTGCAAAATAAGTTTTTGGAGATTTAAAAAGATTTTTACTACTTGCAACTCCAGTTAGCAAGGGTCACGACATAAAAGTGAGTATCCCACGTGAATATTGTTAAAGTGCCAGTTGAGGATGAGATTGCCTCTTTCTGATAAGAGTGCTCTCCAACCACCCGGGATTCCGAAGGCATGAGCAGAACAGGTACAGGTTCTTAACAGGGGCAAGGCTGATAAAAAGGCTTTCTACTTTACAGAAATTGCGCTTTTATGAAGTAAAGTGTTTCTTGTGGGCAGACATGAGGAAGCTGTGGGGAAAACGACGGAAGAGGTAAAAAAAAAAAAAAAAAAAAGACGCAGGTTACAAAGGTGCAGGCAATTGACGCACGTGGCATTCCAATTGCTTTTCCCTCAAGACAGGTGCAATGAAAACTATGCCACCGATTTCCAGGATAATGTGCTCATCTTTCCACAAAAGTCACAAACGTATGGGCCTAAAGGTATTTCAAGTTGGTTTTTTGCAGTATGCAATAAAGTTTCCTAAGAAACAAAATCGCATTTTGCGCAACCTCAGAGTAATATTTTGCACCAGAAAAGCTGAAAAATGCACGGGAAATCGTGCGGGAAATGCACAGGAAATCATGCATGTGTTTAGCAAAATAAAACGCAATAAAGAATTTTTCAAGCTGGACATTCAAAACCGCAGCTCCAGCATCAAATAATGTTACGCCCTCTAGTAGGATAAAAGTTCACTAAGAAAATGAGAGGGAACGTGAAAGATATCGATCAAGGTTAGTGCTAGTCAGTAGCGCCCATATGAGTACTTTTAGGAGGAGGGGGGCTAAGAAAATTGATGCAATCAATCATTATCTTATTTTTAAAAATGCTTTAAAAAAAGGTTTCGTCTATTTTAGTGTTTTAAATTTATCAAAAAATTGGCTATACCAACGGCTGGGGGGGCTCCAACCCCTCCCTGCCTACCCCCATATGGGCGCCCTTGGTGCTAGTAAATGCTAAAAAAATTCTCAAAGCTCTATAGAAGTTGAGGTATGGTCCATATAAAGAAAAATAATTTCAGTCACCAGTAGGGAAAATTTTGCATCAGAAAAGCTGGAAAATTGTAGTCTTGGCTACAGAAATTAAAGGCACCTTTCTTTTTAGGATAGGCGCATATATTGTTCCAAATGCACCACGATACCCCAGCGGGAAAAGATTGCATCTGGAAAATCGGGCATACGTGGGTTTTATTGATAATGATTAAAACTAGCTGACGTTGAGGGAATTTTACAAATCGGACCAGTAGAAGCATAACAATCGTCGAACTAAAAATAGAAATCTACATCAACCAGCGAGAACTTTTTTCATACACGTTGAGAGCTATGGCACCAGTAAGGGAACGGTGCTAATCTTGTATTTACAGAAGAAAACAGTGCCAATGTTGTAATTACAATGGCGTGAATTGTGTGATCGTCCATATTTTTTTTTTTTTGTGTGTGATGACTGCGTTGTGTATTATGATTAAATAACTTGACAATTACAAATGCTCTCGAAGTAATGAAATAAATAAACTGTCATTAGACATTTACAAAGCTGCCTTCATTATAGGAATAAATAAATCAACGTTGATTCACAGAATAAATCTATTTCTTGTCGACGGCTGTTTCGCTGTCTATGTGGTCCAGCTTCATCTGGAAGTATGCGTACTGCCCTTGTGAAGCTGGCAAAACGTACAGCCGCCCCCGGTGGCGCAGTGGTCCAAGCGATGGCCTCTGATCATTCGTCCGAAAGGGGTCCGGGTTCGAATCCCGGTGAGGCATGGATGTAGTGTTTGTCTTACGGCACTGGCTCTCTCCCTTCCCTGGAACCAGTGACCCTAAATTAGGGACGGGAGACTGCTTATAGCCCATTGAGTTGCTCACGGTGGTCGTTAAACCTCCAATCCAACAACAAAAACGTACAGCAAAACTGCTATCGAGGAGAAAAAGATTTATTTTGTCTCAACGTTTACCTAATTCCAAGGGGTCGCGCTGCAGATCGCCATCTTCGCAATTTGCGAAGAAAAAATCGTTTTGGCGAACTTTGCGATTGCATTTTTGTACCGTTATAACATTTTGGCGTTAAAAAATTAAGTTTGGAAAATAAATTGGCGAAAACTTTAGAAAAACGAGCGCAACCCCTGTCTATTCCGACATAATTTTCCAGTGTATGTAAGTCTACAATTTGTACTAAAGCCACCTGTATCCGAAATAAGCTTGAAAATTCAACAATGTGGATGAATGGCATTTCATGAAATCATTTGCGTTAAGTTAATCGATGATGCAATCTTTTAACTTTAACATTTAGAGATTTCTAAGCAAAAATAATTTTGTTTACAAAAGACACATTAGCCACGCGTCTTTGTTTGGGAATTAATATCTAATTTTAAAAGAAGGTTTTGAAAGAAAGGTTCTTACACTGCACATGCAATCGTGAACGTCAGGTTGCTGCGGAAAAAATATATTTTTTATTACCACTGGCCTAATATTCTGACCTGGTTATCAAGGCACCATAGTCCAAATATAATAAAAAATAAATAAAAAAAAAAAGAAAGAAAGAAGACAAACAAATAAAGGGGGAAAGAAAATAAATAACTTTCCAGTTAGAACAAATCGGACATCATAAAGAGAACGTACACACAAACTCAGGCAGTCCAAACGACATCTTGAACTCGTTTGTAACGAGTTCAAGATGTCGTTGTACAACGTTACGGGACTTTTATTTCCAGCGCTGCTATCCTGACTTCTCTTCGGCGTGAGAGCTCTTTGCCTCCAGTTCCTAAAACAGCTCTCGATTACAACGCGGGAAGAGTATATAATATAGAAAGTAGCCAATAATATTAGAGAACGGAGTAACCTCGGGCAGGACCTTCAAAATTACTACGCGAAATATAGCATACAATTGTTTCTATTAGGGGTTTAACGACCACCGTGAACAACTCGGTGGGTTATAAGCAGTCGCCTGTTCTTAATTTAGGGCCACTGGTTCCAGGGATGAGAGACAGACAATGACGTAAGATAAACAAAACATCCATGCCTCACCGGGATTCGAACCCAGACCCATCATGGACGAATGTCAGAGACCAGTACGACACCGGGGCGGCAATATATCATACTACTGTAATTCTACGACTTCTTAGCACTAACCTTTATGCTTTGTTCCCCAAAGTAGGGGATAAACACATAGCTTAATACGATTTGTATAGATGGCTTCTGGAAAAGGATTCTGTCATCTAATAAAGTTTTAACGGGATGTGGGATGGTAATTTAAGCGTTGGGGGGGGGGGGCGTTAAATCGGAGTGGCAATGTACCTATGGAGATTACGCTCTGCCTCGACAACGGATTCCTCTTTTGCCAGGTATCAGATAATCCTACAGAAGGAAAATGTCATACAGAAAAAATAGGCAAGAAATGTTCATATGTTGTTGAACAAAATTTGAAAAAAAAAAATGTGTATATAAAAAAAGTCTGAAAATGCATGAAACTTGTTGGTCATAATCAAAAGCTGTCTGAGAAAAAATGGGGTTTATCTATCGAATTTCTAAGCAGATGAGACATCGTGCTGAATGCAAAAATATGAATATACGTCGCCTTATAGAAATGGAAATTCACGGCACCTAGCGGCAAAGCTGTGCAATGTGGAAAGCACGAAGTGCGTGGAAAGTTCTGCTCATACTGCCAATCGAATGCAAAAAGATTTTTCAACGGTGTCTTAGAAAGAATAGATATTGTGCCAAACATAGAAACAGATTTACGCCACCGAAGTATGAACATCATAAAAATTCGAAAGACCGTGAATCAACATCTTCGTGGTCATCGCTATCTTAGGAGTAAAAATGGTTTCTCGAATCAGACTTAAAGATGCGGAAACATTGGCAATGGCACATCGAGGATTGCTTTACGAGGGTGTCTCAAAATACTGGAAGTGCATATAAAAATGCACCGGAGAAAAAAATCTCCCAAACTACTGGGACCCAATAAAACATCTCCGCCGTATTAAAGTGGTTTCCAATTATTCGAAAAATGCGTTTTAGAACATATGCAAATATATTTAAAAACAAGTAGCCAATAAAACAAGTTAGTAAAATCATGCAATGCATTGATTATGATACCCTTTCCAACATACCAGAAATTATTACTCAAGTTATGAGGATAATGGCTGTGGAATAAATCTCGCTCCTGTGTCCTGACCTTTGACCCCATTTCGATGATATTCCACAGAACCGGTTCAATACACCTCAAGAATAACATACTAAAGTTTTGTCACAATAGAAGCAGTTTTACGCAAGTTATGAGAATAATGGCTGTGGAATAAATCTTGCTTTTGTGCAATGACCTTTGACCCCATTTCGTTGATATTCAACAGAACCGGTTCACTATACCTCCGGAACAACATAACGTTTTGTCGCAATCGAAACATTTTTTGGTAAGTTTGATGCACAAGGGCAATGGAATGGATCCCACTCCAGTGTCCTGACCTTTGACCCCATTTCCAATAGGGTTCGTCCCCAGTGGCTCCCTGCCACATACTAAAATTTCATCGAAATCGAACCATTTTTACGCACGTTATGACGCATAAGGGCAATGGAACAAATCCCGCTCGTATGTCCTGCCTGACCTTTGACCCCATTTCCAATAGGGTTCGTCCCCAGGTGGTTCCTTACCAAATACTAAAATTTCATCGAAATCGAACCATATTTACGCATGTTATGACGCATAAAGGCAATGAAATGGATCCCGCTTTTATGTCCTGACCTTTGACCCCATTCCACCCATTTTCGATAGGTTTCGTTCCCAGGTGGTTCCTTACCACATACCAAAATTTCATCGAAATCGAACCATTTTTACGCAAGTTATGACGCATAAGGGCAATGGAATAAATCCCGCTCTTATCTTATGCCCTGCCTGACCTTTGACCCTAATTTGCAATAGGGTTCGTGCCCAGGTAGTTTCCTACCACATACTGAAATTTCATCGAAATCGAACCATATTTACGCATGTTATGACGCATAAAGGCAATGAAATGGATCCCGCTCTTATGGCGTGACCTTTGACCCCACTTCACCCATTTTCGATAGGGTTCGTCCCCTGATGGTCCCCTACCACATACTAAAATTTCATCGAAATCGAACCATATTTACGCAAGTTATGACGCATAAGGACAATTGAATGGATCCTGCTCTTATGGCGTGACCTTTGACCCCCACTTCACCCATTTTCAATAGGGTTCGTCCCCTGGTGGTCCCATACCACATAGTAAAATTTCATCGAAATCGAACCATTTTTACGTGAGTTATTGTACTGCTCTTCCTCTGAATGACTACTACAGCGGCCGAGCAAACCTTTCGTACACATTTATGTAATGTTCCGAGGCTCTTGTGCAGAATTTTTTGAAACAGGCATCACCAAAGGACGGCACAAAGATATTCAAAATTTAGGTAGTTTCTAGAAACAAACGCACATCTGTTCTTTTCGGCAAGTAGGAGTAAAAATCATTGCATTTCAGTTCAGATTGAGCAAGTCATTTGATTAGATACACCCTCGTGTAACGTAACGTCCATGAAAATGTTGCACGATATTTCACTTTTTTTTTAAATTTCAATGTCCAATTTTAAATACAGCACTACATGTGTTAAAAATTTCACAGGGCTGTTCTTTAGAATATGCTAATTCTTTTTGCGTTAAAAAAAACTATATATAATTTAAATAAGAAATTCAAATTGAAACTATTTTTTTAGATTCAAATATGTTTACTTGGGCCCACGGCGCTATATTGCTTAAACCTGCCGCAGGAAGGCATTCTTTCAGTAATTCGAAAACACCATGTAACATCAAACTTGACGTCTACAAGAGAAATCTGTTCGTATTAATGAACGAAGTCACAAATTCGTGAAATTGCTCTCTTCATTCATTTCACATTGCTTCCGCGTAATATCGGGAGTTTGGCAATATATTTCTTCGCGGAATTTTTGCTTTCTGTTATTATTTACACATTTACCCCCCCCCCCTCCGTTTAACACTTTTACGACAGCAAGCAAAAGGTAGCTGCAGATGCACTAATAATACAGAAGTGTTTACCAAACTAAAATGCCCTCCAAGTCTATCACGCTAACTGGTCCAAAATTCTTGTTTTTCGGAATCCCAACAGGAAAATGCAGTTTATAGCTTTTGGCAAGGCTAGACACACCCCTCCCTAGTTGCCGCAAAACAGCCGTCGTTTGTAGGTGTATTTTGCGGTTCTCAGGCTGTATCCAAACATTTTAGATGGTTTGCGAGAAGGCGGTAAAGGAAAAAAGCACTGCCGTGTTGATAAGCGTTGCGGGGTGTACTCTGAGAAGCGTAATTAGACCTTTCCGCCAGTAGGGGTTATGACCCACACAACGGTGAGAAACAGAGACCTGCTTCCGGTTTCCCTGTTAAACGGAGGGGGAGAAGGGGGGGGGGTTACAGCTGCCAAATCTCCACAGGATGTCAGAGCAAAGCTGGAGGTACTTCACTTGGAAATTGACAAGTTCTATTTCCTTTTTTTTTCTCTCTCTCTCCATGCGTAAAATCACAATAAAAATGAGAAATTGCTTTATGTTTTGGCAGATTGTGTTTCTATTGGACATGGATTTGTAACACGTTCCCAGTTTACCACATTACAGAGAAATCTCACTAGAAAGAATATTACAATTACGTACGTAACTCTTGCAAAACAAAGTCCCTTGTTGCATTCAACAAGACAAACTTTTCTCCTCTTTTTATGGCAAGTTCTGTGCTTCTCTATATCTCTTCAGACTGAATATTTCTCCTAATTTGTTTTGCCCTGGTCACATTTCTTTCATAACCAAATCTGTTTCGTAAGAGTTCAGGAAAAGCGGCCACGTGAAAGCTACTCACTCAAACTTTAGGGGGCTGTATAAAAATTTAATTTCGTTAGCAAATTTTACACAAGAAAAACGATATTTTTGTGGGAATCTGACGTGCACGACAAATATCATTGTCACTGATACAATCAGAATTGAACTGAAAACTCCATTGAAATAAATAAATTTCACATGTATCAGTGGGAAAGGTGCTTTGTTCAACTGCATTAGGGAGCCGTAGAAAAATTGTACTGCGATTTGGTGATATAAATTTTTGTGCGTTTGTAGATTTTTCGAAGCTATGTGTTCGGTGAAACAGAAATAAAGCATGACTTATAACTACATTCGGTAAAGGGTGAAGCAATTTTTTTTCGAAAGGGTTAAATTGCAGATACTTTGTAAGTGCCAAATATTTGCGGTGGCAGTATATACACGACTGCGTAACGGCTAAGGACAGCGGTTTTCGGGACAGTGAAATGTTGGGAAGACACTTATTTACAACATTGTTATAACGTAAAAAAGTTTTTTAAATGTACGCCAATGTTATATGGTATTTACAAGATTTTTTAAAATGCCTTTAAAACAACTTTGAAAAGCTATACCTATACTGACTATGGAAACAGAGAGAACTGATGTTATACTGCATAAATTATAAATGTAAACTAAGAGTAGCTATTCTGAAAATTCTGTAACGTTGCAAACTACATATTTTCTGAAACATAACACTTACAAAAATGTAACTTATGATTATGCAGTAAGTGATCGTCTGTAATTAAGATATTCTTTGTATGCATAAATGAGTTTAGGACATTTGGGCACAAATCTTTAGGGGCCGTACAAAAATTGCCGTTTCTTGGCGCTGTGAGAGGAATTGAATGGAGAAAACGTTTCCAGTAAGACAACCGACAATTATAATTGAATTTAAAAAAGTATTACAATGCACACATTTTGAAGATGACAATACGTTTTTTTGGGTGTAAATATGACAAGCATAATCTCCGAAAACTTGACAATTTCGTCGTCCTGGATCGGGATTACATAGCTCATAATCATGAATATGGATTACATCATATTCATGATTACATAGCACCAAGGACGCCCATTGTCGGGGGTAGCCTTTGCAGTGAACTGTTTACAAAGACATCTCTATGTCATAGTTGCGTACGCAAGTGATGATGGTAATTGTCCGATTGCTATCGGGTGCTCCTAATAATTTGCTCCTTTAGTGTACATAGCTATAACTGCTTGCATGAACAGAAAAGGTTGAAAAGAATGCGCGAGTCCCGTGGCGTTAACCTGTCGAATGGGTGTTTCCTTCACAGCCTGAAAAAGCTTTAGAGTTGATTTGTCCTCGGTACACCAAATGTGCGAACAATACTCCTGCAATGGAAGAACTTGCGACTTATAATACATACGCTGTTACTCTGTGTGTGCTTTTCTTTTTCTTGCAGTTTAAATGACCTCTCGTGAGTATCAAATGCTAGAAATAGAAAGTCTTACACATCTCAAAATTTAAATGAATTGGTTCCAGGGAAGAGCGAGAACCGGAAACGAAAAGCAAAAGTATCATCGGGACTACGTATTATTTCGAACAGAGTTCATTCGGCCTCCGTGATAAGAAATTGGAGAGAATTAATGAGTGAAGGGCTATCAGTTAGGGGACCTACTCTTTCTTCCACAACATCAAGAAGTTTTAGAGACTATTTGGTTGCACCATATCAAACATAGTATTTCAAATTGGCGTCATATCGACTTATGAGGCAAAAGTAGTTAAAGAAAATTCGAAAAATATCTAGCTAAAGAAAGAATTGATGCAGAACAAGGTAATTTTGAAAAAGATTGCACAAACATTTGGATTCAGTAACGGCAATTTTTAATCCACACAGTGCTTTCCAAAAGCATCACTGTCCTACATTTTCATAATGTTCTATTGTGATCGGTCGATATATCGATACATTTCCTTGTAAGTTAAACAAAAGTGCACTTTTTGTGAGTCAATAAAAATAATTGGATTTCGGAAAGCAAAGAACACAACTAATTTCCTCTAAACCCATCAATGAGCAGGCCAACTTCCTATTAACTCTGACAAATGCTTCGGTAAGGCGACTCCACGCTGGATTTGCAGTGTTTGTAAAAGGAAGCTAAATTTACTTGTCATTTCAAAAACTTTGCAGAGGGCACTGCACTCTACGGGAAAAAAAAAGTTTTGCCACCTTTTGGTGAATAAAGCATTGGTGTTTCCTCGTACGACTGCTACACCACAAAAGAATCACTAAACTTCCTCTCAAAAACAGCGATTACCAAATGCGAAGAAGCGACGGAAAGTTCAACACCCTCATTACCCACATAATTAAAAGTCAGCTTGCGTTCTTAGTTTAATTGTATTCTCATATACATAACACAGGAAAAAGTGTACGCTCACCCACTCCCACGTCAGGTCATTTCAACACAAATAATTCTCTGACTTGACTTTTCTAAGAGCCCACTTCTCTTCGCGCACGTGTGATTTTTTTTTTTTTTTTGTTTTAATTCATCCTCTGAAGAAGTGAAATTTTCCTTATCAGCCTCAATGTTTTCTGTCTGGTCAGAAAACACCTAAAGTGTTTGCGTTTCACCAACTTTGGGGGTGGTAACGACCACTGAGCAACTCTGAGATATAAGCAGTCGCCCAATCCCTAATTAAGGGTCGCTGGCTCCAAGTATGGGGAGAAACCCAGTCCCGTAAGATAAACAGCATTCATGCCTACGAATCCGGACCCACCTCAGACGAATAGTCAGTCAGAAGCCAAAGCTTAGATCACTGCGGGGGCGGCTCACCAACACTTAAACATTTTTTTAATCAGTATCTCCATATATATTTTAACGTTCCTAAGCTATGCAGTTATTAAATTAAAGTGCCAAAAATATCGGCGATTAATAAAGGAATTATTAAATATGAATTTCATATCCAATAACAGGAGAAATATTGATAAATTCAGGATTTCCGCATTAAGAAAACACATATCAATTCTTTTACCTTTATTGAACAAAAACAGAAATTGAACACACCACGTACATTCTTTTGCCAGAAAACCGTCGGCACGTTGGCATACTTGAGGCCAAATTTATGCAGCTATGAACGGAAAAGCATAACCTCCTATCCGATGAGTCTTACGTAAAGAACGCACATGAAACACAAGGATCGCTTGCGTACTGTCAGATTAGGCAAACTACACTGCTGGGAACCCAAAATGCAACACCAAGAAGGACACGAGATAGCAAAGCCAAATTTACTGGACACATAACAGATACAAAGATGAAACGATTGAACTTAGCCGTGGGTAGTGCTTACCGGGCCACTCGGTTGCCGATCAGCGACTCGACGAGTTCGATGGGCGACATATGCGGAGAACAGGCGGGCCACGGCACCAGTGACACCTGGTGGGCCGTGAAGAATTGTTGAACGATGCGTGCCACGTGCAGGCGCGCATTGTCCTGTTGAAACGTGGCCGGTGGCAGGTCCTGCAGGTCGCCTTTTGTGCACCCTTCTTATAGTAGGTAAGAGAGGACTACAGGCTCCAAAACGTCAGAGATGTAGTGGTGGCTGTTGAATGTACCGGCGATGCGTACCAGAGGGGTGTGGGTGTCATATGAAATTGCGTCCCAAACCATAACGCCAGGCGACGGACCGGCATGGCGATGCATAAAGCAGGCGTCATACAGTCTTTCGCCGCGGTGCCGCCACACGTGGATCCGACCATCGTGGTGTTGCAGCCAGAAGCGGGATTCGTCGGAGAAGCCAATGTAGTGCCATTCCGTAGTCGAGGTGCGGCGTTCAACGGCCCACTGCCGACGCACTCGCCGGTGGTGTAACGTCAATGGTAATCGGAGCAATGGGCGCCGTGCGACAAGTCTCCGCTCCTGCAGACGACGTCGAACGGTACGTGCTGACACTGGTTGTTGCGCAACACACCCTAATTCCTGCGCTAACGTTCGTGATGTGGTGGTGCGAGACGTCAATGCCCTCCGCAAAACAAGCCGGTCCTCTCGTTCGGTGGTGTGCCGCGACTGCGGCAATCGCTCACGTCGGTTCCGTCCGTCTCTCCTGCACCCACCGAATCCATGCTCGCCTCAATGTGGCTGGATGTCGTCCCACACGGACGCCTATTCGTCCTCTGTCGAACTCCGAAACGTGCTGGAATGACTGCCGTATTCTGCGACGAGGCATCAGGAAGCTTCCGCGCAGAGGTCCGGCAGCACAACACACTTCCACTACTTACACCCCGCCTTTTGTGCACCCTTCTTATAGTGCTTCTCGGTGACGTGCGGGGCGCACATGATTTGCATATACCCTGCAATGCTAATCGTTTGCATGTCCTCTCGCGGGCGACGCATGCTGCAAATTTCAGGCCAATCGGATGCTTTATTCTTGGTTTTGCATTTTGGGCGGCCAGCAGTGTATTTCTCGCCAACTGAATTTAAGCAATGGTCGCATAGACGAACAGTGGAGCGGTTGCGATTCACTTCTTAATTCCTTCTTAGAAAAAAATAAATAAAAAAAATGGCATTTTACATGCTATTTCAACAATTAAACACAAACTTTTTTTGCCCCCTACCTCTACATTGACAATTTTCTGAGCATACTCACGATGATGAATAATTTGGGGAGTAGCAAACATCATTGATCACCGAGTTTCCGTTATCCCCAACCCTCGAAAAAAACAAAACAAAAAAACTATCCTTTCCTGTGTACGCTCACAGAGAAATAGCATATTTTTCGGCTTAAAAGTCGATGTGCGGTATAAGTCGAATAGTTAAATTTCTCTATTTACTTGTTTTTATTCATAGATAATCTGATCCTGAGTATAAGACGACACTAGAAAAATATAGTTAGTGTCCCGAAATTCTGTAACTACATTTTTAATGTTTCAGTAAACGTTAAGAGGAAGAGAAAGTGAGCTAATTTCTGCATTTTTCTTTTCGCCAAAAGTTGATTTTGCGTCATTTCTTACGATCTGACATAACATAAAGTATTCCTTTCCTCTCACTGACCAGTCGGAGAAGCTAAAACGAAATTCTGTAATTGTATTTTTAATGTTTCAGTAAATATTTCAGAGTTCGATTGAACTTAAAGGGATATAAAGAGGTAGTCGTTGTTGTGAACAGCATTGCATGTCGTCATTCTGTCTGTGGTTGGGACGCCCAAACGATCAACAGCCACAACCGGATAATTAGGGGACTTTTGCTTTGAGTTTGAATTCGGCCATAACGCTGCTCAAGCAGCACGAAACATTTGTCATGCGAAAGGGGAAGGCTCCGTGGACCACAGCATTGCAACCACATGGCTCAAAAAATTTCGCTCAAACGAGAGAAACCTCGACGATCAGCCAAGGCCAACCGTGGATTCGGAGGCCGTGCGTCAGGCCCTAAAGGCAAATCCGACAACCAGCACTCAGAGATTATCAGGCGAGCTGAGCATATCTCAGACAACCGTGGTTTATCACCTTCAGGACCTCGGCAAGGTTTACAGGAGCTGCCGCATTGTCTGACAGGAACTGACGCCAGCTGAGGCAAACCGCCGAGTGGAAGTGTGCACGAAGCTCCTAGAAAACCTGCGTGATGTACGTTTCATCAAGAGAATTGTTACGTACGATGAAAAGTGGGTCTTTTCCGTAATCCTAACACACAACGGCAGTTGTTGAGCCCTGGCCAGCTTCCTAAACCTGTTGCCAAACGTGGGCGCTCCGAGCACAAGGTGATGCTCTGAGTCTGGTGGAATTTCGAGGGGATAATCCATTAGGAATTTGTTCCAGACGGTCGGACCATCAACGCCAACCTCTACTCTGAACAGCTGGAGTGGATGTATGCTGTTTTGGAGGAGAAGTTCCCGGCACTGGTGAACAGAAAGCGCGTTCTCCTGCACAGGACAACGTTCGGCCTCATATTACGTGAACGATTCCGACAAAACTCCAGGAACTTGAGGGCATTTAACTGATGCCAAACCCCAGTATATTGTCCGGACCTTGCTCCCGTCGGATTATTACTTGTTCCGGTCCAAGGCCCACTTCCTTCGCGGGCGGCACTTCAACAACTAGGAGCAGGAGGTGGCAGCTGGGTTGAAAAACTTTTCCCCTTGAAGGACAAGAACTGGTACCGCCGGGGAATCAAAGAACTAGCAGACAGATGGCTAAATACGGTGCAACACGATGGGCTATACTTTGAATGCTAGTCAGCTTTCGTCGTAAAGGTATGTATGAAGACAAAGTGATCCAAATATCGCAAAACTTTCGACCCACCCTCTGTAATTCAGTTGAGAGATAGACCTGAAAGACTAACAGCGCGAAAAAGGACTGCCTTCGCTACCCGCTGGTCATTACTGTCCTTAAAGCGCATGCGCCGCAGAATGTAGACACGATCGTCATCGGGCAATCAACTGCGTGGTAGAAACGTGTTTTAGAGGTATTATTGCAAGATAAATGAGGTGCACTCGTCGTAGTTCTGGCGCCTTGGGAAAACCAAAGGTTAATACTACCACTGGGTGTTGTAGGGATCTCGAGGAGGGTGCGATTAACATACGGCAGTGCCACTCTAAATCGGTCACAGCGATTCCAATTATGTATCTGTCGAACGGAAATATCCATCTCAGCAGCTTTTACAAAACTTCTTAATGAACGAAATTTCACATTTCGTACGCTTTCGGAATGGTTTCTTGTGAACGTAATATCGCGTTTCGGGTGTTCGAATCACAACTACATTTAAGGCACAGTATTTTTTTTCGACAGAAATTTTAATGACAAATCAATAGATTAGATAAGTCGATGCTCCGACTTTTGAAGAAAAGGGTCTCGTGTTATATGCCGAGAAATGCGGTAATTCTTCCCCCTCCCCCCACCTCAGTTTCAAGCCTGATACACCAGGGAGATCATTTTTTTATTATTTACTGCATAAAAATGCGTTGTAAACTAGCATTCTCCCTGCCCGCACATCAGTTGTCAATTCAATTCCGTGAACCCTAACGGGATCAATTTCAAAAGTTAAGTTCGTTTTTTATTTTTCTTTGCGCACGTTAATTCTATCTTTCTTAAATCAATAAGAAATATACTCAACATTTTATTTCGCGCTAAAGTATATGTTACATTCTCGTTTCAATAATTAAAGTAGCAATTATGTGCGATTAACCTCAGTATCCTAAAATGTAGGCAAAATGAAGCTCCAGGGATTTTCATTAGAACGTGTCGATCACTCATGGTGGGATCTGCACCCAATTTGCAGACATCATCTCCGATCTTTTGTTCAAATACAGAGGGTGAGTCAAAAGTTTGTCTTCACTTTATGTCTTTATACGTGCCTTTACAACGAAAGCTGGCTAGCATTCAAAGTATAGGTCATCGTGTTGCAACGTCTTTAGTATTCTGTCTGCCAGTTCTTCGATTCCGCGGCGGTACCCGTTCTTGTCCTTCGAGGCGAAGAATTCCTTCAGCCCAGCTGCCACCTCCTCCTGGTTGTTCACGTGCCACCCGCGAAGGAAGTGGGGCCATGGAGCGTAAAAAATAATAATCCTACGGGGAAAGGTCCGGACTATATGCTGGATGTGGCATCAGTTCGATGCCCTCAAGTTCCTGGAGTTTTGTCGGAATCGTTCGCGCGGTATGAGGCCGAACGTTGTCCTGTGCAGGAGAGCGCGCTTTCTGTTCACCAGTGCCGGGAACTTCTCCTCCAAAACGGCATACACCCACTCCAGCTGTTCAGAGTAGAGGTTGGTGTTGATGGACCGACCGTCTGGAACAAATTCTTAATGGGTTATCCCCTCGAAATTCCACCAGACGCAGAGTATCACTTTCTGTTCGAAGCAGCCACATTTGGCAACAGGTTCAGAAAGATGGCCAGGGCTCAACCACTGCCGTTGTGTGTTAGGGTGGCGGAAATAGAACCACTTTTTATCGAACGTAACAATTCTCTTGATGAAACGTACATCGCGCGGGTTTTCTAGGAGCTTCGTGCACACTTCCAGTCGGCGGTTTGCTTCAGCTGGCGTAAGTTTCTGAGATACAATGCCGCAGCTCCTGTAAACCTTGCAGAGGTCCTGAAGGTGATAAACCACGGTTGTCTGAGATATGCTCAGCTCGCCTGATAATCTCAGAGTGCTGGTTGCCGGATTTGCCTTTACGGCCTGACGCGCACGGCCTCCGAATCCACGGTTGGCCTTGGCTGATCGTAGAGGTTTCTCTCGTTGGAGCGAAATTTCTTGACCCATGTGGTTGCGGTGCTGTGGTCCACAGAGCCTTCCCCTTTCGCATGACAAATGTTTCGTGGTGCTTGAGCAGCGTTATGGCAGAGTTCAAACTCGTAAAGCAAAAGTTCCTTAATTAGCCAGTTGTGGCTGTTGATCTGTAAGATGTCCCAACCGCAGACAGAACGACGACATGCAATGCTGTTCACAACAACGACTACGACTTTATATCCCTTTCGACTGACTGCAGTGTGCGACTTGAACTAGTTTAAACACGTGACATACCAGCCGCAGCACATGCGTTTATGCAAATATTGCAAAACTTTCGACTCACCCTGTATTTCAGTGATATATAGATCGTTGTTATTAATACATTTCTCCTGTATCATCGTAAGGCACACTTCACAAGACAGTGGACTAATAACAACCTAGTCTGGTCCATACCAGTATAAAATTGGAAAGGATATGTATAATATAATACTGAGGCCGCGGGTGGCCGAGTGGGCAACGTTCGTGACTGCCACGGGAAGGGCCTCAGGTTCGATCCACTAAACACCCGCCGTGCGTCGGATGGGCACGTTAAGCCGTCGGACCCCGGGTACTTGCCCCCCCGGTAATAAATAAGGGCGTCTTCCTCCCCCTTTCTACTTCGCTTCAGTGTCACTTTCCTATCGGGCGCTCTAGCCCAAATCTCCTAGCTTCCAACTTCTAAGGGTTGTTTAAGACCTGGGGTCAGACACTCTCTTCCTAAAATCCTCTACATATGATCATAATATAATACTGTACGGTTATATGTACGTGTCATTAACATATTGGCCGACTTGACAGTCCTAGCCGACCTTGTTGAATATGTTAAGTAATGTATTACGGTACTCTTTGGCCACATGCGTCAGGAATTTCTGACAAGCAAACGTGAATAAGTTATATATATCACATTTCAGAGAACAGATGCAAATGTTCTATAGTAATCAACGTACACAAGGTAGGTCAAAATGTATTTATTATAATTAAAAGAGCAACAACAGAAACGCACCAGGGTATCATTTTTTAAAACAGCACCGTCTGTTTTTTAACACTAGGCCAGGAGGCAAACCTATCACCATTCCCTGCCTCGTTTAACAAATGCATAGTCGCCGGCAAAGCGACTGCCTCTTAAAGCATCATTTATTGGTTAAAACAAATGATAATGCGATGGAGCAAGGTCAAAACACGCTGTTCTTCCTTGGTGTACGTGGGAAGCGATGCAATAATGTTGACCCCACTGGTGATGAAAGATATCCGAACAGGAGGAGGTTCCGTCTTTACGGTAGCGCATGAATTCATCAGTTTGGCCAGTCGCAAAAGAATCATCATAAAGTACTTTAACAAGTCGTCGTTTTGCATGAACTGAAGGAGGTATATGTGTGCGGCTTGCCATCCTGCTAGGAAAACCTTAGGGGGGGGGGGGGTCTTTTTGGCTTTGGATTACTGCATATTTTTTGCTTTTGCCTACCTTCTTACTTTGCAACCGGATCTGGTAATGTCTGAAACTGCCATCATCATTGCATGCAAATTGCTTTATCATTTCTTCGTCTTTTTGAGACTGGTCAATGGATGCACAATGGAAAATGAAAGAGTTGGCCGTTATCAAAATAACATCAGGTCTCTGGTATGCACTACTTTTATCTGTTATATCATGATATTCTACACTGTTAAATTTTGTAGTAGGTTGCACCAAAACGGGGTGCAACCTACTGCGCCACTTTTGGGGAAAAGGTAAACCATTGTGTGATGCATGAAACGCACAAAAACATGATGCAATTATGCACCACGGTATGGTATGGTATTCAACCTGAATGGTGCGAAGTTGCACCCATTCCACTATGTTTATGTATGCTACATGCATCACACAATGGTTTACCTTTATCCGAAAGTGGTGCAGCTGATGTAGGACCACTTTTTGGTGCAACCTACTACAAAAAAAAAATGTTTATCAGTGTAGTGATCTTCGTGTAGACACTGTGTGTGTTTGTGTGATTTTGTATAAATGCAACTCGACAACTAACCTGATTATTCCATTGTGGGTTACATGGTAATTGGGCTGTACAGAATCGGTACACTTTTTAAGCCAACTTCCCGGAACATGTATTTCAACAAAGTCAAAGGCATGACTAAGTGGCCAATTTATTAGGACCACCTACATAGGGGTCGCGCTGGCTCTTTTAAAGTTTTCGCCAATTTATTCGCCAAATTCAATTTTTTTTATCGCCAATGTGTTATAACAGTACAAAAAGGTAATCACCAAAGCTCTTTCTCCAACGCCAAAACGATTTCTTTTTCGCAAATTACGAGGATGGAGATCGGCACCTACCTAATACATGTGTTAGGACACTTATGGCTATCAGAACAACAGCAATTAGCCTCGGCATTGATTCCACTAAGTTCAGGGGCAGTTTCCGTGAATTGGAATGCACATGGCCAACAGCATCTTTGCAATCGCCCAGATCGGATACGACTGGGTTCATACGACTGATGTTACGTCATCCAACAAGTGCTCCATAATACTGAGGTCTGGGGACTGGAGAGGTCAATAAAGCTGGGAAAAGTAATCACATTTCTGAAACCACCTCCAAACAATGTGGACATTGTGGCATGGGTCATTGTCTTGTCAGAAGTATCCTCTAACGCTATTGGCTCCAAATTCTCATTTTACCATCGGCATGATGCCGTTCAAAATGAGATTAGTCAGACCACATGACACTTTCTGAACTACACGGCTGGCCAACCACAATGCAACACCAAGAAGGACACAAGATAGCAAAGCCAGATTTACTGGACACATAACAACAGATACAAAGATGAAACGATTGAGCTTACAGGCCCGTGCGACTTGCGAAACACGCAGACATCAATAGTTCGTGTGGCCCCCATGACTGGCAATAACTGCCGCTACACGCCGCGGCATCGAACGAAAGAGGCTTTGGATGTGGGCTTGGGGTATGTCGGTCTAGGCTGCTTCCACACGTTGCCACAGTTCATCAGGCGTAGCCGCGGGTGATGCTTGCCGGGCCACTCGGTTGTCGATCAGCGACCAGACATGTTCGATGGGCGACATATCGGGAGAACAGGCGGGCCACGGCAGCAGTGACACCTGGTGGGCCGTGAAGAATTGTTGAACGATGCGTGCCACGTGCAGGCGCGCATTGTCCTGTTGAAACGTGGCCGGTGGCAGGTCCTGCAGGTAAGAGAGGACTACAGGCTCCAAAACGTCAGAGATGTAGTGGTGGCTGTTGAATGTACCGGCGATGCGTACCAGAGGGGTGTGGGTGTCATATAAAATTGCGTCCCAAACCATAACGCCAGGCGACGGACCGGTATGGCGATGCATAAAGCAGGCGTCATACAGTCTTTCGCCGCGGTGCCGCCACACGTGGATCCGACCATCGTGGTGTTGCAGCCAGAAGCGGGATTCGTCGGAGAAGCCAATGTAGTGCCATTCCGTAGTCCAGGTGCGGCGTTCAACGGCCCACTGCCGACGCACTCGCCGGTGGTGTAACGTCAATGGTAATCGGAGCAATGGGCGCCGTGCCACAAGTCCCCGCTCCTGCAGACGATGTCGAACGGTACGTGCTGATACAGGTTGTTGCGCAACACACCCTAATTCCTGCGCTAACGTTCGTGATGTGGCGGTGGGAGCCGTCATGCCCTCCGCACAATATGCCGGTCTTCTCGTTCGGTGGTGTGCCGCGGGTGCGGCAATCGCTCACGTCGGTCCGTCTGACCCTCCTGCACCCACCGAATCCATACTCGTCCCACACGGGCGGCGATGTCTCAGTACGATAAACCGCTGTCGCGATAAGCCACTATTCGTCATCTGCAAAACTCCGAAACGTGCTGGAATGACTGCCGTATTCTGCGACGAGGCATCAGGAAGCTTCCCACGCACAGGTCCGGCAGCATAACACACTTCCACTACTTACACTCCGCCTTCTGTGCACCCTTCTTATAGTGCTTCTCGGTGAAGTGCCGGGCGCACATGATTTGCATATACCCTGCAATGCGAATCGTTTGCATGTCCTCTCGCGGGCGACGCATGCTGCGAATTTCAGGCTAATAGGATGCTTCCTTCTTGGTGCTGCCTTTTGGGTGGCCAGCAGTGTATTTAAGAGCCTCCCTGGTCGCTAAGAGGTATGAGAAGCTGGCTTTCGGCTAATCGACCGAATTGAGCCCAGATTAGTGTGCCGGATGAGGCATGCGCTTGTTTTACGTCACTGACTGGCTCTCTCCCCTCGCCGGAACAAGCTGCGCCAAATTAATGTCCTCCTGTGGTGCTCTCAAGCCCACCGGAGAAGTTTTGTATTGTTTGCTGGAGACAACATTATATATATAAGGACGATATCTTCTGCAGATGAAGGTATTTGGCTGGGATGCCATTTGACCCTGATTCAGACAGATTCTATTTATTTGATTCACCGTTGCGCGTCTGTTGGCTCATACTAATACGGCTATTCTTCTCAAGACTACCATCCGTTTCGGATCACAGGTCATGAGCTCACAAACGGTTTTAACTCCTCGCTGGATACTCTTACCAATGTTGCTTTTCCACAATAGCTCTTTGCTCATTTTTGCACCATTTTTCTCATTACGCAAGCTTAAAATCCATTCGACCGTCAGAGATATATTCCAAGCCACTACTGAGAGTTTCAGTGCACTTGATTATGTAGTTCTAGTGAGGGGACAACAAAGGATGACATGTCTGCATATATGGACAAAATGGTCTTCTGATCCTAATAAATTTCTCACTCAGTAGATCTTCTCGTAACAGATTTAATTGACGAGTCAATATTCGTTATCATCTTTCCCATACAGTGTCGAACAATACTTTTAATTTTACACTGGTATTTATTTTCCATATTACTGATGATTCTACTGCCAAGAATTCAACCTTTTTTTGTTTGTTCTTGAACTTGCAATATTCATAATGTGTAAAGATTTCTGTGATCAAAACACTTTGCTTATCTACAGATTTTCTTTCATTTATTGCACCATTTAAAAGATCATTTGCAACAGCTTTCAGAGGATGGTTTGTGTCCAGATAGCAATGCATGGATCAAGTTTTTAAGGACTTCTTTTTCACAACAGCAAAACGTACGTTGAATCCGCAAAACAGTTTCGCACTCAAAATATCATTTTTCACAACTCTGTTTAAGTTGTCTTGTAAGATCTTTATTTTTGGAGCTGGCAAATTCAATTCTGCTCTCAACTGCTGAATGCCATTGATATCAATCGCAAGAGTTGCGGACTACATTGCAATATTTAGTGCGCCTGTTCAGAAATATTTTTTCATTCCCATTTCTTCATTACTTTGGATGCTGCGACACTTCATGCAATTTGCAGTTAATTTTTCCTTCATTTTTATTTCTTGAAAATGCTCCCACGGTAGATTTCCTTCCTTCCACCTCTAAAAATCCTTTAAATAGACCAACTAAAAACAAACAAACAAAAAAAAAACATGCTAATAAGCACTCGAATGGCTTAACTTCCGCCAATTCCCAACTATTCCTCATTTTACTTGGCAATAAGCTAACCACAAAGCTGGTTTTTACTAATCCCTTACTGCGCTGGGGCATTTTCTGGTCAGCGTCAGCTTGTATATTTGAATTCCAAACATACAAGCTGACGCTGACTAGTCAGTCAATAGCATGAAAAAACCTTACGAAGGAATTTTAAAAAGCGAGGTTGAAAAGTACTGATACAAGTCTCAAAATTATCAATAAAGAAAGCCGCCGGATTTAATTTAAAAAATTAAAATTAAATACATCAAACACAGTGAAGTAGATTATATTGCTTACATCTGAATTCCTTTCTTGGAAAAAAAATAGTAACCGAAACAAATGGAATCATTTATTGCCTCTGTGGCAAAACATTTAATTGTTGTACAACCAATACAAAAACGCAAATACGAAGCCTGGTGGCAAAGTCCACGTACGTAGCGAAACTTGCTTCGTTAGTTAGTTAGTTAATTGATTTTAGTGGCGCAAGGGCCAGGCTTGGCCAAAAAGCGCCAGACACAGAAATATCAGTTAAAGATTCCTTGAAGCGAGTCAGAGAATATCCGAACTGGGCCTTTAATTGAACCACAATACGAGACAGCAGAAATCAATATGCCATCAGAGATATCTGAAGATACAGTTATTGTAACCAGTGTTCATTAACGAGAGAAAGTCTAAAAATAAATTGTTCTTTCTTCATGGTTACGCCATCAGCAAAAGCACGTGCAGCACATGAAAGGGAAGTGTTATATTATAACCTGGACATCCATGTTCATCAGGAGAGAAGTTAGAAACATAGAGGATAGTGAATTGTAATAATTTTCCCGCCATTTTTCGAGGCGCTAGGCAGTAGGCTTGCTTTTGCTTCTCCGAGGAGAGAGAGATTTATGGTTTTGGTTGCAGTGCGAGGGAGTAAGAAGAGGGAACAGAGAAGACAATTAAGGAACTTATGCGCCTTCTAAGAAAAGGGGAACTGGACATTATGGCTTTTTAGCGTCCCAGGCGAGGGGAAGGGGTTGTTACGAAGACACTTTTCCGCGAGGGGAAAACGCAAGTAGCCGTAGGAAGAAGGGTCCAGCAGTGGAATTCGCTGGTAAGGAGTGGAGAGAGCTCAGAGGTGTGACAATCTAGCTCGTCGGTGTGAATTGGAGAAAATGCTAAGATTGGAGGGATAATGAAAAAGTTAGAAGCGAATACTGGCCGAACGGGAAGGCGATCAACTTGTTAATGGTAGAGAGCGAGAAGGAAAGGAAATCAGGACAATGCTTTGAGACATTCCCCGTGAGTTTTGAATAAACACCTTCCTCACTGCAAGAGCGAGCTAATACTTTGGTTGATATTTTATTCGTATTTTATCTACCTAACCTGCTCAAGTCGGGTAAAATACGGGTTATGGTCCAGAAACAAAAACTCTCTGGAAGCAAAACATCAAACGAACCCTTCACACAGGGCGCTGAAATACGTATAACTCAGCACCAAGCCCTGTAACAGAAGAAAAATAGACAAATACCTCGAGAGCGCCAAGCCATGAAAGAAATGGCTTCTTGAAGAAACGAACTGTTCAAGGCCGTAGCACAGTCCACGTTTGAGGAGTCTTTTGTCGCACCCTGTCGGGGAGTTGTCATCAGAGACGAGTGGAACACAAAACAGACGCAGCGGACAGAGAAGATAGACCACTCGCAAAGCTAGCATAGTCAGTCAGTTGAGCAGGATGGTCCAAAAACACAGCAAGAGATAGAAGCAGCAGGCCGTGACAAAGTTGGATTGTCATGGGCAGCAGTCGTGGGAGTAGTATACTTTGACGACAGGATGACGTCACCGGGGAAGGTGACAGTCACTCAGACCTCGAAAGCTAGCATGAAGGAAGAAGACATGAGCGTTAAATAACAATCGCGTTGCAGCCACTGACGTCAGATCCGGAGAACAGTCCATGACGTACTCGTCGCCGGAAGCCACCATTTGCAAACTGGCGAAGGTGGCCAGAAAAGTTAAAATTGAAAAACAACTTACGGTAAATTAACATTCACGGGGAATTTTCCGGAAAAAAAAGTAACCACCGAACCTTCATACACAAGATATAAGCAGAATAATGAACGTAAAAGGTAAGAATTTAGCAAACAGTGTCGAAAATCACAGAGCGTTCTGCGAAATCCTCTCTCTGCAAAAATTGTACAAATGTGTACACACATACAAAATAAAGCAATGTGGAAAACAGTTATACAAGTTTTTCATAAGCAATCCTACGCTGCTTCTCTTTCGTTCAGCAACATTTTAGTATGTATGTAATATAATACGAACACAAAGAACAACACGAACAAGAAAAAACAATGATATTTACGTAGATTAAAACATTTTTTTTTCCTTTTCAGTCTTTTTTTTTTTTTTTTTTTTTTTTATCGAGTCACTCTCACGCGAATAAAAGCGCGTCAGATTCCTGAAATTTTGATTAAAGCGAAACAAAACGTTACAAACACCTCACAATTGTTAAATGAGTCCTGGGATTTATAAGGAATCTTTATTCGTGCTTTCATCTTGAGATGGATCCAGGTTCGAATCCCGGTGAGGTATGGATGTTGTGTCTGTCTTACGTCACTGGCTCTCTGGAACCAGTGACCCTAAATTAGGGATGGGCGACTGCTAATAGCCCATTGAGTTGCTCGCGGTGGTCATTAAACCTTCGAACAAACAAAAAATAATTTGTGTTCTAATTTTTGAAAATACCTCCCCCCCCCCCTCCCGCCGTTTTGCCTCTGCGATTCATAACATGACTTGAACGATTTTTTGCCATTTCATTTTCACTGTTATGAAATGGCTGCCGTACATAGAGCGAGAACGCAATCTAGAAAGGACAGCAGAAGTTTAGCTTGCTTAAATGGTAAGAACTTTTCTTGAGTGTCTGTTGTATGTGTGCATATCTGTACAATCTGTGGGCTACAGCAAAGCACAGACCTAACTTTATAACTAAATAAATTTTACATATACACTATATACCAGAAATACATACGACGTTTCCAGTTTCTTTTTTTTTTTTAATTTGCTGTTGGGGTGACATTTCTTTGCTCAAAAAGAATTGCTTTGGCACAGAATAAAAACATGTATAAAAATGACAGGGGGCCGCCCTTTTAGAGCCCCTGTATACACACATTTTATAAATACACACACAATTTTTTTTTTTTTTTTTTTCACTTCCATGGGTTGCACTCCATTACACAGCGCAGCATGTTTTAACAGTTACACATGATTAAGAAATGTAATGTGGGGTTAACGATTGTAATAGGAAATTTACAATCAGTACTTCGGTACGTTTGTTACACATATAAAGGTTTGAAGAAAAACAAATTTAAAAGTTACATTTTTGTGCGGATTTTAATGAAATATTTACAAAATGACTAAGAAACTAACTACCTGGTAAGAAAGTAAATGGTCTTCAAGACACAATATTTATCACTGATGAAAAACACATATGAAAAAGCAGGATTACAGTAAGTCAAAAGGAAAACTGCTTTTTTGACTTCAATGGGCTCCTAAAGATCGGAAGGCGTTAGAGCTGAACATGAACACTTTTCTTCTTTTTTTTTTTCACTCTTCTGCCGACATTTAAGCTAATACGAGGAAGACGCGGCAAACAATTCCCAGCGTCATTTATGCATCTCGGCAGCATCAAGGAGCGGGCGGGATGAAGGACGATCCACGTGAATTCCATCGCCCGCCTTGCCGCGACTCCCGCCCACCGCCTTCCTGTCTTCTTTCGCGTCGGCAAATCGTATCGAAAAAGGCAGGAACAATAGAGCTGGGAACAAGATTACACCAGAGTCTCTAACAAAGAAGGAAGCACGAAAAAACAGCAAAGAGAAACTACCTCTCTTTTTTTCCCCTCCTAATTTCTACCGGAAGGAAGAAGAGAAAAGATAGCCTCCTCATCGGAGCATTTTTCCAGATATTCTATTCTTTATTTCAGCATAAGATCTGATTCTGTTAGGCAACTTTTATTTTTTATTTATTCCTCCAGGAAAACTAGTTTCTTTTTATAAATATTTCGACGGAGCATAAAAATTTACGAATAAAAATCCTTTGCTATTTAAAAGAACGCGAGTGGTGATCCTCCTAACAAAAGGAATGCTTTCACGGGCGTTTAAAAATGTCCAGTTTCGTTTCAAAACTTGAACAGTAAGTAGTGCAATGGGTTCATTTTTTTCGCGCAATACAATTTTAGAACAGCACAAAACGCAAAATATCATTTTTCCGTTTTTTGCAATTCCCGAAAGCCTAAACACAATTCTTAGAAATCGTTTGAAATTCCTCTGTGAAAAGACAATTTTATATGAATTGTTTCTTAAAGGTTGGGAAAAGTTTGATTAAACATGAAACAAGAAAGATGACACCGAATTTTCGTGTGTAATAAGCACGTCTTTTGAATCCGTTCGGACGCAAATTAAATTTATCAAAGCTATTCAAAGTCAATGGAACCGGTATGGAAAACAATATCTGACGAAACAAAGAAGTTTTTCAATCGGGTTTTTAATCCCTCAGATATGGCTGTAAACGCAATCGTGAGCTTACGCCCTCCGGTTGCAGACTTGTGTGTTTAGAAAAACATGAATTTATATGAGAAACATTTCGCACCGGAAACGCTCTCCAACACAAAGAATCGGACTTTTAGAAACAAAGATATCGACAAAAATAAGATGTGACTTTACGTCCCCTGGTGGGAAAACCATGCACTATTTTAGGAAGAAAGTATTCTCAAAAGGATTTTCCATATGAGCGGTATCGGTCCAAGAAAAAAAAATTTAGTCGAGTTTTCAGGAGCCCAGATTTTGCTACAGATACATCAGAAGGAGAAATTAACACTTACGCACACTGGTGGCCAAACCATTCTTTACCAAACATTAGAAATTATGTGAAAAATATTTTCCATTCGGTCTTGTATGTGATACAGGAAGAATTTTTCAAATCGGAGTTTTAGAAGCAGAAATAACGCATAAAGCGCAATTTGCCTTTGTGCCCCCTAGCAGAAAGCCTATGATTTCCTTGAAAATTTTGAATTTTCAGGAAAAACATTTCGCATCGGATACACCATCCACAAAGAAGGAATTTTTCAAATCGGACACCTAGAAGTAGAGATACTGACAAAAATAAGATATACAATTACCCCCTGGCGTAGAAACCATGCATTATTTCAAGGAGAAAATGTTCCTAAAAGGTTTGCCGACATGAGTAGTATCGGTCAACAAATGACTTTTTTTTCAATCGAGATTTTAGAAGCTCATATTTTGCTGCAAATACATCAGATGCGGAAATTAAGACTTACGCCACCTGGTGGACAAACCATTTTGACAAAAATTTGAAATTATGTGCAAAGGATTTCCCATCAGAAGCTGTACCCGGTGCAGAAAGAATTTTTGAAATAGGAGGTTTAGAAGCAGAGATATAGGGGGAAAGCAATTTACCTTTACGCCCCTAGTGGAAAGTCTATGAATTACTTGAAAATTTTTAAATTATATGAAAAACATGTCACACTAGAAACACTATCCGACAAAGGAATTTTTCAAGTCGTAATCCTAGAAGTAGAGATATTGACAAAAATAAGATATACATCTACGCCCCTAGCGGAGAAACCATGGAATATTTTAAGACGAAAATATTCCGAAAATGTTTATCGATGTGAGTGGCAGCAGTCCACGAAAGAATTTTTTCAATCGATATTTTAGAAGCTCAGATTTTATGGCAAATACATCAGAAGCAAAAATTAACTCTTACGCCCCCTGGTAGCCTCAGTATTCTTTACCAAAAATTTGAAATTATATGCAAAATATTTTCCATCAGGAGGTGTATCCGCTGAAGAAAGGATTTTTCAAATCATAGTTTTAGAAGAAGAGTTATCGGGAAAAATGTAATTTACTTTTTCGCCCCCTAGCGGAAAATCTATGCGTAATTTGAAAAAGTAACTATATCTAAAACACTCTTCGACATAAATGGAATCGAATTATAAAAGATTTTTTCAATCGGATGTTTAGAAACAAATATGTGGAATAAAACGTATTTTTGAATTCGACATCATCTGCATTTACGCCTTCTAGCGGCAAAATTGTACATCGTAAAAAAAAAAAATAACGAAGGATCATCATTCGCATATTTCAAGCTTCCCAATGCAAAAAGAATTTTTCAAATCGGACAAATAGTTGCAGAGAGATCGTGGGTACAGACGGACGGACGGACAAACCGATAACATAAGCACGATCTTTTTTTACAAAAGACGTGCTAAAAAATGTTACCAAATAAATGAATGCACTGCTCATATTAAGAAACAATGCAACAAAAAGACAAACGCACTGGCTTGACTATTAAGCCAAACAATGGAGCTAACACCCTCTAAATGATTCAACAGATTAAAAAAATAAATAAAATACACTGTTTGTTTACGTCGTTAGCAGGGAATAAAAGAGCGTTGAACATTATTTTCCCGTAACATCTGTATATAGGCCAGTTACACCTTTATTTTTTCACGTGTGTTTCCAAGCCATTCAGCGAAGAAGTACTGAACTTGATTACTGCGATTGTGTTTCAATTGTTTATCGAAAACCTACAGGGAGATCAATTTTATTGCTTTACCAAAAATGTTTAGGGTTTTTAAATAAATTCATTGACCTGTCGTATGTTTTCAAGTCACTTAGACAGAGGTACGAGGTATTTAACTAGATAACTGTTTGTGTTGTGTCTTACACTATATGATCAAAAGTATCCGGACATCCCTTTTGAGTAGTGGATTTGCCCGTAAACGTCACAGCAATGACTCCTACAGATATATAAAGATGCATGTGGCCTGGCAAACATCATAGATGGGCCGCGGATGGCCTAGTGGTCATCGTGACTACCATGGAGGAACGCTCAGGTTCGATCCCGGGCAGGAACGAACGCTCGAATCACTAAATATCCGCCATCCGTTGGATGGGCACGTTAAGCCATCGGATCCCGGGTACAGGGCAGGATTACGGCTTTGTTGGACCCTTAGCTAAGACATCTGATTGGGCCTTCAAAAAACTTATGATTGGGAATTATTATGAAGTCTGTTAAAACACGAAACTGTAACTATACTAACTTATCTGCAGAATTTTCATAAGTCATTATATTTTTCATTTTCTCACAAGAACACGAGTTAAAAGCTTAAGATTCTTAGATTTTCCAATGATTTAGCACTGTATATTTTTCTTAGTGCATCTTTTTTGCTATGCAATGTGAAGCCACAGGCAGGGAACTTCGACATTAACGGTTCCAAGGGTATATTGGGAGATGTGGGTGGACGGTAGTTAAAAATATGAAACTATCTCGCCGACACCGCTGTACACAGAGACATGAAAACCTTTAAACCTCGGTGAGTCACTGCCTTGAAAATCTGTTCGTCTGCCAGCTTCTGTTTCTGACCAAGTGGAATTCATATATATATATATATATATATATATATACACAGTGCGTCAAAGAATTTTTAAGACTGACGCTAGATTTCAGCCTACGGTGGCGCCACCAGTGTAATCGCGAATGCGTTATAAACCGTGACCATCTGCTTGCTTTCTGCCAAAAGCATTGCACAGTTGTGAAAGTAACTCAAACGAAACGGGCGATCATTAGAGAAGTAGAAATTTTTTTCATGTTGAATTATTAAGATGGAACAAAGGGCTGTTATTAAATTTAACGCAAAACTTGGTAAAAGTGCCTCGGAAACGTACCAAATGATGAAACAAGTTTACGGTGAGTTTTGTTTAAGTAGATCAAATGTTTTCCTGTGGCACAAACGTTTTTTGGACGGAAGAGAGACGCTAGAAGATGTTAAGCATACCAGAAGACCAAGTTCATTCAGGACACCTGAGATTATTGAAAAAGTGCGTGATTTCGTGGCAAACAATCGATGTGCGTCACTAAGAATAATGGAAGAAACTTTAAACATCAACAAAGAAACGATTCGAACCATCCTGCATGAAGATTTGGGCAAAACAAAAGTCTGTGGTAAATTTGTTCCACGCACGTTCACCAATGAACAAAAAATCAAGGAGAAGTGCACATTGCAGAGATCATTTCAGCAGCTGAAAAAATGATCCAAACTTCTTAAAATCGATTGTTACTGGTGATGAAACATGGTGTTTTCAATATGATCCTTAAACAAAGCGACAAAGAGCGGAATGGAAGTCAAAAAACTCGCCACAAGCCAAAAAAACAAGAAAAGTTCTATCGAAAATCAAAACAATGCTCATTACATTCTTCGATAGTAAGGGTATTATCCACAAAGAATATGTTCCAAGTGGACAAACAATTACTGGTGAGTTTTATTTAAATGTTTTGAGGCGTTTGATAGGCAGAATTTGTCGCATTCGTCCAGAATATCAAGATGAAAACAGTTGGTGTTTGCTGCACGATAATGCACCCAGTCACACCTCACTTCTTGTTCGTAGATTTTTGGCGAAAAATAACGTCTGTGTGCTGAATCATCCACCGTATTCGCCTGATTTAGCACCCTCCGATTTTTTTGTTCCCAAAACTTTTTGACGTTAAAAGGGTGTTATTTTGATGTTATTTGGACCATACAAACAGCTTCGACGCGTGCATTGGAGGCAATTCCGCAAAGTGAACTGGAACAGTCATTCGAATAATTATTAAATCGCTGTAATAAGTGTATTGAAGCCGGAGGAACTTATTTTGAATAACAGACCAAAACAAATCATAATTTCTTGTTTCTATTTCATTTTACAGACCCAGTCTTAAAAATTCTTTGACGCACTGTGTGTGTGTATATATATATATATATATATATATATATATATATATATATATATATTCTATAAAGATACCTAAGCAAAAAAAATATACAAATATAATTTTGACTCACACCTAGTACAACATAGAAAAGGTTATGTATCTACCTGTGTGAGTAAAAGGAGAAAAGAAAATAAAAATAAAATAAAACAACTGAATGTAGAAGGTGTCGAGAATACTGAGCCTTGGCTTTATCAAGGTCAATAGTTAAAAACTACAAACTTAACTCTTCGAGCTACATTCCTGTAATTACTACTTGTTCTTGTGATGAACATAAAGAAACAGTTCACTATGATAAGAATTACAACCATATTATCACCGGAAACTTGAGTTTTGTTGAAAATGAAAAGCTTAGGAATTTATTAGAGTATGGCTCTAAATTCAGACCTTCCTTCACAATTTCCAAAGAAAGGATTCTTGAGAGCTTCACTCAAGATGTAAATAAGTACATCGTAAAAACCAGTTTAACGTACAATCAGCCTATTGAGGCCTTCGCAGAATGGAAATATAATATAATCAATAGCTTCACCGGTGAGTTGGCAGGTCTGGACTTTTGCTTCGACAGAAATCTCTTTTCTCTGGAGAAGCTAAAAGGTCACTCTCCAAACTACAAGACCAATTTATTTTTACCACTACGGATAAAGCTAGCAATAATTTTGCAATTATCTGTAAGAAGTTCTATTTTGAATTGTTAACTATGGAACTCAATAATATAGTAACATACGAGCCCGTAAGTTATTCTACCAAGCAGTTAGAAAATCGGTTTAAGGCATTCTTCAAGAAACTTAAAATTCCGCAAACTAGAAGATATGGGCCTGAATTTCCATTTCTTTTTGCAACGGTTAAGTTTCATAAGGATCCTGTGAAGTTCAGGTTCATAGCTAGTGGAGTAAGGAGTCATAAAAAGAAAATAGATCTTGCTTTTGAAGATGTCTTAAAGAAGGTTTTGAAACACATTAGAAACTGTTCTAACTTGATGTACAGAGATTTTTGGATAATTAATAATAATGCAGAAGTAATTTCTACTATACTCAAAGTTTGTCCCCTAGATATTAATAGTTATGATTTTGAAAACCTATATACTAATCTGCCTCTATCAGATATAATCACTACCTTTAAAGAGCTGTATGCAGAATTTAAACTTAACCAATTTGTTGATGTAGGAACTTGGAACTCTTATCTCAATTGCTGCATAAAAAATAACCATATCTTATATAATAATACTCTCTATAAGCAAGTGAACGGTATTCCAATGGGAACATCAACGTCCACGAATATCGCTAATCTATTCCTGGTCTTTAAGGAATATAAATTCATTAAAAATCACCCCACCTGCTCAGATAACTACCTTTACACTTTTAGATATATTGATGATCTGCTGTGTATCAATAATTCCGAAGTTATAGAGAGTGATTTTGATAATATCTATCCTAGCTCTCTTAACTTATGTAAAACCAACCACAGTAATCAGGAACTTGAGTTCCTAGACTTAAGCATTAAGCTCAACAGAGGTAACCCATCTATTAGCCTCTTTGATAAAAGAGCTAATTTTCCTTTCAAAGTAATTAAATATCTACACTGGAATAATAACATTTCAACCAAAGTAATTGAGAATGTACTAATTTCTCAGGTCCTAAGAATTTCAAGAATTTGCAGCAACAATTTGGACTTCAATTACCACATTAATATACTATTAGAAAGTTTTCTAGAGAACGAAATTCCTTCTTCTTTCATCAAAAGAACTTTAAGAAAAAATTATTCTGAATAATAGAGTAAGGTTGGCAGATCTGCTTTAATTTTCTACACAGTTAATAATATGATTCTGACCAATCAAAGCCGTAAGGAAGTTGGCTAGAGGATGCCTATTAACTACCTAAAGGAACCTTAGTGCTATGGATATGACGGTCCTATTAAAACAAAAAATTAAATAATATAAACAAAATCACAAAAAAGCTTAAAAATCTGTTTATAAAAGAAAATAAAAACAAATAAAAAGAAAACTAGTTATTCATCACTAGGATAGCTATACTAAAAATAGTAAAACCAACATTAAAATTAATAAGATTCTGATTAATCTATAGAAGCTCACTAAGGTGATTTAATACATGCAAAGATTATTAAATAAACTGCTCGTGTATTTTATAATATTTCTCATGTATTCTGGAGAGTTAATTCTGCACATTCTGATCATACAGATCCACAGTCTTAAGTTTATATTTTTTTCTCTGGTTAAAATCTCCGCGCGTTGGTTTCTTGCTGTATGAGGAGGCCATCAGCCCCACCCTCACTGCCCCCCAGCGTCTAGGGAGTGGCGGAAGAGGTCAGCCATGTTCTCCTCTTGTGAGGAGAAAAGTTTTTGTAACACAAGAGGTAAGCTCTCTTCCTTGTTTTTGGGCTCTAGGTTTTATAAGTTCAATGTTAGTACTTCATGTACCTTTTCTCTGTATTTTTTTAGCTTTTCAGCTTTTAAGCATTGGTTTGTCTGTTAACATTTATGCGGGTTTTAACTCTTACTTTTCTTTGTAACTTTGAGCGTCTTTTGTGGTACCTAGGAACAGAAGATGGCTAAGCTTGTTCCTTTTCTATGCGCTGTCTATGCGCTGTTTTTTCAAAGTAGTTAAGTTCTTAATAACTAATTAATTATGCACTTAAAGCACTGCTGAAATACTTTGTACATATTGCAACTAACTGTTTAAGGTATATAACTTTCACAAAGTTTTCTTTAGTTAATTATTATCTTTAACTTATTCTCGTTTTCGTGCTGTCATAAGTTGTAGAGTAGGGGGTTTTAGACTCAAGTTTTCTTTCAAAAATCTGTTCGTTATAAATTAACGTTTCTTTTTAATTGCAATGTAAAATTTGTTTTTCAGGTTTAAATTCTCTCTCAAACGAACTTGGAATTTCGTTATAGCTGAAAATCATTTCTATTTATTATGTCACTCTCACAGCTTGAGTTCTCTTTAATCTTCTTCTCTGTTTAATAGTAACAGATGAAGAGCATGGGTCGGGCCATGAAGGTTAATGGATGCAAGCGAAATTGTTAACTAGTGCTAGGTCATGCTACTCTACGGAGGACATGACTTATATATATATATTTTAAACTATTTTAGGTGGGAATGTTACTTGCATCTATGGCCTTGCAGAAACCCATTTCCAACTAGGTCTTTGTGGAAGTGAGAAAATGCAGAGTTTTGCTGGTCCTTGATAAAGCCAAGGCTCAGTATTCTCGACACCTTCTACATTCAGTTGTTTTATTTTATTTTTTATTTTATTTTATCCTTTTACTCACACAGGTAGATACATAACCTTTTCTATGTTGTACTAGGTGTGAGTCAAAATTATATTTGTATATTTTTTTTTTTGCTTAGGTATCTTTATAGAATGTGAATTTGAATTTTCAAAACTGCTGCGTTGCGCGTTTTGATTTTCAGGTTATTTTGCACCCTTCGTTCTAAATTCTAAAATTTTTTCCTTAGTCTTCAGTTTTGCTTTTATATATATATATATATATATATATATATATATATAATATACACACACACACACACACACTGCTGGCCACCCAAAATGGACATGCAAACGATTAGCATTGCAGGGCATATGCAAATCATGTGCGCCCGGCACGCCACCGAGAAGCACTATAAGAAGGGTGCACAGAAGGCGGGATGTAAGTAGTGGAAGTGTGTTGTGCTGCCGGACCTGTGCGTGGGAAGCTTCCTGATGCCTCGTCGCAGAATACGGCAGTCATTCCAGCACGTTTCGGAGTTCGACAGAGGACGTTCGATAGTGGCTTATCGCGACAGCGGTTTATCGTACCGAGATATCGGCGCCCGTGTGGGACGAAATCCAGCCAGACTGAGGCGAGTATGGATTCGGTGGGTGCAGGAAGGACGGACGGACCGACGTGAGCGATTGTCGCAGCAGCGGCACACCACCGATCGAGAGGACCGGCATGTTGTGCGGCGGGCATTGACGGCTCGCACCGCCACATCACGAACGTTAGCGCAGGAATTCGGGTGTGTTGCGCAACAACCTGTGTCAGCAGCTACCGTTCGACGTTGTCTGCAGGAGCTGGGACTTGTCGCACAACACTCATTGCTCCGATTACCACTGACGTTACACCACCGGCGAGTGCGGCGGCAGTGGGCCGTTGAACGCCGCACCTGGACTACGGAATGTCACGACATTGTCTTCTCCGACGAATCCCGCTTCTGCCTGCAAAACCACGATGGTCGGATCCGCGTGTGGCGGCACCGCGGCGAGAGACTGTATGACGCCTGCATTATGCATCGCCATACCGGTCCGTCGCATGGCATTATGGTTTGGGGCGAAATCGGATATGACACCCGCACCCCTCAGCTACGCATCGCCGGTAGACTCAACAGCCACCTCTACATCTCCGACGTTTTTGAGCCTGTAGTCCTCCCTTACCTGTAGGACCTGCCAGCGGCCATTTCAACAGGACAATGCGTGCCCGCACGTGGCACGCATCGTGCAACAATTCTTCACGGCCCACCAGGTGTCACTGCTGCCGAGGCCCGCCTGTTCACCCGATATGTCGCCCATCGAACACGTCTGGTCGCTGATCGGCAACCGAATGGTCCGGTAAGCACCACCCGCGGCTACGCCTGATGAACTGTGGCAACGCGTGGCAGCAGCCTGGACCGACATACCCCAAGCCCACATCCAAAGCCTCTTTCGTTCGATCTCGCAGCGTGTAGCGGCCGTTATTGCCAGCCATGGGGGCCACACGAACTATTGATGTCTGCGTGTTCCGCAAATCGCACGGGCCTGTAAGCTCAATCGTTTCATCTTTGTATCTGTTGTGATGTGTCCAGTAAATCTGACTTTGCTATATCACGTGTCCTTCTTGGTGTTGCATTTTGGGTGTCCAGCAGTGTATATAAAACACCTTAATCCGGTCCTGCCCGGGGACTGGTCCCCCGGTAATGAATAAGGGCGTCTTCCTCCCCCTTTCTACTTAGCTTCCGTGTCACTTTCCTATCGGCACTCTAGCCCAAATCTGCTAGCTTCCTATTTTAAAGGGTTGTTTAAGACCTGCTGGGGTCAGACACTCCCTAAAATCCTCTACATATGATCTGAAACATCATAGACACGCATGAGTAGTATAATGGGCTGTAGGAGAGAGCTCAGTGACTTCAAGATCATAGAATGCCATCATAAAAACAAGTCACTTTGGTAAACTTCTGTCCTGCTGCCCCGATCAACTGTAAGTGATGTTATTGTGAAGTGGAAAGGCCTAAGAGCAACAACAGTGCCAACAAGACCTGGTAGGTCACGTAAAATGACAGAACGGGGTCGCAGAGTGCTGAAGCGGCTATTGCGACAAAATCATATCTCCTTGGTTGCAACACTCACCGCCGAATTCAAAATGCATCTGGAAGCAACACCAGCACCATAACGGTTCGTCAAAAGTTGAAAGGAAGGGTGACGCCCAGGTGGCGTAGTGGTCTAAGCGTTGGCTTCTGACCATTTGTCAGAGATTGATCCGAGTTCGAATCCCGAGAGGCATGGATGTTGTGTTTGTCTTACGGCACTGGTTCTCTCCCTTCCCTGGAACCAGTGACCCTAAATTAGGGAAGGAAGACTGCTTATCGCTCACTGAGTTTTTCACGATGGTTTTTCGGAGGCTAAAAATTTGTATAGTGAAATATTTAGACTTTAGGATTAAAAATGGGGAAAACTTAAAAAAAATGAAGAAATGTTGAATTATTTATAGTGGAGAAAGGTTAAAAACCGGCAATCTTTTTCTCAAAACTACACATGGTTATTTCGTTTTTGTGCTGTTTTTATTTTTCATCTCTCATATGTAAATACTTCTCTAAATAAGGCTGAAGCAAACAAGAATTAGCATGCGTTACTGAACAAATAGTTATTGATATTTTCACAAATCTTGCGCATGCTGAAATTATCCAGAAGTATATCTAAAATTTATAGCAGACAGAAATGAAGAGGCGCGTGCATGTATACGTTCAAAAAATGCAAATTGACGTTAAAGAAGACACGTTTCGGCCATGTTGTAAAGCTCTGTTAGACGATGATACCGCTGCATGTGGTAGGTAAATACTGTATTATTAATAGGTAGAGATGCATAATTGAGATTTTCTATAGAGTTTTCATCTGGCTTTAAAGTACAATATTCCCACTAGGTGCCATGAATATATATATTTATCACTTGTCATGACATATCTATGTACTGGGGAAGATTGAAATATGTAATTCCTTTTGGATAGGTTAGAAGTTACCCTGACTGAAAATGTGTGTTTTTTCTCTTCTTTTTTTCAGAGCAATTTCCAGAAGCGTAGATGTGCTATCTACAGGAGGCAGACGAACAAATGTAGTGATATCAATCGTATGACATAAGACGTTCTAAAAGTTCACATTGTTATTCAAAAGTACTGAAGGAAATTCAAATGTCTTTTTGACACTGTTAATTAGAATTTTGATACAGACGAAACCGGCACAGACTTATGTTATTAAAAGACATGCATAATATGCTATGATGTTTTCCATGGATACGAATCTTTCCTTATAAAAAAAAAAAAAAGGAATAAAACACTAATCTGTGTTGAGCAACACCAAGGCAGATTCTTTCAGAACGATGGCGATATTTTAAAACATTTTTATTTCTTCTCGAGTAGTCATATTCATTTTTATTTAAAGAGAGTTCCTGTCTTTTTACAGCGAACGAAGTGCTCAAGCTTACAATTGTCATCGGGAATTTCACGACACCGCGCAGAATGTGTTTGCTAAGATCAAAGCAAAAGAACGCGGACACGGATTATCGAACAACGCAACAAAATGTCATAATAGTTAACACAAACAAATTGAAATGCTCGTCGCTCTCTCGCATGTTTAGAACGGCTTACAGCAGCATTAAGCACGCTTCCAAATACCTTCGCTAATCAACTGAAGCGAGGAAACAATTTTACACAAAGAAAACAGCACACAACTCAATACCAGAATTTAATAGAATGCTTCAAAGTTCGCATTCATTCAACGGAATACTTGGAAATATTTCAGCTGTACGTTGCAGGTGAAGAGATATGAATAACAGAAGCTGGAGTATATGTTCGTCTCAGCTTTCACGAACATGGAAATTGTAATTTAAAAACGTCACGTACCGCGGCTGGTCAAGTGAATACAGACGTTGTACGGTCGGCCGCCACTACCTTTTCGCTACTCCACTGGTATCTTACAGCCACGGTCGGCGGAAAGTAGGGGACACGGGGTCCGGAACCCCCACCATGGAATTTCATGGTTCCCCTCACCGACGGTCGACCTACAAATCGCCTAAAAATATCAGGTTCACTTATAACTTATCGTTTTTTGTTTACGAAGATTTCCTGCAAACCGCCACCACGATTCACAGTTTTCTGGAAAACGCTTTAAGTACAAATTTGAAAATTGATTTCGAACAAATTAGTTGAAAAGTTAACTCAACGCTCTGTTTTTCCCTTTAAAAAATCGTTACGAATTCCTTAAATTAATAACCAGAGCGGGTTTCTCTCTCTCCCCTTACATTTTCAGCACGTCTTTTGTAAAAAAAAATCGTGCTTATGTTATCGGTCCGTCCGTCTGTACCCACGATATCTCTGCAACTATTAGTCAAATTTGAAAAATTCATTTTGCATTGGGAACCTTGAAATATGCGAATGATGATCCTTTATATCTTTCTTTTTTTACGATGTGCAATTTTGCCGCTAGGGGGCGTAAATGCAGATGATGTCGAATTCAAAAATACGTTTTATTCCACATATTTGCTTCTAAACATCCGATTGAAAACATTCTTTTATCTTTCGATTCCATTTATGTCGAAGAGTATTTTAGATATAGTTACTTTTTCAAATTACGCATAGAGTTTCACTAGGAGGCGTAAAAGTAAATTACATTTTTCTCGATAACTCTTCTTCTAAAACTCCGATTTGAAAATTTTTTTCTTCAGCGGATACATCTCCTGATGGAAAATCTTTTGCATATAACTTCAAATTTTTGGTAAAGAATACTTTGGCCACCAGGGGGCGTAAGTGTTAATTTTTGCTTCTGGTGTATTTGCCATAAAATCTGAGCTAAAATATCGATTGGAAAATTCTTTCATGGACTGATGCCACTCACATCGATAAACCTTTTTGGAATATTTTTTTCCCTAAAATATTCCACAGTTTCCCCGCCAGGGGGCGTAGATGTACATCTTATTTTTGTCAGTATCTCTACTTTTAGGATTCCGATTTCAAAATTCTTTTCTTTGTTGGATAGTGTTTTCCGTGTGACATGTTTTTCATATAATTTCAAAATTTAAGTAATTCATAGACTTTCCGCAAGGGGCGTAGCGGTAAATTGCGTTTTCCCCCTATACCTCTGCTTATAAATCTCCGATTTGAAAAATTCTTTCTGCACCGGATACAGCTCCTGATGGGAAATCGTTTGCACATAATTCCTAATTTTTGTAAAAAAAAATGGTTTGGCCACCAGGGGGCGTAAATCTTAATTTCCGCTTCTGATGTATCTGCAGCAAAATATGAGCTAAATTCTAGATTGAAAAAAAAACGTCGTTTGTTGGCCGATACTACTCATGTCGACAAACCTTTAGAAACCTTTTCTTCTTAAAATAGTGCATGGTTTCTACGCCAGGGGCGTAGACGTATATCTTATTTTTGTCAATATCTCTACTTCTAGGAATCAGATTTGAAAAATTCCTTCATTGTTGGATAATGTTTCGAGTGTGACATGTGTTTCATATAATTTCAAGTAATTCATAGACTTTCCGCTAGGGGGCGTAAATGTAAATCGCGTTTCCCCTATATCTCTGCTTCTAAATCTCAGATTTGAAAAATTCTTTCTGCACTGGATACAGCTCTTGATGGATAAATCGTTTGCACATAATTTATAATTTTTGTAAAAATATGGTTTGGCCACCAGGTGGCGTAAATCTTAATTTCCGCTTCTGATGTATTTGCAGCAAAATATGAGCTAAAATCTCGATTGAAAAAAAGAAAAAGTCGTTTGTTGACCGATACTACTCATGTCGACAAACCTTTTAGGAAAATTTTCTTCTTGAAATAATGGATGGTTTTCTACGCCAAGGGGCGTAGATGTATATTTTATTTTTGTCAATATCTCTACTTCTAAGCGTCCGATTTGAAAAATTCCCTCTTTGTTGGATAGTGTTTCCGATGCAAAATGTTTTCCCTATAAATTCAAAATTTACAAGTAAATCATAGACTTTCCGCTAGGGTCACAAAGGTAAATTCCGTTTTCTGCGTTATTTCTGCTCCTAAAGCTCCGATTTGAAAAATTCTTCCTGTATCGCATACAAGACCTGATGGAAAATAATTTTCACATAATTTCTAATGTTTGGTAAAGAATGGTTTGGCCACGGGGTCATAAGTGTTAATTTCAGCTTCTGATATATTTGTAGCAAAATCTGGGCTCCTAAAAACTGGATTAATTTTTTTTTTTTTTTTCTTGGACCGATACCGCTTATATTATATGGATAAACCTTTTGAGAATACTTTCTTCCTGAAATAATGCATGGTTTTCCCACCAGGGGACGTAAAGTCACATCTTTTTGTCGAAATCTCTGTTTCTAAGAGTTCGTAAGCTCACGATTCCGTTTACAGCAATATCTGAGGGATTAAAAACCCGATTGAAAATCTTCTTTCTTTCGTTAGATCTATTGTTTTCCATACCGGTTCCATTGACTTTGAATAGCTTTGATAAATTTAATTTGCGTCAGAACGGATTCAACTTGTTTTCGCTCTCGAACAAGTTGATATCCCTTCCCTGAAAATATTAGGTTCCGCCGCCCAACCTTTCGTTGTCTGCTTTATATGTCTTTGGTGAACTTATTATAGTTGCTTCCCGTAACTGAATCCCATTACCTCGTCTTCACTATAAATATATCTATCAGACATTCGAGGCGAGCTAAAGCAAGGATGTCTAGAAAACACAAGGCAATGAATTAGAGAGATATGTTCCCTCTTTCAGTGACGTCATGCAAAAACTAAGGTTTTCAATTGGTTTCGAACACTGTCGTGTATGACGTCACACGTTACTGACATCAGTCCTTGTAAAATGAGTGACGTCACAAACGGAGGGAATTCATCTCTCTAATGTCATGATGGTCTTGCCTAAAGAGAAAGAGAACTTCAATGAATCATTAATTTATTAATTGCCAAACAATCTTCCGTATGCTAAGTCGTGTAACTCGGGACTGGACGACTTCCAGCAAACGTCAATTTCGTCTCCTCTTACTTAGGAAGTGTATGCACGTTGTCAAATTTTTCTGATTCTTAAGACTTGTAAATTATAACTACAGATACATCTGCAGTTATCGACCGCATACTTATTCCATTGATCGAAATCCCTGGATCTTGTCTTTCCTTGTATCTCTGAAAAACGTCAGAGATCCCAGTGTTCCCCTTGACAGATATAGGTAAAAAATACCCCTGAAAACAAAATCGGTAAAAATACCCCCAGCAGATCAAACACTCATCTCTCCCAATAATCATGCATTTTTTGCAGTTACCTTCGACGCTTTCTCCGTTTGTTAATAACAGTCAACACGAATAAAACTGCATGCGGTGAAACAGAATGAAAGGAAGTCATTCTTGCAGTAATACTTAAGCGATTTACTTGTGCAATTAACTAAAATCCATTGGACGGGGGTATTTCTTCCGCTTTGGAAAAAATACCCCCAGCAGATCAAACACATACATCTCCCAATAAAACTGCCACACAGGAACACTGATGCGTGGCAGTGTTCCGGTATGGTAATTTACCTGCAACCCTGCCACACATCTTTCAGCAACTTGGAAAACTGCCACATGTTTTTCATTAAGGGGCCGGGCACAAATTGCTGTTCCTCCTAAGAACACTTTGAATACGTAACCATTTTTCCAGTGGGGCAGTTTTCCAAGGTGCCTAACGAGGGGAAGGAACTCTTGTTTGTCTGAATTTCCATGCCGGTTCATACGAGTTTAGGGCAACAAGCCACAAAAGTTCAAGGGGGGGGGCTATAAAGATCGCCGTTTCTTGATCTATATTGGGAACTCCAAACGAATTTCGAGAAAACGTTCCATAAAAATCCATATGTTCAGAATTATACTTTAATTCGAAGAAATAAATAGCCGAGGATCCGAGGTACACTTGGTATGGGGGCTCCACCCCCAACTTCTGTAATATATTCTGGGCCGCTGGAAGCTGTCAGTGTATCCAGGATGTTCCCCTTCAAGCGTCCGGGAGCTTTGGAGGGGCTTTCCCCCAAAATGTTAAAATGGACGAAGAGCTCTAAACATTAGAACCACGCTTTATACACTGGTGTGCAAAACTTAAGGACGAAGAGGAGAAATTAACATAACAGCGGAACGAGCAGGCAGAACGGACCGAAAGACCACTCAGGAGATAGACTAGGGTCCAGTACGGTAGGGCATGCGCATATATGCAGCATGACGGGGGGGGGGGGGGTCGGAAGGGTATAAAAAGCACACGGGCGGTGTACGCTGAGCAATTCGGTGAAAGCTATTGCACGGTGTAGATCGGTTTGAACGACGTCGAGTTACTGCCACCGTCTGATATGGCTAACAGGCAATCCAGTAGACGACATCTGGATAACTTTACCCGAGGTCGCGTCATTGGGAAGTTGGAAGAAGGTCGAAGTGTGACTAGTGTGGCCGAGGAGATCGGGATCGCTCACAGCATCGTTTCACGAGCTTGGAGAGCATTTCAAACGACAGGAACAGCTGTCAGAGAGTTAAGCAGCGGTCGTCCACGAGCAACCACGGCGGCGGACGACCGGTATACTGTCCTACAGGCGAGAAGAGACAGACGGCAGACAGCGGGAGAAATCGCAAGGCACATGAAACAGACAACTGGACGTCCGTTATCGCGTTTTACCTTGGCCAGGAGGCTGCACAAAGGTGGTCTATTTGCACGACGACCAGTACGGTGTGTGCCATTAACGCCTGCTCATCGGAGACGGCGGTTTCTGAGATGCCAGGGACACAAGAACTGGACACATCAGCAATGGGGTCGAGTTCTCTTTACGGATTAGAGCCGATTTAGTCTGATGAGCGATTCTGGACGTATACACATCTGAAGAGAGCAGGGAACACGCAATCACACCTCCAACATCATCGAAAGGGACCGGTTTGGAGGGGGCGGAGTTCTCGTTTGGGGCGGTATCACGCTTGGTAGCCGTACTGACCTCCACATCTTCCAAGGAGGTTCAGTCATTGGTGTCCGCTGTTGTACCGAGGTTCTTCTGCCTCACGTGCGTCTGTTTAGAGGTGCTGTGGGTTCTGAGTTCCTCTTCATGGACGACAACGCTACACCTCATCGTACAGTGGCTGTCGCAGAGCTGCTGGAGAGTGAAGATATTCAACTCATGGATTGGCCCGCAAGGTCCCCGGACCTAAATTCAATCGATCACGTGTGGGACCTTCTCTGGAGACGCCTGACAGCACGTCACCAACCGCCAGCAACGATTCCGCAGCTGCGATTGCCGCTACAAGAGGAATGGGCCGCGATGTCTCAACAGCTCCTTGACAACCTCGTCCTCAGCATGGACAGACGTTGTAAATCCTGCAACGCAGTCAGGGGTGATCATATCCCCTACTAAAAACTAGATTTTTCTTGGCAGCCGCCTGTCACATGGACGTTTCTGTCTTTTGTCCAGTTGTGTTCGAAGCTACCTTTTCAATAAAGTGCCTTTGTATCCTTTGGATTCCTTGTCTGGACGGTTTTGCTCACTTCCCCCATATTCTTACATCTTGGGGATCTTATGGTACGATCTGAGTCGATGTGGAGCACTTCTGCACGACGTTACATTCGAAAAGCATTCTTGTCCGTAATTTTAGCACGCCAGTGTATGTGTGGCAGTTTCCCAAAGGTGCCTAACGATGGGAAGGAGCTCTTTTGTTTGTCTGAAGTTTCATGTCGGTTCATACTTAGGGCAACAGGCCACAGAAGTTCGAGGGGAAGGTATAAAGATTGCCGTTTCCTTGCCTTTATTGAGAATTGAATTGGGAACTCCAAACAAATTTCGAGAAAACGTTCTATGTAAGCCAAGCGAAAATTGCTGTGTTCAGGAAAGGACAATAAGATGGGACTCTTTTATAACGCGGCACTTTCTTAGGCACTAAATATTTACATCACATGTAAAATTTTTAATATTTTTCTTTTACTTAATTCATAGGCCCTACACACCTCGGCCTTTTTTACAGCTTTTAATCCGCCGACTTCATATTCATAACGCTTACGAATCAAATCAAGTCAATAGCATTGCGCTTTTACTTAGGCACTAAATATTAAAGTCATAGGACACAGGCATAGGCCTTTTTAACAGTTTTTTATTCTACCGGTATCATATTCACAACGCTTAGAAATCAAATCAACAAAATAATATTGCGCTTTTATTTAGGCACGAAATATTTATTCACAGGCCCTAGGCCCTTTTACCAGTTTTTATTCTACCAATGCCGTATTCACAACGTTTACGCAGAAAATCAAGTTAATAATATTGGGCGTTTTCTTAGGCACGAAATATTAATTCATAGGCCCTAGGCCTAGGTTTTTTAAAATAGTTTTCACCTTATCATTGTCATATTCACAACGTTTACGCAGAAAATCAAGTTAATAATATTGGGCGTTTTCTTAGGCACGAAATATTTATTCATAGGGCCTAGGCCTTTTAAACAGTTTTCACTTTATCATTGTCATATTCACAATGTTTACACAACAAATAAATGTAATAATATTGCGCTTTTACTTACGCACGAAATATTAATTCATTGGGCCTAGGCCTTGTTAATAGTTTTTACTCTATCAATGCCATATTCACAACGTTTACACACAAAAAAAAAATGTAATATTGCTCTTATTAGGCACGAAGTATTCGTTCATAGGCCCTAGGTCTGGGCCTATGAATTAATATTTCGTGCCCAAGTAAAACGTAATATTATTAACTTGATTTGCTGTGTAAACGTTGTGAATATGGCATTGATAGAGTAAAAACTATTAAAAAGGCCTAGGGCTTATGAATTAATATTTCGTGCCTAAGTAAACGCCCAATATTATTAACATGATTCGTTGTGAATATGACATTGGTAGAATAAAAACTAGTAAAAGGGGCCAAAGCCTAGGGCCCGTGATTAAATATTTCGTGCCTAAATAATAGCGCAATATTATTTAACTTAATTTGATGTGTAAACGTTGTGAATATGGCATTGGTAGAACAAAAACTGTCAAAAAGGCCGAGGCCTAAGGCCTATGAATTAATATTTCCTGCCTAAGTAAAAGCGCAATATTATCACATTTTTATTTGTTGTGTAAACGTTGTGAATATGGCAGTGATAAAGTAAAAACTATTAAAAAGGCCTATAGGGCCTATGAATAAATAATGAATAAATATTTCGTGCCTAAATAAAAGCGCAATATTATTAACTTGATTTGATGTGTAAACGTTGTGAATACGACACTGGTAGAATAAAAACTGTTAAAAAGGCCTATCTATGCCTGTGGCCTGACTAACATTTAGTGCCTAAGTAAAAGCGCAAAGTTATTGACTTGATTTGATACGTAAGCGTTATGAATATGAAGTCGGCGGATTAAAAGCTGTTAAAAAGCCGAGGTGTAGGGCATATGAATTAATTAAATAAAAGAAAAATATTACAAAAGTGACATGTTATGTAAATATTTAGTGTAAGAAAAAGTGCAGCGTTATTAAAAAAATTCCACCTTATTGTTCTTTCCTGAACAGAACAGTTTTAGCTTCGCTTACATAGAAAGTTTTCTCGAAATTTGTTTGGCGTCCCCAATTCAATTCTCAATATAGGCCAGGAAACTGCAATCTTTATACCCCCCCCCCCTCGAACTGCTGTGGCCAGTTGCCCTAAGTATGAACCGACATGAAAATTCAGACAAACAAAAGAGCTCCTTCCCATCGTTAGGCACCTTGGAAAACTGCCATACATAATTCGGAAACTTGGAAAACTGCCACACATTCAAAGTGTTTCTCGGAGGAACACTTAGCAATATTTGTGCCCGGCCCCTTTAATGAAAAGCGTGTGGCAGTGTTCCTGTGTGGCGGTTTTCCGATCTGTGGCAGTTTTCTAAGTTGCTGAAAGATGTGTGGCAGTCTTCCGCCAACCGTTACGACGCGTCTTTCCAGCACCTCGATTCTGAGCCTAAAACATCAAAATACACGTCTAGAGGCGTAACTAGGGCGGGGCAGCGCAAGGAAGGGCGCAAAAATCACTGCTTACAATCTGATTAAGGAATTGAAACTTTTGCGCCCGTTTCTGGTACAGTTTTCTAGTGACATAATTTGTGATTTGTCCATTTATAGAATTTGATTATATGTTTCGCCAGTAAAATGAAGGCGCGGTTGTACGTACGGTGCAAGATAAAGATGTCGTTCGCATTGTTGAACTGAAAATTCTCTGGTGTCGTTTGATCATTACTGTGGCTTAAAACCAAGACTTCCAACTGCGTTCTGTCCATTTGATGTGGTACCGAAGGTCGGAGAGTCCAAAGTAGTTAGGGAAAACCTTAAAAGCGGTAACAGTAACTGTACAAACTGTCATTGGGTTATGACATTTACTTTTGCCTAGCAATATACACTGAGCTGCCAAATTATGACCACCAGACTATTGTATGCATAGTAGCTATCCCACAGATGCTGCTGACGCTAGATGGCTGAATCGGTATAAAAAAAGGGAACGCTGAAGGCACGCAGAGACCAATGAAGTGCAGTGCACAAGAAATAATGGGTAAAAGACGCGATCTGATTGACTTTGAATGTGGAATGATTGCGGGTGCTCGAAGCATTGCTGCCACCATTAGCGAAACCGGCAGCACTTTTGAAGTGTTCGAGGGCAGTAGTCATTCAAGTTTGCAGAGAATGGACCACCAGTCAAACAACCGGGTCTGAGCGCAAGGCGTGTGGTCGTCAACGGCTACTGGATGCTCGAGCTGAGCGGAGAGTAGGCAGACTTGTTCAGCCTAACAGAAGGACAACACTTCGTCAGATTACAGATAATCTGAATCAGAGACAAAGTCCGATGGCCTCTCAACGTGAACTTCGCCGCACATTACATCGTATGGGCTGCAGAAGCAGACGGTCGGTCTGTCCGTAAACCATTGCTATCTGCAGCGAACAAGAGAAAACACCTCCAGTTCGTTCAGGAACACAAGTATTGGACAGTAAATAAGTGGAAAAGGCTAATGTGGTCCGACGAATCACGTTTTCTATTGCACCATGCAGATGGAAGGGTAAGGATATAGAGACAGCAGCACAAAAGCTTGTACCCGTCTTGCATCGTCACCACTCTTCAAGCTGGCGGAAGCAACGTTAAGGTATGGGGTTTGTTTTCGTGGAAGTTTTTGGCCCCTTTGATTCGTGTGGTGCAATGTTTGGCCGCCCAAAGGTATTTAAATATCGTTTCCAACCAAGTCCACCTGGTAATGTGAATGGTTTATCCAATGGAGATGGATACTTCAGAAACAATACCCCATGTCACCGTGTACGTGAATGGTTTGAGGAGCATGACAGACTTTTTCCCTGCTACATTGGCCTCCTCAATCAACGGATCTCAGTCCAATAGAGCATTTGTGAGATTACGTCGAACGAGGTATCAGACAGCTAGATTCGTTACCATCAAATCTTCAAGAGCTGGAGGGTGCAGTTCATATACCCCAAGCCACTTACCGACATTTATTAGTCCATAGCAAGACTAATTCAAGCAGTATGAGGGGCGGAAGGTGGCCCAACCATGTACTAAACTGGCCACTCAGTGTGTGTGTGAGAGAGAGAGAGAGAGAGAGAGAGAGAGAGAGTGTGTGTGTGTCAGATGGAAACTAGTCACGGGCAAGCGGGTCGGGTCAAGGTGTTCCCGACACGATTTCAACCCGGTTTAATATTCAGTTTTATTTTTGAAAAAAAAAATCAAAGAAAAATGCTTACTCTGTGGAATTTTGTGCTCGATACTGGTGCCAGCAGAGTGAAAATGATTTGTCGT